>LR746272.1:10764326-12199326 GCA_902729315.2 Spirodela intermedia
ATATAATAATTTATCAATTCTAGGTTTTCTTAAAATTTTACTTAACTTGGACATATAAGCATCCGCCCGCTAGTTTTTTCCTCTTTTTTCCATACTTGTCCGTTTTTTGCACTCTACATGCACAGATGATCAGATGAACCGAGTGTTCAACCTCAAGAGAATAAATGAGAAGCACATTATCCAGGTGACCCACAGAACAAGCAAGGGGAATATTCTAAGAAAAACATATTTCCAGTATGAGAGAACACTAACCAGTGATGTCCCACTGGTCCGACAAATGCAAACCCAAACATGCTTGATATAGCCACCCTTCTCCAACTGATCTTGAAGTCTCTATCAATATCCTAATAAGAAACAAAATCGAAAAAAAATAGATTAGCAAGAGTGGCATTTGATGCTCGAGACCACCCCCACTCTACCGCGTGATTTTCATTTAGTCGTATATTTTTTACGCCATTGACGTGGTTTTGCCAGACTCAAAAGTTCCATGCATTCATATCCAGATTATTTTTTACATAAGAAACCCCCATATCACGTTGTTCACGATGACATTATTGAAACAAAACGAATAGACGAATCGGCAGAATTTATGAAGGAACTAGGCATATTAGGCTTCGAACATGATAAACAGGAGAAAATAAGATGAATTATCAATACAGAGAGATCTCCTAATAGTCTGACATCTTCTTACTAAGTTAGATAAATTCCATGATAAAAAACCCAAGGAAAAAAACACAGCTGCTACCACAAAGTTGATGGGCAAAGTGACAGAATTAATTACATTTATTTAGAGGGAAAATTGTAAGAGAGGGTGGACTACAATACAGGAAACAAGGACATCCACAATGAATCTCAGACATAGAAAATTGTAAACAGCGCGATTTTAAAATCATCAGCAGACAAGGCCAGGTTATACAGTTATCTATGGACATATACGTGTATTTACACTTATACTCATATATGCTCATACAGAAAAAGCGTGATTCTAAATCAGATAAACGGATCCTGAGACAAAACGGACACGGGGCTACTGTACTAAATATTATCAAAGACGACTGACGATCAAAAGTTTTCCTAATCAGAAACCAGATGAATTGGATTATGAAAGTGGTATTCCTGATCATCAATGTGGAGAAAGATAGTGTATCCATTTGAAACCCCCAAAGAAGAGAGCTAACACATTCTTTTATATATCCTGCATGAATAGAGCCTGTTTCTGTTTTTCACTTTCCTTTCCTCTCTGTGTATGCGTGTTGTGGGGGGCTGGGGAGGGGAGGTTGAGATGAGAAAGCTGCATAATGATAAAGATAGACAGTAATCGTTGAAAATAATTGTGACATGAAGCAAGAGAATCCCCAGCCAGATGATCAGGGATGTTTGAGTAGATTTAGAATTTTTAGGGTCAAATGCATGGTCCAGAAGTCCAGGCCCCAGGTACAGGCCATCCAGGAAACAGAAACCAATCCCATGTATGAATCTTATTGAAAACAATTCATTAAAAAAAACAGCCGACCTTTTTTAAGATTTGCTTCGTCAGGATTTTGATTCGGGATCTGAATATGATGAGTATTTATTCCAAAGGCATCCGTTACGCACTAACTCATTCACTAAAATCTCAGAAGTTGGATCGTCAGCAAGCATTTGAACACCATAGTGCGTAGTGCATCAGTCTACAAGTATAAAAGTTTCTGACATTCGATCTAATGACGTTACAAAATTGCAAAGCAGTGCATAGAAAGGTGCCTTTGTCAACATTGTGGCCACAAACAAGCGCAAAAACGAGATGCAAAAAATAGTACTCACTTGAAAAGATCTAAGGGCCTTAAAACGGCGAACTTGTTCACGAAAGCTCCTGATCTACACTGATCCCACTGTGGTCCCAAACTAGCAGGCAAACATGATTTCATCTTAGATTCTTTACTTTACCCATATATAATTGTGTTGCCCGATGAATCTGGGCTTGTTAAAGTCCAGTCTGATTCAACCAATCAGGCAAGGACTGGCCAATCACCAGAATGATGGATATTCGCCTAAAATACTTTCCAACTTAAATGTCACTCAAATATCCGATGGCAAAGTAGCCATACCTTCCAAAAACAGCAACGGGAAATACTATTTTTCTGTGTTAAAATGTTCAATACTATAACACAAAGGAACCACATGAATTCTAAAAAACTGTGTCAAAACACCTAACACAATACCACAAGTTAAAGTCACTACTTCCTATCCGTGGCCATTCTGAATGATGGAGCTACTAAGAAACTAATGACATAGAGAGTTTCCACTGATAACAATGTAGGATAAGATTTTCTCCGAAGCAAAAAAAACGGAGCTCCCACCAAGAGATTCTACTTCAGAAGTCATTCCCAGCTCACAAGCACATTATCTTGAGGTGAACTGCAACCAAAAGGATGTGATTTAAAGCCTTAAATAGACCGCATATCCACAATAGCGGCAACAGTGCAACTACCGACTTTCTCTGATACCTCGTAAAATTATTTCAAATAAAAAAAACTTTACGTTTTTTGTCTTCGTCAAGGCATAGCCAGAGGAAAAGGTACGCGTAATGCGTTTCTCACACTAGCGACCAGAGGAATTGACACAATTGATAAAGACCACTGACCACACATTTCATTCACGTTCCTTCTCCGCATTTCTATATCTTTTTTAAATAGTTCGAGCAAATTTTCTCTGAGTGCTTCCCGTAATCTCCCACGTTCGAGAGCAGAAACAAACGAATCTATCAACGTCCTCGCCGAATTCAAAAGAATGAAAAAAAAAACTCACCGCGATAAAATAAAATAGGTGTCCAGTCACGAGTAGAAGCAAAAGATTTCCCCGGAAGCCACAAATTTCATTCATCGATCTTCAAGAAACGAGAGAAAACCAGCAAATCCCCGGGGGGGAAGACTTAACAGAAAAATATCCATTGCTTAGTACAAATGCGAGCATTCGCAGCAGGAATCCCCCAAATCCACGCAACGGCCAGAACCAGAAAAAGGGATTTTCCCAACAATAAAGACAACAAAGGCAGATGATAGATAGCACGACGATGATAGCGCGACATACCGCCGTCACTGAGTCATCGGACAGCTTTCTCAGCGTGGAATGGGTGACCCTCTGCGCCGCGACATCTCCCAAGCCCCAGAGGATCCCGGAGCTGACGATCTGGGTCTTCACCGGGTGGACGGTCAGACATCTCTGGTACCACTTCCATAGCCCCAACATTGGCCCTCAGCGGGCGAAGGGGACGAGAGATCCAGGGAGAGAGGGGCGAGGCGCCGTGAGACGAGTCCGGAAATGGGAGACGACCTGTGTGCGCCCGTACAACGACAGAGGATGGGGCAAGAGACGGAGACGGAACGACGAAGAGGACGAGCTCCTCGGACGGACCCCCTCAAGACGAGGACGACCTACCTCCACTGCCAGCCCCGACCGAGCACAGACAATTACAGATTATCTTTCTCCTCTCTACCACTTTTTTTATTTGTCTTATACTCCTTTCACCGTTCATGAGTGTAGATATCATACATAACCAGATATTTTTCAATTATATGGTTTCTATGGGTTTTTAAAAAAACCTCGGCATTTGACTTATATTAAGCCCCACTCCGAAGCTTAGATAACCATCGCAAATTATTTTATTATTCTTGATTAATTATTCTGTTTAACGTATAATTTTATATAAAAGCGAGGTCCTTGAACAATAATGGGTATAATAATCATCATGGACTTAATAGTAATCTACATAAGAAATAAGGGATTTTTTATAAAAGACGCAAACAAGTTCTCAAAGCGATCCTCGACCGATTTACGACTTTTCTGTTTGGATGTTGGGAAATTAATACGGAGAGTAAAATCGATTCGGTCAGAGCCAGGCCAGACGGCTCGAGCCAGAATTTCATTAGGTCCCCGTACCCGGTCCCACAATGGTCTCATTGTTGACCATCGTGATGCGGCCCATCAATATTTTATCGAAATAATTCGGAATGGGCGAACCATCAACGTGTCACGCAGCGGTTCGAGGAAACCAAGGGTCCCACTTCAGTCATCGTGTGGCAGTATACGGCACGCGAGTGCCGGCAGGCCACCACACCGCAGCACCGTGGGTTGGGTGGCCGAGTGAGGTCCACGTGGAGGGGGGCTCGATCGGACGGTCCAGAGGGACCATAAACCTGTGCCAGGAGTCGGCATTCGGATGCGTGAAGGCTCCAACGTGATATTTTGGTCATTTCATCTATTTTTAGTAGTTACTGGTCGTGGGAGGACGCGATTCTTCGAATTTCGAGTATTTTTGGCGGTATTTCGATTTTCGGTTTATTTTCGGCCACGAGATTTGATCTTCGGTACTCTTCGTTCCACTGTGGGGCGTCGGAGGAGAGAGAGAGAGACAGGTTGCGGATTCTGTGGATAAGATTTGTCGACGGGGAATCTGAAGAAGAGAGGGAGCAACGCGCACGGTCATGGAACGCCTCAGTGGAGAGGCGACGGTGCTCTCGCAGCGCCAGCAGTGGAGAGGTGACTGCAGCATTCTGCCTCTCTCTCTCTCTCCCTCTCTGTGCCAGGTCCTCGAAGTCGATTCCGCGCATGGTAGCGGATGATTGAACCGTGAAGCCGAGGGGCTCGGTGTTTGGAGCAACAAGGTACTTGCAGTATTTTCTGAAGCCATTAGTCCGAGATAAGGACCCTGAATCACTACTGCCTTCGGAGAATGGAAATGGCCATTCAAAACGAGGGAGACCTGTTTTTATCGAGATTCTAGCCTGGTATTTGCGGTACTAATGATCAGCATCAGCTATTTCGTCTGCCTCCCTATGAGTTTCGATAGCTAGGAAGAGATCCTGTTTGGATCGTTTTTCACATTCTATCACACTCGAGGAAGCATGTCCCCTTTTCCTCCTACTTTCTTGTTTGATTTTGCCGCACTACTGAAGTTATATACACCTTCAGACGTGTGCTAGGAAAAAAATTGTGGACGAAGTGGCATGGCTTTTACCACTTTCTTATGACTGTTAGATTTTCGTTCATCTTTTCCGATGTCTGTTAGCACTATGCTGTAGTTATTCATTTTCTCTTTTCACGATACGATCGCCCATTTTCATATCCGCAGATTTCCTAGCTTTTATTGGAAAAATCTCTCTTTGATGTAGTGAATCAACTTATTTTCACGGCGGAGTTATTTTAATTTCCTTTTGATAGATTCCTTTTTATCGAGCGTTATTCTTCTGTTTGCTAGCTGAGGTCAATGCTTTATTCTATTGTATTCTAAAACCTCTGTGCAACTGGAAATGATAGCATGCACGATTTCCGCATGAACTTTCTGTTATCTGACTGTGTTGAACCACCGTTGCAATCAACGCGTTATTTTCTCATGCCGCGACCAGGATTTGCCAGTGGTATAACCAAGGGTAGGCTTCTCTGTGCCGCCATATCTTATGCTGTGTCAATACTTAGCTTTCTTCATTGACTACATTTGAAGTTAGCAACATATGCCGTCTACTCTTTCCTTAGTCCTTGTTCCCTTCATTTGACTAATTATTATTTCATTACATTCTGATTGACATAGGGGAATCGCATATTTTTTTCATGGTTAATGTTTTTTTGTTGTAACCATCATGTAGTCGACTTTTCATCATTTCATGGTAACTTGCTTCAGTTCACATTCTCGGTGAATTGATAGGTGGAAGCCTGTGATTTTTCTCTACTGAAAGAATCTCTTTGTAACTGGGCACGTTGACAGAAGTCAAGCTTCGCTTTGGTGTTGTGTGACAGGTTCACTTAAGGTGACAGGATTAAAGGCTGATTCGACATTGGGTGCATAAAGACAAAATGGGGGAGAATGACAAAAAACTGACCATTTCAGATGCTGCGTTTAATGATCAAGAGAAAACAAAGTCAAGCAAGAAAGGAAGAAATAAGGAATCAGTCAGACAGGTAATTTATCAGTAGCTTTCTTAAGAATTGAATTTTATGATTCGAATCGCAAGTCCTGGGAGACTGGAGCCAAGGTTTATCACTAGGTACCCATTGCCCTTGTACATTGTCAGATAAGTAACCACTTATATGCTTGTGTAGCAGATGGCTAAAATAAAGTCTGGTAATCAACTCTTTAAAAAAATCCCTGTACAAAAGTGAAGATAGTTGGGAGGGTGTAGACTTGTCTATGATCCCAAAATGGATTTTAAATACCATGAAGAATTGGTGAACAAAAACTTTTCACATCTAATGACTATTTTGGCCGATTGATCTTCCAATATGCGAGTTTCAACAACTCTCGTTCCTTACACTTTTTCCTACCTGCTTGGTCTGTAGTAGGTATTTGGTTTATTGCTTTAGGTATTAGTACTATGGCTTTCAACCTAAACGGTTTCGGAAAACTTGAGCATACGTGTATTGTTGATATCTTCTTTTCATTGAAATAATCAACGGGTCAATAATTTGTTTCAAATTGTTTCTGCAAAACGTATTGCTTAATCTAAACGTTTTTTGTTTATCTGTAATATTCACTAAAACGTTGACGATTTGTGTTGCTTTATTTTATTTTATGCCCAATATTCTCTCTCTCTCTCTCTCTCTCTCTCTCTCTCCCCTCCTTCGTATATATGTGGATATGTATATCTACCTATCCACCAACAAACATATGCACACGCTCTCTCCTCCCTCTTTTCCTTAACAACCCCCCACCCCCACCCTAAACACGTACACACTGTTCCTCGTCCCCCTCTTCCTGCCATGATTGCTGAATATATTTTTTTTCTAATATTTTATAGGACTTCTTAAATGAGAAAGATATAAGACTGCCAATTTCAAAATCTTCATCAGCTATCACTCCACATGGCTGTATTGTTTGTTCCAGTGGAGAGAGTTGCAGGACAGTGCGTTCAAGAACAAAATTGATGAACGTATTAATAGAACGAGGGAAAACCCACGAAGTTCAATCAATATTTGACAGCTTGATAGAAGAGGGGCATAGACCAACTGTGGTATCATTTACAACTTTATTAGCTGCTTTGACAAGCCAAAAGCGATTTGATTCCATTCCTAATATCATTGCACAATTTGAATCATACGGATTGAAGCCTGACGCAATATTCTTCAACGCCATTATCAATGCTTTTTCTGAGTCTGGGAATGTTGATGAGGCCATGGCTGCCTTCTGGACGATGAAAGAGAGTGGCTGTCGACCGACAACCAGCACCTACAATACTTTGATAAAAGGATATGGAATAGCTGGTAAGCCTGAAGAGTCGGTCAAACTCTTAGAATTGATGTCGCGCGAAGCAAATGCAAGGCCTAACCAGCGGACATACAATATGTTAATCAGAGCCTGGTGCAATAAGCAGAATCTTACAGAGGCATGGAATATCGTTTATAGAATGGTTGCTTCTGGTGTAAAGCCCGATGTAGTCACCTATAATACCATAGCACGAGCTTATTCTCTGAAGGGTGAAACGAGTAGAGCTGAAGACCTGATATTGGAGATGCAATCTATGAAACTGCAGCCAAATGAACGCACATGTGGTATTATAATCAGTGGCTACTGCAGCGAAGGTAATATGAGAGAGGCTCTGGAGTTCGTTTATCGTATGAAAGGACTTGGTGTAAAGCCAAATCTAGTTGTCTTCAACTCTCTGATTAAAGGATTCCTAGATGCTGAGGACACTGGTGGGGTTGATGAGGTGAGTCTCCAATATCTATGATTTCTGTCTTCGTCACTTTTCATGTGGGAATCTATGGACGGGGATAAAATGCCTGTTGGAAATCTGCTTGTTCCATTCTGTCGAATGTGTTTTATCTTGCCCCGCTTTCGTCCTGTGGCTTGTCACATCTTTCTCTGCACGCATGCTTCTGAATCAGATATTTAATACAGTAATTCAGACTGTTGGTTGCTTTTGAACCGATTACAAGCAATTTCCTATTCGATTAAAGCTTCAATTCCCTGCAAAAATAAAGCTCCATAGAGATCACAAGGGCCATGACAAGGGGATTCATGTCAGTGAGGCAGCTACTTCATAGTTAAAGTTAGTCTCTCTGATTTTATCGACCTCCTCGTATTACATGACAGTTGACAAGAATGCTAAATGTTTGTAAAAAGCAAGAACAAAACCGAATCTTCCATCATGGCAACGAATGGGACCAAAATAAGGGGGCTCTCGCTTATAAACTGAACTGACTTATATTTGGTTTCTGGCACCAGTTGTTGAAGGTTAGATGGCAGGACTGAATTTGTCAGTACAAGCCATTTATTCCTCTTCAATCCTAACTGAAACTAGGTAGATCCAACAAAGGTTTATGATTATGATAGACACAGACCTTCGGGATGGACCCACTGAGACGTCTGTTCGAAACCAACCGCGCTGGTCTGTTTCGATCGTTGACCAGTTCTTAGCAGGTTCTTGTGTCCACGCAAGTCAGCCAGCTAGTGTTGTGATGCGTGTTTCCAGAGAAAGATGAACAAGTCTTTTTTTTTCTTTCTTTCAATCACTAAATCCAGCTGAAAGGTTGCATCTTTGTTTCCTGTTTTCTCCTTATTTCGGGCTGTCCTCCATATTAGGCTGCTAGATTTTGATCCTGGTCGTCTGGGTACAGTAACATGGTGAGAAAATAAGAAAAGATTATCCCTTTTTGGTAGGTTTTGACGCTGATGGAGAGCTTCGGAGTCAAGCCAGATGTGGTGACATTCAGTACCTTGATGAACGCATGGAGTGCAGCCGGGCTCATGGACAAGTGCAGGGAGATCTTCGACGACATGGTGGAAGCGGGCATAGAACCAGACGCGCAGGCGTACAGCATCCTCGCCAAGGGCTATGTCCGCTCAGGAGAACCTGAGAAGGCCGAGGCCCTGCTGGCGACAATGGAGGAGCAGGGGATGCGCCCTAATGTCGTCATCTTCACCACCATCATCAGCGGGTGGTGCAGCGCCGGCGACATGGAGAGGGCCATGGAGATCTTCGAAAGGATGCGGGAGTTCCAGGTGGGCGCCAACATAAGGACCTTCGAGACCCTGATTTGGGGGTACGGGGAGACCAAGCAACCGTGGAAGGCGGAGGAGCTCCTCCAGGCGATGGAAGAAGCCGGCGTGCAGCCGAAGAAGACGACCCTGCAGCTCGTGGCCGAAGCCTGGAGGTCGATCGGGTTGCAGAACGAGGCCGGGAGGGTTTTGGACTCTGCGGATGACCTAGACCCGCCTCGCCGACCAGATCTGAAGGACGGCGCCGCCGTGGAGCTCAAGGGTTTGGGATCCTCTTCTTCCGGTCTCCGGCAGCCGTCGAACGCCATCAACGATCAGCTTGCGTGGACTAAGAGAGGTCGAATGGTGCTGGGAGGCGACCTTCCGGAGAGCCTCTGGACGGCGACGAGGTCGATGTTTCTCGGCCATGCCTGTAAATACGGAGTTCATCACGCGGTCGTCTGCCGGAAGCTCTCCCTCTCCCAGCTCGGGATCTCTGCGGAGGTTGTAAATACCTGCCGGCCGGTGTTCCTCCGCTGAGGCAACTAGTTCTTCCCCTCGCTGTTCCAGATCCCTCTCCTTCCCATCATGCAGAGTTCACCATTCCATTCCTCGTCTTTGGTAGTCTGTTCCATCACAGCATGCTCACACGATGTAAAAACCAAACATAATTTACGAATATATTACCTGAAAACCAGGCGGTAATTCTCATTCGGAGCTTGCAAGCTCCCCGATGATTACCTTCAATGGCGTCTGGTAGTTCCCCGGAGGAGCCATTTGGACAGGCAGAGAGAGAGAGGGAGAGAGTACAGTGATGGACGATAGCGATGATGAAGGTCGAGGGGAGATGATTAGGTCTGGGGAAGGCTAGTGACCAGCCAGAGAGCTGCCTGTACCTGGAATCTGTGATCTACGTCGCCATTGCATGGCCATGGCAGGTAGGTCTTCTTCAGTGCCACGGTTTCCATCAGAGGAAGTTTCGTTCTCCGAATAATTCCTCTCTCTCTAGCTCCATGGCTTACAGTGGCTGAGCGGGGTCAGAGAGTCATAATGCAGGGAGGACGGAGACGGGTTCATCGTCTTCCTCCCCCTTCTCTATTTCCCTGCACGTTTCCGCCTACATAATTGCTTCCGTAAGGGTGGTCGGAGCGTACGGCGGCCACCCGCCCCGCCATGGCCCGCCTGTCACGCCTCCGGTGAAACTTCCAAGGTACCAGCGGGACGCAGAGGCTCCGTCCCGGTGATAAAAGCCTCCTCTTCTCCTCCACCATGGCATCAACGCCCTCCGTCCTCCATCGCCCCCACCAGGAGGAGCAGCAGAAGCTCGAATAATATATCTCCAATTGCCCCTGCTGCTCCTCAGACCTGAATGTGTTCTCGGAAGAAGACCCGCCATTAGGTCCCATTTCTAGGGAGACGTTCTCTGCGAGCAGGGAGGAGGACGGAGGAAGGCGACGGGGTCTGAGCGATGGCGAGGATGGAAAGGATGGGAGGGAAGTTCCTCGGAGGGCTGAAATCGGTGGCTCCGGTGGCATTGAACTTTCTCATGGCGGCCGTGCTGGTCTCGGCTGATCGGAGGCTGAAGCGGGAGGGGATCGCCGGCGAGATTATCCAGGAGGCGGAGCCCGATCAGCTTCTCCTCAAACTGGGGCGCTTCCTCTGGCAGCCGGATGATTCCTCCTACCAGCACGTCTGGCCGGTAAATGTCTTCTTCTTCTCCTCCTCCATTCGATCTTCCTCGCAGCATTCTTAAAATCATCGCCATGCGCATGCACTCGTACAGGATATGGAATTCGGCTGGAAGATTGTTGTGGGATCGTTCATCGGGTTCTTAGGAGCGGCGTTTGGCAGCGTCGGGGGCGTCGGCGGCGGAGGGATTTACGTCCCCATGCTCACTCTGATCATCGGCTTCGATCCCAAATCTTCAACAGCCATTTCAAAATGTGAGGAATCTCTCTCTCTCTCACTCTCTCTCTCTTTCTGCGAGGTTTTGCCATGATTCGAGCTTTGATGATGGGATCTGGCAACGCTCGGGCAGGTATGATCATGGGTGCGGCAGGCTCGACAGTCTACTACAACCTCAAGCTGAGGCATCCCACTCTGGACATGCCCATCATCGACTACGACCTGGCACTGCTCTTCCAACCCATGCTCATGCTCGGCATCAGCGTGGGAGTCGCGTTCAACGTGATCTTTGCAGACTGGATGGTCACAGTTCTTCTGATCATCCTCTTCCTAGGTAACCGCCATTGCCGATTTGACAGCCGATTCCTTGGTCGATCCCCTGAAACTCTCTGTGATGAGCTCCAACTGGTTCGTTCAGGCACATCCACCAAGGCCTTCCTCAAGGGCGTCGAGACCTGGAAGAAAGAAACCCTGGCGAAGAAGGTAATGGCGGCCAGCTCCCCTCCCTCCTCCTCACCAGATACATTTCAATTCCACCTGAACGCTCACTCCAAATCTCTTTGCGGTTTTCAGGAATCTGCAAAACGAGCTGAAGCAAACGGTGAGCGGCCTCCTCCTCCCTCTTCCTCCCCATCTTCATCAACTGAGAGAGAGAGAGAGAGAGAGAGAGAGAGAGAGAGAGAGAAAGAGAGAGTATTATGTCTCTGGTTCCTCAAATTTTCTCGGGTTTCAACAGGAAAAGGGAATGATGAAGTCGAGTACAAAGCCCTTCCAAGCGGGCCGGCAAACGGCACCGGGGGGGAGGTGAAGGCAGTGAGAGACGAGGTCAACGAGCACGACTCAGCTCTCTCTCCAGTTTCATCCACTTCCTTTCTGATCTGCTGAAGCTCAACCTTTTGACCTTCACCCGCAGGTCTCGATTATAGAGAACGTCTGCTGGAGAGAGCTGGGCCTTCTGGTCCTCGTCTGGTTCTCCTTCCTCGGCCTGCAGATTGCGAAGGTGAGCCGGCCGCCATCTCTGCCCGCACTCTTTGTCAGAGCTCACTGGTTCGCCATCAATGACGGAGATTCTGACCGAAATCGCAGAACTATACTGGAACCTGTTCGACCATGTACTGGACTCTGAACTTCCTCCAGGTACCCTGATCGTTTATCTTCTCCTGTGCGAAGAAGATTACTCTGTTTCTGGGCATCTTTGATCTGATATGAATCATTCGGATTGTTCAATCTGATCTCCTGCAGATCCCCGTTTCCATGGGGGTGACGGTCTACCAGAGCTACAGCCTGTACACAGGAAGGAGGGTGATCGCGTCCAAGGGGGACAAAGGGACCAACTGGAGGGTCCGGCAGCTGTTCTTCTACTGCTTCTGCGGGGTTCTCGCCGGAGTCGTCGGGGGCCTTCTGGGTCTCGGCGGCGGCTTCATTCTGGGCCCACTATTCTTGGAGCTGGGGATTCCTCCCCAGGTAGCTTTCTGCTCCTGAGAAGTCAACCCCTCTTCGTATTCTGGTTCGTCCGGAGTCATCGTCTGATCTCCTCCACGTCCAGGTATCGAGCGCCACCGCCACCTTCGCCATGACCTTCTCCTCGTCCATGTCGGTGGTGGAGTACCACCTCCTCAGGCGATTCCCGGTGCCGTACGGTAAGCTTCGCCCTCGCCCAGATGCTGATCCTGTGGAATCATAGTTGCCGCTGACCTCGATCGGTAGCTGACTTATGTGCGGAGTCTGCTTTCGGTTGACCCTCGTTTTGCCGGCGTTCAGCTCTCTACTTCACCGGTGTGGCGACGGCGGCCGCTCTCGTCGGTCAACACGTTGTGAGGAAGCTCATCATAATCCTGGGCAGAGCGTCGCTCATCATCTTCATCCTCGCCTTCACCATCTTCGTCAGCGCCATCTCTCTGGGTCTCTCTCTCTCTCTCTCTCTCTCTCTCTCTCTCTCCCTCTCTCTCTCTCTCTACCTCTTGCTAATGGGTGTTCCGATGGGCAGGCGGAGTGGGGATTTCCAACATGGTGAAGAAGATTGCGGACGAGGAGTACATGGGATTCGAGAACCTCTGCAAATACGAAGTCTGACATGCGTTGACTTTATAGGGGACCAAGAGAGTAGCTTAATATTATTTTTGTTCCATAATTTTTGCCGATTCATTCCTCCGCGGTTATTCCCGTTGCTTGCAATTCAATCCCTTTCTGTAGCAAAAAATTTCGGGCTCTGGATCCCATGGAAATCATAATAAAATCTTCTCCTTCCACCTCCTGTTGACTTTCATGGATCATCACGGTGGGCCTTCCACTGCTACGCGTTGACCTTCTCCCATAACTCTCGGAGAGGCGGAAGACAGAAAAACCTCGTAAAAAAATTAATTAAAGATCGCAATTGATAAACATTCAATAGACTCTTTTCTTTGCTTCCTCCTGCCGCTGCAATTACACTCTACGACCCACAAGCACCTGGGTTCCCGAGTCAACGGGCATGGACGCCGAAGAAAGAAAGAGGGACCAGCTGGAACCGCCGCGTCAACTTCCCCTTCCCCTGAACAAAAGAGGAGATCGCAACGGGCTTCTCAAGCCAGGAGCAGAACAACAAGAAAAGGGTCGAAGCTTATTGTCTCAAGAGTTGACAAATCTGGCCTCCCATGCTGGAGAGGATCACACTTTGAAGAGGAGGGGGGGAGGAGGGGGCGGTCAACTGTAGGTGCATGCGTTCTTGGCGAAGATGACCGGCTTGGTCTTGCTGGAGTCAGCGGTGAACCGGCAGGAGATGCGCCGCCGGTGGGTGACTCTCACCAGCTTCCCCACGACGTAACCCCGGGAGCGGATCTCGAAGTCCAGCGTCAGGGGAACCCTGGGGCTGGTGCTGGATAAGATCAAACCAGCTCCCGCGCCGTAGAGAGGAACCTTCTCTCCTTGGAGGATCACAGAGATCGTCCTGTGGCTCTTCCTGGGCTGGTAGTACTTCTTGAGCTGCAATCAATCCAAGGCGGCATTGGTATCTACCGACACAGAAAGAATTCACGGGCAGCAGAGAAACCCTGATTCCCATGAAGTTCTATAATATGTGTTCCATGGTTTTATGAAAATAATCAAGTGGGTTGTTTTCTCGTTCTGGGTGTATAGAGAGGGATAGGAGCCGCGAACTTACCTGTCCGGAGGCAACTGCGATCTGGGAGTAGATGAGATTGATGGACGATGAAGTGACGTGAATGCCGAAGGTTGGAGCAGGGTTGTACACATTAATCTTCAGAGAGCAATTTACAGTGATCATCTTGGTAGGGACACCGGTGGAATCAGAACCCTCCCCAGCGTACAAGTCATCGACAGCGATGCTCTGCAGAACAGTGGGGAGATGATCAGGGAACCAGTTCATCATTAACCACCCAGTAAGATTGATGAGCAAGATAAACAGAGAACCAGATGGGTCACAAACTCTAGCATTATATCTTTTTTCTTTAAAATATATCACTAATAAAGGAAAACGCATCGCATTTGTTATCGATGATATAAATGGGATACGTTGAGGGATAAACCCAATGCATTTACCGGAAGATTGAAGAGACGGATTGAATATGGCATCAAACAATAAAATCAGCCCATTTATCTATGATGAAAGTTGAAAACAAGGCAGAGATACACAATTACGTCTATATTTTTTTGGAGCTATCTTCATCATCCAATCAACTATATTTAATGAGGGAATAAGAGATGGGCTACAGATATAAAAATGATAGGAAGTGTTTTTGAAGCGACTGCCAAGCTGAACCACCTAGAAAATTTTCAAGAAAAAAAAAATATATATATACGTATGAAACACAAAGTCAGCAGGTCAAGGAACAAGAAGGCTAGAAAATTTCGAAAATTTCCCCTGACTTCTTTGCTAGACTCAGGTGGGCCGATGACATGCAAGGAAGCCTATTACTGAAGTTCACCATTCTCGAAAGGCCTCTAAGCAGAGATCAGAGGTAGTCATCTCCATTGAAACCATAGAAGACGACAGGTTTTTAGCACGAAAACTCATCGATGTCGAGTTAAATCACAGTTATAGGTGGCAACATAAACAGTACCTTCACGATGACATCTGCTTTGTACGGCCGGCTCGCTCCCCAGATGATCAGGCAGAAGACGGTAAAAAGCAGGACAAAGCTTATGAACGCGAGTATAATCTGGCAACGGCGGGAGAGCCCCTTGTCGTCGTCGAGATCGTCATAAGCGCCTTCTTCTTGAATCACGTTGCACTCAGGCCAGCCCTTGTCGTTCCTCTTCCGGTTTGCCTTCCGCCCTGATGATGAACGAAAAGCCCCGGAGAATCGGCTCGCCGAAGAGGCCCGGGAGTGCCGCCCGTAGGAAGGGTGTGACGGTGACTCCATCGGGCTGTTGTACACAGGAGTAGCATGCATGGACGATGATTTGTCTCCATCGTGGGAATCTCTGGAAGGGCTCTGCACGTAGTAGGCCGGCCTCTTAGGAGACCGGGAAGGGGAAGATGGGGCCAAGCTGGTGACATCGGAATCTGACTTGTTGTGCATCATCTTCTGTCCAGCTATTTAGCAGAGTATCGCCCCAAGATGAATCTGAAGATTTCTAATCGCTGAAACTTGCTGACGAAGTTCGAAAAGCACGTGCTAGCAGATCATCACTGAGACAGATGGGAATTCCTTCACAGCACGCAATGACCCCGGAACTGGTCCCTAGAGTACCAAACAAGCTTACAGTGGCCAGAAGCGTCTCAAGCAATTAGGGGCGGTTCCAGATCTGAATCTACAGAAAATTTTCGACGAGGAGAATTCTCGTTAGATCGCATGAAAGTTGAGAAACAAATGGAAAATTGCACCACGATCCCTATGTCGAGAAATGAAATTCCCAAGAAACGCTGAGGATGTATCTAAGAGCGTCGTGACATGCAGAAACTGGATTAGCAGGAATCCTTTGTTATTCAACGGTGCACGAAGCCCCAAAAATTACCGATTTCAATGGGAACCGCCAGGGAGTGCGTGTCTCCCAGGCCCGAGCCTCCCAAAACTCCCCAATTCCGACACCACACAGGCTCTCTCAAACTCCAAGATCCCACCCTCAAGAGAAACGAAAATCAGAGGCAGATCACAGGATGTACCTTCTTCCAAAACTCGAGATCCTCGGAGGCGGGCAGGCCGAACCCACCCCAAGGCAATGCCGGGGGGAGAGAACGGACGAGAATTCGAAGCCTCCCAGCGGCGTCAGATCTGGATCTCAGTCAGTCCCCAGGAGGCGATAAGGAAGCCAGGGAGGAGGAGGAGGGAGCAGGTCTCCGCTACTGGTCGCACTGGGGAAGAAGAAGGTTAATAAAGCAGAGGCGCCGCGAACCACCGAAACGGCTGTGATGGATAGTGACCCCTCCTCCTCCCCCCCAGCCTCGGATTAGGCTCGGATGCCTCCGAGCCTACTAGGCGCGGCACAGAGTGTCGGCAGGAGGCTCTTCGCACGTGCGTCCACCTCCCCACCACCGACCGACTTGCCCCTCATTTAAAATATTTCAAAATGTAATTTTAAAATTCATTTTAAAAAATAAAGGTGGCTCCTCTCTCTCTCTCTCTCTCTCTGTGGATCTGGCTTCGGGCCGACCCGACTTCGAGAGCTTTGGTTTTTTTGGCCCGAAATGGGAGAAGAATCGCGCCCGGCGGTGGGTGAGTGAGAAGGTAGACCGGAGAGGGTGACCGGGCACCTACTGAAGGAAGACTTGCGGTGGAATCCGCGCGCCAGCTGGCGCCAGACTTCGGACATGAGCTGGAGTTTGACCCCCGAACCACACGAAAGGAACCCCCCCTCCGCCATGGATCTGCAGAAGAGAGAGAAAGCCAGAAAGAGAGAGAGAGAGAGAGAGAGAGGGGACCCAGTAGGAAGAAGCAGAGGAAGATATGACCAACTGCGATAATCTAGCGAGATTTTACAAGCAGCAGCAAGCCCAGTGAGGAAATTACAGGCTTTTAGGGGACGGGGCGTGTCCAGAGTTCTTGAGGGAAGAACAGGGAAAACAGGGGAGGACCCTCAGGCTCTTCCCGATCTTGTTCTGTCAACTTGGATCGAGGGGGAGTCGAGGGTTGAGAGGATCTGGGGCATCGACATGCCGCCGGAGACGACGATCTCTGCACAAGAATAAACCGAAAAATTGTGAGATGGGGTCGCCGAGGAAGATTAGGGTTTTGGGATGAGCTAAGCCAGTCACCGATCCCTTCGCGGACGGATAGGTTGGGCCTGATGACGTCCGCGGAATTGATCAAGAATATGTCGCCAATGTAGAGATGGTTCGTCGGGACGTAGACGCAGCAGAGCTGCTCCTCGCCGGAGTATGTCTGGTCGCAGGAATTGAAACATGATATCGATGGACGACCTCGGGAGATTATTCGGGAAAACCTAGATTACCTGGAGGACGACGCTGGAGGTGATGAAGCCCAGGGCGTATTCACCGATCCTGGGGTGCCTGATAATCGCCACTTCCTTGAAGGCCTGCGTGTTTTGATCTGCAGCAGAGGAGCATAAACACCAAGAACCCTAAAACGTACGAAAACCAAATGAAAGAAATGAGGAGGGCAACCAGGAGAGATGGCGGCGCTGATCTGCTTGGAAGCGTTATAGATATGGCGGACGAAGGGCATCCGCTTGATGAACCACTCCCCGAGGCCGAGGACCGACGCCCCGAGCCAGGACGACATGAAAACCCCCACCAGGAAGATGAAGGTTATCGATGCTACGAAGCCGAGCCCTGCCAGAGGAGATTACGACAGGAAGATGAACGCCATAGACGTTTATACGCCGTTTTCATCAGGCAACAGAGCTCCGGCGTACCAAACATGTTGATCCCCAGATGAACAAAGATCGGAGAGAAAAACCCATCGACAAAATGAATGAACCACCAGGTGATGTAGAATGTGATCGCAATTGGGAACAGGATGACGCTGCAAGAATCGGTGGAACGAGCGTTAGCCAGTGAAAACATTCATCTCCTGCGTTCGAAAGATGAAGGAACTAAAGAGAAACAAAGAGGCCCTGCTGTCGTCTCTCAAGAGCAGCTAGCGTTGACCACAAACCAAAAGAACAGGTTTTGACAGCAAGGATTAATGCAAGAACAGATTTCGGCACTGAAAGTTTTGATGAGATTCCAATCCACTGCATTTCAAGGTTTATCATACTACCCAGTTCATCACCCTCATCTAGAGTAGTGCGGTGGGGTTGACAAACGTTGCGGTTGACCGAGGCCCCCGGGTCACACTGAATTTTGTGCAGTCAACCATCAAAGTGTTGCCTCCGAGAGGACGAATGGATATTCATCCTTGTAACTAATTATAAAAAAAAATGATGGAAAGAATGCACGCAAGTTCACGAGTACAGCAAAAAATAATGGGTGGAGGACAAAGCGTCAAGAAGTAGAAATAGTTTGAATAACCATAAAAAATCATTATCTGCAAAATCTTGAGAGAAAACTGGATCGGATATTCTTTATAATTTTAAGGATAAATTTCAAGAAGATGCTAGATCAGGTACACAGATCAGCTTATTCATTTGTCTACATATGAAGATACGTGATTCAAACCCCTAAAGGAAATGCCAAATCTTAGAGCAACCTTAAGGACCAGATTGATGGATCAAATCAGGAGATCCATTGCTATGTGAGAACAGCTTTAATGAACTGGATCATCATCATTCCAGAAGCGATATTCCCACATAGTATTTATTTTCTGAAGGTAGAGCCATGGCCATGCAACGTCATATGCTAAAGGAAACGGAATTTCTGGCGCGCATGTGCGAGAACCAACTGAAAGAAGAGGAGCTGTTTAATCGGCTCACCAATGAAAGTCGCCCAACTGAGATTAAAATCTGAATTTAATTGTCACCATGCACTTATGGAAATTGGCCCTTTTTCTTATATGTTAGTTTTCTAAGCGATGAATCTTCTTTTACCTTCTTCAAAATAATAACCTCAAATATTGAGGCTATCATTCCTGGAAGAAAATCCAAGAACTGCATTTTTAAGGCCAAAATTCTTCTTTTACTTTCCAGCATCCAAAAATTATTATCTCCTATCGATCTTTGAAGAGTCATCCTCATCTTATTAAGAATAAAATACCAGATGCATAGGTGTGTTTTCGCTGATAAAGATAAAACAGCTATCTACGATGGGTAATGCTAAAGGACTAAAATAATATTCATACAAACACCTGAATCCGTCAATCTTCCCAAAAACTTAATGGATTTATGGCATTAAATGAGTACATCATTGTACAACTTTATCAGGGTTACACTTGGTGACATATTCCGATGTAGATCTCTTCTATACATTAGCCTACCTGATTCATATTTATCGCCATCACATAAAAGATCGGTCATCAGCCTCCAAGAGAATTTATTAATAATATTTCCAATTAGAACAGCAGAGTAAATACGAAGACAAATAATAGATGAATCATATGCGGATAATGCTCACTGGATAACATGTTGCCATTGATGAGAAACAACAGAAGGCTAGTTCTTTAACAGATGAGCGAAAATAGAGGATTTGATCGAAGATAGTATCCTTGGTGGAAAAGAGGGCAAAAACAACATAGATGTGAGGGATTGGGTTGCTTTGAGGGCAACTGCTGCGGTTGGTGAAACTATTAGAACTCATAGGAATCAGGCATTGACATTCTAAGTGAACAGACTAATGGGATAAGACAGCAGAATTATCAAAAAAAGGGGAGACAAATGAAGAGTTCAAGAGAAATTCACCATCCTGTCATAAACTTTTTTGACGCCCAACTCCGAAAGACTTTATAAAACGCCTGTAAAATGATAGGGACATCAGTGATAATAACAATGTACAACTACAAAATGGAAGAATGAACTTCCATTAGAACTCAATTTTATTCTAGGATCTAATTGGCAGTTTCCGTCAGACCATAGTTACTATGCTCAAAATATTCGAAAAAAAATTATAATTGTATTGATCTCAAACTCGAACTTAGAGCAGGCACGAAGTTCGAATTCATTATTCATTTATGTTGGAATTTTGGAATCATGTACAAAGCTAGCATAATGATACGCATACAATTGAAAACTCTGTTGGTTCACAAAATAGCAAATCCCATGGAAAATGAGGTTGCGGGTCCATAAACCTGGCCAGAGAGAATCAGCCGTAGACGCAACAATTCTTAGGAACTAGTAACTCTCAAACATGACAAAATGAGCCCAGTAAATTCAGCTGGGATTTGCCAGCGATGATTTCATCTTGGTCAAGATATTTTTTACCTGCTCCAACATTTATCGTAAAATCAATTCTTTCACCCAATAAGGGTCCTTTCATGTAAAGAAAAACCGAATACATAACAGTAGTATTTTAGATAATCCAAAATGAACGTTGCCATTATGATCATTTATTAACCCATCTTTAGCGGTCTATTAGATTTTTAGATCCATAGCCATGAAAATGAATATCAAATACAGAGAGAAATTGAGGTGTTTCTGAAAATAAATCGTTAATAAATAGACGGAATACTGTTTAATGGGTAGCAAATGCATTATGAAGCCAACGAAATACATGGTACAGGCCTCCATACTGTAATCCCAGGTGGCAGGCAGCACCGCAGGGGAGAAAGATTTGACAATTTGTGCGAAGAGACTGGATGATATTGTGTTTCTCTGTCTCGTTTCGATTAATATTTTTTTACACTTTAAAAGCGATATATATCATTCATCAAAAGGTTGCGTATTGTGATCACGGAATCATTTAGATATTTATGGCTACTGAGTTAATAACGAATGCTGCTGCATATATTAGGCTTTTTCTGAATTCTGGATTATGCAATCTCCGTTTCAAAGTAATTGGCTAATTTCTGGATTGGCTATCAGCCGCATTTATTTCCAAGCAATGGTATAAAGCGTAGTAAGTTTTTAAATGAATGATACTAACATGCGCGCCATTAAACTTACATGAAATCCGGAAGAAAATATGATTTTAAATTAATGTAGAACATAAAAGTAGACAAGAACTTTGCGAACTTAAAATAATTGGAAACGGAAATTAGCCGCAAGCATACGGCCATTTCAAAACGACTTGCAACGGAAAATTGAAAGGGCTAAGACGAGAGTTGAGAGCATCCAGATATTTATAAAACGGGAAAAAAAATCCAACTCCACCGAACCTTCAAAGCCAACTCCTTTTCAATATGTCAGTTACATATCTTAAAAAGTGTTTTTGTCAAACAGTTTGAGATCAAATTTTCACCCCGAAAGCATTCAAAACCATCTAAATTTAAAATCGACAGAAACTAGGGTACTGTAAACAAAAAGTGACGGTTCATCAACAACAATGAATAAATATAACGTCTTCAATGATAACCAGTCAATAGAATCACGTGAAGGCAGGCATAATAACTCAAATCTTCAGTCTTATCCGGCAAGAAGCAGCGAGTCAACGGGATCCGAACAAAAAGAGGGCTGACCTCGCGCCCGGAGTGGTGGTGGTGGTGATGATGATGATGTGAGGAGGACGAGTTGGAGGCCGACGCTTTGGAATCGGAGTCTTCAGCCGGATCCCCCTCCACTGGGATTAGCAGCTCCCGATCTCTCTCCCTCTCTCTGCTTCCCATTGGAATCAACGACTTCTCGTCGCCCATAAGCCACCTTTCCCGTCGCCCCCCGTCTTAACCCCCCTTCCCTCCCTCTCCCTATCCTCAGAAGACCGACGATCGGCGTGGAGGCACGGCGTCTTCAGCCGTTTCACCTGTAAACATTAAAGATGCGCAGGAAAAACGATGAGGAGCTTCGAGGGCGGGGAAGGCATGAGAGAGACTGAGGAAGAAACTGTAGGAGTTTTCTTCTTTCCTTCCTTATCTGCCCTCGCGGAAACGCAGAAAAGAAACGGCGAGGTAGGATATTTATCAATAATTCCCTACTTTTTAAATAACTAACATTCTAGGCCCCAATTCTCTTATATCTACGATAACGGACGATGATGCTGACACGCTGGCTTTGACCTCATTATATTCTGTGGTTTATCACTCCGCGTATTTCTCGAATCAGTTCACGCGATGATGACGTGTGACCGGGGTGGAAATTACATAAAAATACTCAGACTTTCATATTTTATATTGTTTCACCATCAAAGGAATTTAAATTTCGCACGGGCTTTATGAACATGTCCCACAATTATTCTTTACATCCCAAACTTTTATGGGCCTTGGGCCGGCAGCGTGGGCCCAAGTCCCCATCAGCGATCGGCTGTCGCGACTGCCCGGTCCGCTCGGATATCGGAGTCCGTCACCGTCTTGCGGCGTCGCAGATATTTACGGTCTACGTGTCGCACCGACGCCGGAAAAAGCGATTCAATTTAATATTATAAATTCATACTTATCTTGGAGAAATTAGATTTTTGCGCCCAAGGGACGGGCCGGAGAATTTCCCGATCAGACGGCGAGGGGGACGGCCGTCAGAAAACGTGTGCTTGTTGGGCCTTCACGCGGTCCGTTGAAATTACCGTTGAAAAATATCAACCCCACCCGCCCCCCAAAAAAAAATTACTGGATGATAAAAAATCCGGTTTAAAATGACCGTCTTAGCGGTCAGGTCTGGAAGGCGGAGCTGCCCAACTGGCGGCCTCTGAGACAAGGTGGGAGCCTCCGCCATATCCAGAAAGCTTGCTTTTTTACCCTCCTCCAGAGACCGAGGGGGAGAGAGAGTGTGTACTTTTCGCCGCTCTCTCTCTCTCTCTCTCTATTTAGGGGAAGCGGTCGTTGCAGTTGATTACCGAGGTCTCCGGGGGAGGGGAAAGGAAACGGTGAGGGAGAAGATGTTGGAGGGTAAGGCGATGGTGGAGGACACAGACATGCCGATCAAGATGCAGGTGCAGGCCATGTCGGCGGCGTCGTACGCGCTGGACCTCTTCGACGTCTCCGACTGCAAGAGCATCGCCGCTCACATCAAAAAGGTTCACTCCGATCCCTCCTCCGTGCCCCCTTGCCGGTGGCGCCGCCGCCTTCGTCCTCCCAGATCGAGAGGGAGAGATGTTCCGGCCTGCCGTCGTCTGCCCTAAGTAAGGCGTTGCCCCCTTCCTGGTTGATCTGAGCAGGAATTCGACAAGATATACGGGCCGGGTTGGCAGTGCGTCGTGGGCTCCAACTTCGGCTGCTTCTTCACCCACACCAAGGGGACCTTCATCTATTTTCGCCTGGAGACCCTCAACTTCCTCATCTTCAAAGGCGCCGCCGCTTGAAGCTGTGGCGTAGGCCCTACGGGTTCCTCTGTATCTACTCCCTTCAGCAGTCTCCATGGTTTCCTCTTCTTCCTTCTCCTCTTACCTCTTACCTTCCGCTCGAGGATCTGGTGCTGGTCGGTACCAAATACCCATGATCCCGAGAAACCCATTCGGATTTCGTCCTGTGCATCCCACTTTAGAAGGATAAATCTGATCCAGCAGGAGACGTTTGCTCAGAAAGAGGCGTCAGGGAACCCATAACAGGGCGCTTCCCCCCTCTGCCTCTCTCTCTCTCTCTCTCTCTCTCTCTCTCTCTCTCTCCATATTGAAAACTAGGTAATATTAGATCTCTTCGCATCTGATGTCCATACGAGGATCCCAGACGCGTGGATGGGTTTGCGCTCTTCTGAGCTATCAACCTCACATTGAAGAGGCACGAGGATACCCGACACATAGGTCAACGATTTCGGATTTGAATGCCCCATTCTTCGGATTTATCTTTCCTGATCATTCATTCATCTGAAGACGATGAATTATTCAGAACCAAGTACTCGTTAATGGCAATCGAGATCCCACATCGAGAAATAGTTCTTCTCCGGCACCATGCAGAAGCAGAACCAGAATCTCAGAACCCTAGTAATGGAAAGGGTCCGGCCGTCAGAGCACGGGGGTCAAGAGCGGCCTGTTAAGGACGTGGGCCTCGAGGTGGCCGAGTACCAGGTCCGTCATGTCCTTGCGGGTCTCCCACGTCCCGCTGCCCACATGGGACAGCAGCACCACGTTGTCCAAGGCGAAGAGCTCCTCCGGCACGGAGGGCTCTCTCTCGAACACATCCAGGCCGGCGCCGCCCAGCCGGCCCTCCCGCAGCGGCGGCACAAGCTGGGCTTCGTCTACGTGCCCGCCGCGAGCGATGTTAATGAGGACGCCCTGGGGACCCAGCGCGATGAAATGGATGTGTTCTATCAAATGGGTAATCTCCTTTCCACCTTCCTTCTTGCCGGCCCTCCTTATGAGCTTCTCTTGAGTTTGTCTATCAAATCTTTGATCATTAGTACCGTTGCTCCCTCTGAGGTCACCCTCCAGTTGGTTAGTCGTTTGCTTCCAGTCCACCTGTTGGTGAGGCCCATTATTTTCCTGAGCCCATATGCCACTAACGTCTCTTATTCAACTGTTGGTACTGGGTCGTGTGGCTACTGAGCCCATTATCAATGCGTGAAAGTAGACCAGCAGGTTAACTTATAGCTGGGGAGGGCCCATGGACCGAACTGTTCAGCCCAATCAACGAGACCAACCGTCAGAGCACGGGGTCAAGAGCGGCATGTTGAGGGCGTGGGCCTCGAGGTTGCCGAGTACCAGGTCCGCCATATCCTTGCGGGTCTCCCACGTCCCGCTGCCCACATGGGGCAGCAGCACCACGTTGTCCAAGGCGAAGAGCTCCTCCGGCACAGAGGGCTCCCTCTCGAAAACATCCAGGCCGGCGCCCCCCAGCCGGCCCTCCCGCAGCGCCGGCACAAGCTGGGCTTCGTCTACGTGCCCGCCGCGAGCGATGTTGATGAGAACGCCCTGGGGACCCAGCGCGTCGATAACCTCGCGGTCGACGATGTGCCGGGTCTCCGCTGTCAGCGCGCAGGCGACGACGAGAACCTGGCAATTGGCGGCGAGATCGACCACCCTCGGGAAGAACTTGTAGCCCACGCCGAGCTTCTCCGACCTCGCGAAGTAGCTGATGGGGCACCCGAAAGCTTCCGCCCGTTTCGCGATGGCCAGCCCGATTCTGCCGAGGCCCACGATGCCCACCGACTTGCCGCTGAACTGCATGCAGCCAAAGAACACAGATCATCCTCAACAATTCTCTTCCCTCCCCACCCGGCCATTAAACAGCCATTTCATCATGCTATGGACGGTCTCAATGAACTAATCATCAATCACAGAGGATTCATCGTAAAGCAATTCATCTTCTTGTTCTTGTCACCAATCGTCAACGCCAAGGACCCTCTCAACCTTCAGCAGCCCAGTATCTGCTGCCACAGGCTCCTACCTACCTGCTTATGATATAACTGAGCAGTCTTCGCATCTTTTGATTAAACTTTAAAAATATTAAAAAAATATCAGTTTAGTTGCAATGACAAAGTTGTGAAGAGAGATTGTTCCTTTGGGGAATTGGGGAGATGGGAAATGCCATGAACTCCTCTCCCCAATCAAGACGACCGCTAGAATGAAAGAATCATACTGTGGATGAATGAAAGCCAGGACTTTTTCGGTAAGCACACTAATAAAGATGAAGGATCTCCGACTGACCTCTACTATCTTTCACCCATATAGCTTATAAAAATACTATGATTAGTTGCTCAATTTACATCCCACGTAGACCTGATCTTTTCAAGAGCAAATCCTCCGTAGAAAATCTTGCTTAGAACGATCTCCATCCCGGAATCCCCGCCCAATGCATCTTAGAGGTGTTCAGAGAGCCTCCATATCATTTCATCTGAAGGTTGATACACCTCTCTACTTCCACAAATTGATAGTCAGTGAGCATAAAACGCAGGCATCCCCACCTCTCCTCCGTCCTGGCTTCATACTAATCTTAACCTTTCCAAAGATGTCTGATGGAGAAAACCCTAATCCACGCAGCCCAAAATTCTGGGATGAAAAATCTTGAACAGAATCTTAGCCAATGATAGTGTCTGCATACTATAACTGATGTTGTTTCCACAGGGATTTCTAACGCAGAACTGTAATGATCGAAGGTCGGGAACTGTAAGAATCTCACAGCCCCAACTATGGAAACGGCTATTCGAAGATTCATCAATCCTCATAGAAAAAATCATATATGAGAAAAAAAACTCTTGTTTCATGACCGCGATCGCCTCTTGGAAGAGAGAAATAGAGCAATAAATGCAAATAATTGGCGTTTGATTAAAAAGGGCACAAAAACAGGAGACGGAGATTAGCGAGGAAGATTATAGGAGAGGAGAAAGAAACGCCAGATCCAGATGAGCCTTACCTTGGACGTCAACTCGAAATCCCCATTCGTTTTCCACGCGCCGCTGCGGACGTAGCGGTCTGAGACGCAAATCTTCCGCAGGACGGCGATGGCGAGGCCGATCGCGAGGTCCGCCACGTCCTCCGTGAGCACATCGGGGGTGTTGGTGACCCGAATCCCCCTCTCCCTGCACTTCTCAAGGTCCACCTTATCTAGTCCCACACTGAAGGATGCAACGATCTCCAGCCCCGGGAGCGCCTCGATGGTCTCGGCGTCGGCTCCCACGATGGCATTCCCCACGACGGCGCGGATTGCCTGGGAGTGGGACCGCAGGAACTCCATCCGCTTCTCCGGCGGCGACTCCCATAGACGGAAGAGCTTGAAGCGCTTGTCGAGCTTCTCCTCGAGGTACGAGTCCATGGGGTAGGTGAGAAGGACCCCAAGTGTCCCCATCCCTGCGGCGGCCCTCCGGCTGCCGTAGCGGCGGAAGAGGGCGGAGCAGAAGCTTTGGAAGTAGGGGGGCCTCATCTACACCTTTGGTTGCGAGCTCGCCTTGAATCTGCTCCTTTAATTTCGCCACGTGGCGTGTGATCTAATCCATCAATCCAACGGTCCAAATGCGGCGACCAATGACAGCCGGCATAACCGCCAACGTCCCCTTCTCCCACGTCAACGATTCTTCCACAGCCGCGCATGTGAGTGCCCACATACAGAATTAATATTAAAATAAGGACCGATCTATAAAATAAAATTTTAAAATATTAAAGTCATAAAATTTATCCAAAATACTAGATGTTATCATTTTAAAAGTATAAATAACTCTTAATTATAGTTAAAAATATTTGACACACTTATCATTGACTTAATCCAATGAGTGTTGACCCTACTCAAGTGATTGGAAAGATCTTATTCTCTCACCCTATTCATTTTGTGTACTTGAGAGGGTGTCATGGGTCTAAAGAAGAGTTTATATTTTTTTCTTTTGCCTCGAAACCAACCTTGATCGCCCTTGACACTACCAAACAATCTCACCATGTTACAGTGTCGAAGAATTTCTTTATCAATGAAGTGTTCTTTTCTCTTAGGAATAAATTAGGAAAAGATGATGCTCTGCTTGTACCACTGTGCCTAAATCCTATTTATAGAGGAGGTTTATTCTTTCATTTGTGTCATGACACCCACTTATATCTACAAGTGACACCTTTATTATAACATGCATAGAATAGGCAAATTATGACAAAAAAAATGTACAACATTCTTTCTTTTAACATTTATTGTCACATGCACGAAATATAATGTGTTGTTTATAGGTAAAGAATGTGGTCCTCTATACATAGAAGCATTGACCTTATGAGTCACACATAAGTAAATTATGATAATTATATTATTGTTTAACAATTATTATTCGCTAAGGATGTATAAAGATATAAAGATATAGAGACCTATGTTTGGTCTTATCTGGTGTGTTAGTGAGACAAAGTGAAGCACGCTAAAGTGATAATGACATTGAAGTCACTCATTACCAATTTATCACTTATCAAAAGAGTCTACTTAGAACCAAGCAATTACCAATTTCTCACTTATCACAAGAGTCTACTAATTTATCACTGATCACAAGTGTCTACCTAGAACTTTGCAGTATCTCTTGATGAGATCCTCAAATTATCAAAAAGACTCCCTCACCACTTGAGGAGATAATAGGTGTGACAATATAACCCAAATCACTTGCCTCTATTGATCTCCTTGTAGTCTAAAATCTGATCAATTGGGTATTCAAATTAGGTGCCCATCAAAGGTAGTGTACATTAGGAGTGATTCTGCTTCGTATCCTCATCATCTCCATGATAAGATTTCTATAGAGAAATATAGAAGATGTAGTAAATCATCAAGCTTCGTGATAGATAGAGATGCTTCATCAATCATCCAACCTTGTCCGCAATATCGAATGACCCATCATACCTAAGAAACAAAACTCATGACATTTAGATTCTTTGAGACTCATGTACACCTCCAAAGAAATGCATCACATTGTTGTCAAACTTGAAACTCTATGTTTGTGTCAACCTGATCCACATACTTTTTCATCTAACACATTGCGTGTATTGGTACTTCATGCATGTCTTTAGAGTGCATATCATGTCTGCACAAAATAATATGTGACAAAATAGTGTGGTACAAAATAACGTGCATATCTATTTCACTTGTTTTGATAGCATCAATGAGTACATACATATTGTGAACTTGGATAGTAACTATCTATCACCAAACTATGATGCAAATTGTAGAAAAATTATATCATGTCAAGAAGCTTAACTCAATTCTAATAAGTTGTCACCACATAATGCTAAAGATATTACAAGTTTTTTATATGTTCATCATTAGATGAAAACTCATAGAAAACTTTAGTTGAGGTTTAAAAATCATAAAGAGTATAGACCACAAATATTAAATAGAGGTCACAATCGCCAATAATTTTCTAAGAAATCCCTCAGATATGCTCTACATTTGTGAGGAAAAACTAATGCACCTACCATGTTGAACTCTATTCGTGTCAACTTGAATACTAGATACTTAACAATCAAGTCCATAGAAATAAATTCTCATAGTCAACTTAGAATGGATGTTGACAGCATACCTACAACTTTCACTATTATCTTATTTTACTAACATAGATATTAATATCATAGTCCATGTGAGGTGAATAATGATTATATGATAGTAATGTGAACATACACTACTAAGTCATGTGTCATATGTACAACACATGGTGTATCTCTTATAGAAGACACTACCCAACCTATTTACATATGACACATTTATTACTCACACATGACACATTCAATTGCTTCTCATGTACATATCAAATACCATTCTCTAGCTAGAAGTGATGTGTTTTTCGCCACACATTACATCAAGTGTTTTACCTCATCACTATAGTGCAATAGTGACAATTTAGATCTCCTTTAACATATTATCTTTGTGTTGACAAGATGTAGTTGTCTTCCTCTCATGTGCCATTGCCTATCAACTCTCAAAAGTGATTAGATGACCTTCTAGTATTAAGATGTCATAGTTGTTAAATCATAGGCACCTATGTACTTCCTAAAGGTTATACTAAAGTAATAAAATCATAACACATACTCATTAGTGATCGTCTTTTATAATATTTAAAATAGTTATTGAATTCAATTAATTCATACTTTGAACATGTTTTCTTCTTTAATAAATTAGTCATAGACACTACCAACTTATAGTAATCTTTGAGAAACTTTGAATTATAGTTATGTTCAAAAATGACCCAAACTTTAAGACATAAATGAGTGTTCAGCAATCTTGTATTACCTAAATTTTTGTTTAATTCATTTGAAAGTTGTTACGTCTCACTACATGAGTAAAGAGTGTGATGCGTGACGAGGAGGTCAAAAGAGATCCCCTTAACAAGAACTACACAATTGTCTTTAGAGTCAACTTAAATTAGAACTTTTAGGATTTAATATCTCGATGATCTTGCAATTTTAGGAGAATTGGGATTGTTAATTACATATTAGGGTATTTAATTCAAAAAATTAGACAAGGCTTCTCAACTAAGATTTGGACCACCAATCTCACACACAAAGATGACTATCTTATATATCTCACAAATTCTAAGAGAAAATATTTTTAAAAAATAATCATCAACTACACAAGAAATTGAAAATCAACACACCTTTGCAATGAAGATTCTTAACTCTAAAAGATTCTTATTTTGCTGGAATTCCTCAAGCCTTATTAGAGATTTTCCCATTTAATATAAAGAATTGGTGAAGAGAAGGGAGGCAATGAAGAAGGAGAGACAAGATTCAAATGGCTCAAATTAGTGATAGACTAGTGCATTTTGAAATAATGGATTGTTTGAGCTAGGTATATATGATCTATGTAAATAATTAAATAAATAACCAGAATGGGGGGAAGCGAATTAAGGCAACGATGGGAGAACCGATGGGGGAAGAAATAAATAATAATAAGAGAAAGGGACGGAGTGAGAGAAGGGGGGAATCGGGAGTGTTGGTGGGAGAAAAAGAAGATGGGGTTTTGCAGCAACAACAAAAGAGAAAAAGGAGAGGGTTTTATGATGGGGCGGACAGTGAGGAGGTGAAATGATAGTGACGAGATGGATGGCAAGGAGGCAAAAAGGCAGTGACAATAAGAGAAAGAAAAGGTGGCTAATGACATGGTAGTTGACTAGGAGACGGAATAATAGCGACATCAAGAGAGAGGAAAGATAGGGCTGACAATGAAATGAAAAGATGATGAAGTGGGAAAAGAGTGTGAATGGTAAAGCCATCTAATTATGGGGAGAGAGAGAGAGAGAGAGAGAGAGAGATGCACTAAACCCTCTAATGGGGTCCGGTGCACTAAGCCCTCTAATAGGTTGTATCTAACATTCTCCCTCAAGTTGGAGTGTATATATTGAATATGTCCAGCTTAGATCCGAAGCAATCAAATGACACTGATGAGAATTTTGGTGAACATGTTAGTAAGCTAATCTAATGATGACATAGGAGGTGTTGAAATAACTCCCGTCAATACCTTGTCATAAATAAAGTGGTAGTCAATATCAATATGCTTTGTCCTCTCATGAAAGATAAGATTTTTAACAATAAAGATAGTTATTTAGTTATCACAATACGTAAGCATAAACATCAGAGTCGTGATCCTCAAGTTTTGTAAAAAAGATTGTAGTCATACAATCTCACAAGCAATAGCAGTCATGACTCGGTATTCAACTTCTACACTAGAACAAGAGATGACTTTTTATTTTCGAAAATACTAGGTGATCAGATTACTTCTAACATATGTATAATATCCCATAGTTGATTTTCAATCTCTTTTGTCTCTAGTATATCCAGCATCAGAATATGCCTCAATGTAAATATGATCATGGCGCCAATAGATAAGATTATTGCTAGGGGAAGGCTCGACGTATGCGAGAACCCGAAATTCTCCATGTTTGTGCACCATCCAAGATTCTTGCATAAACTAACTAAGAATACTAACATCATAGATAATATCAAGATGAGTAGTAGTCAAATAAATCAATTTCTTCAATAGACACTCATAGTGATTGGTATCCCCCATCATAAGTGAGTCAATGTCCCATAACTTAGGTCGTGACTCTAAAGGTGATGTAGCTGGTTTACACATAAGTAACCCTATCTCTTAGATAAGATCTAAGACATACTTCTTCTGAGATAATTTTAACTTACTTGATTGGTAAGTAAATTCAATCTTAAGGAAATAGTGAAGTGTTTGTAAGTTGTTTGTCACAAAATATATCTGAAGATAAGTTTAAGTAGTAAAGATATCAACTCAATCATTACTGATCAAGAGAATATCATTCACATATATGGTAAGTACCACAAAGCCGACATATATGATCTCATGCATCACTGTTGGATTAATCTTATAGGGAGGTAAAGTCATAAGACATGAAAAGATCATTGAAATTAACAAATCAAGCACAATAACTCTATTTGAGCCCATGGATAACACGACAGATTTTTTTTTTGGAAAGCCTCTTTTTGAGCAACGTACCTTAAAGGTTACTCCATAAAACTACTCTCCTAAATCACCATAAAAAAAGACATTGGAGACATCTAATTGACAAAGAGATCATTCAAGATTGACCACCAGAGATAAAAGAATTTGAATAGAGTTAACACGTGTAACTGAAGAGAATCTTTCAATGTAGTTAATGCCATGAGCTTGACTGAATCCTCTAGCTACTAACCAAACCTTATGATGAGCCACAGTGTCATCTAGATGATACTTTATGGTGAAAAATCTACTTGACATCAATAGGCACAATACAAAGTCCCATGTACCATAATACACCAAGGCGCAATACTCTATATTCATCATCACTTTTCACTTAGGTACCTAAAGAGCTTGATGATACGTGTTGGGCAGCGACTCAGAGGATACGACAAGAGCAAAGCTACGGTAGGTTTGAGAGAGATGGTCATATGATGTAAATTAGGCCATGAGATATTAGATACAAACATGAGTACCCTTCCATAAGGCAATGAGAAGGTGAAGGTCATCAAGAGGTTGGTCACTAGGTGTGGGTGTGGAAGACAATGGTAGAATGGAGTCCAACATCAGACATGAGGTGTCCAATGAAGTAAAAGGATCAATCAAGGGCATGCATAGTGGAGACTTAGGGATAAGCATCACATGCTTCAATGAAGTTGGACAATCCTCGTAGATGAGTAGAAGAGGTGGTGTAGTAAAAAATGCAATGATAGTAGAGATCCCTAGAGAAGGCGACGAAGATAATGAAAGAGTAGAAGTAGATCTCAGGGGTGGAGATGTAAATGTGTGCAGATGAATAAGAGATGAAGAGAAGTAAGAAATGTCTTTATAGAAGGTCATGTCAACAAAAGTAATATAACACTGTATATCAAGAAAATAAACAAGATATCCCTTCTACATGTATGAATAACTAATGAATATACCTTTGAACGCCTAACGAGCAAGTTTAGATAAATATGTGATATAGTCTTGTACAAAGGCAGTGCATTTAATCACACTAGATGATAAGGAAAAGAGATAAGCATCTGGTAATAAACAAGTAAGAGAGATCACACCACTCAAAAGAAAGGAGGGAAGATGATTATGAAGATAAATGACGGTCATGATGATGTCAAACCACAGATAGTACGAAATATGCATCTCACATAATAGTGTGTGAGCAATGTCAAGTAAAATATGATGTTTTCTTTCCACAATATCATTTTGAACAGATGTGTAAGGGCATGTAGTTTTTTGAATGATTTTGCATTCAACACAAAAAATTTGGAAGGTAGTTTGAACAAGTTTTAAGACATTGTTAGTCCGAATAATTTTTAGTAGTGGAATATTAGGAAATGATTTCTTATGTAAATTGACAGACAGTGGTAATGCCTTATATGTGATCTTTGATAAAATATATCTAATTGACTAAAGTATAATCATCAACAAACATGATGTAATAAATATGACCCAAAGGGGATAAAACACGAGAGGGACCCCAAACATTGTAATATATGAGGTCAAATGTGTAAGAGAAGGGAATGAAATCACAAGTAGGGTAAGTAGAATGATGATGTTCACCCATTTGGTATAATTCGCATACAAACTCAAATATAAGAATAACCAAGTCTACGATGTCACAAAATAGAAAAAGAAATATAAGAACTAAAAAATAGAGCAAGGAGCCCCAATGAAGGAGTATTTGACACAAGCTCATAGATCTTACGACTATTTTTACAACCCAAATTAATCCTCTATTCGGTGCAAAGATCTTGAAAAATATAGTGAAATAGTAAAAAAAGGTGACATAATTAAGGGTACGTGTGATGGGACCAATAGAAAGAAGGTTAGTAGAAACATCATATAGGGTAAGGGAGGGGGGTAGGTTTGGTTAACCCACACTTTTTAATAGAGTATGAATGACTATTGACGATAGATATAGGTTGATAAGCAATAGTAAGAGTAAGGGAGGAGAAAATAAGAAAGGTTATAATCATATGAGCTGAAATCTCTAAGTCAATAACGCACGACAATTTAGAAGTAAGAAACACGTGTGTACTTGAAGTGGAAGCCAGGGTGGTAGTGAATATGGATGCTTGAGATTGCTTCCATGTCTCATATTATATTAGGATGAAGTGCATCTAGATAGTCAACTCGGCCGATGACATATATAGACTAGGTATAGTCGGGCTTGAAGTAGTAGAGGAAAACATATCATGAGCCAATTTAGGTTTCTCAAATTACTTCCAACACTTTGTCAAAGTATCAGTGGTCTTGCCACAATAAATGTAGGGCAAAAAAATTTGCTTGCCTTTATTGTGTTCTTCATAAAAAGTAGGAGGCTTAGAATCACATCTCCTATCTTGGCCATGAATATTAGAGGCTACTATGGCAGATGAATCTAGCACGAGAGATGAAGGGGCTCTGATGCTCACTTGAAGATCTGAGGAGAATATAATGTCATATTTAGAACTTGAGTAGTAGAAAGTACTTGACCACGAATTTGAAAAATAATAGAAGGTCAAAGGTTACTCTACCAATAAGTTCCTTGCGATATCATTCCAAGGTGCGCAAGTCAGTTATGGGTGATTGATAGAGAGACCACTCTTACAAAAGAGCTTGGAGACGACCAAAGTGATCCTAAAGGGACTAATCACCTTATTTGCAAGTAAATATAGACTTAAAAATTTCCATTGTACAATTAATATTAGTCTTGTTCGCATACAGCCTTTAAGGTACACCATAGTGTGCTTGCAAGCTTAATACAAGAGAGAGGTTGAGCAATAGCTAGAAGAATATTCCAATACATCCAAGAGTGAATAGTAAAATCAAATTGGTATCATAAGTCGAGGTAATCAATATAGACAAAGGCTCCATTAAATGATGCACCATGCAATGGGCTAAGAAAATACTTAAAATATGTGGCCCAGAAAACATAATTATGACTGTCGAAAATATATGACGGATGAGTAAGTTGAGCCATGATAGAATGACACACTGTGGATGGTGTTTATATTAGAAGAAGATAGGAGCTAACAATGGAGCAGATGGTGAATCATCAAACCCATACGACTCCATCAGACTTAGAGGCGTCAAGTGGGGCAGAAAAATTGATCAATTGCTCATCCAAGTGGCTCAAGGTCATCTTGGACCAACTTGCCTAGTTCAGGCCGGTCTGAACCGGGCTGATAGAAATGGTCACAAGAGCCTGATTAAGGCAACGGCCTTGAGAGCAGGGCGACGGCAGCCCAAAGGGGTGGCAGCAGCAGCTAGAAGGTGTGGCAGTGACAACCCGAATGGATGACAGCGGCAGCAGCCTGAAGAAGAAAAAAAAAGGGGGGAGGATACCAAGGTAGCGAAGCGGTAGTGGCACGAAAAGGCGACAGTGGCCAAAAGGGGCAATAGTGCTGGCCTGAACGGGCAGTGGTGGTGGCCCAATGGGGCAGCAGCAATGATCAGAAGAAGCAGTTGTACGAAGGTAGTGGAGCAACAACAACAGTTGTGCAGTAGCAGCGGCACAAAGAACCCTAGTTTTTAGGGTTAAAAAAATAAATAGGCTATGATACCATGTGAATGGTAAAGTCATCTAATTATGGAGAGAGAGAGAAAGAGACATGCACTAAGCCCTCTAATAGGTTGTATTTTAAAAAAGAGAGAGAAAGGTCCATGTAATCTAAGAACACGAGAAAGAGATACCCCTAATCAAAGAGACAAGTGAAAGACATGAAGAACCCTTAATCCAAGAGGTGAGTGAGAGAAAGAGGAACCCTTAATCCAAGAGGTGAGAGATAACAAGAACTTTCTTCATTTCAAATTCAACTTCAACTTTTCAAATATTCATTAATTTGAAGATTTATAGAAAAGAGGGAAAAGTAGTTAGAGGCGCCCCCTCCCAAAGGATGCCTAGTGGTGTCTCTTGGAGAGAGAGGCACCTTCCTTAGAGACAGGACATATGGATGACCAGGCCTCATCTTTTCCCTCTTCTTCCTCCTAGTGGGTTCACCTAAGAGGATGAACTTTCATGTTGACTTCATCAAAATGTCACCTCCTCTCATGTGAAGGTACATTTGGCCAAGTTGAAGTAAAATTAGTGTTTCTTCAATTTTTTCAACATCATATGTAAGGTTGGGTTATATATTAAAATATTATCTAAGTATATTACAATGAATATTTTTTCTGAACAAAATTTGTATTTGATCAATGTCATATGGGCAGCCGATCGACTTTTACAGGTGACTACTTGTGTGCAGTCTTAGACATCCAACAACACACTTAAACAACATTTTCTCACTTCAGTATTCAAAAGATCTTACTGAAGTATGAACAAGAGAGATCATAATAATGTAACTTCCATTCTAATCTTATAATACAAAGAAAGAAAAGGGAGGAAGGATATGAGAGGGTTTGTCTTGTTTGCTCTACCTCTTTATAAGCAAGAGATACATTTCTTAATTATACTAGATGGCCCTATTTATAATTAGATGAGTTGCTCCCTTCCTCAATTAGACTTAGCTTCATTAATGATATGTGACCACATCTTGTCTTCTTCATCTAGATGTTGCTCTATTTTGTTAGAGGATAGTTAGGATATGTCAAATAAGTGCTCACATAGTTAGGATATCAAGTGCAGTTACGCCCATGTCAAACACACACATGTCAATCATGTGCATGTTGTGTATACTCACTAGTGCCACCATGTCTTCCCACCATGCACCCACCATACTTTTCCACTATTTGAAGTCTTCACCCTAGACCAGTAGACTCTACATGTGCTATGCAGGTCCACATGCATTCAATGTAAAAGATGACGAACCCTACCATGGGTGAATAGGATGGTTCTTCACATATGTGATATAGTCATTTTATCATATTGTGATATTTGAGATTTTGGTGTGAACCCATGTGTTTTAGGCTAGTCGGGTGGTTTGGGGTGAGCAAAACAACATTGGTCTCGCGAGTTAGCTTATAGTTAGGGAGGTCCCGTAGACATAATGGTTTAGCCCAATCTAGGAGACAAATCATCAGAGAACATGGGTCAAGAGTGGCCTGTTGAGAGTGTAAAGGTTGCAAAGTACCAGGTCTGCCATATTCTTGCTTGTCTCCCACGTTTCGGTGCCCACATGGGGCAACAACACCATGTTGTCCAAGGCAAAGAGCTCCTCCGACATGAAGGGCTTTGATGGAGACCCCTTCTTAGCAAACTAAAACAAAGAAGGAGAGCAAGTTTCAACTTTTATTCACTATCTTCGTGAATACAAAAGAATTTTCGGAATAGAGAACTTCCCCAGAAAGGGGATTCGTAACAAGGATAACAAGAGAAAAACACAAACAAAAAAATGATGGGTTCGTCGATTCTTTTCGCCTTCAGATATTTTCTGTACCTTCCTTCTCGCCAACCCTCCTTATTTATAAGCTTCTCTAAGTTTTCGTCTCTCAAATTATTTATCGTTATTACGGTTGCTCCCTCTAGGGTCACCATTTATTTGGTTATTGGTCATCTACTTATGATTCACTTATTGGTGAGGGCCAATATCTTCCCAAGCCCGTATGCTACTAAAGTCCCATGTTCGACTGATGTTATTGAGTCTTGCGGCTTTGCTTTTCGATCAGGTGTCTTGATATAACTAGTAGTCTATTAATACTCCCCTCGTGATTTTCACCTTGTCCTCAAGGAGAAACTTTGGGGAACGTTTATGAATGCTCCAAGCTGGTTCCCAGGTGGCCTTCTTCTCCAATCTTAGGAAGGTCAACATCATCTACAATTAGTATTTGGACCTCTTTTCAGCATTTATGTCCCGATCTGTATTTATCATTGCAAACATAGCAAAGACCTTGAGCTATGCGATTCTGAATTTTCACTGTAGATAAATTGAGCCTCTTTTTTTTTGATAATTGATCTATCAGCCTCTCCTTTCCTTGACTAATCTCTAACCATTTTGTACCCTACAGTGTTACGTGGTGTGGATTCCCAAAATTTGGGTTAATGTGCTCTAATATTTGGGTTGTTGTGTACGTCTTGATTTAAATCTTGAGTAATGTGAGTGTGGTCAAATTTATGGATTCCTTTGTCCTTTAACTCGATGCTCTACATCGTTTTCATGATATCTGTCAATCCCGATGGTTTGATAAAACACCTCAACTTGAATATCTTCTCGTAATCCTTTCAAAAATATTGTTTTGAGTATAATTTATACAATATTACCTACTGCTGACACCATTGTTTCAAATTTATCACGATACTCAATCACCGTGTCAATTTGCCAAATTTTTAGAAACTACTGATAGATTATTCCGAATATGTGAGTTACCAAAATGCTCTTGAATTGTGTTCTTGAGATGATTCTAGCTTCTAAAAAGATCTCTCATATCCTCCCACTTTAACCATTTGAGGGCCTTTTATCCAAGCTTAACTTTGCCGTCCATAATTTATCGTCATATGTCATGGAGAACATCTAAAAATACAGTTCTACATGATAAATTCATCCCTCTGGCTCATCTCCCCCGAAATGAGACATGCCTAATTTTCTTCCTCCATACTTGGACTCTCGGTTTAGCGCTTACTGATTTGATGTGAAGTTATGATGTTGGCGAAGCCATTTTGAGCCGTCTTATTCATTGATTTCTGTTGAAACTTTCTATTTGCCGTGAAGTTGGGACTCATAAGAATATCATTCTCTAACCACTGATGCAGTGAACTGGAGTAATTACGTCTCAGTTCCTTGAGAGACTGCGCAATCAAAGTTAGTTGTTGCTTGATCTCTAGCACTTCTTGAGTATTTATGTGAGAGCTGTAACATGCTGCTCCGAGTCTTGCCAGATTTCCGTCAATTCGTACTTGAAAGACTCCATGTGGCCATCACCTATTTTCAAAGGCATCGTCCCACTCTAATACCACAATTGACGGAGATCCCTTCTTTGTGGATTGAAATAGAGAAGGAGAACAACTCTCCACTTTTATTCACTATCTTCATGAACACAAGAATTTCCCGAACAAAGAACTTTCTGAGAAAGGGGATTCATAACAAGGATAACAAGAGAAAAAGGGAAACAGAAAAAGGGTGGGTTCACCGTTTCGAGATGGCTAATCTGCTTCAAATCTTTCCTCCACCTTCCTTCTTGCCAACTCTCCTTATAAGCTTCTCTTGAGTCTTTATCCTCTGAGGTCACCCTTCAATTGATTATTAGTCGTTTGCTTCCGTCCACCTGTTGGTTATTAGTTGTTTGCTTCCAATCTCCTATTCAGACTGTTGGTACTGGGTCTTGTGGCTACTGAGCCCATTATCAATGCGTGAAAGTAGACAAGCGGGTTAACTTATAGCTGGGGGGGGGGGGCGTGGACATAACGGTGCAGCCCAATCAAGGAGACCAACTGTCAAAGCACAGGGGTCAAGAGCGGCTTGTTGAGGGCATGGGCCTCGAGGTTACTGAGTACTAGGTTTGCCATATCCTTGCTGGTCCCCCGTGTCCCAGCGCCCACATGGGGCAACAGCACCACATTGTCCAAGGTGAAGAGCTCCTCCGGTACTGAGGGCTCCCTCTCGAACACATCCAGGCCCGCACCGCCCAGCCGTCCCTCCCACAGCGCCAGCACAAGCTGGGCTTCATCTACGTGCCCGCCGCGGGCGATGTTGATAAGGACACCCTGGGGGCCAAGCGCGTCGATGACCTCGCGGCCGATAATGTGCCGGGTCTCCGCCGTCAGTGCACAGGCGACGACGAGAACCTGGCAGCTGGCGGCAAGATCAACCGCACTTGGGAAGAACTTGTAGCCCACGCCGGGCTTCTCCGATCTCGCGAAGTAACTGATGGGGCACCCGAAAGCTTCCGCCCGCTTTGCGATGGCCAGCCCGATTCTGCCAAGGCCCACGATACCCACCGACTTGCCGCTGAACTGCATGCAACCAAAGAACACAGAGATCATCCTCAACAATTATTCTCGCGCCCCACCCGACCATTAAACAGCTATTTCATCATGCTATCAACAGTCTCAATGAAACTAGTTATTAATCACGGAGGATTCATCGTAAAGCTGTTCATCTTCGTGTTCTTGACTGAGTTTCCCACCCAATGAACTGATTATCAACTCCTTGTCAGCAATTGTCAACGTCAAGGGCCCTGTCAACCTTCAGCAGCTCAGTAGCTGCTGCCACAGTCTCCTGCCTTCCTGCTTATGGCATAGCTGAGCAGTCTTCTATTGTTCATAAAGAAATATTAACAAAAAGAGATCGTTTTCATTGCAATGACAAATTTGCGAAGAGAGATTGTTCCTGGGGGATTTGGGGAGATGGGAAATGAAAGAATGAAAGAATCATACCGTGGATAAATGAAAGCTGGGACTTTTTTGCAATAGAAATATAGTTATGTACATCAAAGCACACTGGTGAAGATGAAGGATCTCCGAGTGACCTCTACTATTTTTCACCCATTAAAATTTAGAAAAATACTATAATTAGTTCCTCAAATTACATCCCACGTACATCTAATCTATTCACAAGCAAATCCCCAGTAAAAACCTTGCTTAGAACGATCTCCATCCAGGAACCTCCCCCATGCATCCAGAGGAGTTGACATACAGAGGGAGACTCCAGATCATTTTATCTGAAGGTTGATGCGCCTCTCTGCTTTCACTCATTGATAGTCGGTGGGCATGAAACAAAAGCATCCCCACCTCTCCTCCGGCCTGGCTTCATACTGATCCTGATCTTTCCAAAGATGTTTGATGGAGAAACCCCAAAACAATGCAGCCCCAGATTTTGAGAAGATAAATCATGAACAGAATCTTGGCCTGTGACAACGTCTGCATATTATAGCTGATGTTTTTTACAAAGGGATTTCTAACGCGGAACTGTATCGATCCCCGATCGGGAACTGTAAGAATCTCACAGCCCCAACTATAGAAACGACTATTCGAAGATTCATGAATCCTCATAGAAAAAACCATATATGAGAAAAAGTCTCTTGTTTCATGATCGCGATCACCTCTTCGAAGAGATAAATAGAACAATAAATGCAAATAATTGGCGTTTGATTAAAAAGGGCACAAAAACAGGAGACGGAGATTAGCGATCGGGAAACTAGAGGATAGGAGAAAGGAACGCCAGATCCAGATAGGCGTTACCTTGGACGTCAACTCGAAATCCCCATTCGTCTTCCACCCGCCGCTGCGGACGTAGCGGTCTGAGACGCAAATCTTCCGCAGGACGGCGATGGCGAGGCCGATCGCGAGGTCCGCCACGTCCTCCGTGAGCACATCGGGGGTGTTGGTGACCCGAATCCCCCTCTCCCTACACTTCTCGAGGTCCACCTTGTCCAGCCCCACACTGAAGGTCGACACGATCTCCAGCCTCGGGAGCGCCTCGATGGTCTCGGCGTCGGCTCCCACGGTGGCATTCCCCACGACGGCGCGGATTGCCTGGGAGTGGGACCGCAGGAACTCCATCCGCTTCTCCGGCGGCGACTCCCATAGACGGAAGAGCTTGAAGCGCTTGTCGAGCTCCTCCTCGAGGTACGAGTCCATGGGGTAGGTGAGAAGGACCCCAAGTGTCCCCATTCCTGCGGCGGGTGGAAGAGGGAGCAGAAGCCTCGGAAGTATGGGAACCTCATCTGAGCCTCTGTTGCGAGCCCGCCTTGAACCTGCTCCTCTGATTTCGCCACGTGGTGTGTGATCTATTTCGTCCATCGAACGGTCCAGACCGTCTAACCCGTTGAAACCCAGCATCAACCGCCAACTTCCCTCTCCTCCAGGTCAACACCCGACACAGCTCCAGCAACATGGGAGACAATCGCACGATTCTTCCTCGGCCCACATATAGCAAGCAATATTCAAATAATGGCCGCCTAGAGAATAAATTTTAAAAATAGAAAAAAATCATTTTATCCAAATTACGTCTTATTATTCTTTAAAAATATATAGTTGATCCCCAATTTAGTCATAAATTTATGGTCAACTTCGCGCTGACTTGATTCCTTCGAGGGCAAAAGGCATCAGATGATGGGCAGCGACGTCGCCCTCTTCGATGTTGACGGCTGCCTCCGAACGGAAACCAAAACCAGTTGGCGGCACCGCCACCTCCGCGGACGGGCACGTCCGCCAACGTCGTCTCCTCCCTCCCCAAAAAAGAACCCCCTTTTTGTTCTACAAGTCTCTCCCGTTGCAGCCCCACAACAACTTCTCTCTCTCTCTCTCTCGTTCACAGCCGCTCGTCCATTTGTTAATTCGGGCAAGGACGACGGGAGGGAGTTAGAGAGAGAGAGGGGTAAGAAACGGGGAGGCCACAATGAAGAGGGTAATCCATCCCCTATCCCCCATTGGTGGTGTTCATGGCGGAGGATACGTAGCGAGGAGAGAGGTCTCAACCAGTCTAATCTTGTGCATAGCATGATCCTCGGCAGTTCCGCGACGGCGACGGGGTGATGGTGCGATTCCTCAAGCGGGGAAACAGCCTCGAGAGACTGGTGCAGGGGCGGAGCATGCTCAACGTCCCGGCGCGCCAGGCACAGTCGCCGGCCATGGAGGTCACCGGCGGCGTGGAGAGGGTGGCGGAGGGTGGAGAGAGGACGGCGATGGCCAGGAGCCAAGGGGCTGGGGGGCCAGCGAGACGACCAACGGAGGCCCACCAGGCTGGCTACGTGCTCGACCGGTCGGAAAGGGTTCCCAAGTCTCCCCTCGGCAAGGACGGCAGCGGCGCCTCTCCTAAAGACCGGCCGTCGTCAGGTAAATACCCATCTCCCGCTTACCTCCAGAGCTTTTGTCTCTGACTGACCGGGAGATCCAGACGTTGAGATGATGAAGGAGAGATTCGCAAAGCTTCTCCTTGGCGAGGACATGTCCGGGGGCGGAAAGGGGGTCTCGTCCGCTCTGGCGCTGTCAAACGCCATCACCAATCTTGCTGGTTCGTCGAGTTCGGCATCCATATTTTATACAGTTCCTTCTCATCTAATCGTGCATATATATATACCTTTCGGTGGCCTCCAGTCCATTGATTCCCTTTGCTCCAGCTTCCATTTTTGGAGAGCAATGGCGACTGGAGCCCATGTCCTCTGAGAGAAAAGCTCGTTGGAGGAAAGAAATCGATTGGCTCCTGTCCGTCACAGATCACATCGTGGAGTTTGTCCCTTCTCAGCAGAAATCCAAAGACGGCATAAACATGGAGGTAGACCAGATAATCTCCTCTCTATGCACAACCGAGGCCTGTTTTTCGGTGTCTTGTAATGTCTTCTTCTTCTTATTCTCTGCAGATTATGGTGACCCGTCAGAGAACAGACCTGCACATGAACATCCCCGCATTACGAAAGCTTGATGCGATGCTCATTGTAAGATCTGTTACAGTCTCGTAATCTTATTGGAGATGGATGAATGGATGGATGGATGTATGCTAGAATAATTAACATGGATAATGCCGCAGGATTACCTTGACAATTTCAAAGACCAGAATGAGTTCTGGTATGTGACCAAGGACGAAGAAGACGGTGAGGAAGGCCCTCGGCGGAAGGACGACAAGTGGTGGCTTCCCAGAGTCAAGGTCCCCGCGAATGGACTCTCGGAGGTCTCCCGGAAATGGCTGCAGTTCCAGAAGGAGTCCGTCAACCAGGTGCTGAAGGCAGCCATGGCCATCAATGCTCAGATCCTATCCGAGATGGAGATCCCTGAAGCTTACGTAGAGTCCTTGCCCAAGGTTGCCGGAAACCCTAAGATTTATCTGATCTCTAACGAGTTAAACCCAGCCCTGACCTGCTCTGGTGTCAACAGAACGGGAGGGCGAGCCTCGGAGACTCCATCTATCGCGGTATCACGTTGGACTCCTTCGACCCTGAGCAGTTCTTCTCGACGGTGGACATGTCAACGGAGCACCTTGTACTGGATCTCAAGAACCGCATCGAGGCCTCCATCGTGATCTGGAAGAGGAAGATGACCAACAAGGACGGCAGGTCCTCATGGGGCTCGGCCGTCAGCCTGGAGAGAAGGGAACTGTTCGAGGAAAGGGCGCAGACGATACTCCTCATGCTCAAGCATAGATTCCCCGGGATACCTCAATCTGCCCTGGACATCAGCAAGATCCAGTACAATATGGTAAGCATCTTGAAGCGTCCAGTTGAAAAACTCTCCCCGCTTAGCTCCTCTGGAACTTAACCAGAGATCTCTCTCTTTCTATGCAGGACGTTGGGCAGGCCGTCCTGGAGAGCTACTCGAGGATCTTAGAAAGCTTAGCCTTCACCGTCATGTCGCGGATCGAAGACGTTCTCTACGCGGACTCACTCACCCAGGACCCGTCCCCGGGGGATGCCAAGGGGCGGACGTCGTCGTTGGCGGCGGAACCCGTGAAGCTCCTCACCGCCGCCGAAGAGGAGGCGAAGAGGACAAGTTGGGCAGAGCCCCCGACGTCGATGACGCTGTCCGACTTCATGGGCTGGCACCTGGAACAAGAGACGGAGGGAGAGAAGAAGCATCCCGATGGGAAGCAGGAGACGACCAACTCCCTTGACAAGGCACCCCTGGCCAAACCCGCCGACATTGTGACCACCAAGAGGTTTTCCTACATAGAGAAGCTTGAGAACCTTGGGGGATTGAGGAGCCCGACGGCGCGGCACTGAAGAGGAAGACCGCAGTGTGTACCTCCCACGCCGGTGTACAAATCCCATATCCCACACCGTCTTTTCATGATATGTACACTAGGAAATTCACATAGTAGTTGTATTGCACTCACCTATTAGAATCCTCAACCGAATCGGACTCAAACCAGTTCACCGATGATCTCTTCAAACTGCATAAAGAACTACACAGCATTAGATACACCGATGGCCATCAAACCTAATCAAACGATATGTTGGTTGATTCTGGCCGAGCAACGCACATGATCTCCTGCTCGCTGAATAATAAATTACCCTAAGAACGGTGGCACTGATGTCCAATTAGATGAATATGAATTCAGAAGATGCCCAGAAGGAGGACACCTGGATTATCCATAAAAATCAATCTCATGATTGGAGACGATCTCTATTGAAGATTTGCTGTGTCTCGTATTCATACGTCGCCAGGTTTACCCGACAAATTGGGCAGAAAAAGATATCCCTACTGTTATGATTGGTTGAGCACAGACCAATCTTGAAGTGGGTTCATTCACTTCAATGCCCATTGCAAGCTTGCCAACGGGGACGGTATACGCTTTCAAGAAGCTGCGTAGGCGTTAACGATTCAAGAATTTCAATATCAACGGAAAGGGTTATCAGTACGTACTCAGCTGAAACGTTTGCCCGATGCTAATACAAACCGTTCGAATGGATCATTATAACACATACATCCTCGTGTTGTCCAAACGGCTGTAGCTCCTCAGTCTAGTCCTCCGGCGGGCGGCTGGAACTGATAGACGAACTCGTCAACCACATTCCACGGCCATTTGGCTGGCAGATACAGACGCAACGCCGTTGAGAACGAGATTGATGAGGCTGCAGATTTGTCTCACGAATCGAGCCGCCGCTTCCCCGTCGGCTTCAGAATCGCGCGAAGGGGTGCCGAAGCCACATCTCACTGCACAACAGGCAGCGGAAGACATCATTGCCCGTATAGGAAACGCCTTCCTCAACCGACGGGCATGGTTTTCCTCCGAAACATACGGTCGCACAACCGTGGGAGGTTTTCCTTATACTTCAGGTGGACCTCTCAGACGTTCCCTTCGCAGATCTCTCCATAAGTGGAGCGCCATGAGTGTCTTCACCGCTTCCGGCACGGATCGAACCCGGCTGCAGCGGCACCGGCCGGAGATCTGGCCGTATGGGAGGATGCTGCCCATGACCCCCGGACTATATCGCATCCATCTCAGTAGAGATTTTCCTATGTCTTCAAGTGCCGTGAATAGTACTAAATTGAGTAATAATTAAAACTTACTTATTCAAAAGTTTAAGCATAAAATTCTATCTCATAAAAAACAAATAACTATCATACATTAATTTAACAGGTAATGAGTTATTAAACAAAAAAAAGTCGGCCATCTTTGACCGTTGAAATCACAGGGAGTGTATATTAAAACTGTTGAAAGCATTCAACAGATCAGCCGTCTTCGCATCGCATAGCCTTCTTGATATTGTGTATGGTGGAGGAGATGAGGGAGCTCACGGCCTCCACCGACTCCATCGTCAGTTTCGCCGCAGGCGAAGTGTCGGCGAGGAGCTGGAAAGCCACAGTCACCAGCGAGCCGCCGCTCTCCGCGGGCTTCGCCTCCGGCGTGTTCGATATCACCGGTGTGCTAGCGTCGAGCCCATCGGGGAGAATCGAGAACCCCGAAGGGAGTACCGCGACGTCGCCGGAGTCGCACCCGCTCATCACTGACTGCATGGTGGGGACGTCCACCGGCGCGTAGACCACCATGGACTCGTAGGAGTTTGTGGAGCTGTCCTGGAGGAACCAGATGTCGCGGCTGTCCCCCGCTTTCACCGCCTGAGCTTGCAGCACCTCTCCGGGGTCAGAGACTACGCTTAACGTAGCTTGTTAACGACGAGGGACAGGTTAGTGGAGAAAGAGGGGTGCTTGAAGCTTACTTGGAGAACCACCGAGTTGCCGCGATCTTGGCCCTTCGCTATGCTCGCGACGGTGTGGATGCTGCCTCCCGTGGGTAGCATGTCCCACTGGTTCGCAGAATTAGGTCATCAAACTGAAAGTTAATCTCGGAGCTCAATAGGGATGAAGAGTAAGACCAGACGCCTGTCGAATGCCCACCTCACTTCTCCGGGCGTCGTCCCGCAGGAAGTCGAACAGGGCGCTGGCGGGGACCGGAAGCCAGACAGAGGAAACCGCACACAGGATCAAACCCCCAGGCTCCCCAGGATCGCTCAAGTTCTTCCTGGACGTGATCCTCATGTCGTCGCCGTTCTTCGTCGGCATCCTTGTCCAGGTGTGGAGGCTGGACGCGCCGACGGCCTTGCAAAAGGAGAAGGCCATACGCTGCGCCAGCTTCAAAGTACTCTTCCTACCGGCAAGCGTAGACACCCCTGCGGAAACCGAGACAAGACCAGGTCAGCCATCCGGGGGCGGGGGGCGCTTCAGTCGTGGAAGAAACTATCTGGTCGGCTCAATGGGTTACCGGAAGAGTCCTTCGTAGGAACGTTGGTGGCCATGGAGAAGACCAGCCGCTCGCAATGCAGCTGCAGCGTCGCCATCCAGTGCCACGCACCGAAGGCCACGCCGGAATTGACGACCGGCCGGTAGATGCTGTGGACGGGGCCTCTCTGGCACTCTGTATGCTCCACCCAGGTCACCTGGGAAAGGGACAACCCCAAACCCACCGTAAGTACCACCTGTGGATGTGGTAATCTAAGGAAAAGAAGAGGAGAGAAGCGTCATCACCTTGCAGTGGCCGCTGGCCTTGTCCTCTATGATGCAGCCGGAGGGGAGCCTTCTGCACTTGAGGAGGGAAGACCCGATTCTATCCTCTCCTGCGCCGAGGGAGACGTCCACCACAGCCCATGTCTCGGGGTTGTGCTGTCTGCAGTATCTGACGAAATAGATTTCTCTCGTCGGTATCATGGGCGTCATCATTTGGAGCTCTGCAAACATCTGCACGACGCCTTCGGTGGGTCAAGATCATCGGACGAACACATCGAAGAATGTTTTTTCTTCTTCCGAAGACGGGAACAGATTACCAGTTGCACGAGGCCATTCCCGTTCTCCCCCTCGCCGCTGGAAATGATGTCTACGGTGGCGGCCTTGGAAATCATGCAAGGAAACATCTCCTTCCATTGGTTCTGCAGAGGAGGCCGAGTTGATGAGAGAAGGAAAGTGGAGAGAGAGAGAGAGAGGGGTTGGGGGGTGAAGTGGTCTAACACTAAGTAATTGCTAGAAGGTACATACCTATCAAACGGAAAATTTTCATTTTTGGGTGCCCCCCTTAGTCGACTTGTATCTTGTTAGCCAAAACAGTACGCCTCACACAATATCATTGCCTTAGAAATATGCGTTTTGTCAATGTAACCAAGATTAAGATGGGTTAACTTTGATCGATTTAGCGTGGGATTTTTCAGGGTGTATTCAAGAGCCCACATTACCGCTTATCGCAAAGGGTTGGCATTGGGAATTTCAATCACGGTGTGATTGTTTATTACTTAATAAACAATCTCCTGCAATTTGAAAGCTGGTTACGTCGACCAGCGAGATTAAATTCTACTAATTGAATTGTCTAAAACAAGAATATAAAGACTTCGATGAAAGCTGGTATGATTTGAAGATAATATACAATGTTTAATGAGAGATATATTATAGTTGGAAGAAAAATGGATCAGAAACTCATACCACGTCGATGAACGACTGCACCAGCCTCCCGACGTCGAGGATGACGACTCCTGTTTCCCTGGACGCCTCAATGGATCTCCTGTCTTGGCGACAGCTCGAGACCCCCCGCGAGAATTCTCTGAGATACTCGTCGTAGTTCAGTATCTCTCTTCCGCTCTCTAAGCTTCTGACCCACAATGGTTCGCGCGCGGAGGCCATTCTTGTCAGCTCCTCCATGGCCTGCTCAACTAGCTCCAAGATTTTGGATTTGTCAACGCCGAGGAACCCGCTGTAATAATCCACCGAGGAGGAATTATCTTGTTCTTGACCAGGAGAGCATGACGATGCAGTCGCTCCCCCCGGGACCTTCCCTATAACTTCTCGTAGTTTCTCGATCTGAGTATACAGAAAATGGAATCAAATAAACTTCCACAAGCTGTAAGAAGATCGCCATTAACGGGAGCAGGTGAGAGTTTATCTCACCTCAGCTCTGAGCTTTGCGTTCTCGATCCGCAGTTGCTGGTCCTCCGTCGTCCTCGTCGGGTCACTGTAAGAGGTCAGAGACCCACAATTGGGACAGCATGATTTATTGATTGTATCCCTCATGCTCCGGTTCTCTTCCCGAAGCTTCTCCATCTCCGACTTCATCAAGGAGTTCTCATGCCTCTCCTGCATCGCCTGCAGACGCATGGGAAACCCTCCTCTTAAAAGGATGGGAAGACTGCACGATTCTAGGGTTTTTTGATAAGATTGATGCAGAAACAGCTACGCGTGTGGGTTTCCTGAACCGCACCTTGATCTGCGTCCGGCGATTCTGAAACCAGAACTTGACTTGCCGAGGAGCGAGTCCTAGTCTATCACTAAGCTGCTGCCTCTGCTTCTCGTCCGGATGGGGCGATTCTTTGAATAATCTGAGCAACCATAGTAAAGATAGTAAAGAATTAAGCATGGGTAAATAAAAAACTAGCCTATTTTCATCCGAATCCATCTCAATGAAGCGGTCTGTTTCTCTGCCCAGTTTCGTCGGCAAGGAAACCCTAGTTGCTTCTATACAGAAGCAACCCATTTTCCTACCTGCAGGTCGCATCGTTGAAAGGAACATGAGCAGTTGCTCATCGTTCGTTGTTAGAAACCGCGCATGGGATTAATGATTCACGTGGTTTCAGATACGAAAAATCTAAGGACCTAGAAGATAATCCCTTTCATCGACAGGGACAATGACAGTTCATGCTGTGGGCGTGGCCGTGGGGCTAGGATTTGCTTTGCGCTTAAGACACCTGCACGTTTACTGCGTGACTCCTCGACGCAGACACTCTGATGTCTTAAGCGCAAAGGAAGACGAAGAGGTTGGGTGTCCTCCGGGCCGGGCTGTGTCCTGCCCGAGGACGTCATGGGCCGTATCTCCTAGCCCGAGGTCTTCATGGGTCACATCGCCTGACCCGCAGGAGGCCTGTAAGCCCTCGGATGAGTAATTACCCACAACCCGCTGCACGAGAAGCTTCTCATCGGCGGAGCCCGGTCAATGGGTAAAGCCCGCTGATGCGGTTCGGGGGAATATCTGCTTCTTCATCCAGGGTTCCATGGAGATTAGGGTTTGCTTGCGCTTCTGGAGAGAGGAAGCGGGAATCACTTACGCTTCCATTTCCTTGATCTGATCTGTGGTGTGTCGATGGTACTTCTTCCGCTTCTTGTTCTTGGACCTGCTGATATCTCCGTCATCTTCAAGGGGACCCTCCTCGTCTCCGTCCTCCTCCGATCGGCCGGTGCCTGTGTTCTCGCTGCTGACTTCGACGGTGTCGCCTCTGTACACGCCGCCGCCACCGCCGCTCTCCTCGTCTCCTTCCTCCACTTCCTCCTCCACCCTCACCGCGTTCCGGTAGACTCCAGCCTAAGAGGGCAGCAGAGCTACGTGATGAACTATCAAAGTGTAAAAGGATCGCCGGACGGGAGGACTTACCAGCGAGAGAGAGAGCGCAGGAGACGCGTAGTCTCTGGGGATGGACATCTCTCTCTCTCTCTCCTCCCTCCCTCTCCCCCTTCGCTCTCTCTCTCTATTAAGAAGGAGCCTCGGGAGATGATGCGGAATTGACGAGAATGGAGGTGATGCGCTTGGTCCTTTTGTAACATAGAAATAAGTTATAGTATTTATGAGAGAGAAGGGAAGGGGAGAAGGCAATGAACTGTGAAATAAAGAAGATAAAAACAAGGAGAGGAACTCTGTAGGATAAGATATATAAGGCGGGGCAGACAGACGGAAGGGAGTGAAGGAACCAGAGAGAGAGAGAGAGAGAAAGAGAGAAAGAGAGAGAGGGAGAGATGTGGCGGGGAGGGAGGGCCGTTAGGTCTTGAACGTTAGATGTAAGGAAGGCGTGTATCATGCTGGCACCTAAGCCTTTGGGGTGAGCCATCTCCGGAGGGAGAGACCAACCCAACGGCTTCGCCGGCATGACAGCGTAACCCGTCCACTTGGCTCTAGGAGTGCCAGGGGAGTTGACTGAACCCTGCGCCACGTCATCTGAGATGCGGCTCCTGTGCTCCCCTCAAGAATGCGGAAGACTCGGGAGTTAATTTTGCTGCCCGCATGACACGTGTCCCCTGCCCCACCCACGCAGGTTCTGCCTACCTCACCTGCCCACCATTCAGCGGCGACCTATTCATTTGGCTTGTCACATATAAATTTTCCAAATAAATTTTCTTGGACTAGCAAAGCCCACGCTTAATCAATTAAAAAGCCCAAACCATCAAAGTTGGATCTCTATTCCCCCATAAGTAAAGCTTAAAGCTCCAACCCAGGGGACCCATATCTAATAGGACACATAAAGTCAACAAATTAGTATGAGATAAGCTGGGGATTCTCCAACATGAATGACGAATTGGGGAAGAATTAGGCACGTCTTAAAAGACCCAGCTTCTATACTGTAGCGTGCCCTTAGATCGATCAAACATTAGGTGACTGGTTTGACTTCACTATCACACATACTAAGACCTTGTTGTATGTTACTAATGGTCAACGCGAGAGCTTTCGTATCATGGGCGACGAAAGTAAGTGAGCTCGCGATCGTCCCTCTTGTCAGCGCCTCCATTATGCATGGCACCTTCAACAGTGATTAACTGTCAAAATAATCCTTTAATTGTGTTCCTCTAAAGATGCCATCGTGGTGGTTGACTCCTGATTTCGTCTTCATTCCTCGAGGAGAAGGGTGGTTGGCGAACGGCAGGTCGTACCATCTCAATATCAACGGGCCTGGTCGTTTGGGCTTAAAAAAGGAGCCCCGGAATGATATCGGGCCAAGCCCGATTTGACCGCACTAAGACAGATTACGCCGCCCGGGCCGCCCCGTTGATTTTTAAGACTCCCAGAGCACGGCAAGAGAGGAGGTGGGGCCTCTTGATGAATGGAGGTGGAAAGGTGAGATCTTTGAACCGTTAATAGCACAGCGGGAGTCCGCCGCCCGGCGGCGGCGGGTTTGACCGCGTCGAAATCAAGGTTGAGAGAGTGAACATTGGAGGAAGAGAAACCACCGGAGCGCCGCCCGCAGCCGCCGTGATCTTTGAAACCTCTTCACATTATTCTCCTGTTCCTCCGGAGGAAGGGTAGGTAACTGCCGCCCGTTCTCTTCTTGTTCTTGTACTTGTTCTTCTTCTTCTCCTCCTGCTCGTCGGACCCGAGTCCATCTGCGTCCTCCAGACGATTCGTCAAGAACTGGTCATCCATGCATTGAACAGGATTGGCATCCTGATGCATGGCGCCGGCTTCTGCGCTCTGAATTGTGGTTGGATTCGCCATTTCATCACCATCATCCATCGGAAGAGATTCTGCGGCGCAGGGTAGAGAGACGTCTCGGCGGCAGGAGGCCCGTTGGTGGGATGCTGCCAGTAAAGAAGAAAGTTGAGAAAACGAAAGAGCGAAAGATTACTGCCAAAGATTATCAGATTCGGGAAGCAATGGAAATCAAGATCGAAAGCACGGTTGACGTTACAAGGTGGGAAGACGTAGCGTGGGAGATGTCTCGGAAGCTCGGGGTTGATCCTCAGGCCTTCGAGGTCGATAATGAATGCGTAGTGTTGGCAGGTGAGGATCCTCTGCAATCCGCCATCTCCATAAGCTCCTTTTCGCCATGAAAACAATCAGGATATGTAGCCAAGCTCCGCCGGTATACCTGGTTTAAGCAGGCGATGCGCTGCTCCATCTCCGCCATTTCGGGGTTCCAAAGCAACCGGCTCTCGAGGCTCGCAGCGGCGCTGCCCAGATGGTCCACCACCCTCACCACGGCGTCGCAGACGTACTTTCTCGTGTTCTCCACCACCCTGGAGAGCAATTAAAGCGTCACCGTCTTCTCAGATGAGCAGCTAGGGCAGATGAAATCGGACGCCACTCACATCCCCTTGCGCGCGGCGGCTCTCCCGTACGCCGCCTCGCAGTGGTCGGCCGCGTGGTGGAGATGCGAATGCAGGTCTCTCAGCTCCTGCGATCAGAAGGAAGTCCCCGGCGGTGAGGATCAAGGTACAATGAGCAGAAGAAAACCGGAGGAGCAAAGAGGACGAAGACGACGACTACGAACCCGAAGAGAGGTGCCGAAGCAGGCAGCGCCGCCGCCGGCGTCGGCGGCGGGTTCCGAGCCCTCCCTCGGAGCTGGTCTCCGAACTTCCATCGCGGCGATCTCCTCCCTTTCCTTCCCCTTTCTCTCTGAGCGCTCACTCGGAGGAGATCCTGGAGGGAAGATCAGACAAAGAATCCAACGCCAGGGCGCCGCAGTCCCGTGACAGGGCTAATATGCAGACGCGAAGACCCCAGGTGACGTCACAGGAATTACCGCCCCAACTTGGCAACGGTCAGCGCATAATTAATACTTTTCTAAAACGCTAATTAATAAGAAATTATTCTCTCAACCCCATTAATCATTTTCTATATACAATTAATAAGAAATATATTTAAATAATTTATTATGGAAGGGTAAGGGTAGGGACCACGAATTACCTTGAAACCAGAAGAGGGAGGGAGGGGATCTCGCTGTCTTTGAGCCCATTAGATGGGCGGTCTGTGATGGGCAGAGAAGAGCGTTATATGGTGGACTTCTGGAGAGGATGGCAGACGTCAGGGGGATGGTCGTGATAGATAATCTGGGTAAGTTTTCGTGGGGAGAAAGGGAGAAACCAGATTCGGGGGATTATCGTGGAGAGTGACGTGTGAGCGTGCGAGCGGCGTGATCGTTTCCTCGAGGAAAATAGAGTAATGGGGGCGTGCTGGCCGGAGCCTCAGTGGGCAGGGCAGGTCACCGAAGCTCGAAGCCGGTGAGAGTTTTGATTGCCGGAAGTTCGTCTGCGCTGGTCGGTTTGGTTCGCCTGCGTGGGGAGCGGCAGCGGGAGGGAAGGAGCAATCCAGTGCTATTCCAAGGCGCGAGGTCTAGGGTTTGGATTTCCGGTCCGCCGTGGTGTCGGTTGTGGCTTTTCTTCCGGCGTCTCGTCTCTGATCCAGTTTTAGAAGGGATTTCTTGGCGGCAGCGGGATTCGATTATTTTGGTCGGGATCTCGACGAGATCCTCTAAATTTGCTACAATTTGGAAGCTCCCTCGCAGCATATACCGCGATGACGGGTTCCTTCGTGGATCGGGCGACAAGCGATGCTCTGATTGGCCCGGATTGGGCGATGAACATGGAGATCTGCGACATCCTCAATCGCGACCCCGGGTTTGGTCACGCTCTTAATTTCCATTAAATTGCAATTTCCCTTTTGGTTTTGTTCTCTGCTCGTTTCTAGATTTCGTCGTGTTTGCGATTTCGAATAATTTTTGTAGAGAAAATCTTCCTGGGACATTTTGATTGAGATCTCTGCCACTTTAACTGATCTTTTTTCTTTTGCGTTTCATTATTTGATCTCGATCTAAATGAATCTCATTTTGGAAACGATATTTACTACCATCTTTTTTAATACCACAAACAGTACGCTGAGGAATTTTCTAAGTGTAGGGAAGTGCCACTGGCATTTGTGGTGATAAAGGAGTATAAATATTTTAATAAGGTTATTTTTAAAAAAAATTGCACCCTTTTCTTTATACTGACTGTTAAGAGGTTGTAGTCATATTTTTTCGAAGTATCAGAATGGTCCATCTCTTCATAGAGTTACACTTGAGGTAGGAAAATGATAGGTTTCACAAATTTATCCTATTTATATATTAGAAAAAATGTTACACATGCCTAATGGCCAGGCATAGAACAGAAATATGATTCCTTTTGGCGAAAATTTTAATGGAAGTTGGGAAAGACACAAATGGAAATAAATTGAGAAATACATGGGAAAAATATTCCCGCTGTGCATTTTTGGTTCATTCAAATCTTCATCCTTCTGAGTCCTCAGTATCGATAACTGTTCTATTTCTTACTATTCTCAAGGTAGCAATGACACCAGGGAAATGCTCTGGATTATTGAAAGCGGATCAATTTAATGTTTGACTTCAGGCCTTTATTATACGAATATCTTTTGAGACTAAGAAAAATGGTTGATTTAAAAAAATATTTATACTTCAGAAGCTCATCTTCAATGCGTCCAATTATTACAACAACAAGAAGAAAATATTTTGCTTGCGCTATGGTGATTTTGTATGCATCTAAATCTTGCAGAATAGTTGAATATGCTGTATTAATTATTAACCATCATAATTTACTCTCTTAATGTAAATTTGAAAACATGTTGAGAAAAGGTTAAGAATCATGATACACAGTCATTTCCTATGGTTTTAGGTTCGTCTTCTGTAAAATCCATGTTAAGACAGCAACGTGTTGTATGATGGATTTTTTTGCTCGCATCTAGCTGCTTATAAATTGCTTTTAATTATCAAGTGTTTTCTGTGACTGGTAGTTTCGACCACTCAGATACGCAAGTATACTTGCTTGTCAACCTTGTATGGGACCTTGGCATCACCACTGTAGGATGTTCCTATCTGGAGTAGGATTGGCTAAACAATGGGGATGAAATTTTCCATGGAATTATCGTTTAAAAGCCAATTATGGAATACAAGCGAACTTCCAATGTATTCCATAGATTGTTTAATCCTGTAGCGATACTTCATTATTTGGTTATTTTGAAAGTAACAAACAGATCACAGTTACATGCCATAAACTTCTTATAAGTCTATTTACCCTCTTGCAAGTCCTTTGTCTTCGGCTTTTGCTTGCTGATGTTTAATTTAAATTTTTCAGGCAAGCGAAGGACGTTGTGAAAGGCATTAAAAAACGCATTGGCAGTAAGAATCCGAAGGTTCAGCTTCTTGCTTTAACTGTAAGTGCCACAAATTGCTGTATGAGAATTTAACCAACCTTTATGCGCTTATTCATCTTTATATTGTCATCACTGTTTTCCTCTTAGATTTGAAGAGTCTCCTGTCTCATACCACCAGGAAAAGGAATCCAAAGCCTTGTTTCTGATACGGAATTGGTCATGATTAATGAAATATTTATATTCTATTAGTGAATTACATATCGTATCAGGGTGAATTGGGTGGAAACCAAATTGTATTTATCAAGCTAACTCGTAATAGAGTAGTAGAGGTAGGGCTGTCAGAATGACGGTTTCTACCGGATTACCAGAAAGGGAAGAGAGAAAAGAGAAATAATGTGGGGATGGGCTCTGAGAGGATCCCCTGTCTCTCTTAGTCTGGGCCTCGTGTCCCTTATTCTGTTCCTCGGGGCACCTTATTCTGGATCGTTCCCTGATGAGGCATGCCATTCTAAAATTTATGGAAGTTACAATGTCCGACTTTTATCATGTGTGAGGTGCTACCAATGGCCTTGATGTCTGCAGTGATCTAAACCAATTTCTGAATTACCTTGCCTGTTTAGGTGCTATAAAACACTAGCTTATTTGTGTCTAAGCAATCATGTTGTTGTTTTCCATCGTTTTCTTAATACGAGCATTTAAAAGAAGAATTGATGATTGATGCTGCTTATTTATTTGTTATTCTATTTCCATTCTTCAGCTGCTTGAGACAGTGATAAAGAACTGTGGAGACATAGTCCATATGCATGTTGCGGAGAAAGATATCTTGCATGAGATGGTGAAGATTGTGAAAAAGAAGGTTCTCATGTCCTTCTCATGTCCTTCTCAGATGTCGAAACCATCAAACCTCTCTTCAATCTCCTAAAGATGTTTTCCATCATCTCGCTCTTATTGTTGTGTTTGCAGCCCGATTTTCGTGTCAAAGAGAAAATACTTGTTCTAATCGACACGTGGCAAGAAGCGTTTGGTGGGCCTAGGGCAAGATATCCCCAGTATTATGCTGCATACCAAGAATTATTGGTAGGCATCAGGATTCTGCTATAAAGATATTCTATATTTAATGATCTATGGACAGAGTTCCATTGATGTGTATGAGTAAATTCAACTCTCCAATGCTGTGTAGTGTACTTTGCTTTACTAACTTTTGGGTACCGTAATTATTTTTCTGGAATATTTGAAGAATCTTGGAATGGATGCAAGGACGTTAACATTTTTGCTGTCCCCACTTATGAGGCTTATATTTTCATATTCATCTCATAAGTCTTTATAATTCAGAATTGATATCAACCCTACTATCTATTACATTTCTTTCAAATTGAGCTTTTCCTCTGATTTCATGCCCATCGTAAGATTATCTTTTCTGAATAATATTTACGCAAATGTTTCCTTTGGTAAAAATATCTTAACTCCTGGCATTCTACCATCTATTTTTATTTTTTAGAGCTTTTATGATCGTGCTTCTGACAGCTTAGTTGGTTCTCTTATTGATATGTTGCATCTTTTACAAATCTGCCATCAAGTGCGCTGTGTGATGTTTATGAGGCCCACCTGTGATGATGCGACCCTATAGGTTGGCAATTGTCCACTATATGTTTTCTCTTTTACAAATCTGCTGCCAAGAGCTCTCTATGAATGAATATGAGGCCAGTCTAAAATCTGCCAATTTCAGTCCTTTGTTTTGCATCATGTACTAGTTTGATATACGACGTGATGCCTGGCACTTTTATTCCCTGTTGTCCTTTCCACAATCCATATCAATCATTTCTTATCGTTTGTCTCTGTTCGTCTCTCCACTGTCCTCTGTTAGTCATCTGTCCCTGTGCAATTCCTCGCTCTAGACTGTCATTTAATCATTCATGTTCTATTTTCCATTCGGTGTCTATAGAGCTTAATGGCACACTGTGTAGGAGTTTGTCTGTGAGGTCATAGCTGACCAGAAATTATTGCTTAAATCCCTGGAATTTTATTTATAATCCCCTGTGCTGACCATATTGATTAATATACCTCCGGTTATTAACGTTTGGTCTCATGGATGAATATTTCGATAAGTTTAATGTTTTGATTATCTTTTACTGTGTGGACGGGCCTTCTGTCATATCTGAGATCCAGCTATAAACCTGCTAATTTATGAATTTAGTGTTTTTTCATGACATGTATGAATCAGCAGATCCTTTGTTGTCCTTTGTTCTGATGTTATTTTTTCACAAATGATTATAGTTGGAAAGCAAATACTTAATTACCTTTGTCTTAATCGTTCTTCTTTTGTTGTCAGCGTATTGGAGCAGTTTTTCCTCAGAGACCTGAGAGGTCTGCACCCATATTTACTCCTCCCCAGACACAGCCCTTGACATCTTATCCTGCATCTTTACGTGGTCCTGATTATCAACAAGAGACTGATATTTCTGCTCCTCCAGATCTTCCTATGCTGAGGTATATTATGCATCTTCAAAAAAAAAAATTCTAAGGAATGAAGTCGGTATTCCTATTAGATATATTTCATGTCAGAATTATAGGCACTAATTTTTTCATCTTTTTTGTTCGTTTACCACTGCTCATGTGATGATGATTTACCAAGTTTCGCTGAAAGTGAAAGCATAGAATATGCCATTAGTATATAAATGATTCATATTCGCCAAATTATCTGCTTCCGTTGATTGATTATTTTTTCTTTTTAATGTGCTCTGGTTTTATATGTTAATATCAGATTTGAAACTTAAGATTTCAGTGTTATCAAACACCTTCTCAATGTCTAGACCAGCCATTAGTTTTTCCTCCTAATTTGTGGGCATTGTGCTTTATGAACCTGAAAATTAAGGAAGGAACTCGCGAGTGTACCAGTAGATTTTTCTGCCAATTAAGAATCAACTGCCTTTACCTTGAAAAGCATGTGAGAGCACTAAGGGAAATGATACTCTTCAATAGTAAAGTGATTGATCACATTCTAATCCATGGAAATGGCGAAAATTTATTAGCATTCTGTAGATACTCATGTATCCAAACAGCTTGATCCCATTTTCTCAATTTATTATTGTACTCTTCTTACGATTTCAACAGCAGAAAATGATATTTTTTATCACATCAGGAGACGTGGGGCTTCTTAGGGATTAGTAAAAGCCAATTCGGGTCTATATACGTTCTAGAATCTGTATGCTCCGGGATATAAATACCGTCTCATATGTTTATTTGCTTGTCATTCGGAATTTAATCATATTTTCTTTCTTCAGCATGACAGAAATACAGAATGCACGTGATCTCATGGAAGTTTTTTCAGAAATGCTTAGTGCATTGGATCCTGGGAACAAGGAGGTATCTTTATCAGATCTCTTTTCTTTTCTTTTTGAAACAAGCACATCTTCCCTTGTGGGGTTTTTCTCTAGATAACGTGGTGATAAGGATCTCGGATTCGGGATCTGCTTTTGATACGTTACTCTGCACAACTCCGTCAAAGAATTTTAATCCTGTTACGTACATTTATTTATTTTTTGAATCGCCCTCTATTTTGTTTAGTTAGACGACCTTTGTCACTGTCTTTCTGGCTATACCCAATTGGTACTTGTTACTGACGTGCTTTTTTGTATGGTTTTGCTGTAATTCCTGACACTTGGATATTCTGATTTGCAGGGACTCAAACAGGAGGTCATTGTTGATCTTGTCGGGCAGTGCCGTTCATACAAGCAGCGAGTGGTCCATCTTGTGAACACAACTTCGTAAGGCTTATTGGGATTACTCTTTATGACAAGGAATCCTTGAGTCCTTTTTATGGCATAGTAGGAACCTTTCTTTCGAAGGGGCTGAACATGCTTTGCGAGAAAGCCTAAGCGACCCCTTTAAGCTTACTCGGCTCGTTTTTTATAATGGCCTTACTTTCATCCCTATATATTTGCTCTTCAAATATTATCCGCTTCATTCTCTCTTTGTACCGATTCTGATTCCCTGCACTTTTCTTTTTTTGACAAGCTCAAACTTTAGCATTCTTGACTTGCATGCCGTAATGACATCAATGGTTATTATGCTTATATTCTAATGCTTGGGTTTAAAAACTTGGTAATTCACTGCTTCGAATGCCTTTCTGTGTAGGCATTGCCCCCCTTCTTGAATGGTTTTGACCGTAGCCTTTTGTTGAATTTGAAAATAAATCTTGAATGGTTTTGTCCCCCGTTCTTCAACACCCATAGTGTTGAAGATTACAGCACACCATTAGCTGAGAATTCATTGGCCATCGTTCCATAGTTCCATATCATTATTCTCACTCTTTGCTGCCAACGCCACAAACTTACCCACTATCATTTGGCGATTCATGCATTCTTTATTCCCCAAAATCCAGTGTTGCATTACATGCACAGTATAACCTCATTTTGTTTGTAAATGCTGTTGAATCGGAGGCGATTTTCCTATGGGTGTTGATGTTTCGTTTTAACTTGATCGGTTATGGTTGCAATTGCCAGGGATGAGGAACTCCTCAATCTAGGACTTTCACTCAACGATGATTTGCAGCGTGTACTTGCCAAGCACGATGCGATTGCTGCGGGAATTGCTGTTCGGGTGGATAAACCAAAACCTAGCCAGGCCCTCGTTGAAGTTGGAGATAATCAAACTACTACTCAGCCAGGCCAGAGGTAATTCATCTCATAACATCTCCTGTCAGTTATAGTTTGGAAAAAAAGAAAATATTCCGTGGATTAAACAAGAAGAGAGCACTGTCACCCTGTATTCAACATACATTTCAGTCCTGGCATCAAATGTTGAATTCACTACTGAATTATCATGCCAAAAAATGATTTCTTCGTTGGATTTTATCTCTGAGAAGAAGAAAACCCGGGGTTCCTTTTTTTTAGTTTCAAGGATTGAAGATGTTGTGTTGGTGGCTATATTGAATGAAATAAATCTCTGTATATTTTTTTCTCATGCAGATCTACTGGAGGTGCTAGCACCAGTAACGAACCTCTGCTTCAGCAGTTATCACTTCCCGCTCCACCATCATCCAACGGCACAGCTACTCCAGCTGCTCGAGTTGATCCTCACATGGACCTTCTAAGTGGTGACAGTTACAACACACCGGCAGCTGAGAATCCACTGGCCCTTGTTCCAGTCAGCACGACTCCAGCTAGCTCCATCTCTGATCAGAACATTCTGGCTCTTTCAGATATGTTTGCCGCAAGTACTAACTCGAGTAGCAACCAAAATGGTTCTCTAGATTCTCACTCGTTACAGCAATTACAACAGACTTACGCCCCTGCACCCGAGTTCCAGCCACAGCAGCAGCTGACACTAGTGCCATCTCCATCTCCACCCCAACAGCCCCCCTATTATTCCAATGGAGATCCGGCAAACATGAATTTTCCTCGGTACGAACAGAAGCCCCATATCCCTGGAGCTCAGCTGAACAATTTGAACGCTTCATGGAATGTCCAGTCCGCGCAGAACTTCAATCCCAATCAGCAGGAGCTTGCTTACGGTAACATTACGATAACTGTTCTGCTCTACTCTACTAGTTTATCATGTCAGTGCCCTTAAATGTGTTCTCGTTCTGTATTTCCTGGATGGGTAGATGGTAGACTCTTCTTTCTAATCTTTAAAATGTTTTCCCTTATATAGAATTGCGGTCTTGTTCTTTGATTTGTTTTAGAGATGATCTCCTTTCAACGTATCCAGAAATTAACTTTCTTTATGTTCCCCTCATTGCACATAACTTCAACATCCATCCACAATATTTGTTTCACAAGTTTCAGCCATGAGAGATTACATGGATCTATGATGAGGAAGGACGTTGGCTGGCCCAGCGTTCTGGGCCACCCACCTCCATCCTCTTTCATGCAGGAAACCAGTCAATTGCTGGTTCTTGTCTTTGAATCAGTTTGCCACGAGTGAAGCTATAATATTTTCTTTTTAGTTCACGTTTCTCTTGACTTTTCATAAAATAGAATCCATGTGAGTGCAACATTCTAGAGCGTTTTCCATCTCTGGCGGGGGCCATGTAAGTTGCCCATCGTACCGCTGATCGTTGTCCCCTCGAGAACAGCTTTTCTGTGAACTGAGATACCCCTACTTGTGCAATGATCTGCAATTTCAATCCATGTTCAATAGTGGAAATTATTACTAAATTTCTGCCATAATTTCTTTCCTTCATTATTTCGTTTCTGGATCTTGTCGAATGTTGTGAATCCCACTGAGTGATGCAGTCTTTAAATGATGCAGGATCAAATGATCAACATGGAGCTCTTCCTCCCCCGCCCTGGGAAGCTCAGCCAGCACAAAACGGCCAACCCCTGCCTTCACAACCCCAGCCGCCGGCCCCGGGCTTCCAGACGGGTCACCCTCAGGCAATGCAGCCCACCATGAGCCCCCCGCAGATGCCGATGCAGATGCAGATGCCGATGCCGATGCCGATGCCGATGCCGATGCAGATGCCAATGCCGATGCCGATGCAGAGTGGGCAGCAGCAGCCGAGCTTCTATGCCGGCCCGATGCCGGCAGTGCAGCCCTCGCCCATGCAGCAATTCCAGGTGGCCATGCAGGCCGCCGCCCACCACCCAGGCGGCTATGGGTACGCCCCGCCGCCCGAAATGCAGTACTATGATCCGAGGATGGCCTACGCCGCCTACGGGAACCCCAGCGAGATGGCCGGCAGGATGTACGGGCTCTCCATGCACGACCCCGGCGGCCAGATGAACCCGGGCGCCGCCTATCAGACGCCCTCGCCGTCACTCTCACTCCAGCAGCCGAGCAGGCCGGCCAGGCCAGAGGACAAGCTCTTCGGTGACCTTGTCAGCATGGCCAAGTCGAAGCAGAACAAGCCCGCTGCAAGTGAAGTAGGGAGCGCGTAAAGCCACCTCGGCTCACCGCCGCTTTCCCCGGGCCTTCATGATTTCATTTAGGTTTCTTTTTTTCTTTTCTTTTTTCCTTGGAAGGGGGCGGGGGGGTTCTGCTGTCTTCTTCGCCTTGCATCGCGTTCTTCTCTACCGAAGATATTGACGCGGTTTATCTGTTGATTCCGTCCTTGTACAGCCTTCCCTAGATGGGAAGGGCGCGAGAAGAGTTGTTTGGCCGTGGACTTCATATCGAGACACATTCTTATTGTCTTATACAGATTTATGCCTTGATCCAATGTGATCCCCCCCACCCCCCCTAAACGAGCCAACGCCGTGATCCTACGTGGCGTCTTAGTTATTTACTCAAGGCCTTGCAGCACATGGGGAAGGCTAATAAGTGGCAAGCCATAAACTGTTTATGTGAAACAACGTAGTGGTGTTTCAACACATCTGAGCCGCTCCCAGATGAGCTTATTCTGTCACTAATAGCTTGTGATGCATGCCAGAGATTTATTATTATCATTATTATTCCACGAGGCTGTGCAAGCTCTGTAAAAGAGCACCCTTGCCGGTTCGAAGACCTAGAATCCCTGGTCGAGTGTGGATAACAAGGAAACCCTAACCTTGACAATGAACTAAATCACTTGAGCCTTTGCCACAGGGGATTGAAGACCAAGTGAACCCAAAAGTAAGCATTGAGAAATAAAAACCCCTAGCGAAAAACCTGTTTAGCAATCATCATCAATCGAGCGTTCACCGGTGTTTTACTGCAAGGGAGAGATTATTTGTACTATTATTTGGCTGTTACATGTGTGGCAGGCCTGGGCCAGTGATGCAGGGTAGACAGAAACATGTACTTCCTGGAATTGAAGGCATGTGCATGGAAATATCGACAGCAAGACTCCTGCTGTAGGAGTATAAATAAATACATCATTAAATTATGTTATAACAATTAGATGAGTAGCATTGAAGACAACCGGGTTGGCCCACCTTGGGACCAGCAATTACTCTCAGCAGCTCATTGAGCATCTAAAGCATCGACCTCTGTGTGGATCGCAGAAGCCTGCTGTAGAAGCGTCCACATACTTTTATCTCTACAGTTCTACCTTTTCAATCTTCAGCTGGAGTTCACCATTGTCTACACCTGGTGGCCCGGCCTTTGGTGGCTTGCAGCTACTGAAAGGGACGGCACCGAAAATTGCATTCTGAATCACACCTGACGAGCTGGGAATCGAAGATCTTGGAATCCCACTGGTAACGGCTTCCTGAAGGTTTGATGAATCTGATTTTGTGGCCATGGAAGAGTACTTAGCTTCTGAAAAACAAAAACCGGATTACTTCAGTTTACAGAGGTATTTACAGATCCTGATGAAAGCGCACTTGACAGTGCTCAAATTCCCGGCATCTGGAAAGATTGATGATCATTATATATCATAAAATAACTTTTCACACTCGATCAAGGTGAGCCATTGATCTGCCATAAGAATGTATCTCAAAAGGATACTGTTCCTCTTTTATCAAGAAGATTTTAGGTGAGATTTGCAAAAAGAAATCAGTTAACGTTTAAAGAATAGTATGAAAACAATAGAGCAATCATATTTATAGTTCAATGAAAGATTTCTATAAATTAACATGGTTTTCAGCCCACCAGCCTTCTCAAAGGAAATTCAAATGGACTTACGACAGATTAGTTCCCTAAAAACCTTCAAGTTCTATATAATTTCGGCATATGGAGTTTATTGGAATTGTTACCTTTTATCTTTCCATATGTGATAAGATTTCGGAGACAGTCCCGGAACTCTGTCAAGATACATCTTTCCTGCTCAATATAGATCTCTGGCATAGATTGACCAGATGGAAACCTTGAAGATGCGCCCGCATTATGAGAAGACGAAGCCATGAACATTGAATCCTGTTCATCACACATCAGTGCCAGTGTCCCAGGGGACATAGGCCTTCCTCCACCCTGAACCTCAGGACCATCTTGTTCAGATTCTGTGGCCATGATGTCTGCCCTTCCGCCATTCAGATGCTCATTACCTGACCTTATCTGACCATAGGGTTCCTTCTGGTGCTCATCCCTGTTTTGGGCTAGGGAAGCACTAGTGGTTGATGTGCGATCCTCACTTTCTGCAGCTTTCTCCTCTTCGTCCTTCTTCACTGCAAGTTTTAGGACCGTTAATACTGTACAGAAAAAGACAAACGGCACATTCCTGACAGTTTACTAAGTATGTGGCTACGTTTCATGGCGAAGTTGTTCGGTAGAGAAGCTTAACTAGAATCATTCGGTATATTACAATGATGATACGATGGTTAATGGGGAAATTTTCAGATGAGGGAATCAAAAGATGTCTTGAGTAAGAATTATATTTTTAATGCATCCATTCCAATTTAGAAATCTTAGTTGCAAGATTCTCCGGATATCAGAAAGAATTATACTCTTTGATAAGAGAAAATTGAACCAAATCATTAAGAGCTTAAAATGGGAGAAGTCTACGCAGAGGAAGAGGAGAAATATTAAATGACAAGAAAGTAAGATAAATTAGCATCCGTCCCTTAGGATTCTTAACCTAAAGGCTAAAAGATGTATAATTAAGTACGGTATGATGAATATATAACAAAAGAAAGTCAATTCAGGAGAGCAAATCGAAAGCCATAGGAATGTTTAAATAAAGATGTCCGGCCAACAAAAATACCGACATAAATAGAGACTAACTCATATCAGATAGTGAAATCTCAGAGTTAACAAGGTAACTGTATGAAACCCATAGCGGAATGAGAATTTTCGTCATTTTTGTGAAATATCATTACATGTCCAACTAACCCCCATCAGCCCATTTCAATTCTATCGACTGCAAGCCACTTGCACTAGCTTTATTATTTGTCAAAAGTCAAAAAAAACCACTAGAACAAAAGGAAACATCGATATAGATGGCTTCTACTCAAGCAGCGTTAGAATAGTCTCGTTCTGGTTCATAGAAAATAAAATGTGATAATAAAAATGATCCCACACCACTCATCGCCAATTGATTTCAAATTAGATTGTCCCATATCTCTAACACCGATTACATGTCTGTCTAAGTTTAGACAATTAGATTGTCCACGAGCTCTGACACAGTTACAACAATCCCAACTCAAATCAAATTAATTCGCGTAAACCCATTAAGTAATAAATTTTCAAGGATCCCTAATAATGTCAATTTTACCTGCTAAAGCTCTGGCAGCTTCTCCTGAGACAACCACCAGAAGTTTGCAAAGCTCCTTAACATCCTCTGGTTGTATTATATCCGCTAGAAGAGGCCTTCATATTGGGAAAGACAAATTAAAGGTCAAATTAAAAGATTTCAAATGACTATACGCACTTCCACAAGAAAATTATCAGCAACAAAATAATATGCGCCGAATGTAGGATAGGATGACTACCTGTATGTTACCTTCGTAGAACCTGTTCCTGCAGGATTAACAGCACGTCCAGGCATGAAACCCAGGGAAGAAGGGGATGGGTTCTTCAACGTGTTCACCTAATAAATTTAGGAATCTAGCTCAGCACATCCTTTTCATGGTCTAGATGTCTCAGATGAGGGCATGCATAAAATATCAACTAAAATGTTACACTTGTGAACAAAAGAAATTGGTAATGGATAGATGAAAACGGTCTGTAACTTTCTCACACTTAAATATCACACTTTTTTATATAACTGGCATAATTCACATGCAGCACGGACGTCCAATGAGAAAAAATAAAGTACCTGTGGAAACTGTGCAAGCTTTTGAACGGATGGATCCTTGAGCCCTGGGCCAAACAGGGTTTCTTGGTTTTTTCTCTTTTTCGATGCTGGAGAAGAACCATACCCAGAAGATCCTATAGCGCCAGTGATGGCAGCATTAGCTGCCTGTTGGGCGTAAGCAATGTTTCTACCGTGATCTCCATGGAAAAGAGCCCGCCTCTCATCACTTCCCTCAAAGTTCTTGCAGTCACAACATTTACAATTTTCAGAGCAGAGAATGTTCGCCTGGAAGCACTCACAATATTTCTTTAGACACCCTGACTTCTTGCAATTGCATCCTTTGTTGTGCTTTCCCAGTAAAGGGAGTTCGGCCTCCTATCATTTCAAAAAGGCCATCTCATGTTAGGAAAACAGGAATACAAAAAATATATTATTGACAAGATTAGTTGAAGAAGCTAGGTCAGTGCAAGAAAATGCAAAAAACCGGTTAATGTGACAAAATAAAGCACGTTTTACCCAGAAAGCTAGAAACTAACGGAGAGGAAACAAAAAAAACTGGATAATGTCCATTTTATTTTATTTCTTTCACTTTGCATTTATGAAAGTGGTTTTCCTCACTGATATAGAACATCAATAACTCGAGAATATAAAGCTTTGTTACATGAGGGTGTCTACATTACGACTTCAAGAATGCAGTTCATAGTAGCATGGAAATGCCAGTGAGGAGAACATCCTAATGATGCTGATTTTCTCTAAAAAAAAAAATGGTCATAAGGCAGTCTCTTTAACCGAAAACATACGACAAAGGCATTCCATTGGAGCTTCACCCAGAGAAGATCATACACACTAGAAGAAAAAAGATTGCACTCACCCTCAATCTGTCACCTAAACATGGACACCCTCACCAGGTGGGAAACAAAAGAAAAATCCCTCTTAGAAAGAGTTTAAATGAAAATTCCCAAGGAAATACTGCTTCTCTTATGGCTGGCTGTATGGATGTGTTTAAGTGCATTTGTGTCAAATTATTATGCAGTAGCAAATATACTGACCAAAACATACCCTACTATCTCTAATTGCAGGCGGACTGCTCGCAATTTTTGGCCTAAAGGCATTAGGATTACGCTCTAGGGTTGCTTCAACAGCCTCTTGCCTTGCAGCTTCATTCTCAATGTTATTATGGCAATTCACGCAATTACATCCATCACCACAATAAGATCCGGATGCAAAACATTCACAATACCTGCACATGAATCACAAGAATCAATCGCAACTAAAAATTATCAGCAAAAATACTTGAACTAGATAATGCAAGGCAGCTAGCTGTGCCATCAAACAAGAGAAAAGAATATGGAGAGACATCATGAACGCCAGACGTTGTCAGCAATTGAATGAAAATGATACAAAAGACTTCCTTTAGGGGAAAACGTAAATTCAATCCATAAAATTGCACAAAAAATAATCAGGAGACAACTCGACGTTTTATGTGAATGAGATGCGTCAAATAGCCAGGAATTAGACACTGGGCGATGACAGATTTCTGATGGTATTGGCAAGCAAAATCATACTTGCTACATTTCAAAGTGAGGCTGAACAATCTTTTTTATACATTGCTAATGCTGGTGAACAATTGCGTCAACCGTGCAGAGGTCATTACAGCACAGTTGATCAAGAAATTCCATCAAAGGGCCCATTTAGAGATAGAGAGTGAAAACGACAAAAAAATTATTAGGAGACAGCTCACTTACAACTTCAAACATTTCGAATTTTTACAGTTGCATTGCCTTTTTTTCTTTGGGGTGCCATCTTTCACTTCAAACCCAGGCCGTGGGTGTGGCTTTGGAGAGTCAGGCTTCCTGAAGAAATGGAAATGAATATTGATAGTTAGACAGATCAGGAGGCCATGCTATTGCAGACAGAAAGCCGAAAAAAAGGGCAGAGGTTTATTTCCATAAAAAGTCTTGAATCCAAGATTCTTCAAGCATTGATACACAATAAATTAGCCTATGATCATATCAGTTAAGAAAAGATCAAATAAAAAAAATTGGGTTCTTCTCGCGTGTGCAGAAAATCACAAATTATGTGCGACTTCAATTTTTCCAAAATGATAAAAAAATATGCCATATCAATCATTTCGGGAACTGGCTTGACTTCTGACAGTTGAATCCCCAGGGAAATCGTCTAGCGAATTTCAGAATACTAGAAACTTAAGTTTATCACTTTCTCAATTGTCTTCAACAACTCACACTTTTGAGAGAAAAATTAAACAGAAAGCAAAATTTAATATACAACAAATATTTGGGAGCAAAATTAGAGTTCAGGAAGGTGGGAACGTAAACCATAGCCCTATTTGAGAGCATCCTATAATATACAACAAATATACAATGGCTGATGTGAAAAAGGAAGAGAGAGATTTTATAAAATGCTTAGAGATTCCTTGGGGTCTACCTGCCCCCAAATTCCTGATGTTCCCAACTGGTGAAGCCTAAATACACCAACCCGCTTCTTACAAGTAGTCTAGTAGGCTTCAGAAACTTGATCATCGACATTATGTACTACCTGGCGGTCTTGCACCAATAATAGCGAGACCATGCTATGTAGTCTTCCAGGAATGATCCAAAGATGTCAAAGACGACAAGGACCCTTTTTTAAAAGAAAATCCACTAATTTTTATTTTTATTTTTATTCAGCCTCTATGTGATCCATTGACGTGCAAATAGCCGGTATAGTCCTACCACAAAGAGACCAGAAAAGCAAATAAGCCCCCCTACAGTCTCCTTCTATTGGTATGGTTCACTGGCTTTGCCAAAATTAGAATAAGAGAAACCATCCGGATGCTTTCAAACATAAAAAGGAGAAAAATATTTGTCTTATCCATTAGTGATGTGGCAAAGAGAACCTACACACAAGTCAAAAGCACTTAAACCTACAAATTGATATGTTTCTCGCAATGACAGATGCAAAGCCTGAGTTTACAAGAACAGAACGAATCAAACAAAAATAGAACATTTAAAATGGGAATCAGAACCAGTTCCCCTGATATGTCCATAGTTAAAAGTTGACTAAAGCGTAATACTGAGAAAAAAATATGTATCAGGACTATTTTTTAAATATGTGGAACTCGGCTTGAAGCAAACTGTCTATTTTATCCCAAAATGTGGACGAATTTCTGACCACTTTTATGTTAGTAGCCTGCTTCACGAGTATAACTCCTTAATATATGAATACTATCTTTTAGGGCTCATATCTGTTTTTGGGCACCACCAGCTCTAAGCTCCATTATTACCTTCAATACTAGCCAAGATCTCTGGTACCGGCATTAATTGATGCCCATCACTCGTCGCAGAGACCATCAACAACTCACTGTGTTCTGTTGACTGTCATTGCTACACTTGTTTGTTTTTGTCATTTTGCCTTTTCTACTTCTTTTTTTATTCACTCTTTCCTCCCCCTTCTTTTCCCTCAGACATGAAACCTGCTGAAACCAAAGATACAAATTCATAGCATGCTCACTTCCAGACCTGGAGACAGAACCATTTTTCAGTAGTGCAATACAATAACCCACTTTCAGAATGTAGAGCCAAATTTCTGTTTCTAAACCAACATATTCTACGCTGATAACATTATTACCGAATTCAAACAAAAGATCAAGATACTTTCTCTGTGATTCTTTTCCTGGAGATAAATTTCATTCTTTAACCACCAAAAAAACCGTGGTAATGCTACAAAAAAAAAATAAAAATTAATGTAACAAAAAATAGTACAAATAATATAATATCATAATGGTACCGGATCCAGAGAACATTCATTTTTTGCAACTCCATAGATACTAGGATATAAAAATATTACATCTTTGGAATCGTTAACTATGTAATATAGATATTTAGTTAACTATTAGATAAGCGATATATTGTAGTCGTGAATTATCAACTATCGTTTGAATGAAAATACTGTGTGATGTTTATCACACTAAAGATCCATGAAGAACATGTTAAAAACGATGCCCGGTGATGCCAATGGTCTCCACCATCCACAACACATAAAGGTTAAAAGAAATGAGCTGGGCAATAGTTATGGACGCAGCCACATGAGGCGAAAGTATAGATCTTAATCTACAAAGACAGAAAAGATCTAACGAGAAGAAAAAATGCAAACTTTAAAATTGAGTCGTTAAAGTAGGTATAGAGAAGAAAACTCACGCGGACAAAAGGACTGATGTTCGCGGGAGAGGAAGCACGGGAACAGAAGAGGGAGCTGCAGCTCCTGTTGATGTTTCGGATGTTTTCGTTGTCACAGGCGACGATGGAAGATGCTGTTTTGCCTGTGTCAACGCCTGCTGCGGTTGCGCCGGCCTCCGCTGCGGTTGCTCCGAAGCGGCCACCGTTGCCGACACAGGACCGTACAAAGTGAAATCCAACTGCCTAGCCAGCTTCTTCGGGGGGAAATCCCCCGCAGGCAGCGAATCTGACTGAACACCTTGCTCCACCGGAGCCGCCATACTCCGAGGAAGGGAAAAAATAGAATTGGAACAGAAACACAAAGGAACCCGATGTCGCGAAATTGACCGTGACCTTCAGGGTACCCACAAGCCCGTCGGAGTCCCCCAGGAAAAAAATTCACGAAACTTGAAGAACCCTCCTGTCACTCGGGAGAGCAGCTCACAGATCACCGAAAGGCCAGCTTGAATCTGCCCAGAAAAGCGGCCCCAGGGAATCCGCTGAATGGGAACCACGGACAGGGAGACCCAGAAACGAGAGCAGAAGAACAGAAGCGGAGAAGTACACAGAGAGAGAGAGAGCGAGAGAGAACGAGATCTAACCCCCCTTTGGCCGCAGCGAATTTGCGAGAAGAAGAGGAAACAGACGACGGGATGGAGGGAGCGAGGGAGAAACACAGGCAACCTCTCTCTCTCTCCCTCTCCGACTTTCAAAATTGAATCTCTTTCTTGGACGGCCCGATAGAGTCGACGGGTCCAATACGAGAGGCTGAGATCTCGTGACCAGATCCGACGGCTCAAATTCATAGATATCGAAACTCCGACTTTCAGCCCGTAGGATGGAAAGACCCGGGGCCGGGTTGGGGGGAGAACTCCCCAGCACCTATTATTTAAAAAATTAAATAAATGAGAATGTGGGACCCTCCCTCTCCTCATAAATCTCGTCGGCCACCGCGTCCCGTCTGATCGTGGGGACCACCGATCAGATGGACCTCGATTCCAGCGGCTATGGAAGATTTTCCACATCACGTTCATCATCCTAACAAAAGACGGCCACGATCATCCAGAAAAGTCAACATAAACTATTGACTCCCCTTCCAGCGATAAAAGTTCTGCAGAATAATTTTAAAAAATTTAAAATTATTTTAAATCCTACTTCCGGTATTTTCTTTATTTGGATATCAAAATGGTTAACATAATAAACCAATTCAGGTTAACGCTGACGTTCAGCGCTGAAAAAATATTCTTAAAATAATACGAGGGTGACTGAAAGATATAATTCTTTATGAATGATAATTACTGCAAAGTCGAATGCGAGATACCTGCATTTATTTTTTGTCAATATTACATGCCCATGTTTGGCATTATAATTTTAAGATAATTAATTTTTTTATATTGATTTGATGACAAAAATAAGCATCATTTTTCCTCTCCACCTACCAGAAAATATCAACATTATTATTATTAGAAAAATAATCACGTTTGAGCTACAAATGCCACATTGGCATGATTGAACTGAGATACAATAACTAAATAACACGTGTATTAAAAAATAATTATTAATAGGACAGACTAGACTAAAATTAGCTGGATTAATTAGACCGAAAGACATTGCCTCGCTCGTAGTGTGTCTTACAGGCTCGACAACGCTGACTCCTTCTTGTTGACTGTGGTCAAAAGATATTATTCCTCAGTCTACGAACGGAATACAAATAGTCGTGCTTTTCCAAGTAGCCACGAGTTAATCTCCTCCCCCACTACGCCGCATGGAAGACACGTTTCAAGTCAGCATGACGTCAACTGGAGTTCAACGGCCCCGATCGATGATCTGCCGGCTATCATTGCCATCACGCCGTCAATGCCGTGAGTCTAACGTTAGAGGCCACCGATCAAAGGGCACGAATTTACCGTCAAACCGACTTTCTTGCGGCGTTCGTGGAATGCCCGTGGCCGCTGCTACGTGAATTCGAACGCGGGAACCCACGTGGCGGGGGGCGGTGCATGTTTCACGGCGCACGATAAGAGACGGCTAATGCCGTACTCCTGGGCTTCCGCTGAGGCTCATGTTAGCGAATAAGACGACGGCTCTGCCGGGGGTGGGGACAAGTAGTGCTACGCCTGCCAAACCCAACATACTCTTCACTACGTCGATACCTCGCGGCGCGGGAGAGAGATCGACGGCAGGCGGTTCCCAGTGGCTCTGCTGCTCCCACCAGGAAGCAGCTGCGGCACGTTCAGGTTTTGCCGGACACGTCGTCGGAGCTCTCTTTCTCGGGGGCTTCGACGGGGAGTAGGTGGTGTTTGATGTTGCTGCCTTTACCGATCATACTCTGTCGTCGTCGGTTGTTGAGGTTTCAGGAAATGTGATGAGATCGGAATGCTCAGTTCTTCTTAAGTTAGATCGGCGATGATTTTTGTGAATTTAATGCTCAGTTTTACTCGTACTGGTGTTGGCCGCGATGGTTATAAAGAGATAAGTGAACGAACGAACGGCAGGTTACGCAGGAGGGGGCAGACTGCAGTGGAGCTCGGAGGACATTTCGCCGGAGGCCGTCGGTAGCGGGGAAAGGGATTTGAAAGATGCGTTGGAAATTTAGTTCCTCCATCCACAAGCGCATGTCATCTAAGGAGTTGATGAGTGTCGGCGGAGGACACTGCGGCGATGGTGACGTCTCTGGTGAGTTTCCTTGGGCCTCGTCCATAATAAATCACTGAATATTGCTTCTTTTTTTTCAGAGGATGGTCCGTGGTCTTCTTGAAATTTTCTTTCTATTCTGGTGTTCACTCGCGAATGATTGTTCTCCCCTTGAACCTGTTTGGGACGGAGAAATGGTGCAATCCAAATTCACTCCTCGTTGAATCGGATGCGGTCTCAAACAAGAACTTTGGTGATTGAAGAAAAATACCTCAAATTCAATTACATTACAGGGAAAGTCTTAGAACAGGGGATATGATAGCTATGATACAAAATATCTCATATAATGGGGATAGGGAAAGCGGAAACTCAGGGAGGAAAGATTCGGGAGAACGGAATTAATGTCAATGCACACCTCTGTTGATTCTCCCAGAGGTCAAGGAATTTCTCTTTTATTCAATGCACCTCTGTTGATTCAAGGCCTCGACTATTGACTCCATTACCACAGGTTCTGGCTTTGAATATTTTTCCCGACTGTAAGACTGACGAGCTAAACCCGCAGCCGAATAAGGCTTGGGCCATTCTGGCTGGGTTTGGACTTAGACCTCAACAAAAAATCTTCCTTTCCACGTGTTGATTCGCTTGGCAACCCTTTTCATTAATTTGTGTTAGGATTTTGCCGATTCCATTGAGCGATTGCTGCACATGTCTCTTTGTTTTCAATTTAGATGATGTCAATGTGATTTCATGACTCTTTATAGCCTAAACTCGTGGCCTGGTCGGATTTTGTAGCTCGTCTTCTAAATGGCTCGGGGAAAGAAAGTACCACCCCTTCATGGAGGCTTTCTTTGCCGCATGTTTGTGTGGCTGTCATCTCTTCCTTCTTATTTGGTTACCATATTGGGTGAGTCGCTCATCGCTCCAATTAAAAACTTTTGCTTCGGGTGCCCATTTCCTATTCGCTTCCACCCTTTCTATTTTATATTAAATGTCATTGCGTATCCAGAGTTGTTAATGAACCACTGGAAAGCATTTCCTTGGATCTGGGCTTTGGAGGAGACACTATGGCAGAAGGTACCAGCTACATCCCTCCGTTTTTATTTGTGGAATATTATGTTCATTTAATTTGATTTTGAATGATTCAATGCAGGCCTTGTAGTGAGTACTTGCCTTGGTGGTGCTTTTGTGGGCTGCATGTTCAGTGGTTGGATTGCAGATGGAGTTGGCCGCCGCAGAGCATTCCAATTGAGTTCTTTACCCATGATCGTTGGAGCCTCTATGAGGTGATATTTTTGTAACTATATTTATTTCCCATATAATCTCCATTGCAAGAGTACGGCTTTCCGTTCTTTGTTGAGTTCTGTTTAACACTTCAGCGCTGGGCACATCTGCTGGTTTACCTCACACTGTATGCTACAAGCTCATGCTTCGTTCAGGATACTGCAATAATATTCTTAGCATTGGATATTATACTTCATGAGTAATTCTTCACTCTTTTTTCTTCCGATTATTTTCCTTTTCTAGTCGCTGAATTATCTTTAAGTCGGGTTGTAATGTTGGGGTGGTTCAGAACTTTCAGACATTGAAAAGCAGCCTTTTCAGCTCATTTCCACTCTGCAAAGTTGAAAATTTATGTGTGAACACAATTCAAGATCAGGCCTCTGGTTCTGTGATCCGCAGACAAAAATGGTGTCTTGATTCAAAATTCGGGGACAAGGAAAATGACTGCTGAAATAGTAGATAAAACAGACGGGGAAGGAAAATATAATTTGCTGTTCTAGTCGTTGTAGAAATGAAGCTAGGTTTGAAAAAAATGAGGGCGATCAAAGTTGTGAATGGATAATTTATTAAACCTTGATATTGATATGAAAAACAAAGGACGAAAAAGTTATTCGAGTAAGAAGGACTTTATCTTAGTGCAAAAGTCTATTAGATTCCCTAGAATGAATGAAATCCTATCTAGAAATTCTCGATGGAGAAACTTTTGATTCTGGAATTATGCATATGGGTGTTTTGGTGATATGCTTTTTATTCTTAATATCAATTTTACTCTGTTGATTTTACTTTCAAAGATGTGGTAAGCGAGGCATCTTTGAAATATGTGGCTGCAAAAGCTAGTTGTTAAAGAGACACATAATTCTTGAGATATTTGTCAGACCAAACATTTTCTTGTTCTCTTAAGTTCGGTTCTAAATATGACATTGAAGTGTAAAAGTTTGCCTGACTCATAAGAAGTCATAAATCGTTCTTACCTGGATCATATGTAATTGGTCAATTCCAACTTTTCGGAAAAAAATATCATCATTACTTTCAGATCAGGGTCACCTGACTATGAAAATTATGCACTATGAAAGCTTGGGATAATGTGATAACGTGATACTTCTGCCTGATTAGACTTTATTGAAGATGGTCAAGACGTACATGGACTTGACTTCATCAGAATTTTTAGTTCTTCTACTTAGTAAAAGGGCCTTTTTCCCAACAGCGGCCATAATTTGACATTTCTCCGTCCTTTTATGCCATTTCCCTCCCTGAAACAACTTTGAATATACATCACAATATTAAATTTAATAAATTAAATTAATCCACAGAAATTCAAACGTCACCTGCGTCGAATTATGATATGGAACCCTCGTGTTCATTCTCGGAAGTGTTGACAGATGCGTCTTTGAATTATTATTTTTTTCACTTTACTCTTTCTGTTATTACTTTCTGAAAACATTCATTTCCAGTGCTTCAACAACAAATCTACGAGGAATGCTTCTGGGTAGGTTTTTGGTTGGAACTGGGATGGGTCTAGGACCACCAACTGCGTCTCTTTACCTCACCGAGGTAATAAATATGGCTCTTTTGACTCCCTCTATCTTACTTCAATCTCCCCTCAATCTCCTTACCACTTTCTATTTCTTCATCTTTTTTTTGCGTCTTCATCTATTGTTGCTAATGGAGTTTTTTCGCCTGCTGCATTATTTCTGATAAGCAGGTTTCACCATCTTATCTACGTGGCACTTATGGAAGCTTTATTCAAATTGCGACATGCCTTGGACTCCTTGGAGCCCATTTCCTTGGAATTCCAGTAAAGAGAATTGTGGGTTGGTAGGAACTTTCCCTCATTGTTGATTGTGCTTGTGTCTGTGCCCTATTCTCAGCAACTCTCTGTGTAATATATTTCCTGTTTGTCTAAGTCTTTCTATCACTTCATTCTAACAGGTGGAGGTTATGTTTTTGGGTTTCTGTAATTCCTGCTGCATTACTTGTACTATTCATGGAATTTTGTGCTGAGAGTCCCCATTGGCTTTACAAGGTGATGTCAGTCTCTACGCCAGTGCCATTTTATTCAAAAAAGACAAATTGATGAAAAAATAATGTCTCTTTATTTTCGCTTTGAATTTCGTCCCTTCGGTATTATTTTATTGGAATGGCGTTCATTCTATCAAGTTCTGTTTTATGAAGGCATTCGTCATGATGCCACTGTTGAAGGTGTAGTTCTGGTCCTAATGTTGAGCCATTATTCCTCCCAGTGACTTGAACATTGACTCGTTTGGGGTTTACCAACGAGAAGAATTTGGGCTGGATGAGATAACACGTCAACGGAAATGGGATCCACTCTGATGGAGATTGAGTGGGCCTTTATTGTTGCACTACATTCCATGTTATATTTCCTCATGCATTCTGAGGGAAGAAGTTTTTGCCTATGAGCGGCCTGATTTTTTAATTGAAAGTCAGTTATGATCTGCTCCGAGGTCCAGAAGAGAGTCGGTTCAAACTAAAATAGTAGTAATTTTCAATTCAAACCTATTTCATGTTACAGGATTCATACAGCTTGTCGAAACAATATTATTTGTCTGATAATCATGCATGTAGAACTTTTCAAGGTTGACTTTTTTAAAGTAGCAAATATTTAAGCTATTTTGAATCATCATTTTCGTTCGTAACGAGGGCTGCCTCAGCTGCTAGATGTCTTGAAACATTAAACCCTTTGTTTCTGTTTTTGATCCTGAATAAAAAAAGAAAAAAAGAATTAACTTTCGTTAGAGGTTCACCAAAATGAGAAGAAGAATAATGTACATTCTTTTGTTGGTTAACTGACACTGATCGAAACAAGAATCTCCAAAGAAAGTTTCTTTATCTCTGTGGTCACTTTTGGTTGTTTATGACAGCGTGGACGAGTTACGGAAGCCGAAATTGAATTTGAAAGACTTCTGGGGGAAACCCATGCGTCCGTAGCAATCGCAGAACTTTCACGTTCTGATAAAGTAGACGATGCTGAAGGTGTAATGCTCTCGGAACTGATTTATGGTCGCTACTGCAGGGGTATTGTCCTCTGTCTGTAAAAATTGCTCTGATCATTTTTACATTCACATATTAAGAAACGTTCTTTGAATGACTACACTCGAACAGGTTCAATTAATCTTAAAATTTTCTCTGTTTTGTAGTCGTTTTTATTGGCGCGGCACTGTTTGCTCTACAACAATTGTCGGGAATAAATGCTGTTTTCTTCTTCTCTTCGTCTGTCTTCAAAAATGCTGGCGTTCCCTCAGCACCTGCAAATATATGCATAGGCTTTGCAAATTTGGCAGGTACTGTTCACCTGATGAATGCTTACTAAATGTATCTTGGGAAACATCACGATGGTAAATCTATTTGTTCTTAGGATCCATTGTTGCTATGCTAATGATGGATAAACTGGGGAGGAAAGTGCTACTTCTAGGAAGTTTCCTTGGGATGGTAAACATTCCTTTTGACATGTCTACTATTAACGTTACCGTCAATTTGAGCATCATCTGCCAGGATAAAAAAGTCTAACAATCAGTCGAAACTACTGTCTCAGGGTGTGGCAATGGCTCTTCAAGTTTTCGCTGCATCAAGTTTTCGTGGTTCCGTCTCTTGGACGCTATATTTATCTGTCTTTGGGATGTTTATGTAAGTACTATGTAGCTTTGACTTGTTGAAATCCGAGCTTAACCGCACGACAATGTCCACTTCGCTCGATTTCCTCTTCGAAAACGTCACGTCCTAGAAAATAAGTTGGATTATTCCACGCAGGATGTTTATTGGAATAGATAAATTTTTAGATTATAATTGAGCTAGCCATGTCCCCGGTACAGTGAATTTGTTAGGCTGATTATCATCTCCATGTCCTCATTTAATAATGTTTTCTTGGGAAACTATGGATTTGAAAGAAAATGTTTGCTTTTTGCCCAGGTTTGTGCTGGCATTTTCTCTGGGAGCTGGTCCTGTCCCTGGTCTTCTGTTGCCTGAGATTTTCCCAAACAGAATTCGAGCGAAGGCCATGGCCATCTGTATGTGCGTGCACTGGGTAATAATTTCCCGTTACATCATTTATTCTCCACTTCACCTTTAACATTATTAGGCATAGATGAATGCAATTCATGCTAGGGATCGCAACTCTCTGGAACTTACCACCATAAATCTTGAGCTATGCTGGGATTTCATGATAAATATGACCTAAAGGTTTGGCGCTAAAAAGCCGGGCCATTTCTAGACTTCTCATGTGCTCATTGCGCCAGAAACGGAGGATCATACGAGTACGTACGACGCTGGTTGTACTAAACCAGATGTTCATATTTTGCAGGTGGTTAATTTCCTCGTTGGCCTGCTCTTCTTAAGGTTGCTGGAAAAACTCGGCCCACAAGCTCTGTACTCGATGTTTGCATCCGCTTGCTTGATTGCTGCAGTCTTTGTGAAGAAAAACGTGGTGGAAACGAAGGGAAAGTCTCTCCAGGAAATCGAAATATCTTTACTACTTTCACCGTAATAAGGTAGCCCCACCTTTTTTTCTTCTTCCTTTCCCCTTCTGATATATATATTCCGTAAGTGTTGGCTTATAATACAGATCTCATGATGACTTCTTGGTCGGCCGTTGTGCCATCGCATTCTTAGATATAATCCTTTGGTTTCTGAATTTCATACGAGAAGATAATATCATATCACATCATATTTATTCGCGGTCAAGATTTCTGACTAAGATCTGTAGCATATGCGCAATACTCGAACCATCTACAGCCCAGTGAGGCTTTACGGTGAGTGTCTGACCTCATTTCCTCGCAGGGGTAGAATAAAAAAAAATCTGGGGCATGAATCCCTCCGCCCTCACGCACGCCACGGAGGTGGATCATCCGGTCAAGGTCGGTTGATCGCGATATTGACTCATTCGAGTTTTTCTCTTTCTCTTGCTGTTCCTCGTCGATCCATCCGTTGACGACGCAGGAACGCTCGACTCCGTCAACGGCTTGCTCAGACCCGTCGAGCAGGGAGAAGCAGGCAGCGGGCGTACGAGGGGAACCCGCAGGAGCCCAGAATATATACGCACGCAGTCAAATCAGGCTCTGCGGTAACTATAACTTTGTTGCTTACGAATGGCCCCGTAGTTCCTTACCGGATCATATTTAAGCAGGTGATAGGAGAATTTGACCTTCGTATCTCAGTTTTAGATTATTTATTTTTATTAGTTTATAATTTATTTGGGTATGAAGTAGACGGCTCGAGAGTTTATATCTCGTCGCAGTAAATGACGCCTGCATAGATGGCGGCCGCCCACGTAATTAATTACTGACGCATGGGAGAGGAAAGTGAGATACCAAAATGTGAAATGCGTTTACCTGCTCCGTGACTGGCTGACGAGGCTCCACCCTCTCTCTTTCTATCTCTAGCTTCAGGGTAGTCCATCACTCCAGCGCCATCCGTGGACCCCGCAGTGCTCTACCCAACCCCGAGAGAGATCACGAGCTATACGCAGTCACGGGTAGATTTTTTTATTTTTTATTTTTAAATATTTTGTGCGTGTTCTTACGCGGATCCAAGCTAAAGGTAAGATCTGAGGGTGGTAGGTCGAAAAGTTGGGCATCCGTTCGCAGGGGTCTGAGAAAGCAGTTGAAATCTTTTTGGAGGTGGGGGGACAAGACTTGAAGGGTAGGTATCATCAGTGGGGTGGTTCGTAAGACTTGACCGGTGTAAAGGAAGAAGCATTAGCAGAGCTTACTGTCATGGGGGAGAAGATAGGAAGGAAATATGACCAAGTGGCTCAGGCTCGCGTGAACCGCAGCGGGCTGTGAGGCATCTCCTCGGTCAGGAACCTGGAACTCTCTCTCTCTCTGTGTATTTATATATGAACATTTTTATGCTGCTATCTCTCTCCATCTACATAGATATGAATATGAATACTCTCTCCGTCATTCCATCTAGAGAGAGAGAGAGAGAGAGAGAGAGAGAGAGAGAGAGAGAGAGAGAGAGAGAGATGAGTTCGGTTACTGGTTAGCTGTCCTCACTGTCGAGGAGGCAATCGGACTGAGGTCGGGCGTAATCGAAGTGATTATCTAGTCGCTCTGGTCGTTGAACGTTTTGTGTTTGGGTTCTTCTGAACTTCGAATGTGCTCCCGGAGATTAAGTTTCTTATTCCGAGGTGGGTCTGAGCATTGATGCGTCTCTACTTCGCGGCGTATAGAATAGTAATTAGTACGATAATTACACGCCCCCTCTCTCTCTCTATCTCTCTTTACGTGTATACTTACAAGATATATATGTGCGTGTATCCATCTACTACTCTCTATGGTCTCCGCTGGTGTACCATGGGGATGTGTTTGTATCATATGTATCAAATAGTGAATCTGAGAGAGAGAGAGAGAGAGAGAGAGAGAGAGGGAGGGAGGGGAGAGACAGAGAGAGATAGAGAGGGAGGGATTACGCAACAGTTCGCGTCCGCATTTACTGCCGAATCTGAGCTGCATGTAAGAGTTTGCAGTAGGTATACAGCATATCGCGTGCCCTGGCCATCTTTCTCCAACTCGCTCACCGTATCACATTCCCAGATTTAGCAAAAGGAATGGGTTTTCCATCGTTGCATCGCATGAGATGCCGGGGGAGGCAACCTTGTGAAAAACGGTCATATGAATTTGCCGACCAGAGCATCATCCTGGTTGAAGGGTATTGGTCTTCAGTTCCTTTCTTCTTTTTTCTATTTTAACGGCTATCCCCGTGGCTCTATGGTTGCTCTGCTACTAGAAACCAGGACAAGGTGACCGAGGCTTTTGCATCAACGGGTCTTTGATCCAGTGTATGGATCGCCGCTGCGGTTGTGCCAAGATGCGTTCTTTTTGGTTTGGTACTGGTAATTTGGTTTGGAAGTAGTAATCATGTGCAGAGAGGACCTGACCCATTTGTGTTATTAATGCTCTCTCTCTCTCTCTCTCTCTCTCCCCTCCCTCCCTCCCCCTCTCTCTCTCTCTCTCCCCCCCCTCTCCCTCTCCCGCCCTCTCTCTCTCTCTCTCCCTCTCTCCCCCCTCTCTCTCTTTCCCTCTCTCCCCCCTCTTTCCCTCTCCCTCTCTTTCCCTCTCTCTCTTTCCCTCTCTCTCTCTCTTTCCCTCTCTCTCTCTCTTTCTCTCTCTCTCCCTCTCTCTCCCTCTCTCCCCCCTCTCTCTCTTTCCCTCTCTCCCCCCTCTTTCCCTCTCCCTCTCTTTCCCTCTCTCTCTTTCCCTCTCTCTCTCTCTTTCCCTCTCTCTCTCTCTTTCTCTCTCTCTCCCTCTCTCTCCCTCTCTCTCTTTCCCTCTCTCTCTCTTTCCTCTCTCTCTCTCTTTCCCTCTCTCTCTCTCTCTCTCTTTCCGTCTCTCTCTCTTTCCCTCTCTCTCCCTCTCTCTCTCTTTCCCTCTCTCTCCCTCTCTCTCTCTCCCTCTCTTTCCCTCTCTCTCTCTTTCCCTCTCTCTCTCTTTCCCTCTCTCTCCCTCTCTCTCTTTCCCTCTCTCTCTCTTTCCCTCTCTCTCCATCCCTCCCTCTTCCTATCTCTCTCTCTCTTTCTCTCTCCCTCTCCCTCCCTCTTCCTATCTCTCTCTCTCTCTTTCTCTCTCCCCGTCTCCCTCTCTCTCTCTCTCTCTCTCTCTCTCTCTCTCTCTCTCTCTCTCTCTCTCTCTCATCCACGCGAACAACATCTTACTGCTCTTTCAGCCAACCCCATTCTTCCGATTCCTGGATATTTCTGCCGATCTTAGTGTCTGTCTCCAGCCTCTTCCTCTCTCCTAACTGGAGGACACAAGGATTTAGGTCTGTCCTATGTGGTACACTGCCCTGTGAGTTCCTGTAGCCAATTGGACCCCCTCCCCTTCAGGCAACACTCCAAAAACCCCACAGAGAAGGTTGGTGTGTACAAGATGGGAGTAAATAGTACATGTGTTCTCGTCTGAGCTTCTAGAGGGGGCTCTCACCTCTCTCTCTCTCTCTCTCTCTCTCTCTCTCCCGGCACCCCAGTCAAGTGAAGATCGACTAAGCTTCCTTTCTTTTACTTATTTGTTCTTCTACATAACCTCGAGGGGCTGCTTCACCACCTCTGCCTGAGCTTATATTACTTGCTCTCGTACATAATCTCGAGGGCGTACTAACTCCTCTCCCTCTCTCCCCTTATCCCTTCATCTCTCTAGTAAATTTTACCTCTTCTCATTACTGTCGGTCTGTCCCTTTTCTCTCCCCTCTGAGTGTAGGTCATTATATTATATACTGAGCTTCAATGCTTTTATTTCTTTATTTTAACCTCGAGAGGGTGCGTACTCCTCTTGCACTGTCTACCAACAAAACATTAGTCCTCACAATTTTTTTGTTATCATGCGAAACCTCCCTCTCTCTCTCTCTCTCTCTCTCTATCTCTCAATCGCTTTCTCTGAGTATATATGTATTATTATATTCGCACATAACCTATTTCCTGATGTTTAGTTGTTCTTCTAAAAGACCTCGGGGTGGGGAGGGGGCGTTGTATAACCCCCCTGCCCCCCTCTATCTTAGAGCATGTCATCATCTCTCAGTTAGACTTCGTCTCTAACACTCCTATACACAACCTCTCCCTCTCTCCCTCCTTCCCTCCCTCCCCCTCTCTCTCTCTCTCTCTCTCTCTCTCTCTCTCTCTCTCTCTCTCTCTCTCTCTCTCTCTCTCTCTCTCTCTCTCTCTCTCTCTCTCTCCTCTCTCCCATGTGTATGCACATACACAAATCCTTATTTATCTACGTTTGTCTGTTTCTTTATTGGGGCTGGGCGCTGAAGAAGGATATGTGCAAGAGCGAGCCTGACAGCAAGGTGTCTCCGAAAAGCACAGCTAGCTGTCCATCATTATCTTCGCTCTGTGGAGGAAAGCGTACTGGCGACCCATTAAACGCAAAAAAAATCAGTTTTTTCATTAATCCCTGTTATTGGGGGCAGTAAGCCTCCTCTCAAGGAAGCAATCATTCGTTAAGAGATAGATCGCCCCCTATCTCTCTCTCTCTCTAGCAAACCCCCCTTCCTTGTGTGTGATTTCTCTTCAGTTCTTCCTTGCTACGTCTCGGATTCCACACTAGATTCACCACCAGCTCCTGTCTGCAAGGGAGGCGGAGCACCTGGCCTTTCAGCAGCCCTCCGGCTGGGAAACTTCAATTTCCGACGGCGAGGCCAAGAAATGAGCACGCTTCGTCCTTTCAGCAGAAGCAAGAGAGAAATAAAGGAAAGGGTGAAAGAGAAAGAAGCTTGAGACTAGCCACTTCCCTCTTTCTGGTCTCCTTTATTCCCGAAACAGTGAACCCTAAACAAAAAAAAATGGTGAGATGGGTCGTTAGGTCCTCACCTTAGAGGGGACGAGTGCCCTTTATTCGCAGAATTCCTTCGTTTCAACATCGACTCGTCTTCTTCACAGACGAGCCCCGGTGGAGGAACTTGTGGTTGAGGGATAGAGCATTCAATAGGCTGGCAAAGATGTGCGTTCCACTTCATCGGAACTTTAAGCCCTTTCCCATGCACTGTTCTCTCATGCCCTACATCTGCATACACATAAACATACCTCCGAGAGTATTTTTCCTCGACTAATGGTGAAGGCGAAAATGGACGGAATAACAGGAGAGAGAGAGAGAGAGAGAGAGAGAGAGAGAGCTGATGGGCCCCTTTCCTTCCAATTCATATCAAGACTTCCTACGTTTCCTGTGGCTCCGTTGAAGTACCATGGCTATCACTGCCTCGATGTGATTCACGGTGATTTCGTGCTTTCACGTCTAATGGGTTTCTTCTGCGTCGATTAAAGAGCTGTTCGACAGCCTCCAGAGCCAAAGCCTCTGCCTTCGCGGTCCCGTCCATAGCCCCCCCTGTTCACCTCCAGTGGGGTCTCTGAACCTATTCTGTTCTATAATCCTGGAGCAAACTCGGAGAGATACCCGGTCAACCGGATGGAAAACCAGTGACCCATCTCCCTCGGTGGGAGCTTCTCAAGTGAGGGGTCTCTGAACCTATTCTGTTCTTTAATCCTCGAGCAAACTAGCAGAGGTACCGGTCAGCTGGATGGAAAACCAGCGAACCATCTCTCTGTGTGGGACTTCTCCTGTTCACAGCCCTCGGATAAAGCTCCATGAAAACAAGGCTCGGCGGGATGTAAGGCAAGAGAGTGAGTTCTCTCTGGGTGGATTACGAAGCTCAGTTGGAGTCACTCCCTAATCCCGGTGAAGAATAGGGTTTACGGGAGGAACGACGAGAAGTAGCTCTCCCGGCATGAGGAGGAGGAGGAGGAAGAAGAAGAGGAAGAAGAAGAAGAAGAAGAAGAGGAAGAAGCAGAAGAAGAAGCAGAAGAAGAAGAACAGGAAGAAGAAGCAGAAGAAGAAGAACAGGAAGAAGAAGAAGAAGAACAGGAAGAAGCAGAAGAAGAAGCAGAAGAAGGAGAAGAAGAAGAAGAAGAAGAAGAAGAAGAAGAAGAAGAAGAAGAAGAAGAAGAAGAAGAAGAAGAAGAAGAAGAAGAAGAAGAAGAGGAAGAAGAGGAAGAAGAGGAAGAAGAAGAAGAAGAAGAAGAAGAAGAAGAAGAAGAAGAAGAAGAAGAAGAAGAAGAAGAAGAAGAAGAAGAAGAAGAAGAAGAAGAAGAAGCTCAGTCCGGCCGCTGTACAACCCATCAAGAAGGGGACCGCGTTCAATGGTTTCACGTGCTGGCGGCACGTACCAGCGTCCTTCCTGGCCATCCATCCGTCTACGTGCGCCTCTGCATGTAATGCAGAGACAAGTTAGACGGCAGTCAAATGTCATTGCGGAACATTCCTACTACGTTGGTCCCGACGGATGTAGCAATACTGGCCGAACGAGTGTCGCCGCCTGGATGGATACTTCTCTGAAGGATGGATTAATTAAAAAGATGAAAGGGTGCATCAGGCTGTATTGTTAAACCGCCTCACGACACCAGATCTTGTCGTTTTCCGCGAGGGACAGGCCACGGAATGTCCTCACGCTTAGGGCGCCTCTGGATTTGGGGAGGTTGGGAGGGTTAGGGTTTCCATTCGGGGGTCCCCGATTAGGGTTAGGGCTTCGGGGACGCGTACGGAGGGTGAGGGGAAGCAGGAGGAAGCCCAAGCTGGAGGGATCCCATTCGTCGATTATCGATCTTCTCGCCTTTCAGCTGAGATATCCGGTTCTATGACATGTCACAAGGCAGGGTTTTAAAACCGGATATCGACTATCCACATTTCGCACCTAGATTCTCTCTCCTCGCTTCCCTCTCCCCTCATTCCTCTCTTCCGATCGGCCCATCCCGCCACTGAAACCCAAAGAAAAAAGGGTGAGGTTGTCTCTCGCTTCCTAATTCGTGGCGGATCCACCGTGAATCCAGTTCTTCATCTCGTTGATGCTGCGGCATCTGGGGAAGCTCTCCCGAAAGTCCGTCTGTTTTCCTTCAGCCGTTGAGGTGAAGCAAAGTTTGCGAACTTGGTGTAGGAAAGAGAGCTCCTCTCACCTTCGACCGTCTTATTTGCAACAATAGAGGTAACTCCTCCTTTATTCTCCCTCTCGTCTCCGTCCTTGTGTTAATATGACTCTCTCTCTCGCCCTCGCCTTGCCTGCTTTCCCTAGTTATGTAAGGTACACGTAATATTTCCTTGTTCTATTGTCTTTCATTTCACCTCATCCTTTCTATGTTCATGGTCGGTCCCAGTACTCCCTTCGTTCTTTTCTCTCCGTTTGTTCGCGTTATCAAAGCGTGCCTATTTGATTGAGGTATGTTTACCTGAGAACTTCTGTTCATGTACATTACTTTCGATATTAGGGATGCGAGAACACGAATTTTAGTCACCTTTGAATGGGGAAGGTCTTTGTTTTCTGCGGCTTTTCTTCTTACTGAAAATCGCACACCATCGTATGCTATATTTGATCTGTAAAGATAAGCTCGTTGATTTAACTGTGTTTTGCTTTTGATATTAGGGATGCGAGTATACAAATTTTAGGCACCTTTAGATGGGGATGGTCTTTGTTTTCTACAGCTTGCGTCTTTTCTTCTCATTGAGTGTGGCGCACCATTGTATGTTATATTTGATCTGTAAAGATAAGATCATTGGTTTCTCTTGTCTATAGTTGAAACGAAATCTTTGATTCGGAGTAGAAACGAAATATATGTTCCAATTTCCTCATCTTGTGCGTGATTTTATGTGCCAACATTTCGTGTTTCACCCAAGAGTGGTTCTTGCTTTCATGCATCAAGTATAACAGTCTTTCGATTTATATTTCTGCTTCATACACGTGATTTCAGGGATTGATTTCGACCAGCAGATGTGCGCTGTTTTCTGGATTGCGTCTTAACTTGTTGAAACAAGCATTTGGGTTTTGGTTTGTTCATATCGTGCGTCAACTTATAATCATGGTCCTCAGTTCCAAAGCTTGTCTCTCATGCAGTCGTGCTTTAGGCTGGATATCAATGGCCTTTCGAATTCATGCAGACGTTATACAATCCGTTGTTATCCGAGTTGGGGACCCTTGTCTATAGTTTTTACTTCAACAAATGCAAGCATAGCCTAATTTTATAGCTTTCGTTTCTCATCTCTTTTAGATTGTAGTACTCGTTATTTTATGTTCGACTTGCAACTTGTGATGTATTTTTGCTTTCTTCTTGTCGGAACTATGGCAGATTGAAATTTTGTTTCTTGTTGATCAAAGTTAGGACTGTAGTTATGTGTCTGTGCGCACTTATCGCCTAATTTAGCTTCTTTTATCCTTAAACAATCGAAATCTTGGACTGAGGTCGATGGCCAGATCATTCAAAGAAGTCTCATGCTATTAGTCATTTTTTAATTGACTTGATCATGATATCTGGTTTTCCAAAGTTTGCATGTTATTAGCAGCATCATTGGAAACTACACTTCAACGCTCTTTGTTTTCTATTTGTTTGTGTGCAATCTATGTTTTATTCCTAAAATTTATAGTTATTCAGGAAACCTCCCAAACATGGAGATCAAATTTCTTCCTACCTCTACATAAGCTCTATTCAAGACATATTTGTGTGCACGCTAAGTACTTGAACCCTCATAGTTGTGTTCGCGCCTGGTGAGAACCTGCGAAGGGAATGCAAGATTTTCAGTCAATGCGAAAGGAAACATAAAGAGATTCTCTTTTTTATCATTGCTTTTATTGTTTGATTTGGTCACTGTAACTGCCAAATATCCATAAAATTACGAAAACTCCAAAAAAACGAATAATACGTACAAAATTGGGTTCCATGTGAGGAATCCATCATCTTCTGATATCTTAATGTATTCCGGAATGATGTAGGGTCTGAATTTTAGCATTTAATTTTATTTTTAAGTTTAATTAAACAGAGGATTTTAATTTTTTCTCCATGTAGAATTTTTTTACTGGTTAATGTTATGCTGGCTCTCGGGGATGGATACCAACTTTGTGGACTACTATAAGAATGGAATAAATGAAGAAAATCCTCCTTCTCAGTCGTCCAAATCTCTGCGTGATATGAGTTTTATTGTTGCGGGTGATACTGAAGACAGGCAAGAGTCTGGGACATGCCAACATTTTTCCATTCGGTAAGTTTCTTATTTGAATGAATCAGTGCTATGATGTTAATTTGATTTCCCCATTTTTATCAATAAATTTTATTTCTCTAATGTAATTTCATCAAAACACTCGTAGTATGTTTCTCCCATAAGTGAATATATTTTCTCCAGGGGCATGCTCCTGATTTATTAGAATGGACTGGGAGACTAGACATTGCGTTTAAAAGGCTGTCGCTTTTTGGCATTTTGATGGTATTTTATCAAGGAGAAACACTGAGAAGAAACTAATGTCAAGTTGCATTGTTCTTAACAGTCCTCTCTCTCTTCTATGACATTTGCTTCGTTTTACTTTACATTTGTTATTCTGTTTCTCTGGAGAAAATAAATTTATCTTTCAATTAAGTAAAAATCCAAACTCATAGACTCAATCTATCCTGTCCTTCTGCGTAGTGGTTACGTTTCTGAAGTTCGAAAGATCAACAGAGACAAATGCTGGCCATTTGGCAAAATTGATGACCACAATCAGTTGGACGACCTGGCAAAATTGCTGCCTCCTATTGTTGTGTCTCAGTTCAGGTGGTGGGCTTGTAAAAGCTGTTTACGCAATGCCAATAAGATAGAATCTGCGGGAGAAAATGGTTCGGTCACTAATTTTCACGATTTAGAATCCAGAAGACTGAAAACTGATGTGGAATCTTTCAAAGGGAACGATGTAGCTGATCCACATGCTCATGCGTCAACCTCTCTGTCTGGTTTTCGAGTAGTATCTGGGGACACGACTCTTGGAGAGGGCTCAATTGAGGCAGCAAGTTTCATCAATTCGAAAGATGGCCATTTTCAACCATTGTTAGTGTGTGAAGATAAAGATAAAGATTCCATACTCACAAATTCATCAAAAAAAGGTAAAAATAATTTTTTATTTGGTTATTTTACATTATTTTACAATCATTACAACTCCTTTCCTTTTCTTGGTCAGATATTCATCAGTTCGAAGGGGAATTATGTCAGGTAGGAGGAAACCAAAATCCATTATCTGACACATTTTGTGGTGCCACCGATGAAAGAAGCCTTGGGAAAGACGAGACCAATGAGACAGAAACGAGAAAGACTAGAGCTTTCTGTGAAGGCCGTAAAATCACACGTGCCAGATCAGCAGTCCTTCAGAGAGAAAATAACGTGCATCGGGATGACAATTTACTGGATACCATAACCACAATGGTACAGGGAACAAAGTTTGGTTATGAACCTTCTGAAGCTGAATTAAATACTAGAATCATATCCTCATTAAGTGGAGAATATGCATATAGATCCAGAAATGATCAGGGCTCTAGTAGTAGAGACGTGGTTGCAAAGGAAGAGCCTTTGCGAGTGAATTCTTCAGTTGAAAGAATAAAGATGCTCGACATTGAGGGGTTAGAAGCTGGGAACTATAATGATTTGAAACGTAATGGAGATCCCGTTGCAAACGAAGATGATTACCAAAGTTATTCAGGCCGGTTATCAAATTGTTCTTTTCCCAGGAAACCAAGGAAGTTACGTACATTGAATGATATAATGAAGAGTGAAGCACCTGGGCAATCAAGACAGACGCATTTGCCATACAACGATGAATGTACCCAAACCAAGGAAGGTAGTAATAACCTAGAGGATGGTCCGCTTAAAGGTGAAAAGTCAGTTACACAGTACAAGAATACCAAAGTAAAAGGGAAAAAATATTTTCCAACAAAGAAAAGAAGGTATTTGTCAGAGGGAGAGGATGAAGGGCCTTCTCTGATACAATTGCTGAAGAGGAGTAAGAAACCCAAGGCTCAAAACTTTGATAGAGAGAATAAGCATGCCAAGAATGGAGTAGTTATTTCCCAATCGGTCGCCAATGGTTCATCTGAGAAATGCTTGTATTCTAGGACTAAAAAACTTGATGACCTGAAAGAAATTAGTACGAAGATTTTTGAGGATAAGATAGCCATGGATAAAATACAGGGTGATGTTGATCGCACTCCTGTCAAGCTACAGCAGGTTCAGATCTTCGACTGTCATGTGGTTCCTGAATATGAAAGTGCCAAATATATTGATGGGGGAGAATCTCTCCCTTCGCTAGCCATTAATAGTGATACTCTATATATAGGTCAGGAACGTCACGATATACCCCGGCAGCACCTTGTCGTGAGTAAAAAGCAAATTGTGAAATGTGACGTCGATTATGGAGCTCATTTCCCTATGGATGGGCCGAAGGTATGAAATTTGTATGTGAATGTTGGAGCTCATTGACTTTTAAATGGTTATTTACGAACGTACGTTATTTGTGCATCATTTCTTTTCCATGTCCTGAAGGAGAACTGTTGTGTTTATGAGCTAACCTTATCTTTGTGTATATCCATCATCTGTTCTTGATCAATTCTATGCTTTCTTTGGGGCCCGATTATCGTATGCGAATCTAAATTGATGTGCAAATCACATTAGTATGATGACGTCTTTATAGCTCAGTTATTTGCCAAATCTTCCATTTAGCATAAGATCTATTGATCACTTTTTTAGTCGACATTCGGGATTCTGTACCTAATTGAAAGTAGTTTCTTACCCCAGTTTCAGATTTATTTGGTCGTTGCCATATGCTTACTCTTATTTTATATTCATTACAACCTCTTAAAGTGAGGGAAACTTATTGTTGCATCACTGTGTATTTCCTAAATATTTTCTAATGTAACCTTGATTACTGTTGTTCCATCCACATTGATTTGGTTAGACACAGTGCATGCTTGTAAAGTGTTTACGATTATCTATAGAACATGGCTATTTGCCATGGTTGAAGTCCCCGAGCCAGTGTCATTTCTGTGAGCATATGTGATTCTATACCACAACCGTGTAGTTTTGCAATTTGTATGGTAAAACTGCCTTCTTTCTTTCCATGATTTCTCTCTCTCTCTCTATTGAGTGACTGTGGCGAATCATCATCGATGCAGTCATTGACCTAATAATTTTTCAGGATTCTTCCCAGACATCCCAAAATGAAACTCCCGATTCTTGCATGGGCGCCCAGCAGATATCAGAAAAAGGAAGCATGGAAAGAAAAACTGGGGCAGCTGAACAATTTGAAGACGGTAGTTTGGTACAGTGTGATTTAAATGCTGCCGGTAGCACTCTCAATAGAGAAAAACAGGTTGAGACTACCAATAGAGAAAAAAAGGCTGATGCTCCTGTTTACAAAAAGCAGGATGTTGTAGATGACATTCCAATCGAGATTCTTGAACTTCTTCAGAGTAATTATCATAAGAATCATCAGCTGAATTCTGGTTACTCTTCTACAGACGTGGCTCGGTCATCAGGGATAAATAAGAAAATGGCAGATCTTAGTCTCAGCCGGCCTTCGAACGTTAGTGACTCTTATGGAAATACGGTGTCTTATTCACGGCATGAGAATAGATCAGGAGTGTTTTCTAAATTTGGCAATGGTCTAGACAGGTCAGTTTCTATTGTCCAAAACACAGAATCCTCCAACCTGGGACGGAGAGCTCAGACTTCCCGAAGACGAAAAAGGCAGATTAAGGTGAAAGATGGGCCTTCTATCTCTAGGAAGCCCACCGATTACCGTTTTTGCTCAGATCCCATCCAATGTCCACAGGATACCAGATTGCAAGTGGGTTTGCTTCAAAATTTGGAACAGCATCATAATTCTAAAGAGTTCTCTAGACAGTATGCTTGCAGATGCTTTTCTCAAGGCTATTCCAATTCAGATTTAATTCCTCAAACTACACCACTGGAGAGAAATCCAAGCAAGGCTACTCAGAACAGTGACGACCTCAAACTGGTCGGCATGAACCGTAGACCTTTCCACAGAGCAAAGCAGAAAACTGACGTGAAGTACAAGATGACAGTCTCGGCAGGCAGTGGTTATCTGGAAAAGGTAAAAGAATGTGACTCAAAGTTGATGCACCCATCTGAAGGATACCCAAACGAAACGATTTCTGCCATGCACTTGCTCAGACTCGTGGATCCAGCAGTCAGTTCTAGGGCATCTGTGCGTCTACCAGTGAATAATAGCCAGGCAGGATTACTCAGCAAGTTAAAACGTTCTGACAACTATTGTCAGAGAGAGTTTATTGATGTGGATGCAGGCATGAGAGATGAGAATGCTTTTATTTGTTTGAGCATCCCAAAGCATCAAATCCATGACCAAACAAGTTCTTTGAGTCTCATGTCAGCTACTCCACTGAGCGGGACTCTCAATTCTTCTTCGCAGAGGAGCATGCCGTCAGACTCGGATCAATTTCCTGCTCTGTATGGATCCAAAGGATTAGGCTCCAGATCGGCTCTGCTGTACTCAAAAGCTGGAAGGAAGAAGAAAATAAAAAAACCAAATTCAGCCATTCATATGAACCTGGGTCACACATCACTGGGCGGACAAGTGCCTTTCACTGCAAGTAGGGATTCCCGAGAGAGATTTCAGCCAACTTTGAATTCTCCTCCCTGTTATCTCAATTCTGCTGGCTTCCCTAAACATAATGAGGCTAGAGAAAGCTTAATTCAGGTTGAGTACAAGAATAAAGAGGAAGTGAATGTTGCGTTGAGGGGTATCCAAACCGAGCTCTGTGCTGTCAATAGAAATCCTGCAGACTTCTCTACTATCGATGAGAACAACCTGTATATGATCGGTTATGAAGATCTAAAGCCTAGAGACATGCCTCCAAAGAGGAAGAAAGAGTTTAGGGTTTTCCCAGATTCTCCGAGGAGACAGAAGTTTTCAAAGCCTGTCACTTTAAAGGGGAGCTGAGAGGTTGACCTTCTTCTCAAAGGAGGTTTCCTGACAAGGCCAGTTGGTAGCGGTTGCATGAATAAGTGTTGTAAAGTGTTTTACATCTAATAATTCTTGTGCTAGTTTCCTTATACAGCTCCGATGAACTCGCTATGATTCCCAGACAACACAGATAACGGCCCCTCACATGATGAGAAAGAGCGCCGCTCTTGAATTCCTCTGGGTTTCTGCTGCCTAAAAGCTTAAGGCATCACGCTTTCCCTTGCAGATATGGATGGAGCTCTTATCAGCCTGAAGGGCTTTTCCCTGGCAGATTCAGATGGTGCTATTAGCAGTGTGAGGAGCTCCACACTCTTTGCTCTATTTTCCGAATGACGAGTTCAGAAAACGAGTTCATCAGACTACAGTGATCGTTGCTGTAGTCGCCGCTGGTATAACGTAAGCTATCCAAATCTGCGTCACATATAGATTTCCGAAATGTCTTGCGCTGTTCATGCAGAAACTTAGAGAAACGTCACCGTTTCCTATGATTTTATACCCCCTGAATGGGTGATAATCAGCCTACGATACCATGTAGCGTCTTAATGTTTGTTGCTTTCCTATCGTTCCTTCCGTTTTGTTACGCGACTGACTGCGCCATTAGCGAGAGAGAGAGAGAGAGAGAGAACGATGTGGGTGTGATCATCGATACACCTTTCTTAGGCCAGAGTATTAAAGCCAATTCTGGTGTGGATGGTCCAATCAAGCCTGTTCTTAAGGATAAGATTAGCTCATAAGTGTGATAAACAGCTTACAATGCACATAAGAGATTCGGTGCAATCTGATGCCGGGAATTACAAAGGATAATGTGAGAAATATAGGAGACGATCGCGGCTGAAGGATGCAATCTGAAGCTGTAGAATTCTGTGCAAGAGCATACAGAAGAGATTCGGTGGGATTACTCAGCCAGGTGAAGGCATTGACCGTGATGTCCATCAAACGAGCCATGAAAACTCTTTTTTTTTTTCACGGAGGAATCTCCTGCTAGAAGCGTATAGAGAAGCCCTTGTCGTTGACCGAGACATCCATGCCGCTGAAATCCTCCCTGTCTGAATCCGACCCAAGATTCTTATCATCAAACCATCCCCCAGTAGAGCCCTCTTCCAGCCCAATGCTCGTGCTGGGAACGCTCAGCTCACTCAGAGGAGAAGGCAAAGGCTCTTCCATGAAATAGTTGTCCTGAAGCAGTTCTGCCGCAGTAGCTCTGGTCTTGGGATCGTAGCAAAGAAGTCTTCCTACGATATTCACTTCAGCTCTTGTTCGATTCGGTAGGCACGCCTCCAAACCCACCGGCTTCTCGACCGCACTGAAGAATATCTTGCCATAATCAGGTAAGCTGGAGCAGCCTGGCCATGCTTCCTCTGTCAGATTCCCGAACACATTCAATATCTTTCCAAGCTGATCGATATCTGAGGTGCCGGGGAAGAGAGTCTCGAGGCTGAGGAGCTCGGAGAAAATGCACCCCAGGGACCAGAGATCGATTTCTTGCCCATAATTCGTGGCTCCGTAGAGCAGCTCGGGAGCCTTGTACCATCGGGTTCCGACACAGGAAGTAAGCGCGCCGCCAGACTCATCCACATTGCCGACTTCACTGGCCTCATATGAATAATCGTCCTTAAGTGGGTCATCATCCACGTCATTTGTACTGCAAGTGGCAACACAGGATGCATCCACGTCAAATGTGTTGGTCTCCTTGCCCATCTCCTCCGCAGGGTACTTGGCCTTCTGGCCTTCAACCTCTGCTGAATAGCCTTCCTCACCAATAGACCCCGTCTCAGTGTATGTCCTCTGGCTTTCGGATATACCTCGCCACGAGCTGCTCGCATCTGGAGCAGCAGAGGGTTCCTGAATTGCCCACATCCCTCCATCTTGTTCCTGCACGTTATCATCTGGAGACATGTACCTGGCCTCTTGAAGTATCCTCGCCTGAAGACAAGACAGAGAAATCAGTCAAAATTTACAGCTTAAGGATCAAAAGGGACATGAAGTTCAGTTCTGAAGAAAAACCCTCTGCTGGCATCGTCTCCAACAACATTATAAGAACAATCACCAGCACACAGGCAACTTTAATAGCCATTGGTGGATGAAGGAACCTCGAAGCTTACTCAAGTGCCTACAAGAAGGCGAATATGTGCATCATGAGGCGCCTGCGAGTGGGATCTCATAGCAGGATTGGATGTCTTCGCGAGCTTCCAGATACAGAGTTTCAGTGAGCAAACATGCTCATTAGTTCTGAAACACGTATGGAACGGGTAAAAAGGAAAATTCCCTAAAGCTTCCGGGTTGTAGGGACACAAACATAGGCTTCAGTGGGAAATAATATGATAAATACAACATTGGAATCAAACTTTTTCTTCTTCTTCTTGTGTCTTCGCTGGAAGCATCTGACTGGTTTAGCGTAATCCCCATTGGTTAAAACCAAATAGATGAACTCAGCCAACCAAGTTTGCAGGGCGGTTTGCAAATTAATGTCCAGTCGGGTGAGTTCCGAAGGAATTGATAATGCCTCAGATAATTCTGCTATTTTAGTACGAATGGTATCTTACTTTAGAATAAATCATGAAAGATGATCACTTGTAATGCTCAATACCTGCCCAAAATCCGCCAGCTTAAGGACCCCTTCCGCAGAGATTAGAAGGTTCGACGGCTTGAGATCACGGTGGATGATGCCGCTCCCGTGACATGCTTCAACCCCACGCAATGTCTGGATCATCCACTGCTTCAACTCGCCAACGGATATGCCGCCGCTCCGCTTGCCGTCCCGAATCACCGATGCAAGGTCGGTGCGCAGGAACTCGAGAACGAGGACCGCGTCCTCGTCCTCCTGCCAGAAGTATTCGATGAGGTCGACGACGTTGTGGGCCTGGCGCAGTATCTGCAGGGTTTCGATTTCCCGGAAGGCACTCTGGTAATCGTGGATCTCCTTGAGCGCGACGACCAGACCGTCGGAGATTCGCCGCGCCCGGTAGACGTCGGAGTAGGCCCCGGATCCAACTCTCTCTAGAATCTCATACCGCTGGTTGATCTCCGATCGCCCGTAGATGCTCCAGCTACGAGAAGCGTGAGGCGGCGGCTCCTCCATCTTGCCAACTGTGGGTCTCTCCCTTCACCTCATCCACCTCTCTCCCTCCCCTCCTCCCTCCCTCCCTCCTTGGCTGTAAGGGGGATTGGGAAGAATTATTTGTCATTTCCTGTAATATTTCCAATCGCAAAGGCCTTGTGTTCATCTGGGCCGAGACCGCTGGGCCGGATGGGTCAGAATGGGCTTAGGGCATGATTTTCTCCTGTTCTTCATGTGGTCAACCCTCTATCTCGGTCAACCAACGTTTATGAGAGGTATGTTCTAAACTCATCTCCATTTTCTACCTTGTGTTTAGGACTGATTTCAAGTACGAAACTAATCCAACTCCTTTGTTAACACATATATTAAAACAGGGCTGCTTTGGGGGTTGAAAAAGAGATGCAAAAGTCAAGGGCACAAGAGGTCAACTTCTCCTCCTATCTATCCCCGTATAGTCGTATAGTTAGAACTTTGTCAACTCCATGTATTTTATTCTTCATTGACTATTAGATATGGAGAAGCTTGAATTCTGATTTCAACCACCAAAGAGTTGGGTGTCCCATGTCTATGATTTTTATTTCTCTCTCTTTCTTCTCTCTCTTTCAGCTGGTTTCTTGCCTGAAACTAATCCTGAACAAAGTAAGAAAGTGGGTTGACCTTCACAGAGAAGGGTTTCTCTGTGTCTTTGATTTTTATTTTTATATCTTTCTTCTCTTCATGAACCATCTTTTAATATTTGTATTACGAAATGGAGTAATCTGATTTCGTACCTGAAATTAATACTAAACGAAGCTAGAAAGTGGCACTCAGTCTAGATCTCTCATTAATGTTTTTTATTTTTATTTTTCTCTCATTTAATATTTGTATTATGAAAGGAAATACGTTGGTTTCGTACTAGAAATCAATCCTAAACAAAGGTAGAGAGTGGCGCTGAGGTCAGTACCTCTCATAGAAGTTGGTTGACCAACTCTCATCTTTACTTGCCCAATATGAGTATTCTCTCACACTTCATACTTAAAGACTTCGTCTGCTCCTCACAACTTCAACAGAAAATAAAAATGTCTCATATTTTCTTAGAGTATGGGATTAATCTTGGGCTGCGAACTTCATTAAAACCCAAATAACATTGAAATTTTGGAAGTTGAAAGAGACCCTATTAATATATCAGTTAAATATCTACGATATTAATCTTGTGCACACTAATTTCTAATTTTTGCGAATTATAGTGTGGATAAAATGATATTTGATATTAATATATTTTATTTATTCACGATATATCTAAACTTTAACTCAGTGAATAGAAATTTAACTATCACAATGGAGAATGGTTAAATACTGACATGAATTTAGATTCTAACTATGTATACAGCTTCCTTGAACGCCTATACAAGTATACAGCGGCGTGACGTACGGCCAGGTGGCGGAGATTTTGGAAGCCGGACAGAGCAGTACGTCGAGAGTTAAATCATGATCTCATTATCTTCTTCTCCGTCGGCCGAGAACATGGTAGTAGATGAGCTTGGCAATCGTCTGCTCTCAGGTTGCGTCGCGGGCAGCGTTGTGTGCCTGCTTACGATGCCGGGCCTCTGTGCGTGTCTCCTCCTCGGGTCCGCCCACCGAACGAGCCTGCGACTGAGATACAACCTGGTGCAGGCCCCCGCGGATGACTTAATCATCCACCTCCTCTGCCCCACATGTGCGCTGTGCCAGGAGTATAGGGAGCTCAAGAACAGGGGTATCGACCCCTCCATGGGTATGTAAGACCCTTCCCCCCCTGTTCCTCCCTGCTCTCTCGAGCTCGAATGTCGACCTGTCCTCTGGGGGCGTCCTCAGGTTACCAGAATTACCTCGCTCAACAGCAACAAAGGGCTGCGTACACAGATCCCCCCCCCCCCCCCAAAAGTCAGTATATGAACTGAACATGACCCGAATCAACGGTCAGCTTCTTCGTCAACTCTGTTCCCATGTGTTTGCTGTGATCGTTTGACTCTGCCCACCAACCCCTGGTTTGATCCGTATATCGCCATCTGTAGCTGGACTACGTGAATCAGATAGAATTTAATTTTCGTTCTTGGGCTTTGTAAGAATCGAAATATGCTTCTTTCTTCCGGCAAACGGGGTCGAACCAGGGGAACGTCATCTCCCCCGGACAGCGGTAGCCGAGAACAAACGGTTCCCCACGCCCGCCGAACAAAAACCAGTTCTAGGTCACAATCCACGGCCACGAAATGGGAAATAACGGAGGGATTTGAATTCTTCAAGAACAAGACCGAGCGTTGAGACTTGGGGCGATGCCGAGGGAACTACGCCACGCAGGTGCCCCCCCCGCACAGGAAGGTCCTGCAAAAGAGGCTGATTAGAGCAGAGTCGAGACTGGTCAAAAGGTTATCCGGCAAAGGTATTATTATAGCCCGTTAGATTATTCGTCGACTTCCTCGAATCAAAAGGTTATGGGGCCTTGACGAGGTAAAGTTGACCCCAAGCATATAGAAAAAACAACCCCCTTTCAACATGTTGCAAGAAACGTTGCTATTATCACCAATCATATGAATATTCGTTGAAATAATCTTGTTAACAAAGAAAAGGGCAGCCGACGAGCAGAGATGGCAGGGTCTATACCTGAGGGAGCAGCCGGAGGAGGTTCTTGCCCTCCTCTTTGCCATCTCCTTGCGCCTTGGAGGTTGGAGAACGATCTTGATTGCCGTATCAAAAACAGCCTTGACGTTCTGCCGAAACCAAGGAAGAAGATGCAGAAACTCAATGAACCAACAACAGGTGAAACGAGAACCAAGGAACGAGATCTCCATCATCCTCAAGAAAGAACAAAAAAAAAAAAACCAGAGGAAGCTGAGATAGGTTCATCTTCTATACCTGCTGAGTTTTAGAGCTGCATTCGAGGTAGGCTGTGGCACCAACAAGTTTCCGGAGCTCCTCGCCCTGAACAAAATCGGGGAAGCCGCATTCAAGACGCGACTGAGAGAAATGGACGCTCGAGAGAAATATCGACGAGACTCACCTGAGCAGCTGTTATCACGGCAGCATCTGGATGATCAGCCAGATATGCCCGATCCTCCCGGAGATCTTTCCAAGGTAAAAACAGTTCTCCATTATTACCAAAGAGGGCACCATATCATTGCAAAAGATTTAGGCGAGAGTCGTGGCTTCATACGGCGTGCATAGCTTATTTACCTAGCTTCGTTCCAACCAGAACGATGGGAACATTGGGTGCGAAGCGGCGAAGCTCAGGGATCCACTGATGAGCGACAGGAAGGATTCAGGGCGTTTAACAGGAGGGTAACCTGAGGAGTCACAGGTTTGATTTTACCTTCTTGAGAACATTCTCATAGCTTGCTCTGCTAATCAAGGAGAAGGCCAAGACAAATACATCAGCTCCTCGGTAGCTCAGCGGCCTGAGTCGGCTGTAGTCTTCCTGGCCTGCGGAGGAGTAGTAATCGTCAGGCTCGATCCGCTGTGGAATATCTACCCAAAAGACTCCCGAGAAAATCATCTGGTATAAGATTCGCAAGGTGAATGAACCTCATACCTGCGGTGTCCCACAGCCCTAAGTTAACGATGCTGCCGTCCACAGACACATTTGCACTGAAATTGTCGAAGACGGTCGGAATGTAGTCCTGCGCACAGGTAGCAACGTGATTGGAGAGGTATAAGTCGTCATCATCTGGGTGCCTTTCACAGACGAAGTGGGCTTTGGGAGCTGGCAGGAGGAAGGGATCTAATAGAGGAAAAGGCGGGGGTGCCACCCATTAGGGTTAACTGATGGGAAGAAGGAATGCGCACATCAACGTCTCGTAGGATGGAGTGGGATGAAAACAGTAGAGAAGCCATGTGAGTGACCAAAGAGTGAAGAAAGGGGGAAAGAGAACAGATAGAGGGTGCAGGGTGGACAGACCCCAGGGGGGTTGGCAGAGAAGGGGTGAGGAAGGAGGGAGGGGAGAGGAACAAAGAGCGACTAGGGCGAAATACCGTGGGAAACTTGTTGCTGGTATAGCAGATGAGCATGCACGTCTTGCCAACAGCTCCATCCCCAACGGTGACACATTTGATAAACTTGGTGGCACTCATCCCTCTTCTTTTCAACACTCAAATCGCCGAGGGCAAGGACAATGGAGATGGACTGGGAGGATCCTCTTCTCAGCGCTGGTATGATGGGAGTCGACCCTTTCCAGTCGGGCAGGGCTATGTTTCAAAATGAGGAAGATTAGAAAGGGAAGACGGAGGATTCAAGGTTTCCTCGGCGCCTCCCTCTCAGCAGGCACCAGAAACAGGCTGCAAGGCTTTTCTTTGAAGTCACTATTCCTCCCTAGTATGGTCGGGGGAGCAAAAAGTTATCGCAGCTACCCGAGGAGTCCCGGAAGAAAGGACGGTACACTAGAGATTCACATGCAACTACATTTCCAGAAGGAGCATTGATTTTTTCACACCCAGAGAGAGAGAGAGAGAAAGAGAGAGAGAGAGAGAGAGAGAGAGAGAGAGAGAGTTTCGCAGGTTAAACATGAAATCCAGGTCAGAGCGGGTCAAGGCAAGGTTTGGAAATTTAACCTGCGGCGGGTGTGGCCAGGTCTGGAAGACGACGAAAGGAGATAGAGGTGGCAGAACGGGGCAGCGGCCAAGCCCACCGATGTGTCCTCCCCGGCTTCACAAGCCTGCACTCGCCTGTTCACCGTCATCACCTACCTCCGACACCTCCCCTAATTTTTCTAATCCCAAGTCGTCTTAAGAAGAGAGAGAGAGACAGAGGCCGGTAAGTTCAAACTTCAAACTCATCTGCGTCCCCTCGGGGAACGGGAGCAGATTAGATAGATCCGTTGCGCGGTGCGACCCCGACCAAATGGCACGGGTCCCGAGGACTGTGAAAATCGCCGGCGGGCAGCGAGCTGGCGGCGCCCTTCCTATCTCATGGCCTTTCCGTAGCCCCCGACCTTGTCCTCTGAAGCAGATAGGCGGGAAATTTGGGAAATGAATAGCTTCCCGAGGTGGGATGGAGAGACCCGAGACGAGAAAAAGAAAGCGCTGCCTGCCAGACGGCGGCAGCGATTCAGGACAGGCGGAAAAGTTGCGGTATTCAAGATACAATTTTTAAGTTTGAAACGGGATTATATTTGCAGCATTTGAAACAAGACTGGATGATGGAGGCGGCGGAAAGGCCCAACCCCTTTCATGGCTGGTTCCTTGACAAACTGGTCTTATCAGCAGAAATGCGCACCGATTAGCGCCAAGCGCAGTTCCTAAAAAACAGGATATATCTGGTTTCTTTAACGTGTCTTTCTGTTAAGACAGTCTTCCTGCGGCGCTTCCAGCGCAGAGGAGATGCCAAATTTAGAAACTGCTCTCTCCCTATAAACCCCCGGCTCTTCACATCCATAAGAAGGCGATCCTCTGTCGTCCGCATATCGGTCACGCCCAGTTGAGCTGGCTGGGTCTGCTGGACCAGGGCCTGGGCCATGCTAATCTACCTTGGTTTCTTTTCTTAGTTTCACCTCTCCAATGGTCGGCCGACCCGAAGACTGCGTCAGTATTTGGTCAACGATGAGCGTCTTCTTGTTTTCTGTAAAATTGTGGAGGTGGGCCGACTGTAAGTAATGGGTAAACACTGGGCTAGCGCACCCTTCACGTCGGAAAGAGTGAATCCGTTACAGCTCTAAGGATAGCAAATGCGGTCAGAACTTCCATGGTTGCAGAAGTTCCCTCCATCCATCGTCGACCAGTTCCCCTGATGGAGCCCAGCCGCCGGGGGAGATGGACAGTTCCCTGGCGAAGAGAGCTTTGGATGCAATTCTCCTGAGCCATGCCTCCATTATCGCAGCCGTCTCAACAAGTGACTGGACTCCTCTCTGGAGTAGTTCTCGGAGACGGGGGAGAACCTCCGTCGTTGCTGCAGTATCTTCTGCGTTCCAGTGCCACTCCCGTCTCCAGGTTTGGCATATTTATCAGAGGGAAAGGTTCCGAATTAGGCAACAGAGTAGCCATCTACCCACCGGACGGGGTAGGGTCAGAAGAAGAGCGGAAGGACGAGAAATGGCGTGTAGAAAGAGATGGGCCCAATGAGGGCCTGAGACGAAGAATCAATCCCAATCATGGGGGAAGCTGAGACTAATTAGACCTCTCGGAATACAAAGAGTCAGCCAGGTGATGAATATGAGAGACCGTAGGGGTCGTGGACGGCCACCGCGAAGGAGGGAGAGCGAGTCCGATGTAGCCGACGATGCGAAGGATCCCTACGGAGGGTGGGGGTATAGCTCAGTGACTACAAGGGCCATCTTCTCAACCAGCTTAGAGTACACCGATGTTGCCGACGATATGCCAACCACCTTCCTGAGCGGACTCATCCTGTTCTTGAGGAGAAGGAACGACGCCTCATCCATAGGATCGGCCTGCCATTCACAGTGTGTTAACCCCTCTGCTTTACTGCTGCCTCCACAGATGTCCTCACCTTAGGCGACCTGCACGTTGGTCTGGACTAATGATTTATCTTTGCTGTAAAATAAAAACATTGTTTCATCGTCGGTTGCGACAACGTAAGCTTGAGGAAATCGTTTAAAGACATTCCAGCCACCGTCTGGGTCGTTGCCGCCCGCCTCTCTCTGTTGTAGCATTCTCCTGAGCGGACTCAGCTTGACCTCGAGGAGAAGGGATAAGACCTCATCGGTGGGATCGACACAGACGTACTCCAACCATGGCGGGAGGTGTTCCGAGCTGTCATCTCTTACATGCAATTTTTCCGTAGCACGAAAGCTCCCCACCTCCAAGATTGAAGGGCAGTTTAAGACGTATATTTGCTCAAGTTGTCTCGAAGAGATATCGGGGATGCATCTCAACTTGGGGCAGCCCCCAAGGTACAGAACTTTGAGGGAAGGGAAGGCCATCATGCTTGTCCCGTTGTCTGTTTTCCAGGACCATGTTTCAAGGTTCGGCATTTCTAGAAGAGTAAAGAATTCTAGCTTGGGGAACAAAACAGCAGTTGATCCACCATCTGCAGTGGAAGAAGATGTAGAAGAAGATGGATGTGGGGAAACAGAAGGATTTGCGAGCTCGGTTCCGATGGTTACGAGCTGGGAGCAACCCTTGATCACGAGGGTCTTCAGATGAGGGAGAAGTCCGAGTGGAGGAAGCTGAGAGAAGTTTATGCAGCTGCTCATTGTTATCAATGTGACATTATGGATGGCAGAGACGCTAGATGATGACGATGGCCACATCCAACGAGGGAGGGTGAGACCAAGGTATCCAACGACGCTGAGAATTTGGAGTGAGGTTGAGGGGCATAGCTCATCAAATACATCGGACATGTTCATTATTTGGGCAACAGTCGTCGTATCCACGGGAGGGAAGGACCACTGAAAGCTTATGCAAGTCATGGAGGTTTTATTTTCGAGGAGGGCACTTCTGGCTTGGGTTCTTTCTGAAACTCTCTCCAATTTGGTTATCACCAGCTGTCTCAGTTGTAAAAGAGGCCCCAATTCTCGCAGGCTTCCCTCCCCCATGTCCACAATAAACTCATTCAGATCTTGCAGCTGATGTAGTTCGCCAATTCCCTTTGGCATCTGCTCGATGCCAGGTACCTCGTTAATCTGGAGAGACCTCAGATTTCTCAGCTGCGTTATGCCATCTGGAAGAGAGGAGATGTTCTTGCAGTTCTTCAGTAACAGGAACTGCAGGCTCTTCAGGTTGCCTATCGAATCGGGCAACGCCCGAATGGGAGTCCCAGAGACATTGAGGTACCTCAGGTGTCGAAGTTTCGCGATGGAGTGTGGCAGTTCCTCCGTGGGTGTCTCACTGATATCTAAAACTCTCAGATACGCAAGAGCTTCAATAACATCCTGTTTTAGAACCACCCCTCCATATGGGTTCCTACAGATAAGGAGTGTCCTCAGGCGTTGTTCTCTTTTCAAGAGATGGAGGTCTACGGGAAAGTCACAATCTGCCATTGACAACCGGCGGAGGTTTCCGGACCTGCCTTTCGGTCTGGGCATGTCGCCGAAGAGACATTCACCTTCAGTCAGATGCTGACAGAGAGAACGCACAATGTCGGGCATCTTGCACAGAGCTGCCATCGCTATCGATGACTCCTCTGGCTGCAGAAAACCTCTATCGGCCAACTCATCGAAATGGTACATTCCGAACTCTTCCATGGAAAAAGTGCCCTCTGATTTCAGGAAACCCTCAGCAACCCAGTACTGCACGACATTGAGGCGGTCAAAGACGAAGTCTTGGGGAAACAGCGAGAGATAGAGAAGACACTGCTTGATGCTGGAGGGCAGATCCCTGTAAGACAAATACAGAGATTTCGTAACATTTTCGTCCTCCTTTAGGAAGATGGATGTAGACCATACTTGATCTTCGAGTATCTCCTCCCACGCTCGTGCGTTCTTGTCCTTGCATTGGAGGACTCCTCCGATTGTCTTTATAGCTAAAGGGACGCCCTTGCATCTCTCGGCAATTTTAACGCCAACATCTTTCAGGGCTTCCCACTGTTCTTCCTCCCCATTTCTGAACACCATCTTGAATAACAAGGAGAAGCCTTCCAAATCAGTCATTCTTTCGGCAGGATGAATGTGAGATGCTCCCAACTGCCTCGCCGCAGACTCGAGATGAGTCGTTATCAACACCCTGGTGCCAACAGCGGCGCCTTGCACGGGCTCTCGGAGTAGCTCTTCCCAGACCTCTGTGGTCCAGACGGCATCCAGAACAAGAAAAATTTTCTTGTCTTTGATAAGACTGCTAAGGATCGAGACCAGCTGTTCTTTACTGTCACCATCCTGGGGGTTCCCACCTGCTTGCGCTATGATCTCTTTCAATATCCTAATTTTTTTGAAGTACTTGGAAACGCAGATCCAAATCTTTATGTGAAAACTGGCTTCGATGAATCGATCGTTGAATGTAATTTTAGCTAGAGTAGTCTTTCCGATTCCCCCCATCCCCGTAATCGCTATAAGCTGGCCCTCGTTCTCATCCCCCAAAAGTAGCCTCAGTAATTTTTTCAACTGTAATTCAAGCGTAGGACCAATAATTTCTTGATAGACTAGAGATGATGTCTGAAGGGTGTTACCTGCCGTTGAGAAATCATCGTCAGTGGGCGTCATGTGTAGCCCGGCCTTCTCGTCGAAAATGTTCTTCAGCATAAAATTCTTTCTCTTTAATCGCATGGAGCTGACTTCTAACTGGTCTGATAACTGTCTGAGAACCTCGATTCTATGCCTGTCAGAAAGCTGTTGCATTTTGTGTTCAAATTAAATCCAACTCGTGAGAGGTATTGGAGAGAACGAACGAGGGCGTACCACGTCGGTCGAGGAGGACGTTTCCGTCTGTCCCGACAACATTTCCTTGATGATCATGGAGGTGTCGAAGAAGTCATCGAAGTCGTAGACCGCGTCTTTCAGATCTTTGAGCCTGAGGCGGTTGTAGTCGCTGCTGAAGGCCTCTTCGTCGAGGACGAAGTCTCTGATCTCCCTGAACTTCTCCTTGGTCTCCTCCAGCACAGACTGTGCCTCGGATGGCGTCAGTTCCTCGTGTTTGAAATTTCTAGGCTTCCCTAGGAATGAGGAGACGAGCGAAAGCAGCGACGCCATATCCTCATCCAATTGCGGGGTTAAATCTGGAGACGAGCGCGAAAGAGATAAAAGGGGATACGAAGGGAGGAGCGAGAGAGAGAGAGAGGCGTAGGATGCGACTCGAGCTCGAAGCTGGGATGGGGGAGGATAGACAAACCTACTCGAGCTGATCCAATTAGTCGAAAGCGTGTGAACAATTTTGTGTTGGTGAACCGTTTTCGGCGCGTTGGACGCGCACAGAAACTGGGGAGATCGATTTCGGACGTATAAAATGAGAAACCGCGTTTGAGCTGCGATGAAATTGTCACACCGTCCGAACGTTTAGGGAGGACCCGCTCCCTCTATCACGGGTCACAGTTCGGAGAATCGGACAATCAAGATTGACTTTTCATTCTGTAGGTTTTGTCATTATATGTAGTTGACTTCCGAGTCTTTCGGCAGATTGGATCGGGCATTGCTTTTCCGGTCTCCCAATCCTGGGTACTACCTTGTACATGGCTCTGGCCCTGAGAAGGGGCAACCTTTAGAGTCTGTTTTTTGACCTGCGGTCGCTTCTCAGATGCAATCGGAAGACGTGAAACTCCTCGGTGATACATCGCAGTACCGAGGATCGAAATTAACAAAGCTCGGTCGGTAATCTGCAGCAGATAAACGGCACTGCTGTAGACCCCGCTATCCTGAAAGGGAATGAATCCTTGAGGACTTTCTTCAACCTTAGTTACCCCCCACATAGAGGATTACTTCTGCGACGGGACACCACTGAAACTCCCGGGCATTTAGGACAGTTCAGCGCCTGTTCAGCCCCCGCCACACTCAGAACCAGTGTTCTACACCTATATTGTACATATGCCTTGAACTTATGGGGGCGCATGTAAGAATCTGCGAACCCCAGCGAGTTTAGCCGTGGGTGGATTCTGCGAGCGAGGTTCGCTTGGTGGGGTTTAGTCAATGCCCTCGAAATCTGGTCCATTTAAGATAAGCTTTCTTATCTTAAATGCGTGGTAGAGGAGAGAGAGTCGGTACAATCCGGAGGAAGTGATTGGTAGAGGGTTTTCCACGTCAGGGTTCTTCGCTGTGGCATGATTTGTTTTATTCCCTGCGGGGCAATGATTCAAACGCACTCTCGTGTTCCAAAGTCTTAGAAGCCCTCCTATTTTGACCTTGATCACTAGAGGGAGGCTCTCACATATCTTGATAAGTCTAGAGTAGTAAGTCTCTTCCTCTGTCATCTTTAAGGGCCTTGACCGGCAACAGGGAGAAACCGCCCTCGACCTTTATCCGTTCCATACGATGAAGGTGCGCTGCTCCCACCTGCCTCTCCACAGATTAGTGACGGGTGGTTGTCAAAACCTTGCTGCCAGATGCGGGGCCCAGAAAGGGTATTTCTGGTTTCTTAAACCTGTCTTTCTGTAAGACAGTCTTCCTCCGACGCTTCCAGCTCAGAGGAGATGCCCAAATTTAGAACCTGCTCTCCCTGTGAGCGCCCCTGGTTCGCCCTGTGAGAAGGCTATCCTCTGTCATCCACATATCGGTCGCGGCTAGTTGAGATGGCTGGATCTGCTGGGCAAGAGCCTGGGCCTCTATCCTGCAGTTTCACCTCTCCAATGGGCGGCCGACCACAGGGCTGCGCTGGTGTTTGGTCAAAGATGACCGTCATCTTGTTCTCTTAAAGTGTAGAAGTAGGCAGTAAGTAATGGGCGAACACATGGCGGGGCTAATGCACCCTTCATTGTTGCAGCTAAGGATAGCATATCCGGGCAGAACTTCCCTTGTTGTTGAAGGTCTCTCTGTCCATCGTTGACCGGGACCCCTGATGGAGCCCGGCCACCGAGGAAGATGGACAGGTCCCCGGAGAAGAGATCTTGGGACTCAGTTCTCGTGAGCCATGGCCCATTATCGCAGGCATCTCAACAAGGGATTGGACTCCTCGCTAGAACAGTTTGCGGAGACGGGAGAGAACCTCCGTTGTTGCTACAGTATCTTCTGCGTTTCAGTGCCGCACACGTCTCCAGGTTTGGCATATTTATGAGAGAGAAAGGTTCCGAATTAGGAAACAGAATAACCATATAACCACCGGACGAGGTGGAATCAGAAGAAGAGCGGAAGGACGAGGAATGGCGTGTGGAAAGAGAGATCGATGAGACGAAGAAGCAGTCACAATCATGGGGGAAGCTGAGACTAATTAAAACCCTCGGTAAACAATGAGTTCAGTCAGGTGATGAATATGAGAAGCCGCAGGGGCCGCGGAGGGCCACGTCGAAGGAGGAGGAGCGTGTCCGATGTAGCCGACGATGCCAAGGATCCTTACGGAGGGTGGGGAGCGTTGCGCAGTGACTTCAGGGCCATCTTCTCCACCTGCTTAGCGAACATCGATGTGGCCCACGATATGCCAGCCACCTTCCTGAGCAGACACAACCTGGCATTGAGGAGAAGGAACGACGTATCATCCATGGGACGGGCCCCATCATTCACAGGGTCTAATCCGTTGTACTTTAACGCAGCCTCGACGGATCCCCTCACCTTAGGCGACCTGCACGCTGGTGTGGAATAATGATTTATGTTTGGTGTAGGAGAAAAACATTGCTTCATCGTCCTTTGCGACGACGTAAGCACGAGGAAATCTTTTAACGACATTCCAGCCAACATCTGGGTCGTTGACGCCTGCCTCTCTCTGCTGTAACATTCTCTTGAGCAGACTCAGGCTGACATGGAAGAGAAGGACTGACACCTCATCCGTGGGATCGACACCGACGTGGTTTAACCACGGCGGGACGTCTTCCGAGTTGTCATCTCTTACAGACAATGCTTCCGGAGCAGGAAGACTACCCACGTCCAACATTGAAGGGCAGTTCAAGATCATAATGTGCTCGAGCCGTCTCCAAGAGATATCGGGGATGCATCGCAATTTGGGGCAGTCGTCAAGGTACAGAACTTTGAGGGAAGGAAAGACCATCATGCTTGTTCCGTTGTCTGTTTTCCAGGACCATGTTTCAAGATTCGGCATTTCTACAAGAGAAAGGGATTCCAGCTTGGGGAACAGAATAGCAGTTGAGCCACCATTTGCAGTGGAAGAAGATGGATGTGGGGAAGCAGAAGGGTTCGCGAGCTCGGTTCTGATGGTTACGAGCTGGGAGCAATTCTTGAGTCCGAGAAGCTTCAGATTAGGGAGAAGTCCGAGAGGAGGAAGCTGAGAGAAAATTATGCAGTTGGTCATTGTTATATGTGTGAGATTATGGATGGGAGAGACGCCAGATGACGACGAAGGCCACATCCAACGAGGGAGGGTGAGTCCAAGGTATCCATCGACGTTGAGAATCTGCAGGGAGGATGAGGGGCATAGCTCATCAAATACTTCGGACATGTTCATTATTTGGTCAACGGTCGTAGTGTCCACGGGAGGGAAGGACCACTCGAAGCTTATGTAATTAATTGAAGTTTTATTCTCGAGGAGAGCACTTCTGGCCTGCGTTCTTTCTAAAACTCTCTCCAATTTGGTGATCACCAACAGTCTCAGCTGTGAAAGAGGTCCCAGTTCTCTCAGAGTTCCCTCCTGCTTGTCCACAACAAACTCATTCAAACTTTGCAGCTGATGCAGTCCGCCAATTCCTTTCGGCATCTGGTCGATGTAAGTTCCTTCATTCATCTGGAGCCCCCTCAAATTTCTCAACTGCGTTATGCCGTCTGGCAGAGACGTGATGTTCTTGCAGTTCTTCAGGAAAAGGAATTGAAGGCATTTCATGTCGCCTATCGAATCGGGCAAATACCCAATGGGGGTTCCAGAGACGTTCAGGTACCTCAGATGTTGAAGTTTTGTAATGACGTGTGGCAGTTCCTCAATGGGTGTATCACTGACATCTAAAACTCTCAGATAGGTAAGAGCTTCAACAACATCCTGTTTCAGAACCAACGCCCCGTATGGGTTGCTACGAATAAGGAGTGTTCTCAGGTGTTGTTCTCTTTTCAAAAGATGTATGTCTACGGGAAAATCACAATCCACCATTGACAACCTGCGGTGGTTTCCGGACCGGCCTTTCGGTCTCGGCATCTCGCCGAAGAGACATTCACCTTCAGCCAGATACTGACAGAGAGAACGCACCATGTCGTGCATCTTGCACAGAGCCCCCTCTATCGGTGACAACTGTGGTTGCAGAAGACCTCTGCCGGTCAGCTCATCGAAATGCTTCGTTCCTAAGTCTTCCATGGTAAAAGTGCCCTCTGGTTTTAGGAAACCCTCTGCAACCCAGTACGAGACAACTCTAGGACGCACAAACACGAAGTCCTCAGGAAATAGAGAGAGGTATAGAAAACACTGCTTGATGTTTGGGGGCAGATCCCTGTAAGACAAATACAATGATTTCATTACGGTTTCCTCCTCCTCTGGGAAAATGGATGTAGACCATATTGGATCTTCGAGAATCTCCTCCCACTCTCGTACGTTCTTTTTCCTGCATCTCAGAACTCCTCCAATCGTCTTTATTGCCAAAGCAACGCCCTTGCATCTCTCGGCAATTTTAACGCCAACATCTTTCAGGGCTTCCCGCTGTTCTTCCTCCCCGTTTCTGAATACCATCTTGTACAAAAAGAAGAAGCCTTCTACACCAGTCATTCTTTCGGCAGGAACAAGGTGCGACACCCCCATCTGCCTCGCCACAGACTCGAGACGAGTCGTCGTTAGCACCCTGGTGCCAACTGCGGCGCCTTGCAAGGGCCCTCGGAGTAGATCTTCCCAGATATCTGCCGTCCAGACGTCATCCAGAACAAGAAAAATTTTCTTGCCTTTGACGAGACTGCTTACGATCAAGGCCAGCTGTTCTTTACTGTCACCATCCCGGGGGTCTCCACCTGCGTGCGCTATGATCTCTTTCAATATCTTAATATGGCTAAAGTACTTGGAAACGCAGATCCAAATCCTCATGTGGAAACTGGCTTCGATGAATCGATCGTTGTATGTAGCTTTAGCTATGGTAGTCTTTCCGATTCCCCCCATCCCTGTGATCGCTATCAGCTTTCCCTCGTTCTCATCCCCCACAAGTAGTCTCAGTAATTTTTTCAACTGTAATTCAAGCGCAGACCAAGTAATTTCTGGATGGAGTAGAGATGATGTCTGAAAGCTGTTTTCTGTCGTTGAGAAATCATCATCTGTGGGCGTCATGTGCAGCTCAGCCTTCTCTTTGGAGATCTTCTCCAACCTTGAGTTTATATTCTTTATCCTCATCTCCATTTTATGTTGAAATCCAATCTGACTCGTGAAAAATAATGGAGAGAAGAAACGAGGGCGTACCGCGTTGGTCGAGGAGGACGTTTCCGGTTGTACCGAAACCATTTCTCCGGCAATCGCACAGTCGTCGAGGATGTCATCTGCGTCGTACACTGCATCTTTCAGCGCTTTCAGCCACAGGCGTGTGTACTCGTTGTTGAAGGCCTGGGTCTCTGCGTCGGGGACGAAGTGTCTGATCTCCTTGATCTTCTTCTCGAGCTCCTCCAGCGCGGACCGTAACCCCCTGAGCGTCACTTTCTCGAGTTTCAAATTGTTAAGCTTCTCTAGGAACAAGGGGATGATCGAAAGCAGCGGCGCTGCCATATCCTAATCCAATTGCGGGTTGAGATGTGGTAGCGGGCGCGCAAGAGAGTAAAGGGTTACTGAGGGAGGATAGCGAGAGAGAGAGAGAGAGATGCGCGTTGAACTGGATTCCAGCTGGAAGCTGGGAAGGTGGAGGCTAAAAAGGCCTACTAGTGAACGCTTGTATTGGTCAACACTCTTTCGGCGCATTGGCCGCCCATAGAAACTAGGAAGATCGATTTTGGACGAATAAATAGATCTACTTCGTCGAAACTTGTGAACGCTTTTGTATTGGTCAACATCTTTTGGCGCATTGGACGCCCATAGAAACTAGGAAGATCGATCTTGGACGTATAAAATGAAATACCGTGCTTGAGCTGTTACGATTGTGACACCGTCCTAACGTTCAATGGATTACCCGCTCATGGGTCAGTTCGGGGAATCGGACAATAAGGATTGATTTTCACCGATATGATCCAGAGGATCAGAATTCTTCGTAGCATTTAACATTATTTTTAGTTGAGTTCGAGCCTTCCAGCAGATCGGATCGGGCATGGCTGATCTGGTGGTCTCCTAGTCCTCGGTACTACCTTGTACATGGCTCTGGCCCAGAGACGAGGTAACCTTTAGAATCTGATTTTTGACCTCCTGCTGTCGGATCTCAGATGCAATCGGAAGACAGGAAATTCCTCGGTGATGCATCGCAGCACCGAGGATGTAAATCGACAAAGCTCCGTCGGTAAGCTGCGGGAGATAAACGGAGCTTCTATAGACCCCGCTATCCTGAAAGGAAATGAATCCTTGAGGACTCTCTTCAACCTTAGTTACTTACCCCTATTGAGGATTACTTCTGCGACGGGAAACCATTGAAACTCCCGGGCTTTTAGGACAGTTCAGCGCCTGTTGAGGATTACTTATTTGGGTACTCGACTTGAGGTTCAGACGTTGTATGCCCTTTTAATCTGATGAGATAGATTATAGCTACACGAGGGAATTTCTCTGACCGCCGCATATTATTAATAAAGCAGCCTTTTAACCGCGGCATATTTTTACTTCAGACCTCCAGATAATGACGGAATTACTCCGTTACCCCGCAGAAAAAGTTTTTGTCTCGATGGATCGAGCTTCGGATGATGGACTTTTAATTGAAGTCCCTGAATTATCGAGTAATAATCCCGAGTAAAAAAGAGTATGATTCCAGGGGGGGTGCAAAACTTATCGTTCCGGCGACCGTTTTCATACGTTTCTCCTCTTCTTCTTCATCCTGGGTAACCGTCCCAACCCCCCTCGCATCAGACCAGTTTCTCTCTCTCTCTCTCTCTCTCTCTCTCTCGCTGTGGGTGAGTAAGGAGGGAGATGAACTGGTTGAGCAGGAAACTGTATCTGTACAGCATCACGGTGGGGGTCTACGGCCTGGAGTGGTGGGAGCGCTGCAGCTTCAGTATGAAGAAGCTCATTCCTTCTCTCTCTCTCTCTCTCTTCCTTCCTTTTCCTTTGTCTGAATCCATTCATTCGACCGGTCGCACCTTCCGCAGACGCGCTGCTGCTGCTGCTGCTGTGGGTCGTCCTCTCCGCCGCCCTGAGGGCGTCCCTGCAGATCTACAACGGCTCCACAGTAAAAGAGGAGAACAAAAGATGAGAAGAAAGCGGAGCAGAGCATAGCAGAGAAGGAGGAGGAGGAGAAGAAGGAGAAAGAAAGAGATCTTCTTCATCTCCTCTGTGGCCTTACCTTCTGGGGAAGTTCATTGACTGCGATCCGTCAACTGCCAACCACCCGCTGCAGGAAACGTAGTGAATGCAGCATTTAATGGAACCCAAGGGGAGCATTTAATGCCATCAGTTCTCCATCCCGACATCCCCGGCGGATCTGGGGGTGCCGTATGGATGAAAATGAACGGACGATGGTTCTGATCTAATGCTTTCTTTTCCTTTTGGGGGTGGCGAAGAGAGTCAGGAATGTTCTGATCAGAGAGGCGGCGTTTCATAATAGTCAACCAGGACCATAATCCAGAAGTGGTTAAATACGGCATCCATATCTCCACATTGAGCGCATCTGAGCAGAAAACAAACAATTCTGGCAGAAGAAACAGGCTGATATTATCAAAAACATTATGAATAATTATATATATAGATATATAATTATATTCTAGATTCATCCTCTCACAGAGATTGATTAAATCGCGTTCGAAAATGAAAACACGCGGGACCCAGTTCACTCCTCCTGCGGAAAAAGAACAGGGAGCCGAGAATTTCGGAAATAGTCAACACGAGAATTTCGGAGAATAAATAATTCTCGATCTTAGGAATTAATTGCATCCATCTCTATATAAAAGGAGGCCAGATCCAATTCATTTTCTCCAGCAGATTTAATTATCGTGAGCCTGATTTGACGACGACGACGACGACGACGATGATGATGCAGAGAAGAGCACCAATCGGGCCGGAATGGGGAGCGATCAGGGATTCCACCAAAGTCAGCCGTGATAATCAAATGTCGGCCTGTCCGACGGAGTGTTCCAGGATCTCAGAACAAGAACCGATCGGACCCAACAAGAAAGTCCACGCTCAACGCTGTTGATCCCAGCAAGAACACAACCAATCAACAAGTCAATCAGTCGGGGGTCTGAATTATCCGTGTCGGCGGGGTCTCAAACTCCCCTCTTTCCCCCCCTCAAGATCCGTCGCCACACCCACCATCATCTCTAAGACCTAGAAGATGACATGCAATTATTGTGGGGGAAGAGTAATGGCGGGCGGCGATTGACCTCGATCTTTTTTTATTTATTTTCTTTTCTAATTTTAATTTTTTTATTATAGCGTTCCTGGAGACAGATCTACGAGCTTGATCGATCATCTGGGAACTGGTAGATTTTACTTCTAGAAAGGAAACAAGCAGCAGCAACGGCGGCGGCGGCCCACCCCGCAGTGGCGCATTGTACATATCGCCTCTGCCACACTCAGAAGAAGTGTTCTGCACATTCATTGTACATGTCGGCGCGTGTAAGAATATGTGAGCCCCAGCGAATTTAGCCGTGGGTGGATTCTGCGAGCGAGGTTCGCTTGCTGGGGTTCGGTCAATGCCCTCGAAATCTTGTCATTTAAGATACGCCCTATTAAATGGAAACCAGATGCCTTTCGGGCAAGTGGGTGGCTCGTGGTGGGGATTCTTCTTTGTAGAGGAGAGAGAGTCTTGGTGCAATCCGGATGGGATCCTATTGGCGAGCTATTTTCTTCTCCTGTTGTTTTTACTCGCGCGTGAGGGTTTTTCACGTCAGGGTTCTCCGCTGTGGTATGATTTGTCTTATTATTTTTCGATCACGTTCTCTATTGCATGTGGCCATCGGCGTTGCGTTTCTGCGAAGAGAAAAAGTTCCCTGGGGGGGATGATCCAAAGGCACCTTCGCGTCTGGGCAGCTGTTGTATCACAAGAGTCTGACGCAATCTTGTCCCCAAGAGCTTCTTCGATGATGTCTCGTCTCAGAGCGATCCTCCGTGGAGGTTTCTACAGACGAAGCGGGCTGACTCACTACCAGCCACCGACAACGGGCGGAGTTTCGTCGGCCCAGCAAGCAGCCGTGGGAGATTGTGCATATGGAATTGTGAACCTTCTAGGATCGAAATTTACGCCTGCAGGAGGCTCCTGGTGACCACCTCATTGAAATATTCATGTCACTGTTTGATGGGGGGGGGGGGTAATTTTCAAAACCTCTCTCTTACTCCGACGCTGGGAAGATGGATGAGGACCACCCACCATCGTGGAGTATCTCCTCCCGTTCCTGCGTGCTCGTGTCCCGAAGCCTTAGAAGCCCCCCTGTTTTGACCATGGTCATTAGAGGGAGACTCTCACATTTCTCGATAATTTTTACACAAGGCCATCTAGAGAAGTAAGTCTCTTCGTCTCTCGTCTCAAAGGGTCTTATCACGCAACCAGGGGAAACCGTTCTCGACTGTTATCCGTTCCATATGATGAAAGTGTGCTGCTCCCGCCTCTCCATAGATTCGAAATGGATGGTTGTCAAAACCTTGCTGCCAGATTCGGGGACCAGCAAGGGTATATCTGGTTTCTTAATCCTGTCTTTCTGTCAGACACTTTTCCTCAGCGCTTCCAGCACAGGAGATTGATACAGGCCCAATGAGGACCTCTACTAGAACTAGAAAGAAGAGAGGGCTATGGCCCATCATGACCCATCAGGCCCAGTTAAAGCCTGCTTAAATCCAACCGTGGAGCCTTCCCCAGGTGGCCGGAAATCAGAAGTAAGAAATCTCCGGTCCTCTCTATTTTCTCTCTCTCTCTCTCTCTCTCAATGTCTCTGTCTCATTCTACTATCCTGTCACAGAAAGAAGGATCCCTGCCGACGCCCCCTTCGTCAGGAGAGACCTGAAGACTGTTTCCTTCCCCTGCCTCTCCCTCTTCCGTTTGGGGTTCCTCTCCCTTTATGGAAGCCTTTTGTCTGGTCGGATTTGGGAACGTTCCTTCCGAAGAAGGAATACGATAGCTAGATACGAACCTGGAACGTATCAGAGATGCCCAAATTTAGAACCTGCTCCCCCTGTCAGCCCTCCCGGTTCTTTACGTCCATAAGAAGGCTATCCTCTTATCCACATATCAGTCGCGCCTGGTTGAGCTGGTTGGGTCTGTTGGGCTAGAGCCTGGTGGAATCTCTCCCTTCATCTTTGGCGTGGATCCTTGGGCAGGCCTGACGGACGGTTCTGGCGAAGCCGAATGTCGCGAAGGGAGCTTCGGACGCAGTTCTCCTGAGCCATGTCTCCATTGTCGCAGGCGTCTCAACAAGTGACTGGTCGCCTCTCTGGAGTGGTTCTCGGAGACGTGGGAGACCGTTGCCGCTACAGTACCGCGTTAAAGACCAATATCCTCAAGTTGTTGACTGTGAAGTTATTTCATTGATTGCTATGAGATTCTTATTGAAATATGCTTACTGTCTAGGTTCATTGCCACACGTCTCCAGGTTTGGCATATTTATGAGAGAGAAAGGTTACAATCTAGGACACAGAGTAGTCATCCAAGCACCCGACGAGGTAGGATTAGAAGAAGAGGAGCACGAGAAATAGGGGATGTAGAAAAAAAGGGCCCAACGACTGCTCAGGAGCGATGCTTTCGACACGAAGAAGCGGTTGGGCCTGAGACGAAGGAGGCAGTCCCAATAATGGGGGAAGCTGAGACTAATCAAAACTCTTGGTAAACAATGAGTGAGACAGGTGTTGAATATGAGAGACCGCAGTGGTCGTGGAGGGCCACGTCGAAGGAGGGAGAGCGAATCCGATGTAGACGACGATGCCAAGGATTCCTACAGAGGACGGGGGCGTAGCTCAGTGATAACAGGGGATCTTCTCCACCAGCTTAGGGAAAACCGATGTAGCCGACGATATGCCAGCCACCTTCCTGAGCAGTCTCAACCTGGCCTTGAGGAGAAGGAACGACACCTCATCCATGGGATCGGCATGTCATTCACAGTGGAATACCCGTTCTGCTTTACCGCTGCCTCAACAAATGTCCTCACCTTAAGCGATCTGCACATTGGTGTTGAATAATGATTCATGTTTGTCGTAGGAGAAAAACATTTTTTCATCGTCCCTTGCGACAACGAAAGCACGAGGAAATCGTTTAACGACATTCCAGCCAGCATTTGAGTCGTCGACGTCCGCCTTTCTCTGCTGTAACATTCTCCTGAGCAGACTAAGGCTGACATGGAGGAAAAGGATTGACACCTTATCCGTGGGATCGACACAGACGTGCTTTAACCACGGCGGGACGTCTTCTGAGCTGTCATCTCTTACACACAATGCTTCCGGAGCAGGAAGACTCACGACCTCCAAGATTGAATGGCGGTTGTAGACGTATATTTTCTTGAGTCGTCTCCAAGGGCCATCGGGTATGCATCTCAACTTGGGGCAGTCGTCAAGGTACAGAACTTTGAGTGAAGGAAAAGCCACCATGTTTGTTCCGTTGTCTGTTTTCCAGGACCATGTTTCAAGATTCGGCATTTCTACAAGAGAAAGGGATTCCAGCTTGGGGAACAGAATAGCAGTTGAGCCACCATTTGCAGTGGAAGAAGATGGATGTGGGGAAGCAGAAGGGTTCGCGAGCTCGGTTCCGATGGTTACGAGCTGGGAGCAATTCTTGAGTCCGAGAAGCTTCAGATTAGGGAGAAGTCCGAGAGGAGGAAGCTGAGAGAAAATTATGCAGTTGGTCATTGTTATATGTGTGAGATTATGGATGGGAGAGACGCCAGATGACGACGAAGGCCACATCCAACGAGGGAGGGTGGGTCCAAGGTATCCATCGACGTTGAGAATCTGCAGGGAGGATGAGGGGCATAGCTCATCAAATACTTCGGACATGCTCTTTATTTGGTCAACGGGAGGGAAGGACCACTCGAAGCTGGTGTAAATAAGGGAGGTTTTCTTTTCGAGGTGAATACTGGCTTGCGTTCTTTCTGACACACCCTCCAGTTTGGTAACCACCAGCGATCTCAAATGTGAAAGAGCCCGTAATTCTTGCAGAGTCCCCTCCCGCTTACCCACCACAAAATCCTTCAGAGTTCGCAGCTGACGCAGTTCGCCGATTCCCTTTGGCATTTGGTCTATGACAGTTCCCTCGTTCATCTCGAGGCACCTCAGATTTCTAAGCTGCGTTATGCCATCTGGAAGAAACGAGATGTTCTTGCAGCACTTCAGTAACAGGAACTCTAGGCTTTTCATGTCGCCTATCGAATCTGGCAACGCCCGAATGGGAGTCCCAGAGACGTTGAGGAACCTCAGATGTCGAAGTTTTGTAATGAAGTGTGGCAGCTCCTCAATGGGTGTCTCACTGACATCTAACACTCTCAGATACGCAAGAGCTTCGATAACATCCTGTTTTAGAACTACCCCTCCATATGGGTTCCCACAGAGAAGAAGTGTCCTCAGGCGTTGTTCCCTTTTCAAGAGATGGATGTCTACGGGAAAATCACAATCCATCATTGACAACCGGCGGAGGTTTCCGGACCTGATTTCCGGTCTCGGCATCTCACCAAAGTGACATTCACCTTCAGCCAGATACTGACAGAGAGAACGCACCATGTCGTGCATCTTGCACAGAGCCCCCTCTATCGGAGCTATTTGTGGCTGCAGAAGACCCCTATCGGACAGCTCATCGAAATGCTTCGTTCCTACGTCTTCCATGGTTAAAGTGCCCTCTGGTTTTAGGAAACCCTCAGCAACCCAGTACTGCACGACACTGGGACGCAGAAACACAAGGTCCTCAGGAAACAGCGAGAGGTATAGAAAACACTGCTTGATGTTTGGGGGCAGATCCCTGTAAGACAAATACAATGATTTCATTACGGTTTCCTCCTCCTCTGGGAAAATGGATGTAGACCATATTGGATCTTCGAGAATCTCCTCCCACTCTCGTACGTTCTTTTTCCTGCATCTCAGAATCCCTCCGATTGCCTTTAATGCTAAAGGGACGCCCTTGCATCTCTCGGCAATTTTAAAGCCGACATCTTGCAGGGTTCCCCACTGTTCTTCCTCCCCGTTTCTGGGTACCATATTGTACAAAAAGAAGAAGGCTTCGGAATCACTCATGCTTTCGGCAGGATGAAGATAGGACACCCCCATCTGCCTCGCAACAGACTCGTGACGAGTCGTAATCAACACCCTTGTGCCAACGGCGGCGCCCTGCAAGGGCACTCGGAGTAGCTCTTCCCAGACCTCTGTCGTCCAGACGTCATCCAGAACAAGAAAAATTTTCATGCCTTTGACGAGACTGCTTAGGATCATGGCCAGCTGTTCTTTAGTGTCAGCAATCCGGGGGTCCCCGCCTGCTTGCGCTATCATCTCTTTCAATATCTTAATATGGTTAAAGTACTTGGAAACGCAGATCCAAATCCTCATGCGAAAACTGGCTTCGATGAATCGATCGTTGTATGTAGCTTTAGCTAGGGTAGTCTTTCCGATTCCCCCCATCCCTGTGATCGCTATCAGCTTTCCCTCGTTCTCATCCCCCACAAGTAGTCTCCGTAATTTTTTCAACTGTGATTCAAGCGAAGGACCAGTAATTTCTGGATGGAGTAGAGATGATGTCTGAAAGCTGTTGCCTTTCGTTGAGAAATCATCATCTGTGGGCGTCAAGTGCAGCTCAGCCTTCTTTTTGGAGATCTTCTCCAGCCTAGAGCTTATACTCTTTATCCTCATCTCCATTTTATGTTGAAATCCAATCTGACTCGTGAAAGATAATGGAGAGAAGAAACGAGGGCATACCGCGTTGGTCGAGGAGGGCGATTCCGGCTGTCCTGACACGGGTTCCCCGGCGATCGCGCAGTCATCGAGGATGTCATCTGCGTCGTACACTGCATTTTTCAGCTCTTTCAGCCAGTGGCGGGTGTACTCGTTGTTGAAGGCCTGGGTCTCTGCGTCGGGGACGAAGTGTCTGATCTCGTTGATCTTCTTCTCGAGCTCCTCCAGCGCGGACCGTAACCCGCTGAGCGTCACTTCCTCGTGTTTAAAATTTTTAAGCTTATCTAAGAATAAGGAGAGGATCGAAAGCAGCGGCGCTGCCATATCTTAATCCAATTGCGGGTTGGGATGTGGTAGCGGGCGCGCAAGAGAGAAAAGGGTTACTGAGGGAGGATATCGCGCGCGCGCGAGAGAGAGAGAGATGCGCGTTGAACTGGATTCCAGCTCTAAGCTGGGAAGGTGGAGGATAAATAAACCTACTCGAGCTGATTCAATTCGTCGAAAGCGTGTGAACGCTTTTGTGTTCTTGTCAACTTTTTTCTGAGCGTTGGATAGAAACTAGGGAGATCGATTTCGGACGTATGAAATGAGAAACTGCGACACCGATTGAATATTCAAGGGAAGACCCGCTCCCTCTCTCATTGGTGACAATTCGGAGAGTCGGACAATCAAGAAATTGATTTTCACAGATGTCACTCAGAGGATCCCATTTCTACGTAGCTTTTGACATTATTTTTAGTTGACTTCGAGCCTTCCAGCAGATCAGACCGGGCATGGCTGATCCGGTCGCCCAATTCTCGGTACTACCCTGAAGGCATGTGAACGCTTTTGTACTGGTAAAGCTTTTTCGGCGCGTTGGACCCCCACGTAAACTAGGGAGATTGATTTCAGACGTATAAAATGAGAAGCCGTGTTTGGGCAGTGATGACATTGCGACACGATTGAATATTCAAGGGAAGACCCGCTCCCTCTCTCATTGTTGACAATTCGGAGAGTCGGACAATCAAGAAATTGATTTTCACAGATGTCACTCAGAGGATCCAATTTCTACGTAGCTTTTGACATTATTTTTAGTTGACTTCGAGCCTTCCAGCAGATCAGACCGGGCATGGCTGATCCGGTCGCCCAATTCTCGGTACTACCCTGCACATGGCTCTAGTCCTGAGACGAGGCAGCCTTTGGAATCTGATCCGTTTTTGGATAACCGGCATTGAGACAGTTTGAGGGTGTAAAGAAGGTGAGCCTCGCGACGTGACCCTGCCCACATTGGGGAGTTTAATGCACATGATAGAAACCCATTTACGACAAGGTCTATCCACTTCTTACGGACTGATGGCAAACGCGAAGTAATCCCCAATACATTTTCACATATGGGAAGGAATCCGCTGATTTTACTCGTGGGCCCGACGACCTCCTTAATGGAATCTTCCGTCATTAGCCGCGTTGCCGCGAAAGAAATGAACGCGTCGGCTGTGGAAGGTCTCTCCCTCCATCTTCCGCGTGCATCCTTGGACAGGCCTGACGGACGGTTTCCTGGCGAAGCCAAATGACACGAAGGAAGCTTCGGACGCAGTTCTCCTGAGCCGTCTCCATTGTCCCAGGCGTCTCAACAAGTCACTGGACTCCTCTCTGGAGTAGTTATCGGAGCCGGGGGAGACCCTCCGTTGTTGCTACAGTGGCTTCTGAGTTCCAGTGCCACACGTTTCCAGGTTTGGCATATTCATGAGAGGGAATGGTTCCGAATGTGGAACAGAGAAGCCATCTAACCACCGGACGAGGTAGGATCACAAGAAGAGCGGAAGGACGAGGAATGGTGTGTAGAAAGAGATGGGCCAAATACCTGCTCAGGCGTGATGCTTCCGACACGATGGCAATGGGGGCCAGCGACGAATAAGCAGTCCCATTCATGGTGGAGGCTAAGGCTAATTAGAACTCTTGGTGAACAATAAGTGAGACAAGTGATGAATATGAGAGACCGCAGTGGTCGCGGAGGGCCACCTCAAAGGAGGGAGAGCGACTCCGATGTAACAGACGATATGAAGGATCCCTACGGAGGGCGGGGGTCGTAGCTCAGTGATTATCTTGGCGGTCACCGATGTAGCCGGCGATATGCTAGCCACCTTCCGGATCGTTGCCGTCTCCATCTTTCTGTTTTAAAAAATTCTCCTGAGTACACTCAACCTGAACTTGTGATGCCTCATCCATGTGACCGGCTTGTCATTTTTCTTTACTGCTGCCTTAACAGATGCCCTCACGACCTACCTGCACGTTTGTGTGGAAGAATGATTGATCGTTGTTGTAGGAGAAAAACAATGTTTCATCGTCGGTTGCAACAACGTAACCACGAGGAAATCGTTTAACGACATTCCAGCCATCGTCTGGGTCGTTGCCGCCCCCCTCTCTCTGTTGTAACATTCTCCTGAGCAGACTCAACTGGACCTTGAGGAGAAGGAATGACACCTCATCCGTGGGATCGACACCGACGTGCTCCAACCATGGCGGGAGGTGTTCCGAACTGTCATCTCTTACATGCAATATTTCCGGAGCAGTAAGACTCCCCACCTCCAGGATTGAAGGGCAGCTGAAGATGTGTACGCTGTCGAGTCGTCTCCAACAGATATCGGGGATGCATCTCAACTTGGGGCAGTCCTCAAGGTACAGAACTTTGAGGGAAGGAAAAACCATCATGGTTGTCCGGTTGTCTGTTTTCCAGGACCATGTTTCAAGGTTCCACATTTCTATAAGAGTAAAGGATTCTAGCTTGGGGAACAGAATAGCAGTTGAGCCACCATTTGCAGTGGAAGATGATGTAGAAGAAGATGGATGCGGGGAAACAGAAGGATTTGCGAGCTCGGTTCCGATAGTTACGAGCTGGGAGCAACCCCTAATCCAGAGTAACTTCAGATGAGGGAGAAGTCCAAGTGGAGGAAGCTGAGAGAAATTCATGCAGTTAGTCATGGCTATCAATGTGAGATTATGGATAGGAGAGATGCTAGAGGACGATGAACGCCACATCCAACGAGGGAGGGTGAGCCCAAGGTATCCAACGATGCTGAGCATTTTCAGGGAGGGTGAGGGGCACAGCTCATCAAAGATATCGGGAATGTTCATTATTTGGGCAACAGTCGCAGTATCTACGGGAGGGAAGGTCCACTCGAAGCTTATGAAGTACATGGAGGTTTTATTTTCGAGGAGAGCACTTCTGGCTTGCGTTCTTTCTGACACCCTTTCCATTTTGGTGATCACCAGCAGTCTGAGTTGTGAAAGAGGCCCCAATTCTCTTAGAGTACCCTCCCGCTTGTCCACAACAAATTCATTCAGAGCTCGCAATTGATGCAACCCACCGATTCCCCTTGGCATCTGGTCGATGACAGGTCCCTCATTCATCTGAAGGCACCTCAGATTTCTCAACTGCGTTATGCCATCGGGAAGAGACGAGATATTCTTGCAGTTCTTCAGTATCAGGAACTGCAGGCACTTCATGTCGCCTATCGAATCGGGCAAATACCCAATGGGAGTAGTAGAGACGTTGAGGTACCTCAGGTGTCGAAGTTTCGTAATGTAGTGTGGCAGCTCCTCAATGGGTGTCTCACTGACATCTAACACTCTCAGATACGCAAGAGCTTCGATAACATCCTGTTTTAGAACTACCCCTCCATATGGGTTGCTACAGATAAGGAGAGTCCTCAGGCGTTGTTCCCTTTTCAAGAGATGGATGTCTACGGCAACGTCTCCATCCGCGATTGACAGCCGGCGGAGGTTTCCGGACCTGCTTTTCGGTCTGGGCATCTCGCCGAAGAGGCATTCACCTTCAGCCAGATACTGACAGAGAGAACGCACAATGTCGTGCATCTTGCACAGTGCCCCCTCTATCGGTGACAACTGTGGTTGCAGAAGACCTCTTCCGGTCAGCTCATCGAAATGCTTCGTTCCTACGTCTTCCATGGTTAAAGTGCCCTCTGGTCTTAGGAAACCCTCAGCAACCCAGTACTGCACGACACTGGGACGCAGAAACACGAAGTCCTCGGGAAACAGGGAGAGATAAAGAAAACACTGTTTGATGCTGGAGGGTAGATCCATGTAAGACAGATAAAGAGGTTTCATAACACTTTCCTCCTCGTCTGGGAAGACGGATGTAGACCATATTGGATCTTCGAGAATATCCTCCCACTCTCGTATGTTCTTATCCTTGCACCTCAGAACCCCTCCGATCGTTTTTATTGCTAAAGGGACGCCCTTGCATCTCTCGGCAATTTTAACGCCGACATCTTGCAGGTTTCCCCACTGTTCTTCCTCCCCGTTTCTGAAAACCATCTTGTACAACAGGTGGAACCCTTCAAAACCATTCAATCTTTCGGCAGGATGAAAGTGCGAAGCCCCCATCTGGTTCGCCATAGACCCGAGACGAGTCGTTATCAACACCCTGGTGCCGACGGCAGCGCCTCGCAAGGGCCCTCGGAGTAGATCTTCCCAGACGTCTGCAATCCAGACGTCATCCAGAACAAGAAAAATTTTCATGCCTTTGACGAGACTGCTTAGGATCATGGCCAGCTGTTCTTTAGTGTCAGCAATCCGGGGGTCCCCGCCTGCTTGCGCTATCATCTCTTTCAATATCTTAATATGGTTAAAGTACTTGGAAACGCAGATCCAAATCCTCATGCGAAAACTGGCTTCGATGAATCGATCGTTGTATGTAGCTTTAGCTAGGGTAGTCTTTCCGATTCCCCCCATCCCTGTGATCGCTATCAGCTTTCCCTCGTTCTCATCCCCCACAAGTAGTCTCCGTAATTTTTTCAACTGTGATTCAAGCGAAGGACCAGTAATTTCTGGATGGAGTAGAGATGATGTCTGAAAGCTGTTGCCTTTCGTTGAGAAATCATCATCTGTGGGCGTCAAGTGCAGCTCAGCCTTCTTTTTGGAGATCTTCTCCAGCCTAGAGCTTATACTCTTTATCCTCATCTCCATTTTATGTTGAAATCCAGTCTGACTCGTGAAAGATGATGGAGAAAAGAAATGAGGGCGTACCTCGTTGGTCGAGGAGGACGTTTCCGGCTGTACCGAAACCATTTCTCCGGCGATCGCGCAGTCGTCGAGGATGTCATCTGCGTCGTACACCGCGTCTTTCAGCTCTTTCAGCCAGAGGCGGGTGTACTCATCGCTGATGGCCTGGGTCTCTGCGTTGGGGACGAAGTGTCTGATCTCGTTGATCTTCTTCTCGAGCTCCTCCAGCGCGGACCGTAACCCGCTGAGCGTCGCTTCCTCGTGTTTCAGATTGCTAAGCTTCTCTAGGAATAAGGAGACGAGCGAAATCAGCGGCGCGGCCATATCCTAATCTAATTGCGGGTTGAGATATCGTGGTGAGTGCGCAAGAGAGAAAATGGGCTATGGAGGGAGGATAAAGGGTGTGTGTGTAGATGTGGTGGCCAGTGCGCAAGAGAGAAAAAGGGCTACGGTGGGAGGATAGAGGGTGTGCGTGTGTGTGTGTGAGAGAGAGAGAGAGGGAGAGATGCGTCTGATGGGACTCTTGCTCGAAGCTGAGAAGGTGGAGGAATAAACCCACTCGACCTGCTCCAATTCGTCGAAAGCGTGTGAACGCTTTCGTGTTGGTCAACCATTTTTGGCGCGTAGGACGCTCACAGAATGTTGGGAGAGCGATTTCGGACGTTTAACACAAAAAACAGGTTCGAGCTGTCATGGCATTGTGACACAGACCGAACGTTCAAAGGGAAGACCCACTCCCTCTCTCATGGGTTGACCATCAAGAAATTGATTTTCACAGCTGTCACCGAGAGGATCCCATTTCTACGTAACTTCTGACATTATTTTAGTTGACTTCGAGCCTCCCAGCAGATCGGATCGGGTATGGCTGATCCTGTCTCCCAGTTCTCGGTACCGTTCGCATGGCTTTTTCCCTGAGACGCGGCAACCTTTAGAATCTGTTCCGTTTTCTGATAACCGGCATTGAGATAGTTTGAAGCTGTAAAGAAGGTCAATCTCGGAATGCGACCCTGCCCACATTGGGGAGTTAATGTACACGATAGAAAACCATTTATAACAAGGGCTATCCGCTTCCTGCGGACTGATGGCAAACACGAAGCTATCCCAAATATATTTTTGTACATGGAATGCAATCAACTGATGTCAAATCTCTGGTGGCGACGGGCGCTTCTAGCTAGCCACATCCTGGCGCGGTCGGTGAATACCGCATAGCGCCTGTGAGCCATAGGGTGCGCCGGGAGGCGGCAATCGTGCGTGGTTATCCCTGCGATCATCATTGGCATGGTTTAAATGAATGTGGCATTTACAATATGACACCTGCATCGGATTTACATGGGAAAACGAATTCCATCTACCTAAAAAAAGGCTCAAGGGCACAAACAGGATTTCTGAAAATCAATAAGTGCTTCTCGATCAGGATTTTTCCTATTATAGCTATGGTATTTTCAAGCTCTTTAACATGCGCAGTATAGTTTACCGGTCATTCAGTGGTTGAGTTAAATGCATTTGCACGCTACGATCGATATCATAAGATGTCATTTCACCGTCTTGGGGATAGAAAAATAATAATCTTGCCCATGTGGTGGTTGCGTCATCAACTTTCCTCTCTTGAGACCCAGAAGCCGCGAAAAATGTTTCCTTTTAAAGAGTTCCAATCCTAGAAGGGTTTTCCTTTGGACCAAGAAGTTTATGTAAGTCGAGTCTTACAACCAAAGTAGATCGACTATGTACTCTGAGCCATCTGCAGTGGTTGACAAGCTGAAGATAGAGGAAAGGGAGAGTGGGCCTGTCATGAAGCATATGCTAGCAGATGACAGCTGTGCAGATCTTGACAGCCATCTGCAGTGGTTGACAAGCTGAAGATAGAGGAAAGGGAGAGTGGGCCTGTCATGAAGCATATGCTAGCAGATGACAGCTGTGAATTATCCTTCCCATTTACAGCTTCTCATAAAGAAGAGTATAACAAGTTAGTAAAAACATACGGCCTCCATGATTAACTATTGAGAAAGCATTCTGCAGACCGCGCCAACGATTGCCTGCAAAGATCTGCAGCTTGAAAGGTGTGAGAATACACGGTGGCCTGCCTGATCCGCCACCTCAGGTTGATCTCTATCCAGTCAACTGGGTTAGATTTTCGCTAACGATTTGGATGAGAAATCACTTTCTAGAAGAAGATTTACTGAATTTATCGACGAGAGGTGCATGAGCATTTTGCACCGCTACCCTCACGAAAGTTTAGTGAATGGTTCTAGACCTTAGTGCAAACTTTGAAAAATACGGGTAAGCATTCTGCCCGAGCCAATTCTTCATAACTCTGTTTTTATTTATTTGTTTTGAACAATTTTAAGGAATTTGGTGTTGTCCCTTGAATTCCTGTTGGAGTACAAAGACAATATGAGTGCTTCTATGCGTAGCCACAAGTGCACAGATGTATAAGAAATAGCCATGTTTGTTTCCCGCTTTTTCTTGGCCGTCGGCGAGTGGACTGTCATGAATCGTGGCATCTTTTAAACGATCAATTTGGATTATATGATAATGACAAGATCGGGACCGCTGATCCAATTCTCCACACCTGCTTACTGCTCTGGGCCTGAACCGGCCCAACCTTTAGGTTTTTCTCACCACTGAAAAAATCAACTCTTATATGAACGGCCTAACCATTAGGTTCTAGGCACCATTGTACTCGTGCACTACCATACACAGTTTGACGCAATGAGAGTTAATGGACACGTGATTAAAAGACACTTAGAGAGGACAATTCATCGCATGATCGATTCAGTCCGTGCGGACTTGTGATAAACAGGCAGTCATCTCAAATGCCTAAGAAAACGGCTAACTTTTGTCGGTCCAAGAACACTATACAGAGCGTTCAATCTTCCCCGCCATTCCCTGATCCCTTGGGAATGTACTTATCCCTCCACGGAGACACAGAGAAACAGTAGTTTATGAGTTCCCCAGGCTATCTATCTATCTATCGATATATACATATTATCCGAAAGGTTAAAGATGGTAGTATTGGAAAGAGACTTTTCGAAGTTTAATATTCTGGAAATAATATTAGAATCACGAACAATCCTATCGAAAAAAATGGTAAAAAATGAGGCCGCGATGGGAATGCATTGTGTCGGTCCCTCCGAGTAAATTATTGCGTCTATCTGATGCAAGAATCCTCTAGACTGTCTTCAACATGTTATGTTTAACCTGTCATTTCGCCTCTTGATGCTTACAAGAGGATTATGTCAAAGTTGTGGATCTCAGCGTTGCCTTAGAAGAAATGAGGTGAGAGAGATGACTCCGGAAAAATATGAACGCAGTACTAGACAAAAAGAAAGAGAGGGAAGACGGGCAGAGAGCGAGGAAGGGAGAGAGACGAAGAGAGGAGAGACACGGACGGAGACAGGAAGGAGATAACAGATACAGTGGAAGTAAAATGCAGGGGCAGAGGTGGGGAGAGGGAGAGAGAGAGAGGAAGGACCGTCACAGAGACGGACGGCGTTTCAGAGACGGAGAGAGGAAGAAAGCGGGAAGTACGTGACAGAGACACTGTTACAGAGACGGAGAGATGCGGGAGAGAGAGAATCACGGATTTATGGCTGGAATTCACCCTTCTGATTCTTCCGATCTCTCTCCTCCATTCCATCTCCACAGTTCAGGTCCTCATTCCGAGCCCCATTAAATATTTAGTAACATACACTTTCTAAAATTTCCTTCACATCTATTCTACATTAATTTTGTGTTCGATTCGAGGTTTCCTGCTGGTCGGCCGACTTGGACGATCTGATCATCGTCGATACCCTGCGCTCGGCTCTCGGTCGGAGCCGCCCGACTCTTTTTCACGTTGCGTTGAGGATTCAAGGCACTCCCGTCCAAATGAGGGCTCAATTTCGATTCGTGTTCGGACAATCGAACACGGGATACGGACTGACAGCTGTCAACGTGACCGACTCAGAGGCCGTCTGGCCACTCACATGTTTGATGCGTTCAATTCGCCAAATGGCCTTTCAGCACGTAGCTGTGCTACAAAAGATACTGGATTTATTCCGTGATCAGTGACCACATTCTGGGGATCTGAGTCTGACTCATTCGCCCATATCACGCAGGCTTACAGGCGCTTGATGAACTCTACAACCGCTGTGATGGAGTTCTCGACCGCCAGAGAGACAAATATGTTGGCTTCATTGGACTGGGCGGAGCCGCCGCCGGCCAGGTCGGAGAGGGCCCGGATGATAATAAACGGCACCCTCTGCTGGTGACAGACGAGGGCCACCGAAGCGCTCTCCATGTCCACCGGGACGGGATTGAACTTGGAGAAGAGGAAGTTCCTGTACGCAGCGTTGTCGAGGAAGATGCTTGCGCTCATCCCCCTGGTCACCCGAGTCACCATTGGTGTGCGAGGTAGGCAGAGGGTCGAGTTAATACAACCCTCGAGCTTCAATCCCTGGTAGAGCAGACGATAACATAGGGTTCAGTCCAGTCCTCTAATATTCAAGCTATGTTACATTTGAGCCCACGTTGCCACGCGGTCAAAGAAGGCGTACTTGACATTGGCACCATATTCAACGAACAATGTTAAGGCGCACCTGCAGTCAAACTTTAAGAATAACGACAGTGAAGGTCAAGGACGGCATGTCTTGTGATGCACGTGTCATTATCGGTTGGCTTCGCAATACGCTCAGAACAATCTCAGACGGATTCCATAGTTAGTAAATTTTAGACAGTAATTGATGCATAAGATTCTCCATCAAAGTAAATACTGTTCTGCGGGAAGCCTACGGATGGTAATGGAACTCTGCGGGAAGAACACCTAAGAAACTTGAACTTTGTGCTTCGAAAATTTCCGAAATATTACAGATTTTCGAGAATTCGTTTGGCATCGATATGGAAAAATGGAAAGGAGATTTCGAATTCGACTTACCAGAATTTTCTCGGCGACGGCAAAGTAATAGGGATCAACGGGAACCCAGAAGGCGTGCTGCCTCTCCTCCGGGGTTCCGTCCACTGGGAATATCTCCTCTGGCTGGTACCACACGTTGTTCAGAAGATTATCCGCGTCAGGGATAACATTGTTGCCGTCTGTGGAATAGTCCGCGAACTTCAGGAAACCATACTCCCTCGTGTAGTCTCCGCTGCTCTCGAGGGGAAGCTCGTTCTGAGGACCATCTCCATATCTCTGCAACAACGAAGCAGGAAGGAGAAGTAGAAGAGGAAAGCCTAATAATTGAGTTTTTCTTCGGAAGAATGGAAGCGGAAACAACTTGAAACATTACCTGCCAGTTCCATAGAGCCGAATGCGCCCAAAATCTTGGAATCGTCACGTCGCCGATGATGAGTGATGGGCTCGCGTTTCCGGCGATACCATAGTGCACGACCCCTTCTACATTGAATAGTCCCAGGAGCAATTGGGTGGTTGTAGCGGCATTTATCTGTAGGAATTGATGGCCGAATATCGAAGGTATGAATGTCATCAGAGAAAATACGAGTCAGGTCTCATGAGTGTCGAGAAACCGTATTATTTTCGGTATTCGTTTAATTTTGGAAAACAGAAAGCGGACTGAGAAATCTACCATGCCGAGTCCTGTCATGACCAATATAACCTTTTTTCCCTCTAAAGAGCCGAAGCGAAACCTCCTCCCTGATCCAAGAGGAAAATAAAAAGATTTTATGAGCCGACTATTGTCATGTTTCGAAAACTAGATTTATGGATCAATTGCCCCCGCTTAACGGCGGACGAGGTAGTGGAGATTCACCGGCGAAATCGACATACGGCAGGCCCTTGTCTGGTGAATAACTTGGAGACTGTAGCAGGGGGTTCAACTCAAAGGTGTTGGGTATCACCACGCCAAGGTATGTCCCATTTTGGTTGATAGAGTTGATCTTCTTCTGCAGCTCCGTGGGGACATCGCCGTACGTCACTTGGGTTCCCAACGTCGCGACCGCCAGGAGCACCACGCAGAGCGCATAAATTCCTTCCGCCATTGCCCGCTGCTGAATGAATGATGAGAGTCAGGTTTGTCCTGCAGGCTACCTCCCTCATACAATCGAGATGTCAAAGAAATAATATTTTATTGAATTAAGACAACTGTTACATGGATATAATCTTTTTGAGAAAAACAAGGTCTGAAGATAATGTATCGGATTATTTTTTTTTCCTTGATTTTTAAATAGCTGTACTTTTGTCCTTCTGTTCTCGCATGATTGGATTCGGTTCGGCAGTAGTGAAGCCTGATTAACCGGAGCCGACCCATTTGATCGGGGTCCCTTAGAAAAATATATGTACCCGTTTTGCTTCGAATTAACTAAGTCATTTTTCGCCCCCTTTTCTCTCTCATCAGCTCTCGAGGGGAACCGTTCTCTCTGGCGACGACGCGTCCTCCGGCGATCAGGAAGGTAGGGCAGCTTCGACAAACGTAATGAACATAAGAAATCACGTCGATAATAAACTAACTGTTGGAAAATAAGATTGGGGGCTGTGCCAAGAATTTTTTTCTGCCCCACTAACCCAGCTTATTGGCAATTGTGTCCAATATTCAACTAACCCAGCTTATTCTATAGCCTCCCGGTACGATGCCAAACCCGTTGTTTACGAAGTTTGCCTTAAGAGGAAATAGGGGGGGGGTTATTTATGAGCCACTTTGACCTTCTTTGACCCTATTGATGATAGTTGCTATTTAGTCAACCTCTGTGTATCAAACCATTTGACCCGGTTGTCTAAACCGGGCCATTTTCTACAGTATAGCAAAATTTGTAGCCCAAGCACATAGATGGGCCGGGATGGCCTCACCGGCCCATTTGTCTCCAAACTAATTGCAAATATGTTCTTTTTTTAATAACAAAAATGGCCGTACTCTGAACCTCAGACTCTGACAGGCAGATCGAACATCAATCAGTCGACACCATGAAACCCACCGTGGAATTCTCTGAAGAACCGAGTTCACTCTACCTGGTTCATGATGGATCGGTACGAACGCTGCTGCTCGTAAAGAGATCGGAAGATCTGGTACTTGGCATCCTGGTACTTCTTCACTCTTGCATCTGTGGATGGATGAACAACCTGCAAAGAGCTCCCACAAAATCAGTCCGAAGGTTAGCTGCGAAGATTACGCACTGATTTTTTGAAAAAAAAAAAGTGGATTTTAAAAAAAAGCCATATCAGGAAAAAAAAGAAGAAAAAGTGGTCAAGTTCGTCAAGAATGGCCCGCAGAAGTGATGTCGCCAGGGATTTTGAGGGATAGTATGATCTATGAGATTTCTCCCGGCGAAGAAAGAAAGAGAAAGCAGTGGCCAGAAAGCAGAAGGATTGATTCTGTGGAGCAGGAACTCCGTGACTGAGACGAGAACACGATACGTGCCTGGCAGCTGCATTCAGCCCTCGCATTGGCTCAATGAATATGGACAATGTGAAAATTTAATAATTTAAACTATTTGATGCTTATAAAAAAAGTTTGATTGTATCATAGGTGTTAGGTTTTGGGGAACACTTTTTTAAAAAAGAAGGGTTAGATTAATCTAATCTAATTTCTTCATTTGGATAGTATTTCTTTTTAGTGAGTCGATCTTTTCATCAACTTCTAAAATCCTATGATATTTCTAGATCATGGTTATAGAACTAAATAGTTTTATAGTCATTCGGCTCAAGTACCTATGTTTACTTTCTAAGAATAGTTCTTGTTCTTAGGTTCTACTTTTTTTTATAGACAAGGTTGATTGTTTGATCATAACCATTAATTATTAGGCTTAATTCCTTAATCATTTCACCAAAAAAAATTATAATAGATTCATAGTTATAATATGCCACCAATTAATTAATGAGTTAACTCCCTTGAGTAATTAAATGTAGGTTTGATCACAAAAATATTTCACAAGAAGTATAAAAGGTATCACCATGGGCATATATCTAGATGATGATGCAGACTATGATATGTTCGTAGATCTAACAAAGAGGATGATGCTCATAGCTTGTTTTCTATTCTCGTCTTCTTTGACTAGGTTGCAATTTGAACCTGGTCAGGAAGATTGTTAAATTCTATTGAATGTTCCTTGACTCAAAGGTTTCACATACTTTGACCACCCAACATAGACCTGTTGAATTCTCAATTAGTTTTCTGTTGAAGAACTTCATACAAAACTTGAGGTCGTGAACAAGATAAGGATAATCATTCTCTATGTTATTTCTATCAAAATCTATAATATTTATTGGTAAATCACATACAAAAATTTTCTTAGATTTTCACAATCTTCTAATGTTTATATGTCTTGGGGTAAACATAAATTCAAACTGTTGAGAGAGACCGACACAAGATGCTCAATAATTAATTCAGATATATTCGCATGAAAGTAATATATTTTTTTGTTAAGAAAGTTCTTATCTTAATTGTATCGGTTTAGTTAAAATTATTCCATTGAAGATCTTATAGCATGAACTCCAAATGAATAATTCAGGTCCTATTAACTATGCAATTCAGCACTTTAAACTGATTTGAATCACCATAAATAAAATATGATCATTTAAAATGCATCTTGATTCATGATCTCAATATATAGAATTATAGCTTTTGTGGTTCATAATAATAAAATAACTTCCTAATATATAATATTTAATTTTCATAATTCTGTGCGACAGAATGAAGTCTACAAATTCAATCAATTAAATCAATATTACTTCCAATTAGATATGTTGATATGAATATATAGGTGTATAATAGACTTAATGAGTTTTCATACTTATATTTTTCTTTATGAAATATCATTGATTTGATTGTCTCAATCACTCCATTTCTTATTGAGATGTTTCTTGTAAATACTCATAATTGCCATACATTGATAATGTAATATTTCAATTGATTTTTTCCTTATTGATATCATCTAAAATTAATATTTTCCTAGAAATTATCTTATAAATTTACACATTAAATATATATTACATGATGAGGTTAGAATAATCTTGTCATTTTGTCCTACTAATGTCTTGCCTATAAGGTACTCATGTTTTTGGTAGTGTGCATGTTGGAAGTATTAAAGAAAAATCTGCCATGAGTAGAATCATACGTCTCACTCTAGTAATGCTACTTTCCCCCTCCAATTCATCAATGAGTTATACTAGATTCAGAGTAATATATATTATCTCTTCCCATTTCTCCTCATAATATCTTTGATGTAACCTACAAGGTGAGTATTCTAAAAACCAATGTCAAGGACTGCTTGGTGATGATCACTAGTAACATGGGGGATGACATTCAAAACATGTGGCAATCGATAAAATATCATTTAAGACAAAAATTCTCATTGTCCATGGTCAACTAAAGTTATTTAGTAATAAATCAATGATTTCATGCCAAATAGGTTATAAATCGTTGAAGGCCTACTTGGTCAAACAAACACTTTTAGAACCCATGGAATGTAAGAAGGCTAGCATAGCTATATATATGTGTTGTATGTCCATGTTTTTAACAAAAAACAAATGCCATCATGCTACCAAGTTGATAAACCATGGGATGAAGATTTCTATAGTTATATCCTTAAGGACAGTCTCGTTCACATGAGTATGCAAACTATAGTAGAATTATCACTTTTATAACTTTTTGGTAGCTTACAAGTAGACGGTTGTGTTTACATATATTTATAGTAATATAAAATGGTTCATGATTTCCTAAGGGCGGAGTGATTTTTAAAAACAGCTATTCAAGTTGGCCATTTTTTTGTTGCAAACATAGAGGTGAGTATATAATTATTATTCTTATAATTAGGATATTTTGGTATCTTAGTGACGAAAATATGAGATCAAATGATATTAATTTCAATGTTTTTCATACTTATGGATAAATTTTTTACATTGCGAGTTAATTCATCTCATCTAAAGATACACAACTAGATACAATCAAGAAGATATAGTAAACTCATATAAATGGTTATGTTGGGCATTAATTTCTCAACTCTCTTGAAGTGAAAATTAGATTTTCTACAGGATTCATTTAATAAAGCTTCTGCTCCAAGCTTCAACATTTCAGTCTTATACCAAGGAAAGCTTATGAGGACTTGCAAAAGCCAACTTTAAGCATATATTTTATTCTATAACGAAATAAATACTTCTTATCTACAATCGTGAAATATTTTTGGAATCCTTACGGTTACAAGACTCAAGTTTATACGGGTATGGAGATAAATTCTGAGATAAAATAATCTAAGCATATGTAAATAAGCTCTAGATGTAAATAACTTAACCTGAAAATATATGTAAATAATATTTGGGAAAAATAACTTAAACTTGGCCAATTAAGCATTTGAGATAAATATTAGGTAGCTTACAGAAATAAGGTTAAAAGCTGATAATCTAAGCTTATAGCAGTATGAAAAAATTCAGGAGGTAAATGGATAATAACGTATGCTTTAAGGGGAAGCTTACTTGGAAACAAAATGCAGGTCTTACGACAAACAGGATGTATCTATGGGAGAAGGATGTATCAAACCACGGTTGCCCGTAAAAGAGCGTAGGACAGCGAGAGGAACCTAGGGAAGGCAATGTTGAGGATGAGGGTCTTCTCAAGGTGGAATAAGGAGCGTGGACGAGCAGGAGGGTGACCACTTGCTATCGCGGGTAAGGCATCCATGGCCTGGATTGCATCTATGGGAGCCCACGATAGGCAGTATTTTTTTCAGGGCTCTGGCGCATTGCCATCCCTCCCTCCTCATTGTCATTGCATTCCACTTCCGCCACCACAACCTTCAATTCTTCCCTAGATCGGAGGGTGGACGAATATTGTATACGATAGATTTTGTGACGTAGAATATTATAAGAATTTTTTTCCAATGTCTAGTGAGGGATTCAATGACAAGGATTAAGCTGTAAGTGTAGGGTCCTGGATAAAATCATGATGTAGACAATATCAACACTAGAAACTGTTATTTGTAATATTAGACTAGTTTTAGAACATCTCTCGCTCACAAGGAGAAATAATCAGCTGTAATACCATGCTGAATCATTCAATTTTCTGACACAAAATTATTTGAGAAAGAAATTTCTGTTTATTTTATGACCATAGTATTTTATTTTTGATTTATGATCTAGTAGCTTCTGATATATAAAGGTATTTCTCCGAAAAATATTCCAGGTTTTTTATTCTGCTTATATTGAAAACCTGCATCCCTCCCAGAAAGGATATCTAGACGCTTTGAACAGTTAACATCATTATCCATGCTCAGCTTTGTATTGTTTTGTCTATCTCAAGTTTTTACAAACATACCACCGATGTATCTAAAGTTGGAGTATGCTACATCCCAAGATTTTATCCTATGAAAATCATTATTCCCTAAATAACTCATCTCAGACGTAGCCCATTGTATACCCAGAAAACTAACGCCCAAAGGTATTGAGGAACTAATGACGAAGCTGCGAGACGCGAACGTACTGAGTCAACTAGAGTATGGAAGTCAGGAGAATGCCAAACAGACTAACAGGAGTTTAATGAAATTCAAATCGATGTTTACAAGCTGTCTATCACTTTACAACATAAAACACAAGGTTAAGACAAAACTTAGTGGGTCGAACTGCACAGCCCACCACTATCTGTATTTATGTCTTTGATCGTAACACTGTTATAATTTATCACTTTACATACTTAATCTTGTTTCCTCTGTCGTATCTGAAAACTGTGATCGGATACACATCAAGTGCTGGCCGATAAAACTATGCTTAGAACACCTGGCGAAGCAGACTAACACATAAATCTGACAATGCTAAAATCATCCATATCCATTCGGAAGCGTGTTCTTCACCAATCAAGAGATAAGTCAGACCGAAAACCTCTGATAGCGCGTTAAACCAGTCACTATTACTACTAATAAGAGTCTTAATTCCATATACAGCACAAGTGTTCCAACAGAAAATCAATCAAAATAAAATGGTTAAAACTGATTTATGTCGGAGAGGGAGGTCTCCCCTGAATTGATGGCGGCCTAAGGCGCTGAACTCGCTCCTGACTCCGGAACACATGCATAGCATCATGAGCAATCAACCTTTTCGTTTTTTTCTATGCAGAGTGACTGCTCATGATGTTATATCGTTCTTCCGAAGCCCAGGTGCCTCAGTTACTCGCCCGCTGTCTATCGGAACCCGCCACCTAAACTCGGTGCCCAGTAGTCGGCGCCATTATCATTGCCGACGTGGAGGGTGCAGGAGACAGGAACAAGGCAGAGCCCTCTGCTCTTCAAGTCCGCCCCGTCCTCGACCTCCTGCCATAAGACCTACTCGTGACTTATGAACATTTATGTAGTACTTCCACCATGCAGTGAGGTAACATTTATCCACTGTAAATGAGAAACTACCTTCTCAGTTGATCCTCGCTTCTTGACGCCGGCGTCGTTCAGCAACTGTCAAGCGGGAGAGAAACCAAGGTTGTCAGCATGTGACTTGTCCTCTAGTGGTTAGATGATCTGATGATCAAGCTTTTAAGTGTGATTAGAGGCTGTAAAGCTCCAAACTCTGTTACGTCTTAATTAAGCTGGAGATCCGAAGTTAATTACGACATGTGTAGCGCTTATTTAGTTCTTTTGAATGAAAGGAGGAAGGTGTGTGAGCTGGAACGAATAAAGCGTACCTGACCAGGGTCTTCGGGGAATATGCAGCTACTTTCCTCATGTACCTGAGAATAAAAGAAATGAGCGAGAGAGAGAGAGAGAGAGAGAGAGAGAGAGGGCATTCTTCAGTCAGTTTAAATCGTGTGATTGGTACGCTCATTTAGGAAGCCAGCGCGTGTGGTTTTCAAGGACGTGTGTAAGCAGCGGGTTTGCTGAGTCATTGAGCGGAGCACAGCACATAGATGACGTCGGAGATACTCTCCCTATACGTGGGAGGGGATAAGGGGCTGCCTTCCAGGGTTCGCACGCCCGACACATGCAGATTTTATATGCGTCTCAAAGTCACACGTGCCAGTATGCTCGTCGACGCATGCGCGGGGAAAGAGCGTATCACGTGTCAGTGACCCGATGGTCAGCATAGGTAGACGGTATCGGGATGTGGGTGTGAGAGAGCTCCAGAGAGAGATTTTCACGTGCTGTGAATACTTACTGACTGCTGCTGCCTCATGTCTCCAGATCTATTGTCCAAGTACGGAGAGCAGAGAGCCTGCGAAGAAGTAAAGGGATGTGTAGTGAGTGTGCAGAAAATGTGAAATATGTTGTGCAGAAACATATGAGGGCAGACGACTCTAATAACCAGAAGATACTTATACAACTCGAAGTAACGAGCGCAACTTTAGCTGCATGCCCCTGCGGCTCCTTGTTGCTCTCTCTCTCTCTCTCTCTATCTATCTATCTATCTCTGACACACATCCCCACACACTCGCGAGAGAGACACCCAAATGTACACCGTCACAGAAACACATGCACGCCTACGCGCACCCCTATGAAGTGGCAGAGACGGCGGGGAGCCATCTGCCTCTGTGTTCAGAGTGTATGAGAAAGGCGATTCGCCCAAACTCTGAGCAACACAGCCTATAAGTTCTGGTTAGAGCTACGGAAAGAGCTATCTCTATTTTCTATAAATCTTAAAACGGGGGTGGTTGCATATTTTTACTGCCAAAGTGCATTCATTGAGTTGCAGGGAGAGTCAGCATCACCTCAATTTGACTCTGAAGGAATCTGATGTAGCCAATAGCTTCTAATAGTACAGACGCAGTGTCAGTCTGCAAAAGGAGCCTTCGGCGTCAGTCCTTTAATTAATGAACACCAAGAAAAAAAAAAACGAAGCTGGGAAACCGCTTCAGGGTAGAAGAAACTTTCTTTCTCTCGGTAACTCATAGGAGAACGATAATCAATAGAGAATCAAAGGATGCTATGTTATCCACCTTTCCGAACGGGGAAACTAGCTGGTGAAGGGCCGTAATTCTATCTCCTAGTTTCTCCTTCCGCACCTGAAACGAAAATGGTTGACGTCGGTGAAGCGTCTGGAAAGAAAGGACCTGGACGAATTTGTTATCTATGGCAAACCTTGAATGTGGAATGAGTTGACGGGGAAGGTTGGATTCTCGCTTTCTTGACAGCTGTGCCATTAGATGTGCTGTTGCACTAGTGAAAATAGACAACAAGAAATTAGGGTTCTTCTTAGTATGACTAAAACATTCCCATGGGACACAGATTTATATCTTTGAGAATAACACATTCCATCTTCTAACCCTGAAAATCATTGAATTTGAGAACTCGTTTGGTAGGATATCCGATTAACGTGACGTCTAGGATATCCTACTCGTGTGGTAGGAATGTAGAATATTATGATATTCATGATGTCCAGAGACCTTCTTCGGTAAAGTAAAAGAAAGAACAGTGAAGTAGAAAAGACTGTGAGCAAGATGGGAAAAAACCACTTCCGTACAATCTCACCCGGTAATCTCTTACCTCGGAGTGATCTATTTGCTGGGGCCTTCCTTCAAGCTGGCTACCTGAAAAGTCTAGCACGTTGCTGCTTAGACTAGTGACGCAGGATCTCGGGGACGAAACTTGCAGAACATGACTCCAGGTGGATCTTATCGTCGGAATTTCTTCGTTCCCATACCCATAGAGATATCCGTTCTCTGATGGCTCTTGCTTCACATCAGAAAGGTGGGTTCCCATTGAGTGATACAGTGCTTGATCTTCTAAACTATCAATCTTCTTGGCTTGGAACGGTGAATAGTTGCACCTGTCCTCGTCTCCGACCAATCCACCCCTGTAAGGACGACCGGGTCGCACGGGACAGGAGGAAAAAAAGAAAAGATAATCATTTTCTAAACGCAATACAGAAAAAAATCAAGCAAATGATGCCCCTCTACAACTCACAAAAATAAAAAGATGTTGATGATGAAAAAGATTGATGAGGATCTCATGGTATATGTTGTGAAACAAGAATCAGAGTCTAACCTCTAGATCGTAGAACCAAATGGAGTGAAGGCAAGGAAAATGGGGCATAAAGAGATAATTGTTCCTCCACCCCAAAGACACCTCCCACTTCGTATCCAAGATTAAAGATACTATGGTAAGCTGGCGTACTGCTGACTACATGAGGGAGGAACGAAAGGGGAAATAGGGGTTGGTGAGGAGAGAAAAAATAACGTGTATTATCAAGACGTATATATGTATTTATATGTGTATATATATATATATATATATATATATATATAGAGAGAGAGAGAGAGAGAGAGAGAGTAGAAAGGAAGGGAGAGAAAGGGAGGGAGAATTATAGATGCCAATTTAGTTTCTTGAAGAAGAAGAGGGAGACATAAAAATCAGGAAGAGGAAGCTGCAGAATTTGGTAGAAGCGGTTCCTTTGAAAGAAGAGTCTCCCAATAATTCGTACCTTCAACCGCAGAGTTTTCGTGTATTGTCTTTCCTCTAAATTAACAGCCAAGTGGGATTTTCGTCTTCGGATGAATGAAACTACCGTCTAAAATTAATCAATGAATCTCTATGGGAAAGATAAAATGGCAAACATCATGAATTGTTCCTCTGCTGATAAGATAATTGGGAGAACAGGTATAGATAAACAGTGACTAACATTAGCATTTGACTCCATGACTCCGGTAGGTCTTGGTCTTCATGCCACGCTGTTTGCTGAGAGTACTGAGAAAAAACAGCAGATGTCGAAGAAGAAGACGTCAAGAATGGGGAGGCTTGTTGTGGCGGCGGCCTCATGCTGTTCCACCATCCGGGACTTCCTCCCATTATCTGCTGTGCAGTGGAGCTCTGAAACACTCTATTCATGATCCAGGACCTTCTATCTTCTCCACCCTCTCGGTCTCTCGGCCTTTATCGCCCCCAGTTTTTCTTCTCAACACACCTCTTTCCTGCAACTCTCAGGTCAATCTATGATATGTCGGCTCCTCTGCCTCTTTTTATGGGACTGAGAAGCTGAGCAGATCACAGGTTCCACGGAGACTCGATTACATGGTGTTGGGAATTTTTCGTATTGTTTATTCAGTCCTTCACAGTATTTTATTATTGCCATAGTCCTCTCTTACTCTCTCTCTCTCTCTCCTCGGCTTCATTACTTTCCCCTTCGCACCCTTTTTTTTTTGTTTTCTCCTTTTACTCGCTTTTTTCTGCTTTTGCTTTATCACAAAGTGATGAAGGAAAGTTGAGGGCAGTGTTTACTAGCCAAAAGTAGTGGCATTGGGGGAACGAATTGATCTTAAATGAGGCTCGTCCCTAGAGTTAGGGTTAGGGTTACTGGGAGCATGCTTTTCTTACGATACTTCTGTTCCTGCTTCGCTGATGCGGGAACAATTGGCTGAATACTTCATAACATCGCACGAATAACAAAGTCGCGCATCCATATATGCCTCGATGCAACCCAAATATGACAAGCACCTAAAGACAGGATTTCCTCGCAAGATTGATCATCCCTGGGCATCATAGCATCAGATGATGGAGCAAAGACGAGAATAGCCAGCGTCATAATCCAAATAGGGATAAAATATACTATAACATCAACATAGGTAGACGTAGATAAGCTTTCATCTCATGGGGAACTTGGTGGTTTGTGCCAACTCAAATTAGTTTCTGCCTATAAGGTTAGTATGATTTTCTTCACTACATTATTTTTTCTAATGAGACTATGAAGTCTTGGGGATGTTACTGTTGATATCGATATTTTCCCGGAGACTGAGAGAAGGGAGCATAATTTCTGTAAGGATATATCGTCTTCGAGGCTACAGAACTACAAAAGTCGAAACAGGGAGGAAAAGGAAACTATTTCTTAGGAAGGAAGGAAAGATACAAGGAACACCCCCGATGTTCAAGAAACCTCGAGTAAAAAGCTATTGGTGATTTCGACGAAGAGAGGATCCATAACAATAACAAATCAAGTTTTTGTGTCCCAATCAGTTTAGCATCCCCGGACATTCCCGATCGTGGACCTGTTTATTCATCAAATAATATTCATATACAAGTGTTATTGTGTTCAAATAATATGAAATATGTCGGGTAACGAGCCCTCCGCTTCCTCAGGGGCGTGTTTTGGGGAAGGCCTTGAGGCAGACGAGAAAGGATGATAGAGAATTATTTGGGATTTTGGGTTCTTCGTCGCACACACTCTCACATACTCGAGTCCGTACTCTTGTTAAAAATCTTTGTCGGAGGCTGTTGTCCTTTCTGAGAGCTCCTTTCCCTTAGTTTACTCTCTTTCCCTTTAACCCCTTCCAACGAAGAACCATCCCACTCGGTTGTCTGCTTCCGCCCTAGCCATATTCCTTTCCGGGTTACTTGTTGTTTTTTGAAACCCCATCCTCCTCTCCTGCACGGCTCCGATTGTGCAACACGTTGGCGGTGACTACTGCTCAGGTCTCTCCTGGCTGCCCCTCTCATCCGAAGAAGTTGATAGAGATGGAGAGAGAAGAGAAGTAACCTGAGAAGATGTCGATTTTACATGTTTACAGTACGATATTGGCAGTAATCTGTCGACAGAACGAGTGTCAGTTGGTGATGGAAGCATCACAAGCTCCTGGAATTATTGTAGGCAATTATCTGTGTAGGCCCTAGATTTTACCTTTGAAGGGGATAAAATCTAAGCAGGGTTCATGAAGCACTCCCCTTCCTGTTTTCTTTGTACATCGCTTACTCAAACCACAATTTGACCTGGTTTATTTCGATGCACTCTCGGTTAAGCCATTTTCCAATTCGGAGAGCAAACCCATCCCACCAATTCGTTTCTCTAACGAAAAGGAAAGGTCATCTGGAAAGATTAAGTTGTCTAATACTTTCTAGCTGCGCCTGCGCGAAGTGATAAAAATTGACTGCCCTCAGAACCGGCATGTTTGCACACAAAGAAAGGCTTCCCTTAGCCCTGCTTGTTTCTTCCGGTTCCCTCTTCGTTTCTTCGGATGTAAGATATCCTTGTTTCTCTCCGCTATAGTAATCACAATTACGGGTTCAAGATTCAGATTCAGGCAGAATAAGGCGCATGTAAATTATTTGTATGGTGCTTATCTGAGACCGATTTCCTCGCCTTTGCTTTGTCTCCTCCACTCTTTCCTTCTCCTTTATTTGCCTTTCCTTCTTTCTTTCCTCGCGTTCACCTTTGATCTTTTCCTATCTATCTTCCTCCGGATCACTGGAAGGTTGTGTGGTCGACCTTTTTCAGGAACTGTCTCTTCTCCTTTGTACTAGAAGGTGAAACCAGTGGAAAAGAGGTCATGGCTGGTTGCTTGGTTGAAAATTGCAAAATAATTTTCATGCAACATACATGGTACGACTGTTAAACTCCAGCTAGAGAACGATATCATCTGATAAAGCGCTCGGTTGAATGAACGACTATCCACTATTGCCATCATATACATGCGGATATACAAAGGGTAGAACGAGAGAGAGAGAGAGTAGAGAGAATAGGCATTAAGCTTAGGATATCTCATTGATTACGTAGAAAGTGAAACCTTTAAACTAAACATGTGCTAATAAATACTGTACATCTGTTTTCCCGAAGCCCAGATAAAAGACTAACCACATCGTGACAATAGATGCATGTAATCAGATCCTCGTACTCTACGGCGTCTCATAGTTTACTCTTCTGTATATATGATCTCACTCCATATCATATTTTGGTCTTTAATTTAATACGGTGTTCGTTCTTCTGGACCGCCCCCAACCTCTACTTGAGCTTAGTCCGTCTATTCTACGTCTTGAAATCAGAATATATTTCGACAAAAACATATCTGGTGAAAGGAGGATTTGAATGTAATTGCTGCCGGGATTAAACTGAGCGTTATGTTTCACCCTGTTACATCCGACTTTAGTTCTTTCATTGGTCTCTTTGCTCCTCCCTATTCTATATTCTCCTCTCTTCTTTCACTTGTCCATCAGAGATCTCTGCATTATCCTAACGAGATGTTTTGTCGCTACTACGGTGATCTTGATCGTTGAGGACAGACTCAGCTAAATCTCGTCGTGCTCTGTGAGTGGACACATATACCTAAATCCTCCCAATATACAGCAGCTCGTATGCGGTCTCGGCGCTTCCCCAGCCCCCCCACCTAACATTCCTCATTCAGTTAAACACCCCAATCTTCCGTCGCACGAGGGGAATCGTGGCCTCGGCTCTTATAATACGTACTCAGGACCCAACCATGCAATGTTAACTTCCCAGCCCTTTCTAACGCCCGTCATTGTCCCTATGATTCTTGTACCGAATCACACGTGGACACTGAAGATACATCACCCTTGGATTCGCTGAATAATGTCGTTGAAAAAGTTCCACTGACCTTCGGCGTCACTGTATTGACCCTCTTGTTTTAGAGAATTAAGGATTGGTCCTAGTCGCAATCTCCTGTCAGTTTCCTGTTTCTCTTTCTTCTGAACATGAAACGAAGACTGTACCGTTTGGGTGCCCGTATTTCAAGACTATTGGATAAGAATGGTTGATAAACATTTATGCAATAAAAGTAATCCCTTTTTATTTTTTTCATAGCCAACTATAATATTCTCTCCATAAACCTCTGTTCTATCCGATATTTCCATTGATGAAACATCTATTGACCTTTTTGTATGGTAGTTTGTTGGCTGATCAAACCTCTTAGTGAACTGTCTGTTCCCTTGTTTCAATATATGATAGCCGAATTAAGTTCAAAATGGCCAAATAGTTTCCTCATCTTAACTATTCTTGGAGGACATAAGATTTTGAACAAAACAATACGGCCATCTTTGACTCCTGTAAGCTGAAAATAGTCGCTAAAAGAAAACATAGGTCATCAGGAATGCACATTTCTGGAATATAGTCATGGTTTATTGAGAACTATTTCCTCCGATTTCTCGTGGCCACTGGAATCAACCCTTAGGCCACTATATAACAAATGGCTCGCTAAGGTTGGAGGGTTTAGATAGCCCGTAGAAGTGAGATATTGCGTTAATAATATAGAACATTTACGCCGTACAATTATAGATCAGAAAGTTAACGGCATCATGCCCTCTAGATATGGGGATTTGATATCTCTCGGTACTCTTCTGGGTTCCAGCTAGTTGTAGTCCCATCCGCATGTGATGATTTTTTCTGTCTGGGTGATTTCTAATCTTCGAGGGCCTTGATTGCATAGCGATGTAAAGTGTTCTTTTGGACTACATTAATGCAAAACAATAGGATTTATGGGAAAAGCTATGCATAATATGATGCTTTAGGTTTTTACGTGTGATCAGATATAATAACGTTCTGTTCTCTCTCTCTCTCTCTCTCTGATCCAATAAACAAAGATAAACTGAAAGGTATATTAAGTTATATGAATAAGTTATATCTTCAGAAATTCTTGTGAATTTCTTACGACACTAACTCGGAGTTACCAGAGAGAGTTCGCCAGACACTAACTGGTATCATTTCCTTTTCACGTCTACTCTTGAAGAATAATGATATGACGTGAGCTCTTTTTCTTACAGCAGGATACAAGCCCAAGGGGGCTGATCATCTAAAAAAATGGAGTCCATAAAATGTGAACCAAGTCAATCCTGTGCACGCCTTCACCTTGGTCCTGAATCAAATCAATCGATTAGGCCAAAAAAACTGTAAATAACCACAGACCGATGTTCATTCACTCCGCACCTCTTGTGATCATCTTGTCAAGTAGAAACCGAGGAGGTAATCTAGGGCGTATGAAGTCACGAGGAACACAGTGAAGATACAGACTACCCGACGGAACTCTACCAGAGCACGAGAGATTGCACCGAGGGAGTTCGGGTCACCATCAAAGGGCGCCGCTGCGCAGGCGCCTCGGCGCATCGTAGAGGGGGTCCGTCGCAAGAAGACGGGTCAGACACGCACGGTCAGCATCCCCCTCGCGCGCTGGATTGATGAGCTGGGCAGGCGCATTCGGCCGGGGCTTCGGGGGTTTCTTGCGAACATGAACAAAGCGGCCGTTCCGAAAAGAGAAAAGGACGGCGGGAATCGGACAAAGCAGCGGAGACGGCCCAATGGGTGGGTCCGCGCGTGCCCTGATCGTCTGGTGGAAAGTAGGAATGGGTAAAGTGTTATGGGCAGCGATCCCCCACGGTCCATGACCCCCTCCAATTCCCCCACTCTTCTCCCTCTCTCTCTCCCCCCCTCCCTCCCTGTGAACCCGGCAGGGGGGCCTAAATTATTCAACAGCGCTTTAATTTCTACATTGAATTTACACGATTATGATGTCATTCATGCGTCAGTATTTAGTCATCTGTCCTTCTCCCTCCACCCATCCAGCGTACCTACGTTATGTACAAGTAAATTCTGGATAAGAATCAGGTTGCGTAGAAATTAAACCGTAAATCCACGTCAAAAAGAGCTCGAATTACCTACTCTGTAGATCCTACGACTGTCATCTCGTAAGTGTTCGACTAGTCAACAGTGGAAAAGGTCCTAGTATTAAGAATTCAGTTCTCGGAGTCGAAGCCGCGAGGAGCGAAAATAATATTCAATCATAATATATTTGAGATAAAAAAAAAATGTTCACTGTAAGAACGAGAGACTCACCACTGTTCGTGTAGGTCACATTTTTTATCCCAAGGAAAGGTGATAGCTGGTTTCATGAATTAGGTTGTATTATCAACAGCTTGACGCTTCAAACGTCTCCCTTATCGGATGTTTAGTTGAATTCATGACACGCCATGGGACGTGTCCGAATGAACAACAAGCAGAGAGTATGTGGCATTCCAATTCGATTCCTCTCGCTCAAGGAGTCTTCTTAAAGTCAAGAGAAGACCAGGTTGAGGTAGAGATACAGCCTTGCTCTCGTTCCTTCAAGAGCATGTGCTTGGCGATTCCTCTATGCCCCTCCGAGGCCTGAAAAGATGTGATACCACCTCTATCTTCTCAGACTACAATCCTGAGGCAATGGCGCAGAATTCATTCATAGATCATCCCCTCCTCTCTCTCTCTCCCCCTCCTTCAGCCGTTGATTTGACATTATAATGGTAGATAGGAGGGCCAAACGGGGCAGATTTTCAAACGTTTAACACGTTTATTACATATCTATGAGAAATTTACACTCAACCTGTATTGTTACAAAGGAAAATTTCTTAAATAAGCATGAAAAGGAAATTATGACTGGTTTATTGCTTTATTATAGGAAATATGGGTGTACTCTTTATGGAGATGTTAACTATTATGATTGGTTTACTTCTTTGTTATAGGAAATTCGGGCGTACTGTTTATGGCGATATTACTTTATTCCCAGAATGAGCATGTGAAGCAGCTGCTTGACAAAGGAAATGCCACCGGTGATCCGTCCCCTTTATAAGGGACCATTGCTTCCAAGAGAGCGTGGTCCATTGGGAGTGCAAGAGATCTGCACCACCCCTACCAAAATTGTCTTTCCTTTCCACGCCAAGCCAGAATTCCCCTACCCGTAGGGAGTGGGGGACGCACCGCGAGATTTCGACTTTCGCCCATCGACCTTTGAAGTTGACTCTCTCTCTCTCTCTCTCTCTCTCTCGCTGGGGCCGAAGTGAACTTAAAACCAGCTCACCGTCAATCAGACCAATTTTTTAGCAGGACGGTTTATCTGATTGTGCTGGCTCTTAACTCTTATTTTAACGTATACGTATCACATTTGAGCATGTTATCAGCAATAATACAAAAATGTGAACCAGATTCCTTCAGGGGATACTAAAACTATAGTTTTTAAAGTCACTAGTATTCGTTTGGAGTGAGAAGGATCGCTATTTGTTTTCGTCTGATTGTGGGTAGTATGGAACTCTTCCACGAATCCTTCTCCTATATTCTCTGGCAGGAGGGGAGTCCTGTCTAATTCACTTCCCGGATCAGAATCCGGCTAGCATCATCCACCTTTCGTTTAGCATTAATCGAACCAGATCTTCTCTTCAGATCAACGTCGCCTCCAGATTGTGGGACGAAAATCTCAGCGATGCGGTTGGTTATTCCTCGGAAGACAGCCACATCAGTTCATCTCTAGGTTTCACGACCGGACCGGCTGTGCCCTGTCTTTGTCAAGCTCAAGGATCCTTGACAGGACCCGGAGCTCTCATGAAGCCCATGTCCTCAGAGAGGAAGGGGAAGAAGAAGGAGAGAGAGAGAGAGAGAGAGAGAGAGTCACGTTGATACAGGCTTCAGGACCAAGCAATATCTGAACTGAGTGAACTCAAAAAGTACCGAAACGATCTCTTCAGGAAACCTAATCAAGTTCTACCAGTGTGACTGTGTCTTAAGGAGACGGGCTGAAAGAAAAAAACCGCAGCTTTGTTTCCCAGAATTGGAAGACCCGGAATAATAGAAGACCCGGAAGGAGTACGCCATGTCCAAACGGGTGTTGACTTACTTTTGATCCGTCCACAGTAGGGTGTGATGATGGCGGCCGCGACCGTCTGGTCTGCGACAGCGACAGCGACAGTGCAGCGGCCGGTCCCCACCGAGAGCGCCGCCCATAGCCCAGAACCCCCTTCTTCTTCCTCGTCATGATGCTTCACACGGACGCATCATCTGACGGCCTAACATCTCCAGTAGGTGACAAGAGACTCGCTCTCATCTGATCGCATTGAAAGTCTTATTCGGCGGAGAAAGGACAACTGATGATCTCAATAAACCCAAAAGCGAGGCCGCCAGGTAGATTATGCAGCAGCCGGGCAGGGGGTAACGTCTCCTACTGTTATTATAGAGATAAATCTTATGTTTTTATTCTAATGAGGGAAGCGGATTACAACAAGAAGATATTACAAATTGGGAAACAAACCCAGAAACCCCAGACGGGAAGAGTCATCAAGGGTTGACAATTTATCGACTGAAAAATTACGCGTCGATTTTTCTTTTTTCTCTCTAATTAATTCTTGGTGTTCCCCATTCAATCAATGAAATGTTTGTATGTGGCGTTGCTTCATAAATTGCATCCTACATGGCTCGTGATATCTCCTTCATCCATGCTGTCCTTCACTTGAACCAGTGCCGGGGTCTGCAGATGCCTGGCGTTGCATGGCAAGAACAGGTTCATTGCATCGAGGGCATCTAAACACAGAAGAGGCCGCACATCTGGTCCTAAGGCAGTAGTAGCAGAACCTGGGAAACAAGATTGACTTTTTAGTTTAAACCATCTCACACCAAACTGAACAATTTATGTCACTACTTTTCCTAGATCATATCATGTTCACACGAATAACGAAATTTACTGAGATCAAAGCAAAAGCATGAGACATCCTGCATAGCTAAGAGCGGTCTGTCCACAGGCTAAACCAAACTGCCGAGTCTTATCATTGGCGGGTTATAAATAAGAATAGCATCTGAATCTCCATAGCCCCTCAGTGACATACTGGGCCAGTGATGGCCAAGATCCTTCTTTTCCCTCCAGATAATCTCCATCGCCCAGAAACTGTACTGGTATATTTGATTCCTTGCTCCAAGATGTTTTATGCTCATGTATGTAAACTATAATTATGGAGGTCGCTAAGAACTAGAAAAGATTAATTTTGAAAATGCATTAAAAAAACTTGTTTCGAGTTACTAGCAGGCACATTACTGTCACCAGATTCACGGAAGATTATTTAGAACATTGGGGCTTGTGTTGTTGAATGAAGCAGTATCCATATGTAGAAAACATAGGTGGCCATGTTATTTTTATTTTGCCATAATCTCATGCAGTTGAAGATATCTGAGCATTTGGTCATATGATATTTCAGTCGTTTAGGGACTAAAATGGAAACCAAACACCTTCCTAAATTTAAGATAATCAGCTTCTTACGGTCCAACCACGGTATATATACACATACTCTGAAATGGTCTGTACGACATTTTTTCGTCAAACATTTATGGTTAATCCCTTAATTAAATTAACCACTATAAGTCGAGATAAATACAGAGAACTTTGACAGAAAACAATGCAATCATTTCGTATAAATTTTTCAGGAATTTGAAACTAATGTTCCTTCGGAAAATGCAAAAGACAAATCAACTAAGTGATAGCGTACATACAGTGAGAGAGAGAGATGGAGACAGGAATTGACGTAGAGAGATCATACCTGTGCTGACATGGGAGAGCCAGAAAAGGGATTGTAGGATTTAACTGGCAAATGGGGCATGCCAAATCATCATCAGATGAACTGGATGATTTATCTTTAGAAAATGGAAGAAGAAACTTCCTGATTGAAGAAGAGTTGAGAAGAGGAAGCAGCAAAAGCAACATTTCCTGCAAATTTATTCAAAAAGGATAGAGTTAGGTTCGATTGGAGTGACTACTTCTCAAAGCATGCATTGAAATAGACGTTCAATAAGCAATCGCGAGCGAAGTATACTCAAAAAAGGGGGATGACCAAAAGATCGCAATTTATAAACCTGGAACCATTAGGCCCCTTTATCCGAGATCAATTTTTCAGCAGTTCAGTAAGAAACTAATTTGGAGCATGTCACGGTAAGAAGACATACCGAGAATTCATTCCAAACTAATTGCCGATTCATATACTCAAAGCTAACAGCTCGGTTCATGTGGGGGCTTCCGTACACAAGCCGTGCTCTTAGAACTCTCTCTATGATGCTGCGATACCTGCATCAAAAACCAAGAAATTTTACGTCAGCAAAGAAGGTGAATCCGAAAGAGCAGATATCCATCCTACGATATCTAATTCTGCCATCGCCAAAGCAAGAATAGGCCAAGAAAATGACGGGGAACTAGAAATGAAATTGCCATCTGTGCCATGTAGAGTCTGAGACAGATGAAATGATCTCTCGAAATCCAATTAGGCTGTTCGTCAAAGGATTTCCAATATATCAATTAACGTAATCAATCTTTCCAACAAAAAAATGAATTATTTATAATTTATGCAGCGTGAATTTCAAAGCTTGCAATAAAAATCTAAAAATGAGCTTCCCGCAGAATTATAAAGGATAGTAAGTCACCTTCCAGTAAAGAGGAATACCAGCAGGTTACTAAATGCAGCTGCTCGATAGAACCCTTCCAAGCGTTGTGTTAAAACCCAAACTCGTCTCGCCGAAGATCTCTACATCATCAGACAACAACATAAGTCTCCCACTTAAAGATAGAAATCGGATACTCTATAATTTTTCATAAACCATACACTTGCCTGATCCAGATCGCCCCATCTCCGAAAAGCAGAAAATGACTGTAACCGGGCCCATATGTACTGGCCGCCGACCGTTGCAAGGCAATACCAAATTTTCTGAGAAATAGAAAGGCCAGGTCCTTCGAGACCCGTTCTTACTGAAATACGACAAGTTTTACAATGAGTCAACCACACACGGAATGATTCCAAACAGAAACTTTGAATACTTCTGGAATATATCTGGAATATATCTTCTCCAGACATGCCATACATAAGCTTCCGAATTCAAGATGTATGGCAATCCAGCATTAGAGAAGACAAGATTGCAGCTTTTCCGGTTAAAGATTGATACTCTGACCATAACGAAGGACTACACAATCTAACAGGCATCTCGCACAATCTAGAGTTTTACACATACTGATAACGTCAGGAGTACTGGTTTTTTCCACCATAACACACCTATTTAATACTATACTTCCCAATAACCTGAAACTAGCCTTGTCCTTTTTCTTCTTCCTCTTATAAGATTCCAGGTTGATGACGCACAGACGAAAGCCACCAACATGACAGGTTGTCTCACCAGAGTGTTTTACAGATTCCATTTTTTCATATATGCCTATTTGCACAGGAAAATCAGATTATAAAAGGCAACATCTCGCAAAGTATCCTATTCCATGATTTATCTTCCACTGCACAGTGATACTGACACAATTAAAATGCCTTTGAAAACAGGCTTCGATCATTATGCACATATAAAGCTATAAGGGGAGTGCGAAACTTAACATTGCATTATAAGCTAACCATATTAAAGTTTGTGAAAGCCCCTATTCATCAGGACGACCTTGATGGCATCCTCCTATGTAAGTATTGCAATCGTCTTTTGTCTACGAAATTTTCTTTGTAACAGTGAAGCATTTAAAGTCAAAATGGGATTAAAAAACACATTATCGAGCACATGTTTTAGTGTTCCAAAATTCATATGCTCCATTATACCACATACAAGAGTACGTAACATAAACAAATCATTAACAGGTGGAGAGGAAGTGTTAGCCTTCTATCATGACTATAACTTTATTGAAGATAATGAAATACACTATTCACCAGGCCGATCTTGATAGGATCGTCCCACAAATGTAATGCAATTATCGTCATGTAATCGAAGGTCCAATTTATAAATTGTTCTTTGTATCATAAAAGCATTTGAAATAAAACGGGAGGGATAAATGCTTAATTAGTTCGATTATCCATACTTCATACACTTCCCTAGCAGTTGCATGCAAGAGCAGGTTGCATAAATGCACCATCAGGAGATGGAATGAAGTAAAAGCCACCTATTGCAATAGCAACTTTACAAAACTTAGTGAAAGCTGCAATTCATCAGAAAGACCTTAATGGAATCACCCCAGATAGTTAATACTATCTTCATACGATTGCCAAGCTTCAAATTTTAAAATAATGTGTTCATAGGATGATAGGATTTGAATCAAAATATTATTTGCATTTGGGCTGTCAAGGGTTACACTAGTTTAAGTCTCCAAAATACTAAACCCTACTTTTCTCGGATACAATATCTCCACTATAATTCTTAAATGAAATACACCTTCAGAAAGTTAAACATAATAACCCAGCATCTTGTGATGCCCAAGCTGAGGATAGTGACTTTTAAACCTCAAGAAGTCAACCAACACAAGAAGTCAAGAATTTCACAAAGATAAAAGGCATTGAAGTATGCCAAACTTCACTAACCTTCCTTCCCCTGCGCGGTTGCAACGCGCTCATCTCTATACCTTAGATTCATCAGAGCATTCCCTGGAGTCGGCTTGTCCACCCAAATTGAGAACCTCCAAATGAGGAACTCGAGAAAGGCATCAAGTTCTGGCTCATATTGAAACAAGAACCCTGGCTAATCCCAGAGAAATAGATGAAACAGGTAAAGTAACAAATATGACGAACAATGATGGGAATTCAAGAATAGCATAGAGAGTTATAGACCTTCATCAACGAGAAGACCTTGACCAGCTGTTCTTTCAGCATGCCCGACATTTCTACGTCCAATCTTGCCGCGTCGAATTGGTTAACTCTAGATATCGTGACTAGTACTGGGACCTGTTTACAGCAAAGAATAATAATCAGATACTATCGCTCCAAAAACATTGGCGGTTTGCACACGGTGACTAGTAAATTGTTAAGACATCAGGGATGATAAGAAAGGGACCGGCAAGGCGCGATATATTTGAGAAGAAAATTGGGAAAAGAAGATTTGAATTCAAGCATCTGTCCATTTTCGAAGACACAGGGGAAAAGAGTTTTCATAGGTGAAGCAAAATTCGCCGCGACGAGCTGAATTTAGAAAGATATCAGGGGAAAATTGGCGAAGAAAATTAACGGAACCCTGTAGCATAAAAATCCGCCGGAGTGTGGAGAGAGGAAGGACCTGAGCCGATTCGTCGATGGGCTGCCGTCGAAGAGAAAAATTGCGATACGACTGGAGCCATGCGTCTTGCGCTGGAGGATCCATATGCAGAACAAGCAACAGGATCAAGAAGACGAGGAGAAAGAGGCTAGGGTTTCTTTCTTCGTCATCCCACGCTTCCTCCTAGAAAGCTGTGACTTGTGTGTGCCAGCGCGCCCGATAGAGAGAGAGAACGAGGCCAGTCGGGAAGCTGGGAATCGGAGTGGAAGAGTCCACCGAAGCACGAAAGAGCAGTTATTTCATCTCATTTACGGGATAATTCGGTCAATTGCAGATTCGGCCGGAATCCCGTCCGAAGATCGGCGTTAATTTCTGTTCTTTCAGAGATTCCTTTTTTTTTTGTTTTTTTTTTTTTTGGCCCGCCCTCCCAAGAGGTGGGAGGTGGCATATGATTTACTATTTTTATATATTCATGAACCCAAGTCGTGTTAAATTTATTTCCAGCAGAATTATATTCGTAAATAGAATGGGAAAATAAAGTTATAAATTCTTAATAAGATATCATAATTTTCGTAATAAAGTGAGAGGATTTACTCCCATCTCAGAGCTAGAACACAAAAAAATTACAAGGAAAACATACTCCCTTGGGTATAAATTAATATATATACGTCCACATAATTTTAAAAAAAGATTATTGGCATTTGCCCAGATAAATTCGATTTTAGGACAAAAAAAAGGAAAAAAAACCCACGTCACCCATTACCTTAAAAAGAAAATGGAAGCCTGGAGCCCTGATATCACACCACAGTTCTATGAAAAGAAACGTCAGAGGCTCATCCCGGATACAAAAAATTAGGATTCACAGTACCCATTACGAACTCTTCAAGAACAATTGAGATAGGATGGGGGAAATGATCCCTTCTATCATTTCATACTTTCATCGTTAGTATGTTCATAAGCATGAGTTTCTAAATATGGGATTTAATAAAAAAATCCAAATAATTTGGAAGGTACAGGAGTTTGATAACCAAGAAAACCAGAAATTACCGGGCAGGAGAAATGGGCAACTTCTAAGTTTGGACAAGAAGATTCATGAATATTTCATAGCAATAGAAAAAAAAATAATGAAATAAAATAAATTGTGGTATTCGGCCCTTCCAAGCCAGCAGACCCTGTTGAGCTGCACAAACTTTCCATAAATGGGTAGCAGGCTCAGGGGTCAGGTTGGGAAGCTCTACTCAGTTATACCCACTGCCGAACCGTCAAGGTTAATCTCTCCCATTTCCATCTCTTCCTCCTTGTCGACAGCGTGCAGCTTCGCCATGCGCTCTGCAAGAAGCTTGTCATCCCGCTCGGTTAACTGGATCAGCCAACGGCTAAATTATTCACCAGAAAAAGGAAAATCAACATGCAGATCAAGAGCAGGACAGCTCGGCCACCGTCTGTGCTGCAGGGAATTTCACAACAGTCATGTAGAATTTCCCAAGAAAGGAGTTCCTGATCAGAAAATTCGAAAACACTCTGAACCGGAACCTCCAGGGTAACGTGAATATGTGATGCAAAGTGAGAAAAACACCAGAAGAAATCAGATATCCTGGGAAAGAGCATCTAGGAAAAGGCCGAAAGTCAAATGAACTAGAAGATAAGCTAAGAAATTATGTCAGTAAAGGAAATCCTGTTTGTAATATGGCCATGGGTGTCAAGTATGAATATCGATATCTCAAACAGTAAATATTTTAAAAAACAAAATACAAGGATAAGAGAAGCATATATATAAACGTATATACATTCATTCACAAAATAGAATCGATTAAACTGCTCCGAGTATTATTAATAATAAAACTATTTTTACCAAAAAAATTATGTCAATGCATACTCAAGCAATGTCCAACGCTATTACATAAGTTGTGCTTATATTGTGTACAAGAAAAAATAAAATCAATTTACATAAAAAAAATATATTATGAATAACCAACGCGTGCCCAAGATCTTAGAATAGTGGTTGACTTATATGAATATAAAGATTATCTTCTCATGCATTTCCAAAATAGCAGTAAGTCCGCAGTTAGAAATAGAATATCCTGTGTAGGTATTTTCAAACCTCAAATAAAAACTAATGCCTCAGCAAGGGCTGATGTAACATTTCAGAGATATATGACGCATCACTGCTTCGATGAATAAATAGGAATTATATACTTTGAGATGACGAAACATACAGCTCTTGGTCACTCCTCCACTGTGACTTTCCCCTCATGCTGATCTACCTCTTCAGGAAGAAATATCACTTGTTCCTGTCAAGAACACAGCAGACCACAAATAAATAGAAAAATAAATGCTTAGTAGCAAGCAACAAAAGAATTTGGTTAGTCGGCATATTTAGTGAATTCTGAAATTATTTTTTAAAGCACAAGTTGAAAACACAGCAAGACGGCTCGGACTTAAGGTTGCAGAGGCATAGAGACCTCTGATAAGATTGCCCTGCATATCTATTCACGGATATGTTAAGCCCACAGAAAGCAATGAAGCACCAAATGCCCCACAGATCCCAGAAGCCGAGTATGTTCACACTGAAAGTGTAACACAACGAATTGAGAGATTCTCACAAGGTTCCAGGTTCAGCTGCCGCAAGCGACGAGAATTTTGAGCCCTCACAAGATGGTCAAGGTTTTCCAGCCATTGGAGGTGACATCACACAATATTTGGAAATAAATTGAAGACAATCCCACTGGTCAAGGAATCCAAAATTCAAAGGACCAAAGCCTTGATAGTGAGACCATATATGGAAGAGATGCATAGGCTTAGATTACTTGAAGATACAGAGCACAACTACGAAGATTTGAGCATGTTCAGCCTGACCACTGATTGAATAGGAATTATGATCAAAGTATGATAAGATAGATGAAGTTTTGGTAAGAGAATCAACAACGAACAATGCTGCTGTCAATTGCAATTCGCATTTGCTGAGGGACAGAAAGTTTACTTCCGACTAAGAGAAAGCTATATCAGCATTATTAGGTGGAGGAATCATTGTTGCAATGGGAGTTTTTGATCGGGTATCAGGCTTCCCGTCAATAAGGAGGCAGAACAAAACGGAACCAGTTAGAAGCAAATGGACAACTTGTCCCACTAATGCTAAACGTGTGTAATACTGTGATCTACATGTATTGATGCGGTATTGAAAACAAGTAGCCTACAGATTAAAATGCAACATGTGTTTTCTCCTGTTAGTGGGATCAGATCTACTTGAGAATTGGATGTTGGCAGGCTTGAAACTAGGTCAGCTAGGTAATAATTAAATAGGTCAGCTTAAGATAGTATCATTGATGTTGAGCATGGGAATGAAGCTTCCGATTTGATACAAGAGTGGAGCGTTGGATGGAATTTTCATGACAAACATGAGTGCCAGCTACGATTTCGATTAACTTCTTAAGCCAACCAACAACTAAAGAAGAACCCTTTTCCCTTTCTTTTTTGATTTTCCAAAAGACATTCGAGTGTAAAAGATGGATTAAGTACTGAAAGAGCGTCTTGCCAATTTAAAGGGTATAATGTTTTCCATCATGCGCCAATGATGGCAACAGAAAGCTTCTTTCAGGCTTACATTGTCACCGCTGCCAGCATGAAAGGCTGACAACTTTACTCAAAATATGCCTCACTTGTTGCTAAGCAATAAGGTGACTAACCCTGCCTTTATTATCCTAGAACATGAAGACTTTCCTTTTTTAAGTCAACATAAGCAGTTAGAACATGAAGACTTTGCCCAGTCCCACTGTGAATCGACATTTCAGATCACCTTGTAAAGAAGGCTCAAGAGCTGAGTTTATATCCTGAAACATCATCAGCACCCTCCTCGCAAATGAGAATAAAGAGTGCAAGATCGAAGTTTTTTTTAACGAATAGTGGTAATTCCAGGAATTTATTGATTTTAGACCCGAGGTCCCTCTTGATCATGTCCCAACAGGGTTGATAGAGACCTCAGGAGAAACCATCAGGGCCAGGAGCTTGAATCATGGAACCCAAGGTCAAATCAGGTGGCTTAATCAGCTTCGCCCAATTTGAGCAGGATCGAGTATCAGATCAATCGATTGATGGAAAAAGACTAAGCGTAAATCGAAGGGAAAATAAATGAAGTTTAAAAAACATAATATTAGTAATAGCCCAGCACAAAACCACAACTCATTCTGTGACATGGAAGGGGGGGGGGGGGCAGAGGAATGAACATGCAGGCAGCAGGTAAGCCACGCAGCAACTGGCGGCTAGCAGCGGCAATCAGTGGCAGCTCAACTATTCTTCCTCTGCCTCCGTTAATTGAACCAACCAGTTCAATACTCCCAGAAATTGGACATTCCGAGTAGGAATGAATAAGATCAGGCAGAAAAAAGCCAAATCGGGCCTGATTTTGTATCATTTTAAGAACTCAAATGCGGGCTAAGAATCCCTTTGAATCGTATTGGGTAGTGCTGATCTTGTGGAGCAACCGATAGGTCAACCGTCTAAAATTATTAAGCAAAGAGAACTTTTTTCCATTGAAACGGTGAAGAATTAGAGTATTTTAAACCGCCAAAAATGAATTACTGGTTTAAGAGGTCATGAGAAGCATGTCTTTTAGAAAAGAATCATAATAACGATAGCAAAACCAGTTAATGCGCGTCAGTAACAAAAAAACGGCGAGTTTCACTGTCACCCCCCGTTAAGATAAAATCTAAAAAGATATCAAAGACGCGTGACTTCCTCGTATGTGATGCATTTCTGATGCGTTGCAATTAATGACAAACACTGAGCAACGGTTGGTATCCAATACCATAGCAGGTTGGCAAGAAGAACGGACGATACAAGACCAATAGAAAAATCTGAACGTAGTATTGTATTAAAGGTGATGAAACAAGAAAACAAAACAGAAGCATCCCGTCAAACCAATTGGAGGAACATATCAATGGAGACTTTCAAAACGCTGGCGAACCGCGAGACAGACTTTCGATTCGATGGAGAATTTTCGGACCCACCTCAAGATCTAGCCGCACGGTCTCGGCGACGTGACGCACGATGGAGTGGACAAGCTTGCTCTCGCTGAAGCGCTCCCCGCACCTTGCGCTTGCTGAGTTCGATGTACCCCTTCTCGCGGTCAACTCGAAGAACAATGACCGGCTCTCGCCGGACCACCTTGATGAAGCTGCTGACACTCCGTATCCTGCTGGGTGATAGCTCGGAGAAAGGAATCATACCCTCAGTGCGGTCGTACTCAAGCAGGGGGGCACGTACGCCCCCCATGTCGGTGATGTTCTTCACCCGAATCATCGCTGCCATGTCCGCCTCGGGATACCTGGCTTCGTGCATCCGTCACTCCAGGCGGGGCCAGTTCGCCGTCATGGCTCCCCTGAAATTCACCAGGAAGAGGGTTCTACATAAGAGGAAAGTAACACATCAACGTTACAATAACAGTGAAAGTTAAGGAACTATTTTGATATTGAGGTTTATTGAGGGGGAAAGTGTAAAAAGCCATTACACGCTATTTTTCACTTTCTTGGGGGTGGATTGTGCCTGCGGAGGGTCGTTCTTTCAGCCCCGTCTAGATCGGTCCACGGCTGCGCCATACGGCGGGGGCGACCATCTAGGGCAGCGGAGAGAAGAAGGGGGAGCCGGAGAGGAAGTTGCCCACCTCCGCCGGACGTCGCAAGAGCCGTGGAGTTTGGGTTCCTTGGAGCGGGAGCTATCTTCGATTACGAGCGAGGAGGGTCTGACGGCGTCGTGGGGCCCTGGTTCATGCGAAACTCTTGCTAGATCCCCTGTGGGGTGCTCCATCCCGCATCCTCTCCCGGCCTACTCCTTGTCGAGGAGCTGATCCCCATGGCAATGTTTGTTAAGCCTATCATTGGGCTTATAATTGCCCTCGTTTTCTGCTCGAACGTTTCCACAGCGCTGTACGAGGATCAAGTGGGAGTGGTAGATTGGTAAGTGACTCTCGTTACCATCCTTCACTGATTTTTTTTGATAATTTAAGCTAAGATCTCAATGATATATATGCTTATAAACGCGACTGAATGATATATACTGGAAAATCATCAGTGTACAATAAGCATCCGTCAAGATTTTGGTGTCGTGATTTAGAAGCCTTTAGGAAGTTCAAAACAAAGTTACATTTTTTTAGCACCTCAGTGTCGGTTTTTCACTTGCCACGTATGTTCAGCTGGTTTCCATTAGATGATTTGTTGCAAGCTTCATTTATCTTTCAGTTTCTTCACGGATATTCTAGTAATCCTTCAGCAATCGCGTGTATCTCACTTGTCAAGAATTCAGCATCCTTCCTAATGCCGTGATACTCCATGTGAACGTAAGCGTGGGATATGATTTCATTTTATTTAATGCCAATTTCAAGACCGGGATAATGCTAGAAGGAAAAATTGCTCGTGAAGGCTAGACATAGTTGCGTACTCTATGGATTTACTATGTGCTTTATCAACACTACTTCTGGGCAGTATGTTTCAGATTTTCACTTTGAGAGGGTAAGGATATGAAATATCATTAATGAAGATCAAAGCATATAACCGGGTTGATGTGTGAATTGCTGAGGTAATACTAGACTTAATAGGATATGTAGACATGTACTGCTGGCATCATGGCTTCTAAGGGATCTATTTTCAGGAGTTATTTCCACTAATTTTAAAAATAAGATCATTTATCAACTATGGTTCATTCTGGGGATTCCACTTGTTCGGCCATATTTTCAGAAATCTTATTGGAGTATGTGTAGGCATTCTACGTTGGAGTTTTTAGCTCATGTGAGTTATTTTTTCAATGGCTTTGTTTGTTTTGTTGCCCTAGTCATCGAGAATCAAATTGATAGTTCCATGCTCTTCCTAGAGGTTCTCAATTGAAATGATTGGTTATTGTATGCGTAGATGATTCGTGTTCAACTTCTTGTCGCATACAGGTACCAACAATATATTGGAAAGGTGAAGCATGCTATTTTTCATGCCCAAAAGGCTGGTAGGAGACGTGTTGTGGTCGCTACAGAAGAAAATGTCATTGCTTCTCTTGATCTTAGGAGGGGAGAATTGTGTTAGTATTCATTCAAACCTTGGAAGTAAATTATTTATATTTCCCCTGTATTTTTGGAGGAATGTTTTCAACCTGCCAGTTTTCAATTTTACTTCTAATTGGTTTATTTTCTCTCTTTCACGAATTTTGCAACTCACTACGTTTAATGCAGTTTGGAGACACGTCCTTGGGGAAAATGATTCTGTGGATCAGATTGATATTGCCCTTGGAAAATGTAATCTCGTTACTCTTCACCTTGATTTAAATACAGTCGTCCTTTTCTTGTTCTGGGGTTACCATAGTATCATGGGCTAATTAATTTTAATCTCTAAATCTGACGAGTACTTTCAGTTTTCAAAATAGTCATTTTTTTGTTGGAACAGGTTCAGCATCGCAAATATCTGCCACTTTGCTAGTTTAAAGCAATCGTTTCTGCATATTCATTGTTTCAACAATAAGAATGTCTATTATTCATCATTCTTTCTTTAATTGTGTCAGGATATTCCACCACTTCCTCAAAAGCAAGAGAAAAAAAGTTCAAAATCGAATGTATTGAATGTGTACTAAAACTGCCTGTCTGGTCTTATGTGGATACCAAATCTGATCTGTCTTGTGTTGATTCCAGTACATTGCTGTTCAGAAATGGCCAAAACTTGCATGAAATGCTGTGATGAGTCCCATTATTGTTGAGCAAGCTTTTATTAACAATTCTTGTTCATGTTTTATGCTTAGACGATGTGCACATTACGATGGCTATGCTGTCAACATTATACTTGATGCCTCTAAGTTTTTATTGAATCTCGAAACTGATGCTTTGCATGATTTTAATGAAATACTATTCTTAGGGGAATGAATGAAAGGCATATCAATGTTTCTGTTAGCATTGGCGTCATTATTTTCTGACAGAGATATAATTATTGTGCCTCAAATTTTCATATTGATGTGTGAAGTCAAGATGATGTCACTGCGAGGTAGTCATGGGTAAAGCTAATTGTTGGGGGGTTCTCTTTTGTCTCTAGACAAATTATTTAAACTCTTATCTTGATTAGGATAGGGGGATAAGGAATGACACTGCTCTCAGACTGATAGGAGCCCAGGTCCACGAGAAGAGATTGAAGAAAAATAAGACTTGAAATCAAACAAACGAGCCACAGCCTGCCCAAATCAAACCAGGATTGGGCCCCAGCCGGAACCCTGACCCCTGAATCCTTTGAGACCTTTCGAGAGGGTCTCGATCTCCTTCACAACCTGCAGCCTGCCCAAATCACCTCCTCCCCCTCTCTCATCCCGTCCTAACCCTGATAGTCCCCTTTTCCCTGTCTGAAATTTACCTAAATACCCTCCACTTAACCCTCACTTGACCTCTCACTTGACCCATAAGCCACACTACTCCTGTAGTAATTTACATCTATTGAGGGTCCTAACACAGACATTCACGCGCCTATGTGTACATAGGAAGAAGAGTTATAGAGCAATCATACTTGGAGATCTCGTTTTCAAAAGCCATTGCTTCCTTCTCCTGTGGTTTTTCCCCATATTGAGGTTTATACATAAATCTGATGTGATTTTCTCCCCTTCATTTCTGTTGTGGCTCGTCATGTGTTGGTTGCTATTGAGTGTATCCCATAGAGAGGTACTTGTCCACTTGGGACCACCAATATCCTACCAGGAGACATGCAAACAAGGCCTACTAATTTGCTCTCCCTTTTTTTTTTGTTCTAGATGATATGAGGGAGTCTAAATGTTGTATAGCATGTTTTCTTTCCCAGAGGATGATGATGGAAAGGATATGTTAAGCTGTTGAATCTTACGGACAGCTAAATGAGCTCGCCTCTGGAAGTGCAGTCCAGCATTTAACTTCCATAGAAGTTCAGACTAGGTTAAATTGCATTAAACTATTATGACGAAGACCTAAACGTGATGTTTTCCAGGATGTTTTGACCTCTTTCTTTGCCTACTATCAACATTATAGCCAGTGTTTACTTTTCCTTTTCCATACTCTGTAATTCCCTGATGTTGATTGATTATCATCAGCACAAGTATAATCAATTGAAGCAGAAACTAATGATGAATCAAGTACTAGTTAATCCAAAAGGAAGATGGTTTTATTTTTCATTTTCTTTGCTAATTGTCAAACTCTTTGTATTCATCGTTATATATCTGTTCATTTTTTTTCTCGATTTAGAGCAATATTTTGTCTTTAGATTTCGGTTATCGTCAATCCTGACGGATGTGTTGGAATGACAATTGACTGTATCTTTTGCTATGCGCAGATGTCATCACACTCTCATCAGGGAGCATCTTGAGAACATGGAACCTTCCTGACGGGCAGATGGTGTGGGAGTCTTTTCTGCAAGTTTCAGCATCCTCCATGTCATTGTTCTATGTTCCAGTAAGCAGCAAAGCATATCTCATCATTGTTTCATTATGTTCTGAATTAACTGATCTTTTTGTAATAGTGTTTTAACTCTTAAATCTGAGATGGAAATTAATTAAAAATGCTTGTGCTTTAATTTTTAATCACTAGTACGTTTTTCTTGTTGAGAAATCGATTTCTTGAAGCATAGAACAGTTCATTGATTAAAGAAAGTACCTTAATATAATCGTCTACAGTATAGTCCGTGTATTACTGAGGACAAAAACGTCTTAGAGGATTGCCATCTCTTATACACAAAATAAATATTACACTTGTAAAGCAAGGCATTATCAAAACAGAAGGATTATTGCAAATGGGGTATTCCATTTCCTGTACTTGAAACTGTGGACATCGTGATTAGATGATTACATTTCCCATGAATTTTGTTGGGGAGACGTGGACAATCCATCACATCCTAATTCATCTGTACATACGATGAACGGTTTTTTCTTTATCTCGCCTCCATCGTTTGGCACTAGGAGATTATTAGCAAATATCAAATGTATCTGCGTGATGTTACCACTTGTTTGGGGCAGCTCGGACTTTCTGGCCCGTTTGCACGCTGTTGTTCGAAAAAATGCTGAAGTAATAGATCAATGATAGCTTTTCTTATGAAATATTTTTGCAGAATATATTATGTACTTTATGGCTTCATTTTCTGCTGAATAGTTTTTACTATTGGTTCTCATTTTGTTGAAACATCCAAATTGCAGGCAAGCATTGAGGTGGGAACAGATCAGCAAATATTTGTTTCTGCTGGAGGGTGCCTTCATGCTGTATCTAGCATAGATGGTGAAGTTATCTGGAAGAGAGAATTTACAGACAGGTGTTTCAATCGGTCATGAGTTTCTGTTTTAAATTTCCGTTTGCCTTTACGGTGTACAAATATGTATCACTTTTCTGGTTTTGTTTGCAGCTTAGAGATACAGAAGCTTTTTCAAACCCCTGATGGTGATATAACCGCTATAGGATTTTCCAGTTCCTCACAGATTGATATTTATCAACTTAGTGCTAAAAATGGTGATATCCTTGTCCACAAGAGTGCATCCTTTCCTGGTGGCTTTTCTAGGGAAGCATCATTTGTTTCTGGTGACGTGTTTGTGACATTAGATGCTACTAGATCTATCTTAGTTCTAGTTAATCTTAATGGAGGAGAGATCCGCTTTCATCAGACACATATTTCTGATCTTGCTGAAGGGTACTCTGGGACAGCAGCTATTTTACCTCAGAAGTTTACTGGCATGTTTGCTCTAGAGCTTGATTCATTAATAATGTTAATGAAAGTGGAAAGTGGGAGAGATTTGGAGATAATCGAGAAAATCCCTCACCCAGCTTCCATTAGCGATAGTCTCCTCCTTGCCAATGGGCAACAGGCTTTCGCGATGGTGAAGCATGAGGAGACTAAGGTTCATCTCACAGTAAAGCTTGATACTGACTTGAAAAGTAATATACTAAAAGAAAGCATCAATCTAGACAGTCAAAGAGGATCCGTGCAGAAAGTTTTCTTAAATAATTATGTGAAAACAGATAAGTCTCATGGATTCAGGGCCTTGGTTGTCATGGAAGACCATTCACTTCTTTTAGTGCAGCAAGGTGAAATTGTATGGAGCAGAGAAGATGGGCTTGCTTCAATTATTGCTTCTACAACATCTGAACTACCTGTAGAGAAAGGAGTTTCGGTTGCCAAAGTGGAACATAGTATTTTCGAATGGATTAAGGTACTATTCCTTCGTTTTACGTTGTTTAACAACCCCCCTCCAAACAGAGTTCTTGATGAGAAACAATGAAATGGGCGAAAAGTGGAGTAGTAGATTCTGCTCTGCATTTTAGATATGTTAACTTTTTAACTGCAGTTTGTGTTTACATTTCACTTCGAACTTGTTGATTTCGTGATCGCATATTGACTACCAGGAAACTCGTCATTATTTCATTTATTTTTTTTGTTGACATGAGAACCGAACATCTGACGCATCTTGCGACCATGCGTTGCAGAGAGCATGACTTCCTCTGTTTGGCGCATGTTACCACTGTGTCACTTGTCAATATAGACTTGAGTAATTGGGGCCCTATACTTGTTGCAAGAATGACAGACTTGGCATTGCTTATCGGTATAAAACTCATATGCTTAATGTCACAAACTGATCAGAATAAATACTTCTTATGAATGATTTGCGAAGTATTGCAAACGAAAATGTTTTATGCTCCGTTTCAAGGAAAAGGTTATATATCTGATCAATTGATTTCATCGTTATGTTATTAAAATTGTCCTTGCCTATCATTGAATGAAGGCATACTATTATCTTCATATGAGTACGTTGAGATGCAAATTGCGTGCTGAGAAGAGAAATTTTAAATATCTGATTAATAGTAATTATTTTGAGTTTTAGATAATAAATGTTAAATGGAATTGGAGATATGATAGGCTAGACTGAGATGGCTTTGGACTTGTTCTATGCAAACTATCTATGTCACAAGTTAGAATTGGAATTCAAGTTACATTTGTTGAATGCAAGATCCACTGTTGGAGCTAACTTTTTTCTCGGATTTTCATGAGGGGAGCAATGAGAGAATAGAGCAGGGTGAAATCATGACTTAGGGTTCTTTATTTGTTGAAGTTTAAATTTTGAAGCCAATCTGCACATCACAGCTTGATGTGTGTTCGTGTGTTTGCAGTTAGGATAGCTCATTGCTCCCGTTTTATAGAGCACTTTATTCATGCGAATGTTGCCATGAATTCATCTAGATGCAAGATGTAAATGGATAAAAGATCCTCTGTTGTTTTATCACATGAGATAATGGTTAATGAAATGGACGCACTCCATCCATATCTCTCTTCTGTATTCTCTTCTTAAATGCATTATAGTTAAATGCTTTGTCTGTCTAATGTCATATGCAGCATTCATTCTGACGTCCTATTCACTATTTCATTTTAAAAGGGCCACTTGCTGAAGGTCAAAGGAACTCTGATGCTTGCCAACGCTGAGGATCTAGCTGCAATTCAAAGGATGAGGTTAAAAAGCTTCGAAAAAACTAAGATGACTAGGGATCATAATGGTTTTCGGAAGCTGTTGGTTGTATTGACTAGAGCAGGAAAAGTCTTGGCCCTGCACACGGGCGATGGAAGAATTGTATGGTCTCTACTGTTGTCTCCCTTGCATAGCTCTGATTCCTGCCAACATCTTATTCCTGTTGATATATACCAATGGCAAGTACCTCATCATCATGCAATGGACGAGAACCCATCAGTTCTTGTAATCAGTAGATGTGGCCTTCATTCTGACGCACCAGGTGTCATTCTCATAGTTGATTCTTACAGTGGAAAAGTGGTTAGCTCCTCAAAGCTCTCGCATTCCGTTCTTCAAGTCATGCCACTTCCTCTTACCGATTCAACAGAGCAGCGTCTTCATATTATTATAGATGATAATAAAAAGGCACACTTGTATCCAAGAACTCCTGAATCAATCAACATTTTCCGTCCGGAACTTCCAAACACTTACTGGTACTCGGTTGAAGCTGTAAAAGGCGCTATTAAAGGGTATTCATTTCGTGGAAATTGCATTGACACTGATGAAGATGATTATTGCTTTGATACGAGAGAGTTGTGGTCAATCATCTTCCCCTCAGATTCTGAGAAGATCACTGGCGCTACAACAAGGAAACATAATGAGGTTAGATTTATTATTGGTCAAGGCTGTTTTCGTTTTTAAAAAAATTGAAGCTTCAAAGTTTCATAAAATTTCAATTTATCTTCACTAACTGGAAGGTTTGATTGGTTTGTCTTTCATTTTGATGAGATTGTTTGTAATTACTCTTCATTTTTTTCTGGATCAAGCCTTCTCTATGAAATATTTAGTATTTCTAAGCCTTGACCCTTTCCAAAGAATCAGTCAAAAAAGAAAACAAAATCCCCCCCCCCCAAACCTCCCTCTGCTTCATTGTTCATGCATTATTTTTTCAAAGGTCATTTGTGTTTGACACCTTTCTCCCTTCTATTACATTACTCATATCTTATTTGTTATCGTGTATAAAGGATCTAATGATATCCTAATCATTTTCAGGTCGTTCATACCCAAGCAAAGACAATCGGGAATCAGGATGTAATGTATAAGTACATATCCAAAAATATGCTTTTTGTTGCTACAGTTTCTCCAAGAGCTGCTGGAAACATTGGTTCAGCAACTCCAGAAGAAGCTTATTTGGTTGTTTATCTTATCGATGCTGTGACTGGGCGCATAATCCATCGCGTAACCCACCTTGGTGCACAGGGACCCATTCATGCTGTAAGTAGTGTTTCTATTTGCCATAGATGTTAAACAGGCTTTGATAGCACATTATCAGCTATACTGAGGAATCGCCCACATTCTTATATTCTTTAAAGGTTGTCAGTGAGAACTGGGTTGTCTATCACTACTTCAATCTCAGAGCACATAAGTATGAGATGTCCGTTGTTGAAGTAAATGATCAATCTCGACAGGTGAATGTCTCATAATAATTTCCTTTTGAATTTATTGCATTTTGCACCATGACACTCATCTGTGACCTGCAGGACAATAAAAGCATATGGAAATTGCTACTTGGAAAACACAACCTCACCTCACCAGTTTCTGCATTTTCTCAACCGGAGGTTACAGTGAAATCTCAAAGTTACTTCTTTACACATTCAGTGAAAACAATGGCAGTCACTTCAACGGCCAAGGGAATCACTTCTAAGCAGCTTCTCATTGGTACCATTGGTGACCAGGTTAGCTTTCGAAATATTCCTTTTATTTTCCTCAAAATTTCAATACTAAGCTTCAGGTAAGTGATTGGACTGTCATCGGGCAAGGCCAAGCCTTTCCGTGCCCTCCCAAACCCAGAACTAAATTTTGACGCACGGATCTGGACACATGCCGGGCAGGCCCGCATGCTGTCCACCGCCCCACTGCAGCAGTAGCAGGCATGGACACCGAATTCTATGCACCCCAATCCGACTCCCGCTGCTGTTTAATTGTGTTGCTGGTCATCCCGCATCTGCCTCTTCCGCAGCTGCAGCGGTAGCTGCATGTCGGTGGACACATTGATCTTGGAGTGATGGTGAAGTGGGAGCGGGTGTGACCACATGCGTGCATCCAGCATGCGCACAGCCATTGGTGCAACACCCTAACGTGTCACTTTACTAGCTGCAATGCCCATTCAGAATACGTGTCCAGGAAACAAAAACGATACACTCTAGAGGATAGGTGTCAGAGAAGTGGCCCAGTGCTTGATCTTTTGAATGTTCAGTACACTGAACTACGTTTTGCTTTCCAGCATTAGGCTCTATTGGATACTTTTCTCCTAGTGACTTAGGCGGATTCCAGTCAGAACCGACACTCAACAACAAACGTCAATGAGTTCTGGTTTCTTTTGCGAGCAAAATGTGACCTTTTTTTATTTCTACAATTACATTTGTTTGTAGACTAATGAAGTTCAATTGAATATTCCGGTACAGGTTTTGGCACTAGATAAGCGCTACCTTGATCCTCGTCGCACTCCAGACCCATCCCCATCAGAGAGGGAGGAGGGGATAATACCACTTACTGATTCACTGCCAATAATTCCTCAGGTATGTCTTACCTGCTACTTGGGATTTTCCTTTTTTATGATTCAGTTTTGAATAAATTCCTGTCTTTTCACCACCGTGAATGGTAATACAATGCATATTAAATTTAATTCCTTTTCAAGGCCCATAAATTTATAAAAACACGCCTTGATGAGGTTCTTTTTTTTTTTCTTAAATACGAGATTTTGTGCATTATCAAATCACCGTCAAGATTTCCATTACCTCCAAATTATATCGGTCCTGAGGTCTCCATAAACAGTAAAATAGGATAAAATATCTTAATCTGTAATGGCAACGATTCGAATTATCTTAGATTGATTTTATCGGCTTAGTGTTGTAATTCTCAATATGGATATGGCTGATTTATAAACTAGGCTTCTTAGCTCTTAATCCCATTGTCTTAAAAAGTAATCAAGCGAATGAATTCCATGGAAAATAAGGAAACTCTGCATGACCAAATCAAAACCCAAGCATGCATCTGCCGGGTGCTCTTTTTTTTTTTTTTTTTTGGTCATAATAAAAGTATATATCTGTGATAGATCTGGCTTTAGGATATGGGCTTCACATCTTAGACTTGAATTATGCGGCGAGTAGCATGGGTTAGCAGAGAGAAGAATATAGTATCAACTGATCATGTGATTAAAGGTTTGATCATAAAGAAAGCTGAAGAGATGTATAGCTAGTCTGCATCTAAATATATCAATGGAACAAAAAAATAAATGCAGCGACCCTCCTTTGTGCTTGCAGTCCTACGTGACCCATTCTCTCCAAGTGGAAGGCCTGCGGGGGATAGCAACAATGCCGGCCAAGTTGGAGTCTACCTCCCTCGTTTTCGCCTACGGCGTGGACCTCTTCTTCACCCGGGTCGCCCCTTCGAGGACCTACGACTCTCTGACGGAAGACTTCAGCTATGCCCTCCTGCTCATCACCATAGTCGTCCTGGTGGCGTCCATCTTCGTGACGTGGGCTCTATCAGAGAAGAAAGAACTGGAGGAGAAATGGAGGTGACCCCCTCTTGCCCACCTTTCTTCTCCCCCTCGTCACTACTACTCTCTTTATTTTTGAACTATTCTTGCTAACTTTGGTGGCCTCCACCCATCCGCCCTGCCGCGACTCTTCTAATTCTTTTTCCCGGCAATGGAAAATCTCGGTTTCTCAGGGGTTCTTTTCGTAACCTCTCCCCTCTCTCTCTCTCTCTCTCTCTCTCTCTCTCTCTCTCTCTCTCGCTCGCTTTCTGTCTATCTCTATCTCTCTAGCGTCTTTTCTGCATGGAGACAGCCGTGGCTGGCAGACCCACGTCTCCGTTCTTCGTTCTCTTGTTCTCGGCAGCTTTGGCGTCTTGTCTAGCAGGGCTGACGCAGTTTTGGGTGGTAGAGGTTGACGTGGATATCCCTTTCTTTCCGTCCCATCTGCTGCTGAATTTCCGTCCCATCTCGAAGGCGAAGGAGCGCATACTCTGCGGGCAGCGGCTCGACCTAAGTAGGGGCGGGGAGGACTAAAAGCGGCACCTTTAGAGCTCAGTAATGGAGGGCCATAGCCGACGACGGTAAGTAATTAAGCCGGGGCGGCGGCGAGCGGATAGTGGTGGTGGTGGGTTGGTGGTTCCTACCACTTAAGCCTGTTGGGCGCTTGACCTGCTTTTTACCACTTTGAGGTAGGTGGGCTCGGCCTCGTCCAGGTTTACAATCATCGGGCCTCTTACCATCTTCAGCCACGGCGGCGCCGCCGTCGCCGGCTGTTCCCCACCTGGAGTGGTCCAAGGGCCGTGTGGAATGACGACACCCCCACCCTCTTCCCCACCTTCACGTCGCTCTCTCATCGCCATTGATCAACCCTATCGTCTGTCCTCTCCAGCCCCCGCCCGAGCTCCGCCATGGCTCCAGAGGCATTACGCAGGACCGCTACCGTTACTATCTTACCGTCTACGTCTGCAATGTCCCGCCGGAGGATTAGCCAGCGGCGCCTTGGTGGCGCTCACTTTCTAGCCCTTCTTCCTCCCTCGGTAATCCCCCGGCCGACCGAAAATGTCCCCCAGGGCGCCTAGTGTTCCGCTCCCCACCGCCGTCCTCTCCGTCGAGAAACCCGCCGGCGAGGAAGGAAAAGTGGCCGGAGAAACGGAGGGCCTCGCCGGCGTTCGTTCCTGGGTTGGGCCTATTATTAGCATCTGCTTCCGCTCATTCGGCAGGCCGCGTCAGTATTCTGCCAAGGTCCAGCCAGCGTATCCCCCGCCGGGGTTTCCTCTCTCTCTCTCTCTCTCTCTCTCTCTCTCTCTCTCTCGCTCTCTCTCTCTTTCTCTGTCTTCTGGGCTGCGCGCTTGGCGGAATTTAAGCGTCATTGAATAAGCTGCCGTACTTGCAAGCGGAAATTTTTAAATGTGCAGCGTCCCGGTTGCCGGCCGACATGTGGTATCACGGCGGCCCCCCGCCGGGGCCCGCCGTCGGGGATGGCCTCGCTGGGAAAATCCACTCGGCGACACAGCCCCGTGCATCATCCCAAGCGCCACCACCACGACCACCGTCGTCTTCCTCCTCCTCCCGGCTGATGCAGCCGATAATGGCCGTCGACGGAGGAGGGAAGGGGACAAAAGCGAAAGGGGGGCTCTTTCTGCTGCCAGCCGTCGACGTGGATGCTCTGATGGGATGGGGGAACGGACGCGGGGGGGGGGGGGCACCTTGCCTGGCCCTGCTCGCTCCCTCTTCCGCTAGGATTCCGCCCCTCTGCGATCACCCGCAGTGGGGGCCGCCGCCGGACGGATGATGATCCTTTCTCTACGAGCTTCCTCCGTATCTTTGGGGGGGGAGGGGGGGCGAGTGGGGGGCTTCACATCTGTCGGTCGCCGGCGATCAGATGCCGCCAGCCGGCGCCGGGCGGTCAACGCTCCCGCTGTCGAGTCGTCCTCGTCACCGACATCGGGCTCGGCCCCTCTCTCGGGAGCAGGGTTGCCGCCACCGCCGCCGCCGTGGTCGCCGCCGCGGAACCAGTCCGCGCTAATAATGACGGCCGGCGCACGCGCGCGGAGAAGGCGTCGCACGCTTCTGCGAGGAGTCGAGAAAAAAAAAAGACGAAGAAGAGCTCGCCGGCGACCGGCGACCGGCGACCGGCCGGCCGTGTACATAATTAAATGGCGACAGGCAGACAGCAGGCGAGATTCTTTACCCACAAAATCCTCCGACGGCTGGGGAAGATGCTCCCACCTCACTCAGAACTAAAAACTTACAGGGTCGAATCGAGTGGAGAGCGAAGCCCCTTCCGACCTCGCCGGAGGGCCTGCCGGAGAGGAAGGGGTCTCCGTCGGGGTGGCCGGAGGGGCTTTCTTGCTTCTAATAAAGGGAAAAAAAGGCGAGCTCTAGCGCCGGCTTCGGAGCCGAGTGACTGGAATTTACTCGAGCTAGGGGAAGACACAGCAGAAGGTTCGCCGGCGACGATGCGACGGAAAGGCATCTGTCGCCGGAGGAACTGGTTCAGATCTGCTGCGGAAAACATGGTGCCCCCGATGGAATTACTTTTGCCCGATTTGGGTAGACGGCCTCTTCCGGGTCACCGTCTTCCTTCTACACGAAACTTTCATTCCAGCAAGTTAATCTTAAACAAAAAACGTCGTTCCAGTCTCTCTGGAAACGCACACCACTTTCTCTCTCCTCTCTCTCTCTCTGTCATGTTAAGGTTTCTGTCTCTGCCTTCTTTTCTGTTGTCTTTTATATACCATGGCACTGCCAAGGCGTCTGATTGGTTTGCTCTTTCTCTCTCTCTCTCTCTCTCTCTGTGGCTGGCGCACGAGTCGGGCACACGTTCCGCAGAAACATAAACCACAGTTTACAGTTAGCTTCGCCAACGTCAAAGCCCCTCGGGGGTGGCCACTGTAGACTCGCGGTGCTTCTCTCTCTCTCTCTCTCTCTCTCTCTCTCTCTTCTCTGTGCTCTTCTGTTGGTGTGCGTATCCTTCCATCCATCTCTCTTCTCTCTTCTCTTGTTGGCTTGTTGGCTTCCATTTCTCTTCGCCTCCGGCGCTGCAGGCTCACTGGTATCCTCCCGCAGGTGTCGGCGGATTAATGACCCCACCCTTGGAGCATGATTACATAGGGCTGTCGGAGGCTCCCTCCATGGATTTCTCTGAGAAGCTCTGCCCTCCGGCCGCCGCTCCCGCGGCGGAGGACCGGCTCTGCGGCGACCTCAAGGAGACAGAGCTGAGACTGGGGCTCCCAGGCTTGGAGTCCCCCGACCGGAAGGGCTGGGATCAGGCAGTCCTGATGCTTGGCCCCCCAAAGGCCGTCGTCTCGGGGGCGAAGAGGGGCTTCTCCGACGCCATCGACGGCTCCAACCAGTGGTTTTTCCCCGGCGGACTTGGATCTGAGGTCGAACCAGGAAAAGGAAGTCTGTTCGCGCCGAAGGGGGATCCCATCGGCGGGCAACTGTCTGGCGCTGTGAACGGGGGCAAGGATGCCGGCTCGGCGTCCAAGGCCGCCGGGTTTGAGAAGAACGGAGCGGCTCCTTCTACCGATTCTGATCGCAGGGCCAGCCATGCCGCAAAGTGAGTTGAGCCTGGAAGATTCTCCTGCGTTTTCTGCGATGATTTCCGAACTTTTCCTTCCCTCTTTGCCTTCAGATTGACAGAAATCCCCTTCTCTCGGGTGAAGAAAACCTTGGAATTATCTTCACATACTTTAGATTTTGACGATAAATACTGACCAATAGGCTCCGACAACAGGGAAATGCATGGATCAAATCGAAACGAATGATTTCGTCCATTGATGTTTCATTGCCCTAGTTTTTCTCTTTTGAAAGGTCATATAAATAGTGATTTCCATTGTTTGTTCCTTGAATGACCATGAGGCAGGGAGGATTCTAGCTACATCTTTCTCGTCATTTTCCTGTCAATCTTCACAAAAATAAAATGTAAAAAAAACCAGTTCGTTGTCTGTTCATGAAGTTTATTAAGGGTATCAATTTCAGCAGATGTATTGTATTCTCTACATGGTGCTCCATGGGAGCAGCCCCCCGTTCATGATCATTCACTCCATAGTGGACGCATTTCTTCTGGAAATATGTCCCTTTCCCCAACCGCAGGATTCAAATTCTGTGTTCGAATCGCATATTTTTTGCAGGGCGCAGGTGGTAGGGTGGCCTCCAATTCGGAGCTACCGCAAGAACACATTGTCTGCAAACCCACCCAAAAATAGCAATGACCCCGCAGGAAAACAGGAGCTGGGCTGCCTCTACGTGAAGGTCAGCATGGACGGGGCCCCATATCTGAGGAAAGTTGATCTCAAGACCTACTGCAACTACGAGGAGCTTTCTTCTGCTTTGGAGAAGATGTTCAGCTGCTTCACCATCGGTGAGCTCTGCTGCACCAGCAGGATCAATCGACCCGACAGGATCATCACCTTGTTAATGTTCTTGACGCTTTTCACTTGGTCGGAAAGACCCACCTGCTCAGCATCACTGAAGACATGACATCTTCTTGACCTATTTCTCAGGCCAATGTGGACCGCATGGAGCCCCCGACCAGGATGAGCTCAGCGAGAGCTGTTTGATCGATCTTCTTCACGGGTCCGAGTATGTGCTCACGTACGAGGACAAGGATGGAGATTGGATGCTCGTCGGCGACGTTCCATGGGAGTAAGCACCTCGAACTCATCCTTCTGTGGAGATTTACAGCGGACAAACTGGATTTGTTTTATAAAAAATAAAAAATCCGATCAAAGCATCTTTTACTGATACCCATCTGTGTTTAGAACTGCTTTAACCTATATAATTGAGCATAACCGTAAAATCTGTCCTTTTTTATGTTTTGGAATCGCCAGCATGTTCACTGCGTCCTGCAAGAGGCTGAGGATCATGAAGGGGTCAGAAGCCATCGGATTAGGTACATGTGGCACGAATTAACCTGCATTGTCTTTTTTTTTTTAAAACCTTATCCGCCCTTAGGGCCAGGGTTGCCCTCAGACCAGACCGACAAGGCCCGGACCCAGCCCGGAGAAAGGGCCAGATGGAGGGTCCCCAAGACAACAACGTTAGAAGAAAAATCAAAACCCCCGGGCTCTTGTACCGGACCGAGGCCGAAATCATGATTTTTATTTTTTTTATTTTTTATTTTTTATTTTTTATTTTTTATTTTTTATTTTTTATTTTTTTATTTTTTATTTTTTATTTATTTTATTTTTTATTTTTTATTTTTTATTTTTTATTTTTTATTTTTTATTTTTTATTTTTTATTTTTTTATTTATTATTTATTATTTTTATTATTTTTATTTTTATTTATTATTATTAATATTATTATGATTTATTTATTATTTTTTATTATTTAGTATTTATTATTATTATTATTATTTAGTATTTATTTATTATTTATTATTTATTATTTATTATTTTGTTTCTCTAGTCTAGTTGTTCAGAGATGATGGCTCGTTATGCTTCCTCTTGATTCCTCTCATCCGACCACTGTCTGCAGCTCCCAGGGCCATGGAGAAGAACAAGAACCTGGGAGCTGCGGTCTAGTCTGAGAACAAGAACCGTGAACTGGCTCAAGGGGACCTCTAAAGTCTGAAAATTTTCGGAGCCCGTGGGGGGAAAATCCGCCCAGCCCTATCGATCGTCCGTGGTCTGCTGGATATGCCCTAGAGAAGATGATCCTCGTCCTGCTGGCTCTCGCGTGTCTTTCTGTATCCCGGTGTGCTACCTGTCATTCTTATCTATTATGTATATGTTGGGTTTTGACTTGCTGCTTGCGACTCCTCTGTCTGGATCTTCTGCTCCTATTCATGTTCGAAACATCAGCCGCTTATTCGTCGTGATTCTCAGCTACATTAAGCTTATTAAATCCCTTATCGTCGATCGAAGCTGGGGATGTTCTCAGCCCTCTCCGAGGTCTCTGAACCGGTCGGGGCCCGAGTCCGGCGAGTTCATTGAATGGGTCGACTTCGAGGTGGCGGTGGGTGGATTCCGGCGGTGCCGCGCTGTCTGTGTGGGTGTTTTCCTTCCATTCTAGGCCATGCAGGGCGTCTCCCTCCTCCCCCCCCCCCCGAAGCCCCACTGGTCGAAGATATCCGGCCCCAGTTTTAGGGTTTCCACCAGGGGAGGCGCCTTCTGCGTGAAAGCTTGCGGGTGCCGCAATGAATGGGGCAGCAGCCCTGCCGCCCTTGGATCATCTTCAGAGGAGTAATGGTTCTGTAGCCTCTCTCTCTCTCTCTCTCTCTCTCTCTCTCTCTCTCTCTTTCCCTGAGGGGGGTTGATTGAACAGGATTGGACAGAGTAAAAGCCCAGCAGGGCCCATTGACCCTCCGAATGCTCGGTTGACTGAATCTGCCTACGTGGGCTGTGTTGGTCCAGTTTTGGGCCATCGGATTCAAGCTCAGCCCATTTGTAATTAAAGCCCCGGAAATTACCATTTACAATTTTTTCTAGTTATTCGAACTACTTGTTATAGCAAAGCGGGTGTCCCCATCTAGGCCACAGGCTAAGTGAGGGCTACGTCACATGCCAACACGGCCTAAAGGAGATCCTGGGCCACGTGCCAGAGGTTGCCGCCAAGCCAAGACTCATGTGGACTAGCTAAACTGGGCCGTCGCTGGGCCCCTGGCCCACCTCCCCCGCTGTCTCTTCCCATTGACCAAGAAATGAGAGTCAAAAGGCTCGTCTCTTGTTTCCCAGAGTAGTTGCTGGGAAGTGACTGCTACATTCCTTGACATTTATTTATTTAAAGAGAGAGACAGAGAAGGAAATGTTGCTAATGTTGGAAATTAAATGGCTGGCGCATGCATCCAGACGTGGCGGAGCGCTTGGCAGGTCCATGCACGTGGAATGCTGCGGAGGAGAGAGAGGTCAAGAAGGGAGGGTGGGTGGGGCTCGCGGCGGCGCCGCCGCCGTGGTGGCGTTGGTGGACCCTGGCGGGATAGCCAGATCGAAGAGAGGGGGGCCGCTGGCGCCGGCAGGGACTGACGACGCTGCCCGCGCCGTGTGCCAGCGGCAGTGGGTGGCGTTTAAAAGGCCCGCCGGCCGGACAGCTTCGGCATGATTAATGACCGGGGGCCCGATCCTGCCCCCCACCCCCCAACCCAGATGAATCCTTCGCCGCCTGCGAAGCTTCCTAGGCCGAGGAGCCCTCATAGGCAGGCGTAGCCGCCGCCATTTGCTCTACCGACCTCCCTACTGCTCTCTCTCTCTCTCTCTCTCTCTCGAAGGTCGTCGTCCTTCCCTCAACCCCGCCGCCGCCCAGATTCGTACACTAGTTGAAGATTTATACGAATCGCTCGTAGCTGGTCTCGCCGGGGGAGGAGGTGGGGGGGAGGGGGCTGAATTTGCAGAGGCAACATGACCAGCAGAAGCGGTCATTCCCAGCACCACCCGAAGCTGAAGGCGCCGACGCGTGCCCTCTTCTCCTGCGGGATGTTCCGGAACTGCACTCAAACAGTGCTGAGCCCGACGAAGACGGCCCCGCCGCCGCCTGCAGCAACGACGACGACGATGACGACCCCGCCACCGTCTTCTGGCTTGCCCCCGCCTTCTTCATCTCCTCCCCCTCCTCTTCCTCTGCCGACACAATTGGAGAAGGAACACGCGCAGAGTTCAGTCCCTACAGCGACGGCGGCCGAACCCGAAGGACGGCATCCGTTGTCCTCATCTTCGTCATCGTCCTCAACCTCCCAGAGCTTCACCCAGTGGCGGTTCCCGCTCACCCACCCGCCATCAGAGTCCTCCGATCACCGCCTGCACCAGGAATCCGACTTCGCCACCTCGACCGACGACCTTTCCGGGGCCTTCCATGTCGCAGAGCTCCACCTCCCCTCCGGCAATCGCATCCCTGCGCTGCGACTCATCGAGAGATGTCTCGCGCTAGATCCGGGCGCCGCCGCCGTTCCCTGCCCGCTGCCCGTCATGGCCGGAGTCGTAGCTTCGATACTGGATCCGGCCGCGGCCAGACCCGCAGCGAAGGTCCTGCTGGCGCTGCTCCTGTCGGAGAGTAACCGGAGACTGGCCGTGGAGGCGAAGGCCGCGCCGGCGGCGGTGGAGGCCGTCGCAGCCGCTTCGACGTCGGGAGCAGCCGGGGCGGCGACGGCGGAGCGGGCGCTGGCCGCGCTGGAGCTCATATGCACGGTCCCAGAGGGAGCGGTGGAGGTGAGGAGAAACCCCACCGCGGCGGGGTCACTGGTGGCCGCGGTGGAGAAGATGGTCGGCAGAGGGAGGGAGTCCGCCATCGGGGTTCTGTCGGCGATCTACGCCGGCCAATGGGCTGGTGCCGCACCGCCGGAGGTGGGCCGGACGGTGGTGATGGCCTTGCAAGGCGACTGCACCCCGAGGGGCCGGCGGAAGGGGGCGAAGCTGCTTAAGGCGCTCAAGGAAGCCGGACGGCTGGATCTCCCCGACGACGGATGCTGACGGCCATAGCTGCCGCCGCCGCCGCCGCCGCCGCCGCCTCCGCCGCCGAGGGCTCCGCTCTACCGCCAGTTCGGGAGGTGACTGTTGCTGGCGGCGTGACTGGTTGGTGAGAGGGAGGCGAGCGGAGCCTGCCGCAGGATACGGAGGAGACAGCGGGCTCTGCGCACTGTTTACGCCGCAGTCTGGCGGAGCTGGGCGGCGTAGGCCGGCGTCAGGTGGGCGTACCTCGCGGCAGGCGCGGTCGGCTCGAGATCCGGAGCCCCTCACCTCCTCCATGCCTGGCAGCGAGGTCAGCGTCGCCGCCCCTCTTATTTTACTCCTGTCGCCCCTCAGGAATCCCCCGGGTTATCACCGTTGCCCCTGTCCCCATTCTCCGCCTCTCCCCCGCCGTTGCTTTCTCGCTCCTCAAAGACGATATCGATCGCTCTTCTGACCCGCCGATCCCGTCGCTGTCACCCTCCCTGCGCGCGCAGTCGCCAGTCCTCATCGTCTCTGTCTCAACTAGGCAAAGCACAACTTGTGAAGATTTTTGAACCGGAGCTTGTTTCCGGCTGCCATCTCCACTCGCAGATGTTCTCCCTCGGAGACTTGACTTGATGGCGGATCTGTAATCATTTTGCCAGCCTACCGTGCTACCAGTGGCTGAAAGTCGGCACCTTTGCAACCACGAGCTTGGATTAGATCTGGGTAGGGTCTGTTCATCTCTGGCTGTTCGTATTATATTATTAATATGGAGGATAGAATGCTATCTCCGGTAGTAATCACTGATGATTCGTCGGCCGGTACTAAATCTAAGAAGCTTGGCTCATAATCCACGCAAACCCAGGTTATCTGTGGGCATTTAATCTGAGTTCTCGCCATCATGAGGGAGCTTGTTTTCCCTATGGCTGTCTCCCGGCGGTTCCTCCGCCGCCTCGCCCTGATCCTGATCCTCGTCGCCGGATGGGCAGCGACCAGCGCGGTAGCGCGGCAGCCGGCTCCGCCGGTGCACTGCGGCAGCGCCGCCCGGTGCGCGGTGAGTAACGCCTATGGGGCGTGGGGGGACAGGATGGAATGCTGGGCCTCCGCCGTCGTGTACCCGACGACGGAGGAGGAGATCAGAGCTGCCGTCGCGAGGGCCCAGCAGAGCTGCCAGAAGGTAAAGGTCGTCAGCGGGTTCTCCCACACCATCCCGAAGCTGGTCTGCCCCTCGTCTGTGGGGGAATCGATCGTTATCAGCACCGCCAAGCTCAACAGCCACATCGAGGTCGACGTCGAGAACCGGCGGGTGACCGCAGACTCCGGAGTAGGCCTCCGAGCTCTGATCGACAAGGTGGAGGCGGTGGGTCTCAGTCTGGTGGCTGCGCCGTACTGGGAAGGGGTCAGCATCGGCGGGATGGTCAGCACCGGGTCGCACGGCAGTTCGTGGTGGGGAAGAGGTGGCGCCGTCCACGACCATCTGGTGGCGCTCCGGCTAGTTGTTCCGGCCGCGAGAGCTCGGGGTTTCGCGGAGATCATCGAGCTCGACGGCGGAGACGAGGCCTTCAACGCGGCAAAGATCTCCCTTGGCCTGCTGGACGTGATCTCCAAGGTGGGTTCGTTGGTTGGTTTGTTGGTCCTCCATTTTCTCCTCATCTTCGTCTTCTTCCCTGCAGGTGACTTTCTCGCTGGAGCCGGCGTTCAAGAGGAGCATCAGTCTTTCCTTCCGAGACGACGGACGGTTGCAGGACGAGTTCATGGAGCTCGCCGGAGCACACGAGTTCGCCGACATCACCTGGTATCCCTCACAGCACTCGGCCGTGTACAGGCTCGACGACAGGGTCCCCAGGAACAGCTCCGGCGACGGGAAGAACGACTTCCTGGGGTTTCAGAACCTCCCTATCCTGTCCTCCAAGGCGGTGCGATTTCTAGGTATCCTCCCCTCGCTGGCCCTTCTTGCCCCCGGCCAGGAACTGCCTGAACAGGGCGCACTCCTTCCTTCCCACAGAGAAGGCGAACGAGGCAGCGAGGAGCAGATCAGGAGTCTGTGCCATGGCGGCGGTGGAGCTGGCCTTCAAGAGGTTGATGGCCAACGGGCTGAAGAGCGACGGCAACCTCTTCCTCGGCTACCCGGTCGTCGGCCACCAGGGAAGGATGCAGACTTCGGGCTCCTGCGTTAACTCGCCGGCCTCCGACGTACTCAACGCCTGCGCTTGGGATCCCAGCATCAGAGGCCTCTTCTTCTTCGAGACGACGGCCATTTTCCCAGCTTCGACGTTCAGAGGCTTCGTTACCGACGTAAAGAAGCTGAGGGACCTGCGCCCAGAGGACTTCTGCGGGGTAGACGTCTACAACGGGCTCCTGATACGCTTCATCAAAGCTTCGCTGGCGTACCTCGGCCAGCCGGAGGATTCCGTGGCGGTGGACTTCAATTACTTCCGGGCGGACGAGCCCTCCACGCCGAGGCTCAACCAGGACGTGTGGGAAGAGGTGGAGCAGATGGCGTTCTTCAAGCACAGGGCTAGGCCTCACTGGGGCAAGAACAGGAGGGTGGCCTTTCATGGAGTTCCGCAGAAGTACCCCAATTTCAGTGAGTTCCAAGCGGTTAAGATGATGCTTGATCCTGCGGGGATGTTTTCCAGCGAGTGGTCGGACGAGATTCTCTTGGGGAAGGAGGCGGCCGACAAGGAAGACGGATGCGCCATGGAAGGGCTCTGCATCTGCTCCGAAGACAGGCACTGCAATCCCCGCCATGGCTACCGTTGCAAGCCAGGCCTCGTCTACCAGGAAGCGAGGGTCTGCAGATACTCAGCCTCTGCTGCAACGGCCTCCATACACCAAACATGTTGACTCTTGTCGCTAGGAGTTACATCGCCGTGAAGGACTCTTGAGGAACCCTAAGAAATGAACACACCATGGAAACTGAGTTGATATTGTGATCCAAGCTCTGGTTTTTCTTCCCCGACTCTCAACTTCCACCAGAAACTTACACCGAGAAACGGCAGCCGAGCGTCTGCTCGGATGCGAAGAACCAATTAAAACACTACTCCCTAGGGTTTTAAGAAAACACAGAACAAATCAGACAGAACGCAAGTTCCCAGACAGCGACAGTTTTCTGACACGGAAGAAGGGAAGCTCGAGGGAGAAGGCAGAGGCCAACCAGTACCTCTTCGACTCGCGGAGACGCCGACTGAGGTGCATGTTCGGTTAATAGGCCCCTGCGCCAGAAGTAAGCCCACATTAGGTTTACCCAAAAGACCTATTAGTTGACCCCGTATATTCCAATAAAACCGGTGGTCCCCTGAAGAGTTGACCTCAAAATTTGACGTGTCCTCCTTTTGAAAATCCGAGAGGCTCTACGTACGCTGACTTGGCCAGTCGTGTGCTGGAGAATCGATCGGAAGTACTCCGAAGCTGAGATACGCTGCCCTAAAAAGGGTTCCCATGTCGGAAACCAGAGGTTGAAGACGACCCAATCTCCGCGGCCATGGAAGGGCCGACCAAGTTTGGAAGTTCCGTTGGAGACGGTCCACCAATATTAGCTCCTCCCCACGGAGAACAACCGACGGTCTGCAGGTCGAGAGGGTCGAGAGGGGGCAAAATAATAACGGGGGGGCGCAGATGGGGGAGAGGGAGGGATAAGGGCGGGGAGGCGACCCTCCATTGGACGGTAAGCTTCAATGGAGACGCATCACCTCCTCCGAGCGACCCTCTTCTTCCTCCCTTTCTTCCTCGCGGCGCGAGCCGTCCGCCCCTCCTTCTTCGACGACCCATCCAGCAACCCCCTCGGAATACCCGGCTTCACGGGGATGATCGCCGGCGTCGCAGAGGGCTACGCCGGCGAGTGGGAACTGGTCTCCACCAGCTCCGGCGTCTCTGCAATGCACATGGTGATCACCCACACCAACAAAGCCATCATGTTCGACGCCACCAACTTCGGCAAGACCAAGGTCCCCCTCGTGGCGAACAACTGCCGGACGGACACGAAAACGCAGAAGCTGGACTGCACAGCCCACGCCGTGGAATACGACATCGAAACTGGGAAGATCCGGCCGCTCAAGGTCCCGCTCGTCGTCACAGTCGGATGGATCTTTCCTTGCTTGTAAGTAATGGTCATGTACTCAGAGGGTTCTTCCCCCCTCTTCCCAGGTCTCGACCAATCCCTGGTGCTCGTCGGGCGGGTTTGCGCCGGACGGGACGCTGGTGCAGACTGGCGGATGGAACGACGGCGGCAAAGCGGTGAGATATCTCCAAATTTGTGACACCTGTGACTGGAAGGAATATCCAGCTGCTCTTTCTGGGCAACGATGGTTAGTATGGCTGCTTTTTCCTTCCGAGGGGCCACTCGTTCTCGTGGGATCGACGTGGCAATGGCTAATGCTCTCGCGGCGGTGCAGGTACGCCACGCAGCAGATCCTCCCCGACGGCAGCTTCATCCTGATCGGTGGGCGCCGGCAGTTCGGGTACGAGTTCGTGCCGAAGGAGGGGAAATCCAATAAGGCCGCCTACTGGCTCCCCCTCCTCCGGCAGACCACCGACGAGGTAGAGGACAACCTCTACCCTTTCGTCCATCTCTCCACAGACGGCAACCTCTTCGTCTTCGCCAACAATCGCTCCATCCTCCTCGACTACAAGGCCAATAAGGTCATCCGGGAATTCCCCTCACTCGTGGGCGGTTCTCGCAACTACCCCGCCTCGGCCATGTCGGTCCTCCTGCCGATCAACCTCCAGCGGCCCAGCGGCAAGAAGATCCCCGCAGAGGTTCTGGTCTGCGGCGGCTCCCCACCGCTGTCGGCCAAATTGGCCGGGAGAGGGACGTTTCTTCCAGCCCTGAGCACCTGCGGGAGGCTCGTCATCACCAAAGCTAAGGCCGTGTGGAGGATGGAGATCATGCCCATCCCTCGTGTCATGGGCGACATGCTCCTGCTGCCCAACGGCGAGGTCCTCATGCTCAACGGCGCCTCCAAGGGCTCCGCTGGGTGGGGATTCGCCCGCGAGCCGGCGCTCAGCCCGGTGCTGTACTCGCCGAAGAAGCCGCGCGAGCAGAGATTCAGAACCCTAAACCCCACCACCATCCCCCGCGTTTACCACTCCACCAGCGCCCTGCTGCCCGACGGCCGGATTCTGGTCGCCGGAAGCAACACGAACGACGGGTACTACTACACCGGCGTGCTGTTTCCCACCGAACTGAGGGTGGAGAAGTTCTCCCCACCGTACTTGGACCCTCTCCTTCAGACCAGCCGGCCGGAGATCTCTGCGCACGGCGTCTCCGGCAATCTCAAGTACGGTGTTAGCTTCACGGCCGACTTCGGGATGGCCGGCGTGGAACTGGACAGAGCAGAGCTCAAGGTCACCATGTACGCTCCACCATTTACCACCCACGGGTACTCGATGATCCAGCGGCTGCTCATTTTGAAGATCACCGACGTGGAGATCTCCGGAGCCGGAACCTACAAGGTAACCACGGTGGCGCCGCCGTCGGCGGTGATCGCGCCTCCGGGATACTACATGCTGTTCGTGGTGCACCAAGGCGTCCCGAGCAAGGCCGCGTGGGTTCACATCCAGCAGTAGTGGGGGTCCTCCTTCCTCCGTATAGTCATCCCCATTGTTCCTCCCTCCCTTCCGCTCTTCATCAAGCACAACGGAAGGCACACAAAAAAATAAGATGTTGTTATAATTTTTTGAAAAAACATTTTTGTTCATTCAAGAGATTGGCCACTTCATTCATTACTAGAGAGAAAAGAAAAATACTTCAAAGTTCACATTATATGAATAATTTCAATATTTGTGGAAGCAATTGAGAGGGAAATGTTAAGAGGGCGACATGGGATCAAACCAACGTTACTTTTATCTTGTCAAAATCTACCACATCAACTATCTTCTCGTGTCATACATTCGTGATATCTTAACATTAAATCGAATGATGTCAAACTATTAATAGGGTTGATCCAAATTATTTATTTTTCCATACAAGTGCAATCTCATTCTCTAGAGTGCAATAATATAGTTACACCAATTATATGAAGATAATAAGCATGCTTTTTATCATAATCATAAAATCGTGGCATTAAATAGATGTCATGTTTGGATCATAGTTTAGAATCTGGGTAATTGTGGTATATCTTGTTAATCACATTTTTTTGAAAAGTAAGCATAATAACATTATATTTTAACATAAATAATGAGAATTGAATAACAAATTCTCCATGCCAATTTTTAGGTTGTATTTAGATTAATAATGTCATGTTGAATTGATTGAATTTTAATTATTCGATTAGGGTCAAATATTATTAAGATAATAAGATTGGGTTCTAAATCTAAAAGACTCTAAATTTGTAGAAGAGGTTTTACTCCTACTTATATTCACTCTCTAAATTCATAAATATAGGAGGCCAATAACTATTTACAGGGTTCAACTCTCTTGAGTGATTAGCAGAGATTAATAGCAAAAAATTCTACAAAGATTATGAAGGATTTCATGTAGTTTGTTTTTCAATGAAGACATTAATTTAAAGTGCATTCTAAAACTAGATGAAGAGGATATCTATAATGATGTGATTTTTTTCAACCACTTTTCATACAAAAGTTGGAGTGGTATAAAATTTTTTTGACACTTTGATCTGGTTGAGGAAGATTCTATGTACCTTTATGTTATAAGACTAGTTCGACCAATGAGAAAAACTACTGAAATTCGCATACAATTATTTACATGAAATATCATCAAGATACTGAAGGAGTTAAAAGTGATCATTTTGAGCACATTAGCCATTAGAAAGGTGCTAAATTTATAAATAATGTTTTTTTCAAAATATCATATATTTTCTGAGGTCGCTCAACAATACAACATGACTTTTAGAAACTCAGATATTATCTATGAGAAATTTATATGTGTTAGTGTTAATCATAATTTATATATTCAGAATCTATTACTTCAAAAAAGTTTTGAAAAATGTATTTTTTAAAATACAATAATGATTTAATAATCAAAATTTATCTAAATCTTCTTAGAAAAATCAATTTTAAGGGTGGACACATTGAATCATAAGTGGTATACATAAAATCATAACTTTAGTGATATAAATATTTATAATTGTTTTTATAAATAATATTTATTAAAATTTTAAAAATAATGCGTGTTAGAAGATATAGGTTGAATTAAATTAATCAATTTGATACCAATGGCAATTGAACATAGTAATTTATTATCATGGGTATCTAGTACACTAATTTACCTTTCATATTTATATTTTATCTCATAAATTCTTGTTGATTCTGAAAGGCTAATCATTATTTTTCCGTAATAATTTTTGTGATAATGTCAAAAATAATATACAAGGTAATAATCTGGAGCAGTATTTTTTTTTTTGTAATTCAACATAATGATTCATATGTATTCTTTGATTTATTTCTTTTTTAATTTTAAATTCATCTTAAATTTATGGTCAACTAACTTCAAGCTCGTATCTAAAATATTTTTTTATAAATAAATTCCTGATCATTAAGCAAAATCTGATGTTTCAATTGCTTTTATGAGTGTTTTTCACCATCAAAATACTATGCATTAAATGCCCCAACTAATTTTATATTGGAGCAACCCAAATAGAACATTAAGTATTAAAATAATATTTTATAACAATAATAATAATTGAGTAATAAGTCCTCCAATTATTTTGTCGATTATTTCAGGAGATTTTATTTATTTATATATATATATATATACTCGACCCTATATATGACAAAAAAGTTGAGAATTATTCATTAAACCATTGTTGGGTGACTAGAAAGCTCATTAAATGCTGAGAAGATGATATCAATAAAATCATATTATGAAAATATGGAGACTCATTTCAGCTAAAATTTGACATCAAAATTCAAATAAATGGAAAATACTAAGGCTCGAGAACAGTATTTTATAACGTGGTTGCCAAACTAGAGAAAAAGTTTAAATAAAAAACATAAATAAATAAATAAAATTAATTCTAGAACGCCTAAGACTAGGCCACTTGTCAAGGAGCGAAGCGGAAACACCGTAGTGCGTACCATGATTATTTTAGCTAGATTTTCTTATCGGACTGGCCAGGCTGGGATACGGCCCGGGCTAGGATCCCCGCAGCTGGCCCATTCCACTCGGTAGTGTTCGGTATGATCCAACTCACCCAGCAACTCGAAAAGAATTGTCGTGAGACAGGGAGGAAGGTTCAAGAACTACCGTGAGCAACGGCTTCGAAAGGACTCCCGCTTACTGGCTGCTGTGGGTCGGTCGGAGCCCCTGGGGCTGGACGCTGATGATTGCATGCAGATCTTCCCTCTCAGGGTGATGCCCACTGCCCCTGCCGACCTCTTTTCTCTTCTGCTTTTTCGCCGATTCTGCCTCCTGCTTTTCATTTGATCCTCCAGACGAGCTGTGTTCTGAATCGTGGCTTCCTCCGATCGCGATTCCGAGCTCTTCCATGGCGAGTGCGTGCTCTTTTCTCTGCTGAATTCACCGGTTTCGTTCTCATCGTGAGCGTATTTCTCTCAGGGTTCATCTCGAGGGGAGGGTCTCGAGCATCACAAATGTCTTGCTCGGGACACCGGTATGTTTCAAGGCCTCATTCGATGCATTAATCGGCGAATTCCTTATTTTGATCTGTTCTTCGTCTTGTATGCGTGCTGCTCTGACCTTCTTATAATAATCAAATAATAAAGTGTTCTGGAGAGCACTCGCCTCATAAAATAATAGGACATGTAGCGCGTAGAGATTCGTACAGACTGCCTGCCAGTGTTCAATTAAGTCATGAAGTTTCAGTTACGTTGTGCTCGCCTCATTCGGGGTTTCGTCTTCAAGTATGCTGTCGTTACGTTGTTTTTGCCGTCTATCTTGTTCCGATGGTGAACCATAAAATTTCAGTTAATATAACTTCGTCTTAGGCGTAGAAACTGCATAGGCGTTATTTTTTCTTGAAATTTATGTATCTATATCCTACAGCCATCGTTTTTTCTCGAAACATCGCATGTTGAAACGAAGTTCACTTTTTCGTATTATGCCTCAGAAACATGAGGTTCAAATATTGATTTCCACTTTGTCCTAAAAACTCAGCGGCGACTGTGCTCCATGTTTATGCTAAGTTCAATCTTCGATCCATGTTTTACCAGATCCTTGTTAAGTTTTTCCCGGAGATCTGGACAAAACATTCCTTGTGGTATTATCTGTATGCATGTATGCATAATACATATGTCCGTTCAGACGGCCTAAGAGTAAGGATTCACTAAGGCTACAAGGTTCTGTTTGCTGAATCTTTTCCTCGGGTTATATTGCAATACTGTCACCAATATCACTCTTTAATGTGCAGTGAGAGATATCTTTGTCTGACAAGAATGCCTCATATTCTCTTCCTTTTGGTCTTTTTGGACTAAAATAAATTGTAAGGCCCACGAAAAGGACTTTTTCATGGTTTTATCTATTTTTTTAGTCTGATGGTAGATTGTCATGTATGTTTTTTGGTAAATATTAGAAAAGTAAGTACTCCACAAAGTATTATACATACATAGAAAATGTAGACATATTGGGCATAAATAATGTGAAGATGAATGCTGGAAGAAGATTATTTTTTCATTGCAGCTGCTTTTTATTGCGCATGATTTAAGTTTGTATCTTGCTATCCTTGAGATGGATTTGTCTCTGGATATTCGAGATTTTTTTTCTTAGTGTCTTTATGGAGTTGACACAGGCGATAACTATCATTGGATTTAATTTCGAGTTGGGACTATGGAAGGATGCTTTTGAATTTAAGAATTTCAGGACCAGTAGGACTAAGATGAAATCATATGATATAATTTACGGTATAATATGGACGAATTGATATTCTATTTAATTAGGGAGTCGGAACTTACATCAGGAGAGTATTATTTCTATCATGAATCTTGTTACTTGAAACGGATGTGATGTTAACATGAACGTGCCCTATGGGACATTTATCTTCGAGGATGCTTTGTGATTGTAGTAGCTGTATTAGATTGAAAAGAAGTCTCAGAAAATGCCGATTTGACCTTTTGTGGCAAGGCACTGGGCCATTACTTCATGCCTCACAAGGTGTCTATAATATCTCATGGCACGACACTTTCTTGAGGAAAAGAGTGCAAGTATTCTAATCAATTAGTATTCATGTTATCTTCGTCACATGTTAACTAATTTAGGATTTTCGGTTTGAGGAAGTAGTTGTCTTTACTCTGGTGTGAAAAACATTTCTTTTCAGAAGGAGTTCATACTGTATTAAACAGAATGAAGATAAAGTGAGGGAGAAAATAAAACAACAGTAAAAACAATGATTATTAGGTAAAAATGACGAATAAAATCTGTCAAGTCGGTAGAATGGAGCTAGGAAAGGAAAGAGAAACTTCGAAAAGCAAGTTATTCCTGTTCTTGAGCGCGCTGCTCATCCAGCGAGTTTGATGGCCACCTCCCATTTCTATTTCTCTAGACTTCTTCCGAAAATGTAAAATCTCTATGCTGGTCATTGTCTTGCTCATGGATGTTTATTTTATAATTTTAAATTATTTCTCTTCATCTATATTTCCCACAAGTTAGCTGGTGGGAGTTAAGAATAATATTCGGACTGTTTTCTCTATCTTTCTTCTACTATTGCAAAATTTCTTATATTTGAAAGGAAACCATAGACAAGAATTTTCGTCGATATGTCTCATATGTGATAGTCTATTGCATTCTATGATACTTTTCTCTTGATACTCCCAGTTTTATTTTATGGTAGGTTAATGCCCAACATCGGTATTTGAGTCATTTTAGGAAGATGGACAGGGATAGTTCAGATGTGATTGAACAGCAAAAGAAGCAGAAATCAGTGACTTCTTCATGGGTACCTAAGTCCTTCCAATCTAGTGCAAATGAAGGTTTGACATCTGAGCCAATGCCTTTTCTTTGTTGGCACCATTTTCTGGTCGTATAAACTGTTTCTCTCCCTCAAAATGACTAGAATCATTTTTGACTTCGTTTCCACTATGTGTATTATTGTATCTTTTTAAAGAATTTTCCTGACGAAATTTCAACTTGAAAATGCTCATGGTCCGGGGTTTTGGGGTTATATTCAAAACTCACTTATGTTTCTATAAATCTAACAGAATATTGAACATCTTAGTTGTCGTAGTATATCATCATCTGGTTGCATTTTTGCCTTTCTGTCATTATCACTTTTATGATGGATTGGAATGAAATTGCTCTTTTCTTAATTGTATCAGTGTTTGATGTATTGGCCAAGATTACATCCCCTGGGTGACCTGGATTTCAATTTGGATTTCTATTTGAGCTGCAAAGCATAGACACCATTCGGCTTGTCGTTTACTGATTGGCTTTGATGCTCTATTTCCATCATGTCTCTAATGAAGTATTCAGTTATCACTGGAGCCTAAATTTCTAAAACAGAAAATGGTACATGAATCATATTTATTTTCTTGTTCTATTTATGGTGATTTCCTGTAATTATGGGCACAGATAATATGGTTTACTATTGAAGGATCTGTGTGTGAAGTTCATAGAGGTAAAATTCGTAGCATGTTATTTTCGAGATCCATGATATTTAATAAATATAACAAGGAAGAGGCCGTTTGATTAGCTTCTCTAGGATAATTTGCTTGTTCTGGTATGTCTGGATGGACCTGATTGGAGCTGACAGTAATCATGTTCTACAACACTGTTTTATGGCTGTAACCAGCAATTGACCAGGAAATTATTCTGGACATTTCTTTAAATTTTTTAGCACCAATCACTTTGCCAAAAAAAAGGACTACATGCTCATATTCAGGAGAAAAACACCAAAAATGATTTAGATGGAGCCAGATATAAGAAATATGAAAATTTGGACATTGAGCGTCAATATGATTCCTAATAGAACATAAAGATAAAATTTGTACCCCTGACTCCAATTTGATAGTGGTGATGTTCAATGTGTGCTTTTTCTCCCTTAAGTCCTTGTGGTGTCTAAATTAGGCCTTACTGTCATACATATCCATTTTTTTTAATTGGCAGGGATTTTTTAAATCAATGGCAATATCATTTTTGTAATTTTTATCGGTATTGATATCAATATCGGGTTATCTGTACGTTTAATTTTTATCAAAGAGTACTTTATCAACACTTTTGAGACGTGTGCCTGTGCATGTTTAACCCATTCGCAAATGCAAATGGTTTAAACATTTAACCATACTCCCTTTCTGTGGAAATTTTATCTAACCCAGCCGAGCTATGCAAATGAATACGTTAGCCATTCTCCCTTTCTGTGAGGTAGACTCGAAAACTTGAATTTTAGGCCTTTTTTCTGGTCCAGCCTTTATTTGCACAATTGATATACAGAATAGTATACAGTATCTTATGAAAATTACCTGTTAGCAGTAGATCATGATCCGTTGATGTCAGACAACTATCAAGTAATAGAGCTTTCTGATTCATGTATTTTTAATCCGTATTATCATAGTCAATTTTTCATTCTACTCAGACATGACTGTGTATGCATGCAGGATACTTGACAAGGGAACTGACGACAGATCGTGGGAACACATCTAAAATAATGAAGGGTGATGTAAAATTAACTGCTGTTCGATGTCAAGTCTCGTCAGTGCATAATCAATCATCTTCGACGTATGATGCAAGGGATCCAAATAAGGACCCAGTAACAACAGGAAATTCAGCTGGTTCATCAGTTTCTTCATTTCACTTTGTAGGCAACGATTTTCAGTGTGAAGTTTCAGATACAAAAGTGTCATTTTCTTCTTCAAATGAGACTGGCGCAGCTTTCAGATACGAAAGTAGTTCCGTGGAGGTTGAAAGACATGCAGCCTCCATTGAGGTTTCTAGATGACCCTTCTGTTCGCTTCTTTTATGTAAACGATTTTTTGTATATGTTTAGGTTTTATCTCTTAGAACCTGCATCGGAATTATTCCATTTTTTTCTTCAATTAAACTTAAGAGTCTTGAAAATTCTACTGTTGTGAATCAGGCTCTGTCAATCATGACATGCATTCTACTGAACAAATAGTTTTTTCTGATGCCTCCAACTTGGAATAGGCAGGATCAATCCTGAGGCTACAACAGTGCAAAATGTAGAAGGATGTTATGCTCATCAGGAGTCCCTTGTGAGATGATAAATTATTGAGACATAAAATCAACTTCTAGAAGCGGGCTTTTAGTTCCTTAGTTAATTGTCCATGCTGTTCTGCCAATCTGCCAAAATAATATAAGTATAGAAATATATCACCATGCTAACACAATGTGCAGATAGGTTAGGATTCTCTATGTTCTTATTGAGTAGCCCGTTAGGCCCGATGATGAAGTGTTACATATCCATGTGTTCCTAAATTTTAATAATGTGGTCCAACTCATGTGCTAAGGAACTGAATTTTATGTCCTCTCAGTATGTGATATACTCAAAAAGTAAAAGTATATTTGCACCATTGCCATTGTATGTTTGATATTTTCTTGTTACAAATTTAATTCTTTAAGCAAAATATGATCTATGCCTTAAACTCCTTGCCACGATTCTGCAGGTGGATGCCTCTTTGCTTCGCTTCATTAAAGGAAAAGGGTAGTCACTTATTTCGAGAATTTTACGACCATGTTGTATCTTTATCATTCTGTGATGCTGGGTAGAATTAATGTAGTAATTTCTATCCTTCTTTTAGGATGCTTTGAAGTCTCTTTCTCTTATGTATTTTCAAGTCTTCTTTTGTAGGGGTGCCACACAACGACGAATTGAAGAAGAGACGGGAGTAAAAATAATTTTGCCGTCCTCTAGGGGGAGGACAACTGTTGGTCAGTTTTTCTTATGATTCTCCTTTTTATTGGTAGTGTCTGAATCTGAAATTGAGCTGTTTTTGTTTATTAAACCTTGGAATATTGACTGCACATTCTGCTGGCTAAATACATGTTTGCTTCTTGAATCACTAGTGGACGTAGAAGTCCATTTATTGTTTGCATCATCTGAGGATTTTTACCTAAATAGGGATATTTTTGTTGTCACTCTTTTCTGCCTTAATGCATAAAATTTTGAGAGGGCCTATAAAACATAAATCTTTTAGCGGGGCTGTGCAGACTTATGGAAGTCTGATGCTGCATCCTTTTCCTTAGCTCATCTGTGACACCCCTACCACCCTGTGACACTGTCTTCATCTTCTCTTCCTTTTTCTTAAGGAATACTGGTGGGCGATAGAGTCCCAGCATCTGGTCATTCAACTTAAACCGTCACATTGTCCTGTTGAACCTGTTTTCAATATTTCACATGCAACATCCCATGTACATGCACAATTCCAAATGATACAGGTATATTTTCTGTCCATCCAAGGCCAAACCAGACCATTATAGGCAGGGTTCATGCTATCTACACGGAAAAAGAAGTTGACGGAGGTTTCACAGTGAGAACGTTTTATATGCATTCGTGGCTCCCCTCCCTTGCTATCCACGAGCAAAGATTGATGAACCTGTGGTAATGTAGTACTGCGATTATGTACACAATAGCTCATGCTCCAAGCCTGAAAACCTTGAACTATTACCGGATGAATTGGATACAGCACACTGTGCACAATGGATCCTCAGGATATGATCAAAGACCTTGGTAATATATCACACGGAGGAACGTTTAAGTGATTTCCTACTTTAAACAGTGGTTGATATATGGAGAGCAGGTAGGGATATATATGGTTCACTCGAAGGTGATTTTTAACAGACTCCTAACATATGCAGGGATATTATGTATTATTTCAAGAGAAATAGCATAGTAGGAATGCCTGCTTATTAATGGAAACAAGCAGGTTTTGATCATTTGCTGTCTAGGTTGGTAACTAGTTAAAACTAGGACCTTTTCCTACCAGACACTATGGGAAGAAAAAAAACACTGTTCAGTGGGAATTGCTGCTCTATGATATCATAAGGATGATCAAACTCTTAGAAGACTGGTCAATCTCTACAATGCAGAAAACATTATCTTCTTTGAAAGAAATGTAATACTTATTGTCCTGACAAAATAATGTTTATCAGAATAGGCAGCCTAATGAAAGTGAAGTTTCAAGGGTTGTGCTTGGGGATCTGTCAGTGTTATGATGCTTGAAGAAAAGTGTTTACATTTTGGAACCTCGACGAAAAAAAGAGACATTATGCTATTAGTCGTCCATTTTTATCTTCAAGCAGCTCATTTCCTCCCAATCGCAAATTCTTTTTCTGTAAAGTTTGTGTAATGGATCAACAGATTCTCACTGTTTGATTACTCATAATGCTGTACTACAGGCCATTCTGTTTTTGCATACTTCACTGTGTTCTTTCTTAAATATAGAACAATATATCGCTTAATATGGTATGCTTTATTTTTAGTTCTTATACTGATGCAAATTGGGTGCTTTCCCTTTGCAGTGATTGAAGGTCCTTCTATTGAAAATGTCAAAAAAGCTGCCACCAAAATCAATGGGGCAGTGGAGGAGGTAGGTTTTTACCTGTCTGGAGAACTTGGTATCTATGGTCTCTATTGAAGAGCTTGTCTAATTTATCTCAACAGTCGAAAATATATTAGGAACTTAAAAGTGTTTTTTCTTCTAATTCCCAACTTTTTCCTGTCGACTCGATTGTTATGTGTTAATTTATAATATCTTAGAACTTGAATTAAAAAAATAATATTTTAAGAAATATAATTGTACATTTTTCCTTCTTCAAAATAAGATATATCCTTGAACTTTCATGGATTTTTTTTGCATATTTGGTTCTGATGGTGTTTTCCGCAAAACAAGCAGACAAAGGGTCACCTTATCTGCAACAGTGCTATGAAATGTTTTCTTCGAGTGGAGTTCACATTGTTGATCGAGTTCCTTGTGAATGTGTGTAGTACCATTTTCTACCTCTAATTTACTTGTTAAAATTTTCTGTAACTGCTGGATAAAACCTGATCTATACCTACCCTTGATCTCTTACCTAAAACACAGTACTGACCCTTAGTCTGTTATCAGGAAAGAAAGTCAAAAATAAAAGGTTGCAGTCTTTGAGTCACGGTATCCATAATAGACAGTTGGGCAGTACAGCTCCATTTTTTTTCATTTTTTTATGATATTTGATTTGATCAGCATCCTGTGAAAATATTAACAAAAGCCATAAAGTTGGAGAATTGCCAAACAGTTTCTGCGAGGACCAGAAAACAAGTAATGGTCGAGATACGGTTGATGTGGCTAAACTTGGAAAATAATTCACTTTCTGTTGGCAATGCTGCTATTAGGGAAAGAATATGTAAGCTCAACTCATCAGCAGAGGGCAGAGGAAAACCGAGAAAGAAAGGAAAAATGAAGGAAAGGGACATTCTAGTCACCATGGACCACTGGATCCCACCCATTTCCGGCTTGCAATCCTAATAGTAGACATGCATTTAAAGAAGAGGAAAATAATGTCTAATTTTTGGTTGTTCATTAATTTTTGATGTTTATGTGAAAGCACTCCTGCTTTCTGTTGCAATTATACCGTTTGTTTGATAAAGTTTAAAAATAATTTATAAAATAGTAGACATGCATTTAAACGGAAAAAGGCTCTTACCTCAGCGTTGATTCGTCCATTTTGATCCAGAACTGGATCAGAATGGACGTGGCCAATGCATGTCCTCAATCGGATTCTGGGTGATGTGTCCTTGGTATCCATATTCCCTAAAAAAGCTATCGTCTGAATACAGAGCTACAAGATCTGGAGTTGTAGTGGACTTGAAATGAGCCTTGTTGAAAATTTTAATTCATCATCATATTTTCTGTTATATAGTACTTAATTTCCCTTGTTCGGTTTTTATAAATTTACTATGACTGTTGGGAATGGCTTTCATTGGACTTTCCATCTCTAATTGGTTCTCTGACCTCCTTTAGATTTGATGGTCTTGGTAAATCTCTCAAATCTCTCATTTTATATTGCTATTCTGGATGAACATAATTATTCTCTTTCTAGAATGTGAAACATCGTTAAAATATCAAGTGAGTAAAGCACAAAAACTTGGTGGTGTGAATATAGCTATTACTGTTATGTTAAACGCTCTCTAGGTATCTTTTGCTCTACAAACCTGGTGCAAATTTGGCTGATTGACCAGATTCGATTCAACCACCAATCCAATGCTTTATTCCCTCAATGATGACGCTGTACTAGTTTTCTTTTATCCTCTCCAACTCTCATTGTGTAGTAACTTTCCCCCCGAGATCCTGGTCTTTTGCACGGTGTAGAAAATTTTCTTATATTCCTTTCTGCTGCTTGACAAGATCTCCATCCAGTTGCTGTGTTCAATAGCATATTTTGGAAACCCTCTTTGCTGACCTTATCCACAACAAGTTCCAGTAGATTGCTACAATTACTTTACAGATGTGAAATCAAAGAAAAATAAAATCTGGAATAAAGTAAGACGGTTTGGAAGAATTTTTTTTAAAGATGATTTACGGAATAACGTGGGAGCATGCAATTCGCTTTCAATAAAAATTCGTCGGAGAGGATGAAAGGAGGTGAACTGGGGAGTGCAGTCTTGCAGGGGTTAACTTAAAGAAAACTACCTTAATGAAGTATCAACAAAACATGTTCCAATTGATATTCTGGTCAGCATTATCTTATCCTTTCAGGCTTGACCGCTTAGGTGGCTTTCTGCCTTCTATATATCCATCTTGTGTTTCATCACCTGTCGGTGATCGGTATTACCTTTGTGTGTATTCTATAATCGATTGGACCAAAACGACCACACTGTAATTACCTTTCCTAAAAATTTCAGTCGGGATACTAGTGGTTTCTGTATCTATAACATGTTATGACTGTTGCACAGTTTTTCGACGCATGAAAGTATTTAGTTCCACATAGAACATAGGAGAACTGGTATAAAAATAGAGGATCAAAGTTATTACTATCAAGGAATTATTATTTAGATCTTCATGGATGCAAAAACATATTTGGCCAAGATAAGTCATCCTATCATTGATGCGTAACTCCTACTCTGTTAGACAACGTGGCATTGAGCGTCGTTTAGATCAGTAGTTAGTTTTGCATGCTAATGTGGATGCATATCTAAAGATCACGATAACTACTTTTTAAAATTGTCATCCAAATCGGTATTTGGGTTTGAATAATGCTAAAACTGGTAGGACAAACCTACCATTCTTCCATTAGCTTGTGGGTTTTTACAGTAGGCTTACTTTTGAAGTCCTGTCTGGAAAATCCAGTGTTTGGTGTTTGGAATTATTTTTTTTGCATTGAAATGACAGAAGAACGTGATCACGATACTTATTGTTGAATATACCTTACCGAAACTACCTTTGTATGAATTAACGAGCGGTCTTTGCAGGATCTCACATTCTCCACATAAGAGTCTTCTGCTTTCTTCGTTGAACTTCATTCTCTGATCATTCTTTTTTTACTTTGCTTTACAGGGAATTAGAAGCCCATTGCTTGATTACTCCCACTTTGTTTCCCTTCCATTGGCTATCCACCCACAATTGGTGGAGAAGTTAAACGACTTCCAGAATTCTATTGTCGGGGCTTCTGGCCCTGGAAAAGATAGGAATATGGAAGTTGATCCAGAGAATTATGCTTCAGCTGATGGAAATGACAATGAAACCCTGTTTGAAGATGTTGAACTTACTTTGGCGATTGATCGTGACGAGGAACATGTAAAAGTGGAAAGAGATTCTGGAGCTATCAAGAAAACCTCAACAAGATCGAATTCTTCTGTGTTGTCTGGTATTGTAACTTTTCATTGTTCACCATTAAGTTTGAGTCTATCAGGATCCTTTTTTTAAAATATTATAACACTATGCTAATATTCTCTATTCCATTGGACTGCCAGATCAATTAGAAGCCACAAAACAAAAGATGAGCGCGTGTTACCTTCAAAGAAAAAGCTGATGATCATATTTATTACCTTTTTTCTTAGTTGCCACCATTGTCATCCTCTTCGTCATCGTTGTCACAATCCTTATCTCATATTTCCTTGTCCTGCGATGAATGGGTGTGGAGATGTATTTTGATTATCTATTCTGGTTGACATCAACTCTGCTAATAGTGGTGCAAGGTTCCTTGCATAGTTATGAAAGCTGCCCTGTTTGGTGGGGAACAATGAACCTGATTGGAACTGCCATACCCCCCTCCGGTCTGGCAAGAGGGGTATTCCTGTGCAGAGGGGTATTGGAACCTGATTGGCTACTCTTGTGCTGTTTTAGCCTTGAGCCGATCAGCGATTTGAACATATTTCGTTGGCCCTAAATAAATGTGGGGTTCTTGATTTAGTGTTGAATATAGTGAACACAACTTTGCAACCCATTTTTCATTTACTTTGTGGATTTAGTTTTCCAGAGACTGTAGCTACCATCCTTTGCCACTGACACCTATCTACACTCACTACTTTTACTTGTTTGTTATTCCCTTGGTTTGATTGACAGGTCGACCGCCTAACACTCATACTCCCCATTTACCTATTGCTCTTGTCCGCTCTCCACCTTTTTTTGCTTCTGCCGGAAGGCCATTAATCTCAGATGTGCTTTATTTTCTCTGGTTTTCTCTCTCTTTTTTTTTTGTTCCTCTTCTCCCAGGGTTCTCTCCCTTTGTATTTATGTAGGGACTTTCTAGTTACGTAACAGGAACCTCAATAGAACATGGGATGATAACTGGTCTGTACCTGTTTAGGTTCAGAAGTCAGGTTTTAAACTTATGTTCCGAGCCAATGCCATTTCAGATAGGAGAACCATTAGCCATATTCTGAGGTTGCCTGGCAGCTATCAAGTATCATCTACGAGTGATATCCATTCATTTTGTAACAGAGATACTTCTGCCTTTATTGCGTTAGGAGTTCAGTGAATTCCTGATGCAATACCTCATTTGATGTCAATAGTTGCTGAAATAATGTTCCCCAACAGCTAAATTAGACATGAGTAAAGCCAAGGGTATGAACTTTATGAATTGTTGGAAATTAGAGTAAGCTTCCATATTGATGAGAAAACGTAATTAATGTTATTAAATATAATAACTAAGACAGTTCTGATCGGTTTGGAATTCCATGTCCTTTAACAGAAACTCCAGGTGTGGAGACAGATCGAAAGCCACCTGATTGAGACTGCGAAGTAGTGTGTTCTAGTCCAATACTCACCCTGATTGGTATCACATACGTATCAAATAACTTTGTTACCACTCATATTTGTAGACTCGTAAGAGGTTACTTCGCAACATGTACGATGCTTTTCATGTCCTGAAAATACTTTAATTATAGACAGACGTTATAACTTGTTCACTGGATGCACAGATGCCTGAAGATCTGTAAATGCCTTTCAAATGCAAAGTTATTTTTTTCTCATGCAAATTTGGATGCTTTCTATATACAGTCGTTGTCCAATTTACCTTCTTCAAATGCAGATTTGGGCATTGACAGATCCATCTTCATAAAACCGAAAACATTTCACTTAACTGTCCTCATGTTGAAGTTATGGAACAAAGAGCTTGTTGCCGCAGCTGCTGATGTACTGCAGGCAAGTACCTTTTGAGACAGTGATTTATATTCATCTGCATAATCTGAGGGTACTGAGTTTTGCCTTGGTCCTATCGTGAAGAAAATCTCCCCAAAAGTGCTGGAGGCCTTGGACAACCGGCCACTTTCTATTAGGCTTAAAGGGCTGGTAAGCCTCTTTCAGAATTTACAATGTTCTTCACTGGTTTCCAATCGGATGTGATCTCGTTTCAGTATTAAGTTCACATATATCTAATATTTACGCGATTCCCCATTATTTTTCTAGTTGTGAAACTGTTGATTTTGCGTTGTAAATATCGTCTTATGCCTCAACTGCACCATTTGCTTTGTATTTTGTAATGTGAGTCGATGGGAAGCATATGGTTTTTCTGCATTATTGTACTGTGGTAATGTACTTTAGTGGGCCGTCCAATTCAAGACCATATGACGAGATAGACATTGGCCCATCTACCCCGGGCTTACCTTCCTGCATAACAGTGTTTGAGGACTACTCTTACCTCATAATTCGTTTCAAGTTTCTGTGGTCCCGATGCTACTTGTTTCATGTACTCATGCTTATGCAGTCATGGTGCTTGGCGATTGGGTTGTCTCCCTGGTCTTACCATGCAGTCATCCTGCTCTATACACACGTTTTGCATATGCATATATTTAGGCTTCATTCCCTTCCTGAAGCCTGAAGGAATCGGAGAAATCGTTGACTGCGCGGTGGGATCCTCACATTGTCAGCCTAATTTTCTTCAGAATTGCGTTTGGTAAGTAGTTCTGGGTTTCTGAGAATGGCCCATCGGCATGTGCTGACTATTTTGTTGACCAAACGTGGTGCGAGCTGACCGGACTTCATCTCAGAGCCAGGATGAAAGAAAAACCTGTCTTTCGCTCTGAATTTTGCTGCTGTTTCTCCTAAATGTTGGGAACTCAGCCTTTCTGATCTTCTGCTGGCCCCGTATTTAGCTTTGTTTTCTTTGTCTAGATGATAGATAATACTACCCCTCACCATGGACAATACCTGCACATCTGCATGGGATGGCCATGTAATGAACTGAAGCTCTCTCTGGTGTGGCAGGAGTGCATGAAAGGGTCTCCGGCAAGGGCTCGGGTTCTTTACGCTCCGATTGAGGAACTCGGAGGAGAGGGACGCTTGATGCGTGCATGTGGTATGCAATGCACACAAGCTTCGTATGTTCCTAAATATAGCATGACTTTTTCAATATAGCTGCTCTGCTTGACTCAAAACTCTCTCAGAGGTCATCATCGAGGCTTACATCCAAGCAGGCCTCGTTCTCGAGAAGGACGCTCGGCAGACGTTGAAGGTCACATCGGATCACCCAACTTTCTCAACCATCATCATCATCAGTTGATATTGTTTCATTGCAGCTTCACGCCACCCTGATGAATGTGAGGCATAGGAAGAGGTGACCCACTGCGGCTCTCGATCTCGACTCACCCAGATGAATGGGATCCCTTCGGAATGCTGACTGAGAGAGTAACTCTGCAGGAACAAGACGAGAGGGCGGCGGGAGGAGTCCTTCGACGCGCGGGGCATCTTCAGGAGGTACGGGTCCGAGGACTGGGGAGAGTACCTCGTCAAGGAGGCCCATCTCTCTCAGAGGTTCCTCTTCGGCGAGAGCGGCTACTACCACTGCTGCGGCTCCCTCCCCTTCCCGTCCCCGCTGACCCCACAACCAGCTGATTCTTCTTGAACAGGTAGAGAGAGAGAGAGAGAGAGAGAGAGAGAGAGAGAGAGAGAGAGAGAGATAAACGGTGTTACAGTGGTGGTGTGGGGCCCGTAACTCTTGTCCACACAGGGTCCCGACAGCAATCTGCCACGTAACGTTCCAGAGTCCCTGTTCTACTGATAAGCACAGACTCCATGGAAAATCTCCTCATTTTATGCTCCGCTTTTATCCCTTTCCTAGACGGCGCCGGCGACGGCGACGGCGGTCGGCGCCGGTCTCGCGTGGACCGCCCTTCAATCTCTGAATGGATCGGCAGGGGGATTGGAAGGCGGAGCGGGGTGGGAACAGTGCGGGATGTGGGGTCAACCCCACGGCATTGGAAAGAGACAGGTAGAGAGAGAACAACAGGGGAGCGCTGCTCCTCCACGAATATGTGCCCGGAGGAGGGTGGGACCTGATCTCCAAAAGGGCAGAGCACCATTCGAGCCAACAGCCCTCACCTACTTGTGAATCAATCTGTTGGGGAGGGAGGAGACGGATAAAGGCGAATTCCGATGCGTGCTCGTCGGGATCGGGCCTCGATCCTTCGGCGCGCGCGGGGGTTCTTCCTTCTCGTCTGATCTTCAGATTGATGAATGTCTCTTGGAAGATGCGGCGGATGCGGAGCCGTAGCTTCTTTTCATGAGAATCCCGCTGAGGTCTCCTCCCTATGCGGTGTCGGAGCATCGCAATGTTCACGTAGCCCTGAGGGAAAGGGGAGAGGAGTGAGATCAGCAGTGGCAACTGCTGGTGCCGCCGCCGGCGGCGGCTTTGCCATCTGGGTTCTACGGGAATCCTATGATTCGGCGCTTTAGTCCGCAAATCACTGTTATCCAGTCACTCTTATCCGTTTCCTTGATTGGTTTAGACAGCTTTTTTGCTGGCTAGATGCTCCTCCGGCTTTGAATATTCTGTCTGTCTGTGTTTGTTCTTATCTCTTGGGTGCCTCCGTTTCCCTGGCATTTCTTCGGGGAAGGAGGGGGGATACGTTCGGTATCGTCGCCGTTCCGTGAGGAGCCCACTCTTCACGAGGAACGCGGGAGTGATCGGAGGTTTTTGGAGACGGTGAACTCGAGCTTCGATTCTCCTTAATAGCAGATAAAAGAAGAAGAAGAAGAAGAGGAAGAGGAAGAAGGAGAAAAGGAACCTGTGACGTCGATCTTCGACAGAAAATAGGAAATTCGAACGCGATATTCTGCACAAGGAATCGGTCGTTCGGAAATTCGAGTGGATTTGATGAATTCTCTTGCGGTTTTTTGATTTATGCTATTTTTTTTTCCCCTCGGGTATTCACCGAGACTGCATTTAGCTTCGGAATTCGAAGTAATGCTGGAGTTCACGCGCTCGAGCTATCTTCCTTTGAGTATCAGTGTAGAAAACTTTCAATCCCGTCGAGACGGTTGGAGTAAAACCGGTGAGTGGTAACATACTTCTGGGGTTTCGTTCGTGCTTCTTTCGAGCATTCCATGTGATGGGGAGTTCGTGTTCAAGGTGTTGCGCTGGGCAAGCGCCCGATTCACCCAGAGATACCAAACTGAAGGAATCAGAAAATGCGAGAGCGACTTCAGGTGCCTCTGTTTCTCCTGTTTCTTCTTCTGAGCAGGGAGACCCCGAAGAGCAGTTTCAGCGATCAAACTTCCCTAGGGATTCTAGCATTGGAATCAATCGGCTGTCAAGGGTCTCTTCGCAGTTTCTTCCTCCTGATGGTTCACGCACAGTGAAGGTTCCGGCTGGAAACTTTGATCTGCAGTACTCTTACTTATCTCAGAGAGGGTATTATCCTGAGGCTCTGGACAAGGCAAATCAGGATAGCTTCTGCATACATACACCCTTCGGAACAAGCCCTGATGACCATTTCTTTGGAGTATTTGATGGGCATGGAGAATTCGGAGCTCAGTGTTCACAATTTGCGAAGAGAAAGCTCTGCGAAAATCTACTAAGGAATAGTCGATTCCGCACGGATCCTGTGGAGGCCTGCCACGCTGCCTTCTTGGCAACAAACTCACAATTGCATACAGATGGCTTGGATGATAGTATGAGTGGGACAACGGCAGTCACGGTTCTGGTTCGGGGTAGGACGATTTATGTTGCAAATTGTGGTGATTCCAGGGCTGTCATTGCAGAAACGAGAGGGAAGGACATTGTGGCTGTGGACCTGTCGGTTGATCAGACTCCTTTTCGAACTGATGAGCTTGAAAGGGTCAAGAATTGTGGAGCTAGGGTTCTTACGTTGGACCAGATAGAGGGACTGAAGAACCCAGATGTTCAATGTTGGGGTACAGAAGAAGGTGATGACGGTGATCCTCCCAGAGTCTGGGTTCAGAATGGGATGTATCCCGGAACAGCTTTCACCAGGAGTATTGGAGATTCAATTGCTGAGTCTATCGGTGTTGTTGCAATGCCAGAGATCGTTGTCTTAGAGCTTACACAGAATCATCCGTTCTTTGTGATTGCAAGTGATGGTGTCTTCGAGTTTCTCTCCAGCGAAACTGTGGTTGACATGGTAGGTATCTCTTTAAGTCCCTTTACACCTTTTGGTTCTTTGTTCTGGACTCTTTCAAATCTCTGCTTTCTTTCTAGTAGAATGGGCTCATGGGAGTCCACAAGAGCCAGACAAGAACAAACGCATTTTCATCACATAGAAGGAACCGTCTGTTTCTATTATTCAGCGTCTGTTTCTACTGTTGAAAAAATGATGATTTAGTAGCCTACAACAGCAAATGAGAAAACATGATTAGAGCACTTAAGTTATGTGCTTATTTTCTTAATTTGTATTCATAAGACTGACCTATTATATATACAGGACTGTTTTTCGCACTTTCACAGGGCTGCCTCATCAATCTCTGCACCCGCTTTTTTTTTTTTTTGTTTCCTCTAATTACAATCATTTTCATTAAAGTCTCAAATATTTCTTATTTACAATCATCAGCATGGTATGTCGTAAATTATTCTGTAACCACTTAGAAATTCACACTGCTGCACCCCCTGCATACTATTGGATTGTGATTTTCTGATTGAATCTGCAGGTTTCGAAATTTAAAGACCCCCGGGATGCATGTGCTGCAATTGTTGCTGAATCATATCGACTTTGGCTGCAGTATGAAACTCGTACAGATGATATTACCATCATTGTCGTGCACATAAATGGACTAATTGGCGTATGAGGATTTTTCTCCTATGATTTTCTCATCTATTCATGATTTTTTGTTCTTATATTTCTTTTGTCCATTTTTTTATTTACTTATTAAGATCGAGGTCCTCGCATATTTTTTTCAGACAGCTTCTGTGCAAGGTCCATCCAACAGTTTAAGAACTCTGCCACAAGTCATTGAAGTGACAGGGTCTGAGTCTCCCTCCACACTTAACTGGAACTCGTCAAACCAGCGTGTGAGGCAAGATTTGTCACGGGCACGACTGAGGGCCATTGAAAGTTCCCTTGACAAGGGACTCGGGTGGGCCCCCCCTTCTCCATCGCATAGAAAAACTTGGGAAGAAGAAGTGAGACATCCCCTATCACTGTCCCTTTCTCATCATCGATTGTTAAATTTCCTTAATCGGTTGACATTATTTCCGTGTATTTGTCTGTTCGAACTTGTCCTAATGTCAGGCACACATCGAACGAGTTCTGCATGATCATTTCTTATTCAGAAAACTCACTGACTCTCAATCTCGTGTGTTGCTGGACTGCATGCAACGGATTGAGGTCAAACCTGGCGATATAGTTGTTCAACAGGTTAGTCTCATTATTCATGAATAAACCCACTCTGAGGTCTGTACTGGTGATGCTGTATATTTAGACGCTGCAGAGGGGATTTATCTTTCTCATGTTAACTTACTGTGATAGATGCGAATTTCAGGGTGGAGAGGGTGACTGCTTCTATGTAGTTGGAAGCGGAGAATTTGAAGTCTTAGCTACTCAGGTGAGCTCAAACCCTTTAATTGTACAGACAGCTCCTTTATATTTTTTACTCTCCATTTTCAATAGCTATTAAGCTTAATCCCACCGAAGTCCACCTCACTTGAAATTGATGTCGGATCAAAGCTGAAATGGCATATGAATGACATCATCCGTGTTGTTTTCTATAATATACCAGTAATCTTCATGATTTATCTTTTCCTTTTTAATGTCATGGGTGGTATTTTTTGGTGAAAGTAATCTCAGTGTAATTTTCTTTGTATTTTCAGACGTGTAAATCTGAGGATTCTTAAATGATCTATTTTCTCTCTAAAACTTTTCTGTCCAAATCTGTTAGGATCTCTTCTGATTAAGATCTCGAGGATATTTTCTTGAAAATCCTATTCCTGATTCCTGTTTCGAGGGATCCTCCAAAGTAATCTTCATCTGAACAAAAACAATTTCCGGAATAGTGACCATATGCCATATTGCTTTCGTAGCCAATTCCTTCGGAACATAGATGATTTCCTGAAGCTATTTGTTTCATAAAAGAATGCAAGTGTCTCATTGGCTACACTGATTTTTTAAATTTCAGGAGGAGGAAGGTGGAAAAGAGGTGATCAGGGTTCTTCATAAGTACACTTCTGAGAAGTTGTCATCGTTTGGGGAATTAGCATTGATGTAAGTCTGTTAAACGGGTGGTTTGTGTATGTTAATAAATTAAAGGGAATATAAGAAGCGAACGCCTCGCGATGTGCGGAGGTATGTGTAGCTGAGACTTTAGGTTCAAGTATCAGCAAAAAAAGGTCTACAAAATCTAGATAAAAATGTTAAAAGGATCCTTAGAATTGCTACAAACTACACATAACCTCTACTTTCTGGTATTCTCATGAGATTTAGGATTAACCATCAGAGAATTTTTGCATTTTATTCATCAAAGAAAAGAATCCAGTTGTACATTTCTTCAATTTACTATTAAAAGAAGCCTTAATGCATTAACAATGAAGTCACCAAGTTGTCTTCATTAAGAGCATTTTTGCCTGTTGGGCATCTGTCTTAATTTGCAAGTATTCATTTGTTTATCATTTTCGGACAGGTACAATAAGCCACTCCAGGCATCTGTTCGTGCAGTGACGAGTGGTACTCTTTGGGCTTTGAAGAGAGAAGATTTTCGAGGAATTCTCACGTCCAAGTTTTCCAACTTATCGTCACTGAAATTACTTCGATCTATAGATCTTTTTTCAAGATTCACAGTATTGCAGCTGAAAAATATTTCTGATATACTTGAAGAAGTATCCTTCTCTGATGGGCATCCGATAGTTGAGAAGGTAACAAAACGGTGTAGTCATCATCGCGATTAATAGTCTTATGGTCTAAGGACAGATTTCATTATAACGTCCTATGCCAGAAAGTTGGCAGGGTTTTTGTCTTTGTGCTATTTATACGTCCAAACCATGTGAGAAATATGATAGGTTCCTAGTGAATATTATTTTTTAGTGTTTTGAATGTAAATCAAGATAAATTCCCTTTGAGAGATTATTCTAAAGCTCATGTGCTGTTGCTCATTCTGCATGTAGATAGAGGTAATGGATAAGCAGGGACAGCTCAATTCCTTGCGCATGGCTCTGTATTTTATTAAAGGCCCTCGTTCCCTTACTGAGTTTCGTCTATTTGTGTCTTTTGCAGAGTCAGTATCTGTCTGCGCTGCATATTATTCTGAAAGGTCAGGTGAGAATGACATATGATGATCAAACTTTGCGGAGCCCAAATGTTCGCAGCCTTCCGTCTCCTAATATTACACAGGAAGATCATGCCCACAGAAACAGTGTGCATGAGGTTCTGTTCTCGGAAGGAAGCCACTTTGGCGACTGGACACTTCTTGGAGAGAAGATTGGCTCATTGAGTGCTATTGCTGTTGGTGAAGTTGTTTGTGCAGTCATTACAAAGGAGAAGTTTGATTCAGCCATCGAACCTTTACCAAACCTTCCACCAGATGATCAAAAGTACGTAGATTTATAAAGGGTTGATTTTACATCTTTTGTCTTTAATGTGAGCCATAATTACTGAGAGATGAACCATGGCTGTGATACTTGAAGTGTAGACTGCTCCTACAGTGTTTTCCCTCTCTGAGTTACAATACTGATATTTTATAGCGTGACTCAGGTTGAAAAATTCTCTGGTTTCCTTGAAAGGTGCCATCACAGATGATGCCACAAGGCTGTCTAAAATTCGACTTTCTGATCTGGTACGTGGTTAGTTGCTTGAGTCTTTTTCTTTGGATCGCTTTTGCGTTCTCATTGCCAATGGTCTTCCAGGAGACTTTTAATCTAATATTGATTTCAATCCAGGAATGGAGAAAGGCCATACATGCAACTGACTACAGTGATCTGGGCATTGTCCTTTGGAAAGATTCAAGTAGGTTTGACAAAATGATTGATTTTTTCATTTGTGAATGAGGCTGCATACCTTCCCCAAAAGGTTTATATGCTTTACTACCTCTTTGTAAAAAGCTATTTCCTCTGTTCTTTGGATGGATTTCAGAAGAGTTTCTGACTTTGAAAAGATTTTCAAAGAAGAAGATCAGGCAGCTTGGAAAAGAAAATCACGTTCTCAAGGAGAGAGATCTATTGAAGAGCCTGAGTCATTCAGCTCATGTGCCTCGTGTCCTTTGCACACTTGCTGACCAATCGTATCTTGCAATACTGCTTAGTGCGTGTCTGTCTTGTTCACTATCTTCGATACTGTACAAGCCCCTGGATGAACCAACAGCACGATTCTGTGCTGCGTCCGTGGTAGTTGCTTTGGAGGAACTTCACGAAGTCAGCTTCTTTTTCTTGCTCTTCTCCTCCATATATAGTTTGCGTACTGTGTGTCATTCTAACACACATCCTATTTGAATGCAGACCTCTACCCTTTATAGAGGTGTCTCACCTGAGATTCTAATGCTTGACCGTCGTGGGCATCTGCAGGTTAGATTTTTGACTTTTTATTTAAATTTTTAGTTGCTTTCTATATTTATTGGCGCTACCGATACAATATCACCTTGTATTCTCAAAACGTGTAGCTGGTAGACTTTCGATTTGCGAAAAAGTTGGCTGGTGAAAGGACATTCACCATCTGTGGGACCGCTGATTCCTTGTCTCCAGAGATACTTCAAGGGAAAGGGCACGGTCTCGCTGCTGACTGGTGAGTGTGCTTAAAACAGAGTTCTGACTCTCTTTTAGGGTTTCATGTGCGTTAGTATGATGCAGTATGTCCCAAGAAAGACCGTTGATGGCGTATTGGATCAACAAAATTAGTTTTTTTAATTTATTTTTTCTATTGGGCTCATCTTCCAATCGTATCATTGGGATGGTTTCTGATCTGTTTTAATTTTTGTTTTTGTTTTTGTCGACTAAAAATGCAATTGGATTTTTATGGTTCTTCCCAGTTTCCTCAAGCTTTGTGATCTTCTGGATTAACTCTAATGGTGTTCGTCTGATTGGTGAAAATCCTCTCGTTTATACAGGTGGGCATTGGGGGTGCTGATTCACTTCATGCTTCAAGCTGAAATGCCATTTGGCTCATGGAGGGAGAGTGAACTAGAGACGTTCTCAAAGATCGCCAAGGGGCGTCTGTCTCTTCCAGAAACTTTCAGCAGGGAAGTGATCGACCTCATCACCAAGGTGTGATTTTTTATTTTTTTTTAAACGCACTTGCATATCTACCCATTGATTTCTCCCTCGATCTTGCGTACAACTCTGATGGGAGTTTCTTCTCTGATACTCGGATATAACTTAACGAATCTGAGATAAGTAGTCACCTACTTACCGTGGTCGTTGCCAGCTGCTGGAGGTCGACGAGACGAGGAGACTGGGCAGCGATGGCGCCGAGTCCGTAAAGAAGCATCCGTGGTTTAGTGGCCTCGATTGGAAGGGATTTGCAGACTGCACTGTTCCTGTCCCCCAAGAGATCACTTCCAGGATAGACTACTACCTGGAAAACCGCGCAGAGGGCGCCAAAACTCCGACTATTTCTTCTCCATCTCCAGAGGCAGATGAGGCGGGCGCGCCGCAGTGGCTCGAAGATTGGTGAGGCTTCCAAGAGGATCTCGTGAAAGCCATTGGGAGCTCTGTCGAGGTTGCTGAAGCTCTCAAAGCAGCAGCTTTATCGCGTTCGCGATCATGGTGATGCTCCTAAACGGGACGGCCAGCTGCCCTTGAAGACGGGATCGGAGTTTTCGGCTTCGGTTTTTCTATATGATATGATGTGTGTGTGTGGAAGGGGGGTTCGTGTGAAAATCTTTCACGTGGAATTTTGTATGGAGAGGAAATCTCTCGTAGAAAATGTTCGTGTGGAACCAACCTGTTAACGGAGGAAATTCCTTCCATGTAATAAATGCGTTATTCGTGGATGATTTATCACTGGACCCATGATCCCTCGTGCACTTCCTGGCTTCATATTTTGCAAGTTTCCTATTATAAAGCACCGATCATATGGGTTCTTTCAATCTCTCTCGGCTTTCATTTCTTCATGATTTTTGTTTTCTAGTGTAAGAAGTTGTGTACCATCGGTGGGGGTGTCAGCAGCCTGGCCCCGGGCCCCCAACCCGAGCATCTCTTACAGGGCCTGACCTCAGCTCGGGGTCAGAAAACCCTGGAAACAGACTCCTGGTCCGACTTTGCGGGCTTTGGGGTCAGACTTCAATGCGTGTGTGTGTGTGTGTGTGTGAGAGAGAGAGAGAGAGAGAGAGAGAGAGAGGCGAGGAAGTTGACTGCTTGGGTCGAATCCTAACAAAAAATTAAAGTCAGGTCACATTCTATGCCGATTCATTTACACCTAAACGACCGCAGATATTCATGGAGCAATAAATGCGCCCCAAGTTATATATTATCTCTGCGGTTAATCATCGAAAAGGCTTCGTAAATACGAAGCACTGAGCAGAATCTTAATGTTCTGCGTCCTGTTTTCTTGTCAATCGTTTTCAATGTCTCTATCGGATGCAAAATCTTGTATGGGATCTTCCGTCCAAACTGTCACTCGGACAACGAGGAGAGCAGTCACTAATTTTCCATCTCTGCCGTACACGGCTTGTGGAGCTCTCTTGAGAAGGAGCTGTGGAATAGTCTAATCAGGCGGAAGAAACCCATTTGAGACGTCGGACACGATGGCATATTCCCCGAGAGATGCAGGATGACACGCGTGGCTTCGCTGCCCGTCCGGCTTGCAGAGAGTGCAGGCTCAGAAATCCATGGCGGCGACGATCAGTCTCGTGAAAGGCGGCAGTCATACAGACGCGAAAGGTAATCTGTTCGTCGATGGCTCCGGGATCGATAGTGACGATGATCAATGACGACAAGGCTCCGAGATCGACGGTCGGCTTGGGGACGCTCTCCTTTCAATCTGAACTTCGCAAGACAGCGACTACGAGGTCGGAGCTGCTCAGGGAAATCTGCTCTGTCCTTCAGAACCTCCACCGTCGTTCTCTCTCTCTCTCTCTCTCCCTCCTCTTTCACTACATTATTTGCACATGTTGGAAAGGGTGATAAGATAGAGACAAGACATTGGGCTGGAAACAATAATTGAGGGCTAGCAGACGAGATCCGTCACTTGGCCGCGTTTATTAAGAAATCCGAGATCTCTATCATTTCGCGACGTTCTATTAAAGAAACCCATCAATCGGAAACGAAAGAAGACTTCCATATCTAAGCTTAGCTCAAACCAAAATAACCAACAATCATTAGCTCTCCCTGGAAAGGAGGTGAATCTCTCTCTCTCTCTCTCTCTCTATCTATCCATCCATCTACCTTTCCATAAATAGAAATAATATGTAAGATCAACGTCCTCATCACAAGAACGCATTATGCACGTGGAAACTACGTAGTTGTTTTGGTATCCAAAGGAAAGTGCGACTTGGCATCTTTTCCCCTCGGATCAGCTTGGTGGCAGGATCGTCATCAATTGAGGGGATCGCAACGATTTTAGAACGTCCTCACCGTATATATTAGAATGTGGAAAATGTTGTAGAACTAGGAATTATGTAATGACATCTTGACAAATGATTTGGTTTGGGGTCAAGGGCCGTTACTGTCACCAGCCTGGCGTGATCTTCGACAGCACAGAGAGCTCGATAGGACTCTGGGCTCCTGGTCTTAGTTCCTGTTTATTGCGCTGAGGCCAACTCCGACACAGTCAAGAGGCTAGTCATGTCACTCCCAGCCTATGTGAGCTAGGCGTGGATGACGAAGGCTCACTGTCACCTAGTGATGGCTCTATCTATACATACTCAGCAAGCAGAGGGATGAAGATGCGGTAGGAGGGACGGAGGAAGCAGAGAGGAGTAGGTGAGGTGACCAGAATGGCGAAGATTGCGATTGGGAGTAGCGACGAGCCCGTGCAGCCAGACTGCATCCGTGCGGCGGTTGCCGAGCTGATCCTCACGTTCCTCTTCGTCTTCGCTGGCGTCGGGGCTGCCATGGCCGCCGGTACCCTCTCCCGCAGGCCTTTCCTTTCCATTCACCCTAAGTTTCCGAACGCCAACGTCTTCCCCTTCTTTTCTTGGCTTCACTGTAACAGCGAAGATGGTGGGAGGAGGAGGGATCGCAGGCCTGACAGCCGTGGCCGTTGCTCACGCTTTAGTGGTGGCTGTGATGATCTCGGCGGGCCTTCACATCTCTGGTGGGCACCTCAACCCCGCCGTCACACTGGGTCTTCTCGTCGGTGGCCACATCTCCATCATCCGTTCCATCATCTACGTGGTCGCCCAGCTTCTGGGTTCTTCCCTGGCATGCCTCCTCTTGAAGTACCTCACAGGAGGCCTGGTGAGCACAATTCTTCACTCAGACCTCTACGCTTGATCCCTTTTCTTCAAACTCCTGATGCCGGAGCGTCAACGGGAGCTGCCGCAGGACACTCCGGTTCACACCCTCGCCGCCGGGATGGACGCTATCCAGGGGCTGATCATGGAGATTGTCCTCACGTTCTCCCTACTGTTCACCGTCTACGGCACGATAGTAGATCCTAAGAAGATCGTCCCCCCTGGGCTAGGTCCGCTACTGGTGGGGCTGGTGGTGGGTGCCAACATCCTCGCCGGCGGACCCTTCTCTGGCGCGTCCATGAACCCTGCCAGGTCCTTCGGGCCTGCTCTAGCGATCTGGGACTGGACAGATCACTGGGTTTACTGGGTCGGCCCCCTCATCGGTGGCGCCCTCGCCGGCCTGGTCTACGACAACTTCTTCATCATCGAAAGTACCCATGATCCCCTCCCAACGGGGGAGGAAGGATACTGAAGAGCTTTCCTTGCCTTGGGGCCAGGCTTATCTCCCGATCTCATTTGCTAAGCTGTGGCTGTTGTCGTGGTTTAATCTGCCACGTATTTCCCTTCCAGCAACATATTTCGACGCTCGCTGTCGTATCCATGCGTGTAACACGCAACATACCCTAAACCTTAAAATTAATAAATCATGGCAATTGTTGGTAGCTGGGAATTCATTGGCTTATATAGCATCCATTAGCTAGAAAATAGAGAAAAGTTTGAATTAAATACAATTTTAAAAGAGAGAAGTTATTGAGCGTATCAACGGGGGAAATTAAGCGTGAGAGCAGTGAAAAATTTCAGCACTCGAGCGAGTGCTTCCCATTTCACTCAGGGAGAAGGCCAGTCACACGGCAGACAGTGAGAATTTCATCAGGCCTGGCCCAGATCAGCCTTGACCAACAGCAATTATTATCCACTTAATGTAAGGCCCGAGCCCATAGACAGCACGGCCTCCTTAGGGGCCTCACTGGCCCCACCAACACCGATATCAATCGTTCATCAATATCACGTTGATCCTATTCTCAATTATAGGGTATCGTCGTAATTCGATTCTAGAGAGGACTAAATTATCCGCAATCAGTGTGCTCGGAGTTTGACCCTGAAATGGTTTACATCTGTTCATGAAAATCACGTCTGGTAGCTTCAAGTGAAGGGAATCATCCCCTCGCCAACGTTTACACTTTCGCTACCAGGAGATGCCCAAATGATGGACGTATTAGCACCTAGAACAGACGTTTCTACTGTACTCAAAGAGGCATAAGGAGCCCACTCGCCGGTGCCATATCCTTCTTCGCGTTGGAACATATCATGAAATGACGAGCGTCTGCGTGAGGAAGCATGGGGTTTCCTTGTAAGAAGGATAGGACGTGTGCGAGTTAATGGGCGTAGATACTTCTCCATGCTGATATTCATTCATCTGGGCATCTCCTCCTCGGCAAAGAGAGCTTGAATTCTAGTGGAGATATGTCGTGAGAGGATACGTGTAGCAGGAGGGTTGGAGCCCAAGCTCTTTGCCTCTGTTGGAGTGGAGATCCTCCCAAGGTTTCTTTAATGAATGCCTGGAGCGAAAAGAATAATTCGGATCTGAAGGAAACTGACTCCATGCCGATCATCAAAACCTAACACAGAAGATTGTCTTACGTCTGCGCCTCTCTAGAGCCAGCCGTAAAAGCTGGTTCTCTGCAGGTGCTGACGGCCATTTGGGTCATTTGACAACGCTCAAGTAATTTAGGAGATTATTGCTATGATAATTATTCTCAAATGAGATTAACACCGTTAAAAATAAGATAATAATTGATTTTTTTTCCATGCTCTACTTTTTATAAAAATATTAACTCGTCAAACTGGTGAATGATTATACGGCCCTAGGATAGATGCTAGAAGGGCTCTCATAGGTCACATTCCCAATAAAAAAGTTGTCTGCAAAAGACCTTTTTCTGCGTAGCCTCATGCCCACACAAAAAGGCATTCACTCTCACTCAGTCTCAATCTCACACTCTCTCGCTCTCTCCCTCCCCCCCCCTTTCATCGAGCATCCCCCGCACCAGCTCCACCCTCCCGGCTGTGCATGGGCCTCCATGTCGGGGCCGTACACTCACAAGACGTCAGGGGAGGTCCACGTAATTCAGTGACCGAAGACGAGAAGATCTGGGGTGTGAGAGAGAGAGAGGGTAAGGAGGTCGGCCTAGCACTGATTCCTTCCTGCGCATGCGCCAAAGAGAGGGCACCCACCCCAACCTGTCCGACCCGGTGAAACTACTCCGTCAGGCCTCACTCTACGACAACGCCGCTGCCGCCTCTCCTCCACCACTCGTTCCCTCAAGTGAAATCCGGCAGCTTCTCGCTTTCCAGGTTTCCCCGAGCCTGGCCGTGCGCCCTCTCTCCCCCCGCGTCCCTAAACTCTTCCACCTGCGTCCTTCAAAGACGAAATCTATCTCCGTCCGCAAATGTCCGCATCAGAGGAGAACGCCCACCCTGTGGTCTTGGGGGGCTCCCAAAGTCTCTCTCCTCTAAACCAACCCGTTAGTCAACAGCGAGACGAACGAGAGTCAAGCCCACTCTCAGTCTCCCCGCAACGGTCAACAGTCACCGCGGTCTTCCAACGTAGCCATGAGTCCGCTGACCCCCGGGGTTGCCTCAGAAGCGCCGAATCGTTCGGCATCTACCAGGCTGTCTCCTATCCTCATCAACCCTGGACCAACCGAGTTGGATACGGCGACCCCCTTGTCTTCACCTCATCCTTGATATGAAAGAGTAAATATCTCACCGCCAGAAAAGATTTTTTTATTAACCTCCAAGGCATGAGATGATAAGGTTGGTCGGCGTGGCCTGTGGCGGGGAGCACGCGGGCCGGCATGATCAGAGTGCTGACGTGTCTCACCTACCAAAAGAATAACGTCCAGCCGGGACGGTAATATCTCTGGAGATCTTCGCCACGTGGGAGCGTGGCCCCTTGCGACCGCGGCCGACTCGCGACGGCCGGCTGTCAGCTACTCAATTGGCGCAATCGGGGACCAGATATTCCAGCGCCGCAGTCAGAAATTACAAAAATAGAATCTACGTGGAATGGAAAAAGATATGATACTACACCCCTTCTTCTTGGATCTGTCTCTTTCCCTGGTCGGCTGGAAACCAATTAATACAAGGGGTGAAAATAACATGAAAGGAGGGGGGCGGGGGGTGATGCCAAACCGACCAGCTGGGCGGGAAGTTGAAGGGGGTGACGCGGCAACAGGATATTGGATGCTGGCCGAATAGCGGCGCCCGGTGGACCAAGGGATACGGGCCGCCGCCCAATGACCTCACGAGACGGACGGCCCGTTCTGGGGCTAGGACGAGCCCACCACAACAGCGATGATTGAAGGAGTGGGCCAGCGGGCCGAGATTTAGAAGCCACATGGGATGGCGGGAGGGATTATTAATGGGCTTCCCGACGGATGCAGGAGACCATGATAGGACAGCTGGCGGATGGATATTGGATATGGCTCGCCTGCGTCGTTCGCCTCATCCGCTCCATCGCCGGCGAGCTGAGCTGGTATATAACGCCCCCTCCCTCTGCGGAGGTCTCTCACGATTCTTAGCTTCATCTTCTTCCCTCAGTGAATTTAGCGCCGGTTGGGACCAAGAGCGAGCCTCGCCATGGCTGGAATCGCCTTCGGCCGCTTCGATGACTCCTTCAGCGGCGCCTCTATCAAGGCTTACATCGCGGAGTTCATCTCCACGCTTCTCTTCGTCTTCGCCGGAGTAGGATCGGCCATAGCCTACGGTTGGGTTCCCGCGTTGCACTCGTGGAGCGGTCTGACTTTTGTTTCTTGGGTGGTGATTCTGGCTGAAGACGTTGACCATGTGCAGGGAAGTTGACTTCGGACGCGGCCCTCGACCCCGCCGGACTAGTGGCCGTGGCGGTTACCCATGGGTTCGCTCTGTTCGTCGCTGTTGCAGTCGGCGCCAACATTTCCGGTGGTCACGTCAACCCCGCCGTCACCTTCGGCCTGGCCCTCGGCGGGCAAATCACCATCCTTACCGGTATCTTCTACTGGGTTGCACAGCTCGTTGGCGCCATCGTTGCCTCGCTGCTCCTGAAGCTGGTCACCGGCGGCCTGGTAAGCGAGAAACCATCGAACACAGTCTCGGCCAGTTCCAGCACCATAGCGCTTCGTCTCACTGCTCGCTCGTGCAGGCTATCCCGACCCACTCGCTGGGGTCCGGAGTAGGAGCCCTGGAGGGTGTCGTGCTCGAGATCGTCATCACCTTCGGTCTCGTGTACACCGTCTACGCCACCGCAGTGGATCCCAAGAAGGGTTCAGTGGGCACCATCGCCCCCATCGCCATCGGTTTCATCGTCGGTGCTAACATCCTCGCCGCCGGGCCCTTCTCCGGTGGATCCATGAACCCCGCTCGCTCTTTCGGACCCGCCGTCGTCAGCGGCGACTTTTCAGGGCACTGGATCTACTGGGTGGGCCCTCTTATCGGCGGCGGCTTGGCTGGCCTCGTCTACACCTACGCCTACCTGTCCTCGGAGCATGCACCACTCGCGAGCGACTTCTAGATTCAAGACCTTGATGAAAAAATCTGCGGATTGAAAGGGTGAGGAGCTGAAATGTTTCCAAGCTCGTGCTTCTTGTTGTCGGAATAATCTTTTCCGAGCCTTAGTGTTTCGTTGTAAAGGTCTCTGTCTGCATTTGCTTTCTTATGGTCGTGCACCTTCTGTATCATTCATGAGAGACCGTGGCGCAGTCACTGGGTTTGAATTTCTCCTACCTATCTACTGTTGCGATCACCCCGCGACTCAGATAATTTAAGGTGGAAGGTGTGGTGCCCTCGGCTTCCTTCACTGTGAGTCCCGGGGGCCTCCAAGACGGAATCGGTCCGAGTGCATTGAACCATAGGAGCCCATCCTAACCCTGGACTTTAATGTGCAATGGTCCATTCCAGTCTAAATCAACCGCGTCCGAAGACAAGGTTCTCACGTGAACCAGGAATGGGGTTGATAAGCTCCACGCTGTCTGGTTGCGGGTGACTGTAGACCCCATCCCCCACTTCATTTCTTGCGCACTTGCCCACATCCGTCCACGCGTCCCCGTAGTGGCGACACTGTATAGTGGTGAGTAGTATCAAAATCAGGACCAAGTAAGTTCATCTACTTATCCACATCACTTCTTTCACTTCATATGGTTCGATGAACCCTAATTACAGTTCGACGAAAAGGTCGCGAAAATTGTTGCATACAAAGTTAGTTTATTTTCAAAAAGCATTATTTCTCGGCACAAACTCATGAATTCGTTTTGACAAGCGAGAGAATAAGAGTTAGTGGACTATACATAAAAGGAGCTGCAGCTGGTGAATGTGTTTCATGGGTGCATCTTTGACGATATAACAATAAAATTTTGAGTAACTCATTTTGGCGTAGAGAAATCGATCAAACCATATGTTTTTGGTAACAAAATCATGATCATATTCTTGGTTATTCCCAGATCAGGTATTGGACGACATTCCCTCAGGGATCCTTTTTTTCTCACACCGGTGTGAAACAAGGAAAAAGGGGCAAGCTCTCTAGTTTCAACGCGACTGTGTCTGGGACCACGGCCGACGCGGTTGGTTGACAATCACGCTGTGCTCTAGAAGCCGTGAAATTTCGGGGGGGGGTTCCGCTGTGGAGGAGCCTCCCGGGAGAAGCTTCTTCCGAATTTCTTTGTTCAGTAGAGGGGAGAGGCTTCATTTACCTGTTCACTCGCTCCCGTCTTCCTTATTTGATCGGAACAAAGAGCTCCTTCTCGTAACCCCCCGATCCTCACTTTCCCACACATCGTAGTTCCATTTCTGGCGTCTCCAGAGACTCAAAAGCTTATTACTGGAGACATGAACAACAGGCTCCGTTCAGTTGTCCAGAGCGGCGATGTCGCCGCCTTCGTGGAGTTCGTCAGGGAGGATAAACAGGGAGACGCAGAGCAGACGAGCACCCTGGCGCTGACCAAAGCTCTTTTCCTTGCGGCCAGGCTTGGTCACGATGAGCTGGTGTCAGAGATCGTGAAGATGGAACCGAAATTGGTGGCATCGGAGAATACCCGGATGGAGGCGCCGGTTCACGAAGCGTGCCGCGAGGGGAGCGTGGAGGTCGTGGACGTGTTGATGGCGGCGGATCCTTGGGTGGGCTACAGGCGTAACGCCGAGGACCGGAGTGCGCTAGCTGTGGCCTGCATCCACGGGCATCTAAACGTTGTGAAGAGGCTTCTTGATTGGCCGTGGCAGATGGCGTCCGAGGAAGACGGCACTTCCACGTGTCTCCATGCTGCGGCCTGCGGAGGAAGCACAGGTGAGCTGACTTAGAGAACTTCAGAGGCCGTCTTAGTTCCACGGTGGCTGCAAGAAATGAATAAAATTGTTTAGTATGGTGGTTTATGCAGTATTAATATCCCATCTACTTCAACAACAATCACTATTTTAGTTTTCGGCTTTAATTTAGCATGAACATGATGAGAAGTGAATGATTGACGATGGGCATCACAACGTCTTCATGATGGACCAGAAATCGTTCGCACATTATTGGGAGCTCGCCCGGATTTTGTGTGGAGGAAGGACGCCCAAGGTCATACTCCCCTCCATCTAGCCGCCAGTAAAGGGTTCCTGGAGATAACCAGGGAACTACTCCGAAACGACTCTGATCTTTGCTTGGCAAAAGACGAAGACGGAAGGACTCCCCTCCATTCGGCCGTCGTCAGAGGGCGAGTCAACGTCATCGATGAGATCATTTCCTCGAGCCGCGACTCCCTGCAGGAATTGACTAAGCAAGGGGAGAGCGTCCTCCATCTCGGTGTCAAGTACAACCAGTACGAGGCCGTCAAGTATCTGGTCGAAAGGCTGGACGTCTCGGATATCATCGATCTCCCCGATCAGAATGGGAACACTGTTCTACATCTTGCAACAGCAGCGAAGCTGTCCAATGTAAGAACGTAGCCGACGCTAGTGAGTTCACAAGATTACTTAATCTTTGATTCAATATTGTATTCTTTTATTCTCTGTTATGCCCCACCTCCTATTCCTTTTCAGTAACTCTTACGGGTTTGTTCTTCTCGGTGAGAATAGATGGTTAGGTACCTGGTCAACAAAAGCGGTGTTGAAGTAAATGCAGTCAACCACAGGGGATTCACAGCTCTTGACGTCGTGCCAAGCGAAACAAACAGTTCTGGAGTGCTGCAACTCGCAGCCACATTACTGGACGCCGGCGGCAAACGCAGCGACGACTTGCCCGGCTCGTCGTCGAAGATAGGAATAATCATTGAACAGCCGATCAAGGGACCGTTTCCGGCGGATGTCCCCCGGATTTCTTCTTCAAAAAGGAAATCCACGAACTCGAACCACGCCAGGCGCCACCACGGCCAAAGCAGACGGGGGGAGAAGCAGAAGGAACTCCAAATCGAGGGCCTCCGGAATGCCCGCAACACGATAACCTTGGTGGCTGTGCTGATCGCCACGGTCACCTTCTCCGCCGGCCTCAATCCCCCGGGAGGGGTCCATCAGGATGGAGTAATGATCGGGAAGTCAATCATGGGAAGATTGACGACTTTCAAGGTTTTCACTGTCGGCAACAACGTCGCCTTCTTCACCGCAATAGCCATCGTCATCGTTCTCGTCAGCATCATCCCCTTCCGACGGAAGTCGTTGATGCGTCTCCTGCGGGTGACGCATAGGATCATGTGGGTCTCGATAACCTTCATGGTGGCGGCCTTCATCGCGGGAACATGGGTGATACTGCCGCCCGCCAGGGGGACAAGGTGGATGCTCGTGGCCATGCTGACCATTGGGGTCGGCTCCATCGTCTCGGTTTTCGTGGGTCTCGGAGTGATGCTGGTCGGGCAACTCGTCAGGAAGTGGGAGTGGCGGAGGAACAGAGGCGGGAAGAAGGAGACCCCGACCAGTAGCATCAGCCGAGTAGAAGAGGAGTTGCGCGCTAGGCGCAGGTCAAGCTCGACGTCCAGTAACTCCGACATTTGGAGCTCAGAGAAGTCAGGATACCATACATACTGAGGCTTGGAAGATTGGATATTCCTACATGAATTTCTCCACAGGCCGTGTCGTAGAATTCTTCAATTTTCCTCTACTGAGGGTTTGCACCATGCCACAGCTGCCTTTCCCAAAATTAGCAGCATTGCTTCCATTTAGGGGATGCAATGTTGATCCCAACTCTGGCTTAATATCTAGTCCTATGGCCATTTACAATTTCTTCAAAAACTAAGAAAAAAACCAACGAAAGGTCTTTTGTATATTAGTATATCTAAAAGTAAATATTTAATTATAATGAGGCGACTCTCACACCCTTGACTAATTGCAGATTGATTTTGAGTCGTATGATGTTATAAGCTGACCAACGTCTGATAATAGTTAAGCTGCATCGCCCCTCATTTATGTTGGAATTCCATATGAAAAGGCATACTAAAAAAGTCGTCGATTATTTACTGTAAAATTAATTATATGATTAGAAGATAAGACCATTACTCTAGTCGATAATTAATTTTAAATTGAATATTATGCACGGAAGAAACGTTATCAATCCATTCACCTCTAGTCGATAATCCATTCACCTGGGAATTTCCACATTGATTGATAACGTATCATCCGTGCATAATATTCAATTTAAAATTAATTATCGACTAGAGTAATGGTCTTATCTTCTAATCATATAATTAATTTTACAGTAAATAATCGACGACTTTTTTAGTATGCTTTTTCATATGGAATTCCAACATAAATGAGGGGAGATACAGCTTAACTATTATTATACTTTTAATATCATACGACTCAAAATCAATCAATCAGCAATTAGTAAAGGGTGTGATAGTCGCCTCGTTTGATTAAATATTTAATTTTAGATATACTAATATACAAATGACCTTGTGTGAACGTGGTTCTCTCTCTCTCTCTCTCTCTCTCTCTAAATAAATATATATAATCCATTTAGTTTTTCCGATTAATCAAATCTTCCGGCGAAGTTATATTATTTGTCAGGACTTTCTTGTCTAGCTCGTAGGATTTTGTCTCATTCGAGATACCCATTCAAGGTTTTCCAATTGGCATTCAATTATCTACCTCTTAGAGCTTTCTTGAAGAGGACGTTTTCTGGTCATGACCGCGGAACCTGAGAAAACTCAAATCGCATCATAGGGCCCTGATGGGTGGAAACTATGGGAGGAGGAGGGGGGAGAGAGAGAGAGAGAGAGAGAGAGAGAGAGAGAGAGAGAGAGAGAGAGAGAGAGAGAGAGAGAGAGAGAGAGAGAGAGAGGAGAGGGAGAGAGAGAGGAGAGAGAGAGAGAGAGGGGAGAGAGAGGGGAGAGAGAGAGAGAGAGAGAGAGGGAGAGAGAGGAGAGAGAGAGAGAGGGAGAGAGGAGAGAGGAGAGAGAAAGGGAGAGAGAGAAGGGGAGAGAGAGAGAGAGAGAGAGGGAGAGCGGGAGAGAGAGAGAGAGAGAGAGAGGGAGAGAGGGAGGAGAGAGAGAGGGGGAGAGAGAGAGAGAGCGACGGTAGTCCCACCCCCCCGGCGCCCCCGGCCGTCTTCTCGTGAGCTTCTAAGAAGACAAACAATTACGTAAGGAGTGATGCTCAGTAGGTCAACGAGCCCATCCAAATGGCGCTGACGTTAATTCGTGACCATAAAGAGCTGCGACCCAATTATATCCGTGACAAAACGAGCGGCCTGGGGTACCAAAGCAAGACCCACTTGCGAAGGGGACGGACGCGCCAAAACCCGCCCCTGACGTGTCCGCGTCATACCCATTCCCACGGGTATAGATGGCATTTCGACGTGGCACTGACCAACCATGCCATCTATTAATTAATTAAATTAAGTAATAGTGGTGTCGATGGGCTGATCTAGACCGGAAGCCCCCGCGTTGACCCGATGGACAGACGGGCTAGGCCCAGGCTTGGGCGGCCTCAGGGCAAATGTGCTTGCTGGTTCAAGCATGATGCTTACAGTTGACCTAAACATTGTCATTTGTTAAATGATGACTTTTTTCTATGAATCTCGTAAATCACGTTATCCATTTACTAAGAAGGTAAAATAAGTTGAAAATGTAATTACATAGGATTAATGTTTTCAAGCAAATTATGAGCGTATTCTTTGTACCCACACTTTGAAACTCCCAGTTTCGTACCCTGAATACAACTCCCTATATATTTTTAGGGTATTTTAAAGATACTTTCCGTGATGCAATTGAACAATCCGATGGAAGAAACATTGCAAATTCGATTTGCTTTCCATCCTCATACCCTCATTCCCCCTTAATCCTACGTAAGAACGTACGTATCAGTCGTCCAGGCGGCAAGACTAAGTCAAAGGATTAACGATGACAGCCTCACAAATAAACGGTTAAATAAAAAAGTTATATAAATTTCGTAAATAAATGAATGAAAGCTTCTTGCACATGCAACAACTGTTTTAAATTAGATGGCTCAGTTTTTTTAATACGGTCAAATATAATAGGCGCTGAGTGCAGATGAGACACAGTAAAGAAAACGGGCTAATCAGCAAGACAGATAGCCTATACTGTGAGACCCACCACACAAGATCCTCGCCTCAGAAGGAAGACGAATCCAGTCGTTAGTGCTCTGATGTGATGCAACAATATATGAACTGTGACGAATAAGTAACGTAGAATAAATGCCAACAGTAGGTCAAGTTCACTAGAAAACAAACCGGAGGAAGAAGGGGAGAAGGCCAGACATTTGACGATCTGAAGAGGAGGGGAGGGGGGTGGGGTGTGATGCAACGGCGTATTCTATTATATATAAGCCATCGCCGAAGCCGATGACCCCTGGGATCCGTTCAACCAGATGGCACCTTCACCGTGTTCCCGTCTGAATTAAAAGTAAGATAAGCGCCATAATTTCATGGCAAGAAGCAAGCACGGTCTGGGTGGCCGCGAGGCTTGTCGAGACAGCGAAGAACGAGGGGATGGCGAGCAGGAGCTGCGTTCTACTGTATCTCACGGCGCGAAGGGGAAGAATACGAAGGATCGCAACCATCTTCGAGGATTATCGGGACGAAGCCTTGAAAGGCACAGTAGGGGTATGTCGGGGAAGGGAAACCGCTGTGTGGAATAATCGTCCTTTTGTATTCATCACCCAAAACTCAGAGGAGAGGATAGGAGCGTTGTGACGTGGATTTCGGGTACGGGCAATCGTAGCTTGAATGGGAGGAGAAGATACGGCATACGACTATGGGGGAATGCATGCAAGAAAAGAAAGGCGTATGGGATAAAAGAAATATTTTCATCTGATAATGGTAAAAATAATTGAATTGTAATGAATAGTGTGTTTTTTGCCTGCTTAATGGTGCCTACGAATCGTTGCAAGCATCGCGTTGATCTTTACCTATGCTCGGGGATCAGGAACACGGCGAGAGGAGAGACCTACCACGATGCCTCAGACAATGGATTATGGTCTTATCTGGTGTGTCTCCGGTCTCTTTTATCTTCCGGCAAACAACTGGACCGTCCGCCTCGCGATCGGCACCCAAAGCCGCCTCATCTTCTCATCTCTCGAGTTGTGGGTTGTATCAGAATTATCTTCGGACCCTGTTCTCCTTCTCGTTGCATCACCAAACCTTGAGATGTTGATAATCTCAGACATGGATCTGTCGCCGGAGGGAATCATTGACTTTGATGATGAGGTGAAGCCATTGGAATTTCCGTCGGAGCCTGAGCTAGAAGGGAAGATCCCCGGCGCCGGAAATGGGCGGCTGAAATCTATTCCAGTGGATTTGCTCTCCGACGAACTACTCTCCTCCCCTCTATCTTTTGTCTGATGCACCCCGCCGTTGGAGCTTCCCTCCGTGAATCGCTTGCTGGATAGCACGCCAAGCATCTCCGATTTGAGGGAGATGAGGTCTGAGGACTGCAGATCGCTCCATCGGTTCTTGAAGACGACGTCCGACAGGATGATCTTATGCATGTGCTTGTGCAGCAATTTGTCCACCTCCGGTAGAAGAGGCTCGTCCTTTCCCGTCTTCCTGAAGCTCCCCCCGCAAGTGAACCCCGAGGAGGCCCCCGCCTGTTCCCCGGGCACTCTCTCCACATACAGCCCGTTTTCATCCCCTTCCTCCAGATGCCCCCCGCGGTCAGGCGGGTTTCCGAACAAAAACCGGGAGCTGGTTGAGTACTTGAAGAGGGTGGCGTCCTCGATCTCTACCTTGCACCGGCAAAGAGGACAGCTCGAGTGGCTCTCCAGCCATCTGTCAACACAGCCGATGTGGAATGCGTGCTTGCACTTGGGCAGCAGCCTCAAAATCTCGGCGTCCTCGAACCTCGACAGGCAGACGGAGCATTCGAGCCCCTCCTTCGGCCCCCTCAGCGACGAGAACCTAAAGAAAGGCAGCGACTCGATCACGCTCTTGTCGATGCCGGAGAAGCGAGACCCCGGCGAGAGCAGCCCGTTGAACTGGCTCTGAAACTGGTTCTCCGAGTCGCCGCCGATGGGGGCGGCGTCGACCGTGTGGCAGAATTTGGCGTACACAAGGAGGAGGAAGGTGAGGGAGAAAACGATGGAGAAGACGCCGATCACGATCGCCACGCTCGGCTTGAACGCTAAAGCGACTTCCTGCTGGGAATCTTCGGACTGTGGTTGAGCCACGCTGCAGGAGGAGGAGCTCAACAGGAAGAAGAGGAAGACGAGGAGACGAAGTAAATTCATCGGTCGAGCAGAGCTCTGCCAGCCGAAGTCGATCGATTTGGTTTCGGATGCAGAAAGGCCTGGCTAGTAAAGAGGACTAGGGCTTTTAAAGGTGGTGGTAGAGCCGTGGATTGGTTGCGCCTCCAAGTTGCTGACTGTCTTGGCCTTCTGCGTCCGGTGGCGTAAGGCATATATGTTTTCTTCCGAAGATTGTACATCGCGACAACGACGACAAATATCAAAAAAAATAAATCCTTTTCGAGTTTTTTTTTCCAATTTTATCAATATTAAGGAAGAACTAGTCAGCACGATGACTAAGGGTATCGACTGGGTTTCATCCGCTACCTTACTTCGTCACGAGGACGACTTTCGCTCTCAACGTTCACTGTCCACGAGGAATTCAGCCTCGCCAAGGAAGCGAGAAAAAAGTCGCTTCCCCGTGCTTCCGGCCGAAACAGAGATGCCGGACCATGCCTATTATCCCACGCCGACTTCATGGTAGGAAGCATCACCCTTAATGAGATAAGTCAACATTTGTCGGAACATGTGAGGCTCATAAAGTCAATGCTGGAAATGAGTTAATGTATCACACGTGGTGCATAGTTGACCATCTCGTGATTTCTCTTTTAGATATTGTGAGCCCAATATGGAAATTTAATTATGATGTTCATATGACCATCACATATGTTTATTCATCACATACGTTTGACACATCAAAATCTAAGTTGAGTGATATGTTTTTCTTCATGTGGTAATTATAATTCATTTTCTTCATTTTTCAGTATTTAACTAATACAATAATAAAAGGAAGGAAAATATCTAACGATCATAACTAGTAGTTCTATAAACCATTGATGGTGCCTAACAAGAACGATTGACCACCTACCTGATGCAGCCACCTTTCAAAAACTTGATCATGAAGATTCTTCAATGATTGTGAAGTGATTTATAAAATTAAATCATTTGAAGACATCCCAACAAAGCAAAGGTGATTTTGAGTGGCATAAATCAACAAGGTGAAAAGTTGATGTTTTATTTTACCCAGAAATAATGAAATTTTAAGTTTTTATTGTTAACATTGTTAATATTAAAATTAATTTAAAAGAAGAAAATCAACGACACAATTTTTGAGACCAAGTAATAAGCTACATGAAAAAAAAAGACTTTGCAGTGACCAGCCAAAACAAAGTTGGCCAAGTAAATTATATGAGTTGTTAAAAATAAGTTTAACTAAGTTAATAAATGGTTCTACCAATGAATATTGAACCTAATATTAGATTTCATGATGGAATGTTTGCTCAAGTGACAATCTGAGGTACACTACCGCTTGAATTTCTCATGGATGCTTTTTGAGGGCAATCTCAATTTAACTAAAAGAGATTTTGAACTATTTCTTGAATGAAGCACATACTAGAAAACCTACTATTTAAAAAACTTTACTTGTATAAAATTAAATGGACATAATTCATATGATTTTGTACAAGAGTTAAATTCCTTAATTATATACATAAGAACTACATTAATTGGAGATAGTTCAAAATTGATTAGACTTTGGTTGTTATGACAACTTGGTGGCTTCTTGGTGGAGTGGTCACCAATACTTTTAACACAAAAAGCTAATCTTGGATTAAAATCTGCAATAATAGCTAAGTTTATAATTATATTTTCTTAATCAGCTTTAGAAATTTCCTTGAGGGTCATACAAATTGTATCACTAACGAGGAATTACAAATGAAAATAAATGCTTATTTAGAAATAAAGATGGAGAAATAATGTGAACTCTAAATACTTTTATATGGGGTAACCAATTGGTAAGGTAGAGGAATTTAAGTGATGAAGAACCCTAACCAGAAAAAGCAAAGTTAATATTAAAGAAGATAACGTTTTTCTATTCCACTTTTTTAAAGTCCTTTTTAGTATACAAAATAAGTTCAGCACAACCCAATCCAATCTCATAAACTTCAGCTTCAACTCACCTGAGACCCTAGGCTACTGAGGCCCATGCACATTTCAGTCTCAACCTTGATGAGGTGCCCAATATTTAAATCTCACACCCTCCCATTCCTTTCAATGTGACATTTTCTTTCACCTTCTTCCTTAATTAATTGTGGTCTCGTATTTTCCTTCCTTTCGCCATCCTATTAAATTCACCTCCCGCTTCTTCTCATTCAATCCTCTTATTTGCTTGATCCTCCTCTCATCCCCCATCCCTCTTTCCCATCTCCATCCCTATTAAATTTGCATATTCTTCTCTTATTCCCCATTCAATCTCTCTCTCTCTCTCCAAATATGCATATTGATTCATAGATATATTGATCTCCCTCCCTCCGTCCCCTTCTCCCCTTTTTCCCCAGCATGTAGTAGCTATCCGAGACAAGCTCCTCAAGGAGCCTGTTCCTTCCCTGTATCATGTGACTCTGCAAGTTCCACTTGGGTTTCATAGTTGCTCGAGTTAGAACATGTTTTAAGCAATTTTATTTAAAAATAATATGCAGGTCTTGCAAAAACATAACCATCAAATGACCAACTCAATTAATGAGTCTCACAATCTATTAGAAAATAGTTAATGTTAAATTAATAAAGCAATTATTGGCTCCCAAAATTGTAAAATTATAGAGATCTAAATATTAGTAAACGTCACTATGTGTGAATGGAATATGGTGCAACAACTTGTCGTTTATGAAAAAAATGAGTTTGTGGATTTGAAAGATAGTCGTTTGGATATTGTAAGCTTTTGCTTTATCTTTGACTGAAATCGAAGTATTAATCAGGAGTATATTTTACGGGTATATATATCTGTACATTTATTTATTTATTTATTTATGGCATGCAAGGAATTGAGAGGGACGTTTCTAGCCCATTGACTGAGTGATTTGGGGTACAGTTTTAATGGAGAGTACATGCAATGGAGCCCTTGATGACTAAGGTTTAGTTAGAGAGAGAGAGAGAGAGAGAGAAAGAGAGAGAGAGAGAGAGAGAGAGAGAGAGAGAGAGAGAGAGAGGACTTAAGACGTTGCGGGAGACCGTTGGATGGGGAATTCCTATCCGCTGGGTGTTTCCTTTTCCTTCGGCGTGCTTCCCCTGTCCGGCTGCGGCGGGGTTGCACGACTCCTCGTCTAAACCCCTGAAAACTCTCGCCCTTAAAAAGCATATAAGACGATGCCACAGATCACTGGTATCAGACTGCTCCTCCCTTCCTGTTCTCCGGCAAGACCTCTATCGGCCTCCGCAAATCTCTTCAGGTTCTCCTTCGCCTCGTCCCTTGGGTGTAGATTCTCACTCGCCACCCAGAGACCTCGCCAATCTCTGTCCATATTCTCGTCGTCTTCGTCTTTTGATTGGAGAGGGAGGAGACCCGGCAACTTCCTTCCTCAGAGGAGGAGGAGCAGCAGCGACGGCGACCTCGCAAGGGAGAGGCGGGAGAGTAAGGGATCGACGGAAATGGAACTCGAGGGTGCGACTTTTAACAGGAAGAGAGCCGAGGGAAGGGATCGGAGCGCCAAACCGAGAAACCTGCAGCTCAAGGTCCGGAAGCTGAACCCTGTCAGCACCATCTGCTATGCCCAGGTAAAGGTGATTCAGTCGTGAGACGGGAGCTACTGTTTACTTATTTTCAACTTTCAGCATTTGGAAAAATTGGTAACCACAAAGTTTTTGAGGCTGATTTACTAGTTGGGAACAGGGAGTTCTCAATTCTGAAAATAAAATTTACTCTTGACTCGGTTTCTATTTAGTAAGATTTTTCTGACCCGGGTTCTTGCACTTCAAACTTTTCTCCATTTATTTTCTCTCATTTATTATCTTATATTTTTCCACTCAAAAGTATTTTTAGCTTATTTTCTCTCTCATTTTCATCGTGCCCATTAGATTCTGGGGACTGGCATGGATACGCAGGATACTTCACCCTCGGTACTGCTCTTCTTTGACAAGCAGAGATTCATTTTCAATGCTGGTGAGGTCAGTAAGAACATGTGAGTTTTGTTTGCCTTCTGGCATGCTACACGATTATAATTTCAAAGCTCAGCCGCTGATAAAAATTTGACTTTGAACTTTTCCGCGTTCTTCGAATTGGAAGCAAACTTCGTTTGATTACTTCAAATGGGAGTTTAAATACTTATTCATGCTACACTCAATGAACTGATCTCAATAAGCTTTGTATATGCTGTATCCTATGGATAGACATTCTGTCTTAAGCATGTAATGAAGAACGGGAGATGAATTTCTTGTAAACAGTGTTATATAGGGAATTTTTGTTGATAAAAAAATAAAATTAAGGTTCTTTCTAGAACACTTGAAATTGGTTGTCATAAAGATAGCCACCTACAATTCTAACATATTTATGACCAAGGCATCTCCTAGTGAACTCAGAGAAAGCACATTTGCACAGAATTCACCCTATCGAGTGATCAAAATTATCTTGTATAAACAGTGGTATGTATCTCGTTAATTTGAATCACTACTTGCATCTTGCCCCACGTATTCCTGTAATATGACGTAGAGGAAAGCAGGGAATATAGATATGCTAGCACTGTTTTACCAGATGCCCAGTGAAGCCAGGTTGGCCTTTGACTATTTCTGGCATCGTCTCTTTTCTTTCTTTGAACTACAGGGCCTTTTAGTGGGGTGCCTTTAGTTTGATTTCTCAGTGGTTCGCTTCAGATGAATTTTCCTTTCATGAATCCATTTTTCTGCTTCTCCTTCTAGGAAGATAATATGCTGTTGATTAATATGGCTAATTAGAAATGGATTAGGGATTAATTTAGCGACAGAGAGGAGTAAAAAAACTGGTGCTACTTAACGCAAAGGAAATTGGTACCTTGAAAAAGAGTGTGGTATTACTATTTTTCCGGCCCTACTTGTTGAGAAGCTGCCTCTGTAATCTGGAAACTGTACACTTAGTTTTCAACAGTCATCCTGTTTCTTTATAATCATAATAGGCTTAGAATTCTTTGGTGAATTGTGAAAATGTTGCAAACCAGTATGCATAATGCTTTTTTTTTTAGAATCACGCTTTCTGCATATATGGATATTTTGGTCTCCTTTTTCATCGCTGAAGAGATGTAATTTTCTTTGGTGGGTTTGGTATCCCTTCTAAAGTTTGACTATTATTGTTGATGGTCAACGAAAAATTTACCATCCAGTTTCTCATTAGGAAACCAAGTACTATTGTAAATCATACTCTAGACCTTCAATCAAACTGTCTACATAATTTGTTTTCGAATGATTTTCTTCAACCTTTTACCTGTTATATCCACTTTTTAAAATTCAGGGCTTACAACGGTTCTGCACTGAACACAAGATTAAATTATCAAAGGTATGTGATCGGTGTTGTGCCAATATTTTTTTTCTGTTTTGTTATGCCAAATGCATAGTCTAATGCGTGCCTCTTCTCTGTTGATCCTTCAGATTGATCATATGTTTCTGACCCGTGTTTGCTCAGAAACTGCTGGTGGTCTTCCAGGTACGTATGTAAATTGATCTCCGGTGCCATTTATCCTTATCTTTTAAATATTGAAGAATTATCTGCCCAACTAATTTGATGACAAAAAATTCCAACTAGGTTAAGGGTTTTTATTTACCTGCAGGTCTTCTATTAACCTTGGCTGGTATTGGTGAGGAAGGGATGTCTGTAAGTGACATAATTTCTTACTGGATAGCTATCTATCTGTTTTAGTTTAATATGTTTGTCATTATAGTCATTCTGAATCACACGTTGGCTGGGCTTTTAGTTTAATATGAAAGTTTTTCAGCCAAATCCTGTTTCTTCTCAGGGGAGCCAGGATAAAAACACTAATTTTTTTTCTGTACCTCATACAATCTAATTTTCCAGATGTGTTTTCACCGTTGTTCTTTTATACAGGATTTCGACCACTTAACAATGGCTTGCCAAAAGAAAAAGAGAAGAATGTCTATGGCGTAGTTTTGTACAGCTTTTATGCAAATCTTTCAAACAAATGTGGCTCACTAGCTTACCTGAGGGTCTGATTCTCATTTTTCTGAAGTCCCCTTCATACGGGTGCCATAAATAATCATTTTTAAGGACTTGAGTGTGAAAGGGATTTTTGTTCTTAATGTCTTTTGCCTTTAGAAGCAGAAAAACTGTGGATCTAGAACAGAATTGATGGCCAATTGGTGTCCTGGCTATAGGAGGAGATGCATGAATAGTAACTGACGCAAACTATACAAGGATGAACAGTTGGGAAAAAATCTCTTCTATACTCAAATCATAGAACAATTGCACATTTTCCCCAAATCATACGTAATTACCCTGACCACAAAAAAGGTAACTACCTAGGTTAAGGAACTGACCTACTAGGTAACTACTAACAGACTAAGAAACTGGCCAAAAGACACTAACTCCTAATTACATATTTTTCCCATACTTACCCTCAAGCTGCTGAACAGCCATCTTCCATTCCCAGCTTGAATACAATACTCTGAAATACTGGACTACTTAGTCCTCTCGTAAGTACATCTTCAAGTTGGCCATGTGCTGATGCATGAGGTGTGCAAAACAATCTGCCATCCAACTTCTCCTTGAGGAAGTGTCTGTCATTCTTGACGTGTTTTGTTCAATCATATTGTACTAGGTTGTGAGCAATGATCATTTCAGATTTGTTATTATAACAGATTCTCAATGGGCCATCCCACTTGTTCTTCAAGCAAAATAGTTCATGCAGACCTTGGGCCAAATGTGGTACTACGAAGGATGCTTTTGAATGGGAAGCAGAAGTGGACCTGAAAAGCAATCAGATTTCTAATGGTTTAATAGAAGAACGACGATGTTAGAACCTGTAGAAGAAATGGGCTAGAATCTCTAAACATCATGGAGATCACTGGACCATATATTCAGGTGGGATTTTTGATTCCCGGTTTTAGTTTCTGGCATGTTCCCAGTTGGCCAATAATTGATAATTGTTGAAAGAGGGGATGCTTTAAAATAGTAGACATTGACTAGGAATTTCTGTATGGGTTTGGAGAGCAATGGCTTAGACTGAAGATAAGGGTGGATGACGCAAGGGAAGAGAAACTGTGTAGGTACCTGGAGAACTGCTAGATTAGAGGGCGGTGTCTCATAGAAAGGTTTTACCAGAGTGAGGTTGGGAGGCTTGAAGATCTTGAAAACTGAATGACTGAGGCATCCAAATGAAGTAGGCTGGACAACATAAAGAAGAATACAGAAATGTTGGAAAAAAAACTATGACCACCTTGTTTGTTGAGGACATTTTCTGAGGGATGGAGGAGCTGTGGTCGGTTACGATTAACCACTTAATCAGAGGTGCAGGTAAGAGATGCAGAACGTCTGTGCAAAACTGTAGTTGGATTCAAGGGTGGCCTGGGTACACTGATTGCATATTGGAAGAAATCTATGAGTACTGGCCGATCTGTACCGGGAGTGGCCAGTTATAGAAAAGCAGTGGATGGAGCGGTAACACTGTATTCCATATAGAATTTGCTTGAAACCAGTGTTTGACAGCTTGCTCCAAATTGAAAAATCCTATTGTAGATCCAAATGGCAGACCACAACAAGAAAATTCCAGTTTTCCTTCTCTCACATCCTGGCAGAATGGGAAAATGACCAGAACCGAAAATAGTCGCAGCAAATATGTGGTATCTGGGTTACAGTTTTTTTCAAAGAGCTCAACATTGGCATTATGTTTCTAATTTAGTATGATTTTAAGCCCCTGGCCAAGTGCTCTGTCTCTTTCATTTGTACTCTCGCAGGATGTTTTCGCACCATCTATCAAATGGGTCTCTGCCCTCCAATAGTATTCTATATTTGCATTAATAGGATAGTGTTTCCTTACCGCCTTAAAAACACGTGTAATTAAACAGTCATAAACTGTGCTGATTGCTATTTACCTTCCAATTTTGCTGTCAAGCATTGCACATTTACCTCTACCAGTTGAATATATTGATTTTATTGTGGCTTTGCTGTTTCAAGGTCAATATATGGGGACCATCTGATTTTAAGTACTTTGTGGAAGCAATGCGCTCATTCATTCCAAATGCTGCTATGGTTCACACTCATAGCTTTGGTGGTACAACTGATGACAACAGGGCAGACTCGTCAAATTCTGGGGCTGTTAGGTCGCTGACAAACCCAATTGTTCTCATTGATGATGAGGTTGTCAAGATATCTGCTATTCTCCTTCATCCCTCCTTTTCTGGAGAATGTGCTGATAAAATGGATGTTGCTAATATTGCAAACTCAGATAACTTGGATTTGCAAAGTAAAGCTAGATCTTCACTGAAACCTGGAGATATTGCCGTGATTTATGCATGTGAGTTGTCTGAAATCAAGGGAAAGTTTGACCCTCTTAAAGCTCAGGCACTTGGGTTGAAACCTGGACCAAAATATCGTGAACTGCAACTTGGCAAGTCAGTCAAGTCTGATCGTCTTGACATCATGGTAAGCCAATATCTACTACTTTTAGCTCATATGATTTTTTCTGCACTTCTGCACGTATGCCCTCTCTCCCGAACCCAAGCCCAAATCAACCTTCTAAAACCAAATGTAAAAGGGCAAAAGAGATGTAATGGAATTTTCACATGAGCTGCTTCTGAGTTCTGGTTGCACATTCTGCTTGCAGATTCATCCAAGTGACGTTCTTGATCCATCAATCCCTGGCCCAATTGTACTTCTGGTTGACTGCCCCTCAGAAGCTTATTTACAAGAGCTGTTGTCTTTACAATCTCTCAATCCGTACTACACAAATTTCATGGACCAGTCAAATGAGGAATCCAAGTCTGTGAACTGTGTGATCCACTTGGGCCCTGCATCTGTTACCAAGACTGCACAATACCGGAGCTGGATGAAAAGATTTGCTGGTGCACAGCATATTATGGCTGGGCATGAAATGTAAGTCATGCGTCTTGCAAAAACTCAGTAATTTCTTTTGGTGTTCCGTAACACTTTCTTTCATATCGTTCTCTTAGATATCAATGATATGCTATCAGTGCGGATGGTCTGTACATACATGTAACACTTGTATGGTCAATGTACTCTAATCTTTGTGTGTAAAATGACGTTATATTTGTGCTCGTTCAGCGTACCATTTTTCATGGGCACTATGGCCTTCGTTCACTGAATGAGTGAAATGTTACCTTGTAGTGGCGGTTCTAGTAGTAGATAGATTGGCTGTGAGTATCAAAGCATCTATCAAAGGAAGAATTATCTGGTACTTGCTGCCCCTGTTCTTTCTTACTAGCTGGTGGAGGAAGATTCAGCGGACTTATGCATTGCTTGATTGGCTACTTTTGGATTTTGCACCAAACTTGCTCTTTGAGATGGGAAACTTGCTGTTCCTGATGGAAATCTCCTGTCCGACTTTACAGCCCCCCTCTCTTTTCATAATCTTTCACAGACAACTGAAAATGTCCTCATTGGGTCCACCTACGGTGTCATTTCTCCTACATTCCGCTATTTACTTTAATGTTGCTCACAACCAGCTATAAGGCTATGCTTGCAAACATTTCTTGTTCGATGTAGTTTCTTTTGGTCTAAGATTGCAACCCTGGTCCCTGGATCCAGTCTGTTCAAACGTGAATTTTCCCGTGTCCGTGCTTAGCCAATGTTGGTGTAGACTTATTTCAGCCAGTTTCAATCTATCCCCTCCCTTATCCTCACAGAATGTGATTAAACTATGTATTTTGTCCACAATTCAAAGTGACAGTCATGTAATCCAATGAAGAAAATATCTGGCAATCCACCGGGTTTTTTTAAAATTTGTGATTGAAAACACTAGTCACATGAAGATGTCTCACTCCATCCCTCAGTCTATAGGGTCTGTGCAAGTTAGAAATGCCTAAAATTAAAGCATCCCGTTCTGTACTAAGATTACACTTAGAAATGAGGCATCAACGGTATTAAGATAATATTCTTTTGACAACCATTGATAACCATTGTTAAAGAAAAATATACTAACTTTCTTTCAGGCATTGACTCTTGGGATTGTATCCTCAATATGTGCTTTCTGCGAAAATAAAAGGAGAAATAATATTTTACTTGTTATAAATTATACATATGGAGTTTCCTTGAAAATCATGCTTTATAATGTTCTGATTTTAGTCTCTGTTAAAGTGTTGTGGATCCTCAGTAAATTATGTTGAACTCTACTTAGTTTATAAGCTGGTAGTGACAGTCTTTTGTAGAAAGTTTTTTTGTTGTAGGGAAGAGCTAGGGTTTCAAAAATAGTTTGTCTAGCATTACAACATTTGTGAACTTTGCTAATGATGTCCATAAAATCTGTATTATCACGGGTGATCAAATAATTTTGATGATTCATGAAATTATAAATTTTACATGTAACATCCATTCCTTGTCTTTCGGTCCTCGCTCAGAGCCACTAATCAGTGCTAGTTATCCAGAGTTGCCATCAATAATCAAAAACAATTAAGGACACTAGCTACAACACGGTTTTAGTGTCAATGATCAGTATTTTTGGCACTAAGTGCTAATGTAATCTTTTTGTTCCTTTTGGAAGTATCCATTGGTGAAAAAATACTCTCTTTTCAGGTCCTTGAAAAGATTTAGGAGAGTGTGTATAGGCAAACATAGCAAAAAAAATCTGTTCTCACATAAACTTATCCATCATTTCCAAAATCACTCATGAATCAAATCCACCAAAAAAATTCGAGGTCAAGTCTAGTAAATATATAATAAGTTTATCACAGATTACTTATTTGAAAATGCCTTTTCGTCATTTTTTTTTAGTTAGAGGATAATCCGACCTAATCAAATAATAAAAAAAGTTCTACTGAAGTCTTCTGTGATAATTAGTTTAAACCTAGAATTTTTTTTGAATGACATTCAAAAAAATGCCTCAATTTTTTTGAAAGACTCAATTGGCTTCCTATAGCTGTTTATTATCTTTTTCATATTAAAATGACATTCTCATATCTGAAATTCCTTAGCAATCTTGACTTGTTTCTCAGCTTAAGGGAAGAGGAGCCTAGCTCACTGTCAGTGACAGTATGCTCAACACCTCAATGTAACAAATTGAAACAAATATAAACCGAGGTCTGGGAACAGCCATATTTTTTTTAATTTGAATCAGATGTTATGCTACTGCACTTCTTTGACCAACTTTTTCTAGAAATCGGATCAGACAGAATGCATGATAGGTATGTTTTCTGTGTGACCATTCGGCTGCGAACATATGGAGGTAGGAATAATGACTTGGTAACTAGTAGGCCCATTGAGTGTAGACTTCGGAAAGGAATGTGGCAAGACTAAGGAGTGATGCATGTCGCTTGTGAGAAGCTGGGGAATCATGACTGCTCGTTTGCTTCCAATTTTTCTTTGGAAATTCTTGAGTAAGTTTTCTTTGGATAACGTAATAAAGTTATCGTCTTGTTTGGCTACACGTAATCATTCTTTCTTTTTCTGAGTGCATACTTGGACTAATTTTTTTCTTTTTTTGAATAACGTGGAGTGGTATCTCTGTTTTATGCTCAATTTCAGACGTTTTTGTCTTCTCTTTGATTGGGGGAGTTAACATTCTTTTAAGAACTAATTCTTTTTCCTTTTCGTCCTGGCAGAACTAAATCTTCTTTTGCTTCTCTAAAGAACGAAAGTTTTCTTTATTTGCTTCTTTGAAGTTACTGGAAATCCATTTAAGGTTTCCCTCGCCCGATTTATCAACATCACTTAAACCATATATCTACAGGGGGTTTAGACTCTACTTTATATTGTTTAGGTTTGAAGGTTTCTATTTCAGCTTCTAATGTGTATTATTCCTGATTATAATACAGAAAAAATATTCAGATCCCGATTCTTAGATCCAGTGCAAGAATCACATCAAGGCTTAATTACCTTTGTCCCCGTCTCTTTCCAACGCAAGGATTTTGGTCTGTTCAGCACCCTAGTAGCTTCCTTCAAGACTCCAATGCTTCCACAGAGGTTTTTCCTTTTATAATTTCCACTATTGTACTATTTAAATTGATCAGGATTGATGTGCCATGCTGGTGTCCTGATAATTTAGCATTTTTTATCTTTTCAGGATTCATCTCCCATTGTTTGTGAAACCATATCTGCAGAAAATCTTTTGAAGGTATGAACATGGTGCACCTCTCTTAATGAGAGGGTTGTCACATTAAGTCTTAGAGATTACTTGCTTGCAGTTTTGCAAGTGAGGATTTTTTTTGTTTTTACCTTTGCCTGTAGAATCAACCATACAGGATATATCAAGTTCTTTTAGACTTTCGAGTATGTGTTCTGCACATTGACTTCATTAGTGTATTTGAAGTTAGCATCGGCATGTGATAGTTTATCTGCAGCTCTGAGGCAGGAATTTCCCTATTATGCCTTAGATATATTTGGCATGCTTATGCGCATATGTGCTATTTGTGGAATGTTTATTTGGTGAGACGCGTTATTATTTCTTGTAGATTATGTAATGAGTTTTGAGTCCTAGCTATCCATATTTGAAATCCATGCGGCTGGTTCAGGAGAGGATTGAGACCAAACCAGTATAAGAAAGAAAATTCAAGATCATGTTAGTATTCAGGATCTTACTTTTTTTATAATGTAATATAAAGTGGTTTAATTCAAAGAGTATTATTTAATGATTAGTAGCCTCTATTTTCGTATAGGTTAGACTTCAGTCCTGGAGTTGGTAAGCTTTGCTGCTGCTCCTCAACAGCATCACCAGCTGAATCAGTGAGAATCAGTGTTGTGAAGAAGTAGGTCGCTAAAGTTACCCGGGCATGCTGAATTCCTCACTATTGAACCTAATATATAGATACACGTATTTGTACAGCATCTATCTCTCCGTCTTCTGTCTGGAGCGTTTGTGACATGGTGCCTCCTTTTTTTTTTTTTTTGGCCCTGTAATTAATACCTTTTTACCCTGACTTCCTTTCAGTTTCATCTTCGCCCGTATTCCCAGCTGGGCCTGGATAGATCCGTCATCCCAAGCTCATTGACAGCCGAAGGAATAGTCGACGAACTCATCTCAGAAATTCCTGAGATCACTGATGCTTCAAGGATTGTTAGTCAGCTGTGGTGTGGCTCAGGTGATTCCATGCACAGATCATCTGCAAACGATAACATGATTGAAGAACCATGGATGACTGAGAATGCAGTGATGTCGGATAGCTGTAAGATGAGTCAGCAGAGAGTTATATCTGAAGGCATTCATGTCGATCATGACTCTGATGTACCAAGCTGCCTGGAAGATATCACACGGGAGGACATGGAAATTGTTCTCTTGGGAACAGGTTCTTCACAGCCATCAAAATACCGGAATGTAAGCTCTGTGTACGTTAATCTTTTCTCAAGAGGAAGCTTGCTCTTAGACTGCGGTGAAGGCACATTGGGACAACTGAAGAGAAGGTCATTACTTTGCTCATACTGCACAAATATACTTGCTTATCTTCATTAATTTTCCTATGATCTTACTTTTCTGATGCTGGGCGCTCAGATTTGGCATGAAAGACGCCGATGATGCTGTGAAAGCCTTGAACTTTATCTGGATATCTCATATTCACGCTGATCATCACACCGGCCTGGCAAGGATCCTCGCACTACGTGCTGAATTGTTGAAGGGAGTCCCACACGAGCCTGTGCTCGTGATTGGGCCAAGACTGCTGAAGAGATTTCTTGATGCGTATTCCAGGCTGGAAGACCTTGACATGCAGTTCTTGGACTGCAGGTACACCACGGCCGCATCATTTGATGCTGTCGCAGGTTCCCTTGGACTGGGGGGGAACACCCCCGAGCTAGGGAAGAATAATAACAAGCTTGATGGGGCTGGCCGTGTGGAGAACACCTTGTTCTCAAAGGGGAGCAGGATGGAGAGCTGCTGGAAGCGGCCGGCGAGCCCAGTTGACACTGCCACCATGGTCCCTCTTTTAGCAAAGCTGAAACGGGTGCTGCATCGGGCAGGCTTGGATGCTCTGTTCAGTGTCCCAGTGGTGCACTGCCCACAGGCATTTGGCGTCGTCGTGAAGGCCGCTGAGAGGACCAACCGCGTTGGAAAGACCATACCCGGATGGAAGATGGTGTATTCAGGCGACACAAGGCCATGCCAAGCAATCGTGGACGCCTCTCGGGATGCAACAGTCTTGATTCACGAGGTACTCAGCTTCATTAAGTCTCGACCTTCTTCCTTGGTACAATCTTCTGGGTCTCTCCGTCCCTAGCTTTCGATAAATCCGTGATCTTTTTTCTGGGTCTTTCTGGGTCTCTGTTTCAACCACTGTGGAGTCGAAAAATGGAAGCTTTATGATGTGGAACAGTCCTTGGCCATGAAACTGAGGCATTCTTGTTGTTCTCTGCTCTCTCAGGCGACCTTCGAGGACGGGCTGGAAGAAGAAGCCTTGGCGAGGAACCACAGCACGACCATGGAAGCCGTCAACGTGGGCACCTCGGCAGGCGCCTACCGCATCATCCTCACTCACTTCAGCCAGAGGTACCCGAAGATCCCTGTCTTCGACGAGAAGCACATGAAGAACACGTGCATCGGCTTTGACATGATGAGTGTCAACGTGGCTGACTTGTCCGTGCTCCCAAGGGTCCTCCCTTACATCAGGCTGCTCTTCAAGAACGAGATGGCCCTCGATGAGTCAGAAGAGGCCCTCGTCGCTGCAGCCAATTAATTCTACGATTTTTATTTTTATTTATCTGATTCATGGCTATTTTCCGGAATTTCTTATATATAAAAAATGGGTCAACGAAAACTCTGTTGACCAGGATACCAAAGTAGCCGCGTCAGAAAGGGCCCACTTCCAATATATATCGTGAATATTGGGTATTTATATTAAAATGAGATTACAAAAATCGACGTCATAAAACGGTATGATTGGCGTATCATATTTTTCGTTACGACTTAAACGAGACCGGTGTGGGGGAGTCCTCGGAAGCGGGGCGGGCAACGGTCGAGCCATCTCCGGCCGTTCGATCCGCCTCTGATGAGATCCAATGTCTAAATCGGTGACGCGTCGGTGGAAGTCGATTAGACAAGCGCAAAACGTTTCTCACTTAATTATTACGCGATGAAAGTGGGGCCCACAGAGACGGGCCTCTGCCGTCCGATGCGCATCGCACCACGACAAAGAGGGGGGGTGGCGGTCACTTGTTCGACGTCTCGAAGCTGCGATTGCACGGGAAAAACAGGGGGGAGAACGCGCAGTCGAACGGCACGCGGACGCCGGGGCGAGCTCGTCTCCGGGGACCTCCTCCCCTGCCGCATGTAGAGGTGTCGATCGATCCCTCTTTCCTTCTCGTCGTCTTCCTTCCTCCGTCTGGCTGCCGCGCTGGTCGCCGAGGGGTCGTGTTGTGTTGTTGGGGGAGGAGCTGCGTCCCGATCCGGCGGCGGTTTTCCTTCTCTTCTCGTGTCTGCGGGGACGGCGAGGAGTTTCGAGGTCTCCCAATTTGGGGAGCTCGGATCGACGCAGCGCGGACTACCTAGGCCCCTATTTCAGGTGTGCGTTTGGAAAATCCCGGGCTTCTGGGTCGCGCGATTGGATTTGCGGTGCGCTTCTCGGCAATTCGACGCTGAGGAGTCGTGTTTCTTGCCGCTCGCCGTGTATTGGGCTCGCACCTTGGTTTTCCAGGGCACACCGCCGTGTAATTGAAGTGGGACTAGGAAGGAAGTAATTTAATCTACTATTTGCTGTTGCGGCTGAAATCACCATCACTTTGGGGTTATCATGGATTCGAGCCGAAGAGCTGTTGAGGCTTACTGGAGATCGCGCCTAATCGATGGGGTAACGTCTGACGAGGACAAGGTCGCCCCCGTCTACAAACTGGATGAGGTCTGCGAACTTCTCCGTACCACTCACGCTGGCATCGTGAAGGAGGTCTCGGACTACATTCTCAAGAGGCTCGACCACAAGAGCCCTATTGTCAAGCAGAAGGTATGAATTCCTTTGCAGATTGCTTCGGTTCTACTTTCAATGCAATGACCGGTGTAGCCAATTTAGATTTCAAAGAGTTCAACCTCAGAATTCGGATGGTGGAGCCAGCAAGCTTTTTCCTTCCAGAAATCCAGGAAAAACGAGCACACGATTCTTCTTTTTACATCTTCTGCCTTTGGCCAAGTAAAATTCATAGCATACGTAGTCCCCATGGCTTCTGCGGTTCAATTTTATAAGGATTGTTATATTAGATTATTCTCAGCCAAACAAAAGAAGAACTTAATTTTTTTTTTGGACATTTATCTCGTTATTCTGTTACCCTATCAGAGCTTGTCTCAGTTTTCCCGTCTGTTTTGCAGGCTTTACGGCTGATCAAGTATGCAGTTGTGAAATCTGGTGCAGAATTTAGGAGGGAAATGCAACGACATTCGACTGTTGTTCGCCAGTTGTTTCATTTTAAAGGCTATCCTGATCCATTGAAAGGAGATGCCCTAAACAAAGCTGTCCGTGACACGGCTCACGAGGCTGTCTCTGCTATATTTTCTTCTGATGACAGCAAGGCACCAGTGGAAACAACGAGGAAACGGATGGAGGGTTTCGGAAGTACAAACTTTGATATTCCAGCAGAAGATAAGAAGTCCTTCCTCAGTGAGGTTGTAGGTCTGAGTAGTGCTTCTATAAAACAAGGATTGAGCACTATTGCTGCAGCACACTCGTTTAGGAAAAACGATAATGGGAGTTACAGGAGTCCCCATTTGCACAGGTCTCTGACTAATGAGGCAGATACTCGTGACAGATATGAAGGAGATGATCATAGGGAACGTTGGACGTCCCCTGTAAACCCAAAGAATGTAGCTTCTGCATCATGGACCCAAGATTCTAGCACTAGCATTGATGCAGTACCTTCTAATGGAAGTACCAGTAGTGATAAGAGTCGTGAGGAGAGGCTATTAGAGACCATCGTCACATCCAGTGGTGTGCGTTTACAACCTACGCGTGATGCTATTCAGATTTTTCTCACGGAAGCTGCCAAATTGAATCCCATAGCGATGAGTCATGCACTTGAGTCGAAGCTGCAATCTCACTTGTGGCAGGCATGTGCTCCTCATTCATTCTCCTCCATTTAGTTGATGGAACTATTCATTCGTGATCAGTTTCGCAAATATCTTGGAAGGCATTTCTTTAGTGATTTTCTCTAAACATGTTTTTCAACTAATGGTTATTTCCAATAATTGTTTCATGAGCATCTGCTTGTGAAAGCAATATATGAAGCAGATAAGTTGTCTCTATCGAATGCCATTGCCATCGATACTGTGAATGCAATTTATTTGAACTTTTTGGTCGATACATTTTTAGTTCAAATAGAATGTGTTGCCCAAACTTCGAACTAGTTAAGACAGATTCTGTGTGAACAGAGTTGCTTTTTATTCCGTATATTTTTTTCTTGTTAGCTTGCTAATGATGATCTGCTTTGCGTTTCATACTTCTATGATCTAAGTAGATGGATACTGACGCGTGGAGGGCCTGAGGTCATCTGGTACTTCTTTTTATTGTTGAAGGCATTCAATTTCCATGTGGTAATACTGGAGTCATCGCGAAGGGAATAAAACTTCAATAGGAAAACTTTTGCTAGATGAAATGGACAAAAAATAAAAACCAATTAGGAGAATGAAGTTTGAAAACAGGATGATCATTGGTTGGAGTGTGTGGTCAGTGTAATGCCAAGACGCTACCAGTGTGAACTTGACCATGGGATAGGTTCCATCAGTTATCTAGGGTGCCATGTAGTGGGCCAGATGCGGTGACAAAGTAGTGCGAATTTGATGACAGTATGGAAGGAAAGGACTTTGGGCAATATTGTAGCGTGGAGGAACTGTGGCAGATTTATTATGCAACATCAGAAAGTGTCGGCCATCAATAATCATAGAACCATAAAATGAAGTATCCTCATGGAATGTGACATGTATTTGGAACCAGTTTGTGGAAGGATTATATGATCGAGATTCCTTCTGTGTTTTCCTTCAAAATAACACCATTTATTTTATTAAAAAAACCTTGTTTGTTCTTGAGAAGTAAAATGAGAAGCATGTCCGAGAAGAGGTCCTATGGCGACTTCAATTAACATTTTTTTACTAGAACTACAACTGGGTGGGCAGAATTAATGGGATGTGTGGTAATGCTGTACTGTTGAAAGAAGGAGAGAGCCTTTCATGTGTAGTTTCATACTTTATCTCCAGTTCATCATTTCATTTGTTAACATGAATGAGGATGGCATTTCTCTTTTTAGTGATATAATCACTTGGTAATTTCTTTTCCGAACGACATCTTTCAACACCTGGTACAGGAGTGAGGAATGAGGACCTGGAGAGAAACGAGAAAAAAACAAGTTTGAGTTAATGGAGATACAGCCCTGAATTCATACATCTTGGTGTACGGTAGTTTTATGTTTGATAAAGAAATTGCCCCTTGAGAAGTAATTCCATCTGTTGCAAATGCTACAAAATTCCTCGGTGTTATGATTGAATAAAAAAACTATGTTCAGTGTACTTCTAGAAATCCCTGATTCTCGCACTGTTGCCTTCTTTTGGATGTCTAAATTTCTCTCGGAGAAAGCATGAATCTCACAGATGAGTTGAGCTATAGAAGGCTCTATTGTGTCTATCATATCAATCATGAGTTGAATTAGATGAATGAACTAGATTGGAGGCACATGGTGATGGATCTCAGAAGAAGCCTGAAATGGTTTCAGATCTGCATCATTTGAAGGGAGGCATGTGAGACAAGATATGCTAATTACCCTTAGGCAATGGCTTAGGAGGAATTTTTCTGGTTGTGCAGAGCCTTGTAACTCTCTACACTTGATAGTGGAATCCAGTGACGACAAGTGATGCTCTCACATTGAGTGGGGCTCAGCAAATTTTGGACGTGCTTTGTACTCTCTTCTAGTTCCTTATGGTTCCTGGCTTTTAGGAATTAGGATTTCCTAGTTCTTAATTGATCGTTGGATTGCTTAATCTCATCGAGGTAGATAAACTATTGCATTTTTTTTTGGGGCAATATGCTATCTTTCTAAATGAAGACGAGATATAACCGAGGGAAAATTGGCAAATTGGCTTTGAACCCTAGCCTAGTTCAAAGAAACAATCATGGAACCTCTTGAAAATGCTTCTGAGTCCTCATTTATTAGTTGTATAATAACAACTGAAATGATGTAAAAAGCAGCAGTGCTTGAGCTTGTATTACAACAATACACGGAAAATGTCATTCGCCATCATGATGGCTCGATGAGCAAGTGTTCTAGCATGGCAGAGGGAGATTTCTCAAAGCATTCACAGTGCCTCCTTACTGTACAGGATACATTAGAAGGCCGTTTTTCTTATAATGACATAAGACCTGTGCCATGATTAATGTATAATACAATGCTCCACGGTTACTTTCCTCAGGTTGAGACACCATATTGGCGCCAATTTTACACTTTTACAGAACTAAAATCATATGAAAGTCGTGTTTTTTGACAGTAGATACATCTACGGTTCAGATAAGTAACAATGCTTTTGATTAAACTTATTTAAGTACAAAGTATGCTGCTTCTATGCTCTCTAGAAGTGTAATACGACTAAATGCCCTTGTATTCCTTAGCAAGTGTCTTAGAAAGGGTCCTGTTTGATTCTTTTGGTCTGTTTGATCTTTTTCTCCTAATGTGGTTATACGATGATTTTGTGTAGTTAACTCAAATTTACAAGGATGATCATTTTTATGTTAACGTTTTAACTTAATGCTATTTGGAGAGTTCATGCTTTTGAAATTTATTTACCTGCGTCTTTTTCATCCATTACGATAAGTCTTTATTTTCAGCATGTTCTTTATTTTATAACTCTTTTTAATATGATCCCTGATGTCACTAAATGTATTGTAGCAACTTTAAATTTGCCCCGCTACATCTGTATTTTGTCTCGCCATATTTTGAATGAATTGGTGGTTCCTTTGAACGTCTTTTAGAAAAAGTCAGTTGTTGACATTGACTGGAATAGTTCTCTGTTTTCAGTATTGTTATTCAAAGCCTTTGCTTAAATATGTGTCGGCTGTGGCAGGTACGGATGAAGGCTATATGTGTGCTGGAATCAATACTGAGAAGCAAGGATGATGCAGACTTATCTTCCATACGATCTTATTTTGTTGAGCATGGAGATTGTGTGGTCAAATGCTCCGAGTCTCCCCAGGCTTCCCTTAGGGATAAGGCTAATAAGGTTTGGCTTTATCATTTTTTTTCTTCAATTTTTTGCGTAAAATTTCTTTAGTGCCCATGATGGTAGCTGTTCTCTAAATTATTTCTCCAATCTCTATATTTTGGTTGCTTTCCTAGATAAAACCGATAGCACGTTTTAATGTTTTACATCACCTTTTCTTTAGCTCCACGCCTGTTTAAATTGATTCTCTACTCGCTTATGTCTTGATGAGTTGGCATTTTTTATTTTTATTTTACATATTCATTAGCTGGAATACACCAGTGACATACATTTAACGTGGATTTGCATGAAAATTACCGTAAAAATTACTTAATTAATTTTCTCAGCAAGAGACTCAATACATACAATTTGAGGTGCTTGTATGTTCCCTGCATATCCACCTCCCTTCGTCTTAAGCATCCGTAGGTGTTCAATGACCTTCCACTTTGAAAAGGACTGTTGAAACTTTTTGATCCCTCAACCTGACAATTTCTGTATTTCAAATGCCCTTTTCTTACTAACCCTTTGTTATGTGTCATTGGCTGTGAGTTGTCAACATACGATGAATGCTAGGAAATCATGCAATGTTACCTGCAGATTCCGTCCGGATGCAGTGCTTTTATATCCATATATTCATCTTTGACTGATCATATGCTCCTGTGTTTGTGATATAATTATTTTTAGTTTATAGCATCTCTTGGTTGTTAATTTGTCTTCAACTAAAAAAAAAAACGACTTCTATCTCGTCCGATTACAAATTTTTCTCATTATTTTTTGAAACTTGATAATTTGTTGAATTACTTTCGAAGTAAGAAGTTTCTCTCAGGCCTAGGTGTTTGGTTAAGCTTGACCATATTCCTTTCTTCGTGTCTAATTCCTGAGCAGGAGTCGCATACGCTTAATCTTGGCATTTCACATATGTTTACAACATTTGTGCCTGATGTCACGAGTTGCATTATTTTTTTATTTTTTCTCCCGCAGGTCCTGAGCCTTTTAGATGGTGAGAGCGGTTACGGGGTAAAACAACAATCAGACGGGCAGTCTAGTGCAAAGGCTCCTGTTGTTTCTTTGCCCGACTTAATAGACACTGGGGAATCCGATGATTTTGGAAATGATGATAATGCTCAGCATCCAACTCATCAAGGTACTACGAATGTGATGCCAAGTGGTTCATTGGTTGATGATCTATTTGGAGCCGAGTCTATTTCCAATGCAAGCACCAGCAAAAACGAAAAGGAAGATCCATTTGCCGACGTATCTTTCCATGTGGCAGAAGATGGAGGACATTCAGATGACCTATTTTCTGGTTTGGCAGTCGATGAGAAGCAGCCTATTGAGGGCAATGATAGATCTAACAGTTCACAACAGTCGGAGTTCATTGATATTTTTGGTACAGACACCGTCCTCCCCAGTATCCTGGAGACGAGGAAGAATGATGTGCATGATCTAATGGCTGGTTTGAGTGTGAAGGAGTCCCACCCAGGTAACAATCTACCTGGCATTGCCCTGGGAGGGGACGTGTTCGGGGGGACCAACTTGGGGGGTGTAAGCAGCCAACCAAATCTGCCCCAAGCGAATGAAGCCTTGAGCGGTCCTTTTGTCTCGCAGATGATCGGCATGAATCAGAATGCAATGTTTCCTTTCGGTTCCATGCCATATGGCATGCCGCAAGGCATCATGCTGAATCAACATTTTCCTCCACAGCCAGTCAATTATGCTCCAATGGGTGGTTTCGTCCCTCAGCAGCAGCTGCTTTTTCAGAACTTTGGTCACCTCAACGCCGGCATCTCACATGCTTCTGTGGATCCCTCAGCTTCGGCTCTCCCGGATATCTTTCACCTCTCAAACAATCCAGCGCAGGCTCACCCTACAGTGATCAGCACCCCAAAGGAGGACACGAGGGCCTTCGATTTTATCTCGGTAAGAACACCATTCCATCAATGAATGTATTTAGTTCCCGAGTCACTGCAGAATTTGATACCAAGTTCTTCATGCAGTCGGTGGCATGCTAAGTTTTTATTGGTTATAGAAATTTATCATGCCGACTGTCACTCCTAAGCTGGCGCGCCGGTCGAGGAGCTGCGGGGGGGCATTGTTCATGTTGATGTCATTTATTTCGTTTTTATGTCAAGATATCAACTCATTTCAGAAACTGTCCTTCGCTGGAGAAGTAATATTGTGTATAATTATTATTTTTTTTTTGTTTTTTTCAGGATCATGTCTCAGCTGCGCGTAATCAGAAGAGACTCGTCTGAAACTCGGAAGGGATTGTATATCTGAAGGCAGCTCCAAGCTGTAGGACTAAAAGGGTAACACTGTCTAGCATCCGTATTCTTTTGGAATAATGGTATTTCTTATTGAATCAGTTCGTCGCGAGTCACAGAGAAATCAAGTCTATTCTAGTCAGAAGAGACGTGGGCAAATGATCTATTCAGTCGAGGACATCGAGATTGTTGTATATTAGAAATTGAATGAAAGTCAATGGGCACAATTTTCAGATTATTTCGCTTTCATTTTTTTTTGTCTGTTTAATTTGAAAATAACCCGTATTATATCCAAATCTTGTTGCCGATGACCCATTTGAGGGATTTCCGTTTAAGTTCTGTCATATTCTTCTAAAACCATAAATCTAGCTTCCAGACCCATTGTCCTCTCTCTCTCTCTCTCTCTCTTTCTCTCTCTCTCTTTCTCTCTCTCTCTCTCAAGTTAGTTTTGTCTGAGATTATTTCGAGTCCAATAAATACATATTTTTTCCTAGTCGAATAATTTTAGCCATTCTAAACCTAAGCTAAACCAATTTAGGGGATGTCCATGGGAGAGAGCAAGAGAAGAGAGAGAGAGAGAAAGAGAGAGTCAAGCAAAGGGAACTGATGGACACTGAAGAAAAGTCTGGACCAGACGAAGTAATCCATCTTACCAATCGCCTTCAATGAAAGAGATTGGCGGCAGATTGTGTGTTCAAACGACGTCCTCGCTGATATTCGTATTGATCTGCATGCAGTAATAATCGGTCAATGATGTTAAGATTTGTCAACCTTCCCTTGTCGCTTAGTTATTGTCCGGGCGTGATATCCTCCCCCGCCGGATCTCAAGGCTGTGACGGCGGCTGCTGCTGCTGAGGCGAGAAAGTCCCCGGAAATGACGGCGAGGAACTCGGCCGCGGTGAGGACCGGGTCTCCCTCGCCATGCATGGCCGGTCGCCTCGTCACAGCGCCCCGCCACAACCGCTCAACCGATCCCCCCCTTATGCAATCTGTCTCCAGCTCTTCAGACGGTCTCGATCAAATGAGAGTCCTATGGTACAATAGATTACACCCGAAAAGGAGCGAACTTTTACCTGTAGTTAGGCCACAGAGAGAGAGAGAGAGAGAGGAGTCCGGTGAAAACCGCACAACACACTTTATAAGGACCCCCCAATCGGCGGTCTTCAGCTGTCGCCAGCGCCCTTCAACAGTCCCATGTGCTGCAGCCGGGGGTCGGCAGATTGGTCAAATGCCGTCGCCTCGTGGGAATGCATCTTCTGTTTATTTTAATCGATTATCGTCCCTCTAGTCTGACCTGATGCTTGAGTTTCTGTCGGAATCCTGACTGGAGATCTTGACTGTGGTGGAGTTTTCGCGCTCCCCTTTCTCCCCTTGCGTTGTTGGCGATCACTCCAGTGCTTGAGGATAAGACGGGGGGAGGCTGAGAGAGGTTTTAAGGGATACGCAGAACAGTCGAAGTTTCCGCGGCGGCCATGGCCGGGGGCTTCGCAAGCAGCGATCTGGGCAAGAGGGCGAAGCTCTACAATGGGCGCATCACCAGCTACTTTATCTTGGCTTGTCTGGTGGGATCCCTCGGCGGGTCCCTCTTCGGATACGATCTCGGAGTTTCTGGTTAGCTTCTTCTTCTTCTTCTCCTTTTTGGATCGAATCTGGTCTCTTGGGTGGATGAAGGAGAAATTCTTCTTACGGGGATTCTGCATCGATGCAGGCGGCGTGACGTCCATGGACGACTTCCTCAAGGAGTTCTTCCCGACGGTGTACCGGAGGAAGCAGGCCCACCTGCACGAGACGGACTACTGCAAGTACGACAACCAGCTACTCACCCTCTTCACATCCGCCCTCTACTTCGCCGGTCTCCTGTCCACCTTCGGGGCCTCGCCGGTGACCAGAAAGTACGGGAGAAGAGTCAGCATCATGGTCGGCGCCGTCAGCTTCTTCTGCGGCGGCGCCGTCAACGCGGCGGCGGTGAATATCGCCATGCTCATCCTCGGCCGGATTCTTCTCGGCGTTGGGATCGGTTTCGGCAACCAGGCGGTCCCTCTTTACCTCTCCGAGATCTCCCCGCCCAAGATCAGAGGCGCCGTCAACCAGCTCTTCCAGCTGACGACTTGCTTGGGAATCCTAGTAGCCTACATCATAAACTACTTCACGGAGCGGATCCACCCCTGGGGGTGGCGGCTGTCGCTGGGCCTGGCCTGCGTGCCGGCGACGGTCATGTTCGTCGGAGGCGTCTTCCTCCCGGAGACCCCGAACAGCCTTGTTGAGCAGGGAAGGCTGGAGGAAGCCAGGCGAATTCTGGAGAAGGTGAGGGGAACCCAGAAGGTGGACGTCGAGTTCCAGGACCTGAAGGAGGCCAGCGAGGCGGCGCGGGCGGTGAAGCATCCGTTCAGGAACCTCCTCCGGCGGAAGAACCGCCCCCAGCTAGTCATTGGAGCACTGGGCATCCCGGCGTTCCAGCAGCTCTCCGGCATGAACTCGATCCTCTTCTATGCGCCGGTGATCTTCCAGAGCTTGGGGTTCGGCTCCGGCGCCGCCCTCTACTCCTCCATCATCACCGGCTCCATGCTCGTCCTCGGCGCGCTGGTTTCCATGGCCACCGTCGATCGAGTGGGAAGGAGAGCGCTGTTCATGGAAGCTGGCATACAGATGATCCTGTCCATGGTGAGTACCGCCCAAAAGGCCTCTCCACCGCTGCCACCGGGGTCTTGGGAACGACTGACTGACTGAGGAGATTTCTTTGGTGGGTTCTCGCAGGTGGTCGTCGCAGTGACTCTGGCGCTGAAATTCGGCCACGGCGAGAGCCTATCGAAAGGCCTAGCAGCGCTACTCGTGGTGGCGATCTGTGCCTTCGTGGTAGCCTACGGGTGGTCGTGGGGACCGCTGGGGTGGCTGGTTCCCAGCGAGATCTTCCCCCTGGAGACGAGATCGGCAGGGCAGAGCATGGTGGTCTGCGTCAACCTCTTCTTCACCGCCGCCATCGCCCAGTGTTTCCTCGCCTCGCTCTGCCACCTCCGGTGGGGGGTCTTCCTACTCTTCGCCTCACTGATCGTCATCATGAGCCTCTTCATCTTCTTCCTCCTGCCGGAGACGAAGCAAGTCCCCATCGAGGAGATGTTCCACCTCTGGGAGGACCACTGGTTCTGGAAGCGGATCGTGCTCTCTGATGGCGGCGACGAGAAGCCTCCGCCGCCGAACAAGCCAGCTCCACAATAGATCTCCCTCTCTCTATCTCTGTCTTCTCTCCCTCCTTCCATAGATGTGACCTGCAAATCGATAGATCCAACAGTCCACAACGAACAATCACTGCCCTTCAAAGAGTTGACCTGAATGGAGCACTCAGCACCTACAGCTTATCCATATCCACCAGATATTTGGATTGCCAGGGCATTGAAACTAGAAATTATTCATTTTCCTCTCAAAACATCTGGCTGACTGCAAGTCTATAGCGCCGTCCTAGTACATAAATCAAGAAAATGTCCTCTTCAAACATGTTAGATCTGAATGCCCGCTGACCTTTTCGATACCATATCAAAACTATGGCCTCGATCGTATGAGGATGGTGGTCACGGGTTGTGCTCCGTCTCCAAGCTTCTCCTGAGAAACTCGGATATTTTTGCACTGGCAGCTCGGCCATACTCGATGCAGCAAAGGTAGTCATTAACTGAAATGCAGGGGAAGAGAAGAGAAGAGAACACAGAAAATGAAAAATCTAAGTTATGAACATTGCCCATTAAAAATATGTCCCATCACCAAATTTCCACATACTCAACAAATTCCAGAGAAAGATTTACCTGACATCGAACCATAAGAAGTGGAAGTAATTATTCCGTGTTCCATGGGCTCACCCTCCTTGGACGACGATGCCTCAGGGAGGACCGTTACAGGAGAGTTGGGAAAAGCCATGCACACAAAGGCCTGTAACTCCTGCCTTGCAGCAAGAACCAACGTTAGGGATACATAAAATAAGCCACGGCAAAATCTAGACACATGAAATCAATATAATTTTCCCTGAATCGTGTATAAACTGACGGAGATTCACTTCAACGGAGTCCTGTCCTCACAAGACACTGGACATGAACAGGAACACGGCTCTGGCACAAGATTCCTGGGTTTATGCTCTCAGATTGTTTGTAACTACCAGTAATCATACGTGGGATTTCACCCAATGGATCATTTGTCCTGCCAACGTATATATATATATATATATATACATTTACATATATATATGTATATGTATATATGCGTATATACATATATATCAGTATTGGGTTTAGATTGACTTCATGGCATCAATGTAGTACAGTTCCTGGCATTGTCCCAAAGACGAAGCAATACTCAAGGTACCACAATGTCAGCATAATCCGTTCATCTTAATGCTATTTCTAGACCGAAAAAAATCCGATTACCTGTTCTTCAACTTTTGAGGGGTCGAGAATGAGAGACCCATTTTGTGTCAAACCACAAGATACTGAAACTACAGAAGTTCACAAGAAAAATGTAATGAGATAAGGAAGTGAAATGAAAATAAATGAACGCACCACACTTGACATACCTGCAAGATGTTTTAAAGGTATACCAGCATCTACAAGTGCAGCGCATGATGCGTTTATAGCACATGGGAGAAGCTATTGGTTTTCATGAAGGAAATTTATTGACACGAACACGACATTTGAGGCAGATACCTAAAATAATGCGCCAAACAAAGAAATTCAAATGTACAGCACAGGAATATTATCATCGCCAAAACAAAATAAAATCCAAAAGGATACAGCTCCACTATCACTGACAACCTACACAGGCCAAAAACAGTTCATGGTCAGGTGACAATATCTCCATCATATCAACATATGAAAGGCTAGTAAACTTCCACATCATGTATAAAACTTAAATATTGAGACATCTTTTGAGGGTACAACACAACTATACTAGTCACCCAATTCAACAAGCAGAGACTCCAAACTAAAATGAAGGCATCAAAAATCAAATTGGCCGCCCATCTTGGATCTGATAACAAACCAGACATCATTAAATTGTCTTCTACGATGCACTAATTGGATTTTTTTTCAGTATCGTTTACTTCCTGCGATGAAATCTCTTTTTCCAAAGTTTTCAATGGTTACGGTAATATAACCCTTAGATGAAAGATAACCATCAACTTAACTGACATGTTTCATTTATGAACATGGTACTTTGCTTCCCGAAATACAGATCGGTGCTGAACACATGGATTGCAACCAATAGATTGAAAATCCAAGAAAGAATAATTTCTAAATAGGATGATTTAGACTGAAATATAATGCAGCATATTCAACACAGAGGATAGCATTGAAAGAAATGTCTGGTGCATTCACCTAGGACAGGTTTATCAAAGCACAGAGGGATGAATCGTGATGTTCCAGATTAAAATATAATACTGGTTTTTTTCAATGTGTTAAAAATAACGTGAAAATAGAGATCCTAAATGGTGAAGACAGAATCTGTTGAGGAAAAAAAATGTTCGCAACGCAAGAAATAGAACTGCACCAAAAAGATCACAGGAAACCACTTCACCTGAAGTATGACAGAGGTTGTGGTGTTTGGATGAATCGTTAAAATGCATATGCTCTGGAGAGTTCTTCTCAAGATCATTTCATACTGTTTTTCTGTTTTACCTAGAAAACAAGTAGCAATTAATAAACCAGAAACTCAACTTATTGGATGAATATGATCACAAAGTCCAATGGAATATTCATAAAATAAATTACATACACTAAAAATAATAATCAAGTCTTTTGCCAGTTTTAGGACGACGCTTCTTAATGTTTATAGTTGTTGAAGACGTCATACAATTAATTACGTCACCTAAGTTTACTTCATTTCCAAAAAACGATAGAGCAAAGGTGAAACATGTTAGCAACTCCCTGGATGCCATACACTAACTCATTCCGTTTATCTATGTCATAGGGAAGCTTATAACAAGGATAAAACACCCTGAATGCTTTAATTATTTTCACACCCAATTGTACACTAAATAGTAAGAAAATCAAGCACAGGTGTACGCAATGAGCTTTACTCTCACAGTGAAGCAGATAAATCGTCAGGAACTGCTAATTACCAATCTGTCCAGTTTTTGGCTTCCAAATAACTTCAATTGATGCTTTCTCAGGGTTCTCCCCTTTCTTTGTTCCAGCTTTTGGGCCATACACAGCAGCCAACACTATGGTGTCCCCTGAATGAAATACACGAGAATGTAGGCTAACATGGCGGAAGATATGAACCAACGCATAAAATATTACCATCCAACTCCACAGGATGACAAAAGGATGGGGAAAGGGAAAGGAGGCAGATTTCTGACCTTGACACCACTGAGCAGAGCCGTGAGCCCGGTGGAGCAGGTTTCGTGTACAAACCAGTGGTCTTAGTTGTTGACCATTGCGACCATCCGCCCTGACCTCCTCCATGGTTCCCATAGATATCCAATCTATTTTCTCACTTCAGTTTAATTTTTGATACTTTTCCATTGGAATATCAGCTGAATATACGGCGGTGGAAAGAAAAAAAAATTCCAGTCTATCCTCGAAGAGCAAAAGAAATTATCGAATGCGAGACTGCCTTGAAGCCTAGCGTCACCGATGGTTCGGGGAGGATAATAAGGACAGGTGGGAAGTAAGGAACCTGACAGAATCAACAAGAAGACGATCCAGGACAGCAAACGAGAAGACGGGGGGGGGAACAGTGCTATTGTAGCCCCTCTCGCCGACGGTCAGGCTGCGGCAGTCACCGTAGCGGAGGAACGAAAGCGTCGGAGGCCTAACAGTTTTCGGAGACGGCGCCGGTAGCTTCTTCGGCGCCGGTGGGAAACGGGGCCGGAGTGAAAGCAAGCAAGAGTGGCGAGAGGCTTGTAGCGCCGTCCCCAAAGTGTGGAAGAAGAAAACTACTGTTCAAAGGAAAAGGGCTTCACGAAGAAGATCTTTTTTATGAAAAAACCCAAATAAAGTATAACTTTTATCGAAATAAGAAGTACGTAAATAAAAGTATTTCAGAAGGGGGGAAAATGTGACAACCAGCTCATGGCCCATTGGATCCGGACCGTTTCTTGGAGTTGGGCTGTCTCTTCACCGAGGCCCACGTAAGAAGGCCCATAAGCAGATGAGTCGGTCCGGTTCGGGTCCATCGCAGGCTCGGCGGGGGCTAATTTGCGCCGGTCCGAAGATATTGCACGTGCCCTGAAGAGGACTATTGAAGATATCCTTGGAGGTCGTAAAATCGCGTACAGTTCCTATTAAATAATTAATAATGGGGTTTTCTTAATTATGTTTAACTAATAAACCCAGTAATTATGGGTCGTTTTATTTCCTAACCCTGTAGCGCCTGCATCGTTCAAGCTTTCGAATAATTTTCTTATTATGTTGGCCATCGGACAAATTTATCTTACGTCACGTGATCGGACCGTCGGCCGCAAAGAGATAGAGAGAGAGAGAGAGGGACGTACTACCTCTTTCTTACCCTCGCCGATGATTGGCGAGCCCAGTTCAGTGCCAATGCACTGCTACCAGTGAACTCGAGCATTCCGAGTCCGAAGAAAGCTCGATCTCTGGCAGGTACTGCGCCGCTCACGCTCCGCAAGCTTCTCTCTCTCTCTCTCTCTCTCTCTCTCTCTCTCTCGCTTTCTCTGTTTTTGTGGTTTTCCGGAGCTCCTGCTTCTCTGAGAATTTATACCGGCTTTTTATCTGTGGGGAGTGGTCTGGGGCTCCTGAGGTTTCATGCATTCCTGGCTGCATTCGATCTTAAAACCGCTTTTTAATGAATTATAGAGCTTGATCTGTTCAGTTGCCTCGGATGTCGTCGTTGTAGCTGGCGCAATGTTTTGTAAATTCCAGGCAGTGGCCTGGGATAGTCTTCTCATGGTAAGCTAAATTGGGCGTTTCTCTCAAGATGCGGAGATGTGCGTACATCTGTGTCGTGAGTTGTGAATGGAACCGTTCTCTTTCGAGGCTGCCTCTCTGCCTGTTTTGGTGTTTATCAAAACGCAGAGGACTGATGATATTTTTTCGGATCAGCAAGTCTAATCCCTGAAATTCCCTAAAAATTTCAGGTCGAGCGAAATTCAAAGGGTAATGATTCGGAAATCGGTCCTCTTAGGCGGCTGAAGGCAGACAAAACCTAGTGTCTGAACTGGAGGAAGGAGTGGAGCAAGGTCATTGAGAATTCCCCAAAAATAGTTCCGCACGCGTCAAGTTCTACAGACCGCAGTCATCTTTATTTCTGTCAAAGTTTATACTTCCGTTCTGCCAGATTACGACACTTTCCCTGAAATCTCGGAAGCAGATCAGGCTTTTCTTTTAGACTTCTTCTTCGCCGTTCGAGTGTAGTAAACGGTGGCTAGTATTCAGCTCACTCGAAGCTCAGAGACTATAAGTTAATAGAAGAGACGCCTTCGCACTTTGCGTGCTCAGAGGATCAGCATCTTCTGTAACACCTTGTAGGAATTGTTGCTCGCGTGAAGATCATCTTTCTCCAGATTATTGTCTGAACAGCAGGGGTAAGAGTTCGGGGTCAAGAAAAGGATGAACACCAGTTCACATCTTTAGTGTCACAACGCTTTTCTCAAATGGAAGAGTTCGTCTTCTACTTTCAGAAGCTATGCCGAACCAGTAACATTAGAGCACTTTTGGTGAGCGGCATGCTGGCATCACTTGTTCTTATGTTCCACACTTTGACACTGTCTTCGAGAAAGGCCCTGCCGCATGTGCTGCCCAATGCCGAGTCATTCAGTGCCCAACAAAGTGACCGCTCATCTTCTGAATACAAGACCGTTGGCAAGTTTTCCCTTCTAAGTGACCCTGGAAATGCTTCATTGGTGGTTGCCAAGGAACTAGTCGAGGCAACTCTTTATGATGTGAAATCCAGAAGTGATGTTGAAAGCCGACCGGATGGCATTGGCGAAGATGTAGGTGGTGGAGATGAGCCATACGAAGATTTGGATGTGGCTGATGATGATGGCCCTGATGAAGAGTTCTCATTCAGTGATGGAAATGCTGCCATGTTAAAGAAGATCGGGGACCAAGAAGGCCAAGGCTCACAGGAGAAGCTCGGTGAAGCAGGCACCTCAATACTAGACGGGGGCGAAGACTTTCCTTTTCTTTCTATGTTCCCTCGACAAACCTCTCCTCCTAGTGGTTCCCATAGCACGAGTCTGCCAATGCCCGAAATGCAGGGTGCACATTCCGCAAATGTTGTCATCGTCAACTCGACAGATCCTTCGTTTTTAGAACTAACAGCCATAGAAACACACAACAAGAGTGCTAGTTCAGGGATCTCTGACAGCGATTTGGCCACTGTAACGCATAATGCCACTCTTCTTCACAAAATCCCAGTAATGAAGAGGCGAGCATTTCCCCCAACATCAGTCCAAGAGATGACAAACTCATTGATAAGGAACTATGCTGCATATCATTCAATGGTATGTTCTTTGGTTTTAAGAAATGCTCACGTAAATATATGTATGCAAATATATATATACGAAGCTTTATTTCTATTGAGACTGCTCAATGCCACCGTTGATTTCAGAGACCTCGCTGGTCTTCACCACGTGATCGAGAGCTTTTAGCTGTGAAAGCACAGATTGAGAATGCACCAATCGTCAGGCATGATGACCAGCTTCATGCGCCTGCATTTCGAAACATTTCAAAGTTTAAAAGGTATGCAGCTAACAGATGGATGTTAGTCTGGTGTTTCTTGGGTGCGTTTTTCTCTGGGTTAATGGAAACATTGACACTTCTGCATTTTTCTTATAGTTGAGATCACCATCATAGATCACAATGGCAAGCTTTCCTGCTTAATAATTTGACAAAGATTGCGGTGGGAAGACAGAGAAACATTAGTTATGGTGAACGACCGAGAAATGGAATCTGATTTCACGAATAAATGGACTTGCAAGTTAACTTTTCTAGGGGATTTTAGCTTATAGGATCATTAGACTCGGAGTATCATGCCGGTGGCCCTTTATCAGAAAGTCTTTTTCATGGTCCATATGAAGGAGACCCACGTTCCTGGCTCAAAATGGCATAAACCCTAATCGGATATTCAGTCTCTAATCGTCGTCTGACTGAGGCAAAAACCCTCTCTCTTTCTCTCTCTCTCTCTCTCGTGGGTTTTAGTTCCAGATTTCCTGGAATCTTTGTCCGAAAATGGTTTTTTTCATAGTCTTATATCAAACTCTTCTTGGGGTCTTTCGTTTATTTTCTCTATCAATTGCCTGGATCGCTTTACTGGTGCCAAGCCAAAATTTTATCGGACTATTCTTCGTGCAACTTATTTATCTGTTCTTGCAGGAGCTACCAGCTAATGGAACGAACGCTCAAAGTTTTTGTGTACAGAGATGGGAACAAACCCGTCTTCCATCAACCCATACTCAAGGGCATCTATTCTTCCGAGGGATGGTTCATGAAGCTCATGGAGGGAAGCAAGCGCTTCGTTGTGAGGGACCCCAGGAGGGCCCACCTCTTCTACATGCCCTTCAGCTCCCGCCACCTGCAGTTCGCAGTATATGTGAGGGGATCCCACAACAGGACGACCCTGAGGGCCTACCTGAGGAAATACGTCGACTCCATCGCGGCCAAGTACCCCTTCTGGAACAGAACCGACGGCTCCGACCATTTCCTTGTCGCCTGCCACGACTGGGTACGCCTCCGGAGATCTCGGAACCACCGCCCCAAAATCTCTGACCACGAACCTTAACCAGGCGCTGACTTACCGCAGGCACCGTACGAGACGCGACATGTCATGGATCGCTCCTTTAGGGCCCTCTGCAACGCGGACCTGGCCAACGCCTTCAAGCTGGGCAAGGACGTGTCCCTCCCGGAGACCTACGTCCGCTCGGCACGGGAGCCGCAGAGGGACCTCGGTGGCCGCCCCGCCGACCAGCGGCCCACGCTGGCCTTCTACGCCGGCAACATGCACGGCTACCTCCGCCCATTCCTCCTGCAGCACTGGGAGAACCGAGACCCCGACATGAAGATCTTCGGCCCCATGCCCCGCGGTGTTCAGAGCAAGATGACCTACATCGAGCACATGAAGAGCAGCAAATTCTGCGTCTGCCCCCGTGGCTACGAGGTCAACAGCCCGAGAATCGTGGAGGCCCTCTTCTACGAGTGCGTCCCGGTGATCATCTCCGACGGCTACGTGCCGCCATTCTTCGAGGTCCTCGACTGGGAGGCCTTCGCCGTCTTCGTCCCCGAGCGGGATATCCCTCGGCTGAAGGAGATCCTCACCGCCATCTCCGAGGAGAAGTACCGGGCATTGCAGGCCGGGGTGAGGAGGGTGCAGCAGCACTTCCTCTGGCACAGCGTCCCCGTCAAGTATGATCTCTTCCACATGACTCTCCACTCCATCTGGTACAACAGGGTTCTCAACGTCAGACCCAGATGATGGATGATCTGGCGGAAGGAGGAGGGGGCATCTCCCCGGGTTCTCTTCGTCGTTGACTTTTGCGTGGCGGCGGTCGTGTAAATAGTCTGTTTGCTGTGTGGGAATCAGACTGTGGTTCGTCAATAATATCAATAATATTAATAATATCACCATCATCATGTGTTTGGTTCATCACGGTGATCGCTCAGGATCTCCAGCCGGGCCCGTCTAGTCAACGGGTTCTCCTCGAAGGCTCCAAGATCGTCCTTCTAGTTTCTGAACATGAGGTCATCGGGTCTATGCCCAGGATGGAGAGATGCGGCCTTCCGGCTCTCGTTGACCCATGACCCCGCTGGTTGCGGAATCTTTTCGGGAGCAGTCACGGGAGTTGACTGCCTTTCCTCGTCGGGAACCTGGGAAGCCCGGCATCCGTGATCTTAGGTACGTAGAGAGGGGGAAGACGCGTGCCCACCGGAGGCCTTGCCATGCTCACTTACTCTCTTCGTTGCCCCGACGAGCGGCGGGGGGGCTCGTACGGCGTCGCTGTCGGCGGCAGCGACACGGCAGGCCGTCTTCAATCTTCCCCTCGAGTCACTCCTATGGAAACGGTAAAAAACAGCAGCCCCCCCGGCCGCCGCCATTTTCAACGCAGTCAACCGGGGAGCTGCTCTTCACAGGAGTCGTTTAGACTCCACGCGGCGGCTTGAGAGCTCGATGACGCAGGCAGATACCCTGCTGACTTCGCGGACTCGACCATGGTAGACGTCTATTCTTCGCCGGTTACCCCAACTCAGGCGGCGCAATTCTTTGCCGTAGAGGCAGGCTAACCGGCGGAGGGAGGGTGGCGGCATGTTAGTGTCGGCGAACAGAGCACCGAGACGGAGAACAATCATGACGCAAACTGGATTCCTTCCGGCTACAGCGCCTAAATCGGCTATTTATTTTTGCGTTTGCTCGACGGGCGATTCCATGGCCACTCCGAGCATCGTTTAAATGCCCCTTGTACCACCACTCGCAGGGTAGCTAGCGTTGCAGAGGGAGACGAACACCTGTAAGCTTCTGCGACGGCACTTTCCCCCATGATTGCAGAATCCTCGTGAACCGTGGAAATTGAGAGGGCACTAGTCTCCCCGGATACTTCTTGTAGATTACCCCTGAGTGGGATTCTTGCCCGTCCTCGGCTCCGAGTTCTTGCGGGTGTCTGCGCCGGTGAGGCTTCTCTCCTCCGTTATGTTCTCTCTGCCCTGTTCTATGCTTCGTCCCTTGCTGAATTTCTCGTTGACACCAAGCAAAGTATTCTTCGCTGAACTGGGAGTATGTGTCGACAAGAAAGGGATATTGTCTGTGCAGGTGAGATCAAGAACTTCTACGAGAAGCTCAAAGTCTTTTCTGTGTACCTGTTTGTGGCTGTTTCTGGATGTTATCATCGTCTCGTCTGACGGGGCTGCTCTTCAGGCTGAGCAGAAACGTTGGTGTTGGGATATCTAGAAAATCTTCCCAACGAGTCATCCTCTGCAAGTCGTTGACATCAATCTCATTCGTGATATCAGATAATTTTGGAGTAGTCGTTCTCTTATGAGAGGATTGTCATACACATCCCACCATTTCTCACATTCGTAAAGTTCATTAACCCAAATCCAAAAAATTAGGATAATATGTCTCTTTCTAGCTTATAAATCCAAGACTGCTGAATAGGCTGAGTACTCAAGCTTTTTCTTCAAAATATTTTTTACTTATGATTTTCCATCAATTTCGCCTCTTCCTCAATTTTTTTTCTAGATTTCACAAATTTCCCTTCTAATTCTTGCGATTATTGAAGATTAGTTATTAAAGCGAGTCAATTCTCTCTGACGATAATGGCGGCCCATCTAATGTACCAGGTCAAGGAGAAAGCTTTGGTGATTCATCATTTTCTGGGTCGGGTAATGTTTGCGGTGCAGGACCACCTTGTTCTACTTCAGAAGATATGTCCGACCAGAACCAGACTACTTCTTTGTGTGGCGATCTTGACGAGCATCCTTGTTCTAGGTTTTCACAGTCTGACCGTCAGCCCTGGAAATGGTTCAATGACTCTGTTTACTGTTCTTGAGCAAACGACCTTGCCGAGCCAGGGGTCCCCTCCTCCATCATATGATTCAGGGAGCGCGGCGTTTCCGTCATTAGAAAACGGGGAGACTCTCAGTGGGGCGGGAGGAGTAGATGGAGACCTGGGCGACGTCGATAGAGGCGGGGATGGAGAAGAAGAACGAGGTTTCGCTGTTGATCTTGGGAATGGTACGCGACTGAGGGACTTTCAGGATACCGATGGCGGCTACATGACGACAGAAAACTCCGAGAAAGCACAGAACGTCTCTGGCTTCCCGCCGACCGGCGGCGGCAACGCCAATGCCACCAGCGTGGAGTTTCATAAAGAGGAAAAGCTAAACGGGGATCCATCCCCCGGGGAGGAGGAGAAGAAGAAGAAGAAGAAGAAGAAGAAACGGAGGTGGCAGGACGGCATGGAGACTATTTCATTGGAAGGTAGAGAAATTATTGAGGACTGTATACTCGCCAAGGACCGGCAGGAGCGGGCGAGGCTGAGACAATCTGCGATGTCGATCTCAGACATGGACCAGCTCGCGTCCAAGAACCGCGAATCGTGTTCAGTGGTGAGTCCGACAGAGCTGGAAGTCGCTGACTGAACTTCTGCCTCTTTTTATTTAAATATAATCAATCAACCGTCTGATCCTCCTGGTGCATTCCACAGGTACCCAGATGGTCTTCTCCGAGAGATCGAGAGATTCTAGACGCCAGAAAGCAGATTATGAACGCCCCCACTGTGAAGAGCGATCCGGAGCTCTACCCACCCATTTTCCGCAACTTCTCCATGTTCAGAAGGTAAACCTCCAGAGCTCCAAACACCACAGAGTCGTGGATTCCACGGTGACTGACTGACTGACTTACTGACTATCTGGGATCCCACGCCTGCTCGCCATCGTCTCAGGAGCTACGACCTGATGGAGAGCCTCCTCAAGGTCTACATTTACAAGGAGGGGGAGAAGCCCATCTTCCACCAGCCGGAGCTCACGGGGATCTACTCTTCCGAGGGATGGTTCATGAGGCACATGGAAGGAAGCAGGCGGTTCCTCGTCGAGGAACCCAGACAGGCCCACCTCTTCTACATGCCCTTCGGCTCCCACCTCCTCCAGACGCAGCTGTACGTACCAGATTCCCACTCCCACGATAACCTGATCGAGTTTCTGCGGAAGTACGTCTCGACGATCGCAGCCAAATACCCCTTCTGGAACAGGACCGACGGTGCGGACCACTTCCTGGTTTCCTGCCACGACTGGGTGAGCATCTCCGTCGCCGACGCCGGTGCCATTGGTGGGAAAGGATCAACTCGCTTCTGACCCATCCATCTTCTTCCTCTTCTTCTTCTGGCTTGGCAGGCGACGCACGAGACATGGCGAGCGATGGGGACCTCCGTCAGGGCCCTCTGCAACGCCGACACCACGGAGGACTTCGTGGTGGGGAAGGACGTCTCCCTGCCGGAGACGAACGTGCGCAGCGTGCAGGACCCGGCGCGGAACCTCGGCGGGAGGCCGGGGAGGAAGAGGACCCTGCTGGCCTTCTTCGCGGGTCAGATGCACGGCTACCTCCGCCCCGCCCTGTTGCAGCACTGGGGGGACGACCCCGACATGGTGATCCTCGGCCCGTTGCCTCCCAGCGGCAGCGGCGGAGGCAGCAAGGGGAAGAAGGCGGTGAACTACGCCCAGTACATGAAGAGCAGCAGGTTCTGCGTGTGCCCGCGCGGGTTCGAGGTGAACAGCCCGAGGGTGGTGGAGGCCATCTTCTACGAGTGCGTGCCGGTGATCATCTCCGACAACTTCGTGCCGCCCTTCTTCGAGGTGCTCGACTGGGGGGCCTTCTCCGTCATCATCGAGGAGAAGGACGTCCCCCGGCTGAAGGAGATCCTCCTCTCCATCTCCAGGCCCAGGTACCTGGCCCTGCAGACCGGCGTGAGGAAGGTGCAGAAGCACTTCCTCTGGCACGACCAGCCCACCAGGTACGACCTCTTCCACATGATCCTCCATTCCGTCTGGTTCAACCGGGTCTTCCAGCTAAGGTCGTCGCCCGACGGCGCTTCAACCGTCGGGCGGTAGTCGTCTAGTAACGCGCCGACGGCTGTACGGATCTCAGACTGCATATATATATGTGCTTCCTACCTATCTAATTCCTCGTCATCATCAATAAAGAAATAAATAAATACCCAATTCTCCTCTCCGACATCTATACAATGCAGTTCCGAAGAGGTCCGGGCATTTTACAGGGCCATCCAGACAGGTAAAAACTTAAACCTTGGGCGAATTCTCATTGAGTGGCCATAAAAATCACCCATGATGCGCTCAGCCAAACGGTCGTATCTTGTCCACCGTAAGAGGAGCATTCTCTATACGGCAGTCGCTGGGTGGTTAGCCATTGCCGCGCGGTGTGGTGAAGTGGAGTGTCATGCGGCAGTCGCTTTCCTACAAACGGGATGCTGAACTACGACGAGCAGCTGATCGATTGAGCCCCGCGGGTTTCCGCGGGGAAGGGACTTTCGCTGCGCATGATAGATTAGATATTCAGCGCCAGCTACGAGGACTAACTATGGAGCAATTTATTTCAAGAGTCTGACCAAAATCGACGTAAATACAGCAGGATAGCGCTGGTTGTCCGACAAATGTAGTAATTTAAAGGGAACTTCGACAAGGAGTCTAACGACAAGGGATTATTTTTCCAAGATTTTTCAAGATTATGGTAGACACTTGATTATTTATTTCAAGATTTTTCAAAGTATTAGGAGGGACTTGATTGATTGTTAACTACTGACAAGGGATATGAGAATTCCTTTGAGCAGGAGTACAATTACTGATGGAGGTGATTAATTAAAGATGGCTTCGTCAAAGAAAACATCCTTAGAGATGAATATTTTTCCATTTTAGAGCAAGAGACATCTATAACCACTGTGAGATGAAGTATACACTAAAAATACACATCATTCAGACCTAGTATTGAGTTTATTGGGCATATATGGTCTAAGATTTGGGCAGTATAAACACTCAAAAAATTTAGAAATGAGTAATCTAGTTCGAGGTGAAAGAGGATTTCATAAGGAGATTTACGATTGAGATTTGGAGAAGGCATTTTACTAATGAGATAGGTAGTAGTAGTTGCTACTTCATCCCAGAACTTTTGAGGTAAATGTGCATTTTGGAGAAGAGATAGGGTTGTTTCTACAAGGTGTCTATGATTTCTTTCTACTGTTCCATTTTGTTCAGGTGTGTAAGGGCATGAAGGTCGATGATTGATACCTTTGCCTTTGAGATAGTTGGTCAAGGCTTGAAATTCTCCTCCCCAATCCGATTGGAGAGACAAGTTTTGTGGAGAACAAGTTCTCTACCTTAAAATAAAATTCAATAAAAATCGAGAGAACATCACTTTTCTTTTTCATACGAAATAGTCATGAATACTTACTGCAATCATCAACAAAAATCACATAATACAGATAACCAAAATGAGAAAGAACAGAGGCAGGCCCCCAAACATCAGAATGTATGAATTCAAAAGGTTTGGTGGTTTTATATAATGAAAGTGCAAAAGGGAGTTTATGTAATCTTGCCAATTTACATGCATCACAAACAAAATCCTGAGTTCTATGAGTGACTGAAAAATCGTATTTGTCCATAACTTATTTTAAAATTCAGAAATGAGGATGTCCTAATCTATTATGCCATATCAAAGGAGATGATTTTTCTCTAAAGAATGCAATTATAGCTTCTAGAAATTATAAACAAAAGAGTATGTCGTCACTTGTTCTCTTGAGGAGAATTCGCTTCATTTCCTGGTCCTTCACAACACAAAAATCAACATGAAATTCAAAAAATATATTGTTGTCTCGAGCAAATTTTTGAACTGATAAAAGATTTTTTTTAATTTATGGTACATGTAATATATCCTTAAGTTGTAATAGATGATATTTAGTGTTAATAGTTGATCATACTTGAGAATGGATGGAAAAACCTTGTCCATTACCTATATAAAGCTGATCTGACCCATTGTAGATAGTTGAGTTTTGAATGTTTCCTTGATTTGCAGTGACATGGTGAGATACACTGTTGTCTGGATACTAGCGGTTTGTTGAATTACAATTTTCTGCTGTATGGGCTGTAAACGCTTGAGGTTGATTTGAATTCCATGTCTGATTGTTATTTTGCCATAGAGGAGGCTGAAAGTTTCTATTGAATCTTTCCCTACAACCAAATTCTCTATACCCGAATTTAAAGCAGACGACATTTCTATTTGTGACCTTGCCGATTATTTTTTCCATGGTTTTGAAAATTTTCAGAGTTTTTCTATCCTTGATATTGTTTTCCTGCTACATTTGCAAGACTTGCTATTGGTGGGAAATCTCCAATGGCCTTTTCTTCTATTTGTTTAGAAACATACAGATCATATGATTTCAAATTGGAGATTACGTCATCGAGCTCCAGACTGCCCAACTGTGAATTGATACTTGCATAGAATGAATTGTACTAAGGTCCCAATCCATTTAGAAGGGCATATGCAAGATCTTGATCTTCAATTTTATACGCGCAAGCCTGCAATTCATCACCAATACTCCGAATGTTCTTAATATAGGTGTCAATAGGAAGATTATCTTTCTTGGAGTTGTAGAGTCTCGCCTGCAGTTCATTGATATAGGATCTTGATTTGCTTGCATGATTTTTCTTGAGTGCTTCCCAAGCATCTTTCGATGTCTCTTTATTGACGACATCATGCAGTATTGATTCAGATAAAGAGTTAGTAATCAGGGTAAGAACTACTTGATCCTTTTTGTACCATGTTTTATATTCCGGATTTGGAATATGTTTCCCATGTCCATCAAATTTAGATATGAGCAGTGGATCATCTTCAAGAGCATCTATAAGATCATGTGTTGGCAAGAGTAGAAGTAGTTGTGTCTTCTATAGTAGGAAATTCCCCCTTAGCTTGAGAGAGATGGATAATGCTGGAATCCCTTGTTGAATCGCAGCAATGCTGTGAGGGATGATTTGAGCATTAGAAGCACCTTTGGTTTCATCACCTGTGCTTTCTCATAGAAGACTCATCGTCAGGTCTTTAAGTACCATTGGCCTATGGCTCTGATATCATGAAAGAAATCAAGAACAAAGGGATAGAACATAGTAAGAGGAGAGAAAGAGGAGGAGAAGAAGATAGAAAGAAAAGAAACTTCTATAAAGAAAACTTGATTAGTTACAACTTCTATGATCGTCTATTTATACTGTTAGTGATTTAAAAATAACCGTTGTGTATCATTTAGTAACTGCTCTTCGGAAGGATGTAATTTCATCGAGCAGTTAATCTTCTTGTCGGTTAATGCTGATGTATCTTCTTTTCTTCCTTTGTTTGATTCAGTCCGTTCTCATTGGTTGATCTATTGTCTGTCGTAGCCTTGTTGTCGATTATGTCGAACCCTATTGGTTGATGTCGGTTCGCATTTGCTCTGTTCCGAAGGAAGCTCAGCAGGCACCCTGTTTATCATCGGTGCTTGTTGTTTGAGTGACAATGTTGCTTCAATACTCTCTTGTAGATGAGACCCACAGCCTCTCTCTCTCTCTGGCAGCACTCCTCGTCGTCGAGATCTTCGTACATACGCCTTCCTCCCATTTCACATCCAGGAAACTCTCCGTTAGAGTTTCCCCCGTTTGACCGCTGCGCCTGCGATACGCTGCCTGTCTCTGTCCGCGTGCGTCGAGATCTCAAACCGGTCGGGAGGTTCCCTCTCTTTCATGCATTGCGACGCTCAGTTACTCTCTTCGTTGCCCCCCGCCCCCCGAGTGAGCGACGGGGGGTTTATACGGCGTCGCTGTCGGCCGCGATAACCTCATGGTAGGCCGTCTTCAATCTTACTCCCAAGTCACTAGTATGAAATACCCCGCCTCACCGCCATTTTCAATTGCAGTCAACGCCGGGGGCTGCTCTTCACAGCAGTCGTTTATACTCCACGCAGCGGCTGGAGAGCTCGACGACGCACAGTGAAGTAAGAAAATAGAAGCGAACAACTCACGATGATGAAAGCCGCTCTAGATGTGAAAGAAGTACAGAATAACGCTCCCCAAGAATGAATCTATGATCCTCGACTTGAACCGTTTCGTCTCCTCGTCAGTCGGTCCGCCCATATAAGCCGTTGCGTTTCAGTTCTCCCGTTGACCCTGCCACATTAAATACGATTCATCTTCTTTATATCCAACCGTCACCGTATGAGCTGAATGACTGGTCACGTGCTCACTGAATGAGTCACGTGCCTAACACCGCTGACTTCTCGAGCTCGCTCATGGCCGACGCAATTCTGATTACAACATTAAAATTTGCCATAGAGGTGGGTTAACCGGAGGAGGGAGGGTGGCGGCATGGGTTAGCGTCGGTGAGCAGAGTACTGTGACGGAGAACAATCGTGACGAAAACTGGATTCCTTCCGGCTACAGCGCCTAAATCGGCTATTTATTTTAAACGATTCCATGGCCGCCCCGAGCATCGTTTAAATGCCCCAGTTACCACCACTCGCAGGACAGCTAGCGTTGCAGGGGGAGACGAACGTTCATCTGTAAGCTTCTGCGACGGCACTTTCATGCGTGAACCGTGGAAACTGAGAGGGCACTAATCTCCCTGGATGCTTCTTATAGATTACCTCTGAGTGGGATTCTCGCTCGTCCTCGGCTCCGAGTTCTGGCGGGTACTCTCGGCGTCCTTGGCTTCTCTCCTCTGCTATGATCTCTCGGTCCTGCTCTATGCTTCGTCCCTTGCTGAATTTCTCGTTGACACCAAGCGAAGTGTTCTTCCCCATGAAAGGGATATTGTCTGTGCAGGAGAGATCAAGAATTTCTGTGAGAAGCTCTGAGTATTTTCTGTGTCTCTGTCTGGGCCTTTTTATGTCTTTTTAGGCTTATCAGAAACGTTGATGTTGGGATATCTAGAAAATCTTCCCGACGAGCCATCTTCCCGAGCTCGTTGACCTGAATCTTATCATGCTATCAGATAATGAAGAGTGGCTTACTTCCTGAAGGAACGCACATCCAAAAAAATAGGATAATATGTCTATTTTTAGCTCATAAATTCAAAACTGCTGAATAGAATGAGTCCTTCAAGCTTTTTCTTCAAAATATTGTTTGCTTATGATTTTCCATCAGTTTCGTCACTTCCTCAAAAAAATAAAATCCTCGATTTCGCCTATTTCGCTTCAAATTAATTATTAAAATGAGTCAGTTCTCTCTGACAGTAATGGCGTTCCCATCTAATGTACCAGGTAAAGGAGACAGCTTTGGTGATTCATTATTTCCTGGGTCGGGTAATGTCTGCGGTGCAGAAACACCTTGTTCTGCGTCAGAAGATATGCCCGACCAGAACCAGACTACTTCTCTGTGTGGCGATCTTGACGACCATCCTTGTTCTAGGTTTTCACAGTCTGACCGTCAGCCCTGGAAATGGTTCAATGACTCTGTTTACTGCTATTGGGAAAACGATCTTGCCGAGCCATTCTCCCAACGGGTCCCCTTCTCCATCATATGATTCAGGGAGCGCGGCGTTTCTGTCATTAGAAAACGGGGAGACTCTCAATGCGGCGGGAGGAGTAGATGGAGACCTGGGCGACGTCGATAGAGGCGGGGATGGAGAAGAAGAACGAGGTTTCTCTGTTGATCTTGGGAATGGTACGCGACTGAGGGACTTTAAGGATACCGATGTAGGCTACATGACGACAGAAAACTCCGAGAAAGCACAGAACGTCTCTGGCTTCCCGCCGACCGGCGGCGGCAACGCCAATGCCACCAGCGTGGAGTTTCATAAAGAGGAAAAGCTAAACGGGGATCCATCCCCCGGGGAGGAGGAGAAGAAGAAGAAGAAGAAGAAGAAGAAACGGAGGTGGCAGGACGGCATGGAGACTATTTCATTGGAAGGTAGAGAAATTATTGAGGACTGTATACTCGCCAAGGACCGGCAGGAGCGGGCGAGGCTGAGACAATCTGCGATGTCGATCTCAGACATGGACCAGCTCGCGTCCAAGAACCGCGAATCGTGTTCAGTGGTGAGTCCGACAGAGCTGGAAGTCGCTGACTGAACTTCTGCCTCTTTTTATTTAAATATAATCAATCAACCGCCTGATCCTCCTGGTGCATTCCACAGGTACCCAGATGGTCTTCTCCGAGAGATCGAGAGATTCTAGACGCCAAAAAGCAGATTATGAACGCCCGCACTGTAAAGAGCGATCCGGAGCTCTACCCACCCATTTTCCGCAACTTCTCCATGTTCAGAAGGTAAACCTCCAGAGCTCCAAAGACCACAGAGTCGTGGATTCCACGGTGACTGACTGACTGACTTACTGACTATCTGGGGTCCCACGCCTGCTCGCCATCGTCTCAGGAGCTACGACCTGATGGAGAGCCTCCTCAAGGTCTACATTTACAAGGAGGGGGAGCAGCCCATCTTCCACCAGCCGGAGCTCACGGGGATCTACTCTTCCGAGGGATGGTTCATGAGGCACATGGAAGGAAGCAGGCGGTTCCTCGTCGAGGAACCCAGACAGGCCCACCTCTTCTACATGCCCTTCAGCTCCCACTTCCTCCAGATGCAGCTGTACGTACCAGATTCCCACTCCCACGATAACCTGATCGAGTTTCTGCAGAAGTACGTCTCGACTATCGCAGCCAAATACCCCTTCTGGAACAGGACCGACGGTGCGGACCACTTCCTGGTTTCCTGCCACGACTGGGTGAGCATCTCCGTCGCCGACGCCGGTGCCATTGGTGGGAAAGGATCAACTCGCTTCTGACCCATCCATCTTCTTCCTCTTCTTCTTCTGGCTTGGCAGGCGACGCACGAGACATGGCGAGCGATGGGGACCTCCGTCAGGGCCCTCTGCAACGCCGACACCACGGAGGACTTCGTGGTGGGGAAGGACGTCTCCCTGCCGGAGACGAACGTGCGCAGCGTGCAGGACCCGGCGCGGAACCTCGGCGGGAGGCCGGGGAGGAAGAGGACCCTGCTGGCCTTCTTCGCGGGTCAGATGCACGGCTACCTCCGCCCCGCCCTGTTGCAGCACTGGGGGGACGACCCCGACATGGTGATCCTCGGCCCGTTGCCTCCCAGCGGCAGCGGCGGAGGCAGCAAGGGGAAGAAGGCGGTGAACTACGCCCAGTACATGAAGAGCAGCAGGTTCTGCGTGTGCCCGCGCGGGTTCGAGGTGAACAGCCCGAGGGTGGTGGAGGCCATCTTCTACGAGTGCGTGCCGGTGATCATCTCCGACAACTTCGTGCCGCCCTTCTTCGAGGTGCTCGACTGGGGGGCCTTCTCCGTCATCATCGAGGAGAAGGACGTCCCCCGGCTGAAGGAGATCCTCCTCTCCATCTCCAGGCCCAGGTACCTGGCCCTGCAGACCGGCGTGAGGAAGGTGCAGAAGCACTTCCTCTGGCACGACCAGCCCACCAGGTACGACCTCTTCCACATGATCCTCCATTCCGTCTGGTTCAACCGGGTCTTCCAGCTAAGGTCGTCGCCCGACGGCGCTTCAACCGTCGGGCGGTAGTCGTCTAGTAACGCGCCGACGGCTGTACGGATCTCAGACTGCATATATATATGTGCTTCCTACCTATCTAATTCCTCGTCATCATCAATAAAGAAATAAATAAATACCCAATTCTCCTCTCCGACATCTATACAATGCAGTTCCGAAGAGGTCCGGGCATTTTACAGGGCCATCCAGACAGGTAAAAACTTAAACCTTGGGGGAATTCTCATTGAGTGGCCATAAAAATCACCCATGATGCGCTCAGCCAACGGGTCGTATCTTGTCCACCGTAAGAGGAGCATTCTCTATACGGCAGTAGTTGGGTGGTTAGCCATTGCCGCGCGGTGTGGTGAAGTGGAGTGTCATGCGGCAGCCGCTTTCCTACAAACGGGATGCTGAACTACGACGAGCAGCTGATCGATTGAGCCCCGCGGGTCTCCGCGGGGAAGGGACTTTGGCTGCGCATGATAGATTAGCTGTGAGAACTACGGAGCAGTTTATTTCGTTAGTCTGACCAAAATCGATGTAAACACAGCAGGATAAAAAAGCTAAATAAGGAAATGGTTTTCCGGCCAATGTAGTAATTTTAAGGGAACTTCGACTGGGAGTCTAACGATGGTCTGGTCAACGAGCTCACCACCCCAACCTGCAATGATTGAGAAGCCAGATCTCTGAAGTCGGCGGCATCAATTTCCTGAGATAATGTGAGCCGTCATAATGGTTTCGGAAAGCGAACCGCCTAAATCATCGTAAATAAATGAATGGTAATTGCATGAAACATAGTCTAGTTATGAATCTAAATAGTTTTTAAGAAATCATAGATATGATATGACAAACTAATCGAAAATGATTGTAAGCATATGAACATGGATGCTATTATTTAATGTCTTAACTGCAAAACATTGGGCCTGGGTGGGGAATATCATAATTTTCCAGTTTCCTATATGGAAGCAAGGATGACGATTTTGCGATGGGGTAAATCGAGAAATATATTATTTCCAGACAGTTTTATCGCCTTTGTTGATGTGTGAACTAAAGTTCTTCCGCAGAACATGTATAGATATATGAGCAACCGTCAGACAAGAGAAGGGGGCTTTAAACTCAGACATGCAAGCGAAGATCTATAGAAACTTTTGATGTAAAGCACAGGACGCAAGGACTCGAGCATTCTGCAACATAAACCTTCTACATTTCTTCCGTCCCACCACCAACAACACAGTTATACGGGTTAAAAACATTGAAATCATCGACAAAGAGCATACCACACGGTAGACTGGCAGTGGAACCCTCACTCCTCGGCTCTTCACCATACGCATAACAGAGAAGAGTGGCGAAATTTCCTGTGGTCTGAATATCCACCTGAAAGAAGTTGAATTCCTCTAAGTGAGTTATTCCCATCAATCATATTCACCCTTGGAAGCAAGAGTTCTTTGTTGACAGAAGCTACACAGTCGGTGATTAGCATATAGTGAACAGTTGCCACTGATGAGAGAAGAATCTGAAAACATTGAGAAAGTATTTTTAGATGTGAGATAGCCCGAAACTTACCCAATGTACATGAAGATGCAGAATTGTGTCCACTCCCTCGCTAACAATCTGAACCAGTAATCATCTATAGCATCGTCCATATTCATATAGATCTAAAGATGAGAATTTCCTAAATCAGCCAAATAGTTCTCTACTTTCTCAGTTCAACATATAATACTGGCGAAGAAGGAAATCAATGAATGGGGAACTCATACCGCAACTTCAATCACAGCTACAATCTGCATGGCGCCCTGGAATTTCCTAAACATGGGAAATTCGTAGATGAACGCAGTTAGAGCAAAGTCTCTTCTCTTAATCAAAATAATTTCCTAAGATGTTCCTTTCCGTGTATTTCAAACAAGAAAACCACTTTAATAACATAACGAAGAGGACTAGTGATGCAACTGCACAACCTACTTGTACACGGTAAACTTTGTATGCATGGCATCATGCATTCCATGTATACTTCCGTCTGGATAGCTAGAACTGAGTTGCTCCCTCAATGCTACGAGGTTCTGCGAGATATGGCAGAATATCATGTAGAAAGCCAAAAAGTAGCAAAGGAGCATGAATACCTGCATTGAAAACAAAGATATTTTAGCTCTTTGGCTCCTTTGACCTGAAAAATCAAATCATGACACGTCTCCAAGCTCAAAAAAAGGAAAAAATGGAACACATGGCATTGAAAAGGGTCATTGGAATCAGAACTTGCTCCACGTAGTATCCATCTAAAAAGGCAAAAATCTGAGCGTAGAATCTGACACTCACAGTGGAATATGGTACATCCGCTCTGTATCCAACAAGGGTGAAGTACAAGAAACATGCTAGTGTAGCTGTTCTACGTTGCTCATTGATGGAGAGTTGCTCACACATGATGCAATACCCATGTGAAATTAGCAGGAAACACACAAAAGTTGTAGTCTGATAAAATATTCCAGAGACATAGACTCCAAAAGACATCCATAGAGAGCATGTCTCAAGGTTGTAACATGAGTGCCTGAAAATACACACACAAAATAGCAAAAGTAAATGCTAGTTAGCTTTCAATTCCAAATTTAAAACACAGATAGTTTATATCAAGAAATTTCAACATAATTTGTATAATATATATCTCAAAATAATGCATTCATTCTCAGAGGATCACAGTTGTAATGGCCAGGGTACTTTTACATCACAAGTACCATCTTTTTACCAAAACACGAGCACATTGCTCCAAACGTCCAATATGAGATTAAGATGCAGAAGCATAGTAACAAAATTCTTCAAATTGTGCCAAAAAAAAAAGGCTAAACCTTTTCATAAAAAATAATTCTTCATATGTTCCTAGCTCACGATGAAAAACAATTTAGATCATCCCATCAGACAACATCTCACAGATTGTTTCCTTCGGTGAAGAGTATAGTTACTATTTTAGCATGATTTAATCCCCTTTTTCACTTACTTTTTAACTATTTGGGTGGTTGATTATATGGAGAGGGATCTTGAAATACAAATTTGGATAGCTTATCAGAGTACTGAAATAGGCATGCATTTTTTGAACTGAAAAGCAGAGTATCATGGGACAGAACCGCTATTTTGGGATGCAGCAAAACAGAGATGGCCGATGAAAATCTTACCAGAACAGGAGGGAAAGCCCAAGTTGTAGAACCTTGGTCAACGGAGCCGAAGCCAAGATCCATTGTAGATTGTTCAGCTGCAAAGTCATATCCGTTGAATACATAAAGGGAATTAATAGTTAAATATTCATCTAAAAAAGGAATATAGCGGAGAGTACGAAAATAATACATGATTCAAGTAAAAGAACACAGATCATCAATCTCTCTGGATTTCTTCAGAAATATGATGTTGAAGGCATACTAATTTCCTTCTTAAGTACGTGGATCACGGCCAATGCAAAATCGAAAAGACGCTGCGGAAAATGAGTCATAGTCAGAGAAAACGTGTTAAATTTCCACTGACGTCTAAAAGATGGACTTAAAATGATGTTGAAACCTCTATCTCCACATTTCATTGACCCAAAGGGATGAAAATACACATAAAATCAAAGCAAAAACTGAGCAAGAGGAACGGATAAATCATTTAGTACCGAGAATGTACGCTCACCCAATGTCAGACCTGAACGAAGAAACCTAAAACCACCGAAATGACGGAAAGGAGGCGGGAAGAACGGATGTCACGCGGTAAGGAACAAAGAGAATCGCAAGATCGAGGAGAAAACTAAAGCCTACATAGCAGTGACGAAGATATCACCGAGGGTGGCTGCACACAGACGAATGACAGACAGACCAGTAGAATGTCGAGGGACTGCCTCAAGAACCTGGAAGTGTCGATTTCTCCATGTGTTGACACCCCAGTAGAATGTCGAGATCGACCAGACAGCCAACAGCCCTAGGTAGAGGGAAGGGAGTCCTCGATACGATCCGTCGACCTCGTCCATTCCGAGGAACGACGCCCGCGACGGAACTTCCATTGGTCTCGGCAAGCAGAGAGAGAGAGAGGGAGGGAACAACTAGAGAAAATTCCGACGACATCAGCTCGTCCACGTTCGAACTTATATATAGGCGCGAGTTGCCCCCATCCCGTTTCCGGTTCGGGCGGTGATGAACCGGTCGGTTCGCTTTTTTGAACCACGGCCAAAATCCCAAACCGGATCGGATGCAACCCATAAGCGAGTAACATATATACAATTTTAACTATAGTAAGGATATATATGCAAGAATCTCCACACGGCGCCGGTCCCAACTACTCCCGCTTCCCCCGGCGGAACAGATAGCATGAGACTGCGCCGCCTATCCAAAGACTCTCTCTCTCTCTCGCTAACGGCGGGTGATACTGCTGTGGTTTGGTTACGATGGAGGCGGCGTGGATCAGGTGAAACAACTCACGGCGGTGGCGTGGGACGTTTAGACGGCGGCGGAAAGCACGGAAGGGCGTTCTTATAGTTGATCGAGTCGAGTCGGCTTCTATGCCGAACCCGTCCAGCAGACTCGGTCCAAAGTTATAAAAAATATGGCGCCCAAATTCGATGAAACCGATTTATTGGACCCAGTCGAACTATTTGGAAGTAGAGGGCCCATTTGGGCGAATGGCAGTAAGGCCGTTATAAGGGGAAATGGGCTAGTCTCACGAGTCCACACGGCCCATTTTGTGTTATCCCCGTCGTTGAAAATAAACGTTGTCTAGTCTTAGGGTTGACAATCTTTCACTCCCTGTAAAAGCCCGTTTTTAGGCATATGTCCCTGGCATTTTCCTCTTGTTGCTACAGCCCCCTGGTGACTTGCTTGAATTAGGAATTTGTCCTGAGGTTAAGCCGGAAGAATATTCCTACTTTTGGATGTACGGCGTTGTATTTTTAAAAGGCGATCGTCCATCCCCCCCATTAATGGAAGTGTCGGAAGTAATTAGACTCTGTAACAGGTACTTTTACCGAATGACATACCGATAACATATGCTCATTAAACGATCCGAAATAAACGCTAATTGCCATTTAAAATTCGTAAAGAAGTTTCAACTCAAGTATATTAAAAATGAGTGTCAGAAAAATAAAGAAATTTGGATCGAGAGCTAATATAAATAAAAGTTAATTAACGCGTAACAGTCATACAAAATATTTATAATTAAAAGGTTTCCTTCTCTCTCTTCTCCTCTCTCCTTTTCTTTTTGTTGGGCTAATGTCTTTAAAGATCCTATGTCAACTATCTCTAGTGTGATGACCACCATATCCCCGCTAGCTGGGGGAACCGGTTACCCTTAGTCGAGGGAAATAGAACCCACAGCCATACCAAGCAATTATGGTACACTAACTAGGATGTACCTTGTGAATTATTTAACTCTCCTCTCTCTCTCTCTCTCCCTCTCTCCCCGTCTCCGCTAGATGATAGATGGAAAAAGGTGGAAGAGTGGGTGGCAAGATAAGGATCTCCCTCTTGGTCAACTTTGTCAGCGACCCATCTCCCATTGGGCTTACCACTGCCGGCTCCCTCTTCCTCTTTGTTACGGTAGCCAAAATTCTATAATCTCTATACTTATGATAACCTATGAGGGTAGTTTATCCTTTGGAGCACCGAATTAGATATCAACTATGGTTAGTAAGATCTACAAGCTAAGTTGTAAAGATTAGATAAGTCTTGAGGGTCTAGAAGCCCAACTAAATAAAGTAAGGGCTTATGATACCTCTAGGTGCCCCTTGCACTGCCTCTCAATGCCCTGCATGACTTCAGAGATGTCACCTCCCAACGTCATCTCAATTCTCATTAATCCTAATCTATGGATCTGATGGAGGAATTCTATGTTTCATGAGTAAATAAAATGTATTGAGATTAATTGTCATTACATCCGAAATAAGATAATATTAGGTGTTATCTCTACTTCGCACGTTATCTCATCTCATCAGCTCACAATCGTCTTCATTAAGAGTCTTGTTTGAAGTGTATGCTTTAGCTCGAGGGAGAGTATTAGAATAAGCCCACTAGACTCACCAAGCCTATTTTAGACTTATTCTTTCCACATCTATATTCTTCTTCCACAATCTCTACTTTATCTTTTTCTCTCTCTTTTTTCCCTTCTTTTATATAACTTTATGTACTCCTTTTTTTCAATCAATAATTCTAAGGTTTTCACATTTTTTGTCAACACAAATTATATTAAATTAAATGAGAAAATAAAGTTTAACCTAAGATAGATTGATCCAATACATTCTTAAGCTATGACAAACCATCACTAGGTACCAAAGGCGCGCTAGCACAAGGGCAATCATAATCACAATTACTACTGTTGGTGGTTTAAAGACAATCTCTCATATTGTGTCAGGGATTAGGTGTGACAACTAGAAGAAAATGTTCTGAAAAAAAACTAAGGCCACCTTGCTCCAACTATTGTGCCTAATAAGTACTGTCTCTCACCTCAAAGAATTCAAGTGCATATTTATTGCAAAAGATGACAAAGTATGTAAAAAGTTTTCTTTTAAAATTAGTATTTACATAAAAATTTAATAATATCTGATCATATATATTTATAAATATAGTTAATAAATTTTTCTTCACTTTTTAAATTTATTTAATAGGTGTAAGAAAAAATATGCAAACAGATGATCACAATAACATAGAAACTCAATTTATAAATATTAGTAAGAGCAAATAAAAGAGAAATCACAAAGCTATAAAGAATCATAATAAGAACAAGCCTTTTACCAAAACACCGCAAATCCATATCTCAACACACTTGAGAGAGAGGGAGAGAAAGAGAGATAAAGAGAGAGAAGGGAGAAATCTGAAGAAGAATAATATATTCTTCATTCATTGTCCATAGTAATCACAAAATAGGAAATGTCTTATTTATTGACAAAAGGAAAAGGTAATTGTCCCCCCAAAATGAGGCATTCTTGACTTGTGTGGGTGAGCCCACACATCTCGAAGGTGATGGTTTCAACATCCCTCATTTCCTACTCTCTCTCCCTACATGACCTAGGTCGATATGGATGAGGTGACAACTGTGACACTGCCCCCCACTCCTTGCATGTCCCTTGAATTAGTCAGATGAGAAGAGACTCCTCACACATCTCCTAAATGAGTCAAATGTAATGGGCTAACACCACCATCAAGAGGTTCTAGTCATCATACATATTGGCTAATCTAGCTGCTAGACCAAATTCTACATGCCTTGCTCATCAAACTTCATTTGATAGTCTCTATATAAACTAAATTAGTTTTTATGATGAATTAATCAATCTCCTTATATTCAACTTAAGATTTACTTCTATACTAATATTTTATTAAGTCTTAGTTACAAATATGATTAAATAATGTGCATTTAAACACAACGACAAGTGCACATCACATACTATCCCAAACCAATGGTTAAGTTGAGGTATGCAACAAAGAGATCAAGAAAATTATCAAAAAAGATCATTCGGCCAAATAGGAAGGACTAGGCAAGTAAGTTTTATGATGCCCTATGGGCATATAGAACCACCTACAAGAGCCTTTTGGAGATGTCCCCATATAGGCTTATATAGAAAAGCTTGTCATCCTCTAGTTGAGCTTGAGCACAAGGCATATTGAGCTATTAAGAAGCTCAATCTCTCATTAGATGAGATCAGAAAGAAGAAGATGCTTCAGCTTCATGAGCTTCTAGAGCTAAAGAATGAAGCATTTGAGAATTCAGTCATTTTTAAGGAGAGGATGAAAGGCTTCCATGACGAGCCTATCAAAAGGAAGGAGTTTCATCTGAATTAGAAAGTATAGTTATTCCATTCTCAACTAAAACTCTTTCCAATGAAGTTAAGGTCTAGATAGGATCGCCCTTTTGTGGTCCTTGAAGCTTATGAAAATGGAACAATTAGGGTTACAAACCCTAATGGTGGCAAAGAATTCATGATGAATGGTCAATGATTAAAACCATATATAGAGTTTGAAACTCAACCATCTCCTACTTTAGAAGACCTTCATGATCCTCCTTGTGACCACCTTTAGATCATATTTTGAGCAATAAGACCATTTAGTTACTTAAGAGCCTCTTGTTTGCTTCATTTATTTTACTTTGCTTTGTTGCTTTTGTTATCCTTATTTTCCTAAAAGGCTACTTAATAACCTAAGGATCTAATAATTATTTTGAGGTTGTAAAGGTCAAGTTAGTAGGTGAAGAACTTCAAGATAGGGCAAACCCAAGAAGGAGTTCACTAAATCTTATTTTTTTTATCTTCTTTTCTTGCCCAATACTAGATATTTTTCTAAGTTGAGTAGATTTTTCAAGATACAATGTTGATCAAGTTGACCTCCTTGAGGTATAAAGAGGTCAAAGTCAACAACAAGGGAACTTAATTAATCCATTATTTGCCCTCTAACTCTTTTTATTTTTCTTGCATGAGGGACCATACATGCTTAAGTAGAGGAGGAGGATTACATTAAATAATATTTGTGTGATTTTATTAAAAAAATTCAAAACTTTTACTATCATTTCATTAATGATGATGTCTTTTTTTGAAAATAAATCTTTGAAGAATCCCACCTTAGATCATTTGTTCATATTAGGTCAAGGAATTTAGATTTAAGAGTTAGACTCTTTGAGTGGATCATGCTCACACTCAAATGAGATGTATATCTAACCATGGTCTAGACAAACTAAGGGAAAACTTGAATGGTTTTTTACGTAGATGGTAGAGAACCTAGTAAAGGGAGAAAGGATTGAAAAATCAAAAAGGTAGAAGTATTATCATATTGTGTGGAGACTTAGTCCCTTTGAAGATATTATTTTCCTTTATTTAGCCAAGATCCTACCTAGATGTCTCAAAGTTCAGAAGTCACTAACTAAGTCTCATCTCATTGAGGTACTAAGTAAGGAGTTCACCAAGTCCTAGGCATAGAACAATTTGTTCTTCTTTTTCTTATCTTATTTTCTCTTATTCATCTATCCACACTATGAGCCTTAATCTTCTTCAGTCATCTATTATCCTTACATCCATCTTGGCAATTTATGCAATTCATCATTTTTTATTCTTTCCATCATATCTTCCCATGACATATATTTATTTTTATTATCTTCATAATTAGGGTTTCTCATGTTCTTATTGTTTATTTCATCTAAATGTCTTGTATGTCTCATGCATTTTTTCTAAAGCCTTTTTTAAAAAAATCAAAAATATATATATATAAAAGAAAATTAAAATAAAGAGAGAGAAAAATTAAAAAAATCAAGGAGATCGTGTTATTTGGGACCTTCTTGTTCTTCTATTTTCCTCTTCTTCTCTACTTAGTAGATATGGAGATGCATGCACTTCTCATTTCACATCTAGTACTCAATACTTACATTAGGTATTTAGTACTATGTTAATTTCATTCCATCTCATTATTATTACTTACTTGCTAAGATGAGTTCATCCACCATCACCATCATTTCTACTTCTATCTTTATTCATCTCCATCAGACTATTTCAATCCACCAAGCTATTTTTATCCATCCAATTCATCACCACATAGCTCTAGACTTAATTCACCACCTATATCCCTTATCCATGGCCTTAAACCACCACTAATACTTTGTCTTTCACTTTCTCTTCATTGTCAGACATCTTTTCACATTCTTTTGAATTTTATGCTCATGAGTAGGAGGTGCTCTTCTTGTAATAGCTCAAGAGGTGGGCATGGGCTTAGTGTGAACTATTAGGTATCTAGGTAGCCACCAAAGAGAAAGAGACTACCTACTTCCTTTGTTGGGAGCCTATGTTACAACATATATTTAAAGGCTCAAGATGATAGTATGATACTTAGAGAAAAGTAAGTTCACATCAACCTTGATTAGCCGCTCATTTATCCTCTATGTAATCAATCAAGTGGATGGTGTTTAGATTAAAGGGTGTGCATGATGCTTTAAACACTTCACTTCCATACTATATTGACTTAGGTGAATGAATGATCTAAGGCTAGACATAATGAATTGTTAAGAGACTAGCAATAATCTAAGTAGGAGGGGGTGATAATATGCTACAACTACTCATTAATTACCTTGAAGTGAATTTATAATGATTTTAAGAAATTTCCCTATTTTATAAATATTTTCAATTTTTTTATGACTTTTTTTGAAATTATTTTGATATATTTAAGTAATTTAGGAATATATATATTATTTCACACATTCTAAGGGATTTTTCGTAATTTTGGTGATAAGAGGAATGCGAGAAGATGTGAACTACTAGTTAATGATTGTGTTGATTATATCAGGGGTTAAAGACGTCTTGTCACTGAAAGTGACGATTAAGTCAGTCTTGTCACCAAAAGTGGTAGTTAAGCACGTCTTCCCACCAAAAATGATAGTTAAGCATGTCTTCTCACCAAAAGCATCGATATTTGTAGTGGTTAAAGATGTCTTGTCACTGTAAGTGGTGGTCAAAGATGTCTCTTCTCAATTGTCACCTTTCGGTGGTCCTTTTGCTGCAAGGACACCTAATCAACAGCCTAGGTTTATCCATCTTCTAGGATCGATATTTGATGATCTAGGTAGGGTTTCAAGCCCAATATTTTTGGACATGATCTTCAAGATGTGTTCTTCATATCTCGATGCTCGGATTGACAAAAAGGTTTCAAGAAGGTTGTGAAAATGAAGGAGAGAAACTAAAGGTATTTTGAGAAAAGACCAAAGGTATTTTGGAAAACTTTACTACTTATATGTATTTCCTTCACTCTCTTTCCTTCATCTTTTTGAAAGGAGCCTAACAATGGTTGGTTGGAGTGAAAGAGCTTATATTCTAAAGATTTATTTTTCTTCCCTTTTTGTGTAATCTTAAGTGATCAAGAGAGGTGACGTGACTCAGTCGTTGTATATTAAATCATGCAAATATAAAATTTATAAAACTAGAAAATACGAAATTTTGGATATTTAGAAGTATTTCTAAATAAATATATCAATTATAATTCAATCAAAATTCCAAAAATAGTAGTAATTTTCCAGGTCGATCATAGGGATGTAATATAATATCTGGTAATTATTCAGAATTTTTCTCAATGAATACAATTTTCTTACGAATTTTATACTAGGAAATAAAAAGAAAATATATTTAAAATTCACAAAAAAAAGGAAATAAGGGTGCGGATGTCAAGATGACATCAGTGCTTGGCGAACGCGAATTAGGCGGAAACAGAGTTCTGCCCGGTGATTCTTACGTAGGCAATTATAGACGACTCAATTAATCAAATTAAGATCTGTAAAAGTCGGAAGAATCGTAATTGAACGAAGTATAGTTTGGTAAATTAAAATCAACAAAGTATCACTAAATGAAGCGTAAATTAAAGTGAAAGTAGGAAAACAGAGTTCCGGCGTCGCGACGGTGATGCATCGGCGATGCACCGGAATCTTGAGCGTTTGGGAGGATCGTCGTGCAGTGTCCACGACCTCAAAGGCTCTCCTTGGACAAAGATGACGTGGGCAATCTCTAGATCTTCTCGCGAAGTCTAGAGATCAATGAAGTGGGTCGTCAAATCGTCTCCGGCGGCTGTCACCCGGCAGAGCGGAAAAATGGCGACTTTGCGGCTCTCCGGCGGCTGTCACCTGACGAAGAGGAGCTGGATGGAGGTGGGGCGCGTGTTAGAGAGCTTCATCCTCAGGTCCACGCAGCAAGAGGAGGCTCTTCATTGCATCTGGTATGCTCTCAGGAGGTGGCGACTGGTCTCCTGGCGGATCGTCCTCTTCCCGACGACGGCTTGTTCGTCGATCAATCGGAGATGATTTACTCGATAGATTCGCGATCCTTTTATCGCAAATCGTTCAGCAATTTTAGTAGCAATGCTCTACAAATCGCATTGACAAGATTTTCGCCGATGATCCAGTGATTTTCGTTGCTTAATCCTTCCCCGACAATCTGTAGGAAAGTCGCGATAATCAAATAAAAATATATGAATTTTGACTCTAGAAGGATTCGAACCCGCGCCGGTCGCCCGCCTCTTTTGATGAAGGTGTGACGGGGGTTTAGTCCCACATCGGTTGCCGATTTTTCGGGCGAATATATAGTAATGTTAGCTTTGTGAGCAAAGTCCCTTCTCTCGCGTGTATGACCACTCCTTGCCCCACAGCCGGCTGGGCACCGGTGACGTGGGAGAGGAGTGGCGTACGCGTGCCCTGTCGGTCCCCAAGCCAAGCCGCTCGAGCCCCTGCTCGCGGCTTGCTCCCCGATTGCGCTTCCGACCCGCTTGTGGGCCCGACTGGTCAACAGGTCCCCCACATTTTTGTAATATTTTTATTTTTATGTCTTGTTCTTCATTTATCTCAAAAGTAAGACTGTAAAAATCGTATAAAATCACATAATTACCCAAAAATTCACATTAATCAATTGAAAACCAAAAATCATTCTTTAACACAAATATAAGTCTAATTATCATGTGTTAAGGCTAAAACTATATTATTTACTAATTATTAACTCATGATAATGAAGACTTATCACACCCCCCAACTTAAATCATTGCTAGTCCCTTAGCAATGGAATTACGAGAATAAAATTTTACAAATCTCAAACATCATATTTCAATACAGAAAAAAATAATAAATAGAAGTGATGCACCATTAAACACTTTGAATTCTTATATCAAATATTTAAGAATGATTCGAAGCACTTAAATGTTTAAACACTCCTTGGAATAACAATCTAGACTTCATTTCTTCTATCCACATCTTTATCACTTCTTCACTCATAGATGTATTTACAAGATGTTCCAATTATCAATACTCATCCAAGAATAATATTGATCTTACATTTCCCTTTTTCTATGACTTGATTTTTGAAGTTTGCACTATATTTCTTCCTTTTTTTTTCTTTTTTTTATTTTTATAAATAGTGGATAAGTAGCTTTTCCTATAGACAAATTTCGACAATAAAAATGATGTCTCATACCCTCTATGTGTACTCTTCATTTTCAAGGCTTTCACTTTATCCACTTATTTTTCAGCAAGTGTTTTTCTATGCACGGTTTTCGACAATGAGAATGATGTCTCACACCCTCCATGTGTACTCCTCGTTTCTAGATTTTTTACATTGCTCTTTCTTTTTTTTTTCTTTTTTTTTCGAAATAAGTGATTTCTCCTCACAAGTCCTAAATCAGGGTGCAAAAATCTCCATTAAACTCAAATGATCAATCAAATTTTCACATCAAGTAAATACTATCCATCAAGATCATGAAGTGAAAATCTGTAAAATCAAATCCATGTTATCTATCATGTATCTAAAGAGTATTCCAACATTTTATGCTACTAGATCATTCTTTTGACTCAATAATAATCTTCCTAGTATCTTTTGGTATCAATCAATCTAATTGATTTAATTTTTTATGCATGTAATATGATGTAAGGAATTTGTAAATTAGATAGTTTTGACAATTCCGTTTTCTGTTTTCAGTTCTATTTTTAGCAGCAATAAATTTATCAAAAATAAATCAAAACTATCTTCTTTATAGCTGTAATTTTGAATTTCAATAATATATATCTAGGGGATTGAAATGTGAGAAAAGGGTCTTCTAGAATTTTAAATTTCAGGCTATTTTTTGTCTGCTATTTTTGACAGCCTGTTGTTTCTGACAGAAAACCAAAAAATAGTATTGCAATTTTTCCGAATTTTATTTTAATTTTATTTTTTTAGTTGCTGTTCTAAGTTGAATAAAATGCAAACACATGTTTTTAATCGTCCTACAGCATAAATTAATAATGAATACTTCACCCCCCAACTTAAAAATGACATTGTCCTCAATGACACAGAAAACTCGAAACAGAATATGTAGAAAATATAATTTTCAAGTGAAGCATGCATATCAACAAAGTTAAGCATTAAAAATAGTTTCATTAATGATGAAGCTCAAAAAGACATCACCTCAACCTCATTTTTAATTTGCCACTTCATCTTACACTCCTCCTCCTACACTTTTTCAAAAAAAATAAATACAAAAACAAGTACTGCAAAATTCTAAGAAAAATAGAGCTTAAAAAAAATCAAACATAATGAAATAAAAACCATGGGTTGCCTCCCATGCAGCGCTGAATTTAATGTCTCCAGTTGGACTCCTTGGTCTTACTCTTGAATTTCTTTTAATAATAAAATTTCTTTTTCTGCAAGGCGTTCATGTTATATGTAATGTGTAAGCCGCTGTCCATTTACCTTAATGTTATGATCACTTTTAGGATCTTTAATCATTACATCCCCATGATCATATGTCTCTTCCACCACATAAGGCCCTTTCCATTTTGATTTTAATTTTCCTGGGAATAATTTCGGCCTAGAATCATATAACCACACTTTTTGTCCAATATCAAATTTTTTTCTGCTAATATATTTATCATGAAAAGTTTTAGTTTTTTCTTTATATATTCTATGATTTTCATAAGCTTCATTCCTCAACTCCTCTAATTCATGTAGCTGAAAAATTCTATGCCCACCAGCTAATTTCTCATCCATACATAAATTTTTTATAGCCCATAATGCTTTATGCTCTATTTCCACAAGAAGATGACATGGCTTTCCAAAAATGAGACGAAATGGGTACATACCTATGGGATTTTTATAAGCTGTTCTATAAGCCCATAATGTATCTTGTAATTTTGTGGGCCAATCTTTCCTATCTGGTCTAACTATTTTTCTCAAAATTCTCTGAATTTCCCTATTTGCTACTTCAACTTGCCCATTTGTTTGGGGATGATATGGAGTGACTACTTTGTGGTGTACTCCATTCTTTTTCAACAGTTCCCTGAAATGTTTATTTGTAAAATGTGTTCCTCCATCACTAATAATCACTCTAGGACATCCAAATCTCGAAAAAATATTTTCCTACACAAATTTCATCACGATTTTATGATCATTAGTTCTAGTAGGAATAGCTTCCACCCACTTCGACACATAATCAACAGCAAGCAAAATATATTCATATTTTTCAGCGGATGGGAAGGGACCTATGAAATCTATTCCCCATACATCAAAAATTTCGACTACTGACATGTTACTCATGGGCATTTCATCTTTTTTACTCATGTTACCTATAGATTGGCATGAAATACATGTTCTACTAAATTCTATAGAATCTCTAATGATTGTAGGCCAATAAAAACCACACTGGAAAATTTTTGCAGCTGTTTTTCATCTAGAGAAATGTCCTCCACAGTTAGATGAATGACACATGTTAATAATGCTATGATATTCTTCTTCAGGAACACATCTCCTTAAAATTTGATTATTGCCCAAGTAATATAAATCAGGATCATGCCAAAAATAATTTCTAATCTTAGAAAAGAAATAATTTTTTCTGTTCTTATCCCACTATTCTGGAGTTTTTCCAGAAACAAGAAAATTAACAATATGTGCATACCATGGTGATGGTTGATGTTGAGCTACCATCAATTGTTCATTTGGAAATGCATCTTGTAAAGGTGCTACATTTATTCATGTATCACTTAATCTAGAAAGATAGTCAGCAACAACATTCTCGAAACCTTTTTTATCTTTTATTTCTAAGTCAAATTCTTGCAACAATAAAATCCATCTTAATAAACGTAGCTTTGCATCTTTCTTATTTAACAGATATTTTAATGCTGCATGATCAGTATAAATAATAATTTTAGCTCCTAAAATATATGATCTAAACTTTTCTAACAAAAATACTATAGCTAACAACTCTTTTTCAGTCGTGGTATAATTTAATTGAGCATCGGATATAGTTTTACTAGCATATGAAATTACTATGGGTTTTGACTCTTTTGTTTGTTTTAGAACGGCCCCCACTGCATAATTCGATGCATCACACATTATTTCAAAGGGAAGGGACCAATCAGGAGCTTGTAAAATAGGTGCCTCAGTAAGTAATCTTTTTATTTCGGAAAAAGACTCAAAATATTTCTCATCAAAATTAAAAGGCACATCTTTAGATAATAGCATGGTGAAAGGTTTAGAAATTTTTGAAAAATCTTGAATAAATTTTCTGTAATAACCTGCATGACCCAAGAAAGATCTAATCTGTTTTACTGAATTCGGAGGTTTCATTTTAGATATAATATCAATTTTTGCTCTATCCACCTCTAAACCCTTTTCACTCACAATATGACCCAACACAACTCCCTCTTTAACTATAAAATGTGATTTCTCTCAACTCAAAACTAATTTTTTCTCTATGCATTTCTCAAGTACATGCTGTAAATGATTTAAGCATTCATCAAATGATTCACCAAAAACAGAAAAATCATCCATAAAAATTTTCATGCATTTTCCAATCATATCAGAAAAAATAGACAGCATATATCTTTGAAATGTGGTTGGAGCATTACACAGACCAAAAGGCATGCGTTTAAAAGCAAAAGTACCAAATGGACAGGTGAAAGTTGTTTTTTCTTGATCTAAAGGGTTTATATAAATTTGATTATAACCAGAGTATCCATCCAGAAAACAAAAAAAGTTTTTTCCAGCTAATTTTTCTAGAATTTGATCAGTAAATGGTAGGGGAAAATGATCTTTTCTAGTAACTAAATTTAATTTTCTATAATCAATGCAAACTCTCCAACCGGTAGTTAGTCTTGTTTGTATTTTATCCCCATTTTTGTTTTTTATAACCGTGATCCCTGATTTTTTTGGCACTACTTGTGTAGGATTAACCCATTTGCTATCTGAAATAGGATAAATAATATCAGCAGGCAGCCACTTTAAAATTTCTTTTTTTACAATTTCCATCATGTTAGGATTTAATCTTCATTGTGGTTTCCTGCTAGTTCTAGCCCCCTCCTCTAGATATATACTATGCATGCATAGTCTCATATCAATGCCCCTTAGATCGTCCATTTTTCAGCCCATAGCCTTCTTATTTTTCGAAGTACATCTAATAATTCGTCTTCCTGTTCATTACTCAAATCAGCTGCAACAATAATAGGAAATGAATTATTTTCCTCCAAAAACATATATTTTAAACTAGAGGGAAGAGGTTTCAACTCTAAATTCAGATGATCTTCCTCTTTCTTTTCTTCTAAATTTATATTCTCTATTTCCTCTAATTCTTCCAGCACACAGTCATCAATAACATCTGGATCATCAAAATCATCTAGAAGATCTATGGTATGACAATCATATTCTTGGGATTTCTTAAGATCATTTGATACCTCAAAAATTTTAATTTCTATTGATTGATCTCCACATGAAATTTTCGCAATACCTATGGAAAAATCAATATTCATCTTTACTGTATGCAAAAATGGTCTCCCTAGGATGATTGGTGTATCATAAAACTGTCCATTAAAATCTATTTCCAGCACTACAAAATCAACTGAAAATTTACACCATCTAACTGTCACTATCACATTTTTTAAAATACCTTTAGGATGTTTTATGGATCTATCAGCAAATTGTAAGGTAACAGTAGAAGGTTTAAGATCAGAAACATTAAATTTATCACAAATACTTGCAGGTAATAAATTAATACTAGCACCGGTGTCAAGTAATGCATTTTGAAAAATAAATCCACCAATATCACACGAAATTAAAGGGGCACCTGTATCTCTCAATTTAAATGGTAATTGATTTAATAATAATGCACTAGCATGCATAGATAATTTTTCTACTCTAGGTGCCTTTTTTGGTGTACACATTTTTTTCAAAACTCTAGCATATTTAGGAATATGTTCAATGGTAGTGAGTAAAAGAAGACTAATTTGCACATCTTGTAAAATTTTCTTTATTTCTTCATTGTGTTCCTTTTTCTTTCTTTGTCTAGGCTCTAGAGCTTTAGGAAATGGAATGGTTGTCCTCTCTTTCGAAATTTCTTTGGTAGAATCTATAAAATCCTCTTCTACTCCTATTTGATTTTGTTTTGGGTTTTCTTTTTCTTCTAATGTTTGGGGATAAGGATCAGGTAAGATCTTACCACTCCTTAATGCATTCACTGTCCTAACATTTTCATTTCGTGGGTTTTTTCCTAGATTCATGCTACTAGACTCCCCATGCTGAAATCCTATTGTTAGGCGGTTCCCTGGATTTTCTATGGGCTAACTAGGTAGCTGTCCCTCTTCTCTCTTATTCCCAAGGGCCTCTATAATTTGTTTCTGGTGCTGCATCATTTGATTCATAGTTTGTTGCATCATTTGGCTCATTTGCTGCATCATTTCCATAGCATCAGGTTGGGTTTGAGAGGGCTGATTTTTCTGAAATCTATTTTCTTGTTTTGGACGAAATTCAAAGTTTGAATTGAGTCTAAGTGCTTTTAGATTTTGAATATTATTTGGGTCTCTCTATGAAAAATTATTCCTCTAATTAGAATTATAAGAATTTGAAAAATATTCCCTATTTTTATTAAAACCGTGAGCTACTTGCACTTGTTCTTGCATAGGGTGAAATGATTGATCTAAATTATAACATTGAAATTTAGAATAATCATTTTCACCATACATAAGACCTGTACTATTCGAATTAAGTTGAGGGTTAAAAGGCTTTCTAATATTGTCAATAAGTAAATCAATTTTTTCTAATTTTTGATTAATCTGATTAACCTCATTTCTAAGTTTAAAATCATCATCATGATGCAATTTATAAATTTCTCTGTTCTTATCCCTGTCATATAATTCAAAAGAGGCTTGATCTCTAGAATTTTCACTTAAATTCTCATAAAGATTGTAAATCTCATCAGGAGTTTTCTCCATAAAAGCTCTTCCACATATAGAATCAACCATATTTCTATGTTGTTCTAATAATTCATCATAAAAAATTCTATTGAGCTGCCACTTGGGTATAACATGATGATGACACTTTCTAAGTAAATCTTTGAATTTTTCCCATGTCTCATGCAAAGTTTCTCCTGGTCTTTGAGAAAAACTCTATATATGTTTTCTCATATTTTGAGTTTTTCCTAAGGGATAAAATTTTCGAAGAAAAGCTTGTTCTATATCTTTCTAGCTAGTTAATTCTCCATCTAATGTGGATAGCCAATGACTAGCTTTGTCCCTAAGTGTATGAGGGAATAATTTCATCTTAATAATTTCCGGTGTAACTTGAGGGAGATTAACTAAATCACATACCATATGAAATTTTTCTAGGTGCTGATGAGGTTCCTCTAAAGGCAATCCATGAAAATTAGGGAGCATTTGAAAAATTCCTGGATTTATTTCAAATTTAACAGTGGGTGCTAATGGGACTCTAATATTAGATGCTCTTTGAAATGAATCAGGGATATAATGATTTTTCATGGCCATAAGATTGTTCTTAGTTTGACCTGTACTTCCTTCAGGATTCATCAAAATTAATTTTTCTTTCAGATTTTTATTTTTGAATGAAATAATGAAAAGATTTTCTAGCCTTAGATGCAAGGATCTTCTACCATGCATAAAAATCAATAAATTCAAGGGAAAAAGTTAGTAACTGTTACCCTACTTCAGGATGCTCCAGTCCTTGCCATGCTTCTTTCGTTCCCTTTTTCTAATAAAAATCGGCAAAAATAAAACAAGAGTTAAGTTTTTTTTCTTTTTTGTGTACTCTAAGAGAAAATAGAAAAATACTAAATATTATGCAATACATCCCCCGGCGCTAAAATTTGACGTGACTTAGTCTTTGTATATTAAATCACGCAAATATAAAATTTATAAAACTAGAAAATATAATTTTTTGGATATTTAGAAGTATTTCTAAATAAATATATCAATTATAATTCAATCAAAATTCCAAAAATAGCGGTAATTTTCCAAGTCGATCACAGGGATGTAATATAATATCTAGTAATTATTCAGAATTTTTCTCAATGAATACAATTTTCTTACGAATTTTATACTAGGAAATAAAAAGAAAATATATTTAAAATTCACAAAAAAAAGGAAATAAGGGTACGGACGTCAGGATGATGTCAACGCTCGGCGAATGTAAATCAGGCGGAAACAAAGTTCTGCCCGGCGATTCTTACGTAGGCGATTACAGACGACTCAATTAATCAAATTAAGATCTGTAAAAGCCGGAAGAATCGTAATTGAACGAAGTATAGTATGGTAAATTAAAATCAACAAAGTATCACTAAATGAAGCGTAAATTAAAGTGAAAGCAGAAAAACAGAGTTCCGACGTCGCGATGGCGATGCGTCGGCGATGCACCAAAATCCTGAGCGTTCGGGAGGATCGTCGTGTAGTGTCCACGGCCTCGAAGGCTTTCCTTGGACAAAGACGACATGGGCAATCTCTAGAGCAGAAAAACGGCGACTTTGCAGCTCTCCGGCAGCTGTCACCCGACGAAGAGGAGCTGGATGGAGGTGGGGCACGTGTCAGGGAGCTTCATCCTTAGGTCCGTGCAGTAAGAGGAGGCTCTTCATTGCATCTGGTACGCTCTCAGGAGGTGGCGACTGGTCTCTCGGCAGATCGTCCTCTTCCCAACGACGGCTTGTTCGTCGATCAATCGGAGATGATTTACTCGATAGATTCGCAATCCTTTTATCGCGAATCGTTCAGCAATTTTAGTAGCAATGCTTTGCGAATCGTGTTGATGAGATTTTCACCGATGATCCAGCGATTCTCATTGCTTAATCCTTCCCTAGCGATCTGCAAGAAAGTTGTGATAATCAAATAAAAATATATGAATTTTGACTCTGGAAGGATTCAAACCCGCGCCGGTCGCCCAACTCTTCTGAGGAAGGTGTGACGAGGGTTTAGTCCCACATCGGTTGTACGTCGATTTTTCGGGCGAATATATAGTAATGTCCCCAAGCTAAGTCAAAATTCATATATTGTAATGTCCCTTCTCTCATGTGTATCACCACTCCTTGCCCCATAGCCGGCTGCGCACCGATGACGTGGGAGGGGAAGTGGCGTACGCGTGCCTTGTCGGTCCCCAAGCTAAGCTGCTCGAGCCCCTGCTCGCGGCTTACTCCCCGACTGCGCTTCTGACTCGCTTGCGGTCCCAGTGGGTCCCCCACATTTTTGCAATATTTTTATTTTTATGTCTTGTTCTTCATTTATCTCAAAAGTAAGACTGTAAAAATCGTATAAAATCACATAATTACCCAAAAATTCACGTTAATCAATTGAAAACCAAAAATCATTCTTTCACACAAATATAAGTCTATTTATCATGAGTTAAGGCTAAAACTATATTATTTACTAATTATTAACTCATGATAATGAAGACTTATCAAGAGGCCTTGAGGGTAAAGTTGAGTGTTGAGGATCGAGTTGCAAGGAGTAAAGTATTAGAGATCAATTTGTCGGAGAAAACTACCTGACTTTGGCGATAGATAAAAGTCCAAGTTAAGTAATCTTCTTCTTTGTGCTTACTTGTTTCCTTTCTTTCCTTCTTAGGATAAAATCTAGGGGTTTAGATATTTTCTTAGTAGTTACATTATTCCTTGTCAACCTTGATCATTCTTTCTCATTAAAATACTCTCAAAACTTCATTATTCTTTCTACAACCCCTAGGTCAACCATGATCTAAGATTTCCTTCATTACATCTCACTTCACCCATATTTCTTATCTCTCACTCATCTCTCATCTCTCTTTCTCTTGTCTATTTTCTAACATATTTTTTCTTATTACTTAGGATTTCTTAAGATCATTAGTTTTTCTCCTAGTGGTTTGACCCCTATCTTATCCTCTCTACTCATTAGATTAAGTAAGATAGTGAAAATACAAATAGTTTTAAATAACCCTACATAAGACTTATGACATCCCAAGTTTAGAGGTATCAAGAGGTTACTTCCCCTTGCATGCTTATGAGCTTTAAGCTCATAATTCTTCACCCAAGATCCAAGTACAATCTTGGTTCCTTAATAAGCTACAAGTTAATGCTTAATATATAAAGATCATGTGGTTAGAGACAAAGAATTACATCAGGTTCTCACATGATGTACATCAAGTATCTAAAAATGTATTTTTCAATGAGAAATGAATGGAATACATAAAATGTGTGTGAGTGTTGATGCATACTTTGAACATGAGAATTTATTAGTAAATCAATGAATTTGCATATTAAAATCATGACCTTTGATGCAATGCACCTCATATATAATGCATTATTCATGCATTATCAAGGGCCTAGGCATCCCACTCATCCCTTTACATTGTCGGACAGAAGGTTGGAGAGTGGTGGACAGTGCTTTCAGATGTCTAGATGTCAGAGGGCTCTAAAAGATGAAGAAGAGGAGTAGGCCAATGTTAGAGGTTTTCAAAAAGATGTGCTAGAGGTGGAGGGCTGCGGCAGCTTTCAAACGCCCCTAATTCCTTTGATTCTTCCTCTTCCTCTCGCTGAAGGATGGTTTCCAAGCCTTCTAAAAGTTGATAGGAATGGGGAGACGTGGAGGAGAGGAGCGACTGATGCGGCTCCATTCTTTTCTCAATGGAAGGTCATTCTAGGTTGATCGTTCAAAGTCCTACGATTTCTCTCTTCGTGTGACTATTTGTGCACCACTCTGTTGCGTGAAATGGCTGCACTATTTTCAATGCATGTTAGATGGAAGAGGAATCATCACGTGGTGGTTTTGTACACCGCTCATGCTAGTTCTGGTATGTGGTTTGTGTTGATTCTAGTATGTAGCTCGACTAGTGCTAGTTTGGGTATACGGCTCAGCTCGCGCTACTTCAAGTACATGGCTTGGCTCATGCTGGTTTAGGTGATCAGCTCAATGCAAGCTAAACAACTAGAATGGTGTGCTATGCCGGTTGTGTTGAACAGTGTGCTCGCTTGACATAAGTTGATCCAATTAGCCAATGCACCAATCTATAGTGATGACATTAGCATTTGGTCTACTAACATCATGTCTATGAAATTATTTATTTCAGACATCATTTTATTTCTAGAATATTATTAATGATTTTATTTTAAAAAGTATTTATAGAATTATTTAAAAATGTTAATATTTATATTTTCATTGAGTATTGTTAAATGTCAAATAAGTGTCTTGATTCAAATTTTGGTATATGTTTGATATTTTAGAATTATTACTTGAAGCAACATCCTACCAAAGTAGACTTTCTTGTGGATATTAATTTTTCTAACATATGACAATTAGTATTTTACAAATTACATATATTTGTGATAATAAATATATGATAATTATTTGATATTTTCATGTGAATAATAAGTCGGTCTAAAGAAAAGCTTATTATTTGACAGAAATTTATTATTAATATTTCTTTTTTAGAACAAGATATTACTTGTACTTAATATTATTCTCCAAAGATAAAGTATTAATATTACACTCAATATCTTGAGATAGAAAGTACCATTATTTGAAAATCAAGAGCTTTATATTATTCTTTGTAAAATTTCAAGTTTTGCTTCTATTATTTATGTCTAGATAAACTATATTCTTATGTTAAATGGCACTAACTTTAAGGCATGAAAAATGAACGTTATAATAGTTCTCGATTCTATGGATCTAAATATCCTATTAAGAGAAGATCATCTTATAAACTCTCATGAGGATAAGAGAGATATGGATAAGTGAAATTGATCGAATCACATGAGTTTTATGATCATGAAGCATGCCATTTTAGAAGCCTTCATGGGCACTTTGTTTTAGAAGCCTTCATGGGCACTTCACAACAAGAGTTTTTCTTGAAGAACTTTAGAAAAAGTTTATGAAGAATGATGAAGTCAAAACAAGTATGATCTTAGCAAAAATTTTCTCTCTGAAGTATAAAGACAAAAAAAAATATAAGAAAGCACATCCTTGAGATGTCTCATCTTGTATCAAAAATATAGGTACTAAAGTTTCAGTTATCGGAAGATTTGCTTGTGTATTTAATTTTGATTTCTCTTCATATATAATTCAGTCAATTTAAGGTAAGTTATAATTATCAAAAAGATAAATAATCCTTAAATAAGCTCATGTCACATTGTGTGCAAGAAGAAGAAAAGTTGAAGCAAGATAGGGATGAGAGTATTTATTTGGCCATGACCTCTAAAAATAAAATCAAGAAAAGACCTACAATTAAAGAAGTTACAAGTGGAGCACCACTAAAGGAGTAACAAATAAAGTAAGATAAAGAATCTACTTATTTCTTTTGTAAACACAGTAGCTACATGAAGAAAGATTGTACCAAGTATTATACTTGGTGTACAAAGAAATATGACTTTCTCACTTTAGTTTGTTCAGAGATTAATTTAATTTTTGTACCCTTACACACATAGTGAATAGATTATGATGTTACTATTCACATAAATATGTTTATATAGGGTTGACTCTATATTGTAAGCGAATTGATGATGAAAGATACATCTATTTGAGTGATGATAATATAGTAATGATGAAGTCAATAAGGACTTTTAGGTTATTGTTAAAGACTAATCACTATTTAGATTTAATTGAGATTTATGTTGTACCACCTTTTAGATAGAACTTAATTTTTTTTAATTTAGACAAATTGGATTATAGTTGTCTATTTAGAAATAAGAAATTTAGTCTCTTTGATAATTCAAATTGTATTGATATCAGTGTTTTATCAAGTCATGATAACTTATACTTGACATAATAGTCTATTCTAATGAAATCTTGCATATCGATTTGAGTACAAAAATAAAATTAATCAATAAGAATTTCCCTTCATTATGACACAAGAGATTTTTTCATATCTCTAAAAAGAGAATTGATTAACTCGTGTCTAATGAAATTTTTGACCCACTTGGGTATAAAGATTTTGACACGTGTCAAATGTATCAAGGAAAAAAGAACAAATAAAAAAAATGGATGCAAATTAAGTTTTAGATATCTTAAAACTAACACATATGGATATTTGTGATGTCCTATGGCCTCTTAGAATGATTAATAATATTTCTTTACATTCATAGATGATTATTTTTTATTTGACTACTTGTGTCTTATTTATAAAAAATCTTAATCACTAGATGAGTTCAAGACATAAAACCAAAGTTGAGAATCAACTCAACAAATGAATTAATGTCATTAGATCAAACCATGATGATGAATAACAATAAATATGATAAATCAAGTGAACAACATCTATGAACTTTCATTAAATTCTTAGAGGATGTGACATCGTCCCATAGTACATCATGTGAGGATCTCCTAACATGAATGGTATTTATGAACGACGAAATAAAACACTTAAAGATATGATAAAGAGTATGATTAGTCAATCTTCCATGTCAAATAACCTCTAGGGAGAAGCACTAAAGACTATAGCCTATTTGCTTAATCGGATCTAACTAAGACTACTATCAAAACTCCTTATGAGTTTTTAGATGGACAATAAGTCTAGTTTAAAGTATTGCACATTTGAGGTTGTTCATCTAAAGCAAGACCTTATAGACCTAATGAAAAGAAACTTGACTCCAAAATAATTAACTATTATTTTGTTGGATACTCAAAAAGGTCTAGGGAATATAAGTTTTATAATCCCACTACTAAAGTTATTTTTGAGATAGAAAATACTTATTTCTTTGAGGATGTAGAGTTTACAAGGAAGAGATAAGTTAGAGATATCAATTTTGAATAATAATATATAAATATTCCTTTATTACTATTGACAATGATTTTGATGACATTATCTTGACTAATATTAATTAAGAAGTAATTTCATATCAAAATAACGTCATCATGTCTCCTACTTCAGCAAAATAAACTTAACATACTCAAAAACCAGTGTTATTAAGGAGATCTACTAGAAATAAGAGGAATATAATTTTGTATAAATATATCATATTTCTTTTAAAACATGTGGCTAACATTAGAGTGATGAAAGATGATCCTATCAACTTCCATCAAGTCATGCAAAGTTCTAATTTTCATAAGTGAATTGATGCCATAAATGAAGAGATTAAATTAATAAAGGATAATGATGTATGGAATCTTGTCTCATTAGCCGAACATGCAAAACCTATTGATTGTAAATGGATATTTAAAATGAAAAGAGAGCCAAAAGATAATGTGGAAAGATATAAAACTTGTCTTATCATTAAATTATTCACTCAAAAAGAAAGTATTAATTATATAGAAACTTTCTCTCCAATTTCATCAAAAAACTCTTTTAGAATAATAATGACACTAGTAACTCATTTTGATCTTGAGCTACATCAAATGGATGTAAAGACTATATTTCTCAATGGTGACATTGATGAAATGATAGATATGATGCAACTAGAAAACTTTGTGTCAAAAGACTAAAAAAAATGATATGTAAATTAAAGAAGTTTATCTATAGGTTAAAACAAGCTTTCCATTAATGGTATCACAAATTTTATCAAATAAATATCTCATCTAATTTTGAGATAAATATGGGTGATGACTGTGTATCTCATAAGTTTAGTGAGAGTAAACATATATTTTTGGTTTTATATATTGATGATATATTACTTAATAGTAATGACATAGACTTACATTATGACACTAGAAGATTGTTGTTAAAGAATTTTGAGATGAAGGATCTCAATAAAACATATTTTGTATTGGGCATTGAGATATATTGAGATCAACCTCGAAATATCTCAAGGTTGTCACAAAATAGTTATATCAAGAAAGTCCTTGCGAGATTTGATATGCATGGATGTAAACCTTATGATACCCCTATTGTTAAAGGAGATAAGTTTGGTCTTAATCAGTGTTCTAAAAATAATTATGAGGTTAAAGAGATACAGAAGATTTCTTATACATCAACCATAGAAAGCCTTATGTATGCTCAAGTATGTATGCATCAAAATATTGTATACATGATTAAAGTATTGAGTAGATATTTAAGCAATCCTAGTGTGAATCATTAAAAAGCAACTAAATGAGTTATACGATATTTACAAAGACAAAGAACTTTATATTCACATAGAAGAAATCAGATCATTTAGAGATCATCAGGTATTCAGATTTCGATTTCACTAAATACACTAATACCAGATAATCTACTATAGACTATATTTATTTATTAGGTGGAAGAGCTATACTATGGAAGAGTGCTAAGCAGACACTCATAACTTCTTCTACTATAGCAGAAAAGTTTATAGCATGTTATGAAACATTTAGTCATAGAATTTTAATGAAGAATTTTGTCATAAGGTGTGAATTTTAGATAAAATTGAAAGACCACTAAAATTATTTTGTGACAATAAATCAGACATTATATTTTTCAATAACAATAGGAGCTTGATGAAGTCTAAACATATAGACATCAAGTTCTTAATTATTAAGAGAAAAGTTCAAAGTAACTAGATGTCTATAAAGCATATTAAGACAAACTCCATGGTAACAGATCCACTTACTAAGGGACCATCACCAAGGATCTTTCATGAATATATTACTCATATAGGTGTAATACTTGATGAGGATATGTAATTTTAGTAGAAGTTTGTATTTTGATGCTCATATAGTTATAGACATATATTTTAGTTATTTCATGTATGAATAAAGTTTATGATTATTATCACTCTAAATGTAGTTATTTGATCCATTCAAAATAAGAAGGAATAAGTTAAAAATGTAGATGTATGAGTCACATTTTTTTATGTAATTTTCATGCTATACATCCATACTTGATTTATGTCATTCATTATATTATTTTATGTAATTATTATTAGGTTCAATCATGAAAAAAATATGAACAAAATCTCCTTTAGTTCTATTTTGGCATAATGATAAACGAGATTGTTGAATATGACTTTGACAATAATAGTAAAATATTTGAGATCAGGTCATAATGTATAATATCAAGTTAGTATATATATTTTGTCCAAGTGAGAGATTATTAGAACTAATCTCATTGTGGACAATGATATATATGAATTATATATTATGGGACTATTATTGAATTATTCCTACTTAAAGTGATTCATTAAAGTTTTAATATTTAGAATTATGACTTCTATCATAAGTATAAGTATAAATATAAATATACATAGAGATCAGGTCTTATTCTAATTTTATGATGGACTAAATTAAAAAAAGACAAGGATAACCACGTCTTATCTATAAATAGGAGGTCATGGTCTTTGGGTCACACATCATAGTCACTCTCCGAGCATCCTATCTCTCTAGAGTAAGTCATTGGACGACTCTCATGTGCTGATCCAAAAGATCATCCTCATACTTGTGGTTTCATAGATTCAAGAATGATTTCAATCCATTCTCATTATATTTTATCATTCTCTATCAATTTCAACACTAGATCCTTCAAATCCAGCAGAGTTTCTATGGAAGCTTAGAGTTCTACTACATCAACACTATTAACCCATGATACTATTGAAGGACCCACAACTTCTATTATTGTGGGTTCCATTGTATCTTGCTATTCCTTCACGTCTATGATGTGTGGTTTCAAGGCTTCAATAGAATGAAGGATACATGCAATATACTCCAATCGAGTGATCGTCTACCTATTGGTGCCACTCTCTCTCGTAATAACTTAGTTCTGATACTATTTTGTCACAGGTGATAATCCAGTTCTCTATTTAACCACATGAGGCCAGCCTCAACCGTTGCTCTATCATCGTTGAGCAACCTCCACATCATTTGCAGAAATCTCCAAGACCCTACTGTGATAATAAAACACCTAGGTACTCGTAGCTTTGAGCCTGACTCTTAGCTTACTGTTGGCGCACTGCAGTCACCTCAGCTTACTTTGAGCGCTACCCACACTCACTCGGAAGTTTTTATTCTCTTGCAGGCGAGACCCACACCATCTCTATAGCACTCTCTCATACTCCTTTCTCACCCCTTCCGTTCTGTCTTATGACGGATGGAGTTCCCCTTCTTTTTTAGAGAGAGGTCGGAGAACCTTCTCCATTTTAACCTGCCTCATTCCGCCCCATTCCTCGTACAAACGACTTACTCTTTCATCGTCACGCGGCGAGGGTTCCTCGGCGGCGACCTCACGGTAGCCCATCTTTAATCTCCCTCGGGGAATGTAAAAAACATCCACCCGCACGTCGACTGCTGCCAGCCATCTTCAACCTTCCTCCCGAGTCACTCGTATGTAACGGTAAAAAAACACCACCCGTCGGCATATGCAACGCAGTCAACGCGAGGGACTGCTATTCACAGCAGTAGTTTATACTCCACGCGGCGGCTGGAGAGCTCGACGACAGCACGATGAAGTAAGAAAATAGAAGCGAACAACTCACGATGATGAAAGCTGCTCTAGATGTGAAAGAAGTACAGAATAACACTCCCCAAGAATGAATCTACGATCTTCGACCTGAACCATTTCGTCTCCTCGTGACTCGGTCCGCCCATTTAAGCAATTGCGTTTCGGTTCTCCCGTTGACCCCGCGGCATTCAATACGATTCATCTTTTTTACATCCAACCGCCGCCGTATGAGCTGAATGACTGGTCTCACGTGCTCACTGAATGAGTCACGTGCCCAACACCGCTGACTTCTCGAGCTCGATCATGGCCGACGCAGTTCTGATTACAACATTAAAATTTGCCGCAGAGGTGGGTTAACCGGCGGAGGGAGGGTGGCAGCATGTTAGCATCGGTGAGCAGAGTACTGTGACGGTGAACAATCGTGACGGAAACTAGATTCCTTTCGGCTACAGCGCCTAAATCGGCTATTTATTTTAAACGATTCCACGGCCGCCCCAAGCATCGTTTAAATGCCCCTGTTACCACCACTCGCAAGGCAGCTAGCGTTGCAGAGGGAGACGAACACCTGTAAGCTTCTGCGACAGCACTTTCTCCCATGATTGCGTTAACCGTGCAAACTGAGAGGGCACTAATCTCCCTGGATGCTTCTTGTAGATTACCTCTGGGTGGGATTCTCGCTCGTCATCGGCTCCGAGTTCTTGCGGGTACTCTCGGCGTCCTTGGCTTCTCTCCTCTGCTATGATCTCTCTGCCCTGCTCTATGCTTCGTCCCTTGCTGAATTTCTCGTTGACGCCAAGCAAAGTGTCCTTCGCCATGAAAGGGATATTGTCTGTGCAGGAGAGATCAAGAACTTCTATGAGAAGCTCTTATTTTCTGTGTCTCTGTCTGGGGCTTTTTGTCTTTTTAGGCTTATCAGAAACGTTGATGTTGGGATATCTAGAAAATCTTCCCGACGAGCCATCTTCCCGAGCTCGTTGACCTGAATCTTATCATGCTATCAGATAATGAAGAGTGGCTTACTTCCTGAAGGAACGCACATCCAAAAAAATAGGATAATATGTCTATTTTTAGCTCATAAATTCAAAACTGCTGAATAGAATGAGTCCTTCAAGCTTCTTCTTCAAAATATTGTTTGCTTATGATTTTCCATCAGTTTCGCCACTTCCTCAAAAAAATAAAATCCTCGATTTCGCCTATTTCGCTTCAAATTAATTATTAAAATGAGTCAGTTCTCTCTGACAGTGATGGCGTTCCCATCTAATGTACCAGGTAAAGGAGACAGCTTTGGTGATTCATTATTTCCTGGGTCGGGTAATGTCTGCGGTGCAGAAACACCTTGTTCTGCGTCAGAAGATATGCCCGACCAGAACCAGACTACTTCTCTGTGTGGCGATCTTGACGACCATCCTTGTTCTAGGTTTTCACAGTCTGACCGTCAGCCCTGGAAATGGTTCAATGACTCTGTTTACTGCTATTGGGAAAACGATCTTGCCGAGCCATTCTCCCAACGGGTCCCCTTCTCCATCATATGATTCAGGGAGCGCGGCGTTTCCGTCATTAGAAAACGGGGAGACTCTCAATGCGGCGGGAGGAGTAGATGGAGACCTGGGCGACGTCGATAGAGGCGGGGATGGAGAAGAAGAACGAGGTTTCTCTGTTGATCTTGGGAATGGTACGCGACTGAGGGACTTTAAGGATACCGATGTAGGCTACATGACGACAGAAAACTCCGAGAAAGCACAGAACGTCTCTGGCTTCCCGCCGACCGGCGGCGGCAACGCCAATGCCACCAGCGTGGAGTTTCATAAAGAGGAAAAGCTAAACGGGGATCCATCACCGGGGGAGGAGGAGAAGAAGAAGAAGAAGAAACGGAGGTGGCAGGACGGCATGGAGACTATTTCATTGGAAGGTAGAGAAATTATTGAGGACTGTATACTCGCCAAGGACCCGCAGGAGCGGGCGAGGCTGAGACAATCTGCAATGTCGATCTCAGACATGGACCAGCTCGCGTCCAAGAACCGCGAATCGTGTTCAGTGGTGAGTCCGACAGAGCTGGAAGCCGCTGACTGAACGTCTGCCTCTTTTTATTTAAATATAATCAATCAAATGTCTGATCCTCCTGGTGCATTCCACAGGTACCCAGATGGTCTTCTCTGAGAGATCGAGAGATTCTAGACGCCAGAAAGCAGATTATGAACGCACCCACTGTGAAGAGCGATCCGGAGCTCTACCCACCCGTTTTCCGCAACTTCTCCATGTTCAGAAGGTAAACCTCCAGAGCTCGAAACACCAAAGTCGTGGATTCCACGGTGACTGACTGACTGACTATCTGGGGTCTAACGCCAGCTAGCCATCGTCTCAGGAGCTACGACCTGATGGAGAGCCTCCTCAAGGTCTACATTTACAAGGAGGGGGAGAAGCCCATCTTCCACCAGCCGGAGCTCACGGGGATCTACTCCTCCGAGGGCTGGTTCATGAGGCACATGGAGGGAAGCAGGCGGTTCCTCGTCGAGGAACCCAGACAGGCCCACCTCTTCTACATGCCCTTCAGCTCCCACCTCCTCAAGACGCAGCTGTACGTACCAGATTCCCACTCCCACGATAACCTGATCGAGTTTCTGCAGAAGTACGTCTCGACTATCGCAGCCAAATACCCCTTCTGGAACAGGACCGACGGCGCGGACCACTTCCTGGTTTCCTGCCACGACTGGGTGAGCATCTCCGACGCCGACGCCGGCGCCAGCGGTGGGAAAGGATCAACTCGCCGCTGACCCATCCATCTTGTTCTTCTTCTGGCATCGCAGGCGACGCACGAGACATGGCGAGCGATGGGGACCCCCGTCAGGGCCCTCTGCAATGCCGACACCACGGAGGACTTTGTGGTGGGGAAGGACGTCTCCCTGCCGGAGACGAACGTGCGCAGCGTGCAGGACCCGGCGGAGAACCTCGGCGGGTGGCCGGGGAGGAATAGGACCCTGCTGGCCTTCTTCGCGGGTCAGATGCACGGCTACCTCCGCCCCGCGCTGCTGCAGCACTGGGGGGACGACCCCGACATGGCGATCCTCGACACGATGCCCCTCGGCGGCAGCACCGGCGGCGGCGGGGTGAAGAAGGCGGCGGACTACGCCCAGTACATGAAGAGCAGCAGGTTCTGCGTGTGCCCGCGCGGGTTCGAGGTGAACAGCCCGAGGGTGGTGGAGGCCATCTTCTACGAGTGCGTGCCGGTGATCATCTCCGACAACTTCGTGCCGCCCTTCTTCGAGGTGCTCGACTGGGGGGCCTTCTCCGTCATCGTCGAGGAGAAGGACGTCCCCCGGCTGAAGGAGATCCTCCTCTCCATCTCCAGGCCCAGGTACCTGGCCCTGCAGACCGGCGTGAGGAAGGTGCAGAAGCACTTCCTCTGGCACGACCAGCCCACCAGGTACGACCTCTTCCACATGATCCTCCACTCCGTCTGGTTCAACCGGGTCTTCCAGCTAAGGTCGTCGCCCGACGGCGCTTCAACCGTCGGGCGGTAGTCGTCTAGTAACGCGCCGACGGCTGTACGGATCTCAGACTGCATATATATATGTGCTTCCTACCTATCTAATTCCTCGTCATCATCAATAAAGAAATAAATAAATACCCAATTCTCCTCTCCGACATCTATACAATGCAGTTCCGAAGAGGTCCGGGCATTTTACAGGGCCATCCAGACAGGTAAAAACTTAAACCTTGGGGGAATTCTCATTGAGTGGCCATAAAAATCACCCATGATGCGCTCAGCCAACGGGTCGTATCTTGTCCACCGTAAGAGGAGCATTCTCTATACGGCAGTAGTTGGGTGGTTAGCCATTGCCGCGCGGTGTGGTGAAGTGGAGTGTCATGCGGCAGCCGCTTTCCTACAAACGGGATGCTGAACTACGACGAGCAGCTGATCGATTGAGCCCCGCGGGTCTCCGCGGGGAAGGGACTTTGGCTGCGCATGATAGATTAGCTGTGAGAACTACGGAGCAGTTTATTTCGTTAGTCTGACCAAAATCGATGTAAACACAGCAGGATAAAAAAGCTAAATAAGGAAATGGTTTTCCGGCCAATGTAGTAATTTTAAGGGAACTTCGACTGGGAGTCTAACGATGGTCTGGTCAACGAGCTCACCACCCCAACCTGCAATGATTGAGAAGCCAGATCTCTGAAGTCGGCGGCATCAATTTCCTGAGATAATGTGAGCCGTCATAATGGTTTCGGAAAGCGAACCGCCTAAATCATCGTAAATAAATGAATGGTAATTGCATGAAACATAGTCTAGTTATGAATCTAAATAGTTTTTAAGAAATCATAGATATGATATGACAAACTAATCGAAAATGATTGTAAGCATATGAACATGGATGCTATTATTTAATGTCTTAACTGCAAAACATTGGGCCTGGGTGGGGAATATCATAATTTTCCAGTTTCCTATATGGAAGCAAGGATGACGATTTTGCGATGGGGTAAATCGAGAAATATATTATTTCCAGACAGTTTTATCGCCTTTGTTGATGTGTGAACTAAAGTTCTTCCGCAGAACATGTATAGATATATGAGCAACCGTCAGACAAGAGAAGGGGGCTTTAAACTCAGACATGCAAGCGAAGATCTATAGAAACTTTTGATGTAAAGCACAGGACGCAAGGACTCGAGCATTCTGCAACATAAACCTTCTACATTTCTTCCGTCCCACCACCAACAACACAGTTATACGGGTTAAAAACATTGAAATCATCGACAAAGAGCATACCACACGGTAGACTGGCAGTGGAACCCTCACTCCTCGGCTCTTCACCATACGCATAACAGAGAAGAGTGGCGAAATTTCCTGTGGTCTGAATATCCACCTGAAAGAAGTTGAATTCCTCTAAGTGAGTTATTCCCATCAATCATATTCACCCTTGGAAGCAAGAGTTCTTTGTTGACAGAAGCTACACAGTCGGTGATTAGCATATAGTGAACAGTTGCCACTGATGAGAGAAGAATCTGAAAACATTGAGAAAGTATTTTTAGATGTGAGATAGCCCGAAACTTACCCAATGTACATGAAGATGCAGAATTGTGTCCACTCCCTCGCTAACAATCTGAACCAGTAATCATCTATAGCATCGTCCATATTCATATAGATCTAAAGATGAGAATTTCCTAAATCAGCCAAATAGTTCTCTACTTTCTCAGTTCAACATATAATACTGGCGAAGAAGGAAATCAATGAATGGGGAACTCATACCGCAACTTCAATCACAGCTACAATCTGCATGGCGCCCTGGAATTTCCTAAACATGGGAAATTCGTAGATGAACGCAGTTAGAGCAAAGTCTCTTCTCTTAATCAAAATAATTTCCTAAGACATTCCTTTCCGTGTATTTCAAACAAGAAAACCACTTTAATAACATAACGAAGAGGACTAGTGATGCAACTGCACAACCTACTTGTACATGGTAAACTTTGTATGCATGGCATCATGCATTCCATGTATACTTCCGTCTAGATAGCTAGAAGTGAGTTGCTCCCTCAATGCTACGAGGTTCTGCGAGATATGGCAGAATATCATGTAGAAAGCCAAAAAGTAGCAAAGGAGCATGAATACCTGCATTGAAAACAAAGATATTTTAGCTCTTTGGCTCCTTTGACCTGAAAAATCAAATCATGACACGTCTCCAGGCTCAAAAAAAGGAAAAAATGGAACACATGGCATTGAAAAGGGTCATTGGAATCAGAACTTGCTCCACGTAGTATCCATCTAAAAAGGCAAAAATCTGAGCGTAGAATCTGACACTCACAGTGGAATATGGTACATCCGCTCTGTATCCAACAAGGGTGAAGTACAAGAAACATGCTAGTGTAGCTGTTCTACGTTGCTCATTGATGGAGAGTTGCTCACACATGATGCAATACCCATGTGAAATTAGCAGGAAACACACAAAAGTTGTAGTCTGATAAAATATTCCAGAGACATAGACTCCAAAAGACATCCATAGAGAGCATGTCTCAAGGTTGTAACATGAGTGCCTGAAAATACACACACAAAATAGCAAAAGTAAATGCTAGTTAGCTTTTCAATTCCAAATTTAAAACACAGATAGTTTATAACAAGAAATTTCAACATAATTTATATAATATATATCTCAAAATAATGCATTCATTCTCAGAGGATCACAGTTGTAATGGCCAGGGTACTTTTACATCACAAGTACCATCTTTTTACCAAAACACGAGCACATTGCTCCAAACGTCCAATATGAGATTAAGATGCAGAAGCATAGTAACAAAATTCTTCAAATTGTGCCAAAAAAAAAAGGCTAAACCTTTTCATAAAAAATAATTCTTCATATGTTCCTAGCTCACGATGAAAAACAATTTAGATCATCCCATCAGACAACATCTCACAGATTGTTTCCTTCGGTGAAGAGTATAGTTACTATTTTAGCATGATTTAATCCCCTTTTTCACTTACTTTTTAACTATTTGGGTGGTTGATTATATGGAGAGGGATCTTGAAATACAAATTTGGATAGCTTATCAGAGTACTGAAATAGGCATGCATTTTTTGAACTGAAAAGCAGAGTATCATGGGACAGAACCGCTATTTTGGGATGCAGCAAAACAGAGATGGCCGATGAAAATCTTACCAGAACAGGAGGGAAAGCCCAAGTTGTAGAACCTTGGTCAACGGAGCCGAAGCCAAGATCCATTGTAGATTGTTTAGCTGCACAGTCATATCCGTTCAATACATAAAGGGAATTAATAGTTAAATATTCATCTAAAAAAAGAATATAGCGGAGAGTATGAAAATAATACATGATTCAAGTAAAAGAACACAGATCATCAATCTCTCTGGATTTCTTCAGAAATATGATGTTGAAGGCATACTAATTTCCTTCTTTAAGTACGTGGATCACGGCCAATGCAAAATCGAAAAGACGCGGCGGAAAATGAGTCATAGTTCAGAGAAAACGCGTTAAATTTCTACGGACGTCTAAAAGATGGACTTAAAATGATGTTGAAACCTCTATATCCACATTTCATTGATCCAAAGGGATGAAAATACACATAAGATCAAAGCAACAACTGAGCAAGACGAAGGGATAAATCATTTGTACCGAGAATGTACGCTCACCTAATGTCAGACCTGAACGAAGAAACCTAAAACCACCGAACTGACGGAAGGGAGGCGGGAAGAACGGATGTCACGCGGTAAGGAACAAAGAGAATTGCAAGATCGAGGAGAAAACTAAAGCCTACATAGCAGTGACGAAAATATCACCGAGGGTGGCTGCCCACAGACAAATGACAGACAGACCAGTAGAATGTCGAGGGACTGCCTCAAGAACCTGGAAGTGTCGATTTCTCCATGTGTTGACACCCCAGTAGAATGTCGAGATCGACCAGGCAGCCAACAGCCCTAGGTAGAGGGAAGGGAGTCCTCGATACGATCCGTCGACCTCGTCCATTCCGAGGAACGATGCCCGCGACGGAACTTCCATTGGTTGCGGCAAGCAGAGAGAGAGGGAGGGAGGGAAAAAGTAGAGAAAATTCCGACGACATCAGCTCGTCCTCGTTCGAATTTATAGATAGACGCGCGTTGCCCCCATCCCGTTTCGGGTTCGGGCGGTGATGAACAGGTCGGTTCGCTTTTTTGAACCACGGTCGAAATCCCAAACCGGATCGGATGCAACCCATAAGGGAGTAACGTATATACAATTTTAACTATAGTAAGGATATATATGAAAGAATCTCCACACGACGCCGATCCGAACCACTTCCGCTTCCCCCGGCGGAACAGATAGCATGGGACTGCGCCGCCCATCCAAAGACTCTCTCTCTCTCTCTCTCTCTAACGGCGGGTGATACTGCTGTGGTTTGGTTAAGGTGGAGCGGCGTGGATCAGGTGAAACAACTCACGGCGGTGGCGTGGGGCGTCTAGACGGCGGCGGAAAGCACGGAAGGGCGGTCTTATCGTTGACCGAGGCGAGTCGGCTTCTAAGCCGAACCCGTCCGGCAGACTCAGCCCAAGTTATAAAAAATATGGAGCCCAAATTCGATGAAAACGATTTATTGGGCCCAGACGAACTATTTGGAAGTAGAGGGCCCATTTGGGCGAATGGCAGTAAGGCCGTTTTAAGGAGAAATGGGCTGCTCTCACGAGTCCACACGGCCCATTTTGTGTTATCCGCGTCGTTTAAAATAAACGTTGTCTAGTCTTAGGGTTGACTACCTTTCACTCCCTGTAAAAGCCCGTTTTTAGGCATATGTCCCGAGCTTTTCTTCTCGTTGCTACAGGCCCCTGGAGACTTGCCCGAATTAGGAATTTCTCCCAGAGGTGAAGCCGGAAGAATATTCCTAGGAATTATTTTGGATACAAGGCATTGTATTTTTAAAAGGCGATCATCCATCCCCCCCATTAATGGAAGTGTCGGAAGTAATTAATGGACACTGTAACGGGTATTCCCATTTAGGTCCGATTCGGATCCCTCCGTTGTTTCCCTTTCCTCCCGAACCTTTTCCTCGAAATGAGAAAGAACTTTTACCGAATGACATACCGATAACATATGCTCATTAAACGATCCGAAATAAACGCTAATTGCCATTTAAAATTCGTAAAGAAGTTTCAACTCAAGTATATTAAAAATGAGTGTCAGAAAAATAAAGAAATTTGGATCGAGAGCTAATATAAATAAAATTTAATTAACGCATAACAAGCATACAGAATATTTATAATTAAAAGGTTTCCTTCTCTCTCTTCTCCTCTTTTCTTTTCTTTTTGTTGGGCTAATGCCTTTAAAGATCCTCTGCCAACTATCCCTAGTGTGATGACCACCATATCCCCGCTAGCTGGGGGAACCGGTTACCCTTAATCGAGGGAAATAGAACCCACTGCCATACCAAGCAATTATGGTACACTAACTAGGATGTACCTTGTGAGTTATTTAACGCTCCTCTCTCTCTCTCTCTCCGTCTCCCCCAGATGATAGAGGGAAAAAGGCGGAAGAGTGAGTAGCAAGATAAGGAGCTCCCTCTTGGTCAACTGTGTCAGCAATCATCTCCCATTGGGCTCAGCACTAACGGGCTCCCTCTTCCTCTTTGATACAATAACCAAAATTCTATAATCTCTATAATTATGATAACCTATGAGGGTAGTTTAGCCTTTGGTGCACCTAATTAGATATCAACTATGGTTAGTAGGATCTACAAGCTAAGTTGTAAAGATCAGATAGGTCTTGAAGGTCTAGAAGCCCAACTAAAAAAATTAAGGGTTTATGGTATCTCTAGTAATATGGTGGGGACATAATACCAAACCATATTAAAATTAAATGAGAAAACGAAGTTTGAGCCAATATGGATTGATCCAATACATACTTGGCCCAGGGCAAACCGTCACCAGGTACCAACCAAAACGGCGCACTGGCAGAAGGGCGATCATAATCACAACCATTGTTGTGGGTTGTTTCACTACGATCTCTCCGATTTTGCTGGGGACTGGCGTGGCGGGCAGAAGAAAATGTTGAGAAAAAAAACTAAGACTACCTTGCTCAAACTGCTGTGCCTAACTACCGCCGTCTCTCACCTCGAAGAATTCAAGTGCCTATCCGCCGCAAGAGAAGACAAATTAGGCGAAAAAATTCCTTTTTAAAGCAGTGTTTACATCCAGAGTTGACAACGTTTGATCATATATAATTATAAGTATACTTAATAAATTTTTCTTCGCACCTTTTATATTTATTTGAATAAGTTATAGCCTCCCACAGATTGGCCGATCTAGCTGCCAGACCAAATTCTACGTACCCTGCTCGTTAGTCCTCATTCGATAGTCTTTCCTCCTCCAGCCAAGACCGCACAGACGTCTGGCGGCGCCATGGTGTTGTTCCTTGTCGTCGAACGTCGACCATTCACCCAGCAGAAATGGTCTTTGGGCTTGGTTGGGCTACAGCTGAGAAGAAGAAATGGAGGGGGAGGTCGGTTTCTGCCAGAGAGGTGATGGAGACTGTTTCCACCCCTCAAAGGAAGGGGCCCGGCTTCTGCCGGAGAGAGAAGGGACCTAAAATTTCGCCGGGGCGCTGTGGTGTCGGCAGTGTGGAGGGGAGGAACTTCTTGTGCCAGGGCCGTCGCACGAAGTTCACCGACTCCCAGGCCCTAGGCGACCACCTGAAACCACACACAGAGCGCAGGCCTATGCCGAAGTCGCCGCTGCTCCCGGCGGCTGCCTTTACCCCTCCTACAGTTTCCGGCCGTCTTCTGCCGTCTTCGGCCTGGCCACACCTCCCGCCGCCACAAAACAAGCCATGCGCCCGCTTTCTTCCACCGTACCGACCGGAACCGGTCCAGTACCTTTTCCAGGGGAGTCCCCCCCTCCTTTCTTACAAATATAAAACCGCAGTCACTCACTAGAACGACTTCGCCCACACGGCGCGTCACCTAATAAAATCGTTGCTTCGATTCTACTTATTGGCGGGAAGGTATGTGAGAAAACAAGACTTGGATCGAGTAAAAAGCTCGAAAGCTGACAGAGAGCCTGAACTTTCCAAGGAGTTACTGCTGCTTTCCCACCCCCTTTTGATCGTGATAGCAAGAAATAAGTCAGCCGATTACTTACCAGCAAAATATCTGTTATCTGGCTCATAAACGCAGAGATCGGAGATATTATGTCACATCATGTTCACTCAATTATTACCCAAACATGAATATTGATCTATTTCAGAGTACTTTGAATTGCAGTAAAAAAATGTTTTCTTTATTTCCTGGATCGTCTGTTCTATATAATGAATCTCGAAAAGAGCGGGAAATTACCCAAAGATGGATATTAATATATTTGTCACTGTTGCTTTTTACCGTAGTCAAAGATGATTTCTTTTTTGGCCAGGATCGACCGTTCTGATCATGAAGAGGCCAAAAGATAGTGCAAGAGACCTTCCCTTGCCTATTAATGGAGTAGAGGGCGCCACTCAGCCTTTACCCATTTGCATGATCCTACATGGCGTTCTGACTCGATCTACATGCTGAGTTCTTCGTCAGAAGAGCAAGGAGCTGAAGTTCCCTCCCTGTAGCCTCACAGCACAACCTACGTAGGCAAATAGTACAGATGCTGCCACAGAGCGTCGAGGCAAGTAATCGCACGGGGGGGGGGGAGGATGGCTTCTCTTTCTACCTACAGTGAAGACGGAGACTTGAGTTGGGCTGTGGAGGACGGAAAAACCCAGCCACTGGGGGTACGAAGGCGACACGATATCCAATGAACTCTCTCGAGCTCGATTTCAAGGAAAATATCATCCAGGAACGGTAGACAGCTTCGTCTCCGGCCCACCACCTCCGCATGCCACCCCCTCGTCAACAATCCTGGCGGCTAAATGTGTCGCTTTCGTCTATTTGGCTGTCACCGGGCATACGCCTCAACAGGCCTCGGGTTGAGGAGACGCTGCCCTCCTTTTCCTCGCCGGAGGCAAGGGCAGCGGGGGCCCATTGCTAGCCTTTCCTGTCTGAAGGCCGCCGGGGGAGGGAACATCACAAGTCTGGAGTCCAAAAAGACGGAAAGATGCGGGAGCTACGGACTGTTGAAGGTGAGGACCCCCCGTCGACGAGGCTCAAACACCTGTCGAGAGAATCGAGGGGCGGAGAAAGCAAAGGCCTTTCTTCTGGGGCGGGATTACGATGGCGACGGCCAGCGGCGGCCCCGGACGGCAACCTTCTTTGCATCGACATCAATCCGTCCAAAGTGGAAACTCTGCGTAGAATCCATGCAGAAGTGCAGCTCCGTCTTCCTTTCTTCTCCTCTTCCTTGCGCGTCTGCTTTCCGATGGGAGACGTGTGAGAGATGCCAAATCTAAGCTATAGAGACATCCCGTATATATCTTTTGGCAAATGCAAGCATATTTCAGCGTCTAAGCTTTATAAATCGTTAAGGTTTTGATGAATATTTGATGGGATGACTGAGAAGCTAGAGCTGACTCTTAAAATCCCAGCCGAACTCGCGCCTGGTTCCCAGGCAACGTGTCTGACTTGCGTCCCGCTGCACACGGTTTAGGCTTGGCCCTCCGGCGCCGGTAGGCAAATGAAGACACTTCCATGGGCATTGGTTTCGTCGTTTTCCCCGGGTCCTTGGTAAGATAATGAAGAAGCCACCGAGATTTCAGCGAGTTAACCATGTAGACTCACCATAATACAGGCGGCGATCTTCCTCCTGCACTAGAAGGGATTTGCTTGAGATGAATGGTGGTCTCTTTCGTCTAGAGAGCATTCTAATCCGAGGACAGGTCTCTGTGAGCTCACTCGCTTGACAGCTCGGCCACGGCCACGCCCAATCCGATAGCAGCTCGCATGAGTCTCGTGCTGCTGCTCCATGCGCTACCTTTGCGCGTCCGCTGGTTCTCATAATCAGCCAGGAGCCCAGGGCTGAGGGCGGCGGAGTCTAACCCTAGCACAGCCGTCATAGTCATTCTCTCCCGCACAGCGACCCGTACATCTTCCCCTCCTCCATGGATCCTGGTCTGCTGCCCTGACATGTTTGTCCTACTGTGTTCACGACATCCCGCATGGGTTTGGGGTGGGGGATGGATACATTTGCTGTACAGTTATTCCGAAAATGAACTGGAAGTGAAAACAGAAGAAGTAGATGAACCGGGCTTCGGTCCACGGATTCCCACGAATAAGAAAAGATATTCAAGGAATGGGTAGCTTTAACATTTCATTGTCCATTCAATTCACTGGCCGTCGGGCGCAGGAAGTAATCAAGTCAGAAGGATCCCAACCAGTTTGATGAGAGAGAAAGTAAGAAAGAGGGGCATCCCAATCCCAATCCTTGTTCTCATCTCTCTTCCTCGCTCTCGTCATCTTCTCCTTGGTGGACGAGGATGAAATATTTGAGCTGGAGGTCTTGCAGTCCGAGTAGAGGTCGGCTCTGGAGCGTCTCCTCTTCGGCCCAATGAGATCTCCCCATTCTGAGTTAGAACAGCTTGAGACGAGCTTGCAGCTTCCCGTGAGGCTGAAAAAAAACTGGAGAGGGGGGAGGATGGGCCCCGCCAGTCGCGGTGAGAACTAAACGGCAAATATTTATGGCGAGCGTGGGGACGTTAGAGAGAGACAGCGACTCCTCGGCCACGAGGGGTCTACCAACCAGAAACCCCTTTGCTAAGGTCTCTCCTTCTCTCCTCCGTCTCCCTCTCTCCCTCCTTTTCTCCCTCTCACTCTCTCCTTCCTTCCCTCCTTCCCTCCTTCCCTCTCTCTCTCTCTCTCTCTCTCCCTTTCTCACTCACTCTCTCTCTCTCTTGCCTCCCCCTTTCTCACTCACTTAACTCTCTCTGTCTCTCTCCCTTACATAATATGATCGGATGGGTTGCGGGTCGCTTCAATCCTGCACTGCCCCCTTGCCCCTCTCGTAATAAAACCTCCTCATAATCTCCCTCCGCTTCCTTCTCTTGCCATCGCTCTTTCCCTTATCACTCACCCTCACCCTCTTTTGTGTCGCTCTTCGTTGTTCTTCTAGGAGAAGCTCTCTGCTCCCCGAACCTGAAGCACAGCACTTCACCAGCAGCCATCTCCTCTTTCCCCAGCGGGAAACGTCCATGTATGGAGAATAGATATATAGAGAGAGGGAGGGAAAGGAAGAAGGAGAGAGATAGAGAAGAGAGTTCCCTGGCAACCTCACTTTTTTCCTGACGTTCCTATTATGAGACGATTCTACACGTCCACCGTTTTGCCCTCCTTCGATCTTTCTGCAAGGTACCTCTTTTGATGTACTTTTGAGGCCTCCAATGTCCAATTCCCTCCAGCAGATTCAAGGAGGTCAAAAACTGCCGTAGTGGAAAACTTCCCCAGTATCTTCGAGCCAATGGGCTCCTTGCATTGACTTCTCTAGCAGCTCATCCCCCGCCTTCCCCGCCTTCCCAACCTCCCACAAGCTCTCCCTCTCTCTCTCTCTCTCTCTCTAACCCCTCGCGAATCGCCTCCATGTACACTGCGCCTGATTTGTAAGTACATCAAGGCCAGACGCAGAGCCTCTGATATTCGTCACCAGGACCTCTGTACGGGAGGAGACCGAAGAGGGAGGGATGACGTCTTCGGCCGCCGATCTCCCCAACTCCCCTGATCCAGAGAGCAGCTCCTGCTCGATGTCCCCATCGTCCCCCACGTCTTCCTCTTTCTCGCAGAGTCTACACAATCCTCTTTCTGGGACGTCCAGCGGCGCAATAGGAGATTCCTCCCCGGACGAGAAGAAGGCTACCAAGCGGACCCGGGACAGCAGCAAGCACCCGGTCTACCGTGGCGTGAGGATGCGCAATTGGGGAAAATGGGTCTCGGAGATCCGCGAGCCTCGCAAGAAGTCGCGTATCTGGCTCGGCACCTTCCCCACACCGGAGATGGCCGCCCGCGCACACGACGTCGCGGCACTCAGCATCAAGGGCAACGCCGCAGTGCTCAACTTCCCCGAGCTCGCCCACTCGCTCCCTCGCCCAGCGACACTGTCCCCGCGTGACGTGCAGACCGCCGCCGCAAAGGCTGCGGCAATGGAGCCGAAATCCGCCCTCTGCTCGTCCTCGGCGACGACTCCGACATCTGACGATCTCGACGAGATTGTGGAGCTTCCCCGACTAGGCCCGAGTTTTTTCGAGCCGTCCGAGTTGGGCAACGAGTTTGTGTTCCATGAATCAGACGAATCTTGGTCTTCGTACTCTCCACCGTGGATGGAGAGCGCCGACGACTACGGTTCCTTTGCCGATCAAGCCTGGCTTGCTGTGGTGCCAGAAGCTCCCGGCTTGGAAACTCCGCTATGGGATCACTAGAGGGATCAGAGCTTTCCCTTGGGCCACTTTCTACAATTTTTTCCATAGATGGGGAGGAAGCCAGCCGTCCATAATCTTCAAGCAATCTCTCCGTAATCTCGCTCCCTTATTCTCCTTCCCTTTATAAACCTTCTCGTCTCCACATCGGAACGTCTCATCGTGATTGTTATGAACATGTCGGCCTTCCGTCGTCACTCCCACTTCTCAATCAAGTGTACAGTTCTGCAGAAAAAAATGACCGAACCAGAGGAAGAGGTTGATGGCGGACTCTCATTACGTCAAAAGCTTCTCTCTCTCCGAAACTTCCCCTCCCACTCGTCTTTCCTGCCTAGTGGCGATCCAAGACATCCCTTCTATCCGAGGGATTGAGCTGGCCGGGATTCTTCTCAGGGCCTCGTCGTCTCCCTTCCCCCGCCTGTAGAGGAAGATACTACAGAACTAGTCGAACTGGGGGACTGCGCCTTGATTTCAACACCTTCTTTATCTTATCGAGCGGGAGTCGCTGTGTTCTCTGACTCTGTTTCTTTCTTCATTGCTGCTACTCGCTTGTGAACCCACACCCTCTCCCGGATGCTTCCTCGCCTTCTGCCCACGGAGACACCGACCAGAGATTAATCATCCAGCGGGTGAACCTTTTCGAATCGTTTTCAGCATTGCTATTAATTTTGAACTAGTTTTTACTATCTTTTGTTGTAATTACTTTTATGTTTAACAAGAAATTCACCTATTTGATCACAGTGTCGCTAATGCTTGCTTTTCCCGCGTTTTTCGGATTTTCTTAGAAAGTTTTCCTCATTGAAATATTTTGAGCTTTATCAGATGTCCTCCGGTTGAAATAAGTGGAAAAATCTCGGTCTTTATAAACTTTGCGCGAAGAACTTCTCAAGGGAAATGTGAGTAGAAAAAGGTTCATTACCACTTCATCATCGTCGCCAGCAAAGGACAATATAGGGATATATTTCAACTGGAGGAAGATAAATCTGGGAGGTCTAAGCTGATTGTAGATGGTTAGTAAGTTTTTATAAGTTTCTCCATTCGAATATGTCAGTTTTATTAGGCACTCTAATATTGGGAATCCGTCCTAACATTACAACCAGTTGTCGAAATGATTTTCGTATTTCAGCTGGAGCTTTCACGAGAAAACTGCTGGTATTTGAGAAAAAGGAAAATACGACAGAAGATTAAGAGAGTTGTTGAACCGTGGCATCAAAACGTCAAATTGTGTTCTTTTTCTTTTAGAAACGTTCGATGATGAAAATAGAAACCGCTGAGTGTTCAGTCTGACATTCGGATATATTTAAATTGGATGCTCCGAGAACATAATGAACGGTAAAATTTTCTTTGGATCTTATAAAAAGACTCTAACAAGATGAGTTGACGTTCATTGATAGTCACCACTCTGATTGAAATCTGTGAACTTATAGGCGCATGTCCTCACATGTGATGGTGTTAATCATCTCATTTTAACTGTTGAAAATCTATGAATTATATTTCAAGTAATGTCTCTTAGTGGAGCCACATCAACTCGACATACAGTTTATCCAGATTTTACTGTCCTATATGTTTCAATTTTTTGCAGTAAAACCTACACTATCGTCTCTTAGAACCTGGAAACAATCAATTATACGGTACACCATTCATTCAGAAATTTCAGAACTTAATTCGTCTGATTCGAGAAGGTAAATATTTTAAATGGTAAGCAAAACTAGGATGTACGCTATGGTGACTAGAAAAAATAATTTTTCCTGACCAAAAAACAAGGTTGATCAGCCACTGTTGTTTCCAACCCCTCATGATCAACAGGGTGAAAACCTCAGCTTGATGACGACGGGATGGGAGGGGATGGGAGGGGATGGGACGGAGCGTCGCCATTGTCGCCTGCCCAAGCCAACTCAGGCCGCAGGGAAGGGTGGGGTGGCGATTCTCGGTGGAACTGGGAACTTCCACGAGGGAACAGCTGGCCGAGCGCCTTGTCTGACATTTGCCGATGGCGGAGCCGAGACATACGTTTCAGATGGGACACTCAACCGTTACGTATTAGTCTAAGGAAAAGAACAAGAAAGCCTGGTTAGACCATGTCATTTTACTTGCTCCCGTGAGCCGCGGCGTCCTCACGATGCTCCTGTGCCGCCTTGGAGAAGCAAATGTAAAAGAGATTCCCCTGGTGCAATAATTGAGTTGTTAGGAGGAGTCATGGCCGTGGAGGGAGGGAGCCCCGGGGAGGAAGAGGGGGGTGGCGCGATGGGATGAAAACATTGCGTCGCCCAAGCTAAACCACAGAGGGCAGCTTTTCCGAGTTAAACACAGGATCCTCCCCATCTCGGCCGGAGACATCGAGCCAGCAGACAGGTTAGTATGGGCGAAACGATGATCATCCACTACATGTGGCTCGTTGGCGTGTAGGCTTGGGCGACCCGTGAGTGACAAAAACGGGTGGGTCAGGGGGACACTGGTCCACGTAGGAGACGAAAGAATTCGATTCTCCCCGCAGTTGGAGATCGGATTTTGTTTTGATCCCGGGAATAGCATCTTTGTGCTCCTCGTCGTCCGAATAGACGATGAAATCCGTGGTGCCCCACACTCCACATCGCCTGAATTCGCGAGAAAAGCGCCGTACGGTGGTGGTTGGGTGGGGGGGGGGGGGAGGCTACCGGCTGCACGACCCCGTCGCAGTGGGAGGTGGGTGAGACCCACGTACTCTTTGGCGCTTATGTTATTTGGTTCATCCTTTGGTTCCTTCCCCCCGTGCCAGGTGCCGTGAGTCAGGTCCAAATGTTGCTCAGCGAGAAGGCCCTGCTTAGTCCCGCGGCGCGACCCCTTCACAGGCCTGACGAAGGGCCGACTTGGATCCCGCAGCCACTTGAAAGGTTATCTAGATCACGCGGCTTCCTCATTTTTATAAGCTGTTAAAAAGGGTCTGTTCCGTCCCGAGACGACGCAGTGGGATGTTTTTTACTTATTTTCTCATCTGACAATATCAGTGGCTCCAGCCATGAAATGAGGGGCTTCCCATTTGTTGTCATAATAAACTTTACTGACCTAACTTACATATATTGTCTACACATGACAGAAAGAGCTCATAAAATCATTGGAAATACCTTAATCTTGGGCGTCAAATTGTCCGACACCGTGCTGCAAAATGGTCTAAATGCGTACCGGTGACGGACCTGACAACACGCATGAGCTGGCGGAGCCATTTATGGACTGCGGTCAACGAGCCCTTTAATCGACGGACGCTAGATTTATTGTGGGGCAAGTTGCCTTGTGGTGGCCCGATCCAAGCTCCTCAGGCAGGTTCACCAATATTTTAGAATAATTAAACCCTCCATGAAGCAAATGCATGCGGTTTTATTTTCTGTTTCCTCGTCGTACGCGTGCCTCAAAAAACCCGTGTCAAGGAACGTGTAAAAACGTAAACTTTTCGGCACTATAGTCGGCATCTAGATTTTCTCCGGGAGCTCGAACCGGAGAGAAGCTTCTCCTGCACGCGGGCCACTCTCAATGTCACATCTATGAGATTAACCGACCTCACGGCATTGGGTTGTTCCTGCCGGAATAAACCGGCGAGGATGCCGCAGTTTCAGTACTCAACGACATCGCGTCGTGATGCCGATCGTGCATGGCCTAGTCGGAAGCGGTTGGAGTGGCGGCGACCCCGCTGTTCTAGCCAGTCATGGCGCTCGCCGTCTCCCCAGCAAGACCTCAGAGCCTTTTGACAATCTAAGCGAATAGATTGTCCTCACAAATCCTACTCTTAACCACGTTTCACGCGGGGATCCATGCATGTTATGTGAAATAGCGGATGCATCACCGCCATTCTTATTTTCCATTACGGTCTCTTAAATCAGTCTAATACAATCATCGAGTCGGAGTTCTTAATGATAGAGGGGCTGCTAGGCCCTTCCCTGCGGTACTTCTAGGATCGGTTGCATTAATTAATGCATACAATCGGTGTCGTTTACTGTACTAGCCGCTATAAATACGTTGTTGTCAATTTCACGTCAGGACAGAAAACTTAATCACGAGTAATCCATGCCAATAATATATTGTAGTACCCACCAAAAAACGCTTGCATAACATTATAGTGCCTGTCTTCCCCTAACTAAGATCATATGCGCATGGAGTTTGGAGGGCGGGGCTAGAGAGAGAGAGAACACGACATTGGAGAGAAGCGAAGATAAGAAACCCATGGATTGAGGAGACTACGTTGACAAGTATCTCGGCTCAGAAGAGATTCTCGGGTCCGCCATTTGTAATGTAGGGTGTGACGCCGTTGAAAGTAAGGTGATGTTAATAAGGCTGGCCTACCATACATGGAAGCGTCGCAGCGGGTTTTGGGACGGTGGGGTTGGATTAAGTTATTGGTGAAGTTTGGCAACTTAACGCAAATCTTAATTGTATCTCGTCGTTTCATATTTTACCTCCATTGTCAATGATCGTACTCTGCACGTCAATGGGCATCAATTACTTTAATGCTTATCCCATCAGCTCATATTTCAAAGTCATTAGTCCAATAAGAACGTCTCTCAAATAAATAATCCTATGCTTCGAGAACTTTTGTAGTTTGAGTGTCCGGAGTGAATCCTAGCAACCTATAATAACCCTTGATATTTCCTTTGAAAGCCTGCATTGTTTGTTTCCAATGGTCCTGTTCCAGATGTGACTTTCCATATGAATGAGTCCAACGTTATAATAATATAATTTAACCTCTTTCAGTATACTATGGTTAGATTCGACATAAGTAAAGTTTTTTTATTTCAAACTCCAGAGGTAAATCTGTGGCTTGTTCACTAAACCTATCACAACTATTTAACAATGGCATGGCCCCCCCCAGAGTAAACGATCGCCTAAACTCCATTCATATGTGGCAAAGTAAAGAGAGGAATGTTGTCATGCCTATTAGCATTAGTTGTACTAGTTGAGGGTTAGTCAGCCGTTGGGATCCGCAGGACCCTATTCTCTTCTAGAGGTTAACTACTTTACCAAAACTAGACGCCATAAAATTTCACCAACAGACCTTCAAATAAACATTGGAGGAAACCCGCACCCCAATGTCAACCGATGACAAGGGTGCACATGGAGATTTTATGAGTTCATTATCAGAGTCGATATGAGAAATATATGGCAATTTCTCAACCAAATGTTTCTTTACATCTCTTCCGTTGATTACGGAACCAAGCGCTTTCAATTCAGGTTATCCACTCTACTCACATGTCCCGTGTTTCTCCCTGGCCGGAAGTCTTCTCCTAGCACGTGCATGGGCCCCTGAGACAGACAGTCATGGAGAGCCTAATGGCTACGACGCTGAGGCAATACCTGCAACCACGCGGAAACTCAAAGCACCTCCACAACCCAGAAAATAAGGCCACCTCGATCCTTGTCGCCGTGTACACGCGGTACTCCCGGCCCCAGCCGGGGGATCTCTACCGTCCACCTCAATGTAAGAGGATAGCGTGCTAGTAATCCCCCGATGGCCTTATTATTTCTTGCCATGCGACCAGGGGAACATATGGCTTAATGGGATCGACCAAACTCGTAATTGATCCATGTGGGGGGAGGCTTGCTTCAGTTACTCTCCACTCCCCTAGACATTATGGCATTTCTGCCCCCAGCTGCAGTATGAAGAAAATTGGGCTTGATGTGATGAGGGTGAGGGCCGTGGAGGGGAGGAACTCCTCTCATGTCTACCAGTAGATGTCGGCTAGTAGATGGCGACGGAGGGAAGCACAACTGGGGTCGCCCTTTAGAACCGACGACATTGGCGACGACAAACATGCCCTGCCCTCTCCGATGAGGTCCCCAGTTGGGTTATCAAAAATCGGAGCTGAGAGTGGTTTGGGTCATTACGTCGAGTTGCCAGATGGGGCATCGGTTCATGAACTATGTTCCCTGAGTTGGTCCTCGTTCTTCCTCGTTTTCATATGTTCTTCATATGTTCAATGGGAGGTAGGAAGGAAGGACAATTGTCCGAGCCCGGCCATGACTATGAAAAGGAACATATGAAGAACAGGTCCGAGAGGTTTCCTTGTGGCCTTGAAAGAATGCTGAACGGTTGACGGACAGTGGGAGCTGGGGTCCTTCCGGCGATGGCGGTTGTCGTTCTGTATGAGGTCATTACGCGGACTGCGGTGAGAACCTCGGGCGACAGAGGTGAGAGTAAGAAAATACTACGATGCTCGAACTTTGGTTTAAAGCTCATTATTATAAGTCGAAATCTTTAAATATAAGTAATATAAGGTGAACTGGTACTGGAAAGAACTTTGTCATTTCTTCAATCTGGCTTTGATTTTCTTGGATAAAGTTGAATAAAACTTTAAGTCTGAAAGCGTTATTAAGATTCTGAAATATACGAAGAACTGATCCTACGTACTTTTTCGAAGATCTTCATGATCAGTAGTGTTGAACCTCGGAAAATCTTCGTCTTTTTACGACCATATATAACTGTGATTTAAATCCGAATATGCCGAGAATAAATAACCTTCAGTGAGAAGGGAGTGCCACAGCAAAATATCTTCCTTTGAATCTGATGAAGACCGCTTTTGAACCAAGGAAGTTTGCTTCTTAACCCCAAACCAATGAGGATATGAAAGATGGCCGTGGTAACTCATGGGTCTTTCACCATCTATATATTTTGGGGATAGGAAAAAGAAAGGGATAGAGGGTGGGCGACGGGAGTGGAGGGGTGATGAAAAAAGACTCAGGAGCTTCATCCCCTTACGAGTTTCTTTGAGAACCAAGAGAGATACCCATTTGTCCTGATAAAGTGGGGAGCGCCGACTCTTACGTTTTAGCAATACATAAGAGGTAGTGTCGGAATCTGAGATAGAGATGAGAGACGACAGGTAGAGCCCACGTCTCCCCCTACTCTCTGTCTGTCTCTGTCCCTCTCTCTCTCTCTCTCTCTCTCTCTCTCTCTCTGTGAGCCCAAACCTTAAGTTTACCGTTCGCTGGGTAGCCTATAAGAATGCTCCTTGATAAGTGGAAATGAGACGAGGAGGCTCCCAGTGCTGTAAACAGTTGATTAGAGTAGAGACCATTCTCCCAGATGTCGCTTTCCTCCTGGCACCCCGTAATTGCTCTTCCTTCAACCATCCCGCCACGGGCTGGGCTACATGAGGATGCAGGTCTTCCAAGTTATATTGGGGGAATAATGAGAAGATCTTCATGTCCTTCGCCTCCGTTCGGCAATCACTGCCTGGTTTCCATTTCTCGATCGGAGGCTGCAGGAGTTGGTGACCTCAAAGGATGAATGGTGGGTGGGGGTCGCTGTTCTCTGTCCCGGGGAGGCCGGAAAGCGACTGTCGGCACCTCCATCTACTGCCACGAGTCGGACCCAGCAGGGGCCAATATGATGTGACTGACAGGTGCCGGCTCGAGAGACGAGCTTACGTGATTACCAAGATAGGAATTTTCCATGACCATTTCATGTATATCATGAAAACTTATAGATACGGTAGATGTTACATTTTAGTAATGTCTTTATATATATAATGTGATACTAGTTTTTTGACAGACTCACGGGATGTCCCAACACTCAAAGTATACTTCATACTGGTTTTTGTTCTATGTATTGATTTATAATATGACAATACTTTTTGGACATCCACGTGCCATCTCAACTTTTTTCTACGGCACATTGCTTTTTCATTTGATGAACGTGGGGTTGATATCTCTATATAAATATATTTGTGGCACGTCCTAGAAGGCAAGAGAGCTATCAACCAACCCTTCGTTCCTCGACGGGAGAAATGAGGGATACAGAACCACATGAAGGGAAATGATGGAAAATTCAGATTTTTTTATCCAGAGTGGGAGGATGGGGCACTGGGGGTTAAAACTCTCCGTTGATAACTCGCCATTAGGAAAAGGATCCCCAACGATCCCACTTGAGATGGCCTGAGTAAAACGTCCTCGATCCCGACAGGGTCCCTACAGTTACCCGCTCGATGCTGATGTCCCGGCTTCTTCAGGACAAGCGATCAAGGAGCTCCTGATTTTAGGGAGATGCGAGATTATTAAGCATGCGAAGCTCAACCTAATAAGATCTGCGATGAAGCGGTACGTTCCTTACGAGGGAGAGCTTTATTGCGTGAATGATTTCTAAATTTTCGCTCGAATCAACCATTCCCGTTGTGAGAGCAACCAAACCTATCCTATTCCAAAATTATAAAAAAAATTCAAAATGGCTATAGTTGTTTTCTAAGTCAGAATAGCATGCTTTCACATTTTATCTCTTGGAAGAAAGAGGGATTCAGATTTGATCCGAAGAGGAATTATAAAAACACGTTACGGTACTAATGGAAGTGTTCCAGGTTGAGAAGAAAAAACCTCTTTATTTCTTACTTAGTCCCCCCATGGTAAACTAAAAAATTACTCCTTATGGGGGATGTCATCTTTCAAAGCAATAAACACCCCATAGACTGGAAATCTACATCAATTCTTTGCTGGTCATGAGGTCCATCTTAGTGGGTGTTCTTGCTAACGGATGTCTTGTTTGAGTATATCCTATGGGCTTTGAAAAAAAGGTCGAAAACCAAGAACCGAGGGGAGGGCAGTATCTCATCAGATCATGACTCAGTACATAGAAACACAAAGGAGGTGGAAACTGGCGTCTACCGGAACTATTCCTTCTCTTCCCAGATCGTAAACTATTTTCCACTGGACGTGCTGTGGGGACGAGCAAGGGTCCATGCATTTCTCATACGGTCAGTTCTGGAAATCGGTACTTACGAAGAAGAAAATCAAGCCAATTTATCGGTTCCACGCCTTCCACGAGATTCCCCCGTGAATTGATATCACTACAGATCTACAGAAATATAAGGTTGCTGTCTCCGAGGCCTAACATTCCCATTAATATCTTTTAATGAAAAAAACATTAGGTACTGTATCGCATATTGGAATCTCATCGAATAAAGAGCGTTGCAGGAAATAATTTTAGATGTTCTCTTTGGTGAAGTTACGCATCGACCTATCTCGCAGTTTTTCTCCCCGAATTAAGGCCTGAGATCCCAGGACCCGTCCCGGCCACTTGTCTTTATCAGACTTGGGATTTCATGGAGTGCAGGATCTTCGTACAAATGGGAGGCTTGCTCATGATCAGCACCATCCAGTGAGGATCAAACCATGTTTTGAAGTCTTTTGAATGTGGAATGTTAGGGATGGAGGCTATCTAATAAACGAGTTTTCCCATACTTTGGAGAACAGCGTGGTCATCCCATTTCCAGCTTTCATTACATGTGACAGCGCGTCCTCTTGCAGTGTCACAGACAAGGCAAAATACTCATTGACGACCTAAATCAGCGAATAATATGATCTAAGCTGAGCAAGATGCTGTATGTCTGCGGCAAAAAAGAATACTAGTTTAGGTAACGCGTGGGCTGAAAATCTAGATTATTCTCAGGCTTTAGTAGAGAAAGTTTAATCTGCTTGGTGGTGCGTCTTCAGTTCTGTTTATGTTCATAATATTTGTTTTAATATAAATAGTTATCCCCGACTCACCGTACCTAGCTTCACCATCTATATTCAATGCTTTTGAATCCATTCCTCAAGGAAGTTGGCTCACTCCACACCAGCACCGGTTGTCACACTGTTCTCATGATCTTTCACTGTTATTGGCTCCATAAGGTAAACCTTAAAGTAGAGCGTGCACAGTAATGGAATAAAATGCGGATCTCTGATACTAATGCGAAAAGATTGAGAGATTCGATTCAAAACTGATCCATAATAAATGGATATCATAACCAGTCTGAGAGACTGTTATAGATGCTGTCGTACGAAGCTTTGGCGTTCACCTACCGTACGCGCCGGCACGTGATCACGTACTATCGACAGAAGATGGAGGGGACAGTCGACGAGTTTAACGCTCTCTTTAACTACGGCGGCGTTGGGACCAGATTCGTGGGGACGCATCTAGATTTTTTGTGGCTCCCCGAGATTAAGTGCAACAATATTTGTGGCTTGTATGAGAGCTGAAGCACAATCCGGTCGCCGTACGAACGACGACCCCTCCATTGTTACGCGTCACCTGCTTCTATCGACAGATTCAATTAATCTTCTTTGTTCCGGAGATCGATCCTCCTCGCCTAATGTTCACCATAGTGGTTATTAGAACAAGTATTCGGACCAATGTGGTGCTCACAAGTGCTCTTCCCCAGCGTTGGACGGCTCGGCTTTTGTGGTCCGTAAGGTTGTTTTATATGTGTGACTTTTCCAAACATAAATAATATGAAATGCGCTGATAATAATACGCTTATTGGAAGAGCTAAATATGATATCGAGGGCTGGGATGTAAGGCCTCTCGCATGTGGTTGCGAATTTCATTCAACGGACCTATTAGATCAAGGATGACCGAATCGTTTGTGGGACATGCTGCTTTGTGGCCGTCTGATCCTTAAAGACTCCGAAGCTGCTCTTTTGCAGGGTTTTGATACCGATAAGCCGTTCATCAAGCTCACGCATGCGGCTCTCTAGTATTAGACGCTGGATTAAGAGGGTTTCTCTCCTCTTAATTGCTGTGGTACGCATGCCTCACAAATACCTCCCATCGAAAGAGTTAAAACGTGGAATCGTTTTAACATTTTGAACCACCAGTTAAATTTCCTTGGCACAACTCAACACACAAGGGAAGCTTTATCGTTATCGGAGAGTCGAGACGAACCCCGTCCCACGGCAAGGCGTGGTAGAGTTGGTCCCGTTGAAGGAAGACGACGGCGGCGCCGCTGTGTCGCACATGCCAATTCATCACTAGTTCCTGGAATAAAATCCCCCACGTGATGCCGCCCCTGGATCCGCAGCTCCTCTCGTACAACCAATGGGAAATACTCAGCGCACGTGCCGACGATCCACAAGTCTGTCAGTCAGTCACTGGTTCCGCTGCTTGACTTCACCGGAGGACTAGTATAACGCGTTTAACTCCTCCAACCACGTGATCGTTAGCTTTAATCATATTCTAAACCTAATAACTCCATATCTCCAACGTGAGATTGCATCATCTCATTCCGTTCGCTTATCTTGATCTAATCCTGTCAGTCGTTGGAATTATTACCGGCTTTGGCAGGTTGAAGCTCTTAATTAGTAGGGTAAACTAGGTTTTCCGCCAGTAGCTAGCTATGGGACAAATAAAAAACTGGGTTGCATTAACTTCTCTATTAGATCGACGTCGTCTGATGTGGGTTCTAAACCATAAATATACATCCGTGACCAGTTGCATGAGGGTCAACCACAGCCAGCCTAAGCGAGTGCTAGAATATAACACATGGTAGCAACCTCTCCATTCCTCCGTTCCTAGGGTTATCATGTGCGGATGTAGTGAGGCAACCGACGATGTTGGACGATCAGAAGCATTAAAAAGAAAAGGTTCTTTTAGTTGTATTTCCCGTAAAATTTCATAAATACATGCATTCATTGATAGACATAGTCGATCGCCAAAAATAATCTTCCTTTTGGTTACTAGTCTGCCGATGAGGTTGACCTATGGAACTGGATGCGTAAATGTGCCGCTAAATCTTTAACTTTGGGAAACTACCGAAAATTAGTGACGTAAGTGGGGAGTTTCGTCGCCAGAATTATATCAGGGGGAGATAGAGACGAGGTTAGGAGCTGGGAATGGAGCTCTTTGGAGTAGACATTCGTGAATGAGAGAGTTTGTGCGTGGTAGGAGGGGGAGATGTGTCAGAAATGGCAACTAAAAGATGTGTCAAAAATGGGTCTCTATCTATGTTGCGAATGTAAATTCGTAATTTATCCAGGAAATTTCAATGGATACGATGACTTACTATTTTTGGGGGACGATTTCTTTTAAAAATAGGCATTGCATTGACGTGACGGAGGCTTGCCTTAGGCTCATGAGAAGGGTTACTACAGGCGGGATAAGATAAAATCAGGACGTTCACTAAAAGGACATGGTTCAACGCGAAGACCATCCGATACTCTGCGTAAGCACATTGGATTCAAGTTTTAGCGGTATACTGAGAAATCTTCCTCGGAAGGTAATTTCTAATGACATGTTTAGACTTATCCCATCACCACATCTGCTGGAGTCACCGATCCAACCGCGAGGAGCACAACTCGGAGTGCTTTGAGAAATGACGCCGACAAATGCGTTCTGGACTGCAACAGGACGGCGAACATGAAAAACACGCTCCGTCCGACGGGAAGAATCCCGTAAACCCGCACAGTAGTAGATAAAGACCCTTCGGAGCCCACAGCCCTCCTACCCCACAGCCCTCGGGGCAGTGCTGCTTCGTCTGATTACTCGACTTTGTGGGAACTCTACGGAGAGAACGGGCTGTGGGAAGAGGTGAGAAATGTTTTGACCCTTACATTTTTTCGAACACTATTGGTGATAATCCTAGCCCACAGCTCTCGGGGAGGGAGGGAACCAGATTCATGTTCAGTGGCCATTAGATGATTGGACGGGACAAATGTCTCCGTGTGGGCCTAGCCTCTTCCGCAAGAGACGAAGAATTCTAGGTTTAAAAAGAGAAGGACGTCTGGTTCTCCTCTCGGAAGAGAGACCAAAGATTGTATATTTTATTCTGCCAGGGACGGGTGTACAGGAGCGGCCACTGCCTCGTGGTTTGCTGTGTATTTCAGCCTCTGGGTCAATAGGGGTGTAGTAAAAACTCATCAAATTACTAGTTAAACAGGTAATGGTATTGCTTCGAAGGCTGGGTATGGCCAAGGTCTCTCTCAATCAGAGCACTGTCTATGCCCTGATGGAGCAATATAAGGTGTCGCAGTAAGATCAGACTGTATCTTATACTTAATCTTTACGTCAGAACCTACTGCTTCTCAATCGAGCATGCTTCCACAATCAGAGGCATGGGGACTTGAAATCCCGAAGGGTAAATACTTCATCCCATCCCACCTGATAGAAAGTATATGTACCTTATAGCTGACGGCAAAAAAAATCGGAAAATGGCTCAGTCGAAATGGGTTAGCAAGGCAACAAATATTCTCTCCGTTCCTTCCAAAGGAGGGATATAAAACTGAGAGACGTCAATGAAAGCCATGTATCCCTTCAAACCATGATTAGATTTATACATCAGCTGGATTCCTTCAAATCGAAGATTATTTTTTTAACTACAAACCCTTAAAGAATCCTCTTAAAAATCGTAGTTTCCGATTTTTTTGGTAACTTCAACTCGTAATTGCGTCACAGGTATCACTTCTTGATTTAGTTGGCCGACGTTCCCTATTCTAAAAGTGCGTGTCGGGGAACAGCTAAAGCTCCATCCATTTAATATGCAGCGCCGAAATCAATGGGTACCATCCAACTCCCGTAGGAATAGTAGGGGTAAATGTAGAGCTGGGAAAGGCAAACTTTCCTCTTGGGCCTGGACCTCAGGATAAAATTAAGAAGGAAATTTGGTCCATCCAGCATTTATGCTTATTTAGGGGTACCCAAAAGCTCGGAGATGTTTTTCTCTTCATGCAGTACGATTTCTCTCTCTCTCTCTCTCTCTCTCTCTCTCTCTCTCTCTCTCTCTCTCTCTCTCTCTCTGTGATTCATCGAGGGCATGAGCCGCATGTCCGAGCTTCCGAAGTCCACGTCAGAGCCCGTTTTCTCCGTTGATCTACGGAGTCGGCCCTTGGTGAAGGGAATATCGTACTTGGATAAAAGCCCTAAAATGGTCTGCCGGGGGAGACCCCATTAGAATGTCGGCTCCGCGGGATGAGTCCAGACTGATACGCACCCAAATGATGGGTTGCCAGCAACGAAGACCATACTATAGTCACGTAAAAATAAATAGCATTTCAGACTGAACTTGGCCTCTTCGCCTTCTAGATCTAAATTTTGCGACCAAAATCTATTAAAAGAGGCCACCCTGTAGTCTGTCCTTACCCAGCCCTGTCGACACCCTTCAAAAAGTACACAAAACTATTCCTGTAAGATGGATGGATGGCGGCGATATGAGAAAGATAGAAACAAGAGCGAACCTGCTCTGCTGAAACTTCACATCAGTGTCTGCCGTGTGTTCCGTGGGGACGATCAGGGACCCATAAATTTCCAGACAGCTGTGCTTCCAGAGGCGATTACGGGTGATCGGTTCCACGTCTTCCATGAGATGCCGTCTGTGAATTAATATCTCTGCATATCTACTTAGTTGTTGGCGCACTGCAGCCGAAACCAAGATCTAAAGGAGTACACTTCGACGAACTACATAGCCTAGCCTATCTACCCGAAGCAGGATCCCCAGCAGCCTAATCTACCATGCTTTCCGTCACGTTGAATAGAGGGCAAGAGCTCGAGGATGAAGTCTTGTATCTCGTCTCTGGGGAAGCGTCACCCTTGGAGACAAGCACCAGCCTGTTCCTGTGTTTCTCCCCACAAGCATTTAGTCCCGAGGATGACGTCTTGTATCTCGTCTCTGGGGAAGCGTCACCCTTAGAGACAAGCACCAGCCTGTTCCTGTGTTTCTCCCCACAAGCATTTAGTCCCCCTCACCTTCCCTTGTCCTCCGGTTCTAGGCCCGGATGCCATCAAGACGATGGAATCTTCATGTTTTGTGAGCCGGGTCTCCTCTCCTGATCTGATGATTGCGAGACACTGTTGAAATGTCCCTCCAGACTAGGTAGAGTAGGAGTTCAGAAGAGAGACTGGAATACGTCATTAAGAACCTGTTCTTCCCTTACTCTGCCCATTGAATTTTTTCCCACTTTTAACGTATTATGTATGATGTTAGAGTCTAGGTCATGCGTGCCGTCACGTCTCTGGCAATAAAAAGACAACATGTAGCTTTAAAAATCCCAATTGACGGAAAATTGCTGGAGCAGATAGTCTAACATCCATAATTCCTCCTGATATTTTCTTACTGCAAGTGACCCCGACAAACTGTAGTCAAACAGTCCCGATACAGCACCGGAAACCCTTCGCCACCCGAAAAGATAAGATTATGCGCTTCCTCCTCTACACCACACCGGCTACCTGCCGCCGACCTACTCCCCTAGCGGGGCCTCTGGGCCCTTTCCTTTCTTGCTCGCGGGCCACCGGGCCTCTGCGCCGTGCCCATGTGATACTCCCCGCGAAGCTTCGGCATGGCCTCCGCACAGCACATGCCAGCACATGAGCACGCACTGCCGAGGATGGGTAGACTGCCATCTGACCCGTGCCGAGGGGCCAATCTTATGAACTTCGGCGTCGAAGGGGCTAAACCTTGATGGTGAGCCCAGCTTTGGCCCGAGAGCGGTGTCCCTCGCAAGTGGGCCGGTGAGGTTGCGAAATATCAGGACCGAACGTTAACAGTTTCATAGCCGGCCACAGAAGCCTGTTTTCCACAAGTTTTCCTGTATCCTTCCCAAATTTAGGTTCAATCTCGTCTCTTCATGAAAAGCAAATGATCCTTGGTCTAAAACGTCACAACCAGTGTCAAAACCCATGATGGCATTCAACTCTCGCCTTCTCAACTTCTTGCTACGAAGAAGTGGCAAGACACTAACTAACAGGTAGTCCTTGAACGAAAAAGGAAATTTCTGGTGGAAGGCGTATCGCAATTTATACATGTACGAATAAAATTCGAGTTCCTCTGGGATGAAAATGACGGCAGTTCATCTTTTACATGGAATAAAGTGAAGGCCCATAGTATAGTATTCAATTTCCAAGCATGGAAGACATGTCTTGAATTACCTACAGAAATTAACCCAGGTCAAGCCATGGCAACCTATTTCTCTTTGCCACAGAGTGCACCTTAGTGAATGTGGACTGTGTTCAACCCGTCATGGTGCTTAATGGTGCATCCCTTCTGTTTTTGGTCCTCTTGATGACCATAATATATTGGCAAACGAGGAAATTAAAAGGGAAATTATAAAAATCAAGCCACAGGGATGGGAACGTATTAGTGCCTGACAACAGAAATGCCCAAATCCATAATAGTTCGGGCAGGGTGAACGAAGAATGAAGATAATCCGTTTCTCTTCTATCTGCAAAATCACAGTGAAGCTTACAAAGTTACAGGCAAGAAAATAAAAAACAATAGCTTGAGTGTGAACTTCTCTTTGACATAAATATCAAACATGTTAATGTGAGAAGTTACATATTGAATCAGTAGAGTTGGGAGCACTGAAGAATAAGCTGAATGAAGAAAAAATGCACCTTCATATGACAAAGGTAACTCTTTCATAAAGAAACAACTCAAGGACTGCACTTAAGACACAATTGAACACCCTTGATTGCGCCTGTCTATACACAAGGAACATAAAATTATGAAACATTCAAATGGATGTGCTATCAAAATATGTGATCAGAAATGATACTATAGGAAAACACAGGGCATGATGGTGGCGTGTTTTGCACTTTCACGTTGTTGTCACTTAGCCTGTAGTCAATTTATGGGAGTTATGAGAGAAAGATATGCCATTTACAACAAAGTAATGCCTTTGTTGTTTTAAAATGTCTCAAACATCTATTCCCACACTAGTAACTTCTCAAGCTTCTCACTACCAAATGTAAGACAATTTCCAAGTTTATTGAAGACAATAATTGCTATTTCCCCCCCTCAAAATAAAAAGTATATGATACAAAAAAAGTTTGGCATCTGATACAATCCAAAAACACCATTGGAAAACCCAACCACCACAATATCAAAATCCTGATGGTAATCACAAGACATCAATTTTGCAGGCGACTACATAAAGAAATCCTTCTTCAACAGCTCCTATTTCTCTAGTAGTGGAGCTTCTGACTCCCCTTCAAATGAAAAAATAATACACAACTTTCTTCCTTTTCTTATTAACATTCCTATCCATAAATATCCTAGAACTTTCTCCTCTAGAGATCTAGATGAAGGGAGATATGAGATATGCCTTTCATAATTAAGTAAATCATTATTAGTTCTAATTTCAAGATAAATATTTTTCCATCTCTATACAGAGGACAACAGTCTTAAAGCTTATTGCAAAGTTAGTTGTTAGGATAATGAAAGAGAGCAATGAGCTGATGTGGTTGTTAGAACTATAGGGCTTCATGAAACACTGAGAAGGGGTAATCGCAGACTTCTCAGCTCTCTCTCACAAAAAATATCAAGATTTTTATATCAGTTTGTAATCAATTGGTTTTTTATCCAAAAACATTGTATCATAAATAAACATTCGTCCTTCAATGATTTCTCAATTTTGTTGAATCTCTAATGTTCAAAGTCTTTGTTCTAAAACTTATCATTTTTTGGAATATGTTGTAATGATATTCAAACCATCAAATCTTTGAATCTCTCAATTCCCATCCTTTTTCATTTGATTTTGAACTACAGTTTTCTAACTTGATGGAGAATGGTTGTATCTCTATATTGGATCTAAATCATCAAGTTTACTATGACTTCTATCCATGTAAGTAGTTGACATGTTGTTGTTGATATGTTGTGTTCGAATCTTGAATATTTCATTCATTTTGTTTCTTTTTTGATGATTTAATCCATGTGAGATGTGAAGGAAGCTGTCTATCATTATCTTGAAACATTAAACAGTACAAAATATGGGTAGAAAATAAATAATCAAATATAACATAATTCACATTTTTTTATATCCATTTAATCATATACTATCATTTTATAAACATGTCATTTTATCTCTAATACTTCACACACCCTAGTATATCGGCTTGACATCACATCACATAGGGTGCATAGTGTCACTTGGTTCAGAGTATGCATATTCAAGAGTGACCCCACCCAAGCACACTTAACTACACAGTTTCTTTGTTTACTTCGTGACGACTCACCCACTTATGAGGGTCAGGTCGAAAACTATATTAAAAGATAAGAGTATAAAAAATAGAAGCTTGATTTTCAAATGTAAGATAATCACATAAAAGATGTATTGTTATTATTTAGGATGCTTTTACAACCTATCATTTAAAAATTTTGAAATATTAACCAATAAAAAAATTGGACAAATTTTTAGGTCATATTTGATGAAGCATTGTTGTGATGTCAACAAACCAAATAACTCTACTAAATAGATCAAATTATATCTTTTTGATAAGACTTGCATCTTATGATAGTAAAAGTAAACATATTTCTACTCAAATATAACACCATTGAATGATTGAATGAAGTTATATCTAAAATGCATCTTAATAGTAATGTCTAATGGTTGCCTTTACTATATTAGAATTATTATATCATATAATATTATGGAATGTGCTAATATTTACAAAATACACCACTAAGAGGAAACAGTGATCAATACATCCAAATCAGCAAAGACTACATAAAACAAAACATGTTATGAAAATTTATCAAGTTTATTAAGTGCTCATAGTATTAGATCATTACTCTAGGATGTTTTAAAAATTAAGACGATTGATTAAGTTGAGACTATTTATTTATTCAAAAATAATTTTCTGAATATCACAATATTTATCTTAGAAAATTATTTTCTTTGTGTTGAACTATAAAAAATGACATTACACACAGAAATCTTGTTTCAAGATGCATACCTAAGAATGAAACATATGTTAAACAGATTGATATAAGTTTGATTATTAAAACTCTGTTCTAAATTATCTATTTAGTGAATAAATAATAAGTTCTGCATTTATATGTGGCTGATTCTGCATTTTGTCCATCTAACTCTTACCAAATCAAAAATTTGAATTGTCATTAAATAGATACAAACATTGTGGTTAATACTATGGAGTAGCAGTTTCACAAGATGATATCAGAAATAAATTGAAGGACATATCATATCAGATTTTCACCTATTTGAATTTACAAATTTTCGAAGAAAATTAGACATTGAAGATCTCAAAGACACAAGAGATTTTCTCCATATGATTCATCTATAAATATTGAATTTTTGAATGGAAGAAAAACATATATACTTGTCTATCTGCTCACCATGATAGAGAGCTTCTCCTAATATAGATTTTATGTCCAAGATAATTTGTGAGAAGAGGAGAGAAAAGAATGCAAAAGCTTTACTCAAGCATTTACTGAAAAGGCTTCTTTAGTGTTCATCAAGCACCTTGTCATTTAAAGCACACTCCATCGACTGCAACTGGTGTCATTATTCTAGACGAACGTCAAGATTATCTTTTACCTCTAGAGAAGATCCATGATAATATCAATAATATGTCTTGTGGGCTAAACCTGATATAAAAGTTACATTGTCATGAGTGAGAGGTTTCTGAATGATAAGACTTTTATCTTAGTGTAAAGGGGCTGTTGAAAGAATAATACCAAACTCCTCATAGGAGGTTTTGGTATGACTCGTTTTGTTTGATTCACTGGGATTTTTTCCACATAAGCATTGAAGACATTTGTACTTTTATTTTACCATACTTTGACCTTTTACCGATTTCTAATTAATGTAAATTCTTTTGAATCTAATTTTTAAAATTTTTGGATTTGAAATTATACCCCATATTTGTGTGAATGAAAGACTTCCCCAGTTTAGTTGGTTTTCAGGATTAATTGATTGGATATCCGGCAATCAGGATTTTTCAAAGGAATGGCTTCATAATAAAAAAGGGCTATAACCGTTTGCTACTGCTATGAAGTCTGCTCGCCTTTTGACGGCTTGGGTTCGCTATGCTCTCATGTTGTGGTCGGGCTTAAAAGAAAACGAGTCTTCTTTCCAAACCAGAATGTCCGCAGACGTTAAAACTTTGCCAGAAGCAAGAAGAGACGTGAAAGGGCCGGGCCATTTTTTGAGATGAAATGCCCCTTCTTCAATTCTCCTTTTGGCTTTCGGGCCCCGGGTTGAAGAGGTAGATACAGCAAAGCAAAGGAGGGTCTCCTCTTTCTCTGTTTTCTCTTCTCGAAGTGTGCAAATTGCAAGTAGAGAGGAGCAGGAGCTTATAGTTAATTGGTTCAAACGTTCATGCGAAGGCAAGTAGTATGTTTTGCTCAACTACTGTCTGCTCCACTCTTTGGTTATATATACTTGACCCCTTGGGGGTTTGTCTTCTCACCCCTTCGGAGACCTTAGCCATCCACTGCCCCTGAAAAGCCAGTCCTGGTTCCCTCGGGGCCATAGCCATCCACTGCCCCTCCAGTATATAACCTGCGAATCATAGTCTTTATTCTTATGAGAATGAGAATTAAAAACAAGAAGTTCCTCTACGTTGTGACTGTCAAAAGTTTTATTTCTTTGGCAAGGAATTAAGTATATTATGTAATGACGAATCACATTAATATAAGATATCATACAATTTGGTAGTTGATAAATTCAGGAAATATTTCATTTGAAAAAATCCACAAAGTAAAAAATGTTGTGGATATGTTAACCAATTTGGTCACAATGGTGAAGTTTAAATATTTTGAATTTGATTCTGGTTTAAAGTTTTTGAGAAATGTAGCATCATCAAAATGGAGTTCAAGATAAAGCATCTTGAAAGATACTGAAAGATTTAAGTATTTGCCAAATAGAGATTACCGAGATGGCTTAATATCTTAACAATTTTGGGCCAAGAACTAACCCAACAACATAGGAGTGTGGCTTCCTCTATTGAGGATGACCTCTAACTCATATAAAGGGGCAAATGTGTATCTCTCTTCAAGAAGAGAGAGGATTGAAAAAATGTTGCGAACTCTGATTTACAAGAATAGAAACTGCTGCGATTTTAGAGTTCTTTCTCCTCTCGAACATCTCCTCTTTGTCCAACAACTTCTCTCTCATTCTCTCTCCTAATTAACGTATTATTTACTTGATTTTCGGTGGTGGCATCCTAATATAAAAACACAATCACTTGAAGAGCGTCTTGATGGGAATTGTCTGGGTAAAGATAGCGACCAATGAGAGTACGTGGTGACTATTCTTATATGATAAAGTACAAGTTGCAAACTATAATAAGGACAAGGATTTAGTAGATAGAAGATTTATTTTCAACCATAAGACAGCTAAAAACGATGTATCTTGTTGTCTGGAAGATATTTATAATCTGTCATTTTAATGATATTAAATACCATATTGACTAGATTCTTTAGGCAAGTTCTCCGTATTACGACTGCATTTATCCATATCGTCAAATTGATTTCAATTATATACTGTTTGAAACATATATTATTTTTTTCTTACAATATATTTGCTAATTTTACAACACCTGGAGACAACATTAGTTTTCCTCTCCACATAGAAAAAGACCCTAGCAACTCTATCCCTATGTCCAAGGAACAATACCGGTTTATTGTTTTCACCGTAATGATACTGAGCCGGCCCAATAATAAAACCGGCCGAATCCACACGATTACATACGACTTGTGCCAGGCCCCATAACCGATAGAGCCTGCTGAGGTCATTCGGTCACGTGGGGAGTCGGTGCTCTCCGAAATGGGCGACTGTATCTGGGCCGGCGTCATTCCAGCTACTGGAGAGCCCAATAAGTGAGGTCCACTTTTATTCCTCACTTTGCTCGGCATGGAATCCGCATGCCTCATTTATCTGGGAGGTCTATTTATCCCTCCCATTGTAGGGGAGCTCCCAGCACCCACACAACTTCCACCACTAAGCTGCTGGGCGACCGACATTCGCCTCTCCTCCTCGGATTCTTCGAGCCATGGCACCCGTGGTTTCTGCCTCTCTTGCTCCCACCACCCGTTTCCCATCTCCATCGCCAGATCCGATCGGCCGGCGCCGGCGACTCCCTTCCCCCCGTCTCACCTCGGCGCCGACGCTCCCCCATGCTGCCCCCGACCCACGGGCCCACGTGTCGATGCCACCGGCGCCCAATATCGGCCGTAAAGGTGAGACGAAGCTCGCCGTGTGGACCAGCATACAACAGGAGAGTTGGGAGGGCGATCTGGTGGTCGAAGGCCACATTCCTCCACGGCTGGTAAGCGTCCAAAGAGCTTATCCGTCGGTGATTTTCCGCTGTGCCGGTCACTCTATCTCCGTCCCTCTCTGTATAGATCGTTGTAGAATTTAGCACTTTTTTTTTTCTGGACGGGGATTCACTTGACGCGGTTTTGCAGAAAGAAACGTACCTGAGGAACGGACGGGGACTGTGGAACATCGAGGACCACGACTTCGTCCACATGTTCGACGGGTACGCCACCCTCGTCGGCGTCCACTTCGATGACGGAAGGGTGAAGGCGGGGCATCGCCAGATACAGTCGGAGGCGTACAAGGCGGCCCTGAAGAACAAGCGACTGTGCTACCGCGAGTTCTCCGAGAACCCAAGGACCGAGAACCTGCTCGCATACATCGGCGAGCTCGCTGGCCTATTTTCCGGGTCGTCGCTGACAGATAACGCCAACATCAGCGTGATCGAGCTGGGCGACCGACGGGTGATTTGCATGGCGGAGACCATCAAAGGCACCATCCACGTCAACCTCGACACTCTGGAGACCTTGGGGGCCTACCTCAGTGCAGCCACCCGATCGTCACCGACTCGGAGTACCTGACGCTGCTGCCGGACCTGGTGCGACCGGGCTACCAGGTCGTCCGCATGGAGCCGGGAAGCAACGTGAGGAGGCTGATCGGCCGGGTGGATTGCCGGGGAGGGCCGACGGCTCGATGGGCCCACTGGTTCCCCGTCACCGAGAACTACGTCGTCGTGCCGGGGATGCCGCTGAGGTACAGCGTCAAGAACATCCTCCGCTCCGAGCCAACGCCCCTATTCAAGTTCGAGTGGCACCCCGACTCCGGCGCCTTTATTCACTTCATGTGCAAAACCAGTGGTAGCATCGTGAGTCATCGTAGACATGACCCTACTCTTTCTCTCTCTGCACCCCGTAAACGGGAAGAGGGCGGCACTTCGTTACTCATCAAATTTCACTGCTGGCGCCATTGTTGCCAGGTGGCGAGCGTGGAGGTCCCCCAGTACTTGACGTTCCACTTCATCAATGCCTACGAGGAGCAGGACGGGGACGGCCGGGTGGTGGCGATCGTCGCTGACTGTTGCGAACACAACGCCGACCCCGCCATCCTTGAAAAGCTCACACTGCAGAATCTCCGATCCTTTTCCGGTGTGGACTCCCTACCAGATGCAAGGTGAACAAGAGGAGAGTACCCTCCCTTCCCTCCAGCAGCTCTCTCTCTAACCCTCGGCGTGGCATCGATTGGCATTCGTAGGGTCGAGCGCTTTAGGATACCTCTAGACGGGACTCCCCGGGGGTTGCTGGAGGCGGCGCTGGACCCAGAGCACCATGGCCGGGGCATGGACATGCGCTCAATCAACCCCAAATACATGGGGAAGAAGTACAGATACGCATACGCGTGCGGGGCCAAGCGCCCCTGTAACTTCCCCAACGCCCTCACCAAGGTGAACGAAGAAGAATTCACTTCGGATGGCTTCCAAATCTTCATGCCTGACAGTCATCTCCTTGCTCCTGCAGATCGATCTTGTGGAGAAGACGACGAGGACCTGGCACCAGGAAGGCGCCGTGCCGTCGGAGCCCCTGCTCGTGGAGCGACCAGGCGCCGTCCGGGAGGACGATGGTGGGTATCGCCGCCGGTTTCGTTCATCTGCCGGAGATTTTAGTCTGAGTATCCACCACGGCTACTCTGTATCGCAGGCGTGGTAATTTCCCTGGTTAGCGGCAAGGACGGCGAGGGGTACGTGCTGCTGCTGGATGGCTCTACGTTTGAGGAGATCGCAAGAGGAGGGCTTCCGTACGGTCTTCCATACGGGCTACACGAATGCTGGGTTCCTAGAACATGAGCGAGATCGGCTGGCGTCATGATATGTACAGGCGGCGGCGGAAGGATATATCTACGGTGATGCCCCGCCTTAGTATTGAAGGATCACCAGCTGACTTTTAGTAGTGTGGAGAAAAATGGTAATATTATCCCCTAAAGAGTATCACGTTCCTGTCAAAGAAGTTTTCTTCTTCTCTCCCTGTTCATCGACCGGTTGTCCCCCCGTTCCCTCTCTCTTCCCCCTCAAGTCCCTTGTGGCATCTCTCAATTCCAAGAGTAGAATATCATCTTGGAACAATATCTAGTGCGCGGAGTAATCCAAGCATTAGCATTGTATTTAATGAATACTCATCGTAATAATTGGAAAGTCAATCGTGGGGGCACGAGTTCTAGGAGGTGATCAATTCTCAAGGACCTGCAAGTACATATAAAATTAAGGCGGATTTATTTGTAACCAAGTAGATTATGAGAAGCTAAAGCAAATGATCACATTTTGTAAAGCATTTTAAGATGGCATATGTATAAGAACCTTCAAGAAAATGGCAGATTTCTCCCACTCATTAATAATATCCTATGATTTTTTTAATATTTTTTAAATTTTCACTGTGATTATCCCTCTTAGGATATGGGTAATTATTTTTTTTCATCATTTGTGTTCACGGATCCTTTTAATTTAACTAACAACATTTATTTATTTTCGTGTGTTAATATGTTCCATATTTAATGTAAAACATTAATCAAGGATGTTTTCATTGGAAGAACTTTAGTCCCAACAATGTAATAATGTTTTCATTGCATTTTTATTTTTTTTCTAGTGTGCAAACGATAAATGTACTGTTGAACACCACATTGTTGAAGAAGACATAAATGGTTATTATTCACTACATCAATTATACGAATGAGCAAGAATGCAACAACCAACATAGTGTTGAAAATGAAGAAAATTATCTAAGATATAAATTTATGCTCAACTAAAGTCAGTTGAAAATACTATAGTCATCAACAAATGAATGTAGTATGAAAATCCACTTTGAGAGATAATATAAGTAGGTCCCCATAGATCAAATTTGATTAACTACAAAGGTATTTCTGATATAAATATGATTAAATAAATGATAATTGAGTGGGTTGATAGGTGATAAGCAAGTCAAACTTATTGATGATAATAGAGAAACAATGGGTGACCTAATCAAGTGTGGCATACTAAAGAAGATGCATGCTCACTATTGAATGTGAGAATTAATGACTTAGAAAGAAGAAAATAGTAGAAGTCATCTTTAGAAGAACTTGTCTCAAGACTTGATTCCTCCTAGGAAAGTAAGATGAGTGAAATTCAACAGAAACTATGTGATCAGAATAAACTTATAAATGGAAAGTTAATTCTTAGTGATCAGAGAAATAAAGAAAATGTCATTTAAGTGGAGAGAATATAATGCAAAATTTAGGGTTGCAGATCCAAGGGAGGAAATGAATAAAGTTTCATTGTTTCTACCATATAGTTTGTCAAAACCTATATAACTTTTAGGATCATAGAGGTCCATACAGTCAGAAGTAGTGTGGTGAGTAGCAACACTATCTAGATATCATGATGTTGATAATATTGTCACATTTGGTGTGGGTATAATATCGTAAGTGTTTGCATAGGCAACCAAATCAGCTGTAGAGGTGGGGTTGTGACCATCAAACGATATGTCACAGGGTAGGTTGTGTTTGGTTTGTCATAAAAATTCTAGAAATACTTTTTTTGGCATACTACGTAGGATTAAAATTTCCAAATTAAAGACAAATTTGACAACATGATGTGTATTGTAGACTCCAAGGATGGCTATGACCTCTAGCCCCAACATGATATCTGCTCGCATTATAACTTGCAGTGACAACATTGGTCTAAGAATACTCAAGAGGCTCAAAGAAAAAGTATTATTGTGCCATGATCATCCTCAATCACAATGAGATGGCTGGGGATATCTTCTAGAGTGAGCAACTCTTTGCGAGTTATAATACTAAAGATGAATATCTCATAGCTTGGTCTTAACTCAGTGAAAATCATCATATTAAGATCCCAGTCATTCACTAGCTGACCAATCATAGCAAAATATTTTAATGAATTGGTTGCACTCATAAAAAGATAACATCCTACCGTGTGAGGCATGTACTTTGGAGTGTGTTATGAATTTGAGACTTTGAGCCAATGCAAAAGTTCTAGAAGTAAAATATCTCAAACATCATTAATGTATGATAAACAACTACTAATCAGAGGAAAGTCTCTATTCTGTATCATATGAGCCGTGTAAGATTTATTTAGTAAGTTATTTCCCTAATCATGAAGTTCGGATTTGGCTGCTAGACTTCCCATCAATAAAAACTTTTTAAGGACAACTAAGTGGAGCTATCGAGCATGGGCATATAATCATAGCTAGTTAGAAAAGGAATAAATTAAGTTCTCAATATGAGATAGTTGTCACATAGCATTGTCAGAAGAAATAAAGACATCACGTTGGGAGATGAAACAATATTTCGATGTGTTGTCGAGTAGGATGGCTCTAATGCCGAAGGGAGAGCGAGGGGGAGAGAGAGAAGAGGAAGAGGAGAGAAGAAATCTTTGATGGAAAATGATAGTTTACAGAAGTCGTAGGAGGCCCTCGAGGTAGGTGAGAGAAACAGAAAGGAGAGACGTATGACTTTAACAAGGTCGTCCATTTCCGTGAAAAATGGTCCAAAAGGAGCCATTGGACCGTCCTCACGCATGCCGAAACCCTTATCTGTCGAAAACAATCCATGATGTGACCGTTTCTCACAGAGGGTGCTAGATAACTTTTATAAGGCGCAATGGAATGACCACTGCCCCGTGGTTTGGAATGTATTTTACTATCTAGGTCAATAGCAACGTAATAAAAACTCAGCATATTACTAGTTAAGCAAGTAACGGTGGTGTTTCGAAGGCTGGAATTGGCACAACTAGGATATGTTCACCTCAAACACCAATAAGAGAGATAGCGAGCGAGAGTGAGAGAGGGAGAGATAGATTTGGAGTAATATAAGTATGATATTATTTCTTATCAAAACTCAAATCGGCTCATATAAAGATCAGACGGTTCTTTTTTTATCTCATACTTCATATTTACATCAAAATCTAGTACTTTTTAGTGGGGAATGATTCCACAATTTGAGGTTTGAGGATTTGAAATCCCGATGGGGAAATACATCATCCCACCTGATAGTAAGTATTACCGTAAGCTGGCGGCAAGAAAAATCGGAAATGGGTTATCAGGTCAACAGATATCCTTTCCGTTCCTTCGAAAAAGAGTCAATAAATGCTATGTATCCAATCAAATCATATCTACTTTCAGACATCATCTGGATTCTCTCAAATCAAAATTTTATTTTTTAAAATTCTAACCATTAAAGAATTCGCTTAAAAATTGTAGTTTCCGATTTTATTGACAACTTCACCTTGTAATTGCGTACCAGGTGCGTATCTCTTCTTGATTTAGTTGGCCGACGTTCCCTATTCCAAAAGTGAGTGTCGGGGAGCAGCTGAAGTGCTGATATCAATGGGTACCATCCAACTCCCTTAGGAATAGTAGGGTTAAATGTAGAGCTCGGTCAGGCTGACTATTCTTCTTGGACCTGGACCTGGACCTCAAAGGATAAATTTAAGAAGAAAAATTTGGTCAACCCTAATATTTATCCGGATTGAGTAGGGATGCCCAGAAGCTAGGAGATCTTTTTCTCTCATGCAGTTCTCTCTCTCTCTCTCTCTCTCTCTCTCTCTCTGCAAAGGCGCCCACGGGTTATTGTGCCCACGTCTTCCATGAGATGCCATCTTGGAATTAACATCTACGCACATTTAATGAGGTGCTGGCGCAGTGCAGCCGAAACCAACATCTCATGAACAGGTACACTTCGACGAACTACATAGCCTAGCCTATCTAGCGGAAGCAGGATCCCCCGCTGCCTAACCTACCATGCTTTCCATCACGTTGAATAGAGAACAAGAGCCCGAGGATGATGTCTTGTATCTCGTCTCTGTGCAAGCGTCACCCTTGGCGACAAGCACCAGCCTGTTCCTGTGTCTCTCGTCAAAAGCATTTAGTCCACCTCACCTTCGTCCTTCGATTGTAGGCACGGTTGCCATCAAGAGAGTGGAATCTTCATGATTGGGAGATACTTTTGAATGAGGTAGAGAAGGGGTTTAGAAGAGAGACTGGAACACGCCATTAAGAACTCTGCGCATTGAATGTTCTCTCTTCTAACGTATTATATATGGTGTTAGAGTCAAGGTTCAGCGTGCCGTCTCGTCTCATGCAAAGTCCGACAGCAGAAAGTTTAACTTCCATGATTCCTTATATTTTTTTACTGCAAGTGAACCCCGACAAACTGTAGTTAAACAGGCCCGATACAGCACCGGAGTCCCTTCGCCACCCGAAAAGATGATGCGATCCTTGCTCTACACCCCGCTATACCTCCCCCCCCCAGCTTCGGCATGGCCTCCACACAGCACACGCCGGCACAAGAGCACGCACTGCCGAGGATGGATCGAGCCGTGCCGTGCCGAGGGGGCCATGCCGAGGGGCCAACCTTATGAACTTTGGCACGAGAGCGGTGGCACTCCCAAACGGGCCGGCGAGGTTGCCAAATTTCAGAAACGAGCTGTAATAGTTTCATAGCCAGAATATGCTCTCTTCACGAAGGAAAAAATTAACCTCGGTCGTCTAAAACGTCACAACCAGGCAGCGATCAAAGTCCTGTCGAAACCTGTTATGCCATTCTACTCTCAGCTCCTCAACTTCTTGCTACGAAGAAACGGTAACCCACTAAATAACAGGCTATTCTTGAACAAAAAGTGGAGATTTCTAGTGGAAGGCGTGATGCAATTTATACATATACTGTCACAAAATTCTAGTTCCTGACGGACAAAAACGATGGCAATCCATCTTTTATATGGAATAAAGTGAAGGCCCATGGTAGGACAGTCAATTTGCGAGCATGGAAAACATGCCTTGAGTTACCTAGAGAAATGAATCGAGGGAAGGCCATGGCAAGCTATTTCCCTTTGCCACAGTGTACCTTAGTGAGTGTGGACTGTGTTCAATCCGCCATGGTACTGTAATGGTGCATTCTGGGCTCGTGGGTGCTCATACCCTGTGTTTCTTGGCCCCTTGATGACCACGATAGAAAAGGAAGGGAACGTATGAGTTCCTAACATGAAAATGGCCAAATCTATAATACTTCGGCAGGGTCAATGAAGAATGAAGGGAACTCGCTTCTCTTCCATAGGCGGTAAGAAAAAAGAACACCGCCAAAAATATATATATGATTTCAATAGTGCACATTAAACATCTTTCTAGCATGTTTCCAGCAGGGAAAAAATTTCAAACGATGAGCTCTTCTCATAACTCAACATATTATTTCTTCACGTCACAGATAAAGAAAAGAAGATGTCAATTTTGGCAATCAAGATTTAAAGTTAGTTATCAAACGTCAAAAAAAAAAAAAAAAAAAACTTAAAAAGGCACATTCAGGGTGATTTATTAAAGCCTTGCTTCGACAAATATATTTAGTTTGAGACTAACTACAAGAGAAACTATTGTTGCTGCTATTGTTTTGGCCAAAGGAGGAAGAGCAATTATTCGCGCATTTCAAAGTGAATTGGAGATGAATGACGTAAGGAGGCACCTTACACAGGTAAACGGGACAGCCGATTATTGGCATTTACAAATGATTAATGAATTTGAACTATTCTCTGCGGCCAGGGTCTCCTTAACTTTAAGATGATGCTCAGACACATGGCTTGCATGGCCAACGTTAAAAACATCAGGATGTCTTGCTGTCATACTTGCATACCCGGGCAACAGACTTTGTAGGAATGTTCATCTCCACGTGGAATGATTTTGATAATAACGAAATGCTTACTTACCATTCTAAATGTTGATGTCATTGCAAAGAAGTCCCCATAATTTGATTACGATGATTATCAAAGAAACGCAAATTTATTGGTGATATCGGTACTACATTAGGTCTTAAGTTAACATCCATTACATCCTTTTCAACACAACTTTTTCACTAAATTTGGATTTGGAGTTACAACAAGAACGTTATGCGAGTTTCACTAGGGCTATGCGAGTTACAACGAATTAGCTAGGTCAACCCAATCCTGTGGTAGCAACTGAGCTCCCTGAAAGGTGTCAGGTGCCAATGAGCTGAGTCGATGTTTCTCTCTTCCAAGCCAAAAGCCAGCTATTTGTTTGACTACTTGGAACCCAAAGGTCCTCTCATTACAAGCGCATGATGGTGTTATAATCAAGGCTCATACGAGGTTTAACAAAAGTTTTGATAGGGAAATTAAAAGAGGAAAAATTTAGACTCTACATCTGCAAATTCCGAAATATGAAGTGTCCCAAAACTCCGAACCAGGCCAAAGTTTGTTCTATTATTTCAGTTAATATTTCCTATTATAACATTCCAACAAACTCCGCCAAGGGTATTTAGATAAAACCGACCGGAGTTTGCCTTTGACAAACCATAAGCACGCTAGCGATGAGCAAAGTTTAGCAGTGTTATAGGTGAACTAGTTCCTATATATATGGACAAGTGGTTTCCAAAAAGTCTTAGATGAGCAGAATAGGAGGGGTCTAACCACTTAAAGATCTAATTTTGTGTGTGATCACTTCTGTTACATTTTCAACTCTCACAGACTCTCCAAAAGAAGATCATAAACCCATTCGCCTTCCCACCCTTCGTGGACTAATTTCATAGGCCCAGGAGATCAACATACCTTCAACATAGGAACTCTAACAGAGCAGAAAAGAAGTCTCATGTTATTGCTACATTATTTTTACCCTCCCGTCATGGGCAAGGTAAATTCACTTTATAGACAATTTTTGTATATTGATATATCCAGTCCTCATAAAAATCCATTGAATTCAGTAAATGTAATCGTGCGTTTTCTTTCATTTATTAGACGTTTGCCAAAGAACAAGGGAAAAAAACGAAAAAAATCTTGTTCAACAGTGAAACAAAATCCGAAAGTGAGTGGAGTACCTGAGAGCTGCGCCCAAATGTGGGACATGGATTTTAAATACTCGTGGAGCAAAGATATCGGAGCAAGTACTCATTTGACGAGCACATGTCTGACAGATCCTGATGTAATTTTGTAATTGATTTATGCAAGTATCTTAGTGCTGTAAATAAACTATGAGAATTTTTCTGGATGAAATCACCATGAACCTTACAGAGCTCCTGAAAGAAGATAAAAAACGACAGCTTGAGTATGGATCCTCACTTAAAAATAAATATCAAAAGTGTGTGCTTGAGAAGTTGTGTATTAAATCAACAGACCTGGCACCACTGAAGAATAAGCTCTAAATGGGGGCAGCTCTCTAGAAGATCTGCAAAAGCCTTCACTAATCTCTGAAGATATTTGTGAGGAATTGATGAGGCAACAGCAGGAATGTCTGATGGGCTCACAGAAATAATACATTTCTTAATTAATGAATCTTCGTTAAGACGTAGACTGAGTAATAATGCTATCTGATGTTGGTTCTGAGCAAGTGCTTCATCAACTGCCTGAATAAAAAAAAATTGCATTGATATCAACGCTTGCATCAACGCAATTTATTTTCCATTATAGCATTCTAGTAAACAAACACCAGAAAATCAAAAATGTTATAAAATGCTATCGTGTACTTTTTCACATCAGACCAACAATTCTCCAAAAAAGGCAGGTCATAGCATTGCTAGCAACGAAGGATACGATTTGGCAAAAAAATTAGCGCACCAAGAAAATGACTCTTTGATCAAAATGGAACCACCTCCCAATATACCGAGATTCCACTTAATTTTCATCATCCATCTAAGCATCCCAGAGGCCAGTTTTTCTTTCAAAAGTAGATTGAAAAAATACGTAACTTCTTTGATACTACTGTCCTCAGAAAAAAGGATTGAGTTCGTTCCGATTCTTGTTTCAAAACGAATTTCTAAACTGTGATCAGGAATAAATGTCAACCACACGATTTACCCTTCCACAGTGAAGCATTTAACAGCATTTATTCAAAACCTAACACCAAGTTATGATACGAAATGAAAGCCACACTCCCCCCTTTTCAAATGTCCTCGTCAATTTACAGCAACTTTTATTAATCTTAAACATGTGTTCGACTTATTGTCACTCATTAAAATGAACAAGACACCACATAATTTTAGTCAGAACAGAATATTCAACAGATACAAACTACAAAATTTCTTCAGCCTATCGAATCCATCAGATGTAAGAAAATGATCAAAATTTCCTCATTCGAAAAAGTCACATATATAATAATCTAGCTTTAGAAGTAGGCATGCGGCAACCATAAAATCATGAAAAAAGAATACCTCAGGTGTTACGTCTATATCCAGATCTGTAGGATCAAAAATAAATGACTCATCTACAGAATAAATCAAAACGCCCTCTGTCGTTGCTGCTGCCCAGCATCTGCCTGTTGGTGCAATTTTCAAAGATTTTGTTCGAATAACAGGTCTCCCACGATTAGCCAATGATCCTGGTAAATCATAGCCCAATTTTTTCCTTGTTTGTTTCTCAACACCTTCATCTATGTCACTATCATCATCATCAATCAAATCCAATGGTCCCCCATCTGTCATCTTCTTCGAGTTCAGAAAGTCAAGAACACCATCCAAGGAAAGATTGTGAGTTACTTGGAACCTACGAAGCAGTACCTGGTCCAATGCAAAACAGTTCAATGCTTGGGTAAGAAATACTAAGACCGAGTTCTCGAAATAATTAGACCTAATAGGTTACAGCAAAAAATGCAGGAAGAAACCCATCTGGCCTCTCAAAACATTGTTCTATGCATAACGCCAAATCTATCTACAACTTAAACGTCCATCAAGAGTCATATTCCTAAGTATTTACTACAGCCAAAGTTCCACAACCATGCACTAATAAACCTAAAATAAAGGATAAACCATTCAGAAAAGAGAGTGGAGAAAAGATGAGTTTACCTGCTCTGATATATCGTACATGCAAATGTACTTGCTGTTCCCTCCAGCCAAAATGTAACTTCCATCAGCAGAGTAGCATAGTGTGGTAAAGAACTTTCCTGAACTTGAGTTAGCTGCCGATCTCTTATCAGTCATGAGACGTCCACCAGCAATATCCCTGCGACCTTCTATTGTGCTCATCAATAGGCCATCTACCGGATCCCAGAAATGAATTTGTCCATCCAATGTACTGCATCCAATCTGTTTTCCATCTGGACGATACACAACGGTAAGGACATCATGATTGTGAGTAAACGTCTCCACAGCACCCTTTCCATAAATGTCCCAAAGTCGCACAGTTTTGTCCCATGAGGATGAAGTCAAAATGTTCTACAAGAAAAAAAAAGGCTTAATCATGAGAAACAGTTAGACAACAAAACGGAAAGCTCCAAAGTAAGATATTCAGAAATTCATGAAACAGAATATCACGGAAATCAAAGATCTTGCTGAACTTTGATAATTACTGATGCAATATCGTGAAGCTAATGACTTAAAAATTTCAAGTAGAAAAAATGTTGTTTATCACTACCTTGAACAGATACAGAACAAAGAAATCTAGTACTTTCAGGCCTATCACACCAGAAACGGTACGTTTAAAATTTCTAATACAATAAAAGGATCGTAGATTTTGTTCCTTAAGGCTACGATCTCGTTTCTCCTTCGGCTTCTACTACATCAAGTAGTACCAGAGCAAGGTTTTGAGTCTCAAACTCACCTATATGAAGACGCTTTGCACACATGAAGTAGGTAATTATGCTGGCAGAATCAATTTTTGAGGTAGTAGTTATTTTGAAAGCCAATTTTCTTGAGTTTGAAATTACTCTCAATAAAAATTTCAAGGCCATGCAGTAGATCATATAACTACTTCTAAATAAGATGACTCCTTTAGAACTCAAGTGCAATTCATATATAGCTGACAACCTCAGAGAAAATTGTCAAAGGTTTCCAAAATCTTTCTTACTTAGTCATAAGAACATAGATCTGAAGAGGCACCGGAGGACTTCTGAATGAAGACTGACCTACCCAATTCTTTAGGCCATTTTCGTGTTGAGAAGTTTCCAGGTCAGTAAACATTCCTTAATCATCCATGTACAACAGAGAAATTCCAAAGGTACTCCAGATATTTTGAAAGTCAAATTAGATTACTTATAGCTTTATCTAGGATAAAAATCACGAATGATGATACTTCTTCGAAAGTAAAGCATCTTGGATCAGAAATATGATGATGACGTTATATAGCATGGAATTCTGCGACCATCAAACATATGACACAAATATCAAAGAAGAACAAAACTAATCACAATACGACAGGCCGCAACACAATAACATTGTCACATTATTTAATATTGTGAGATTAACACTTTCTATATGACGATTTTAAAATGTGGAATCCGCTGCTGTACATCCGCTCAAACAAGAAAGAGAATATAAAGGTGAAACAAAATTTAGTAAGTACCCGCCAGTACGACATTATAATATAGAAAATATTTCAAAAACTTGAAAGTGTCCAAAAGTAAACAGGAAAGTGTTGGAAAAAGAAAAGACCACATTTAATAATGCGGCACAGAATGTGATTGAGTGATCACTAGCATATGGGCTTCATGTTTTTACAGTGTGCAAAAAACAAAAGTCATCTTACATTTGTAGAGTGTGCAACAAAGCAATCAAGCAAAAGTCATCTTACATTTGTAGGTGAGAACATTAACCCATGGACAGGTCCCTCATGACCGCTGAGAACATCCAGCAAACGGCCAGTCTTCATTGACCATAGAAAAATCTAGTATGTCCAAAATAAAAATATCATAAGAAGATTTGTCTTGAGTACTAAAATGACAAAACCCAGCAATAAATAAAGCACGTACCTCAAATGAATCCAAGGTCCCCGCGCAGACCACTTCACCACTCTGGTCAGATGCCAACGAAACAAACTGTCTAGACGATGGGGTAGTAAATGTTCTGAAGTTGCGATAACGAATCAAGTCCCAAGCACGAATAGTCCCATCTAGAGAAGCACTCAGAAGACTATCTTTACCAGCAACAAAATGGAGTGCGGTTACAGCATTAGTGTGCTCTGAAAACGTTATAAAGCAAGAACCAGAAGAAGGTATCCACACCTGCACAGATCAATTTCGAATTAAGTTTGGTAATCAGAAAAAATGGCATTGCACCTGAAACATTTTACAGTAAAGACAATCCACAAAGGAGTACGCTAAACTGATGCATCGTAAAATCTTCCCAAAAGCACAAAACAAAGAATTTACGCAAGGCCGTGAAATGATAAAAATAAAAATATAAAGGGACCAAAGTTCTAAAAGTAGATCATTGAAAATAGGAACAAGTAATCAGAAGAAAAAGAAAATAGTGCCAACCCAGTCGATGCTTATGTCAAGTTTTATTGATTTCTCAACATCAGAAGTGAAATTAGTAACCAGAAACGGAAGATAAGCCTGTTCAATTTCCATTCCACTTTCTTTATAGCACCGCTTGAAAAGTTGACAAGATGAACAACTCCACAAGATTGGTTCATGAATGATATTCAAGAGTAACATCGAATTCGCTATGGTAAAAAAAATAATAATAATGCCAATTTACCATAATTTTATTTATTCCCCTTCCCCTTAATTGTCTCATGCACAACTTTTACAACTAATAAATTCCCAACTGAAAGGAAAAATGGGAAAACGATAGGTCCCCATGGTTTAGTTTATAAATACAGAACTAACTTCACATTGTAATTTAATACAGGCACAGACATCAAGATGAAAATATGTAGAGACCACTTTCTACTAGATGTAAAAAGGCCATGCCAGACTTCATATATTATGCATCACATGTGATGTCTCTGGCATCTTCAATGAACAGAGGACACAGAGCCTAAACAACTCCATTAAAATCCTCCAACATTATTCCAAAAATAATTTAAAATCACGTGTCAGGGATATAACTTTCTGAAACGATGTCAAGTTCTACAATAGCCAGATAATTACGCTCCAAAGAACTAAATAGCTACAAAGTTTCCCTTGTGTGGACGAAGAACTACCTGTAAAATTACTTCATTGTGGCCCAATCTTTATGCAAACAAGGAAGACAACAGATTTTCCTATGTGAAATTAATTGCAGTACAGTTGAAAACCCTTCCCCCCCATTATAGTCCACAATTAGAAAAGGATTTGTCAATGTTTACCATCCTAAAAACACCAGAACGTTTACCTTTTTGCTCTTTGACAAATATGCGATCCATCCCACTTTCAAAACAAAACTTTATTTCTTTTCGTGAATATTTTATCGTCACTATTTTCAGAATAACTTAGGCGGATTTATCTTGGTCACTTCGTTTTGCTATTTTCTTCCTTTTATTTTCTGAACATTAACAAATTGTATCGTACATTGCCACCGTCTCTTTACTGAAGTCATGTGGCCAACACAATATTAAGCGATGATTCCTTGATATATAATCAATGTTTATATTGAAATATGTTTCTGCAGGAAGATCTGACTAGAGTAAAGATTAACAATTAAAGTATCAACACCTAGTGCATCAAGTGACAAAGGTCTGATGGAAAATTTAATGGTACCGACGAACAAACTATCAAATTAAAAGTAAAGAGCACCTACAGAAACATGAAACACGATCGACAGAAATGTAAAGAATCTCCCTCCATCCTTTCATGAATATGAAATAACGTCATAAATCTCTCTGAAATCTTCAATTAATCTACGCAAGTAATTCGTAACGGTAAACACTTACATCAGCATGACAGAAACCACAGATTTCCTAAAGAAGGTTGACTGCGTAAAGCTGAGACTCCCATAGTTATCAATTCCTCACGAAAAATTGTTCCTCGTGAAGGAAACTAGAAACAATATTTTTCCTCCTCTCTCCTGCTCATAGGCAGCATAGAAGTAATAGGTGCACGACATTTTCCCTCTATAAACACAAAGTAAGGGCTTCTTTTACAGAAGTAATACCTGCTTCCCCTCAACATCATGTACATTACACACGTCCCTATCTCAAGTGTCGAATTTTTTTCACAATCCCATGAAAACTGAATAACGCAAAAAATGTACTTTCATATGGCAAAGATAACTTTTTCATACAGAAACAACTCAAGGACTGCAGTCAAGACACAACTGAACAACATTGCTCTCATCTATCTATATAGAAGGAATATAGAATAGTAAAACGTGCAAATGGATGCGTTATCAAAATATTTAAGCATTAATGACAGCGTACAAAAGACGGGGCATGATGAGGCATGTTTTGCACCTTCACTTTGTTGTCATCTGCACCTGTAGCCAGTTTCTGGGAGTCAGGAGAGAATGCTATGCAATTTACATCAAAGTAATGCCCTTGTTGTTTCAAAATATATGTCTCAGACCTCCATTCCCACACAAGTAACTGCCCAAGCTTTGCACAACCAAATGTCAGCCAATTTCCAAGTTTATTGAATAAAGCAGTTGTTATCTTTTCCTTTGAAATAGAAAGTACATGGATACAAACAAAGTCTGGCATCTGATACAACCCGAAAACACCATTGGAGAACCCAACCACCACCATGTCCAAATCCCGATGGTAATCACAAGCCGTCAGTTTCGCAGGTGACTGCATAAAGAAATCTTTCTTCAACAACTCCCATTTCCCCAGAAGTGAAGCTTCTGACTCCCCTTCAAGCGAAAAAGTAACGCAGTCAATCTTCTTCCTTTTATGATCAACATTCCTATCCATATATGCCTGAGAACCTTCCTGCTCTGGAGTCCCAGGTGAAGGAGGATCCGAAATGTGCCTTTCAGAGTTAAGTAAATCATTATTCGCCTCTAATTTCCACGTAAATATTGCTCCGTCTCTAGAAATAGAGTATAGCCTGGAGACCGCGTTAGTTTTCCTCTCCACGCAGAAAAATACCCCAACCACTCTATCTCTATGTCCAAGGAATAACACGGGCTTGTTGCTTCCCTTTGATCTCTTTAACGAGAACAGCCTCACCGTCAGGTCCTTCGACCCGGCGAGAAGGTGAGACGAGTCCGGACTCCAATCTAATGCGGTCACGGCATCGTCACAGTCAGGGAAAGTGCGCTCCAACTGGAAAGGGAAAAACTCCTTCCGGAAACCGGGGGAACGCCATATCTGGAGGAGCTTGCCTACGCCGATGGCGATGTGGGCACCGTCTGGGCTAAATTTAAGGGCGGACACAGTTTTCTTGAAGGAGATACGATGTAGGACGACGCGGCGTCGGAGGTTGACGAAGAGAGCGCGCGAGGCGTCGTCGATTGTGAGAAGGAAATTACCGTCAGGGGAGACTGCGATCCTGGCAATGTTCGATGATGACTCAAAAGGAAACGTCAGGGTCTCCGACTTGAGAAGGTCTGTGGCCGAGACGCGGTTGCCGACGGGAGAGAGGAGGGAGTTTTCGGAGATGACGACATTCCCACCTCTGTACGGTGCACCCAGCAGGTTCTGGAAACGGAAGTTCATGCCGAGCGGCTGCACCCCCACCTTCCTACTCTTCTTCCTCCCAGATCTCCGGCGATGACGCTCTAGGGCAAGCAGCAAATCCTACCTGGCAAAGCCGAAACCTTAAACCCTAGTTATACACGGCGGGAACGGCAAACCCTTGCCGGTGAACGTTAGCGTATCGCTTCAAGAGGTAACCGGCGATCTTCTCTGGTTATTGGGCCAGTCGAGAACCCCAGGGCCTTGTTCTCTGGCGAGAGGAGGCGACCGGCCCGCATTATTTATTGGGTCCGCCCAATAACAAAATCAGCCAATCCCCACAAATACATACGACTCCTGGTGGAGCCCATATCCGACAGAGCCCATCCACTTGGTGCGGCCACGTGCGAGTCCACTATGGCAAATCCACTTTTCCCGAATTGGGCCACTGTATATGGGCCCAGTGTCATTCATGCCACCGGAGAGCCCAACAAGACAGGCCCACTTTTCATCCCCACTATGGGCGGCGGGGAATCCGCCGGCCTCAGATACCTTCCCGTTTGACCAACGGGACCGCCATCGGCACGAGTGAACTACACGTGGGAGACCTCTCTAGGAGGTCTATATATGCCTCCCATGGCGGGGGAGCTCGCAGTCACCACGCAGCTTGCACCACTAAACTGCTGACCGACTAGCCGGCGCCCCTCGGATTCTTCGAATCATGGCGCTGTCGCAAGTGTTTTCTGCCTCCCTTGCTCCCACCACCCGTTTCCCATTTCCAGCGGCGGATCCACTCGGCCTCGACGGGTGGCGCCGACGACTCCCTTCCCGCCGTCACACGTCGACGCCGACGCCCCCCCATGTCACCGCCGACCCGCAGGTCCTCGTATCGACGCCGCCGGCGCCCGATAGCGGCCTTAACGGCGAAGGGAAGCTCGCAGCCTGGACCAGCATACGGCAAGAGAGTTGGGAGGGCGATCTAATGGTCGAAGGCCAGATTCCTCCATGGCTGGTAAGCATCCCAAGAACCCATAGCTTCACTCACCAGTCGGTGTTTTTCCGCTGCGCCAGTCTCTCCGCCTCCCTTCCTCCGTATATCTATGTAGAGTTTGGGGTATTTATGGACGATATTGTAGAAGGGAACGTACCTGAGGAACGGGCCTGGCCTGTGGAACATCGAGGACCACGAGTTCCGGCACCTGTTCGACGGGTACGCCACCCTCGTCGGCGTCCACTTCGAGGGCGGAAGGCTGAAGGCGGGGCATCGCCAGATACAGTCGGAGGCGTACAAGGCGGCCGTGAAGAATAAGCGACTGTGCTACCGCGAGTTCTCCGAGACCCCGAGGGCCGAGAACCTGCTAGCATACGTCGGCGAGCTCGCTGGCCTGTTTTCCGGGTCGTCGCTGACGGACAACGCCAACACCGGCGTGGTCAAGCTGGGCGATGGACGGGTGATATGCCTGACGGAGACCATCAAGGGCACCATCCAGGTCGACCCCGAAACTCTGGAGACGATCGGGATGTTCGAGTACGAGGACGACCTTGGGTGGCTGATTCAGTCCGCCCACCCGATCGTGACCGACTCGGAGTATCTGACGCTGCTGCCGGACCTAGTGCGACCGGGCTACCAGGTCGTCCGCATGGAACCAGGAAGCAACGTGAGGAGGCTGATCGGCCGGGTGGATTGCCGGGGAGGACCGGCGCCTGGATGGGTCCACTCGTTCCCCGCCACCGAGAACTACGTCGTCGTGCCGGAGATGCCGCTGAGGTACTGCGCCCAGAACCTCCTCCGCGCCGAGCCCTCCCCCCTCTACAAGTTCGAGTGGCATCCCGAATCCGGCGCTTTCCTTCACGTCATGTGCAAAGCCAGTGGTAACATCGTGAGTCATCATAGACATGAACCCGCTCTCTCTCTCTCTCTCTCTCTCTCTCTCTCTCTCTCTCTCTCTCGCTAAACGGGAAGAGGCCACTGGTTTGATCATAAAATTTCACTGTGGCCCCTATTGATACCAGGTGACGAGCGTGGAGGTCCCGCTGTACGTGACCTTCCACTTCATCAACGCCTACGAGGAGCAGGACGGGGACGGCCGGGCGGTGGCGATCGTCGCTGACTGTTGCGAACACAACGCTGACACCGCCATCCTCGAGAATCTCAAACTGCAGAAACTCCGATCCTTCTCCCGTGTGGACTCCCTACCAGACGCAAGGTGAGCAAGAGGAGAGTACCCTCCCTTCCCTCCTGCAGCTCGCTCTCTCTCTCTCTCTCTTGCTATCTATCTATCTATCTATCTAACCTCCGCATGGCATCGATTGGCATTCAAAGGGTCGGGCGCTTCAGGATACCTTTAGACGGGACTCCCCGGGGAGTGCTGGAGACGGCACTGGACCCAGAGCACCATGGCCGGGGCATGGACATGTGCTCAATCAACCCCAAATACATGGGGAAGAAGTACAGATACGCATACGCGTGCGGGGCCAAGCGCCCCTGTAACTTCCCAAACACCCTCACCAAGGTGAGAGAGGAAGACTTCACTCTTTATAACGTCCAAATCTTATTAGCTGACCGTTATCTCCTTGTTCCTGCAGATTGATCTCGTGGAGAAGACGACGAGGACATGGCACGAGGAAGGCGCAGTGCCGTCTGAGCCCTTGTTCGTGGAGCGACCGGGCGCTGTCCGGGAGGACGACGGTGAGTCTCACAGCCGGCTTCGTCCATCTGCCGGAAATTTCAATCTGACCCATCCAGGCTACTCGTAACTCGCAGGCGCGGTAATATCCGTCATCAGCGGCATGGACGGCGGGGGGTATGTGTTACTGCTGGATGGCTCCACGTTTAAGGAGATCGCCAGAGGAAGGCTGCCATACGGTCTTCCATATGGCCTACACGGATGCTGGGTTCCCAGAATATGAGTGAGATCGGTTGACGTCACGACATGCACAGGTGGCTGAAAGATGTATACACGGTAATGCGGCGCCGGCGGTCCGATAAGTGGGGCGGCGGCTTGTCCCCGATACCCGGACAGAAAAGGAATGATGACCCAAAATGGGACCCAACTAGTAGTTTTTTATTGTAAGATATATATAGCTAATTTTCTCTGAAGTCCATAGTTGGCAAAAGTGTCGGTAGCCTGTAACATGCTTTTAGTTATCTACAAAGTAAGTGACCAAGGAATTAACCTGTTGAGCTCTTGTCACCTTTTTCAAAGCCGCGAACTCTCGGCTGTTTCGCTCCTGAGTTTGTTAATGTTAAAGGAGCTCTAGTTGACTTTTAATAGTATGGAGAAAAACACGTTATTTCCTGATATTTTTCTTTCTCTCCCTGTTCACCACTAATCAGCTATCTTCTCCACCACAATCTTCTGTGACAACCGTTAATTATAAGAGTATGATATTGTCTTGAAAATAATTTAGTTTAGAGACATCATATTCATGTATTTTCTAATTTTTTGATTTGCTATTTCCTTGGTCTTTTTCATCTTCAACAGTGTTTTTAGTCATTGTTGAATTGTTACTGAGATTAAAATAGTAGATAGGACATAGTCAAGTTCATTAGAGTTACATTCCAATTTTCCTTGATCAGTTGTATATGTTTTTCATTGATAAGCCATCATCAATCCACCTTCAAAGGTATAAGGTCTTATTCAAGTCAATCTTATGTTTGGTTATCATCAATAAGTCTATGATTAGACAACATAAGAATGGATTCAACGTTCATCTATATCTTTATAATTCTAAATAACTCTTTATTGGTCCTATTCCTATTGTCAATTAGGCCATGTGATGTAGATGGCTTCAACTTTAAATTTGAAACTTAGATGTTGATGAACAATTGTTTTCATAAAGACATGAAACGATCAACAAATCTTTGACTATATTTTTAGTATTTAATGAGTTTTATATTAATAATGTGCTCAACATATAAATATAACATAATTTTCCAAATGTCTAACTGCTCTATTCATTCTTTTTAAAATCGTCCAATGGTGGTCCATATAGATTTAAGATGACTATAAACTCATTAGAGTCAAATGAGGCACAAGGTTGTTGAAGATTGAAGTGGCTTTCCTATGGGTCGACTCTCATAGAAACTCTAAGGGAGAGAGCATGACATTCTTCATTTAGCTCTCTTTCTATGAGTGAAAGTCATTGTATTTATAACACGAGGTTAGGACAAACAACTAAGGAAAAAATATGCAACAACTCCAAGTTCAACTTAGTTTTAGAGAAAGCATCATGAGTATACTTTATACTAATTCACTGTAGATATATGAATATGTTAAGCTATTAGGCCAAATGTAGTGCCAAATGAATAAAAAGAATGGGCCAGCACATTAGATTATTGGGCTAAGTGCACTATAGGATATAGAGAGTAGTCCAACTACTTAGGATAACTTTGTAATTGTCATGGGCCATCCAATGTGTAAGAAAAAAAGAAAATTTAGGGAGGAGCTATTTTGAAACTTCATGAGGTTGGGGCACCTCAAAAGACCTTGTTCTCAATTAGGGTTTCATGTTTGAGGATCCTAACTCCTCATCTCTACCTCATTCCTACTTCTTGAGTCATGTTCTTACCCACTATTGGGTTGGTAATAGTTGGTGTTAGAGCCACAAATCTCACCCAAATCTTATGTCTTAGATTTATGAAACAATGGCACTGAAACTCAACAAAAATTATTCAAGAGTGATGGGAGAATGTGTCAATGAACTACAAGGGCACATTGATCAATTGGAACAAAACTTTTCAGGTATGTTCAACCAAATTATATGATAGATATTAGTTAAAAATTAAGATGATGACACTAAGAAAAAAGAATAATAGTGATGCTAGTAAGATAATCAACGAGTTGACGAGGACCCACAAAGCAAGTAAAAAGAGCCCCTACATACCACCATAAACCTAGTACAAGCAAACTCTTTGACTTGAGTACAAGAGATTGTTAGTAGAGAGACTCCACTTTATTACAAGAAGAATCTTAAAAATAGTTTATTTTAGACACAATCATACTTCATTATAAATATAGCATCAAAGTACAAGAAGATGTCAACATTAGTGATGAGTCTCAAGGGGATGCATTAATAAGGATTGACATGACCTTAAGACATAGTTATTGTAACAACTTGGGTTCAATAGCTCAAACAACTTTTATTGTAAGCTCCTTATGAAGACATTACTAAGTATAAGCACGAATTTTAAGTCTTATCTAAATTCATACCTAAAATTTCTGAAGACATTATGGAGAATACATTTGTCAAAAGACTAACTAATGATATGATTTTAAATTTGACCTTATTCAAACAATAAGTCTATGTGAAGTTATGAAAATGATGCAATGAGTGGAAGAATGATTGGAAATCCTATGAACAACATAAGACCTTAGGATCAACAAGACCTACAAAGCATAATCCTTGAGCCCACTCAAAAGGTTTAACAATAAGGGTGGTGAGAACTTACCCACCCTACCTCATCCATCAACAAGAGTATTTGTAGAAGAAAGTCTAAAAGATTATTTTTACTAAAACAAGTGACTAGAGCTAATTAATAAAAGAGCAATTCTTGCCTCTCTTAGCATAAGAATGATAAAAGTAAATTTATACTAAGAGAAAATTAAAGTTACAAATGCAAAGGAAAAAAAGTATTTATGTTTATTACAAAGAGAAGTATGTAGTAGGACATTATCATAAATAAGAACTACAAATCTTGTTGGTCTATAGTGATAACCATTCAAAAATGAGAAAGATGAAGGGCGCAAGGATGCTAAAGAAGCTCAAAAGGAGTTGATTGGTGAACCAAGCTTCAAAATAGATATCGCATTGAATTAAATAATTAGTCTAAAGATTATACAATAAAGATGAGGGAAAGAGTTGAAAACAAGGTTGTCACAGTTTTCATTGATTGTGGACTGACACATAATTTTGTGGTAAGAGAATTAATAGATCAATTACAACTACCTTTATCATCAACTAAGTATTTCTTAAAAGTCATAACAAATAGTACAATGACAAAAGAGAAAGACATTTGTAGGGACTTATATATGGAGATATAAGGGTTGGGATAGTACATGACTTCTTCACATCACAATTGAACAACATAATTTTAATTAGTGGGATGTGATGATTGCGATCTATTAAGTGTATAAAGGTGCATTTGAGATCCTAATATTTTTAAGACATGTGGGGTAATTCAAATCATTATTCAAGAGTTGAAAATTGAGAAAATCTTCATACCCAACCATTGCACATTACAATATTAGCAATAGCAGTATCATAGGGATAAGGCACTATCTCCCATCAACATATTTAAAAAGTGGAGCACTAGATGAGTTCTTGATATAATTTTTCTTAATATAACAACCATTCTAAAAAGAATTAGAGGTATTTAAGGGCTTAACATTTTTATCACCCTAATGTGATACCTTATCACATAGTGTGACCATATTGTACCTCTAAGTAGCTAGTGCATGAAATGAGTAGTATGGGTATCATTAGGCTGACAATGAACCCTTTTGTCAATTTAGTCATCTTTGTTAAAAAAAATGATAATTAATGATTTTGTGTGGATTATAAGCCATTAAATTAAGCAACAGTTTTAGACTAACTCTTATACCCACCACCAAGGATCTCTAGGATGAGTTACATAAAAAAATCATCTTTAAAAAATTAAATTTATGACCAAGATATTATTAGATAAGGTTGGCTAAACAAGGCATGTATAAAATGACATTTTACACCCACAAAGAATTAAAATTATTTCTAGAAAAGTTTGCTCTATTATTTTTTGGTGTTATATTCATCTATAACTATTGAGATGTTTTATCTTCTTTTGGAACTTGGAATTGCTGGAACATCAACTAGGATGGGATGGGATTTCTTTCTTGTTTTAAGGATGATAGCAAGACACATTTGATACATGAGACATGTACAATAATAGTTAGGGGATACTTCTTACAACTAATAAACTGAAGAGATGATAAAAGACATGTTAAGATGATAGAGTACCTCATATACTATAATGTTATACTAGATGATAGATGGCATGTTATGATAACCTTCCCTTGCAATCTAATGTCAATTGAAGAAAAAATTGGGTTTAATAAACTACTATCATAAATTTTTAGCCAACTTCATAACAATTGCTCAACCCTTAATGTGATTCTTGAAGAAAATTAATTTCAAGTGAGATAAAATAATAGAGTTATTCTTTAAGTGCCTCCAAGGGGCATTGCCTTCAGCTCTAGCCTTGGCTTAACTTGACTTTTCTTTACCATTTTAAATAGATGTAGATGTCTCTTGTTAGAGAATTAGAGCAATCCTAATGTAAAATGCGTGGCATGTCAGTTATTTTAATCAACATCTATAAAAAAACAAATTGAAGTCAACACAAGTGAAAACTAACAACAATTATGATGACGATTATTTGATGGAAGCACTACTTAACATGTTAGTAGCCTATTATCTAAACTAACCAAATTAGATTAAATTTTTTGTTGGAACAACATATGATTAACTTAAATTATTACAAGTGGTTTTCCAAAATCATCTCCTTTAATATTGAAATTCTATGTAAGATAGGGTCTAAAAAGAAACATGAAATGTCTTGTTGAGGATAGGACACACTTCAAAAGTCCACATGATGTTAATAATATATTCTTCCACATCGAACCTTTTGGTAATAAAAAGTGAGATTACATTGGACCCTGATTTGATGTGTTAAAAGGCTATATCCATCGTTTAATTTATTTTAATATTTTATTATAATTTTATTTACACAAAATCCTATGGGCATTCCTAAATCAATGATTTTTTTTTCTTATTTTCCTCTTCTCTTTTGACATGCTGCCCTTTTTAGAGTCAAGTCATGATTATGGACATCTCACCTCTTCATACTCTTTGTGTGGTCACCTCAAGTAGTAGAGGCTTTATCAATGCTTTCCCTTGTTGTTGCCTCCATAAGTTATGAAACCATCTCAACATTTTAACTAGTTGCAAGCTTATCTAGACAACACCTACCTTATTACTACTTTGACACATTGTTGATTCCATGGCCTTTTGACTCCTCATCTTGACTCATTTTTGACTTGTTCTCAACTTGTCCTTGTCCCATCCTTGAATTATCTTCTATGACCTTCCCTCATTCACCTTCAATATGAATAGTTAAGGGTCTTAACATATAGAAAATACACATTATTACATTATTCAATTTGTTGATGACAAATATTTTATAAAAATCATGTAGTCCTCTCATCACACTCGTTCCTACTAACAACACTCTTCAAGGAGTATTATGATAGTGTCATTAGTGGATGTGTGGGCTCCCTTTCTAATTATAAGATAATTTTACAACACTTATTTCTAGAAAGAGATGAAAAGATGAATCAAGTCTTATATCACCCCAATATCCAACTTGCTAACATTACATGGGATAAATCATCTTTTCAACTAGTTTACTTCTACCCATTCTGATTTCAAGATAAGTTTAAGAAGATCTATTGATCAATATCATCAATGAATTACTCACATCTAATAGAAAAAACAACATCATAGTGGTTATGAACCACTTATGAAAATAAAATCAGTTCATTATAACCAAATTCCTCTTCTCTATTTTGATAATTGTTATAACATTCATCAAGAAAATTATTTGGTTGTATGACACACTCTGGTCAATTATCTTAAACTATGACCCCTTCTTCCTAAGTCTCTTTTAAATATAATTACTGAATTTACAAGACACAAAGCTCAAGTACAACACATCCTTCTACCTTGAAATTGATGGATAAATAAAGATTGTCATAAAATGGCTATAAATGTATTTTTGATGTTATTTTTCTACAAGTCAAATGTGTAGAGCAAGTAGATCATAAGAGTAAAATTTATCTTAGAACAATTAATTCCTATGGTGAGTATCTCTCACTAGTCATTAGCCTCGAACATTAGTCTACCAAATTAATGACAATAAAATAACACAAATGTGACACAAATTTGGACTTGTTCAAGCACTATGTAATAAATATATAAGCAGACAAACATAGATGCATTGTGGAATTCTCTATCAATAATTAGGTCTATCTTTGGTTTCCACCTTATCAAATGTAGTCCTTGATGAGAAGACTCAATGAGAAACTCTCATTGCAATACTTTGGTCCTTATTAGATCATAAAGTAGATTTGATTAAGCAACCTATCTACACTACATTGTAAGTCACTATGCACCTCTAGTGTGAAGATAACTACACAACCTTAAGCCAATGTAAAACCTGGGCATTTGACACCCTCCCTTCCCAATGTGATTCTTATCTTACAGCCAAAGCTCCAACTTGAAAGTACTCATATTTGTCACTCTCTCCTAAGTTATGTACTAACTGTTTAGTATCAAAGTACTCACATGGGTTGACTTTTAAAGAACCTCCAAAAGGAAGAGAATGATATCATTCATTCGACTCTCTTTTTTCTACTAGTAAAAGCCACTCCATATTTATAATGCAGAGTTAAGACAACTACTTAAGAGATACAACATAATTAAAATTAATTTAAATTTACTATAGAAAAAATGACTTAGTGGAATTTTCATCAATTTATTACATATAAAAAATTATAAATATATTGTAAATTATGATTGTAATTATTCACACATCTAAACAAAAGGGTTTTAGTATTATTTAAGTGTGAAGAACCTTACAAGTGATTATAAATGTCACTCACCAACTAAAACAACAAGTAATACATAAACATGAGAGCAAGGGATCACCCAACAAATGTAAACAAGGAGGGAGGAGATGAGATAATAACATACTTTAACATAAGTGATGACTCACTTTGAACAACAAGAATAACTAAGTTGTGCCTAAGGACTCATCATTATTATGGGAAAGTCAACTAGGGGGAGACAAGTTTTATGAGCTAATCAACTCCTAGAGACTTGCAAGTGATATAAAATGGATGGGGACTTATTTGTAACCAAGTACATTATCAGAAGCTCAAGCAAATAATCATATTTATTAAAAATGTAAAATATAATTTTAAGATCACAAAATATGTCTTTAAGAAAATGTCAAATTACTCTCACTCATCAATAATGTCATATCTATTTTTTATTTGTAATTTTTTTAATTTTATGGTGAGTATCCTTCATATGACTTGGGTAATTAATTTTAATAATTTGATGTTCTTCAAGGCTTCAAATTTAAATGACAACATTTCAAACATTCCACAAATTGTGTTGGATTATTATTTTCCATATGTAATTTAAAAATCACAGCTATGTCTGTATGGAACAACTTGCAATCGATGCCAATATATATGATAATTAAACTTATTTATATTTATACTGGATTAATAAATGAAATAAAGACCCTTTTTTCTTCATGGGTGACGAGTCTTGGATGTGGTCTGGTAGCCGGCTCGCTCCAAAAAAGTAAATCGGTCTGGAGGTTGGATTGGTTCGGCGCTGGGCGCTTTCGTCCCCGGAGCCTGACCTGCTGCTAGGTGGTGGCGGAGATCGCCCCCAGATGCGGCGACGGACCACAGGAAAGGAACAACCGCGTAAGGGAGTTATGCTCTGATGGCTTCACCTGCGGTGAGGGCTCTTGGAACCCTGTTCCGCCACAGAGCTCCCCAGGGGTTCCCCTCCTCCTGCCCCGGCGCATTCTCTTCTCTGCGAAGTGAGTTTCGTTTCGTCATCTCTCTCGTTCCTCGCAATATTTCCGGTAGTAATCTGATGTCTCACTTTACCCATGGTTTATCTCTCTCTCCCTATCTCTCGCTAGGGTCTGGTCTCCTCGGGCAAAGCTTATCTTCTCCTGTTCCGCGTGGGATCTCCTCTTCGGCCGATAGAGTCAGATGGATATGGTCTTCCACACCTGTCTGTATGGGCAGGCGCTCCAGCAAGATTGCCACACGAAAGGTGAACCAATTTCCCTAGTCTCCATTCTAGTGCTTGCAAAAATCTTCTCCCGTTCCCGTTCATCAGATTGTCGACGACTTACATGGAGATGCGATCCTTTCTGTCCTCAATCTGTGTGTGTTTTCTCCCCGTCTCTATTTTCATTCGGAAGATGTCGAGGAAGACTGTGTGTGCCCTCCCTCTCCCCGCTACAACAATCAATGCCTGGTTAAGCCTTACGAGAACCAGAAGATGCTCCTCATAAGAAACCGCCAGTTCATAATACCTGCACGTTTCATCTAATGTAGAATTGCATGCTTTCCAATATTTATCATCTAACTCTGTTAAATTGCTCTCAATTAATCAAAAATCTGTTCGCCTTTTGTAAATCGACAATTTCTGTGAAAGAATTCCGTAGAATAACTTGTCCTATATGGCTCCAGCGGTCTCTGAAGTTTACCTTGCTCTTAGGGCGCACAAGATGCAAAGAAGGCAAAGCGCTATGGAAAAATCGGCAAAGAAATTGTCTCTGCGTAAGTCCATCCACTTCACATCTCCTGTCAGAATTCACTGAATTCAGGCCAAAGATTTAGTTACCCTAGAGAAACTGGCGAATATCATCTCCACCTTTCGCACCAAAGAATTCGGTTCAGTTCATAAGATAGTGGGAGCCCCAATTTGCTTCATCATAAATCTCATCACACAATCCAAAGCACCAAGATATCTTCTTTTTACATGGGTAATTTCTGCGGCATGTTGCTTTCTATTTTCTATGATCTTACAACGGTGGGCACAGTTGATACTTGGGAGTGGTCTGGATTACAGAAGTTATCTCTGTTTTTAGAATCAGACTTGTGCATCCTTCTGGGCAATGATAACCTTTCTAGTTTGGGGTCTTATTTCCTGCCCAGTGTGAAGAAGGGCGGTCCAAATCCGGTATCAAACACTGTCCTAGTCTCTGTACTGGAAAGAGCCAAAGAGCTCGATGTACCGAAGGAAATCGTGGAGCGTAACATCAAGAGAGCTTCGGAGAAGGGCCAAGAAGCGTACATTGAGAAGCTCTATGAGGTGGGCAATGTTCCTAGTACTCTCAGGAGTAGCGACCTCCCCCCTGCATTATTCGGTCAACCTGAAGTCTTCTCCTTCTTGGTGTTGTAAGTCAGGTGTACGGCTTTGGTGGCGTAGGCATGGTGGTTGAAGTGTTAACTGACAAGATAAACAGATCGGTGGCAGCAGTCAGAGAGGTCGTGAAAGACTGCGGTGGGAAGATGGCCGATCCAGGGTCCATCTTGTTCAAGTTTCGGCGTGCGAGGGTTGTGAACATCAAAGTCTCCGATGCCGATAAGGACGATCTTCTTGCTATTGCATTGGATGCAGGTGCTGAGGACGTTATTGAGCCCCCAGTTTATGAGGATGACTCTGATGAGGATAGTTTGGAAAGGTAATCATATTCCAAAAAAAAAAGACCATGGTTGATAGCGTCTTCTCTGATTGAATCATTAGCACATTGCAGGATACTCTTGTTTACTGGGTGATGATCTAAGCAGTGATGTGTAGCTTCTGCTTCCAAATGTTCAGCTTCGATAATTTGTTTCAAAGCTTGCCAGCAGATTTCCCTTTTTGATCATCTCCTATGCCTAGCATTGACTTTGATTCGCATCACGATTATATTGAAAATGAAAGATGCTCCACACGACTCCTGACTGTGAACGCTTTTTATCTTTTTCATTTTATTTTCAATGAGCTGATGGTATGTAGAAAGTTGTAAACCCCAGAGTGATCTTATTTCATGCGAAAATTTTCAGATATTATAAGGTTATTGGCTCATCTGAGAGCTACCCTGACATATTGTCAAAGCTGCGAGAAGAAGGAATAGCATTTGAACCAGACAATGGTTCTGAGCTGGTTCCCCTGATGATGATTGAGGTCTGCCATCTACTTCGTGCTTGTTCACTTCTAGGATACTTACCTCTTCTCAAATGACCGCCACTTGGTTCTTAGGGCCCATGAATACCGGAATTTTTTCCTAAATGTTTGTTCAGAAAAACACCAAATAGCTTGTTTGGTTAGAAATGCCTATGCGTTTGTTCTTATTCTGAGCTTCCAAAAGCGCCTGGGTCAATTTCGTTGCAGATTTGACGAATTTTTTTCTGGGTCGTTTGTTTTGACAGGTGGATGATGAAGCCATGGACTTAAACAAGGAGCTGATGTCCAAGCTACTTGATCTCGATGATGTTGATGCCGTTTACTCGGACCAGAAGTGAGATAGAGGTGATATTCGTATGATCTTGGCGTGTGGGGGATTTCCCCTCTGCTCATAAGATCAGTGGAAATATTCTGAATCCTAAATTGAGTTACTGTAGCCGAGGAATCCCATGCATATCAATTTTGATGGTGCTTTTTTTTCAAGTGTTACAATCAATTGGTGGATGCAGACATTCTTTTGCATAATGCCGGGGCAAGAACGGATTAAAAAAATTAAAATTGAGAGCCAGAAAAAGGAGATATTGACCTTCTCTTCCGTGATTGATGAAACGGTAGTTCGACCATTTGCTTTTCGGGGACAATGTGCTGTATGGAGTAATGAGAGATCGCATGGTTGCTGATTTTCGATGATTTTCATAGTTATGGATGACGCATGCTGTGTCTGTGATCCCAAGACTCCTCTGCTCCAGTTGCGAGACCCTGTGCCGGACATCTGATCAGAGAGGGACAGAGAGATTGAGGTTCTTCAATATTCTTGATGACGAGCTGGGAACTGAGATCACCAAGCCCAGATCTGTGACTTCGCTGCGCAATTGCGTCGAGTGCCGGATTCATGATCCTACTGCACCCGGAAGAGGGTTGCAACTTGTTCGTTGTACACGACGAGGACTCGAAACCCTGTTATATCTTAGTTCCCCTTCCTACTCTTCTGAGAAATCACTCTGAGGAGCCTGAGGTCGGATGTGGCGTCGTAAGATCCTTCTTCGCCAGCATCGTCCAGTCTCCATAATTCCGACTTCTCAGTGTCGAGAAGGGGATGGGTGCACCGGACGTTCAGATGCAGCGTCCGGAGGTGGGGGACTTGATACGGTCTCGAGGACGACTGAGGAAGTTCACCAGAGGTGACCTAATCAAGGAAATCGATCCTACGAGCTCCCTCCGTATTCTGCACCATTCTGAAATTGGGGAGACTAATTCCGATTCTTTCCCAACATCAAGAAAACTCCGCCTGAAGAACCAGCCAGATAGGCCTGAGAGGATCTTCTTTCTTAAACTCTAACTCCGACTCTCCCCACTTCCAGATTCGCCGGAGCGCCGATGCTCCCCCTTCGCCGGAAGAGAATTGCTCCAGGAAGCAGCGGAGCTGGAGACGTACTCAGCTCTCCGACGTCTACTCCCGCTCTTGAGAGGAGAATCTCCATCTCCATCTCCACCTCCACCTCCACCTCCACCTCCGTCGTCTTCTCCCGGCCGGCAGAGTAGAGTGGCGCGGGTGGGCCCCACAGAACCAAATGATCCTTGCTGGATTCCCAGTAAATGGGCCGCCATTGAGGGCCTATTAGGCCTATTGTTAAGCCCAGAATCGAGCCTCTGGATGAAACATGTCTGGATACTTTTTAATTGGTCTGGAAATGTCCTCTTGGACCGTCTCGTGGACTGTACGCCAAATTTTATAAATTGGTAGGTATAGAGGGGATTATGTTATCTGTGAAGAACTAATTTGTAAGTTGGTGCTACAAGAGGAGTTTCTTCTCAGAGAGAGACCCTGGAGCAGCGATCACCCTATCGGTTTCTTCTCTCCGCAGTAGGCGTCGCCCGCTTCGGCAACGGGCAGAAATCCATGCCTCCGTCCTTCTGAAGCTCGGATGGACTGCCTCAACCTGAGCTCCTCCTTCGCTACCGCTCCGTGGAGGCCAACTTCAACCAGAGTCCGTCTGTGCAGGCGGCGATATCTCTCCACATCGTTGGTCGCTTCTGGGTCGAGCGAACAATGGGGAGGAGAGGAGGGCGAGGGCGAGAGGAGAAGGAGAGATGAAAGCCTCATGCGCCTCCTCCAGGTGTCTGCGACTGTCACCGTCGTCTCAACCTCGTTGCCCCAGCCCCCCGCTCAAGCCAAGGTATCCGAGAGGAAGAGGGCCGGGAAGAGGGCCGAGAAAAAGGCTGAGGCCGCTCTATCTCCCGCAGAGCTTAAAGCATGGTCTCGCGCCCTCCCAATTGTCAGTGACAGAATCCCCTACACCGAGGTGCTGAATCTGAAGGAGGAAGGTAAGCTGAAGCACATCGTCAAGCTACCCGGCACCAGCTTAAGGCAGAGACCAGATGTTGTCCTCGTGGTGCTGGAGGATTCTAGGGTTCTCCGGACTGCGCTGCCAACTTCTGAAAGGGATGAAAAGTTCTGGGATGATTGGGACCGGCTGCAGCTGAGTTCCGTGTGCATTAATGCGTATACCCCTCCAATTAAAAAACCAGAGGTCCCCTCCCCATATTTGGGATTTCTCTCGAGGCTCACGCTGTTATTTGCACGCTTCCGAAAGACTAAGCCACAGTCAAAGCGTGTTCTCGAGATCGAAAAGGCCCGGAGGGAGCTTGCAGCAAGGAGGAAGGCCGAGTTGGCGAAGGTGAGGGATGAGAGGGAAGCGATGGAGAAGTCTCTTAGGACTCAGAAGAAAATTGAGGATAGAAAGAGGAGACTCGAGGAGAGGAAGGCCAAATTTGAACAGTCGCTCGTACGCGCTAGGAAGGATTACGAGTACATGGGGTTGGTGTGGGCCAATATGGCCAGAGACAGGAATATTGCCACTGTTTTTGCACTTGGGTTCTTCCCATTATTCTATTATTTTGTTGTCTATGGGTATAGGAAGCAGCAGAAGGACTTTGAGGACCGGAGGAAGATTGAGCAGGCGGAGGCCGAGGAGAGAAAAAAGATGAGGGAACTGGAAAGGGAAATGGCCGGTTTAGAAAGTGCTGGGGATGACGAGGTTGAGGATGAGGGTGATCAGCAGAATCCATATCTTAAGATGGCATCAAAGTTCATGCAATCAGGAGCTCGAGTTCGACGTGCACATGGTAAACGGTTGCCACAGTATATGGAAAGGGGCATTGACGTTAAGTTCACGGATGTTGCGGGCCTTGGGAAGATACGTCTTGAGCTTGAGGAGATAGTTAAATTCTTCACATTGGGAGAGATGTATCGTAGGCGTGGGGTCAAAATACCAGGTTTGTATCTTTATTAGCTACATTGTCAAAAAAGTGAAATTTTGATTCTTATGCTAACGATTTACAATTTATTTATTTTTAACTGTTATGTATTTGTAGCAAAGGCTTTTGCCTAATTGATTATAAGTATTATAGCTCTCAACTTTTATGGAATGACAGTAAAGTGATAATTTTTTCCTGCGTTGCTTATTGCCTTGTACACAGTTAAGTTATCTTCATGATCGGGCAATTATTTTTATCAGTACCAGGGAAGTGAAGACTCGAGATCTACTGGCAAGTGCCATATTGGAGCTTATGTTGATAACATGGAAAATTATGAGTTGAAATTCTGAAGATATAAGCTATTATGGAGTATGACATTCAGTAAGGTGGAAAATTGGGAGCCATGAAGTGGAATGGGCCCAAATCTCTGATTTAATTAGACTTTTGAAGGATGAAATATATCACCAATTAAGTGGTGGATGCATTTTCATATATTCCCCTGTATATGAAAGTACAACTTGTTTTCCACACACCGTTGTTCGTCATGAAAGTACAGTTTTTTTGAACCTTTGGTGTGGACTCTCGATTCTCAGATGAGGAAAACTTTTTTTAATCATTTATTATCATACTCCCCAGTTCTTCTTCAATTTTCAAATCTGAGGACCAGTCTTTTTGACATTTATACCTAGGATTCCTTCTCTTACCATTTTTCCATTTTCAGGTGGTATACTTCTTTGTGGACCCCCAGGAGTAGGCAAGACGCTACTAGCAAAAGCTGTTGCAGGAGAGGCTGGTGTAAATTTCTTCTCAATATCTGCTTCACAGTTTGTGGAAATATATGTTGGTGTTGGTGCTTCTCGTGTTCGTGCTCTTTACCAAGAAGCAAAAGAGAATGTAAGTTCTCAGGATTCTCCACTCTAATTTACTGACGTGTGAGGCTTCTTGCTTAAGTTATGTTGCATGCATTTTTATCAAAATTTTACCATGAGTTTCTTCACTAATATTTAGTCTCATGGTTATCAAGGTAGTAACTGATAGTGCTATAATCAGTCTACAAGGTTTCAGAATGGTCATGGTGGTCTGATCCAATTGATAGTTCTTCCCACATATTCTAATCGCTCATCATTCCCCATTTTCGTTTTCATCTTAATGCTGTTCCTGCTCTGTTTGGGGTCAGGCTAGAACTTTTTGTCGGAAAGTAGGCGGCTAATTCAGGAATTGGAAGGTCAGATACTGAGATATGACGAGGATTCAGTAATTCTGGGCTGGCTGTTCTCAGTTTGATTTCGATATTCCAATTGGCAGGTCATAACCTGGGAACAACAGTCTCCAGGCAGTAAATGGGCGTTTTCTATGGATTTCAGGATTCTTAGTTGACATTTGTTGGTTGGTGCTGACAGTGAAGTTTATCAAAGTAAAAATCGTATAGGCATGGGAAATAATTATAGATTTTTTTTTTGTGCGTTTCGTGCTTCTCTTGCTTCATTGGTTTGATGAATAAACTTTTTGGACAGGCTCCTTCTGTTGTTTTCATTGATGAATTGGATGCTGTTGGAAGGGAACGTGGTCTGATTAAAGGCTCTGGAGGACAAGAACGTGATGCTACGCTTAATCAGGTGAGGGATATTTAAATTTAACACGTATGTAGCTGCTTTGTCAATTTTTATTGTGGATTTATTTAGTATTGACATCCTCATTCCTTTTGATGTGTTGAAGCTCCTTGTTTGCTTAGACGGATTCGAAGGAAGAGGGAATGTGATCACCATTGCTGCTACGAACAGACCAGATATTCTTGATCCAGCACTTGTTAGACCTGGTCGGTTTGATAGAAAGATCTTTATTCCAAAACCAGGTCTCATAGGTCGCAAAGAGATTCTTGAGGTCGTATTTATTATTTTCCTTATTAGCTATCACAATTTTTATGGACAATTTTTTAATACGTCTTTTTCAAAATGCCTTTTGGGAATATCTTTCTTTCTCTTTTTTAGTTATTTTTCCCTTGCTTATCTTTCCAAATTTTGCAAATTGGTTGGCTACATTGTTGGGCTATTGATAACCTTGCCATAATAATTTTTTGGACAATGCAAGTACCTCTAAATAATTATTGAAAGTTACTATTACTGGGAATCTGCGTGTTTCTTTTTCTTTAAATCTTTACTTGGAGAGTTGAATAGTTTCTGGATTTGTTTAAACAAGAAATCTGACATGTAGCGAGAGTAAAGTTTACAATTTAGCTTTTTATAGCATTCTTCTTCTGTTATATTCAATTATTTCTAATAGTTACTTCATTCTTGTGACTAGTTCTCAGGTTTTTTTCTTGACAGGTCCATGCTCGGAAGAAACCAATGGCCAGTGATGTTGACTATGTGGCTGTGGCTAGCATGACAGAAGGAATGGTTGGTGCTGAATTAGCCAACATTGTTGAGGTTGCTGCAATTAATATGATCAGAGAATCAAGAACTGAGGTAGGATTTATTTCCTTCTTCATTCTTAATTTTGAATATTTCTTTGATATTTTTTAGGCCCTGCAGAGCTCGAATGTAAAGAAAATTCCATAGATGTCCAAAGCCACATGCAAACCCTTTTTTTTCACATTTTTGTGCTCTATTTCTGAATTTAGTTCTTTTAGTTGCATAAAATCATCATGTTGTGTGTATGTCGCTGCAGTTTCTTGAGAAAGCAATTAAGTGTGACATGACGCGTGCTTTGTCTTTAGTTATCTAATGACTAAAATGAGTCATAATTGCGTGGTCGCTGATTAATACCTTACTCCAGTCTCTCTATAAGTTTACATTGTAATTGTTTTAGAATTTTTGGTTTTTTTCCTCTAACTTTCCAAAATTTCCCTGTCTAGTGCAGATGTACTCCTGCTTAAATAAGCAGAGCATTGATCCTTCAGGATCTGTTTCTATTAGGGAAATATTATATGATGAGCTTGTAAAGCTGATACCAGCTGAAGAAATACCGATGAAATCTCCCTCTTTAGGTGTGACCCAGGTGTACTTTTGGAAAATAAGGCCTTTTCTTTTTTGAAAGTTCATGTTGATGGCACCAATATTAAGAGAAATAAGAAATAAAATAATTCGTTAGGTTCACAGAATAAACATTCTAGTCTATGTCGGAAAGGAGGAAGTGGCAGACATGTCACGTATGGTGTAAGAACCTCCCATCTTTATCTGGCAGCCTTGATGATTTGGAAGGTCCTAGGTTAGTGGGGCTATACTCTGATGAAAGTCGTTAGCTTCTCATTCTGCTTGTTCTTATAAAATGCGCTGAAAAGTTTTTTTTTAGAAGGAAAGATATTTGACGAATTCAGATAGAATGATTTATGTGGTCTACATTTTGTTTGATAATGAAACTTTCTTCTGCCTATTCAGATAACGACAGATGATTTATTGCAAGCTGCACAAATAGAAGAGAGAGGAATGCTGGACAAAAAGGAAAGAAGTCTTGATATGTGGAAACATTTAGCACTAAATGAAGCAGCCATGGCAGTTGTAGCTGCAAATTTTCCTGATTTGAACAACATTGAGTTTGTAAGTTCATTAATCTTATCTATACTAATAGATGCATATTAGTGCATAAATACAGTCGATTTTTCCTTTGTCCGATAGATCTAGGTCCATTTGGACCTAAAAATGTCCACAGGATATTGGCTAGTTTCTTAATCGTAGAAGATCACGTATAATGACAGAATTTGCAAAGCATGGCTTACATGATGCATGTCTTAGACTTGACAGTGAGGTTCAAGTTTCTAGCATGCTTTAGCTTTGATTAGTATGCGTATGGATTTACAAATATACAATATTTACCACCAACTTTAAACTCCATGCATACAATCCGAGACTGGTAAAACAATAGATTTTAACTTTCATTCTGTTTAAATCAACTATTCACTGAGAGAGGATATAAGAAGAGGCCTATTTTAATACGCTGAGGTCTCTATTATAAGGAAATGATTTTCTTGACTGACTTTTCATACAAATATATGTTCTTGTTGGCTGCCCTTCAACTCAATCAAGGTAGCTTTCCACCTCTTCTTTACTTTATATTTGCATCGCTGTCTCCCATATTAGAGTTGTAGTTTTCTTTTTTCTTGCATTTATTGTTCAGTTAGGCGCTGCTTCAGTCTGTGCTAAAGTTGACCGCCTTTGATCAATGTGGCTACCACCATGGAAATTTAATTTCTCTACCTATTTTCCTCAATTGGAAAGAACTAACCTCTACGCGGTTTTGCCTTGGAGCATTAAAACTTTAAGAAAAGTTGCTGCTTACGCTGGCTTTTTTTCAACAGGTCACAATAGCACCTCGTGCTGGCAGAGAATTGGGTTATGTACGAGTCAAGATGGATCATATGAAATTTTCGGAAGGCATGCTAAGGTGTAGTATTCCTGACCCACTTTCATTTTAATGTCTTAGTTCAAAAATGTCGAATGCTCAAGCATTCATGTTTTTGGAAATGACTTCTAAAGGAATGACATAGTGAAAAGTTATGAGGTTTCTTTCTTTTCTTCACAAGCATTAATAGACTGAATTGTTTTCATTTTGATCGTAACTCTTCAGCCGACAATCTTTACTGGATCATATTACTGTTCAGATTGCACCTCGTGCAGCCGAAGAAATGTGGTATGGACAAGAGCAGGTTAGACGACTTAATATTCAAATGGCATCTTCTTGGTTGGTTGTCTTTAGAGTTTCTGTGGATTCTCTCTGAGTTATTTTAATTTTTTGTCTGCCAATTGTCAAATCAGAAGAACAAATACAATCTAAAGTAGATGGAACCCAACCCAACTTAAATTAATTCAGTTTTAAATGAACCGATTTTTTAGCGTCCCCTTGAATGCAGAAGCATCTGAATTCAAATGACTTTTAATGCAGAGAAACGTATCCAGATACAACCGAATATATTAATCTTCATTTTTTTATTTTTGAAAGTGGAAAATACCACTCGATCGTTAATATGAGCAGCGAAAAAGGCCACCAAGGATGAAAGACACGAGGTTCTAAGAAAGAAACCCGTCAACCCCAAAATATTAGGGCCACCTCCTTCCTCTTGAAACAAAAATATCTTCCATTCATTCAACTTGTCAACAGCCCACAAACAAATACCTTATGGGCTGAGGTGCTTTCCTCTTCAAACGAAAGCTAGTTTCTCTCCATCCAAACAGCACAAAGGGTGGCGTAACAGAGTACGCCAGAAAGTAGGGGAAAATCAGAATCAGGCATTCTGAATCTTATTATCTTGTCTGTCAGGCTGAGTGGTTAGGATCTTGCAATGGGTTGTCTGTGCCATCAATGTCCAAGAAGAATGAAAGACAGTGAAAGATACTTTCATCATATTTTGTTAGTTTTTTCCTGAAACCATTTGCTCAATCATTGGTTCTATTGATGGAAAGAAAATTTCCGCTCATCGGTAAATGATGAAGGAGCGTCTAGGAAGTTGACAAACAACTTACTTCGAAGAGCATTGAAATAGTCTCCGTTCAGTGCTGAAAATCTGACTGCTTTTGGTGGTCATTCTTTGAAGAGCTGACTTTGAAAGATTCACTAATCTCCACAACAGATGTGCTGTGGGGTATGTTGATAGAACCAGAATCCTGCAGAGAGAAGGAATGCAATGCCGGTGTATTTAACTTTTTTCTATTTCGGAATAAACATGCGTGACTTTTGATGCTACGGTTGAATCAGTGTTGCTTGCAGAAATCTCTAAAGTTTGACCGCCAATTTGTCTGCTGCTTTTACATTTATTTCTTCCTACGTATGAAATTCGTCATTAGAATATTTTTTCTATTCTGATTTTGTTTGACTGATTGCATCAAGAATCGATAAACACAGAATTTGTTAATGGTTGACGTTTTACAGCTGAGCACAATATGGGCAGAGACAGCAGATAATGCGAGGTCAGCGGCACGGAGCTTTGTTCTCGGTGGCCTTTCTGAGAAACATTATGGTTTGTCAGACCACTGGGTTGCAGATCGGATTAATGTACAGTAAAGAAACTTACTTTTTTTGTATAGTCAAAGCTGTCATCCACTCTATCAACTCCTGTAATGGTAATGTTTTTCTTGACAGGATATTGATACAGAGGCATTACATGTCCTTAACAGCTGTTACCAGCGGTCAAAGGAGGTAGATTAGCCTATATAAAATCTATTTGCCATTAAAACTGTCAATTGACTTCTGGAAACTCATCAACTGTTCATGTGGCAGATCTTGGAGCGCAATCGGAAGCTCATGGATGCCGTGGTCGATCAGCTCGTCCAGAAGAAGAGCCTCACTAAACGGGAATTTTTCAATCTGGTTGGCGACTATGGAAACCTGGAACCTCTGCCACCCAGTATCGTGGACATCAGAAATGCCAAATACGCACAGTTTCAGGAACTGATGATGACTAAGAAGGAACCAACTCAAGGAGGCAGCTTATGATGGGCCAAGAAAGCTCTGCTTTCCCACATTCTCGCTTGATTACTTGGTTGATCACACATACGACCAGTTCTTCACTGCAAAAAAAAAGGCCCAGTAATCTTGAATGCGATATCCTTGCCAGATAAGAAAGAGCCAGTTCCAACACCTTCGCTGCAGGATGAACCCTATGAATCACATTCAAGAGATAATTTTGTATCAGATCCCCCATTCTTCTTTCAAGTCGAAAGGAGGGGGGGGGGTGGCGGCTCAGATGAGATAAAAGCAAAGGTTTGTTCTTCAATTGGATTATATATATATATATATATAAAACTTGATCTGAAGGTAATCATTTTTCCCAGGTAATGGGTTTCTCATGCGGAGACAACAGGCATTTCCTGTGAGGTTTCAGACTCTACATCGTCCTCTGACGGCCGAATATTGTTTAAAAAAAGGGAAAAAGAATTATCCTTGGAGACGGGCTTCTCTATGATCAATCTCTGTAATGTTTCCTGGACTTGATTATTGCAGAGGTTGTGACATTGCTATAAAGGTGCTGAGCTCTTTGATCATAACCAGCGAACTTGCTTAGATAGAGAGAGAGAGAGAGAGAGAGAGAGAGAGAGGGAGAATGTGGAATATATAATGGGGTTGGTCTCTGGAATGAGATCTTTCAATGCCTCCGGTGGTAGGCGATGGCAACATTTTTGTTGAATCATTCAAATGGTCGGACCAGAAGCTACAATAATCCTCCCTCACGTAAAACTGTCATCCAGCTCTTCGCCTTGAACAATCTCTTCTCTAGTCAGCGATAACCATGGGCGGCTCCTGTCTTCGCTCAAATCCCAAACATCAAGTCCATGATCTTCGAAACCACGGATTTGGCGGGGGACGCAATGGCCCCTCCAGCCGAGCGGGGGCCGTTCTCACCGCCGGCGGCAGCGGCAGCCGATGGCGGTGGATGAGCTGCTCCCTTCCTGGTTGGAGCCTGCGACGGCAACGAGACCATGAAGCCGATCTGGCTGCCGCCGTTTGGTTTCTCATTGAGGAACCCCCGCTGTGACGGGTCCACAGCCTTCACCCCGACTATGAGAACGCTGTTTATCTGGGTCCCGTTCTTCAGGAGGGCCTTCTGAGCGTCGTAACGATTCTGAGAACAGAGAGCAAAAGGAAATCAATCTCCAGCTCATTCATACGGCATTCTTAGCTCTCACAAAGAACTACTCACATGATAATCGATTTCTAGGTGATAATACCTGATAAAGAATATGCATCCAATTAGCATCTCCGGGGCCGGGGACGTGCCTCAGTATAGCTCCACATTTCTCAAACTCACGCAGTACCATGTTGGTATCGCAGGGAGAAAATCTGCCAAACGAGCAATTGGGTGGGCTTTAATGCATCGGAAATACAAAAAAAGAGTTTTTAAAATTAATTCTGAAATAAGCTGGTGAAAGGGAGAAAATAAGTGGAAGAAGAACGAATGTCAAATGTCTTGGACTCAGAGATACCAAGAGAGTGGCTTGAAGTCTGATTATTGCGACAATTAGAACAGAAAGATTTTAAAATTTTATGCTATGGTTCAAATTTGAAGTCGTCTGAGTCCATAGAATAGTGTAGAACAAACTGCATAATGACCTACCTATAGTTGCATTGGTTCCGAAACACACATTCAAGTAATTATTATTAGAACAGTAATTTCAGATCCTTATCCAAGGAACCGGTTTGCAGATGTAAACCTTCTCCTATCATAGATTGTAGTCTATGACCACTGGAATCATATCCCAGCACAAAATAAATTCTATGAGCGTAAACTAGAAAAAGTGGAAAAAAATTAAGTACCCAGATCATTAGCCATTACAAAGTTGAGTGCTGAGCAGAGGCAAAGAACTTGGATTAAATGCATGATGGGCAAAGAGAATTAAGGAAAAAACAAAAAAAAACCGACATGAGATTGACATCAGTTTCTAGTTTCTAGAGTACACGAACTGTTCACAAGGAAGATGGATGGGTTCATGCTTAACATATTGCCTAATATAAGAAGCCAAATAATCAGATAAACACATTCCGCGTATTTAGAATCCTAGATTCAGAAGCTAATTTTTACAAACTTCTGAGAGGATTGTTGAACTCTAATCCATTTATGAGCCCATCATTTGCATAGCTTGATTCTGTTCCCGGAAGTTTCTTTTTGCCAGAGTCACATTCCCCAGCTATTGTGAAATTAACTCACACAACTTAGGGAGGGCTCAGGAAGAAAAAAAAAAAAAAAAGACCTTGTTGCATATAAAATATTGCTTTCATATTTAAGAAATAAAGAGAAGGCTAGTTTTACGGCACCATACTTTGCCAATATTTTCTTGATGTCGAAATTAGTCTGAAGGATTGGAATTGAGGATATCATTGACTCACACTCAGAAGGTTCTCTCAATAAAAACGAACTGCGAGATACTTCGTTGTGAAGACCAATAATATGGAAAAAAAAGTGGGAGAACAGTAATAAAAGAAACCGCACCCAACCTAAAAGGAGAAAAGTACATAGAGAGCTCATCTGTAAAGCTTGGTTTCCGAAATAAACTCAGTTACTCTGCAAGTGAATGGTTCCAACGCTTCCACTGGAATGCAATGACTTGGGAGAAGCAAGTCTACACTTTCTTTTACTATGATGCTCAAGAACTTTGGGAGAGGGAGCGGTACCACAACGTTCCAGCACTCTTTCGAGCCCCTAATTTTATTTTTTTTCGTAACATAAGAATGGGCGCTTAGCTGAAAATGACTCATTGTCTTACTCTGTCAAGACGCTTTTATAATATGATCTTGAGATGCTTATCTGCTACTCGCATACATCTACTGGACTTCTCTCCCTCGGAATTACAGTCGAACCAGGACTCCACAACCCATGAATAGTAAAGGATGCTGATGACGCTTAACGTCTGAATCTAAAAAGAAAAAACCAAGAGCGATGGCTTCTGTTTAACGCAAAATAGCCAGAGTCTGGAATACTTACCCATATACGGTGACCCACTCCTCCTCATCGACACCACCAAGAGGAAGAGTATTTCTTTGCAACTCCGGCCTTGCTACCTCCCGTGGAGGTGGAAGCGTGATCAAAGCACCAGAGAGAATCACTCCGTCGACTGGAGAGCCCTTCCCTTTACTTTCTTGATCTCCACCACCACTCTTTACGGGTGACCACCAGGATGAGCTCGCAGGGTTTTGGGGCAGCCGCAGTTGCTGCTGCTTTTCTACCTGCGACTGAGGCGCCTCGGCAAAAGAAGGACTTGAAGGACTTGCCTCAGCTCTACTCCTCAAAAGAAAGGGAGACCCCAGAGGAGTCGGGGTCTTCGCGTCGGACTTGATCTCTGGCGACACGGGCCAGTCCCCGAGCCCACTGTCTGGAGAGAAGTCACTACGGTCGTCCAACGTGAAGGCGGGCGGCGGTGGAAGCTCCGACTCCCCGAAATTCTCCCTCCACAAGGCTGACACGGCCGCTGCTTGTCCAGGAGAAGCGAACTTCCCCCGGTGAGATGAGATGGGCGAAGCCAAATCGCGGTAGAACAGCGTCCGTCTCCCGGATTTGGCGCTCCTTTCCACCGTCCCGCTCATTTTCAAAATTTCTTCGACGAGAAGGAACGAAGAAAACCTCCGGAAGAAAGACGGACAGAATCACTCTCGAACGAGTAGAAAAGAGAACTGGACAACAACGGATTACGAGGGTCTGATCAATAACCCTGGTCGAGGGTCAACGAGAGGAGAAACCCTAGAGAAGAGAAAACTTCAGGACGAAAGGAGAGCGGGAGACAACAGCCTAGTCACCCCTCCACAGGAAGACCAAAAATAGTGAACGACGACAGCGATTAATGCTAGCTATAAAACCCTCATAGTCACTGCTCTAGTTCTGAGTTATCTTCTCTTACATATATGCCCCTACACTTGTCTCTCTGTCCATCCGAAGACCTCTTGTCTTCCTTCTCAGGAGATGCGAGCATGGAAGCGCGCCTGAGAAGCGCAGCGCAATCCGGCTGTTGGGTCATCGCACTGCCGATCTTTTGATTCTCCGCCAGGAGCTCCAAGACCAGAGAATGCCGGAGAGAAGACATGTGGGGAGTCAGGGTAGCCTCCAGAGCCTTGTTTCTTCCTGGAAACGGTGCAGGATCAAAGTTCCATTGGAAGCCGTGCATCTGTTCCAGCGCTTCGAAGCAGATCTTCAGGGATGAACTGGTTACGCTCATCGGTGATCCATCTATCCATGTTCATGCCGGCGGACTGGGAGATTCACTTGCTGCCCGCGACATGTTTGGCAGAATGGCTGATCAGCACGGGGCTCCCTGCGTCTCTACCTTGTACTTCCATGCGAAGAGGGGTGAGGATGCCCAAGCATTTATGCACCTTTCCCGGCTGAGGAGATGGGGCCTGAAGCCCAACGAGGTGATCCTCTCCGCTTTAGTGGGTATCTGCGGTCGGCCAAATAGAATTGACCACGGCATGGGCTTGCACTGCTTCATACTTAAGCAGGGATTTCAGGATCATCACTTCATCGCGAGCAGCCTGGTTGTCATGTATTCCAAGTGCGCCAGGGTTGACTCCGCTCGGCGGTTCTTTGAGGAGAGAGCAGTTTACGATTGTATCTCATGGAACTCCATGATTTCTGCCTACCTGCGCAATGGCATGAGCAAGGAAGCAATCGATCTCTTCTCAGACGCCGTAGGAAGAGTTTCTGATCGCCTGGCCTTGGTAAACAACTTTACATTATCCAGTGTTCTTAAGGCCTGTGCTCTTTCGGGATCCATCCGACCCGGCAGATCCGTACATGGCCTCGTGGTTAAGCTTGATTTCGAGTGGGATGTTGTCCTGGCAGGATCCTTGATGACTATGTATTCAAAGCATGGCTGTTTGGGAAGAGCTCGCCTGATATTCGAGAAGCTGGGGGAGCGAGATTTAGTAGCTTGGAATGCCATGATATCAGGGTATGTACAGTTTTCACATGATGAGGAGGCCATGAAACTGTTTCAGAGGATGCAGTTGGAAGGATTTCTCCCCAACGAGATCACACTCACCAGTGTCTTGAAAGCTTCTGCCGGGTTAGAAGACATTGACCTGGGCAAATGTTTGCACGCCTACGTGACCAAGCGTGGACATATATCTGACTCGTTCGCGGGAACCGCATTGGTTGACATGTATTCAAAGTGTTCAGAGATTAAAGATGCAGAGCACGCTTTCATGGTGGTGCGGGGGAGGAGTCTAGTGTCTTTCAATGCCCTTATATCTGGCTATTGCTTGATGGGGGATCACGAGAGAGCCATGCTGGCATACATTAACTTGCTAAAGCAAGCCATGAGACCAGACCCATTGACTCTCACCGGTCTTCTCTGCTCGTGCTCCTCCAAGGCTCTGGGAGAAGGATCTCAGGCTCATTGCCATGCGATAAAGCTTGGTTTCGACTCAGACATATCCCTGGGGAATTCTCTGGTCGGTTTTTATGCCAAGTGTGGCCTCACAGACTGTGCGGTCGAGGCCTTTGGGTCTGTAATCGAACCTAATTCTGTCGCCTGGGCCGGGATCATCTCCTGTCTTGTGAAGAATGATGAAGGAGAGAAGGCATTGCAGTATTTTAAAACCATGCACATGTTTTGGGAAAGGGCTGATGAATTCTCTACATCAGCTGTTATCAAGGTCTTGGCTGATTGGGCGGCTGCTGAACAGGGCAAGCATCTTCATACCTTGGTGATAAAAATGGGGCTGGAATCTGCTGTCTTTGTGGCCACTGGCCTCGTCGATATGTACTGCAAGTGCGGGATGGTGGAAGATTCATTCAAAGTGTTCGTCAGCATGTCTCTGAGGAACGATGTCGCATGGAATGTTATGATAACCGGCTTGGGCCACAATGGGCGCTGCACTAAGTCACTGGAACTGTTCCATGAGATGGTGGATATTGGTGTCACGCCCAATGCTGTGACCTTCATCGGAGTTCTAGCGGCTTGCAACCACGCTGGTTTGGTCGACGAAGGGAGATCCTACTTCGATTTGATGGGTTCCCGGTTTGGGATTTCTCCCTCGATCGAACACTACACCTGCATGGTCAGTCTTCTCGCCCGAACTGGGCGCTTCCACGAGGCAGAGCTTCTCATGAACGCTTGCTCTTCCCTGCCGGATCCCGTGATGTGGAGGTCATTTCTTGCTTCTTGCCGGGTTCGCCGTAGTGAAGAGCGACCTTCGAGGGCTTCGAAGGAGCGCTTACTCTCTGCGCCTGATGTTTGTTCCAGCAGCTACGTGCTTTTGTCTAATTTATTTGCCGAGGAAGGATTATGGCCTGAGGTGGCCGAGATCAGGAGCTCAATGAGAGAGCTGGGGATGAGCAAAGAGCCGGGTTGTAGTTGGATTGCAGTTAGAAATGAGACCCATGTTTTCACTGCCGAGCAGAAGTCAGGGTTCCCCGATCATATGAGGGCGACGCTGTTCTTGGTTCATTCGGAAATGAGGGCTGGAGGATAGCAATGACAGATATTGCGGTGCCGGTGAATGGCTCAGAAGGTGATTCAGGCTCCGGCGACCCACTGAGCTTTGGAGGCGTCGCCGTCATACTTTCCCGACCACAAGGTTGTGGAAAGCGTCACGCGCAGACACGGGATCTCTCTCATGAAAGGGCTTCCATGGCTTGTGGCTCTCCTCCCACCCCCGTTGTCCGTAGCCTGTGAGACCCAGTTGCTCGTTCGAGCCTTCTTGGTTTGTTTGAAGTGAAGAGGAGAAGGCATCTGGGGGTGGGGTCGATGGAGAAGAAGGGGATCGGTTGCGCCATTGAAGCAGAACCGAAGACTCTCATGGGAGGGGAGCTCGTCAGCGCCAGGGTATGGCTCGTGGCTTCCTTCGTCTCCTCCTCCCTCTCCTTTCAAAACCGTCGCGTAGCTGCGATAGTCATCGCCCTCATGGTGTGAGTGGGGGATTTTTTCAGGAGGCAGCGAAGGTCATCATAGAAAGCAAGGGAGCAGAGGAGGCTTCCGCCATATTTACTGCTGTAAGTTCACAGTGCTCCCTATGCCATCGCTGCTTCATCGTTACCTTTCTGCCTTCGACCGCTTTCCTGATTTTTCTGTGATAATTATGCGAACCAGAGCGACTTCAGAAGACCATCTGCTGACTTTGTTTTGCAGGGTCTCAGATCTGTTGTTTCAATTGAAACCGTGGAAAAGAAGATTCAAAGAAGAAACCGACTTCACGATCTTACTGGGATTTGCTGGTCACCCACACCTGCCGTAAGCAGCAGATCGCGGCCTCTTCCCGGGAATCCTCTTCTGTTTCAGGAGTATCCCCCTGATCACACGCAGATTACCGGGCCTTCTTCAGCTCCATTCTGAGAAGTCAAAAGCCAGGGGTCAACTCTGCCTAGTAGCTTCCTTCATCAACCAACCCACCCCTGCCTTCACCTATTTCTTGTGCTTTTATTCTCGGTGGGCAGGTCAAAGCAAGTGGGGCCCGAGCTTTCGCAACTGCTCCTGTTCTTCCGTGGGCAGAGGTTGACCTTCCTCGTGATCCTCTCTCTCCCTTTCCAACTAGCTCTCGCCCACGCCTTGAAGGAGATCCTTGAAAATCCGAAGATCAATGCGATGATCCTGAATCTCGTGGAAGATTAAAAAATGATGATGAGCTTGTGCCCGTGATGCAATAATGTCGAGAAAATTGGTATCATATTGTACAAGGTGCAATAAAAAATATATTTTAATGTGAGATGGTCTCTCCGTTCGAAGTGGTGCAACTCCGCTTCTCTTCGGGGGTCGATGGCCAGCATGGCGGCGAGCAGGAAGGAACTGCTCGAGCATTAATGGAGTGATGAGGTGAGGCATCGACTTCGTACGGATAAGATGGGGAACGGTGTTTGACAATTCAGGCGAGGAGAGGGAGGCAAACGGAGTTCTCAGAGATCTGTGGGGTCCTACGGCCGCAGGAAACTTCGGGGGACAACTCTCGTCGTCTCACCATCTCGGATGCTCAGGTTGGCAGCTTTGGACCGCCCGCCGAAGAACCAATCTCTCTCTCTTCTCCCCACCCTCCACCCCCTCGCTGTTCCTCTTGAGAGTTGCGATGGAGCAGCAGGGACGGCCCAGCGAGACCTTCGTTGTGGAGGACTTGCTAGACTTCTCCCTTGAGGACTGTGGCTGCGAGGAGGCGCCAGTGAGCTCGGCGGAGGACTCCGCCATCATCTCCCTCGGTGGGAGCTTCAACTCCCCCCATGGCGGCGAAACTTACTTCTCTGAGGAACTCGCCTGCAGTCGCTTCGCGGATGCCGGCCTCTCCGGAGAAGACTTATGCCCGCCGGTTTGTTTCTCCTCCTGGATTTCAGACACCACGGATTTCATCAGAGATTTCTCCTTTTCCCGGAGAGGTTGATCTCAAAGATTATACGTTTTTGGCGGGCTTCTGAATTGGATTCCTTGTTCGATCGACAGTGCGACGAGCTCGCAGAGTTGGAGTGGCTGTCAAATTTCGTTGAGGAATCCTTCCACACCGATGACCTGCAGAGGCTCCAGCTGACATCCCCATTCAACCCGTCATCCTCGTCCTCGGGGCAATCAGGTGTCGCCGCAGTCTTCTACAACTTCCGCGTGCCGGGAAAAGCGAGGACCAAGCGCCGCCGCCTTCCGCCGCTGTCCAGCTGGTCCTCCTACCGCCCGGTCATTTCCCCGAATGCTTCTTCCTCATCGCCGCCCTATGAGACCAGCTCGCCGGCCAGCTCTAGTTCCACGGCGAGAAAGGCGCCGACGGCGAAGAGGAAGATGGAGCAGTACGTGCCGGAGGGGCAGAAGTGCCTCCATTGCGCCGCCACCAAGACCCCACAATGGCGGGCGGGACCCATGGGCCCGAAGACGCTATGCAACGCCTGCGGCGTGAGGTACAAGTCTGGGAAGCTCGCGCCGGAGTACCGGCCGGTGGCGAGCCCCACTTTCCTACCGTCGCAGCATTCTAATTCCCACCGGAAGGTTTTGGAGCTGCGCCAGCGGAAGGGGTTGACGGCCGCCAGTCTCTCGCCGGAATTCTGACGGCAGGATTTAAGTGGGCGAGGTGTAACCGAGAATGTTTCTTCTGAATCCGCGGTTTTCTGCTCTCACACATCCGTGTATGGCTCCGTCAACGTCCACACCGGCGAGGATCGACGACCTTCCTTCCGTCTCCTCCTCCCCTTCCCCCACGCCCACGGGCCCTCGCCATTACTATCCAATATGGAGATAGTTGACGTGCACAGTTGTACAACACAAAGCGAGAGAGTTGCCGTCTCTAGGTGGATACGAGACCAATATACCCGTCGATCTTCTACATAAACTAATTCGAGCAGTCGCATCTAGTTAATGGGCATTTAATACTCGATTCAAAGCTCTGTTATTGGATATTATAATGAATTAGATAATTATAAATAAGGGGAAAAAATAAAGGTCGCTTCTGTAACTCTATCCACGACGACTTCCCTGTTCATCCACTGACAAAGCAAAAAGCCTTCCTTTTATGAATTCATTGAAAACAACTGGACCGCTCTGCCAGGACAGTATCGTGCACTTCCCACTAGAATCATCTTTAGTACGCTGGAACAAGGATCGAGCCTTGATGTCCAATAATATTCAAATAATATATATATTATATTATTTTATTTTATTTTATTTTATTTTGGTTCAACCCCTCGAACACTTGGAACTTTGCAGAGCACCATCTAGGGACCGTATTTAGAAATAATCCCACTGGTCTAAAGGTCTATCAGAACTTAGCGCGGATGGAAACTGATGCTCTTACACGACGTGAAGGACGATCGATAACTCCGCAGCCTGGGTGGCAGCCATCCTCACAGCATACAATCACGTATCAGCCTTGGAGGAAATCCTTAAAAGGGTACAAAAAGTATAATGGTTTCAGTAAGAGTAACTGGCAAGGTCTGAAATAATGGAAGACATCCAGTGAATTATCCTGAAGACCGTTAAGATCACTGGTTCAGCAAGAAAATGCCGTTATCTAATCGAAGGAGATTGAAGTGCTCAGTCATCTGTCGGGCTCCAAATTCGAAGCTATCATCCTCTTCTTCGTCATCGCCTAGAGAGCGCGACTGCTTTTTCCGGATGCTTGCCACGTCCCAACTGCACTAATTACATGGCTCCATGGGCAGAGATGCTTTTTGGTCATTCATCTCTCTCTCTCTCTCTCTCTGCCCTTCCCTCCTAAATATGACTCTTTCTTCCTCTCTCATGTCGTATTAAGACTAAGTGACGTCAAAACCAGACATGCCCGGCTCTAATTCGCCGGATTAAAGACTTTTTTCTGGAGCTGACATGGAAGAGCTTGCGACAACGCGTCCTTCTCTGCGGAATGTCTCCGATGATAATAATTGTTGGATTGTTTTAGCTGTTCCAAACTGAGGAACGTTCCGATTCCGATGGGCGTAGTCCCTGAGAATCGAATCTCCGACAGTACGAGAATCACGCAACCCGTCCCCCCCATGGAGTCCAGTAGAGTTACCTGTACTCGTTTTTGACTAATCTTTGAATCCCGAGTGCTGGTATCCCATAAAAGACTAATTATAGAAGAGAATGCGCTTATACAGGAGACCAGAGTTGCGAAGGTGATCGGGTATCTGGTAGGAACCTAAGTTCCGTTGACCCTCCTCGTACCTCCCTTGGTCAAGAAGGGAGGTTATCTCCTTAGATATTCACGATTATCGTGATACTGGAAGAGATATAGTAGATTCCAAGAAGAAGAGGATAGGACAGTCGGTATCGGAGAGTGAAGGAAGGGATGGAAACGTAGTGGAAATAAAATAATGATAGCACAGTAACTCAACAGTAACCCGCCGACGACTCGTGACGACACTTACTACTCCTCGCTCGAGGGACATTTCCGGGTGAGGGGAAAGACAACGAAGAACCATGATAACTCGCGGAACTCCCTGATTCAACAAGACTTGTTAATACCGACGAGGAAGAGGATGAGACAGAGACTATAGGACGAGAAGAGAGCGAGGGAGCGAGAGAGAGAGAGAGGGAGAGAGATAGAGACAGGCCACTGACAATCTCCCGTGAAGCACTCAGCGGCTTCCGACTCCAGATAGTTGACCTCCCCTGTTGCCTCCTTCCCGTTCTCTTGTTATTAGAAGCGATGATATGAAACGGTTACCCACGCTCCGTCGTAACGTGTCCCACGTTCCCCGGAGCAAACGCCTGAGTTGCAGGAGGTGGAACGATTCGTTCATTACGTGGTTTTGACCGTTTCTTCCGTGGCACGTGGAGGACATCCAAGGGTCTACCAGTATCCTTCTGTTGAGCATATTCGATGAGAGATCCAGCACGGCCAGGATGTCGCCAGACCTTAGGTCAGAAGAGATACCACCGAGAAACTGGTTCACCCAAAGCTGTAGCACTCGAAGCAGAGAAAGTGGGATGACAGACGCCGGCATATTCGTTTCTGGCAATTGGAAAAGAAATGGAGGATTTCTCCGGAGAGTTTGTTGTCGCTGAGATCTAGATATGTTGAGGTGTTCCATCCCGTGGAAAGCAGATCCCAAGTGGAGCCTCTCATGAGAGATTTTTATGCAGAACATCAATACCCAGTACATTGATGATTATGATTCTTACGAGCTCCGGACGGATCCCTCCGACGAACTCGTTGCTGCTCAGCGTTAGGGGCCGGACCCTCTGCAGCTCGGAGATTTCGACTACATGGGTCCCCCAATCCTGCTCATTCCTGGCAAGTAATAGTTTAGCCTACATCAGACTTACTCAGAAGCTCACTCTTATGCTCAAGAAAAATGGACACGGGTTTTGGATCTGGCACAACTCTTATGCTCCTTGAATATGGAAGACTGCGAAAGACGGAAACTGAAGAAATCAGAGCTTCGTCCATATACTCCCCCTCCAGCTGCTGACGTTTCCAGCCGCAAAGGCTGTTGTTGGTGCAGCTGCTTCTCCAGTCAAACAGGGCCTTCTTCCAAACCAACCTGAAATAGAAGGAACAACTGAGCCGCCTTAGCATTGAACTGTGTTGCCCTACCACTACCGGCCGCCAACCGGTCAGGTCATATCACTGTTGTTGTCTTCACCAAGGTGAGGAAATGGAGAGATGTAGAGTGGTAAAGTGGTAATTCAGACTGGTACAGGTTATATAGTTCGAAGTTGTTGGTTTTTAAAACTCAAAACTCAAGTGGAAACTAGTGTGCACCTTTACGACAGAAAATTGCTTTTAATATTATCTTATACATGACATTTCTTGATAGAATAGGTTATATGAAAGTCAACTTTTGGGAAATGGTCAATGTACAGGATGTATAAATAACTCAGAATAATCATCAGATTTGGTATTATAGCAAACCAGCGGGCAATAAAGACCGGTTTCTGCAACCCGGAGTACTTTCTAATATTACGCAGAATGTGACTATTCTTAATGCACTACTTCACATGAAAACCAACTATCTAGAGTTTTCAAGTGGAAGATATAAGTAATGCAAGTGCAATTCGACAGAGACCGTCGTTTCTGCTACCAGGTTAGAGTGATTACTCTCCGGCTCAAAACTAATTAGCAAAATGAAAACCATACTGATTTTTGAATAATCGATTTAACGTTATTATTAGTTACCAATTTTATCTTCTCCTAGTATTAGCCACTCCTCTTTATATGCCTCCCTCTCCTTGAAATTCGCGTTGCATCTCATATTTGCGATGTTGGATGTTGCATCCCATGCCAAGTGTAGATTCCGCTGAAGGAAGGTTGGGCTATACATTGAGGAAAGGAGTCTTAGATGGAGAAGTGCCGGTTTGAGGAGGAAAACTTGATTCCGCCTGTAACGTACCTCCCGGCCTCCGTGAGAAGATGGATCCCTTTGCAGATCTGAGTGCATTGGGGGAGGAGGGGTAGTATGTAACCCGTGCGCGCTGGCTGAGGTAAGCCAGCCATGGGAGCTTGGACGAATTTAATTCCCAATGGGTGCGAAGTATCCCCAGATTTCAGAGAGCTCCATTGGTTGCTCCCGGGTTTCCCCCCCGTTTCACACGGGTTTGAGATTATTAGGAAGATCTTTTCATATCTTCAATGCTGTCTCCCTCAAGGAGGTTCTTTCAATGGCGTAGGATGAGAAAATAACGACAGAAAGGAAAAGCAAAGCGGTTAACGACTGTAGAAAGGGTTCTTATCGTAGCAGAGAATGTTACACTGCATGCTCCGTAAGATATTTGTCAAGCCTGACAAAATACCGAGTTCAGCATCCAAAGACTGAACTTTACACCATGCGAGATGCTCTCTTTGTGTCTAAACAATGGGAATTGATGAAGTGTGGTGCCCTCAGCACACTTCATGATGTTATCCCAGATAACTTAGCTCAACCGACACATGAATGTGTCGTTTTCCTCATTTCATAGAAATGCCCGGCAGCCGTTTCCCCTCGTCCTCAACGTGCGAGAAGAAATGCAGATGTGAGTAAATGGAAGCAGCAATGGAGTTTTTCTCAATGTTTCTTTCTGGGCAATGAGCTTTTCCTCAATCTAATAGTCGCGTGGTTCACGATACATGTTGCGGCCACAGGGGCCTTCCTGGAGGGGAAGGAAGGTCATCGTCCCCTTCATCTTTCACACTCCCGGGGAATAGCTCACGAGAAGGCTCATTACATTCATCAAAAGGCTACGCCCATAGGGTAGGCACGAGTTTGGATGGTCCCTTCTTTGTAGACTAGCTACACTCGGGCTTCCTCCTTTCTCCCCCTCCACACGGATGCCTCGCGTTACTGCTCTCCTCTTCGAGTCGTTCCCTCTCCCTCTCCGGGAAGTCGCAACCTTTGTTCCTGGCGCCGCAAAGTATCTACAATGGTATTACTTTTACCGGCCAAAAGAGTTCTTTCGCCTGATCTCATAAAAGAGCGGATGATATCCTGAGTTTGGAGATTGATGCCCATCTTATGTGCTCTTAGTCTAAATTTTGTCCGAGTCCGCACATCTCCCAGTGTCCATTGCCAACAGTCGCCGAAACTCTGTGTTCGCCACGCGCAAAGCTCGACAGCTGGATCGGTTAGTTATTAATAATGGAAGATGCGTGTCATGGATACGAAGAAGTAGCCTGGGGGCGAGATGTCGGCATGGTAGAAGTATACCAATTATTTACTACTTAGACATGATTACTGAATGGAGACGGGATAAAAGAATCGAGCCATCGAACTCGAGATCGATTGATCGTGAGTGCAGTAGACTCATATACCTTAAACTATAGAGAAACCCCATTCAATAAGAGAGTATACGGGCATATCTATCAGAAATATTGATTTCTCGACGGTCTGTAGAGAATTGGACTATCTAGAAGCTCGTTACAGCTATAGGATTTAACTTCTACATCCTACGTGGTATTTGATCGAAGCACCTGGCGCCTTTCTTCCCTGTTCATTCATACGCAAAGCTGGAGAACAAAGGACACCGTCGGCCGCTATCTCTCCGTGAAAGCTCACGAGCGGAGATCGAAACTGCGTGGGATCCTCATGACGTTTACAACCTTCAGATCCTCTCGAACGTCGTGGGTAATTCGCATAATGTTGCCGGGGATCTGACTGAATCCATGCACCGCTTCAGCGATCCTCCCAACTTCATCCCCCGCGGCAACGTCGTCAATTTGGACATTTAATGCCGGGGCGAAGCTCCCAAGCCACACAGAGATCTTTCCGTGCTGCTTGAAAAGTCTCTGACAGGAACAGCGGAAAGCCCCGGCCGATCCTTCTCGCCACCTTATCCCGCTTTTGTTATACGAGACTAGGTTCCTTCCCCTTGGAGCTACTCCAACACTTGGAACGGGCTGTGGCCCGCCGACGCCGTCTATAAATACGGAAGACAGCTCCCATCCCCCGCGCTTTTCAGCTAAGCAAACGAGGGAGGAAGAGATTCGATGGCTACTCAGGTCCCAGCGAACTCTCACCTGCCCCTCAAAAGAGGCAATGAAGACGAGAGCCTGCCTCCTCTCAAGGTAGAGGCTCGCTTCCATTTTTATCGTTACAGGTGTTTCTGTGTTGCATCCATTTTCCGCTGGTGCTCATACTCCTTCTCGCATTGTTTCCAGATTGATCGGTCACTAAGAAGAGTCGTCTCAGAAATCTCCCCGGAAACCGATGACATAATGGTGGAGATCGAAGAGGAGATGATCGAGTGCGAGTGCTGCGGAATGTCCGAAGAGTGCACCCCCAAGTACATCAGCCGTGTTAAGGCATTCTTCTGCGGGAAATGGGTCTGCGGCCTCTGCTCCGAGGCGGTGAAAGAGCAAGTAAGGAAGAACCCCGCGGCCTCTCTGCAGGAGGCGCTGGAGTCCCACATGGCTCTCTGCATGAAGTTCCACAGGACAATTAGAGCCAACCCCAAGCTCTCCTTTGCTAGTTCCATGAGGGACATCGCCAAGAGGAGCTCGCAGAGAAGGACGTCGAACAGCTTCTTTGGGGTAAAGATGGGAAGAATCGCAAGCTGCGGCGCTCGGTTTAATCTCGAGGTCGACAGTTCCCCGATTCAGTGAAACTTTCGCTTCCTGTTGGGGTGCGTATGAACTTCAGACTAAGGACTGTCATGTATGGAAATTTGTGGGCGATGTTAAGCAGTTCATGAACACGGCACTAAGTGCCCGATACTAAGTGAATCCTGCTGTGCGAGCGGGAATTATATAAAGATGAAGAATGTTGACCACGATGATTCGGTTGATTTTGCGTATTCATGCTTTTATTTCTTGAGTGTAAGAAGAACTCACTAAATGTACATAATCACTACATACGATTGATAATGAATGGACGAAAGGGGTACTTTCTTCTAGTAAAGCCAACGTAATTGTTTCTTGTGGTTATTTGGTCTTAACTCCTTTATATTGAACAAAATTATTTGTCAAAATCCTGTATTTTTTTTCCATTAAATTTTGTCCTAAAATTATCACTCTTTTTTCATAGTAACTTGACCTAATAAGCTTTATTTAACAGGTAACTCACTCCTAAAAGATTTGCAACAACCCCCTCACCGTTTCTCTCTCCCTCTTCTCTCTCTCTCGCGCTCTCCATTAACTCCGCAGTGTTAAAAGTTTGAGACATTGTTTCACAAAAAACGATATGCCGACAACCTCTCCATCAGTGCACTCAGCTTGCAGAGAGCTAAAACGAAATTAGCTTCTTCAATTAAATAGATAACTTATTTAAGGAACAAACGTCTAAGTCAACGGTCCAAAGAACTAATTCCCTGTCTCATATGATTCGTCAAAAACTAGCAAGAAATTCCCCGTCCAGTTTGTTGTGTAACTATCTGCGACTGCTCATTGCCTCCACTGAATCCTCCGCATATGCTATCTTACCCAGAATCGCAATCAACCAAATCATCCTGGCGCACTGCCAGAATCTCTCATACAAGGTAAGCTAAACTTTTAAAGTAATTATATTAAAATTCCTTATGAACAATTCGCAACACGATTTAAGATGGAACATCATCCACTATCAGATAAGACATCAGATAAATGTTATAAAAAAATTGACCAAGGGCTCAATGAACCCAAACCTCCTAGATCTGCCTAATCGAATTAGCCAAAAATATATTGAATGGATGCTGATTGCCTCATGAATTACTTCCCTGGAAGGATTTGAGCTTCCCACTGATCGGGTCGAGCCGCCCATGATATCTGCTCTGTTTCGGACCATTCCCGTTAGTTGCATGATAATCCCACAGTCCAGTTTTCAGAGGAAAGTGGCAGACAAGGAGACGCTGGGGGCAAAAGAATTGAGAATTCAAGAGCTCAGGTACTTTTCCCAGCCTTTTCCCCTTCTAGCTTCTCAGCCTTTATCAGAACAGACTGTTCCATGTCTTCTTGATATTGTCTCAATCTGAAACAGATAGTCGACGACGTTGCCATGAACACAGATCGGGGGAATATCTTCTACAAAAGGAAAAGGGGAAGAAAACTCAACCTGTCACAGAGGCTGGAATCTCCCACCGCCAGGATCTCCCGTGAGACAGAGACTATAGGACGAGAAGAGAGCGAGGGAGCGAGAGAGAGAGAGAGAGGGAGAGAGATAGAGACAGGCCACTGACAATCTCCCGTGAAGCACTCAGCGGCTTCCGACTCCAGATAGTTGACCTCCCCTGTTGCCTCCTTCCCGTTCTCTTGTTATTAGAAGCGATGATATGAAACGGTTACCCACGCTCCGTCGTAACGTGTCCCACGTTCCCCGGAGCAAACGCCTGAGTTGCAGGAGGTGGAACGATTCGTTCATTACGTGGTTTTGACCGTTTCTTCCGTGGCACGTGGAGGACATCCAAGGGTCTACCAGTATCCTTCTGTTGAGCATATTCGATGAGAGATCCAGCACGGCCAGGATGTCGCCAGACCTTAGGTCAGAAGAGATACCACCGAGAAACTGGTTCACCCAAAGCTGTAGCACTCGAAGCAGAGAAAGTGGGATGACAGACGCCGGCATATTCGTTTCTGGCAATTGGAAAAGAAATGGAGGATTTCTCCGGAGAGTTTGTTGTCGCTGAGATCTAGATATGTTGAGGTGTTCGATCCCGTGGAAAGCAGATCCCAAGTGGAGCCTCTCATGAGAGATTTTTATGCAGAACATCAATACCCAGTACATTGATGATTATGATTCTTACGAGCTCCGGACGGATCCCTCCGACGAACTCGTTGCTGCTCAGCGTTAGGGGCCGGACCCTCTGCAGCTCGGAGATTTCGACTACATGGGTCCCCCAATCCTGCTCATTCCTGGCAAGTAATAGTTTAGCCTACATCAGACTTACTCAGAAGCTCACTCTTATGCTCAAGAAAAATGGACACGGGTTTTGGATCTGGCACAACTCTTATGCTCCTTGAATATGGAAGACTGCGAAAGACGGAAACTGAAGAAATCAGAGCTTCGTCCATATACTCCCCCTCCAGCTGCTGACGTTTCCAGCCGCAAAGGCTGTTGTTGGTGCAGCTGCTTCTCCAGTCAAACAGGGCCTTCTTCCAAACCAACCTGAAATAGAAGGAACAACTGAGCCGCCTTAGCATTGAACTGTGTTGCCCTACCACTACCGGCCGCCAACCGGTCAGGTCATATCACTGTTGTTGTCTTCACCAAGGTGAGGAAATGGAGAGATGTAGAGTGGTAAAGTGGTAATTCAGACTGGTACAGGTTATATAGTTCGAAGTTGTTGGTTTTTAAAACTCAAAACTCAAGTGGAAACTAGTGTGCACCTTTACGACAGAAAATTGCTTTTAATATTATCTTATACATGACATTTCTTGATAGAATAGGTTATATGAAAGTCAACTTTTGGGAAATGGTCAATGTACAGGATGTATAAATAACTCAGAATAATCATCAGATTTGGTATTATAGCAAACCAGCGGGCAATAAAGACCGGTTTCTGCAACCCGGAGTACTTTCTAATATTACGCAGAATGTGACTATTCTTAATGCACTACTTCACATGAAAACCAACTATCTAGAGTTTTCAAGTGGAAGATATAAGTAATGCAAGTGCAATTCGACAGAGACCGTCGTTTCTGCTACCAGGTTAGAGTGATTACTCTCCGGCTCAAAACTAATTAGCAAAATGAAAACCATACTGATTTTTGAATAATCGATTTAACGTTATTATTAGTTACCAATTTTATCTTCTCCTAGTATTAGCCACTCCTCTTTATATGCCTCCCTCTCCTTGAAATTCGCGTTGCATCTCATATTTGCGATGTTGGATGTTGCATCCCATGCCAAGTGTAGATTCCGCTGAAGGAAGGTTGGGCTATACATTGAGGAAAGGAGTCTTAGATGGAGAAGTGCCGGTTTGAGGAGGAAAACTTGATTCCGCCTGTAACGTACCTCCCGGCCTCCGTGAGAAGATGGATCCCTTTGCAGATCTGAGTGCATTGGGGGAGGAGGGGTAGTATGTAACCCGTGCGCGCTGGCTGAGGTAAGCCAGCCATGGGAGCTTGGACGAATTTAATTCCCAATGGGTGCGAAGTATCCCCAGATTTCAGAGAGCTCCATTGGTTGCTCCCGGGTTTCCCCCCCGTTTCACACGGGTTTGAGATTATTAGGAAGATCTTTTCATATCTTCAATGCTGTCTCCCTCAAGGAGGTTCTTTCAATGGCGTAGGATGAGAAAATAACGACAGAAAGGAAAAGCAAAGCGGTTAACGACTGTAGAAAGGGTTCTTATCGTAGCAGAGAATGTTACACTGCATGCTCCGTAAGATATTTGTCAAGCCTGACAAAATACCGAGTTCAGCATCCAAAGACTGAACTTTACACCATGCGAGATGCTCTCTTTGTGTCTAAACAATGGGAATTGATGAAGTGTGGTGCCCTCAGCACACTTCATGATGTTATCCCAGATAACTTAGCTCAACCGACACATGAATGTGTCGTTTTCCTCATTTCATAGAAATGCCCGGCAGCCGTTTCCCCTCGTCCTCAACGTGCGAGAAGAAATGCAGATGTGAGTAAATGGAAGCAGCAATGGAGTTTTTCTCAATGTTTCTTTCTGGGCAATGAGCTTTTCCTCAATCTAATAGTCGCGTGGTTCACGATACATGTTGCGGCCACAGGGGCCTTCCTGGAGGGGAAGGAAGGTCATCGTCCCCTTCATCTTTCACACTCCCGGGGAATAGCTCACGAGAAGGCTCATTACATTCATCAAAAGGCTACGCCCATAGGGTAGGCACGAGTTTGGATGGTCCCTTCTTTGTAGACTAGCTACACTCGGGCTTCCTCCTTTCTCCCCCTCCACACGGATGCCTCGCGTTACTGCTCTCCTCTTCGAGTCGTTCCCTCTCCCTCTCCGGGAAGTCGCAACCTTTGTTCCTGGCGCCGCAAAGTATCTACAATGGTATTACTTTTACCGGCCAAAAGAGTTCTTTCGCCTGATCTCATAAAAGAGCGGATGATATCCTGAGTTTGGAGATTGATGCCCATCTTATGTGCTCTTAGTCTAAATTTTGTCCGAGTCCGCACATCTCCCAGTGTCCATTGCCAACAGTCGCCGAAACTCTGTGTTCGCCACGCGCAAAGCTCGACAGCTGGATCGGTTAGTTATTAATAATGGAAGATGCGTGTCATGGATACGAAGAAGTAGCCTGGGGGCGAGATGTCGGCATGGTAGAAGTATACCAATTATTTACTACTTAGACATGATTACTGAATGGAGACGGGATAAAAGAATCGAGCCATCGAACTCGAGATCGATTGATCGTGAGTGCAGTAGACTCATATACCTTAAACTATAGAGAAACCCCATTCAATAAGAGAGTATACGGGCATATCTATCAGAAATATTGATTTCTCGACGGTCTGTAGAGAATTGGACTATCTAGAAGCTCGTTACAGCTATAGGATTTAACTTCTACATCCTACGTGGTATTTGATCGAAGCACCTGGCGCCTTTCTTCCCTGTTCATTCATACGCAAAGCTGGAGAACAAAGGACACCGTCGGCCGCTATCTCTCCGTGAAAGCTCACGAGCGGAGATCGAAACTGCGTGGGATCCTCATGACGTTTACAACCTTCAGATCCTCTCGAACGTCGTGGGTAATTCGCATAATGTTGCCGGGGATCTGACTGAATCCATGCACCGCTTCAGCGATCCTCCCAACTTCATCCCCCGCGGCAACGTCGTCAATTTGGACATTTAATGCCGGGGCGAAGCTCCCAAGCCACACAGAGATCTTTCCGTGCTGCTTGAAAAGTCTCTGACAGGAACAGCGGAAAGCCCCGGCCGATCCTTCTCGCCACCTTATCCCGCTTTTGTTATACGAGACTAGGTTCCTTCCCCTTGGAGCTACTCCAACACTTGGAACGGGCTGTGGCCCGCCGACGCCGTCTATAAATACGGAAGACAGCTCCCATCCCCCGCGCTTTTCAGCTAAGCAAACGAGGGAGGAAGAGATTCGATGGCTACTCAGGTCCCAGCGAACTCTCACCTGCCCCTCAAAAGAGGCAATGAAGACGAGAGCCTGCCTCCTCTCAAGGTAGAGGCTCGCTTCCATTTTTATCGTTACAGGTGTTTCTGTGTTGCATCCATTTTCCGCTGGTGCTCATACTCCTTCTCGCATTGTTTCCAGATTGATCGGTCACTAAGAAGAGTCGTCTCAGAAATCTCCCCGGAAACCGATGACATAATGGTGGAGATCGAAGAGGAGATGATCGAGTGCGAGTGCTGCGGAATGTCCGAAGAGTGCACCCCCAAGTACATCAGCCGTGTTAAGGCATTCTTCTGCGGGAAATGGGTCTGCGGCCTCTGCTCCGAGGCGGTGAAAGAGCAAGTAAGGAAGAACCCCGCGGCCTCTCTGCAGGAGGCGCTGGAGTCCCACATGGCTCTCTGCATGAAGTTCCACAGGACAATTAGAGCCAACCCCAAGCTCTCCTTTGCTAGTTCCATGAGGGACATCGCCAAGAGGAGCTCGCAGAGAAGGACGTCGAACAGCTTCTTTGGGGTAAAGATGGGAAGAATCGCAAGCTGCGGCGCTCGGTTTAATCTCGAGGTCGACAGTTCCCCGATTCAGTGAAACTTTCGCTTCCTGTTGGGGTGCGTATGAACTTCAGACTAAGGACTGTCATGTATGGAAATTTGTGGGCGATGTTAAGCAGTTCATGAACACGGCACTAAGTGCCCGATACTAAGTGAATCCTGCTGTGCGAGCGGGAATTATATAAAGATGAAGAATGTTGACCACGATGATTCGGTTGATTTTGCGTATTCATGCTTTTATTTCTTGAGTGTAAGAAGAACTCACTAAATGTACATAATCACTACATACGATTGATAATGAATGGACGAAAGGGGTACTTTCTTCTAGTAAAGCCAACGTAATTGTTTCTTGTGGTTATTTGGTCTTAACTCCTTTATATTGAACAAAATTATTTGTCAAAATCCTGTATTTTTTTTCCATTAAATTTTGTCCTAAAATTATCACTCTTTTTTCATAGTAACTTGACCTAATAAGCTTTATTTAACAGGTAACTCACTCCTAAAAGATTTGCAACAACCCCCTCACCGTTTCTCTCTCCCTCTTCTCTCTCTCTCGCGCTCTCCATTAACTCCGCAGTGTTAAAAGTTTGAGACATTGTTTCACAAAAAACGATATGCCGACAACCTCTCCATCAGTGCACTCAGCTTGCAGAGAGCTAAAACGAAATTAGCTTCTTCAATTAAATAGATAACTTATTTAAGGAACAAACGTCTAAGTCAACGGTCCAAAGAACTAATTCCCTGTCTCATATGATTCGTCAAAAACTAGCAAGAAATTCCCCGTCCAGTTTGTTGTGTAACTATCTGCGACTGCTCATTGCCTCCACTGAATCCTCCGCATATGCTATCTTACCCAGAATCGCAATCAACCAAATCATCCTGGCGCACTGCCAGAATCTCTCATACAAGGTAAGCTAAACTTTTAAAGTAATTATATTAAAATTCCTTATGAACAATTCGCAACACGATTTAAGATGGAACATCATCCACTATCAGATAAGACATCAGATAAATGTTATAAAAAAATTGACCAAGGGCTCAATGAACCCAAACCTCCTAGATCTGCCTAATCGAATTAGCCAAAAATATATTGAATGGATGCTGATTGCCTCATGAATTACTTCCCTGGAAGGATTTGAGCTTCCCACTGATCGGGTCGAGCCGCCCATGATATCTGCTCTGTTTCGGACCATTCCCGTTAGTTGCATGATAATCCCACAGTCCAGTTTTCAGAGGAAAGTGGCAGACAAGGAGACGCTGGGGGCAAAAGAATTGAGAATTCAAGAGCTCAGGTACTTTTCCCAGCCTTTTCCCCTTCTAGCTTCTCAGCCTTTATCAGAACAGACTGTTCCATGTCTTCTTGATATTGTCTCAATCTGAAACAGATAGTCGACGACGTTGCCATGAACACAGATCGGGGGAATATCTTCTACAAAAGGAAAAGGGGAAGAAAACTCAACCTGTCACAGAGGCTGGAATCTCCCACCGCCAGGATCTCCCGTGAGACAGAGACTATAGGACGAGAAGAGAGCGAGGGAGCGAGAGAGAGAGAGAGAGGGAGAGAGATAGAGACAGGCCACTGACAATCTCCCGTGAAGCACTCAGCGGCTTCCGACTCCAGATAGTTGACCTCCCCTGTTGCCTCCTTCCCGTTCTCTTGTTATTAGAAGCGATGATATGAAACGGTTACCCACGCTCCGTCGTAACGTGTCCCACGTTCCCCGGAGCAAACGCCTGAGTTGCAGGAGGTGGAACGATTCGTTCATTACGTGGTTTTGACCGTTTCTTCCGTGGCACGTGGAGGACATCCAAGGGTCTACCAGTATCCTTCTGTTGAGCATATTCGATGAGAGATCCAGCACGGCCAGGATGTCGCCAGACCTTAGGTCAGAAGAGATACCACCGAGAAACTGGTTCACCCAAAGCTGTAGCACTCGAAGCAGAGAAAGTGGGATGACAGACGCCGGCATATTCGTTTCTGGCAATTGGAAAAGAAATGGAGGATTTCTCCGGAGAGTTTGTTGTCGCTGAGATCTAGATATGTTGAGGTGTTCGATCCCGTGGAAAGCAGATCCCAAGTGGAGCCTCTCATGAGAGATTTTTATGCAGAACATCAATACCCAGTACATTGATGATTATGATTCTTACGAGCTCCGGACGGATCCCTCCGACGAACTCGTTGCTGCTCAGCGTTAGGGGCCGGACCCTCTGCAGCTCGGAGATTTCGACTACATGGGTCCCCCAATCCTGCTCATTCCTGGCAAGTAATAGTTTAGCCTACATCAGACTTACTCAGAAGCTCACTCTTATGCTCAAGAAAAATGGACACGGGTTTTGGATCTGGCACAACTCTTATGCTCCTTGAATATGGAAGACTGCGAAAGACGGAAACTGAAGAAATCAGAGCTTCGTCCATATACTCCCCCTCCAGCTGCTGACGTTTCCAGCCGCAAAGGCTGTTGTTGGTGCAGCTGCTTCTCCAGTCAAACAGGGCCTTCTTCCAAACCAACCTGAAATAGAAGGAACAACTGAGCCGCCTTAGCATTGAACTGTGTTGCCCTACCACTACCGGCCGCCAACCGGTCAGGTCATATCACTGTTGTTGTCTTCACCAAGGTGAGGAAATGGAGAGATGTAGAGTGGTAAAGTGGTAATTCAGACTGGTACAGGTTATATAGTTCGAAGTTGTTGGTTTTTAAAACTCAAAACTCAAGTGGAAACTAGTGTGCACCTTTACGACAGAAAATTGCTTTTAATATTATCTTATACATGACATTTCTTGATAGAATAGGTTATATGAAAGTCAACTTTTGGGAAATGGTCAATGTACAGGATGTATAAATAACTCAGAATAATCATCAGATTTGGTATTATAGCAAACCAGCGGGCAATAAAGACCGGTTTCTGCAACCCGGAGTACTTTCTAATATTACGCAGAATGTGACTATTCTTAATGCACTACTTCACATGAAAACCAACTATCTAGAGTTTTCAAGTGGAAGATATAAGTAATGCAAGTGCAATTCGACAGAGACCGTCGTTTCTGCTACCAGGTTAGAGTGATTACTCTCCGGCTCAAAACTAATTAGCAAAATGAAAACCATACTGATTTTTGAATAATCGATTTAACGTTATTATTAGTTACCAATTTTATCTTCTCCTAGTATTAGCCACTCCTCTTTATATGCCTCCCTCTCCTTGAAATTCGCGTTGCATCTCATATTTGCGATGTTGGATGTTGCATCCCATGCCAAGTGTAGATTCCGCTGAAGGAAGGTTGGGCTATACATTGAGGAAAGGAGTCTTAGATGGAGAAGTGCCGGTTTGAGGAGGAAAACTTGATTCCGCCTGTAACGTACCTCCCGGCCTCCGTGAGAAGATGGATCCCTTTGCAGATCTGAGTGCATTGGGGGAGGAGGGGTAGTATGTAACCCGTGCGCGCTGGCTGAGGTAAGCCAGCCATGGGAGCTTGGACGAATTTAATTCCCAATGGGTGCGAAGTATCCCCAGATTTCAGAGAGCTCCATTGGTTGCTCCCGGGTTTCCCCCCCGTTTCACACGGGTTTGAGATTATTAGGAAGATCTTTTCATATCTTCAATGCTGTCTCCCTCAAGGAGGTTCTTTCAATGGCGTAGGATGAGAAAATAACGACAGAAAGGAAAAGCAAAGCGGTTAACGACTGTAGAAAGGGTTCTTATCGTAGCAGAGAATGTTACACTGCATGCTCCGTAAGATATTTGTCAAGCCTGACAAAATACCGAGTTCAGCATCCAAAGACTGAACTTTACACCATGCGAGATGCTCTCTTTGTGTCTAAACAATGGGAATTGATGAAGTGTGGTGCCCTCAGCACACTTCATGATGTTATCCCAGATAACTTAGCTCAACCGACACATGAATGTGTCGTTTTCCTCATTTCATAGAAATGCCCGGCAGCCGTTTCCCCTCGTCCTCAACGTGCGAGAAGAAATGCAGATGTGAGTAAATGGAAGCAGCAATGGAGTTTTTCTCAATGTTTCTTTCTGGGCAATGAGCTTTTCCTCAATCTAATAGTCGCGTGGTTCACGATACATGTTGCGGCCACAGGGGCCTTCCTGGAGGGGAAGGAAGGTCATCGTCCCCTTCATCTTTCACACTCCCGGGGAATAGCTCACGAGAAGGCTCATTACATTCATCAAAAGGCTACGCCCATAGGGTAGGCACGAGTTTGGATGGTCCCTTCTTTGTAGACTAGCTACACTCGGGCTTCCTCCTTTCTCCCCCTCCACACGGATGCCTCGCGTTACTGCTCTCCTCTTCGAGTCGTTCCCTCTCCCTCTCCGGGAAGTCGCAACCTTTGTTCCTGGCGCCGCAAAGTATCTACAATGGTATTACTTTTACCGGCCAAAAGAGTTCTTTCGCCTGATCTCATAAAAGAGCGGATGATATCCTGAGTTTGGAGATTGATGCCCATCTTATGTGCTCTTAGTCTAAATTTTGTCCGAGTCCGCACATCTCCCAGTGTCCATTGCCAACAGTCGCCGAAACTCTGTGTTCGCCACGCGCAAAGCTCGACAGCTGGATCGGTTAGTTATTAATAATGGAAGATGCGTGTCATGGATACGAAGAAGTAGCCTGGGGGCGAGATGTCGGCATGGTAGAAGTATACCAATTATTTACTACTTAGACATGATTACTGAATGGAGACGGGATAAAAGAATCGAGCCATCGAACTCGAGATCGATTGATCGTGAGTGCAGTAGACTCATATACCTTAAACTATAGAGAAACCCCATTCAATAAGAGAGTATACGGGCATATCTATCAGAAATATTGATTTCTCGACGGTCTGTAGAGAATTGGACTATCTAGAAGCTCGTTACAGCTATATGATTTAACTTCTACATCCTACGTGGTATTTGATCGAAGCACCTGGCGCCTTTCTTCCCTGTTCATTCATACGCAAAGCTGGAGAACAAAGGACACCGTCGGGCGCTCTCTCTCCGTGAAAGCTCACGAGCGGAGATCGAAACTGCGTGGGATCCTCATGACGTTTACAACCTTCGGATCCTCTCGAACGTCGTGGGTAATTCGCATAATGTTGCCGGGGATCTGACTGAATCCATGCACCGCTTCAGCGATCCTCCCAACTTCATCCCCCGCGGCAACGTCGTCAATTTGGACATTTAATGCCGGGGCGAAGCTCCCAAGCCACACATAGATCTTTCCGTGCTGCTTGAAAAGTCTCTGACAGGAACAGCGGAAAGCCCCGGCCGATCCTTCTCGCCACCTTATCCCGCTTTTGTTATACGAGACTAGGTTCCTTCCCCTTGGAGCTACTCCAACACTTGGAACGGGCTGTGGCCCGCCGACGCCGTCTATAAATACGGAAGACAGCTCCCATCCCCCGCGCTTTTCAGCTAAAGCAAACGAGGGAGGAAGAGATTCGATGGCTACTCAGGTCCCAGCGAACTCTCACCTGCCCCTCAAAAGAGGCAATGAAGACGAGAGCCTGCCTCCTCCCAAGGTAGAGGCTCGCTTCCATTTTTATCGTTACAGGTGTTTCTGTGTTGCATCCATTTTCCGGCTGGTGCCCCATTTTTATCGTTACAGGTGTTTCTGTGTTGCATCCATTTTCCGCTGGTGCTCATACTCCTCGCATTGTTTCCAGATTGATCGGTCACTAAGAAGAGTCGTCTCAGAAATCTCCCCGGAAACCGATGACATAATGGTGGAGATCGAAGAGGAGATGATCGAGTGCGAGTGCTGCGGAATGTCCGAAGAGTGCACCCCCAAGTACATCAGCCGTGTTAAGGCATTCTTCTGCGGGAAATGGGTCTGCGGCCTCTGCTCCGAGGCGGTGAAAGAGCAAGTAAGGAAGAACCCCGCGGCCTCTCTGCAGGAGGCGCTGGAGTCCCACATGGCTCTCTGCATGAAGTTCCACAGGACAATCAGAGCCAACCCCAAGCTCTCCTTTGCTAGTTCCATGAGGGACATCGCCAAGAGGAGCTCGCAGAGAAGGACGTCGAACAGCTTCTTTGGGGTAAAGATGGGAAGAATCGCAAGCTGCGGTGCTCGGTTTAATCTCGAGGTCGACAGTTCCCCGATTCAGTGAAACTTTCGCTTCCTGTTGGGGTGCGTATGAACTTCAGACTAAGGACTGTCATGTATGGAAATTTGTGGGCGATGTTAAGCAGTTCATGAACACGGCACTAAGTGCCCGATACTAAGTGAATCCTGCTGTGCGAGCGGGAATTATATAAAGATGAAGAATGTTGACCACGATGATTCGGTTGATTTTGCTTATTCATGCTTTTATTTCTTGAGTGTACGAAGAACTCACTAAATGTACATAATCACTACATACGATTGATAATGAATGGACGAAAGGGGTACTTTCTGCTAGTAAAGCCAACGTAATTGTTTCTTGTGGTTATTTGGTCTTAACTCCTTTATATTGAACAAAATTATTTGTCAGAATCCTGTATTTTTTTTCCATTAAACTTTTAGTCCTAAAATTATCACTCTTTTTTCATAGTAACTTGACCTAATAAGCTTTATTTAACAGGTAACTCACTCCTAAAAGATTTGCAACAACCCCCTCACCGTTTCTCTCTCCCTCTTCTCTCTCTCTCGCTCTCCATTAACTCCGCAGTGTTAAAAGTTTGAGACATTGTTTCACAAAAAACGATATGCCGACAACCTCTCCATCAGTGCACTCAGCTTGCAGAGAGCTAAAACGAAATTAGCTTCTTCAATTAAATAGATAACTTTTTAAGGAACAAACGTCTAAGTCAACGGTCCAAAGAACTAATTCCCTGTCTCATATGATTCGTCAAAAACTAGCAAGAAATTCCCCGTCCAGTTTGTTGTGTAACTATCTGCAACTGCTCATTGCCTCCACTGAATCCTCCGCATATGCTATCTTACCCAGAATCGCAATCAACCAAATCATCCTGGCGCACTGCCAGAATCTCTCATACAAGGTAAGCTAAACTTTTAAAGTAATTATATTAAAATTTCTTAAGAACAATTCGCAACACGATTTAAGATGGAACATCATCCACTATCAGATAAGACATCAGATAAATGTTATAAAAAAATTGACCAAGGGCTCAATGAACCCAAACCTCCTAGATCTGCCTAATCGAATTAGCCAAAAATATACTGAATGGATGCTGATTGCCTCATGAATTACTTCCCTGGAAGGATTTGAGCTTCCCACCGATCGGGTCGAGCCGCCCATGATATCTGCTCTGTTTTGGACCATTCCCATTAGTTGCATGATAATCCCACAGTCCAGTTTTCAGAGGAAAGTGGCAGACAAGGAGACGCTGGGGGGAAAAGAATTGAGAATTCAAGAGCTCAGGTACTTTTCCCAGCCTTCCCCTTCTAGCTTCTCAGCCTTTATCAGAACAGACTGTTCCATGTCTTCTTGATATTGGCTCAATCTGAAACAGATAGTCGAGGACGTTGCCATAAACACAGATGGGGGGAATATCTTCTATAAAAGGAAAAGGGGAAGAAAACTCAACCTGTCACAGAGGCTGGAATCTCCCACCGCCAGGATCTTTATGGCCAACAAAGCTGCATTGTATGCGTTTCCTATTGCAACAGTCGCAACTGGGACACCTTTGGGCATCTGTGGAGTCTCAACAAGGTTAGGAAGTTTGGGCTTCGGGTTTGTACATTCAGAAATAAGATTACAAAATTGAAGATATCCCAGGAAAGACATTGAGCATAATAAGCCCAGATGGGAATTTTTCTGGTTGAATTTCTCTATCCAGAAACTATTGCACTAGAAATATAAAATGGTCTACCGGATAAAATTTCAAGCATTCCATCTAGACAAAGTCAAAGATCTCAGATACAGGGCAAGGCTTCACAAGTCAGCCCCCATATCTCGGCATCCGGGCCAATTCCACCTAGGCATTCTTAAACTTTATATAGCAAAAACTATACGAAAATATGGAGTTCTAATTTGAATGATGCATAAATGTGATACAAGTACCGAGTTTCACAACAGACCTGAACAATTGAAAGGAGGGAATCAACTCCATTCATTGCAGCCGTTTTCACAGGAACTCCAATAACTGGTAATGTGGTTAGCGAAGCAACCATACCTAAAAAATAAATAAAATTGTCACTAATTTGGCACAAAAAATGGCGAAGGAGAAGCTGAAATCTGAATCCTTGAGGGATCTAAATAACCAGGTAAATGTGCTGCTCCGCCAGCACCAGCGATGATTGCATGAATTCCTCTATTCTTTGCGGATAAAGCATACGAATACATTCTTTCAGGTGTCCGGTGTGCTGAAACAATTGTTATCTGAAAAAAGGTGACGAAAAATGAATTGACACCTGAAGTAAAAGTTAAATGGCCCTGGGATCCAAAAATATTAGATCCAAAAGGGCTAACCTCAAATGGAACATCAAATGTCTTCAAAACTTCTGCAGCATCCTTCATTATGGGAAGATCAGAATCAGATCCCATTATAATTGCAACACGAGGGTTCCTTGCATCTACCAATAAGATGATAATACGTTACTACAGATGAACCTACAGCAGCCAATAAGGCATTAGAAATGGCAAAAGCTAGAGAAGGGAAACCTGCAACATGATCCCCCAGATTTTCATTGTTCAACATTGAGTTCAAGTGTGACTTCACTGTCCTCGTTGAAGGACCTACAATTGTGATATGGCCCATCTTCCGCTGTTTCCGCATATCTACAGGGTCGAGACAAACAATACTAATAGGTAAGAGTGTCAATAAACTTCCACCACGAAATAGAATCATGGCAATATTCGCGAAGTTCCCACCTGGCTTATCATACCAATGAACGGATGCTCCAGGAATGATTAAAGCCCTTGCCATCAGCTGATGTGCCAAAAGGAAACCTGCTTCTCCCTAAATTAATATTATTCACATTCGAAATCAACTTAAGCGACGTAGGCAGACATCTTTGGGATTGATGAAAAAAGGAGAAAGTCTGGTGCTAGACAATGCCCATTTTCTATATAGTTCACGTAAAAGAGGTTTCATGAGCAAGGAGGCTTGGAGGAAGATTACTTCTTAACCATTATGCTTTAATCTGTTATTCTGTGATTGGATAACTTCAACATACGATCTCCTTGCCAGCAAAGTTCTAGGTAGAGAACCTAAGAATTGGACGTCTTTTAAGCAACAGAAATTGAAAGGGTCTCACTATCTGTGGAGAACCCACTACAACGACCAAGACATGAACATACCACATGTGAGTGAGCAGCAATCTCATCTATGACATCAATTTGAAAGCAAGTAGCACATGTTTCATTCAAGAAGCCTCCTAGTTCAAGATCCTCACACCCACGGTTCAAAGCTGAGGAACAAGTCATGGTTGGACACAAAACTGGAAACACAAAAGTGCTTATGAATCCAAATTCACGATCTAATAGCTCAAATGGTTTATCTTGCATACCATAAAAAATGAACAGGAATCTATAAATCTGCAACCAGTCATTAGAAATCAACCGCTTCAAAAATGTTTCAAAAGTCACCTCATCTTCACCCAGTATGTTATACATTATTGCTGCTGGAACTTTCATGGAGGGATCACCAAGTGGAAGACCAATAACAGCCCGCAAGTGCTGCTCATACTGCGAGGTATAGCATGATTCAATTGTGTGGTGACCACTATTATGAGGTCTAGGTGCTACTTCATTCAGCAGAACCTACAAGAAAATATGAGAATTTACCATATGTCAGCATCCATCAAACTAAAGAAGCATCTCAAGATCAACATATCATGAAGATGTAAAATATACCTGTCCGTCATTTGTTAAAAACAACTCAACAGCAAAAACTCCAGCCCCTTCTAGTGAACTGACAGCCTTTTCAGCAACGTCACAAGATCGCTTTCTTATTACGTGAGGTACATCAGCAGGTGCTTCCACAATGTGGCAAATGTTATCCCTGACAATACCACAAGCATCTATGAGGATTCTAGGATATCCTGACTGAACACAAGTTACCAAAGGAGAGTTGACGAAACTCCCATAAAAGGTACAGTAAAAAAATGGGAGCAAACAAAATTACGACTGCAGCATCTTACTTATGTACAGTCTCGACCACAGAATAGCACAAAATTGTACCATCTCTTCCTCTTCCAACAATAACAGACAACTCCTAGAGAAAACAACAAAGCATAAGACAAGATTTTCAGAACAAAGACATGTCTGAGTCAGAAACATGGCACAAATAAATTATAAAATCTAAAAAGTAAGCTTGTGGGATTGAAGCTATGGTGACATTCTCGAAAAATATCTCAAAACCAAGGCACAAGCGAAAGTTAATAACAAATAAAAGGATGTGTGAACATTACACATTGATTGGTACAAAAGAATAGGAAAAATAAAAATTCCATGCATAAATGTATCACTTTACTTCATGAACAATGCTTATCCAAAAACAATATGTTTCAAACCAAAATTCACCCACTTCCCAGCATGGCAACAATATCGAATCAAAATCATCACTGAATGATGATTAATCTATCGGATTTGATCTCAATGTGAGCACATATATATGAGCTGTATATTATGAGGCTATAATTAAGGTAATCCATACTAAAGTGATTTATTAAAGATTAATAAGGAATTATCACATCTCACGTAAGTATTGGGTTAAATATGCATAGCGACTGGGTCATTTTTCAATTTTATGAAGGGTAAAATTGGAAAAAGACATCAAGAGGTGGTTACTGTTCACTTATAAAAGAGTCATTCTTGAAGTATCCCATCACTTTAGGAGAAAAGGCCATCCGGTTCGGATGACTCTAGTGTGCTGATCTAAAAGGCCACAACCTCAGGTTTGGATCGAAATGGACTCAGTTATTATGTTCGCTCTAATTTTCGTTATCATTCTCTTGGACTTAACACTAGTTCATTCTTTTAATTCTCCATCATAATCAGGCCTGCTAGTTTAAACAAAGCGCCCAAATTTCAAGCAACTTGAATGGAGGTATCTATGCCATAAAATGTACAAATCAATGTAAAGAGAGGATGTATAAATATAAGTTATCAAAAATCACAGAAAAAGGAAATATACGAATAGCAGTTATTAAAAAAAAGAGAGGAATCAACCTTCACAAATGGTGTCCATTTTTCAACATATAAACCTCGATCATATCCTCCCAATGCTGCAGAGGAAGCAAAGTTAGAAGTTAGGCTTCGTTTATATTTTCTATGATCAAAGAGGGTTGCACAAATAATCACCAAATTCATTACTTAACAAGAAATTAGGATCCGTTTTAGTATCCTCCTAAAGAATGTGAGGAAAAGTGTGGTACAAAAGAAAATGTTCACTTAACACAATGAGCCAAAACTCGCCATCCCATAACCAATTTTCAAAGATAATAACATAATGGAGGATACTAAACATCTTGCCGACATGCAATGAGCGAATGTGAAAACATCTTGCGGTAGAGTCCAAGATCATGCACCTGAAACAGCAGAAGAAATTTCCTCTTTGTTGTAGGCAACAGCATTCCCACGGCCGTCATAAGCTAGTCGCCTGCTTTTGATCATTAAAGGGTAGCCAAACAGTTTACCAGTTTGTTCTGCCTCCTCCTGGTCATTTATCTACCACGAAATATTTTGAAAGGAAGGTAAGACACATTGAACACAGTAATTGAACGCGTCCAGATTAAGAAATAGCTGTGACACCTGCATAAAGTCCGTAACTGGAATTCCATGTTGAGAAAAATGAACCTTTTGTAGGTACTTATCCTGCAAAGAGAAATAAAATGACATAGAAATAAACGATGATGAATTTTAACTCTGAAGCTCGTTGAGACAATGCTTAGAACTGATTTATTAATTTACAATGGGTAGCGGATATCTGCATATTAAAAAATGTATACTTACCTGGATCATTCGTATTGTAGAAGCTTTCGGTTGACAATCTATTCCTTGCTGCTCGAGCTTCTCTAACGTAATAGCATCAACGTGTTCGATTTCAACAGTCACCACTCCACACCTATCTATCAAAGAGAAACTCCAACCACAGTACAAACTCGTTGAGAAGGAAGAAGAAAGAAATACGAAAGTCAATCCACCTTTTCGCAAACTCCCGAACAGTATCGCCATCATCGAAGCTCCCGACAACATGGTGGAAGGCAAGGGCACTCGCAGGGCAGTTCTCGAGAGGATCCAACGTCATTATTTTGATCGCCATTTTAGAAGCTGCTTGACAGAGCATACGTCCCAACTGTCCTCCTCCCAACACGCCCACGATGGTTTCAGAGATACCATGGACTGGTATCTCGTCCTTTCTACAAGAAAGAAACAATGAAAAAACGTCGGATTAATCCACTAAACATGACTATGTTCCTCATCCTGCAGTTCTCCCAATGTATGGGACAAGGTAAGTATTTCCCACAAGACTTCGAAAAATTCGCTTTGTCCAATATTTACGCACTATCAGAAACCTTAAACGTAGTGAGCGGCAAATGTTTGTTGAAATGCGCGAGCTTAGAGTCCAGAAAGAAAGCAAACTACTAAATACCCGTCCGGAGAACCGCCTCCATCTCGGAGCTCCGATCGAATGGGAGAGGAACGCGCTGTCATCCTTTTCTTCAGTAGGAGAGGGATTGCGATGTCCTTGCTGGGAATGAACAAAGAATAAGACCGGGAGGCGGGAACCACTCTGGAACAGACGCCGCCGGTCGGCGAGAGGCTGCGGTCGTCGGTTCGGAGCGAGCAACCGAGGGCACCACCCGCTGTGCAGCAGCGCAGCAGCATCGTTCGCCCCCTATCGCCTACCCTCTCGGCCACTCCAGTCCTCCCCGCCCCAACTCGCGAACGCTACTTCCAGGCCCCTGCAGAAGAACACCAGCGATGGCGGCTCACTCGACCCTCGTGGGCCCCACTAAATGTGAGCTCCAATTTCCATAACGCCATCCGTTTCAAGATTACATCTCCGCCGTCCGATTGCTGTTGGTAGGATCCATTCAACGGGTGTCCATCGAACCCCTGGTACGTGTGATAGGCCTGTGTGAAGGATTATCTGTGTTTTTCTAATAAAAGGATTTCGGCCCAAAAAAATTGAGTGAGGTCTCACCAAAATTTAGAAAATTATATAATATTTGATCACCTATCTGCCCCTCCCCCCTTTGAAGGATTATTTGTATTTTTCTAATAAAAGGATTTCGGCCCAAAATTGAGGAGGCCTCCCTCGGAAGATTGAGTGGGGTCTACTAGCCCAGATTTAGAATATTATGTAATCTTCAGCTATCTAGGCCCTCGCTTATAATCACATATTTATTTATTTATTAAAAAATAAGAAGATGCAAGATCATTCTTACCAGTATTTAGTCTTGAGATCCATAGCGTATAATATTTATTTATTAGTTTATTTTATCCGAACTTGGGTCATTTTAAAATACACGATCGTTGTGCAATTGCACCACCTATAGCCACCTGTTGACTTTCTATAAGCGCTCATAGAAAGACTCGCCCTTGGGGCGACATGTGGCACTGTGGTTCGCAGCGCATAATATTTATTTTAATTATCCAAAGTTAGTAAATATTAAGAATATTATTTTATATCTCGAGACTCTCCTGCAGAATGGGTCGTCGGCGAAGCATTTGCAAATGATTGTGAAACCTTATAAACTTGAGACAACACTAGATTTTGTACATGTTCCGGCGAGATATCAGCGCGACCTGACCCACTCACAGTGATGCAGTTATTTATCTACTCAGGACGACGGGGGCGGATGCCTAAGAACCCTAAAAAACCCGGAGGGAAGAGAAAAGGAGACCCAGGGATCCGCTAAAAACCGGGGAAAGATAGGGAGAGAGAGGCGTCATGGCCTCGTAGGGGGGAGGGAGAGCCGCGTTCTACCCTACAAAAACCCAAGGGATCGCGGGGAAGTAGTGCGTAGAGGGTTGTGGCAGAAAAACGCCGCCACCGGCGCCTCAACGGATGGTGGCGCCGCCGTTCTTCGCCTTGGCTATGGCGGGGAAGCAGCTGGAACTGCGGGTCATCCTGGGGTGGGCCTTGTCCCTGGGGCTGGTGGATTTGGACCTGCTGTTGGACCTCTTCAGCATCTCCCTCATCGCCTCCGCCTGGTACAGCACCGGATAAGTCCTGCCGAAACTGTTGAACCTGGCGCACACGCTCATGTGGGTGCCCACGGCCTCCTCCCTCCCCACACCCTTCTTCTCCACCTCCTCCTTCACCGCCTCCGAGCACAGCCCGCATACCCACCTCCCGCAGAACCTGTCGCGCACCCGGCGGATGTATTGAGGCGTGCACTCCTCCGACATGCCGCAGCACTCGCACTTGGCCTCCACCACCTCGGCGACGGCATCGTCGATCGTCACCTTGCTGAGGTCGAACGACCGGTCGGAGGCCACCCTGTGCAGGCCCTCCGTGGAGAGCCTTGGGGGCTTGTGGATGGTGTACGACCCCACGAGCGTCTCTCCGGGGGGCGCCATGCTGAGCAGAAGAGAGACTGAAACGGGATAGCTTTAGGGTAGAAGGAGAGCTTGGAACAGTTTCTGCCGACTGCGCCGGATAGAATCATCGTCCCGCATCCCACCATATTTATAGAATTGAGCAGCCTTGGAACTACGCATCTGGACCGCATACCCCTTAAAATCATCAAAAGCCTACGAGAAGCCACATGAAAACACTAGAGTTTCCGTGAAGATAGTAAGGAAAGTTCGTCCGCCATTAATGGCGACCCAGCAGGATCCTGAACCTTTTCCAGGATTCATCTTGACCACAGGCAACCGTCTTCGTCCTCCACAACCCAACCAAACTAGTGGCGTGGGGACATGCATGCACACTGGATTGCACTGAAACTGCTTATATCCACGAGATCCGATTTTGTGGACCACACGCATCCGTTGGTCTTCATGTGACGGTCGATGTGACTGCCTGAGGCCCTAAGTAAGCTACGTCGTGCAGCATCATTCTTACTCGATCGAGCTCGCCCATCGTGAGGTGAGGATAAGAGTGCGAGGTAGTTGAGATGGATAAGTACTGTCAGGAGATTTTTTGGGGGTTCTTAATTTTCACCTCCCAGAAAACTCTTAAATTACTGATTCGTTATAGTAGTTTTTGATATCTCGTGAAAGTCTCATTCATCATCACTCACTCAAGTTTGAAGAGAACCCATCTCCTCCGCCTCTCCCAGCATCCCCTAATTCGTCCCGAATAGCCTCTATATCTCACTCAAGCGAGGTTCTTCGTCATATTCATTAGTCATATAAGTCACATTGCATTCGGGGAACGTCAAGGGCTTATCAACAAAAAAAACTAGTTGGTTTCAAGTGGTGTAAAATATTGAAAAACACATGATTTAATGATAATTCGTGAAGTAGTCGGGGAAGAAAAGTTGAAAATTCCTTTTGACTTAGTTAAAAGTCAAAGATGTGCTGGTTACCACAAGTCTTTTGGGTTTTAATGGTTCTTGTTGGGCTTTCCCGAGCTGCCTTCTTCCTGATCGGGACAGAGCAACATAAGTCTGGTGATGCCGTCGAATCAATATAAACTACTGCGCCATGAACGATGGCGTATGCTGTTGATTACACGAACAGAGTTTTAAAACTATTAACAAGAAGATCAATTTCATTGAGATTATAACCTTGCTCGCGTTCAGTTTTATTCTGTGGTAGTCCGATTTCCATGATCCATATGATGGGCAAACGACTGCACGAATCTGATTTTTAGTTTTAAATGGCGATAGGAACAGTTCACGTGAGGGACGATTCCGGCCGGTTGTGAGGACTCATGCGGCTGCGGCTGATCAGACGCCAACGTCCTATGCATGGCAAATCTGGGGGAACTGTGACACGTCTCTTCTCCAACCATGAGATGATGGGTCGAAAGGAACTCGAGTCACGGGCAGCTTGATCAGTGAGAGGGAGGCAGAGACGATACTAACTAAATATCCATGACGGAAGTTGAAGAAACAAAGAGAGATGGTGAGGGACAAGATAGAAATGTGTGTGTGTGTGTGTGTGTGTGTCTGAGAGAGAGAGAGAGAGAGAAGGAGGTTTACACAACTTTGACTGTCAAGAAGCTGAGATGACGGAAAGATGTAGAGGGACATGCGAGGGAGTGCACACCAGAGTCAGATGAATGGATAGGGACCCCAGGGGTAGGGGGAGACAAGAGCCACAGCAGGAACGGAGGGAGGACGCGGGAGAGGGAGAGAGAGAGAGAGAGAGAGAGTTTACATTACTTTGACGGTCAAGAAGCTGAGACAACAGAAAGATGTGGAGGGATGTGCGAGACACAAGCAGACTCAGACGGGTGGATAGGGATGCCTGGGGTGGGGGAAGAGCCACGGAAGGAACGGAGGGAGGGAAGACGAGAGAGAGAGAGAGAGAGCCAACTTTGACACTAAAAACTTAGGAGAACAAAAAACTATCGAAGACATGAGAGGGAATGCCCACACACAGTCATATAGAGAAGTAGGTAAATAGAAAGAAAGATAGACGAAGGGTGGAAGGGAGGGAGAGAGAGAGAGAGAGAGAGAGAGAGAGAGGGAGGGAGGGAGGGGGAGAGTGTAGAAATGTATATAAATAGAGTAGCACAGCGGAAGAGAAAACATAACAGAGTAAGAAGCGATAGGTCTAGAAGTATGAAGACGTCGATAAAGTGATGTTCACACACCAGATAGAGTGGTAAGAGGAGAGGGAACCAAAAATAATAAATTCTCACAAGAAACATAATGTTCTAGCTGGAGTGAGCATAGGAAGAAAGCAGTAGAAGGACATGAGCCACTAGCCAAGAAAGGAGATGTAAAAAATGGGATACATCAAGAAGGTGAATGAGGCCTCATTTTACAGAGGTTAGTCTCAATAGTCAGAAGACGAAGAAGTTCCTTAGATACAGAAAAGTAGGAGATTCTCTCCTTTAACCATAGACTGAAGAAGTTAACCCTACAAGTATCCACCTTTGGCTTGTTTAGAATGGACATCTTCAACCTGCTAGTAATACTTTGAGAAAAAATAATAAACTTAAGACAATGTCCAAACTTGATTTGTGTGAGAGACTTTGTCATCATGCCTACATGATTATATTGAGTGCTGATTTTCTTGATAGAAATATCCCCATTAGAAAATTTATCACACACAAAGTAATATCTCACATCAATGTACTTTGTCTTTTCATAGAACATATGATATTTTCTGAGAAACTTTATGTTCTGACCATCACAAAAGAAGTTGAAAGTTTAATTTTGTGTGCTTAACTCAATGAAGAAACCCATCAACCAAATGTCATGTTTAATTGGCTCTGTAATGGCCATATATTTGGCACGTATCAAAGAGAGTCATAGTGAGCTGTAATGTGTCCTTACATAACATGACACAACCGCCAATGGTGGAGCAACCTTCTTTGCTCTAGATCACCAGCAAAATAAGAGTCAACATATCTAATGACTTCATCGTTGATTCTCCCAAAATGCAGGCAAACACATGTTCCACAAATATGTATGAAGATCTATTGGATTGCCTTCTAATGTCCTTTTCCAAGGTTTTTCATATAGCGGTTCACCACACCAACTACATATGAAAGATCAACATGTGTGTAGATCATAGCATACATTTATGAACCAAAAAGCAGCAGAATATGATACTATATCAAGATGTAGTACTTGCTCCCTGATCTCTATGGTTTTCTATGCTAAGAATTTTACTTGCTACATCAAGATCTTTCATTGTAAACTCTTTGTTGAGTTGATATTTGATCTCCTAAATCTTTATTACATCTTTTGCTACTAACAAAATGCCATCAGTTGAAGTATTCACAATTGTCATATTATCTCTAGTTGAAATACAAAATGATAAATAAGATAGTCGAATCTCTTATACCACTGACGAGGGGACTACTTTAACCCATAGAGTGACCTCTTGAGCTGAAAAACAAGATCTTTCTTTGAATCAACATAGCCTTATGGCTGCCCAATATAGTTCTCCTCCTCAAGTTCTCCATGAAAGAAAGAAGTCTTCATGTCTAGTTGTTGAAGCTCATTGTCATGTATGACAACTAAGTCAAGAATAGCCATGATAGAACTATGCTTGGCAGTAGGAGAAAACATGTATGTATAATCCACTCCAGAGATTTGACTTCATGTATGTCATCCTTGCACTTGAATACCTACTTGCAATGAATATATAGTTCTTCTTGAGTGACTCCATCTCCTCATTCATAGCTGCAATCCACTTGGCTGAATTAGAGTTGATTATCTTTGAATAGTAAGCTAGTTCTTTAAAGTTGGAAACATCTTCAGCCATAGTTACTATAATAGCAACTAAGTTAGTATCTACATATTGAAGTGGTGGACAAGTTTTCTATATGTCTATCCTTGGCAATCAAATAGAAAGAAATTATGTTGACTAAACATTTTCATCAGGCTTCGATGAAGATAAGTTTTTTGAATTTGGTCATAGCTCTACCTCAATACTTGATTTTTTTTATTTTTGCTAACTGGTAAGATCTTCTTAGCTTGTAGAAGGACCCACTACATGGTAAATTTATTAACGACAACATCTCTAATATAATGTTCTTGTGCTTAGGACATCACAACTTATAACCTTTGACATTGAGTTTAAAGTCAAGAAAAACATACTGGAGCAATCTAGGCTCTAGCTTGTCATTGTTGATGTGAGCATAACCATGACAATCAAAAACGTTTGACGTCAAAAATTCATAGAAGATCCAAACCATACCTCATACAAGGTATTTTTTCTCAATAGCAACTGAATGAAACCGTTGACAATGTAACACACTAACATAGTAACCTCAGCCTAAACTACTTATGTGAGACACATTGGAAGCCATGCAATGTACCTTCTCTACCAAAGTTTATGCACTCTATAATGTCATTTTTCTACATTGTGTGATGAACAGTCAAATGTCATTGAATTCCTTGAAACTTATAGATGACATTATAGTTATTTGAGCAGAATTCTAGGCTATTATCTATCTTCAAATATTTTACCAATTTCCATGTCTGCTTCTCCACCTTGATGTTTCACTGCTTGAAGTAATGGAAAGTTTCATATTTGTGATTCAAGAAGTAAACTTATACTTTCTTTCAGAAATCGTCAATAAGGGTCAACATTTATTGGTGTCCACCAAGAGAAGGGACATTAGATGGCCACCAAAGGTTTGAATGGACGAAGTCAATGGTCCTCTTCCTGCTGTTGATGCCTCTTGCAAAGTTGACCGTGTTCACAGAAGTCGAGCTTTGTGGTACATTACCTGCACAGCAAGTCTTGTCAACTTAGCTCAATAATACCATGCTTGCTATGTGGCCAAGTTGTAGGTGCCATAACTAAATGATTTTTTGGGTTGACAGTGATGATCAAGCCACAACAGTAACACCGGTGGCTATGCTGCCATCTAGAATTACATACTTTTGATGACCCTTCATGACGACAAAAGCACATTTGCTAATCTTCAATACTCCACCTTCACTAGTGTACATGTAGTCCGTCAAATCAAGAGTATTGAGTGATATGAGGTTTTGTTTGATGCCCATAGCATGCCTCATATTGTCAAAAGTCCAAACAATGTCATTAAACATCTGCATATTCATGGTGACAATGGCAATGGTCTTGCAAGGAGCATTGTTTCTCACAAAGACAACGCTAAGAGGAGACGAGGGTGTAGAACGATAAATTGTCATGATTTGGGCATATGTGGATTGTGCACATCGGATCAAGAATCTGCTCTTCAAATGATTTTGAACCATCGTCAGAGATTGTCAATAACTCACTACTATTGTGAGCATGTACAACGTTGGCTTCAGCTATGTGCGCTAATGAATTTCCTTGATCATTGCTCAATGTCTCTTGTTCTTGTTCTATAATTTATAGCACTAATACTTGATATGACATTTTTTCTGAAAAAAAATATAAATATTATCATGATTCTTGGACTTCAATCTCTGTCTAGAGCCATTGTGAACCTTCTTTACAATATCTCAGCCTCGAGCAACAACTCCCTTGGGTGACGATGTGGAGGGAGTAGCAATAGTTTGGTTCATTCTATCTTTTAGAGAAGAGAGCCTTATAAACTGCTTGAAGACAGAGTGAGTCACGACTGTGGAAAATGATATTGCAAGAAGTCATGTAAGAAGGCGGGAGAGTGTTAGGCTCCTACCAAATATCTGAAATTCTCAGAGGAAAAGTTCCACCAGACGACCTCTTCAGCCACGTTCCCACACCGCCCATGCGCCACAACTAGATCATGTGGACTAACCGCTCACCACAAATAATGGTCGGAGTTCTACTGAGTATTTATTTGCTACAATAGAAGAGAGAAGGGGGCATGGAGGGAGTTGAGATCACCCAAAGAGTCTTGCAAGCTTTCTTTCATTTTCCACCAGCGTTTGTCTAGTGTCTTCACTTCATTCTCAATCCTACCTCGTGTCTTGAGTTTGTAGTCTAGCTCTCTCTCTCTCACTCACTCACACACACACACACACACACTGACCCACTATTCAGGTCTTATCATCTACTTCCATACCTTCTGAGCCGTTGGTTTCTCCCTCTCTTTAGAGGACTATAGGAGAGTAATCGATGTCATCGAGTACTGTAGCTCTTGGAGAGAATATTATTTTACCTTGAGCCACTATTTTAGCGTCATATCTCTGTTTTGCTATCTCTTATTGTTAACTCACCTCTTTCCTGTGTACCTATTCCAGCATTCTTTCCATTATAGTCCATCTCCACCCCGTGTTATCCACTTATCCCTCTCATATCTCCCTCCTCATTATCATCCCTATCTAAAATTATTCGCTGGTATAGAGGGGTAATAACAAAGAGACATCAAGAGAATTGAGGTCAAATCCTCATATGAATACTTGAGATCCAAGGACTCAAGATCTAAAACAATCTCTTTGAAGATCATCACATGATCCTCTAGCGTCGCGCCTTCAGCCATATGAAAGCCAAATAATCTTTGCTTCATGAGTAATTTGCTAGTACATGTCTTTTCCATGCATATATCTTCCAACTTAACCCATAAGGCAATGGCAGATGCCTCCTTATGTGCATCCTGCAAAATCTAGTTCGACAAAGGGAGGTAGATATGCGAGGGAGCCTTTTGATTCTGTCGTAGCCTCTCATCCTCGGTCCAAGACGTAGTCATCTTGTCAAAGCCCAACATGACATCATCGAGATCCGACTAAACCAAAACGTCTCTCATCCTGACTGGCATCGAAGAAAATCTGGTGTTACAATCCAAGAGCGGAAGAGAGATTTAGCAAGCCTGAGACTCGAGACCTGGAAAAGCTAGAAACTAATCTAAAAGCAATTTTTAAAGAAAAATAGTGTATGGCCCACCTCTAACCCTCAAAGGAGACCTTCCAGAGTCTCGTGTTAAGGTGGCGAATGGTTGGGGTTCGTGAAGCTGTGGTCTTCTACATCTCTATCAGCTCATTAAGAAAGGAATGAAACGCCCCCTATTCTTTAAAGTCTCCGGTGTCAACGTTGCCCAAATTATGCGAGCGAAGACTCTCTAACTCGTATAAACCAAAATTATTGTCTAAGCCTGGCGATTAAAGTTGTTTTAATTCACTCTACTTGTTGGGTTCAATCGAGATGAACACGAGAGATCGGCAGTAGGTTTTCTCCTCTTTTCCTTCTCCTTGACTCCTGCACTCTGCGTTATATATGCACTTCTCCAGATTAGATTCTAATTGAATATCTTCCTTCCGTTTGCATGGCCTTGGTAGGGGCATCTATGTGTTTACAGAAGAAACCACGGATGGATTACACCTTTCTTATCGCAAATTGGATGATTTAAACGTACTGTAATATTTTAACTCTTATGGCATGCATGGGTCAAGGCTTGACGAGTCAGACCATGTAACTCGAAACTTATTAATGTTAAATATGGTTGACCGATCTCTATGCTCTCACTGCATCCTTTAATATTATCCATGTGATGTTGTTCTTGAGAATATCCCAAAAGGTCATATTTTTAGAAATTATGGGTTCAAAAGATGTGGAATTTGATTAACCACATTCAAACCCATCATAGGCTCACGTCAAGGCTTGATGAGTTGCCTGCCCCGCAAGCTTCCATCGGTTATCCTCTTTAAGTTATATTAATTGGTCGCCTGAATTTAGGGGAGTAGGACAGCTACCAGTGACAATCCCCCCGGGAACGCTTATGACCATATGATGCCATAATCGGTGTTGATGGTCTAAGGCTATATGCGCTGTCCACGTCAACTTGCACAAGGCCTGGATTCGGCCTTGGGTGGGTTAGAGAAAAGTTCAAAAAGCACGCCTGGGAGTAGGCCAAAGAGGCATCGTGTGAACCTCTCAATGAGAGAGAGAGAGAGAGAGAGAGAGAAGAGGTTTGCCGCTGCATGGTTGATCACAAGATAGTTGTGGCTAGAGAAATTGTCTTTAATGACCTTTACGGATACCTGGTCAACTTAGATAGAGATCAAGGTGGGCTGGGTCCATCTCTTGTCTCTAATGTTGATTTAATAAGCTATAGTTTAATAAGTCGGATCGAACCAAGCCAACACCTTCAAGTTCATCCAACTTGCTGGAATTAGGTATCATGGAGAACACTATTCATAAATAATGGAAATATGATCGACCATTTATATGACACAAAAAAGAAGTCAACCACAATTTGGTTCATTTTATCACGTTAATCATGTGAACCTGGTCACTTGTGGTCATGTCGGCAAGACAGAGACATGGTCTTTCCCTCGTTAAACCCAGTCTAAAACCCATTTTTGGAAGTATCATATTGGCCTGTGTCAGGTGGAACTTCAGGGAGTTTAAACTGTATTATTCTGCAATATTCCTTAATACCAAGGCAGGAGCTTCCACGATCGATATCTGCTCAATGGACCCTAGAAATTGAGAACACGTTACGTGTGCTGTTCCCCAAGAACAATACAATAGAGACGGGGTAAACGGGACTCAGAAGAGTGGGGGACCAAGATAACGATGACGGAGAAGCGTTGACCAGTCAAATTCGACGAGTTAGGCCTCTTCCTGTACGACAATAAACACGGACCGAGAAGGACGATCCAGGAGCTCCGCACACCGAACCTGAGAGAGTCGGGTCGGAGAGCCCACTAACGGCTCATGCGGCCCCATTGACCGCGTGTGGCGGGGGGGCGACCGGAAGCTTCGCCGAGTTCGAGCCATGTCGCGGAATCGGAGTCGACCCTGCCGATCCGGATCGGGGTGCTCTTCGCAGTCTAGCCGGAACAGCTTCGGCATCGGTAAGGCGGTGAATTTGACCGTGGACTTTGACCGGCTGGCTACTATGGTCTACGTTCAACATTTACCCCCCCTCGGGGAGACTTTGAGAGAGAGAGGAGAGAGAGAGAGAGTGCGATTTTTTCCAAGGGTTGGCAACAGGTTCATGACATTTATACCAACGGTTGGGCGAATCTGGACCGCCCATTTACATGCACGGAGGGTGATAGGGCTACGCCACGTGAGCGGAGTGGGCAGTTGGTATATTTTTCTGACACGTGGACGATAGCGACGGGCTGAAATGGAATATATCTTGGTCTTTTCCGATCGACTTAACAAGGCAGGAAATTTCGAGTGGGGGGAAGCGGTCGCGTTTTCCATTTTTTAATTGCCACAAAGTCGCTTGAAATTCTCGGGCTGACGACGGTTGGGAACCAATTCCCACCTTCCTTCTGCCGCCCGCCTTCCCTCCGTCGCCGGCGAGAGAACTGCGGCGAAGGGGGGCCGGAGAAGAAAGGGGAGAGGTTGCCGGGGGCGACGTAGGAGGAGATGGTGGCTCGGGGCGTCATCACGGTGCCGGCAGCGGGGGAAATGATGACCTCCGGTGCCAGCGGCCGCATCATCCCGGTCTGTAGGGATGTTGGCCGTTCGGTGCTCTCACGACAGTTCCTCCTGCGCGTTTATCTCTTCCTCCACTCCTTGTTCCTGTGGTTCCTTCTTCTACGTCAGCTCACGCACAGGCCGATCTCCGCGAAAGTCTCCGTCTCGTCCCCTGCTTCGTCCCCCAGGAGGCGAGGGGGGTTTAGGAAGGGAAGGAGAGATGAGGAGGAGGACACCGTGAGGAGGAGAGCCTTGGCGGAGGGCCTATCGATGGTGCATCCGTCGGATGGCGTGATCAGTTCTTGCGTGTGGGAGACGTCGGTGCATGTCGGGCCGAGTAAGAGCACCCTCTTCTGCCGATCCTGGCGCCCGGCAGTTGGAGACATGAAGTGAGGACATGATTTTCATTTTCGCTTCTCCATCATGCTGTGATTCGTCTTTATTCCGTAAAATATGTTAGGGGGCATAATTCCTTCCCCTGTATTCCCGATTATTTTGGTAATTCCATCTGTGATCTACCTCAAAGTTTCAGTTTTAAGTTTTTCTTCCCACTTTACCTTTAAATCCGCTGTAATGCGCATATTCGCCCTTCGGTTGCAGATGAGTTATTTTTGCGGAATAAACCAGGATGAATATTGATTTGGCCATCCAGTCTGCAGATAATTTCATAATGAAAATAATCCCGGAAAGCAGACTTTTTTAATGTTCCGTATGCTTTCGTAGGTGTTTGCATTAAAAAATAGTTTCACAGAGAGAAGAGGTTTATGAAATGAGGCCCAAAGCTGCCGCAAGTGCGCATGTCTTTTCTTGTCACATGTTTCATTGAGGTTTCCTCATTTTTATCTCAATAATTGTCCCACATAGTTATTTCAGTCTCTACACGTTGATAATTTCCTTTATGGCTCATGGATGTTGCTGAACCAATTTGATTCCTAAGGCTTTAAAAGAGTGTATGCTGATGCTGATATCTAAATAAGATTATTCCGTATATTATGTGTTTCGTCTATAGGCTTCCCCATGTTCATTGTTAGATTTTCTGTCGAATTCTGGGCTTCATGTTGAACCTTGTTAAAAACCACGTTGCTAATGTAAAATATGCCTTACTGTCTCCCACTCTGATCTGGACAGAGTTGTGGATGGAACATTCGGCGTGTAGCTCTATAAAACTGTTAGAAATTGTTAACATAATATTTCGTCACATTCTGGAATGAAACTCATGTTGTCAAGGTTTTAATTGATATTAGTTTTTTGTTATCATTATAAAATTTTAATAATATGGTTCCTTTTCCTTTGCAGGGGCATTATGATCATTATTCATGGGCTAAATGAGCACAGGTAAATTTACGGATATAAGTTAGCATGGCAATGGGTTTTTCAAATCCGAATAAGAATAGTTGTTCATATGCTTTTTGTGCATAAGAATGATTCTTACTGTTTTCATTGCCTGTCTCAGTGGAAGATACGCTCCGTTTGCAATGCAGCTGACTGCGCAAAGCTTTGGGGTTTATGCAATGGACTGGATTGGTATGCATTCTTTCTATTATATTTTTATTTTCTTGTTTCCCAAACAAGTCTCCCGCCAGTACTTGCACTTCCTTCTTCAAGGACTTTCTGCCTACATCGACCTTTGACAGGTCACGGCGGAAGTGATGGACTTCATGGATACGTACCTTCCCTTGATCATGTTGTTGCCGACACTGTAAGTTCTTCTGGAAATAGTTTTTAGCTATTTGACTGTATAATCTCTACCATATTAATCTGCCACACCTTGTATAATTTCTTATCTTCGATAAACAAGATAACCCATCTATTCTTAACCCACAAGTAATACAACGGGAAGTATTTAGATAAGATCTGGTTTACGCGTCCTTACATTTTTGTTGTTTTCGTCTCTGACCAGGGATCATTCTTGGAGAAGATCAAATTAGAAAATCCGGGCATACCATGCTTCCTTTATGGCCACTCCACTGGGGGAGCCGTCGTTTTGAAGGTAACCTTCTATTTACGGATCATCTTCTGTCACCTTGTCTTTCTTTCCCCTTACGTCATTTTATATTGTAATTGCAGGCCTCTTCACACCCACATATTGAGAGCATGCTGGAAGGAATTATTCTCACAGCTCCTGCGCTACGTGTGAAGCCGGCTCATCCAATAGTTGCGGTAATTTATTTTCAATCTTTCATTGTTTATTGCATGAAATCAGAGGACTTGTTGCGCTAGTGATACCTGCCCACTTTATTAAACCTAGATTCCCGCCTGGCAACGTAAGCAGCTGATTCATTTTTACAGCTTAGACCGCATCTATATAAGTATTAGAGAGTTGCAACCCCACGAGGATACTGATTAGAAAATTCTTGTCCCTAATTAATGAACGGCGTTCCTCGGATTGAAGTCCTGCTCCCACTTGCATGTAGCCTCATTAAAGGTTTTTACTCTTGTCAAAATTGCATTTTTTTCATTCAACTTCATCGAGCTATTTCCATTCCTCTTAGATTAGAACTCAGTTTCCTTGACTCTGAGTTCGATAATCTGGCCACTGGACTCTGCCTCTATTTCATAAGACCCCTGCAGACCTAGAAAGACCAGGATTTGTGAGAAAAAAAATATAAATATCATGTTTAATTATATATAATGCCTTATTCTCTACCGAAATTAATCTAAATCCTGAGCACGAAACAAGAATAACTGCGGTTTTCCCCGCAACTCCGTCTGGATTCTGCAGTTGTGTGCTCAAATTCACGGTCTCAAATGGCATCCATGCAGGTCATTGCTCCGGTTCTCTCTGTTTTTCTTCCCAAGTTCCAGTTCAAGGGGGCCAACAAGAAGGGAATCCCGGTCTCCCGGGACCCCGCTGCCATGCTCGCAAAGTACTCCGACCCCCTCGTCTACACTGGCCCATTAAGGGTCCGCACAGGATACGAGATCCTCCGCATCTCCACCCACTTGATGCAGAACCTGAAATCGGTCACCATCCCCTTTCTTGTTCTCCACGGCACCGCCGACGGTGTGACAGACCCGCTGGCCTCGCAGGACCTGTACAGCGAGGCAGCCTCAGAGCACAAGCACATCCGTCTCTACGAGGGTTTTCTCCATGACCTGCTCTTCGAGCCCGAGCGAGATATGGTCGGCGCCGATATCATTCAATGGATGGACCAGATGCTGCAGCGGAGGATGGCCGAGGAGTGAGGTCCGCCGGGCTGATCACATTGATGCCCTTTGTTATTCACATAGCTTGTAAGCGATTCCAGATGAAAGTTCTCTGGAAATTTCGTATGATGTACAGGGTCTCCACCTATCTTGGATTTCATATTTGATTTATTGAAAACAACGGTTGATACAGCTCGAGTTTGTTACCTCCGAGACTGGTGGAGACTGGTCCTGCTTGCTTCTTCTACTAATCGCTGGCGGCGTTCGCTTCGGCAAGAATGGCCGGGTGCCCCTCTTCGGTCGTACTCAAATTGACCATGGGTCAATGAAGCTTTCCCTTTCCTCGTTCTCTCTCTAGGGCATTTTCTTCTTCATGGGTCGCTCCGCTCCAAAGTGGAGAGGGAGGGGAGTTGCGGGCAGCGCAATGAAGAGTGGTGGCAGACGAGGGGGATCGATGATGGCGCAAGTAAATGGCGCCGGTGCCGCTCAGGGAGTGGCCGGGCCCGCCCGGCGGCCTCACCTGTGCTCTTTCTAGCGGCGGCGCTGCTGCGTGAAGCTAAAACCCTTCCTTTATCTCGCTCGTGTTTCTTGTGGGTCGGAGGCTCTAACCTTGAGATCCACAAGAAACAGGAGCGAGATAAAGGAAGGGCGGCGGCTGCGGCCGCCGCTACGTCGCCGGACTCACCTGAGCGGGGGATGGTCGGAACCAATTTATGGAGGCTGGCTTTCCCTGCAAAAAGCTGGCACGCGGCCGGGAACAGCTTTGCGCTTCGTGCCTTTTAAAGAAACTTTTGAGTAAAGGAGTTGAGAGAAGGGAAAGGGAAAACATTTATACCTCGCCGTGTTCGAGGTTTAGACAGGTGTCGTCCTTACCAACCCTGACACGAACCTATCTCTCTCTCTCTCTCTCTCTCTCTCTCTCTCTCGCTCGCTCGCTCGCTCTCTAACAATGGAGGATCCCATAACACAAGTGCTAATTCCACTCGTCTGATAAAGGATGAAGCCGTCACTTTCATTCCATGGGAGAGCCCTCAGCTTTTCCTTCTGATTAGCGCGTGGAGTCGTCTCATCAGTTCGACTCTCTCAAGAAAGCCGTGGGATGTTGCTCCTCAGTAAGAGCCAAGGGCACCTGAAGTAGTGGAACCCAGAAGCCACGGATTCCGGCTCCTGCGTCTGATGCCACTGATGGTGAAGAAGATTGGCCACTGATTAGCTCCGGCTCTCAATTAACTTATGCAAAACCCTGGCTCATTTATATTGGAGAACGACCATTAAAGAGGGGTCGCTCTCTGATTTACGTCCTCCCCCCCCCCCCCAGAGTCACCCTACGGCCTCTCTCCATTTTTGCGGCGTTTTTACGCAGAGGCTTGTCCGTCTTTAATTGTAGAAGAGGAGAAACAGACGTCGCCGCGTCGGTTGAAGTCTCTGTGAAGGAGATTGTGGAGGTGGGCTGTTCACCAGCTGCTGGGAGTTAGACGATCGTGTTCATCTATCTAATCTAGGAGAGAGCGGGCCGAGCGGTGAGTCTGCGGATTCCCCGCCAACAGCGTATTGCTGACTGTCTGAGACGGACATGTAACGCCTCAGGTCCCAGCATTAATGTGGGGCCTGCGCTGCACCCATCTCCCAGCCACACGGCGGCGTAGTAGGTGCTCCCATTCACTGTTCCCCCCTCTTTCCACCACAGGGCCATTCGTCTCTCTCTCTCATTCTGACCGAAGTTGCAACCACTATCGACGACCTGGCCAAGCTGAAAAGGCCGTAAGGGATGAGGTCTCCTGCCGTCCCAAAGGGGTTACGAGTGCATGGAATGATAGCCGGACTCCACCATTCAAGTGGACGTGGTCGAGGGGACCCGCGAATGATCACTAAAGATCACGTTTGAGGGTCTTCATTTGACCTGTAATCTACCCATATCCAAAGAGTGGCGAGCGTACCTCCTAATTTAATCTGTTACCGTGGATCTCTCTCTCTCTCTCTCTTGCTCGGATATTCTAATTCCCTACTTACCATGGATTTCTTTCTCCCTCCCCTCTTCTCTCTCGTATTCTGCAAAATTTTATGATGGAAAGGCAACCCTTTCCGTCATTTCCTCCGAGTTCCTCGCACCGTTAAATACCCCTCCTCTCACCCCTATTTCTTGCATCTAAACGCGCCTCCACAAGGAAGCCCCTCTCTCTCGGAATCAAACTCCCTCTCTTCCCCCTCCGACAACAAGCAGTCTCCAGAGAACACCACCCACGGGACAAAACCACAGACATGGAGGCCGCCGCCCCCGGCATAGCCAAGCGACTCTGGCACATCGTCCGCATCGTCTGCTGCATGCTCCGCAAGGGGTTCACCAAGAGGAAGCTCATGCTGGAGCTCCAACTCCTCCTCAAGCGCGGCAAGGTCGCCGGGAAGGCCATCGGCGGCCTCATCTACCATTACAGCCGCGACCCCCTCCGCCACCATTACAGCGGCGGCAGCATCAGCTACTACGCCGCCTTCTCCTGCCGTTCCATGGAACCCAACTCGTCCTACTTCACCCCCCACGAGGTGGAATTCAGCTGCAGCAACACCCCCTCCTACCCATTCCTCAGCAAGCGGAAGCGCAGCCACCGTTACAGCAACGGCCACGACTACGACATCGCTACCATCAGGAAGGCCATGGAGATCGTCAGCTCCCAAGCTCCGGAGTCCCCTGACGTGGCCAACCCATCCCCAGCGCCATTCTGGAGCCTCTGGAAGAGCCCGACGGTGACTCGGCAGCTGAGGATCACGGACTCTCCCTTCCCCGTGGAGGAGACCGGAGACGCGGACAGCCACGTCGACAGGGAGGCAGAGGATTTCATCCGACGCTTCTACGAGCAGCTGAGGACACAGCCTGTGACGCCTATTCTCCAGTCTCGTTATCGTAGCCAGGCTGGCTGAGGCCTCCCACATGCGGCGGCGGGTATAACATGTCGGGGAGGCTTTAAATGCGCAAGAAAATAAATAAATACGACAGTGAGATGGCGGTCAGTGTAAAGGGATTAGGCTCGCCCATAGACGCTCCGGTAGCTCTGATTGTGCTTGTAACAAGAAGGTTTTATACAACAGCAACTGTTTGTGAGTTGTCGAGCTCTTTCTTCGTCTTCCTCTTAGACAAGATCACTGTAGAGAGAGAGAGAGAGATAACAATCCTCTGATTAATTTTTTTGGGTATTCGGAACTTCCAAATATCATCAGGCTGAGCCCAGGGTTTCTAGTGGTGAGGTGGCGGCGGAACCGCACACCGTTTCCTGGTTTCTTTCTTCGTCGCTCCCTCATCTGCTGCTGCTGCTGTTTATTCTCTCTCTCTCTCTCTCATGGACGGATTCAGCTCAGTCTCTCATCAGCTCCGGGGCCTCTATCGTCTGGCTCGTCCATCGGGTCGCCGTGCTTCGCTTGCCGGGGTCGAGATTCATATCAGAAGAACCAGGGGGATCTACGTTCCTCGAGAGGCCGCGGCCTCGTCTCCACGAACTTCCGAGCCTTAACTAAACCTTCGCCATACCACTAGGAGGAAAGATCCTCGGATTAGAGGAGATAACTAACTACACAGAGCAGGAACGCGGGGGCCGCGGGATTCTCCCCAGAGAAGACACGGAGGCGCAGAAAGTCGGGCCCCTTTTCGCGTAATGAACTGCCTTCTTCGTCTCTCCGCTGGCGATGGGGCCTGGACAGAAGGCGCTCCGGCGCCGGGAACCCGAGCCGTGCATGGCGCACTCGTACGTACGCTTCTTTACGGAAGCGCCACTAACATTATGAACGTCGGAATCAAAGCTCAAACCATGATTCGTATCTCTTTCTCTCTAGATCTCAGGCCGTCCCTTCTCTCCCCTCGTCCACCGGAAAGGGGTTATGCGGCTATCATCGCCACGTGAAAAGGATTCAGTGGGGGAGAGCAGCAGGAGGGAGAGCGACAGTAACAAAGGGGTAGACGGGTAGTTGGGAGGGGGCCTACGGTGGCCCTCTCTGCCTTCTCCCCCTCGTCCGCCATTACCGACCTTCGGGAGCGAAGTAAGTAAAATCGGCCTCCCCCCTCGCCCGCATGCAGCCTTGCAGAAGCTTGCAGTTAGCTTTATTTCCATCTGCATGATGAGAGAGAGAGATGACGACGGGCCAATTAAGACTCTTTTTCGATCGTGAGTCTCCGGATCGTTGACCCGTCGATCCCGTCGGCCGATTCCAATGGCGTATGGAGCGGGGAGGTGGAGCTATCCCGGGGGGGGGGGCGGACTCCACTCGCCGCGAATGATTGGAGGCGGCGCGACTAGGTAGCGACATAACTAGCATGCCTGCTAGAGAGGTCACCGTGACAAGTCAAAGCCGTTAACGCTCCACATGCAGCAAGAACTTGGCCATCAAGGAGATCAAGGAGTCCAAGAAATAGACCTGGTCTTCATCTCAGCAACCCTAGCCAAGGGCTGACGGAGCCCTCTCTAGCCAAGGACAGCGGCCTGGGAAGAGAGAGAGCGAGAGAGAGAGAGAGAGGGCACTACAAAAAAAAAACCTAGAGTGGCTTTTCTAAATAGAGTAAGAAGAGAAAGAGACCAAGAAGCAACAAGTACTTGGGCATGGACTTTGTAAACCTCATCTCAGTGGGCATATTTCTATGCGGGTCTTACAAAAACGAAACATTCAACCAACGGTGAACCTTATCCGAGGGTCGATCATCATCCACTCTAATTATAAAACTCTGAGCAATTAGAAACACTCTCAGAAATTACAAAAAAACATACGTAATTCATCTCGCGTTACAAATAAGATGGACCACACATTTTTTTGAATCAGAGTTGGGAGCGGTTGCAGAAATCCGTAAAGAATCGATATATATATATAGCTTTGCTAAGAGGATAACATTTACACGAGGACTATAAAAGGAAAAGAAAATTCAGAGGGAGGAACCTGTCTGTGACTTCGGGGCTGGCTCCGGACGGCAAGCATCTCCGGGTAAGCTGGAATTGTTAAGCTCCATAGAATTCTAAACCACCCGCTTGCTCCTGAAGAACACAGCACGAGACGGAGGTGATCTAGGTTGATGCAAATGAACCCTGTGAGCTTTATAGTAACATATAATACCTGAAGGCGGTGCAGCAGGTACATGAGAAAGAGATGGACAAAGACCTGCACGGACAGCTTGACTTCAGATGTTGACTCACCCAATTTAGGAAATAAGAGTGGCGCTGGGTGAAACCGGCACTCACCAGATAAAGGAGCAGGAGGACTCGTGCTACTGGATACCGCCAGAGGAATCGGGTGGCCCTGACTGCTCCTGAATCTAATAGTTTGGCCGCTCGCTGAAGCTGCAGGAGATCGCTGATGGTGACGATTCAGCGAGCAAAGGAGCATGGAGTAAGAAGATTCAAGTAAGTTTACCTGCATGCTTGCCCCAGCCATGTGCCGGTGATGCAATGGTAAAGGACTGAAAGGAGGATGCAAGAGCAAGCAATCAGGCTTCCCTCGTAGGAGATTAATGAATTTATGAAATAATTGTAGATGATGGGGGAATGGAAATGCTTCGAATAGATGGTTGATTAGCATACTCGAGTGACTTTAAATCAGTATCGTCTTCCCAGGATGGCAATGGACGACGAGCAACTCGACTTCTTTCTGCTTCAATCTGTAGATAAACACACTGGCTGATAGACAGCCCAGAAAGAGTTGATGATTTTAAGGGGGGAAGATTTACCCACCTGCACTTCACGGAGGCGACTTGCCTCTTTCTCCAACTGGTATTGAGCTGCAGCTTTTTCACTAGCCATCGCTTCAAGCTGAGTTTGCTTTTGGTACTAGAAAGCAATGCATCATCATACATGGTGAGTTGAGCATGATAGCATCCACCATTAAATGGACAAGAAAGTACGCATTGCACGGCATACCAACAGATCAGTCAATTCACGGTATCGTTTCTCGAGTTCCATGTGTTCCTGTAAAACATGTGCAAATGATCATCACGTGGGGGAAAAGTCTACATTGTTTGGTGTAAACAGAAATCAAGAACTTCAGGCATGTTACTGGGAGGCATGATCAATAATGGGGTTGTTATATCGAAGTCTGGTGTGAATCCAGAAACATGTGATGCGAATGGAAACCGGTAACTAACGCTCATAGTTTCATAAAATCTCAGCAAAGGAGGCCACTAGCAGACATTTTTTCCATAGCGCGTTTCTTACAGAAAATAGCAAAACATAAGCACTTTTTGTTTGAAAGGAATTCATGAATTAATGGGATAATGTTTCAACATAATCCAGCCAAAAATATTATTGTAACTAAGTAAAATCACATCAGTTAAGTGTCAGTACCAGCATATTATACTACAGAGAGTAAATGTAAGTGAAGTACCTAGGTGGTTCCCTGACATTTTTAATGATGTATAGAAACAATAGGTGGTCTCATATATATATAATTGTACTTGGTATCTTAACTAGCCGGGCACTATATATCTCAGCACATGAAGAATTTGGCTCGGGCCCCAGAACATCCGAGATTCCTTCAGAGAAGAAGTCTTGAATCTGTGTTCTCAGTAAAACCACCACCAGACACTGCGAAGACCAAGGAAAGGGATGAGAGTGCATCTCACTCGGGGAGATTCAACTCATTGAAGGTCTGCCAGTGCAAGATGTCAAATAGGAGAGAGAGAGTTAGAGAGTTAGAGAGTTAGAGAGTTAGAGAGTTAGAGAGAGAGAGAGGAGGGGGGGCGGGGTGGGGGGTCTCTTGCAGCCATTGTAAACAATAAGACAAACCATAAATGACATCGTCGTCTGAATATAGTTTCAGCATTGGCAATCAGACTGTCACTTCAACGAGAGATCCAGTATTAAATAGTTTAACTACCTACATTGCATAGTAATTTCATACCATGTAAACATTAAACTTGGTATCGGCATGATAGTAAATCGTACCTTCGCGGGAAGGAGCATTTTTATTATTACAAGCGGCTGACGGAGCTACTTATATCTATAAAGATTAAAGAAAATAAATGACTTACAAAAATTTCCGATTTTTCTTTATTGTTCATCTATGCACTGTTCCCAGTTTGCAAAAAACCATAATACCCAGTCATCAGATGAGCCCTCAAAAGAAGAAAACAACAAGTGGCAGCTTCATATTAGTGCCTGAATCATTGACAAACTTATAACCTATTAAGTTTACTACCTTCAGGATATATTTCGAAAGGGAGCACAAAAATTTAAAGATTTATGTATGAAACTCTCATCAGTTTCTTCCACTTAGAAAAAAAATAACCGATTGGATGGGACCTCAACGAATTTTTCAAAAATATAGAACAGCTTCATTGCTACTTATAATGTCAAAATTCTTATAAATTTAAAAGTGCCGACAAATAGCACTACGGAGATAAGGTTCTATACGACATTACTGGTAAAAAGTTAAAAGAAGATAGCATCCCAAAGAACTCACATGGCGTGAATAATGTTCTGCATCCCTTCTCATGCCAGCCATCTCCACTCTCATCTTTTGCATCTCAGCCTGCGAGGTATAGATATTGCTATCACAGCGACTAAAAAAAACTGAAAATTAGGATGCGACTTGGATCTTTGTAGACCCCAACTTTTCTAATTAAGCTATTAAAAAAAATACAAGATTGGTCGTATCAGCTAACTTGTTTCCCGGAGAGAAAATAAAATCCCATTGAAATTTGAAAAGAGGGATCATTCAGAAATTGACCTAGCTCACCTAGATTTGCTGATTGCAGGTACCGTGATATTTTAAAATAGCGGTTAATCTGCAATCTTCTCATAAAATATATTCATAATGCAATTTCCCACGTATCCTGTACATTTTCCAAATCATTTAATGGGCTGATCTGATCAGATTAGCATAAGGATTAGATCTTTGGATAAGAGATCTAGTCCTACGTCCACTAAACTTCAGATTTGCGACCTTGACTACATATGACGAAAAACAAGTGTGGGATATCATGAACTGAGTTTCTCTGCCTGAAAATTTCTTAAAACAAAGAAAAGTTTGATGCTGATTGAAAATTATTGATATGATCTCCTAATAACGGAGAAGTGCAAAACTAAAAACATAAATTCACGTCGATTTTGGAGTTTTTAAAGCAAGAAATATTTACATCTAGAGAGGAAAGCTTGCTCTCTGCATCTCGTTGACCTTGGCGTGCACGTTCTACTTCTTCTTGCCATGCCTGTGCCTGTGCTTTCACAGAAACGCATACTTGATTCGATTACATCGAACATGAAAGTGAATGATAACAAAGACAAATGACTTTTAGTTTTTCAACTGTACATCTATATTGATGTATTGGTTCTTACATCATAGTTATCAAAAACTTAAATTGCAGGCACCAAAAAGATGTTCAAGTCGGCAACTGAATATTTTTCATGCACTGGGTTCAATGGCGTCAACTCTGAATTCCATCCATACCAGCAATAGAAAACCAGACTATGCGTAGAAGGCAGATAACCAGTCAGACAGGAAACAGTTTCTTGGGATAGGCCTTTTGAAAGGATACGTTTTATTTGAATTCACAGACAACCCACATCAAAGGTAAGATTTGATATTAGTGCTGTTGTAAAGATTAATAGTTGCACTACAACACATTTCTCATTGGTGACGAATCTCTCCATAATGATTCGAATAAGAGTCTCGATCATGAGAATATAATCAAGTTCTTTGGATGAAATTTCCATTTCTGGATGAGCATTTCCAAGTCAATGCAAAAGTCCATGCGAACCTGTGAAAGCTGGTATGAACACGTCGCAAGTAATGACAGAGCATTGACTGACAAATGGTGCGGTTGATAAAGGAGAATTAGAGAGTAAACGAAAGACACAAGGTGTAAACATGACAAAGGAAAAAACTATTAATAAATAAAAACTGTAGGTTTCATTACCTGGAGAATCTGATTTGCTTCTTCAGAAGACTTCTTCTGACCACGCCGCACTCGAGCCTCCATGTCCTGAAGCTCTTGATTTAATGATCCACATTCCACCTAAAATGACAAATGGATGGTCACTGAAACCTCAACTAGCCCATTTCAAAAGTCCTACTTCAACAAATGAAGGAAAAGGGGGAAGTCAATTTAACCTCAAGCAAAGCAACTTTGTGCTCCAAATCCATTGCCCTTGATATGCTATCATCTGCAGATCTCTGAACATGCATTAATCAGTAAATAAAAACGAACGACGTATAAAAATAATCCGAATTAACCTATCACAACACAATAGAAAGTGCAAGCCATTCCTGTAATCCCACACCTCTGGTTAAGACAATAAAACCTAGTCTAGAAGTCAACTCCAACCGAAACAGACATCCCAACAAAGGCTAACCTTTCCAGTGAAGCGTAAGTAAACTAATGACAGACAATAAAGCTACCTCTGTCATTCACTACTCATATTATATCAAAGTTCTCACAGAAAAAATAAGGTTTAATCAGTAAATTCAAATACATTATTTTTCATGGACCTTCAAAACGAGTGCTTAGTCTGCAATGTTCTGACCTCATGGATGCATATTTTATTATTTCGTAGTTTTTCTTTAACTCAAACAGTTTGGTTATAAATCTCCTGCTTCATTTTACTCATGCTCGAAAAAGTTTTGTGAGACCAAAGGAGTATCTACCGTAAAACAGTTTCTTCAGCATCAAATAATTCAGTCAACACTAGTGATAGACATAATATAGAAGCCTTGCTCAATTATTGTCATCCGATCCGAGAGTACAATTTTTTCAAAGTTTTACATCAACGTTTCCTACTTTCCTTTATAAATTTCAGTTTTGTTCACTCAGACCATTGCAGTATTGAACACAAAGTAATGTCATCGTTCCACAAGGGAACAAAGCTTCTATCTTCTTATTTTTCTTTTTCCAACCATTATTTGATAAACCAAACCTCATTAGTCAACCCTTCACCAGTTTTATCTATTAAATTGGAAATGCAAAAATGATTATTTCTGTCATACAGATGATATTCAAGATAATGAGCACAAATGGTCATAAGTTTATACATAAGCAGTCGCTTACCATTTCCATTGAACAGATTGTTTACGTATTGAACAATTAATTTTCACTGAAACTTCGCGTTGGTGTATTCATGGCGAGGTGAAAGGGAAGGCCGTATTCACTGTATTTAGGAACTTATTGAAAGCAACGTCATAAAACAAGGTATTCTTGCCAAAGGAATATATCTAATGTTACAAGATATTAAAGACGGGGGAACTCAGGTCACACAACAAATTTAGCGTCTATTTCTTTTGTTTTGAAGTTAAAACTTGCTATCTGGCTGATAGTTGCCAGACAGAATCCGTACATTAAAGTTGTGGCTTCCATTTATGAGAAATCGTTCCTAGACAATGGGATCTTTCAAGGGCACCTCTGATGTTCAAGAATTGCTAGAGATTAGACAGGACCTTATTGAGGAAACATTGACACTAAACAGAGAGGCTGGGAAAACAGTGTCAATTCAGTGCTTCATTGATCAATTAACTCCATACTAACAGGATAAAGTCAGGGACGATAATCAGTATGTGTTATCTATTTTTTTTTCAATAATTCAAGTATCAAAGAAATGTCTACTTGGAAGTGTTGTGGTATGGTAGGGCAGAATGCTTGCTGTACAAAGTAGAATGTTCGTCCATTCATATATGAATCAAGCAGCATGGAGGTCGAAAAACAGTGAAATCCATTCATATAAGAATAATAATAGCCAACAGACGTTCGTCCCGTGCAGTTTAGATATTTTTCATGCTATTGATCAGATCGGTGTACCTGCATTCTTGCGAGAGCATTTGATGCCTCCACAGCTCGGTGTTCCAGTTCTACTTCTCTTTCTACTGCTGCCTTTGAATGCAAACGAGAATCAGCAAAAGAAAAGAAAAGAAAAGACGAAATATCCTGACAGATGTGTTCTTTACCATCTTGGTGGCATTATGTGCAATACGCTCTTCTTCTGCTCTACGCTCAGCGACAGCAAGCTCCTCACGTAGAGCCTAGTGAATGAGATAGCACAGGCTCAACGTAAGTAAATACGAGCCAATGGCTTGCCAAAAAAGAGATCAGCTCTAACTAATACACCATAAAAGAGAGGGGATAAAAAAGAGGTCCTGAACTACCTGTATCATCCTTGTCTCAGTTAGTTCACGGCCTCTCATGACAGCATCCATATTAGCCTGGTCAAAATGGTACATTTTTGCCATTGAGATGTATCCACTCAATATTTTTACATAAAAAAGAAGCCAATAGAAGAGAATGGCATTGGTCCGCAAGGAAAAAGATGCCTTCCATCTTCACCAATAACAACCAATTGAGACAACTAACATACAATAGCAAAAAAACAGAACCAGTCCCAACGGGAAAAACTGTCTACCGTATGATTGGTAACCAAATTTGGCAGGCATAAAGGAAACATTTCAAATGGCAAGGGTAATATAAAACGTCCAGAGTTCAATCATGAAATCATGCAATCCACAGTTCAATCAGAAAAAGATAAAGGCACCCTCTAAAAATATTTCTCTCAATACACTATCATTAGTTTTATTCCAGTAAAACCGTCTAGAAGGGGTTGACATATCAAATAAACAAATGTCTCTATTGAGAGAAGGGATCCTCCAGCGGAGCTTTATTTTCATAGATAATAAGCATCATGACTTTGTGTTTTATGGGAAAAGATGAGAACGATGACTAAAGAAAGGGCACCTGTAAGGACGCAAGTTTTGCTTCAGCTGCAGAGGCTTGCTTCCTCAGAGCATCCATTGAACCAGCGAGTGTCTCAATTTCAGCATTTTTGGCAGCCAATGCATCACCCATGCTTGATTCGATTTTATTCGCTTCAATCCGGGATAAGGATAGATCTTTCTGTAGCTGCTTTATGGAGGCTTCATATGAATTACTGCGTTCTCTCTGATAGAGCAACATGTCACAAATAACACAATTATTCTTACTGTTAGTGCTTCTAGACGCATTTAGATCAGGGTATGCTTAAAAGCACGCCCATAACGTCGGCATAACATGAAAATTCACCTCTTTAACAAGTAGTTCTTCTAACTGTGCATTCTCAGACCTGTATTCCTGAAGACGAGATGATAGCCCAGCACAAACCTGAAGACTAGCAATTAGACATCAAACTGAAAAGACAGATCTTGTTCCCAACCAATAAATGAAAAATAAATGGGAAAAACTATTACTGATTTGTCAAAACAATGGATTGATATCCAGGAGACTAGAAGAGTAAGAATCCAGAATAGTACAAGCTTTTATTAAGATGTCTAAATGTGATGTAATCTACATAATATCCAGTACTCATTTGAATTGAAATCGTTCACCGACACACTCATCTGACTCAACTCTGTAATATATCTTAACTTGTTGACTAATAGTTCTGACTTGGGAACCACTTGCACACGTTCAAAGGAAATTAATGAATCATAGGCAAAAGTTGAGTATTGAAAGAACAGTAAAGAAAATCAATTAGTTACAATAACAACAAACCAACCTTAAGGTTTCTATTTACACCTCAAAGACACATAAGAAGAAGAATCATGGAACTGAACCACAAGAGGTTGATTATTACCCTCACTAGTAAGATATATATACATAAATATTTTGATACAGTACCCCTCAAAACATGTTGGTCATAAGCGAACAGTCTAGAAGCTTCTATAGTGAACATTAGGGAAGGAGTGGGCTAAGCGATATAAATACCCCTTCCCTGTGAATAAGAGAGGGTATCATGGTAGAAGGACACGAGAGGAAGGGAGAGTGGGGAATTCTCTCGAACTAATTCCCGTCTGTTTATCGTTTTCTCTGTTTTCTTTGAATACTTTGTTCGTTTTGCCTTCTTTGTCCAAGAGTAGAGAAGGGGATCATATCATATTTCCAAATGAAACAGAAGAAAAAACTGACTTCCCAGATCCCTAGAAAAATGTATGCGAATTAAGTGGGAACATACCTATAATGTGTTCCTATCTGTGATGATTTGAGATCCATTTAGATGCAAATAGCAAAATATTGAGCTCATTCACAACAGAAACCCAAGAAGAAGAAGAAGACACGAAAAAAAATGCAATGACTTAAAAATGTGAGTAGTTTCCTGTAATGATACCTGTATTTTAATGTAGTTCATTTTTTCTGCTTAGATGGAGTTAACTTCACTCCCATTCCCATTTTCTTATGTGAAAACAATGTTCTATATTGTTTTATATTTTCAGCCAACGAACTTCAGTAATCAACACATATCACATTAAGGATTGGATAAGTTTTCATTTGGGTGAATACTCTAAATTTGCCCGCCTTTATACTAAGGTTGCAATAGGTAGATGAGCATGTGGATCAGGACATTGTGTACGTTGGTCAGTCTCTGATATCATCCACCTTATTTGCCTTAAAAGAAGGAGAAACACCAATCCTTGACGGATAAAAAAACATTGGACCAAGTGCAGCCCATAGCCAATATTTAGTATGAGGACATTATGTAAATATATATTCTACATTTTTAAGCAATAATAAAAAAATGATAAAAAATACTGGATAAAATTCTGCGTTATTTAGAGAGTATGCAAAGAAGGATAAAAGCTTTAGTTTTGTCCAAACAGGTTAATTAAAGAATGCCATCTAGCCTCGACTTTTCTTAAGGATAAAAGACAGGTCACAAGATGCTGATGATCATGTTTCCTTTTACATATACGGAAGATGGACTCCACTCAAGAAGCTATTTGTTCTGTGACTAGTGATGCTAAAAACTGAGGCGATGTGAAATGTTTTTTGTTCGACAAATGGCAACCACACTATTTGTGAACTCTTCCATGCATTGTCCAGAAAAATAAATATGAGAACTTAAATAGTAAAAGACGATTTTCATGTACCCCTTCGACGAACGAACGTGAAATATTGACCCTAATCGTGAAAAGTTGTAAAGAAGGAAAACGGAAAACCAGACATTCGAGATTAAGATTAGCAAAACATAATGGAACTCACCCTTGCCAATCTGGCCTCTTTTGATGGACCTATAGAGATTGCACTCTTTAGCAGACCCTGTGCCTGACAACAAACAAATCCCAGTCACTACTATAATTTATAAACGCCCCCTACTCTAGACTCAAAAGGGGTGCGGGTGCAAGATAATATAAACCTCATCGAGCTGATCAAGCAATTTCTCTGATAAACTGTCACGTTTGTCATCATGAAGCTTCTTCACGGTTGAGGAAGCCTCTGGCATTAGGGCACCATCGTTATCCTTCTCACTGCTGATGTTTTCTCCTTCCACCCTTTCCAAATCTAAGTTATCTTGACCATTCTTTGAGGAGATATTATCATTAACTACCTTGTCCTTTTGGGCAGCATAATCATCCTTGGGATCAAGGCCATCAGCAGATGGTGTGGATATTTCTGGTATCTTTCTGGGACTCTCGGTAGTGGCATCTATCTTGTCAACTGAAGTGGTAACTTCAGCATCATTATCAGAAACTGGAATTCCACTCACATCATCAGTGATCTCTATTGAGCCAGCATATGGTGTCTCTGTGCTTGTTTCTGCAGCAGCATTTCCGTTAGTGATCCCCAAATTTTCAGATGGAGTCACTGCCGACGCTTCACTGGAGAGTACTGATAATGTGCTGCTCAACTCTCCTTCACTGCCACTAGGTCTCTGAGGTTCATTATTAGAACGTCCCAATTGATTCTGCATAATAGGAGATATATGCAAATTCTTTCAATGAGTATGAATTATGCATGAAAGTAGAAACATAGTTTTTTTTTCCTCCAGAAGACGGACAACGTGCTTAAAATCAAAGTTACCTTCTCGTTTTGTTTTTTCTTCCTGGGTTGAATTTCTTGTCCACTGGATGATGCTATAATTGGAAAGACACAAAGAGAAAGTCAGAGATGAGCTACAAAGCCTATAGGAGCAAAGTTCACAAAAGGGTACGAGGATACCAGACAAAAAGAGAAAATTTGCCAATTATTTCGAGACATCATATCAATAGCAACGTTATGAAGGGAAAACAAAATATAAAGTACCTGATGTCTGGGATTGCTCGTCTGCCAATTCGCTAACAACGAGCTTTGCTCTACGGTCAACAACTTCAAACAGATCTAATTCACAGATCAAAAAAATTTAAGTTTCAAATATTATAATCTCACCAGAATACGCAGTAATAGGGAGAAGACTCCAAATGATCTTAGTGCAACGGCTCGATTATTGAAGCACATAGATAGTTGAACATCATCAATAAACAAAAGAAAAAAAGATGATCTAGACTAACATATGACAGAATTGTTTTCTATTAATTTCGTGATATCATCTTCCTTCCACAGTTGAAACCCTCCATCTAGCTCGCCTCCTCCATTTACAAAAAAATAGATTTCTCAGTTGACATTCAGTCATAAGGAAGGTGCAGCTGGCACGTATGGTAATTCAGCATGAATGTGTGCATAAATCGTCAGCTTCCGTAGCGCCATGCGGGCGCCGTGAACGATCTTTCTTATTGGATTAAGATCTCTTTAGGCGCTATAAATGAAAAGATAACCACTGACAAACTGAAAGTGGCCAATTTCCGACAGGTGAAACCTATTCATCTTCGTTTGCCGTCGACTTACAAGTAAAATGGTTATCCAAACGAACTTCTTCGTCGGCTTCGCTTTATGTCACATTACAATTCTTCGCAATCAAGTTTCTCCAGGAATCTTACAACAGACCGCACTATCGGAGTCCAAGACGAACGCATCACGCGAAAACACCCTCGATTCGATGTACAGAGAATTGTCGGATGAAAAACTGAGATCCGCGTACCTTCCGCGGCCTTGAGCCATGAGGCCATCGGGGACTGGGATTTCCCTCGGGAGACCGAAGAACTCGAAGGCTTCCCCCTCGTGCCTCCTCGCGAGATCTAGCAGCGGGAAGAGTGATGCATTGCGACGACAGCGACCCGGATCCGGAGTGTTCGGACAAATGACGAGGAAGTTGGGGGGGAGGAGTATTCGCTGCGTGAAAAAATTGGGGGATTCTGCAAATATATACCCTTCAGATCGACAACCGCGAGAAAATCCCTACAAGAATTCGCCCGCGTTGCCGCGGTCTTCTCTAGTCCATTCTAGCGATGCCACGTCACCATACAACCAAACTCTTGGTCAACGTTCACAGGGAATACATATAAATGCTCCATACACATTTTTAGACGACAAAATTATGTCGCACGTGCCACCAACGGGAATAGTTGCTTGCCTTGAATAGGGCTCGAGGCGGGAAGGCGTCTGGTCTTCTTCTCGCAGGCCGAGGGAGTTGGATCTCGGAGGGGATGGAGACCTTGCAGGGCTCGCCGCCATGGAGATGGTTACCGGTGCCGGCAGGATCTGGCGCCTTCGTGGACGAAGACGGAAGCGGAGGTGGACTCGATCGGGAATCCTATCGTCTTCATCTGCTGCCCTCGAGTGAGAGCCGATCGTTGTCGGAGCGAGCTCGTTTTGCTCTTCATCTCCCACCATTGGTCCAAGGACAAGGCGAAGATCAAGCGAAGGTCCGTCCGGTCGTTCCACCGCACCATCTGCCGTCGCAATGCTCTCATCTTCGAGTTTCGTCTCCGTAGGTACTCTGATTCTTCGATTCCTGATTCGTTCTCCCTTCATCTTTTCTTTTCCTGCTGCTGTTTCCCTCCGTGGCATCCACGATTTCCTGCTTGCTTGAAGATTATAGGAAGCAGCCGATTAGAGCTTCGGTAGAGCAGGTCCTCCAAAATCTGTCCGTCGTTTCCACGACTTTCTAAGCTCCGATTAGGGCTCTGCTGTTTCTCCAAACCACATCGATTCTACTCCCTATAGACCGTTTAGATCGTTTCAAGTTCATGGAAACTTAGGAAGTGATGACTCTGGCTAACAATCTAGCAGACGAGAATCAAACACTGATGAGATTACGGTACTCTCCTGACGTATGATATCGTCCAACGATTCAGATGACTACGTAACCGAGGCTGACAATGTCCAGAGGTTGCCACCAGGATATCAATCATCGCCTCTGAATCAAAAGCTTTTAGCCGGATTTGTTCCGATTTATTTTTCATGTTCATCGCAGCAGAGTTGAGATCGATCAACTCCATCGCATGCTGGAACCATACGCATGTAAAAGGGCAGTAAAGGTCATTTACGCTGAGATATACGCTCTTACTTCCATTATAAGAATGACAGCTGCTAACTTCGGCAGTTTTTTACACGCAGACGCTGAAGCGCCAGTCTGGCATGAATACAGACCACTAGCGGATATTTACATTTTCGCCGGACAAGGAAGATGATAGAAGAACAGGGAGGCCGGTGACAAAACTTGTGAGAAGCTCCAATGCCCATGGAGGGCTCTCGCCGTCCATAGTTACCTGTTCTGGAAGTTCAGCGTCCTGATGCAGAGAGCATACATGAAGGCGAAGAAGACAGCGAAGCCCACCAGCACACCAGCCACCACCCCAAGGAAATCGTAGTCGAATCCAAAGTAATCTTTGATGTAGGTCTTAATCGCCACCGGGCTCCCACCAGGAACACTAATCAGGTCGTCCATGTCCCCATACTGTGAGGTAATTAGCCCGTAGACAGTCCACGCCACCGGGCAAATCCAGTAGTACCAGACCCACCATTTGGGTATTCTCTGCAGCGCCATCGTCAGAAGGTGTCAGTGCTTGAGAACTATGCCTCTGAAGGAACGGAATGGAGATCATGGAGGGGGTGGGGGTGGTACTCACAGGTCTCGGGATGAAGAAGCCGGAGAAGAGGTTGAACAGCGAGTAGAAGGTCGCAGCCAGGATGGCGGCCACTTGGTGGTTTGGAGAGATCGACACTGTCATCATTCCATAGTAGGTGAAGTACAGGAAGGAGAAGAAGTTCACGAAGAAGAACCAGAGGAACTTCTGGGCTGTCCACTTGAAGCTCAGCATGGCGTAGACGATGAGGGTGTAGTAGGTCGTCTGTATGAACACGTATGGGATTTCCATGACCACCTGCAATCAGAGGAAACACATTTTTATCAGCATTTCATTAATCCATAGGATGTTGCCGTTCGAATCATGCAATTATTTTTTTTCCAGGGCAAACTTGGCATATCCAACATATATTGTCATGTTGCTGAAAGCGTTGACTTCTCTACCTGAGCAATAGCATAGGGTAAAGCGGAGTACATCCCAGCAGCCCTCTCTCTGTAGAACACAGTCCTCTCGATGGCCACGATTGGCTGCACTGTGGAGCAGTTGTTGATACCCACAAACAGCACTGCAGCATACATGGCTCCGATGATTGTAAGCAGATCAGTCGAATTGTTCCTGCATGATCGCATGGAATAGTGAGCATTTGAAGCATGAGCATTTGATGACTAAAGAGCTGTAGAACTTTGGCATATGAAGAATCACCTCTTCTGGCCAATCTTCCAAAAGATGGTGCCAAGCATGAGAGCACAAGCAAACGTGAAGAAGAATCTGACAAGGTTGTAGTCTGGGCTCCTCCAGTAAGTCCACCACTGCTTCCAGAGGCACGACTTAAATTGCTGAAAGGTGGGCTGGGAGTACTGAGTTGGGAACCAGAGGTCGTTTGAACCAGGGGGTGGCGTACTCAGCTCCTTGACCAGTGTTTTGTTCCACCTGGTGGTAGAAAACAATCCAGAGGATGGAACCATTTAGGAAAGTATACCAAAAACCCGGCATAAAAAGGAGTCAAGATAACTGATGCCATGATCATTAGTATGACTATTTCTTATGACCACATAAGAGAAGACTCCTCCTAAGTGGAAGCAATGCTCCTTTTACTTACTGATATAGAGCTGATGTCCTGTAGTATTCAGCAAAATCCATTCCCAGCCGTACTTCAGCTGATATTGAGCTTGCCTCCAGCATCCAAGTAGCAGGATTGTACTTCTCTTGGATTTTTGCGACACCAGGAATCGCCTGAAAGTATTTAGTCAATATTAGTTTCCAGATATATGGTTTTAGGCGCTGATGCTAGCAAAGAGTAAGCCCAAAATGCTACAGCATACCTCAAAATATTCAATAATCTTGTTCGAGTGCTGGCCTAGAGGTCCAGAGTATATCACTTGCCCTCCTCTTTTCATCAATAGTAGCTGTTAACAAAATTTTCATGAGAACTTATTAGAAGAAGAGCAAGAAATATCATAGGGAGAACTCGGCTTGTATTCCTGGATTTGTCGCTATTGACTCCCTCAAGGTAATTGAGTGAGGAGGAAGTTCTCACCTCATCGAAGGCTTCAAAGATATCAATGCTGGGTTGATGAATTGTACAGACGACTGTTCTTCCGGTGTCAACTGTGTTCCTTACTGTCCTCATGACAATGGCTGCGGCTCTCGCATCAAGTCCAGATGTCGGTTCATCCATAAAGATGATTGAGGGATTTGCAACCAGCTCCACCGCAATTGTCAACCTCTTCCTTTGCTCTGTTGACAAACCTGTGATTCCTGGAAGACCCACTATAGCATCCCTGAGATTCTCGAGCTCTACGAGCTCCATCACTTCGTCTACGAAAAGCTGAAAAGAATGAAAGAGAAAAGAGTTAGCTCCTGATCTCATGAACTATCATATGATTATAGACACTGGAGCTTGAGTATTATAATTCGTGTGATTTCTGCAACCAACGTGTTCAATCATCAACATACACTCTGTGTCTGTGATCAGAGTAGGCATTGCATATTGTTGATGTATCATTAGCCTTCTCAGTACATTGGGTTTTATTCAGCATTTCCAAGCAATCTAATCAAACTGTTAATTTTCCTAGCTTTATGACTTTGTAAAATTATGCTATTCATAGGAGTAGCTTCTATTTTTGTCATGATCTTATTACTGCATGGTTTTAATGTGAAACAGTATCAAACGATGGAGAAGACTTACCAGCTTATCTTCTTTACTGACTTCCTTGGGGAGCCGAAGGAAGGCAGAGTAGATCAAGGACTCCCTCACTGTGACCTGGGGAGAATGGATATCGGTTTGCTCACAGTAACCAGAAATCCTCGCGAAGGTCGCCTGGACCTTGTGGTAACCGGATATCTTTATGTCTCCCTCGACGTAGCCCCCTGTCTTCCTCCCTGCCAGAACATCCATGAGGGTCGTCTTCCCGGCTCCACTCACCCCCATGAGTGCGGTCAGCACGCCTGGGCGGAAAGCGCCGGTGACCCCCCTCAGCAGTTGGAGTCTGTCTTCGGTCACCCCTTGATCCTTCATTTCCTGTCAATGAAACCAGTCTTGACGATTAGTAACTGACCATGGTCCCTGATCTCTTCCCCTAGACGATGAGCATTGCTGCAAATCACTTACCGGAGGCATGTCGACGTAGTAGTTCACTTCGTCGAAGGACATGGCCAGAGGAGTGAAGGGCAAGACCATTCCTCTCTTGGGACCTGCACCATTCACCTGAGCCCCATCTGGGCCGGTGGCTCGGCTGCTCATGCGCCTGATCATCATTTCCCCTGAAATGACCCATCCATGATTAGAGAGCCCAGTAGAAAACGGTGACGATTGAATCATTCGAGGATGTCTGTGGGGAGGCTTACTGTTCTTTCCGTCAGTAGAGATTGACCTGCGCACGTTGTCTTTCCTGGAACCTGTCATCCTCAGCCTTGGCTCTTCCTTGGTCTCCTCTTGATGGGCTTCCATTTCTCCGATTGTTTCCCCGGATATGATAGCTTGCGGCTTTCCCAGCGCTGTTCATGGAAAGACGTTTAGTTCTCTGCCCTCATGTGAGGTGGAGGTGGAGGTGGGAAGGGTTCGGAGCGTCACTCACGGCTGAGATACTTGAGCGACAGGGTGAAGAGCACGTTGAAGACGATGGTGAAGCCCACCATCGCTACCACCCCGATCCAATACCAATAGTTCTTGGCGAATACGTCGAAGTTGTCGAGCACAGCCAGCCCCAGTGGCCTGTTGCCTTCCGTCTGCAAATCACACAACGGTTGAGAGAGACTAGATGACAGAGAAAGAGCGAGAGAGACAGAGGGCGGGGGGGGGGAGGTACCAGTCTGTTCATCCAGCGAGGGGCGAGCATTTCGTTTACGGCAATGGCATTGAAGGCATAGGTAAGGGGGGAAAGCCAGTAACCCCAAATCCACCAGCTCGGAATCAACTCTGCCCATAGGAGGAAAAATTTAGACGAAAATGAGAGAGACGGAGAGAGAGAAATGAGGGACGGATGAGATGAATGGTGTCGTAGAGATCATACCTCTTCGCAGGATGAAGCCACCGAGAATAAACACAATGAGGAGAATGAGAGCACCGCCGGTGTTGGCGACCATATCAGAGCGGCACACACCGGCAACGAACCGGAAGAGGCCCGCCGCCATTTGCTGGATCAGAAAGATGAGGAGCAGCTGCTTGAAGAACCTGCTGGCATCGGGGGCGAAGCCGATGGTGTAGTAGGTAATGACGACCCAGACGATTGACTCGAGGATGGAGATGGGGATGCGGAGGAGGAAGTTGGGGAGGGTGAAGGTCCAGGCGGGGTAGAACAGCAGATCCCTGTGCTTGTACAGCACCGGCAGCCTCTGCAAGGTGATCGACATCTCCGCGAATCCGTTGAACATGTTATTCACCATGCAGAACAGCAGCGCTCCTATGAAGAAGGCGCCGTCTCTCTGATCCCGCGTGTGCATCCGCGTCCTCAGGAAAACCGTCGACGCGATCACCGCCACTATGACGATCTGGATTCGCGCACAGTTCTCTCGTCAGTCCAACAATTGTCCGGCGAACCAGCAGGTGGGGGCAGCGACAGATGAGCTGGGATATCCCTCACCTGAACGGTCTTGAAGATGTAGACGAAGGAATTCCTCTTGAGGAGGAGCCACTCCTTGCCGAAGGAGGTCCTGAGGAGCTCCCAGTTGGGGACGGAGTACTTGGTGAACACCAGCGCCGCCCGGTGGCTCCGGCTCTTGTCGTATGGCATCGAGAGCTCATTCTCCAGTCGCAGCCCGACGTGGAAGCGTTTGAACCTCGCGGCGAACTCGCTGACGGACACATAGCGGTAAGGTTTCCGCTTGTCCGCCCAGTACTGCTCCTGATCCTTCTTCGACGTCACCTGAAACCCCAAGCCATTCGACATTAACACCTCGCAAACCAGGTGCGGAAACCTTCTCCGAGCTTCTGGAGCTCCGATCGGCGGCCCCTACCTCCTGGAGGAAGTCGGCGGTTCCCTTGCGCTCGGGGCAGACGAAGCCGCAGCTCTCGAAGAACTCCACCACGAACTCGCGGGGCCCCTGGTACACGATCCGCCCCTCCGAGATGAGCAGGATGTCGTCGAAGAGATTGAACGTCTCCGGCGCCGGCTGCAGCAGGGACATGAGAATGGTGGCCTCCCCCAGGTGGACGATCTGTTGCAGGCACTTCACGATCTGGAACGTGGTCGAGCTGTCCAGCCCCGTCGATATCTCGTCCATGAACAGAGTCCTGCACGGGCCCACTATCATCTCTCCTGCACCCACCCAGCCCATCAAAAATCGGCCCGTCAGCATTCAGGCCCATTAAGCCCACCAAAAAGTGAAACCCTGGGAAGGGGGCGTGGGGGCCCACAGACCTGTGGTGACTCGCTTCTTCTGGCCGCCCGATATTCCTCTCTGCATCGCATCTCCCACTATCGTGTCCCGGCAGATGTCCAGCCCCAGAATCTGTCCACACGTTTTTCTGACGTCAGCAAATCCCTCCCTTAATAGCGATCTTAATCGTGATCAAGATCGCGATTTTTTTATTAATCCGAGTTGGTGACTCGGTCTGTAAGCGTACCCGGAGAGTGTAATCCGTCTGAAGACTGCTCTCGACTCCTTCCATAGCGGTCGCCTGAGAGAGTTTCTCAGATCATCAGAGAGAGATAGAGAGAGAGAGAGAGAGAGAGAGAGAGAGAGAGAGTTACAGAGAGAGAGGGATCGGGGTTTACCTTCATGAAGAGGTCGACCTCGGCCTCGGGGAAGATGCCGGCGTCCTTCTCTCTCCTCGCCAGCTCGCTCAGAAGCTCTGCATCGGTTTGGGAAAGGGTTCTCGGATTACACCATTGACGGTGCCAGGTAGGATCATCTGAGCTGAGCTGGCAGGAGGGAGGAGGGAGAAATACCGTATCTGGACCCGACCCCTTGACACCTGGCGGAGAAATCAAGCGTCTCCTTGACGGTCATCTCTCCGACGTGGACGTCGTTCTGGCTGATGTAGGCGGCCGTCTTCTGCGGGACGAACTCGCTGAGCTTGTGCCCGTTGTAGGTCACCTCCCCCGTCACCTGTGGAACGGGAACTCGGTCATAACTCGGCGGGAGTTCCTTCAGTCAACGGGGAAGGTGGGAAGGAATCGGCGTTTTGAGTCAACTCACATTGAGACTCGGGTCCAGCCGCCCCGCTAGGGCCAGGAGGAGCGTCGTCTTCCCGGAAGAAGGGGGACCCAACAGCAGCGTCATCCTGCAGAAAGAAAGTATAAATAAAGATTCGATCGTTTTAGAAGATAACGATTTGGGCGATCAGGGAAGAGGGGGAACCCGACCCGGCCCCAGTTGGCAAACTCGGTGCGTCGTCTCCTTACCTGGAAGGCTTTATGATGCCGGAAGCGTCGCGGAGGATGGTGAGTTTCGTCGTCTTGGAGAGTTTGATGCCCACAAGACCCAGCGCTGATTCGGCCAGGTTTCGCGCCGAGTTGACCAGAGACGGCAGCGCCCTGGTGCCGATCTGGCAGTCCGCCTCCACGGTCAGGTTCTGGTATCTCACCTCCACCGTCGGAAGGGTAATCCCCACCCTGAATCGGAAGAAGGGGGTCAATCATCACCGCTAGGCATCACTAGAAGCATCTGATTGTAACGTGGGAGTAGGCAAACTCGGTCGTCTCGTCCTTTTGGACCGGGTCAAAAGCCGCGTTGGGGGTCATTGACTTGAGATGGAGCCATTCTCTCGTCGTGATCTATTCTTAGAACTGCCCAAGCCTCTAAAGGCCAGAAATTGTAAGAAAATTCACCAGCCCCGCAGCTTGTTGGGAAAGAGGTTTTTTGGGAACTCAACAACCGGGAGAAACGTTCTCCGGACGTCTACGTCTGATGGGCTCCGGATGGGAATGAGGATAGAACATGGTTTTCGGAGGCCCTCGAGGATGAGAACATCCCAAGAACATCGACATGTAATGAAATCGAAAGAGATTAATGGACGGAGACTCACTTGTCGATCCGATTCCGGAGCTTCCGCAGGAAGCGCTCGTTGTCCTCCTCGGCGACCCGGAAGACGCGCTCGATGAATTCCTGGCGCTCGTTGACTCCGAGCTTGCGGACGTCCACCTCCTTGTGGAGAAAGCGTGCCCCGGCCTGCTGCTGCTCCTCGCTGCCCTCGGCGAGGGTCTTGAAGATGCTCGTCCGCAGCCTATCGTAGGTGGGGAGCTTCTCCAGAGCGGCCCACCGCAGGGCCTCCTCGTCGTCGTCGACTCTCCGGCTCCTGTAAGACCTTGAGCCCGATCGGACGAACACGTCCTCCATGCCCCAGTTGCTCTTGCTCATGTTCCGACTGATGCTCCGGCTGAGATTCCGGCTAGCCCGACGGCCGGAATCCCACACTCTCTCCATGCTCTCCATCCGCGCGGAGGAACCAGAACCAGAGAGAGGAAGAAACCCTCCACGCCCTTGCCCTCCCCTTCCTTCCTCCGGCGCTTTCTCTCTCTACACGGCGAGGTATTGGCGATGGGGGAGAGCCTTTTCGGATTTGGGCCTTCTGCGGAGCTCGGAGTATATAAGGCGCAGCCGGAAGGGGGTGGGGTATTGCTCGCTGTCAACCCGTTAAGAAATGGCGAACTCGCGTTTGAAAGCTTCTTCATTTTCGCCCATGCCCGGCAGGTTTGACCAGCTACGGCGCGGTTGGTGAGGGAAGGTGGGGACGCACCAACGGGCATGACTCGGGGTCGAGATCGCGATCGTGAACAGGGATGATGAACCCTACCTAGCTCAACGCCTCCCGATAACCGATCCAAAGGCCGTAAAATAATTCTGGGGCCTCTTCGATGAAAACGACAAGTGGTTGGGATAGAGACCCAGAATTATATCGTTTTTAAATAAACGGAAACACTCAGGGCCAGCATTAGTGGGTCCCATCATGACTCATCAGAACCAAACTCTCGAGTCTACCAAGCCATCACCCCGACCTTCTCGTTATCCCTCGTTGACAGTGATTGACTCTCTCCCTCCCTCTCTCTCTCCCTCTCTCCTCTCTCTCTCTCCTCTCTCTCTCTCTCTCTCCTCTCTCTCTCTCTCTCTCCTCTCTCTCTCTCTCTCTCTCTCTTTCCTCTATGTATAGTCTAGCATCACACACGTCATCCTTTAGTACGAATCCTGGACAAGCTTCTTTCGATATACTAAGAAGAAGATAACTCTCGTTATATAAGAGAGTTATATTTCATTTTTAATACACGTAGCAATACTAACCGGTAAAATCATTAATTACCCATCTTTTTTTGACTGATTTGTCTAGCGATCGATGTTCCAAATTAATATTTTTTATATCGTAGGGCATTTTCTAAACAAATATATTCATTATAAATTACCCTGCATCATTTTCATCCATTAAATCCCTAAAAAACCAGGTAGCAAATTAAAAAAATTCGCCAAACCCGTCATTGTTCCCAGAAAAAATATTTATCCTGTAATTTAAGCTGATGAAATCTAATTTTTCTTCAGAAAGCTACAGAAAATTCCCTCCGGGGGGGGGATTGGGTAAGAGAAGGAAGATCCTTGCTATCCTGTGGAACCGCGCGCACGCGATTGACGCCGTCAATCGGCTCCGAGAAAATCTCCATCTGGTCGTCGGTGGGTGGCTGCGGCGGCGGCGGCGGCGGCTCGTGGGTCCGGAAATGGGTAGGTGTGCCTTCAAATCTTCTTCGTCGGAAAATCGGAGCACGTTTTCTTATAGTTACTCAGCGGGGCACCTTCGGTCAAACCTCGCACTCCTTGTTAAGACGGTCATCTCTTCTGGGCCCACTGCACCTCCCACCTGCTACGGCCACCCTACCGACAACAACGTTGGCAGCCCCGCTTGTAGGTGCCATTGAAATATCTATAAAGTTCGATGGAACACCGTGATATTATTTACTTTAATTTCATTTTTTCAACTGGATAATGAATATTACCTTGGCTTCTTCTCCCTATACGATATAATTCAGGTTAATTTTAGTTTAATGACTCCTGACTTTGATGGCTAGCATTTCAATCCTTATATGCTTCAAGTGGATCGAGAGAGAGAGAGAGAGGCTGCCGGTGGTACCTGGCTTTTGGACGTGTTAGGCGTATTTTAAAAAAAATATTATGTGAATTATTGATTAAAAATAAATAATCGATATTTTTTCTAAGAACTAATGACTAGATGCGGCTCACCTTGAAAGAAAACAAACGGTGTGCTTGTATGATAGCGTCCGAGTCACGTGGACATCGGAATCTCGGACAGAAAGATAATGTGGTGGAAAACTCTTCCCTGGCTCTCCGTTGATGTGCATTATATCTTATGACAACTTTTGCCATGATTAAGCTGCAGCATATGGTTCAGATTTTATGACATTTGACGAAAACGACAAAGTTTGGCCATGCATCGTTTACCGTTCCGTAAACGGCATGAGCTCGGTCTTCCAGCCGTAAGTTTTTTTTTTCAAGAATTATTAACGTGACATTATTTCTCCCGAATTTGGTAATTAGAATACCATCTATCAATTTAGAAAATAGGGTTGACCTAAGGAAGAGGCGGCGATACTCTTCCTTCTTGAAGTCGCTTACTTTGTACATGATCACTCCACTTTCGTGGTCATCTCTTCAGTCAATGACATTTGTCATAAACCTAATAGCTCGTTACATGGGGTGTCTACGAGTCTCCTTTTTTCTACAATTACCCATCGAAATCGTCCGAAAGCAGAAATTCGACCGATTTGGAACTTATTTCTCTTCGAATTGAGTGTGGTCTATAAACTTTGTACGGATCTGTTGAGCATTGAGGAAGAGACTCCAACCCGTTGACTCTCCGCCGACTTCCATGCGTAGCGTAGCCATGCCTACGAGGACTCCCGTCGTCCGATTATCCACTGGTTTCCCTTTCTCGGCGGGCCGTCCTTCCCCTTGCAAGGAGGGGGAAGCCAAGAAGGCCTTACCTGGTCGCCGCCGTCCTTCCCAAGGGAGACAGCAAGTCAAACTCAGCAGCTGGGAGGAAGCCTCCCCAGATTCCCCACGCAACCGCTGACCAGCCCCCTCCCGCGGCTTCCCAATGGTTTGGAAACGCCGCCGACGAGGCACGTGGGAATTCTAGAAGCGCCAGCAAGGCGGTGGGTGGTTGACCCAGTCAGCGTTCACGTTGATGAAGGGAGGGGGGGGCTTGCTTGTTCTTCCTCGTTGGAGTCAGAAGAGGGAGAACTGGGCTTGACCGAGGTCAAAGTGCCCCATGCTCTCCCGTCCTGTCGATGCGCGAGGACGGCGCCTTGAAAAGTGGCATATTTGCATGCTTAGAGGTCTTTGGTCTCCGTTGACCTGTTTGACTTTATCGCCACGAGACCAACGAGAAAACAGGTTTTGGTCTTGTGAGCGAAGCATGCTCCTCGAGAATTTTATTCACGAGTGGAAGTCCACATCATCAGACCAATGTGTTCAAACGTTTACTCTAGAAGGTCTTCCAATGTGTCGCCGACTTCCACCTTCGCAAGAGGAAATGCGCCACGGGGTATTGTGCATGCCCATACATATTCCAACAGTTTTGCTTTGCCGGCGGGCATCAAATTCAGCGATCAATTGGGACCTTCGGTCGCAATAAAGTAGGGCGTAAATATACTTTTAAAAAGTATTTGCATGTATCACTAAATAAACTGAATGGGGGGACGGCTCACGCATATCTCTCTCTCTATCTCGCTATCTCACTCTCTCTCTTGCTGGCTCATTCTACCATATTCGTGATATCTGACCAAAATTCCACCTTCCTCTTGTCGACCAGACCGTGGCCTTTGACGGGTCTCAGGACAGCCGGTGCGGAGCAGACTCGGGCGAAGGACACGCGGAAGATTAGGTTGGGGACCGAGTCCTGCAATCAGAGAGGAATCGACGTGTACCCATTTCGAAGGGTGCCCGAGCAGCCGCCGGCTAAAAAATCCGTCGGTTAAATCGTCAACGGCTCTTCTGAGCTTACGTCATCGGTGTCCTACGTCTCGGCTCCACCCCACAGCCACATCAAATGTTGAAAAAGACGAAACGGAGAAGACCCTTCAGAGAGGAAAAGCGACATCACCCAATGATCTTCGAGGAATTGTGACGGTCATTGGGTGATTTGACTCGCTGGACCTTCCGGGTTCACGAGGTGTGTAAGCCCCTAGCCGAACACATGAGATAGGCAATGGCCTGAGCTGGGTCGCATCTTCTGCGAGTTCCGGGCTCAGTGCTGGTCTCGTTAAATTGGGAGACCTCTGAGAAAGACGGGCCGAACATTTTCAATCTGGGCGCCGCGTCAGTCTGCTATCTTAACCTTGATATAGTGTCGCAGCAATTTTCGTCTATTTTTCGTACACCTATTGAGAGAAACACTTGGTCGTTTTTTCGTTCTTCAGATCATTTCACAAGACTTCTTGATCAGGTTCGAGCTTCCTTTTGAGGAAAGTACTTACGTTATTTTGGAGCGGCTCTTCTCAGAGAGACTCTCATTTTTACAGATACATCAGAGCAATTTGAGGTTTGGCCTTCTCTCTCTTGCTGAAATCTGAGTGAACCTCATTTTCCTGATATCAAACAACAATTTGAGTTATGACTTCTTGATCTCCAATTATTTTGATCAATTTATTGATATTAAAATATTTTACCAATATATTTAAGATATGGTTCATAAAGTTCATTCAAAAAAATTATTTTTGGCGCTTCTCCAATTGTTATCTAGGGGAAAATTGATTTCACCTCCAAAACCCAAGAAAGGTTTTACGTTCCTTAATGGGAAAGACATGATGCTAAAATCATTATATGGATAGTTAGTTACCAAAGTTGATCAATAGATTATTGTCCACCTCCAACCCCTTAAAATTGCTAAAGAAAGGTTTGACTACATAAAGCAAATTTATAACCAATAAAAGATCAGCTAGAGGGTTTCATTTGAATCATGAGATTGGTGATTTTTCTAGGGAAATTTTATCAATTCATAATTACTATTTAAGCCTTACAGAACTTTAGACAAAAAAAATTTGTCAATCTAAGATTACTATTCAGGATTTAGGAGTCTTTAGACAAAATCTACATATTTGGCTTATACCACTTTTCATGATGCTTCTTTGCCTTTGGTAAATTAAGTTCATGAAGATAGTCAAAGGAGACAACTTTTAATGTGGTTGTGAAGAGAATATGAACCTATTTATTCCACACTTCTAAATAAAAAAATAAAATGATTATTCCTCTAGCTTTGGATAATGATATATTACATAAGATAATAGTGTATAACACAAGTTACCCTAGAGTAAGAAAATGTTTATGTATAACTCACGCACAATGCTATGGTTGTAAGGAGTTTTTTTTTTGCATATACACTTACTACAATAAGAATTTTTTGGATATTACAAGGATTCTAGTCATGGGGATTCAGAATGTTGATGTCATCTTCAACATTAAAGTGATAAAGCTTATCACGTCACTAAAATTTATTCAACAGCAATGGCCACCTCTTCTAGTACAATTGTTTCTTCATTTGCATCAACCTCTCTTACCCTAGAGATGGTTCAATAAGTAGTCTATTTTTTTTATTTCCATTGGCTTACAAGTAGAACAAAGTTCACATCCTCAAAACTATGTGATTTTTTTCTTCACCAACCAAACTAGTATTAAAATATATAACAAAAATTGAAATTTCATACCATAAATAGAAAAAAATCCTCTCAATATTTTAACTGTCAATACTACACATTCAATACTTTTGCATGATGTAGTTTTCATTTCTTTTCATATATTAATCTTCTTTTTATGAACCAATGGATAATTATTGCTTTAGTTTCCCACTTGGGCTACATTATTATAAAATGAAGGTGATTACAAAGAGACCAAAATGTGAGTGATTATTCCCTTTTCACTTATTAAAAATTCATGAAAATAAAATCCATGGGTTTCATTTCATAATTTCTCTTCAAATATATTACGTCATTTATGGCTTAAACATTTGAGACATCCCTTTGGTAAGAGATTATTATTTATGTCGACTTCTAGTTTGTTTCCAAATCTTTGTTCATTTTAGTTTCAATACTTCTCTTGAGTGCTATTGTTGCAAGATGCCCAAAAATAGAATAACTCATTTTCCAATGCATGAGAGCCTGTCCGTCCTATGATTTTAATTTAAATTATTCCAATCTATGAAGCATTGTTCTTAACACTTCATATGTTTTTTTCTATTTTTGGATCAATTCGTTTTAAATTTCTGTTTAATATCTCATCTATCCAACTGGAATATCAATCTCCATATTTTGTTGCCTATATTTTCCATGACGATCATCCACATTTTGTGCATAGTCAACTCTTGACCCAATTTACTTATTGCATTTTTTTTATCTCCTCCCAGTCAAAGAATAATTATTGTACAATGGTCCGTGTATCAATCAACTGATCACTTCAATTAATGTTTTTATTGAAATGTAGTTTATCTTTTAACACCATATTCTTCCTACCATTTCATCTCATGTCCATTTCACATTGTTTTAAAACTTGCACAAACACATGAATTGATCTCCTATCCGACCTAAGCAAGCATCATATTCGCCTTTGAAAAATTCGAATGCCACATAGAACATTTAGAGAGTTTCATCCTCCTTATCATTATTCTTTTTCCTTATGAATTTAAAATTTTAATATTTAATTTTTTTTACTCATTTATTGTCTTTTTCCTATTCCTATCTAATAAACACACGTTGTGAAGTAAAATTTTAAAGCATAAGTCACGATGAGAGAACTACATCCTTTCAATCTAGTCACGAAAATAAAACTATTCCCCTCTCTCCTTAGGTCCATTATATTTGGTATAAAAGGATATTTGCTATCTAGCTCTAATTTAGTGGATCATTGTACATATATAATGAGTTCATGGTAGTGGATACTTTACTAATATATATATATATATATATATATATATATATATATATATTATTAGTTTAAATGTGGGAATTAATATTTCACTTATTTATGTGAATTAAATCATACTTATCAAGCTTGATTCTTATATCATTTAATATTTTCAAATGACTCTTGACATTTTTTTTTATATGAAAGATCTTAGACTTCTCACCTACCTCTTGGGTCTTGAGATTCATATAGAAAATGAAAGTTTGCAAATCAACATACATTTACTAGAGATCTAATCACAAGAATAATTTATGCATAACTAATGCAATTGTTACCCCTTTACAAATCGCAAGTGTAAAAAGAAATGATATAAATATCTTGAATGACTCATCACACTATTCTTACCTAGTATGCCCTTATTTACTTTACTATTACTTGGTGGGACATCCTGCATGCCACTTACATATTGAGTCAATTTATAAAATTTTTCATTTTCAATTATTAGTGTTGATATCATCATACACCATCGATTTTGTACAGGTGGTCAGACCTTATCCTTTCGATCATTTATGATTTGCATATCATTGGATGTTGAAAATACTAGTGCAATTGAAATTGTAGCCAACCCTATCTTCCTTATTTGTATAAAACACAGAACGTGACTATCATTCAATCTACGGGGAACATGAGAATCACATCAGCACTCTTCGTCACATACCTTCAATTCTAAAAATTTCTGATGTTTTCACAAAAGCCTTTACACACGGTTGGGATAAATCCTTCACACACAGATTGATGTTGATGAATCTGACACCAATTTGGAAGTTGGTTTTAGATTTTCAGGCTTGCAAAAAGAATAGGCTGAATATTTTCAGTGAAGGTACTATGGCCATGAGGGTAAATTTTTAAGATGTAACGTAATAAGACTTTCTGTAGTTTGAAGATTCAGCAACTCTCTTATTGCATTTAAAGTATAGATTTTCAAATGAAAGCAATGAATCTATTATACCTTTATTGAATGTATAGATAAAGAGGGAAAAAGGCGGAGAGAGAGAGAGAGATGGTTATGAAAAAAAAAACAGATTAGCAGGTTTTAATTTGGTATTGGAATAGGTCTCTATATGAAGTTCTGACATAACATTAAAACAATTGATTGGGAAAACGTGTACCATAGCTTAGTTTCAAATAATTCATCAAAAAAAAAATAATGAGCTACTAATAGGATTGGAACAATTTGAAATTTATTATGTTTTCTAATAGTTGTATTGTTTTGTTTTAACTCTTCTCAAATTACTTAAATTTTTTATCAGTCCTCTTTCTTACTTGGTTACTTGGGCTGGAACAAATCGAATACTAAGTATGCAGTCTCTTCATTTTTGTTGTTGTTGAGATAACTAAATTAATTATGATTTAAGTCGGTTAATATTTAATCTAATTAAATAAAGGCCAACTTACCCTCATGTGGAAATTTGTCTTCATCCGATAGTTATCTTTACATTTACCCCCCCAAGCCCATATATCTTATCCCTTCCCCTCATCTCTCTCTCTCTCTCTCTCTCTCTCTCTCTCTCTCTCTCTCTCTCTCTTTCTCACGGTGTATATTCTATAAATATTCTTCCTAGTTAACATAAAGTAAATAACTAAATCCAAGTGAAAAAGAAAGGGAATTACGTACATTTCATTCTGGGGGATAAAACCAAAGAACATTGAAGCTTATAACATAATCCGAGAGAAGGAATCAAACATTTTAATAAATACCCACCGAGCGTTATCATCGTCAGACTGTCCAATGTCGACAACTTTATTGGTCAAGCTTTGAATTCAGACAGGAGTTAGATGGAAGTCCACGAACAGAAAAGAAAGAGAGAGTCTAATCAGCTGATCCAAGCACTACCCAAGAGGTAGCTCTTTATATCTCTACTTTCCTGCTCTAGGTTGAAGAAAGCCGGCTCCACTTACGGAAAGACTTCCTCCCCATCCGTCGATTGTCATCATCTGAACATACATCCCCCCCCCTCCCCGCCAGTCTCCTTTCTGGTCGTCCCCTGGTTTGGGGGTCTGTCAGTTTCATGAGTGGTCTTCTGATGGCATTTTTCTCTGAACCTGTTTTTCCGCTGGGCAGTTGCTCTATCTCTTCAGTCTTCTCGTGAGAGAAGCCGCTTCGAGGAAATGCTAAGCACGGGGAGGACTGTTCCAGTTGCGAGGCAAGAGCCGCTCCCGCGAATGTACACTAGAGCATTGATAGATTCTAGGATGTACGTATCGTTCCTCTTTTCTGACTGGCACATCAATCTTTTCATACCCAGCAACAATGATCTAGTTTTCTTCAGGATTAGGATTTCGCGTGAGGATCACAAGAGCTTCTAAGCCAGGTTTAGATTCAGATGCTATAACCCGTTTTGAATTCTAATCGTTGTTAAAGCTGGAGACCCTACAGTCATACCTGAATATCCTTTTCGGTTAGAATGGGATGCTCAGGTAAGGTGCTCAAATCACGTGGTGGTCAATAATGGAGACGAAAATTTTGACATCAAATATCGCCACACATAGGAGCCCATTAGCTACAACATTTCTTTAATCGTTCCACCACGAGTGATCCTCACCACAATCATTTCCTTTTGCTTATTTCTTCCTTATTCTGATAGATCACCGACCTAAACTATGCATGACTCCTGGAGGTCACAATTTCAAAAGGGATGGTGTCCTTAGCTGTCCAGAAAATATTACAACCTCGTGTAGCTGACGTTTAGTACCTTTCATAAGCAACGAAAATGCATCCCACGGGCAGGGAGGAAGGCTTTAATAGCTGAGAGTCACAACGTTTAGGTAAGGACGGTATTCATAGACCTTAAGGTCATACTTGTATGGATAAAGTACGTTAAAGCGAAGAATGGGTAATAAGTAGATAGAACCGTAAGCCATCTGGTTTCAAACGCGATGGTCAGTCGCTGACCGGGCAGAAGCCAATTGAAGAAACCCAGTTGAAAGCATCATGCGCATCCATAAATGCTGAAGTGTTGAGAATTAGTTGTTCCATCGATGAACTATTAAACATTTTAATCCGTGGCTAGTGCTCTTCACTAAAAGCTGTCTTGGGTCAACAAAAAAGAAATGACGGTTGAAGACCACGTGAAAAAGGGGGATGCACCGTTCATGATTGCTTTTTTTTCATGCTCCTTACACACTTGTGGACATGCAATATTCTATGGGAAATGTTAGGCGCCCATGACCATTTCATTGTCTATATATATTCGATCGCCTTCTCAATTCTCACATCCCATCTATGTTTGGGAATTTGGAGATATGGGTTCCCCGGAGAAGGCCAGAGGGAAGAGGGGCACTGCAGAAATATCTTTAAGCGCGTTGTTTAGGTTCGCCGACAGGGTAGATTTTTCGCTGATGCTATTAGGCACCCTGGGAGCCATTGGAGATGGCTGTTCGACCAATTGTCTCCTTCTCTTTGCTAGCAGTGTAATGGATAGTTTAGGGTTTGGCGAGGCCCAAGGAAACCAGAACAATTTTATGCATGAAGTTGATAAGGTGAGGAGAACTAAGAGTCTTACTGTTGTTGTAGACTAAGATTTCCTGACGAGACCAAAGTTCTGTTCGTTTCTGTCTGTCCCAAGACCTCACCTGTTAATTTGTTTCTCTTCTGCCTTCCGTCCTATGCAGTACTGCCTTTATTTCCTGTATCTCGCATTGATCATCCTGGTGGTAGCCTTTATGGGTATGTTTTGGCGCTTCTCTCTCTCTCTCTCTCTCTCTTCTCTCTCTCTCCCTCGCTCTATATATCCATCTATCAATTTCTATCTCTATCTTTAAAATCTCTTTATCTCTTTGTTATCTACATCTAATTTCCAAACGCCTCTAGCCTTCGTTTATACATTAAGTCAGGGAGGAATTTATTTGTGTAGAAGGCTATTGCTGGTGTAGAACAAGCGAAAGGCAGGTGTTGCGTCTACGATACAAATATGTGCAAGCAGTTCTCCGACAAGAAGTTGGGTTCCTCGAGGCTCAGGAGGCGGCTACTTCAGAGATTGTCAACAGCATATCACAGGACACCACTCTCATACAGGAAGTCCTTGGTGAAAAGGTACCGCTGTTCTCTCCCCTAAGAATTGAAGGCTCACCTTATTTGAGAAGGAAATCTGAATCAGTTTTTATGAATAAATTTATTCAAAAAAACAGTTTTGCGTTATACCAGGTTAGTTAACTAAGCCTTGTAGATGGCATTAAAGTCGTCCTTTGTTACTTCTCCTTGACCTCCTTTGAAGAGTCTTCTCCGAGAACATCACTCCTCTACGCCTTCAGGTACCCGTATTCGTTATGCACTGCTCGGTGTTCTTCTCGGGATTAGTCTTCTCCGCATACTTCTCGTGGAGGCTCTGTGTGGTGGCCTCCCCCCTCGTTCTCCTGCTGATCATCCCGGGGCTCCTCTACGGCAAGTATCTGGTCCACCTTTCCCGCAAGTCTCACGGAGAGAACTCCAAGGCGAACGCCATCGTGGAGCAGGCTGTGAGCTCCATCAAGACCATCTACTCCTTCACTGCTGAGGAGAGGATCGTGGGGAGATACGCCGGCATTCTGGATAGAACGGTGAAGCTGGGACTCAAGGAAGGTATTGCAAAGGGCCTTGCCGTCGGTAGCACGCGGCTCTCCTTCGCCATATGGGCCTTCCTGGCTTGGTATGGGAGTATGCTCGTTGTTAGCCATGGAGAGCGCGGTGGAAGGATATACGCTGCAGGGCTCTCCTTCGTGCAAGGTGGACTGTATGTGATTCGCCCCTTCCCACTCCGTTCTCGTCTTTTCATTGACCCCGCCGACTATCCATATTCTTGCCGTACATTTGTGTTCCATGCATTCAGACCTCTCAAAACATGATTACGTGCTTATAATCACATAAGACCTAAAGTTAGGCAAAGAGGGACAGTATTATAATGCTGATTTCTGTCGCCGATTGTGTATAATAAGAGTATTAAAATACAAACTTTCTCACTAAGTCATACAATTTCTGTGTTCGATTTGTTAGCTGAATGATCCTAAAAAGGTAATTAGTAAATTATCACTTTTTATTTAAGGAAAATTTGGACTTCAGAGCACATAATTTCCCAGTTTGGTCTCTAAATCATTGTATGTTTACTAGCATTATAAAAGGATTATGATGTATGTAGTCTCATACACATGAGAAATGAATGCCTATATATAACGCTAAATAGGTTGCTCATTGAAAATTTAGTCACGTCGCCGACATATTCTGAAACTTTTATTGTAGTGAATGTTCAGAGTTGACTTTTCAATTAACTTCTTCAGATCACTGGGCTTGGCGATTCCCGAGCTGAAGCACTTCGCAGATGCTTCAGTCGCCGCATCTCGGATTCTCGAACGAATCCATCGAGTCCCGAGGATTGACGCTGAAGAGGGAACCGGTCTTCAGCCGGAGGCGATCAGTGGGGAGATCGAATTCGAGCGCGTACAGTTTGCTTATCCTGCTAGGCCAGATTCCGTCGTACTCAATGACTTCAGCCTCAAAGTCCCCGCGGGGAAGACGGTAGCTCTTGTGGGAAGCAGCGGCAGCGGGAAGTCCACAGTGGTGGCTCTGCTGCAGCGGTTCTACGACGTTAGCAGGGGTGCGGTGAAGATCGACGGCGTTGACTTGAGAGAGCTGCGGCTGAAATGGATAAGGACGAAGATGGGCCTCGTGAGTCAAGATCACGCTCTGTTTGCGACGTCGATAAGAGAAAACATTCTCTTGGGGAAGCCGAACGCCACCATGGATGAGATCACAGCTGCGGCCATGGCTGCCAACGCCCATAGCTTCATAAGCCAGCTCCCGCGGGGTTATGAAACCAAGGTGATTCCTTGAATTCCAATCAGATTTTTGTTATTGAAGGCTAAGCAGCTCTTCATTTATGCAGAACCCAACGTTCAAAAAGACTCTAATTTTCAGTATGCTGTCAAAAGCATTAAGAATTTACTTTGCCAGTTCTAGAGGACGAGATTTTGCGCGTTCAAAACTCCTGCTCATCTCCCTTTCGCAGGTCGGAGACAGAGGAGCGCTTTTGTCCACCGGTCAGAAGCAAAGGATAGCCATCGCCAGGGCAATCATTAGGAACCCGGTGATCCTCCTCCTCGACGAGGCGACGAGTGCTTTGGATTCTGTGTCGGAGAAGCTCGTGCAGAATGCCCTTGAACAAGCGTCCATGGGGAGGACGACACTGGTATGATCATCTATAGCCTTTATTGCTAAGTTATGCGTCTTGGTCCTCTTTTTGTAACCTTCTTACTTGTGAAATCGTAAGATTACGTACTTATAAATTTCATGCGACCATAGATTGCGACGAATCTTTGTGCATGATCATCACGATTTCAAGTATATTACACCAACTGAGACTTATGCATAAGCATATGTATGATTTCAATTATGTTATATCAACAGAGATAAGGACATATCAACATTGAAGAAGAATCTAAGTTGCTCCTAATGCCGTTTGCTTAATACTGTTTTTAGGTGGTTGCCCATAAGCTCTCCACCGTGAGAAACGCAGACCTGATAGCCGTCGTTGATGGGGGCAAGATCGTCGAGATGGGTTCCCACGAGAACCTTCTCTCCATGAAGAGCGGTCTCTACAATCGCTTAGTAAAGATTCAGGGGGAGTGTAGATCCGATGATCAAGAATCAGGATACGAGTCGGATTTTCCCTCTTCAACCACGAGAAGCAGTGGGGGCCGGCACAGTCCACCCAAATCAAACCTCGCCTCCCTCGATTCTGGGATATCCGATGAGATCATTTCCACAGGTTCTCTTCCTCCTCCATCCTTCTCCAGGCTTCTCGCCATGAACGCGCCCGAGTGGAAACATGGCCTCGTGGGAAGCCTCTCTGCGGTTGTCTTTGGCGCCGTCCATCCCATATATGCCTTCTCCATTGGCGGCATGATCGCGGCCTTCTACCTCCACGACACGAGGGAGATGCATGCAGTAATCGGACGCTACTCTCTGATGTTCGCCGCACTCTCGGCGGTTTCCACCGTAGTTACCCTGGCCCAACATTACAGTTTTGCTTACATGGGAGAGAATCTGACAAGGAGAATCAGAATCAAGATGCTGGAAAATATCCTCTCCTTTGAAGCTGCGTGGTTTGACGAAGATCAGAACTCCAGCGGCGCCCTGTGCGGCCGTCTGAGCAACGAAGCGGCCATGGTCAAACCCCTGGTCGCAGAGAGGATCTCCCTTCTGTTGCAGACGGCGTCCGGAGTGGCCATCGCCATGACGATGGGTCTTCTCGTAGCATGGAAGCTGGCCATCGTCATGATCGCCGTGCAGCCGATGATGATTCTCTGCCATTACGCAAAAGTTGTGGTGCTGACCAAGGCATCGCTTGACTTCATCAAGGAGCAGAACCGCAGCACCCAGATTGCTAACGAGGCTGTGCATAACCACAGGATCATCACCTCTTTCGGGTGCTCGAGTAGGGTCCTCCAGCTCTTCGAAGAGTCGCAGGAGGAGCTGAGAAAGGCATCTTGGAGGAAATCCCTGGTGGCGGGAATAACCATGGGGCTATCTCCGTTTCTAGCTTTTACGTCATGGGCTCTCGATTTCTGGTACGGCGGTAAGCTGGTCCAGGCCGGGGAGATGTCCGCGGGGGACGTATTTAAGACCTTCTTCATCATGGTCAGCACGGGAAAGGCCATCGCTGAAGCCGGGAGCATGACCTCCGACTTAGCCAAGGGTGCAACTGCGGTCGCCTCCGTGTTTCGGGTGCTCGACAGGCAAACCCTAAGTCCTTCTTCGGGCGATGTAAGTTATAATCTTCAAATTATGTGGGACAAATTCTTGCTTATCATTTGACTTGATAGCATCTGACCGTGCAGAAGGATGGCCAAGGTGGAGGACGAAGGTTGGAAAGAATACAAGGGAAGATAGAGATGAACAAGGTCGACTTCGCTTACCCGACCAGACCTCAGTGCCCCGTGTTGCGAGACTTCTCCTTGCAGGTGAACACGGGGACGAGCATGGGCCTCGTCGGAAGCAGTGGATGTGGGAAGTCAACGGTTATCGGCTTGATCCAGCGGTTTTACGACGTCGGCCGAGGAGTGGTGAAGATAGACGGTGTAGATATACGACAACTCGACCTCCGATGGCTCAGAGGTTCCATGGCCCTCGTCGGCCAAGAACCCGCGATCTTCTCGGGCACCATTCGCGATAACATCATATTCGGGAAGCCCGGGGCCGGCGAGGATGAGATCGTGAACGCCGCCAGGTCGGCCAATGCCCATGAGTTCATATCGTAAGTCTCAGCCAGTACATAATCGGATGGAATGATCCTCGATTTTCTCCCCGTTCTCATTTTTTTGTTTCTGCAGATCTCTCGAGCGTGGATACGATACAAACTGTGGGGAACGTGGAGTGCAGCTATCAGGGGGGCAGAAGCAGAGGATAGCCATAGCCAGAGCCGTATTAAGAGACCCAACGATATTGCTGCTGGATGAGGCCACGAGCGCGCTGGACTTGCAGTCGGAGCAAGCGGTGCAGGAAGCCCTAGACAGGGTGATGGTGGGGAGAACGACTGTTGTCGTGGCCCATCGCCTTAACACTGTTCACAAGCTCGACGCTATTGCCCTCCTCGTCGACGGGAGGGTGGCGGAGCAGGGCACCTACTCACACCTCATGAAAAAGAGGGGAGCTTTCTTCGACCTCGCCGCCCTTCAGAGCTAACGCCGTCATCTATATGTAGTAAAGCTCCTATAAGCTTTACAAGCTCATCGCCTATTTTGTAGACTAAGATCGTCGACAGGCAATTCTCATGATCTAAAATGAACAATTAGTGAATATGTTTCGCAAGCAATATGTAACAGATAAACAGATGAAGACCCTGTCATGTTTGTTGACAAGCAGACGAAATCTTAGTCCATCTCTCTCTCTCTCTCTCTCTCTCTCTCTCTCTCTCTCTCTCTCTCTCTCTCTCTCTCTCTCTCTCTCTCTCTCTCTCTCTCTCTCTCTATCGCTATCTATCTATCCATCTATATATATATACATATATCTATATATATATATATATATATATTTCTCTCACTACCCCCCTTCCTTGTCGCTTTCAAATAATCAATCAGAAGTCAATAATGTAAGCGAGAGAGGAGATGCCAAACATTTAAAAAACACTGTAAGCTTTAATAAGCTTTCTGGGGACGAAACACTGGAAAAGCCAGTCGACGCACTCTAACACTGTAAATTCGGTCAAAAGGCTGAACGTCCCTCGACAAACTTACCTGTTTTGGTTGTAGTTTCCTACTCAGAACCTAATGTTTCATGGCTAGCAAATGACACCATGCTGTATATAGCATAGGATGCGTACGATAGTGCGCCGTCTACATATAAAAATAACAGCAAACGTTATCCCGTCAAAAAAAAAAACCTCCACTGGCTAGCACTAGCACCGGAAGTGATCACTTTGAAGCACACTGAAGGCACCAAAGAATTGAAAAACTTCGCCTTCACCAAGCGTCCAGTCGCCTTGAATCACGGGGTTCCGTGTGCGTCAACGCATCGGAGGCAGCCCCTCCTTTGTCTATGATCCAATCAATTCCGGAATGACTTCTACTGCTCGTGGAATAATCCTGCGGAAACAAGAGAAAACGGGCCTACAGAATAAAGGCGAGACGACTCTCCACGGACGAGAATGAGGTGAAGTCGACATCACCCAAAAGCGTGAGAAGACATGAAAGATTCCTGTAGATAGGAAATGGTTCATGGCATCGCCCGAAAGAAGCTGGATTATGAACAGCAGATAGAATTTGGGTCACCTCTGCCGTAAACTTTAGAAGATCTACGTAAGATCGTCTACTGTGTTGAAGATATTGTCCATGTTTCATCAGAGAATCATCCGCGGAATATAAGCTTCGTGTCACTTCATTTTACTGCCTGTTTGAGGCGTTTCTGAGCCATTCTGTCAGAAAAATAAGACCGTTTCAGGAGATCACATCTCGAGGCAAAGCCAAAGAATTAAAAATATATATTCCTATGATAGGGACAATGAAGGGTCTTTTATTCGATAGAGAAAAGGAACCTCCGTTCATACTCGAAAGAAGATACTAACTGTGACATGATCAACTGGCTTTCTTACAACAATAACTGTACACACATATTGGGATGAGCGACGAGTCACCTTCTCACACTAGACGTTACAGAGCATGCACCACGTTGTCATTGTTTTGACTCAGCGCAGGTGCTTTCACAGCGGCATTCACATGGAAAGCTGATTGCCTTGGCGAGGATCCAAGCAGCTCGAGAGAGAGCGCAGATGGTTCAGTGCGGCCTGCAGAAGCATCTCCGAGGCTCAAGTCGGACATTCTTACGAGCTGATCAACATTGGCTGGATCTTTAGGCAGAAAAGGGGTAGGCTTCAGAATTTCATGTGCTTCCCACATCACTTGTTCCTTCTCAGCAGCAACAGCACTTGAAGGCCAGAGGGAGAGAGGGATCGGTACATAAGCAGGGAAGAATCCTGGAATCATCGGTGGAAGATTACTGCGCTGGACATCCCCTCGCACTTCCTCCGGAGGGTTGCATGAAGCAAGCTCTGGTTGCGCAGTGTCCTGTTCCGGAGATAAATGTTGCATTGGCGCTGCGTTTGGGTTCTCAGGCTTGCCAGTCGTGAAGCACTGGGCATGCTCTTCAGGGAGAGGAGCCTGATCTATGTGCTGGAACAAAAAAAAAATGTTAATTCAGAGAAGGACACAGATCATTAGACAAAAATGCAAATTATTTTTTCTCAAAACTTGTGGAGTGAATATATAAATATTATATCAGACTGTGAAGTGAATATAGCTGAGATAAATCTTCAAGAGACATCGCCATCTGCAACTTTTAAATTATCATTGTTTGTTCCCCAGAGTATCCATCAAAGGAAACATTGAGATGCCAGAAAAAAAATCGATAGATTGAATGAAAAAGCTCGAATCTTTAAAAAAGTACTAATAGATTGGGTACCCAATCTTGCATCACCACCTAGATCTGAACATAAAACAGCATAATGATCGTCTGAAAAAGTGGAAAACATTTCCAAACCTAGTCCGACAGTGCAAGGGTGAGGGTCTTGGGCCCTCTATGCTCCCTGCAGTATTCATGGACAGAAAAAACCACCACGCTACAGCACGGCATTAGTTTCATTTCTGTATTTGAAACATACTTTCTGTACAGAAAGTCTGATCAGTATTATGAGTTGCGATACCTCTATATCCTGAATCATCATTGGCAAGCATGATTATACGACTTCAAGCTACTTAGAAATAGTGAAATCGAGCGTAGACGCTGCATGTCCCCATCCATATTCTTTCTATGGAAAATAGAATCAGGCTGTTTACGTTTAGGATGGATGGAAGACGAACCAGGTCAGGAACCATGTCAAACAAGCTAGAGCGTCTTTTTCTTCTCGTCGAATTTGACTGTCTGATAAAATATTTTTGGGCATGGCTGGCAACCTGGGTTGGTGTTCTTGACACAACGAAGTTACGGGCTATGCCACGCCAATCACCTTTTCCTAGTCTCCGCAGACCCATCAGGAACATTCTGTGCTCCTCTTCAGTCCAGGGGACGCCTGAAATTAAGCATTCTTAATTTGTCAATGTGAACAGATTATATATCAACGGGAATGAAAAGAAATCAGTGCCCGAAATTTTCCTTTCCCCTGCACGACTAAAATCCGTCCAAGGCATTTGCTTTGAGAATAAATCCAGCATTTAGAAAAGAAAATTAGAAACCACCCTTTCATCAATTATGGAGAATGGATATAATAGCAACAGGCACGAAAGAGCCACCCAAAGTTGAAGAAAATATTTCATCAGTTGCTATCGAAGAAACTGAGGGTGTTTTGCTCTCTAGGATCCGTTAGTTTATGTTGGGGACTGACAGTGAGTAGAGACTAGAAAGCTTCTAAATCGTCTTGGTTCTGAAAAATTACATCACGAGATGAAGCCAAACCAGATTGACGAGATAAGTCGTCCCATATTACGTGAACGTTAGTGCATCAATTAATACACCCCTGTTTGTTCTTCTGCCGGCCCAAGTCATCCGCATAAAACGCATTAATCTGGGCATTCGAAATGACAATGAGCTCACAACCTGCAGATTTTAATCACACTGACGGTAGGGTTTCACAGGACGAGACAGAAAAACAACCATCTCTAGGTATGCGGCCTATTTCGCACTGGCATGTGGAATGATACCATTAAACAGAGGAAAAATGGAGGATGAACAGATTGATATCAAACATTCATAAGAGTTCTTCAAACTAACTGACGAATCATCACTAACAAGAAGATAATCTACCAGAGAAAGAATTCCGAACAGAAGGCAGCCATCAGAATCAAACATAATATGCAAATATCTATAATAATATCCATTGCTCAATAATAAGCTAATTTCATTTTATAATAGGGACTGCATAGGATATTCACATTTAGAACAATTCAGTATTATCGTACGGAGAGAAATGAACAGCGTCATTAGAAATCAAGCAAAACTCATCACCCTCTTATTCTGCAGTTTGGAGGAATAATTGCATGGGATACATGGCCAAATATATGGGTGCTGATCTCTGACCCTTGATCATAGGCAAGAAACCCTCATAAAAAAAAGATTCTTGAGTAGGCGTGAAATTCGTTACCAAGGAAAAAAACGAAAATAAGATGAATTTCAAAACGTAATCGATCAAAGAGGTAGACGCATCAGAAGGGCAAGATGGAAAAAGGAATAAAAGAAAAGGAAAAATAAAGGAAAAGAAAAGCCTAGAAAGCCCATTAAAGGTTAGGTGACTCAAGCAAAATAAACTGAGGGGAGCTTTACAGGACTATAGACACCACAGTCTACTGTTTAAAGCATTAAAAGGCGATTTCAATAGAAACAGGGATCGGGGAATTGAGAGGTGCGGCCCATCACCTCGTATGCTGCCCACCTTATTGGATGGTTCACAGCTTGATGCAGCAAAGAGTTAGCATCCCACGCATTATAAATTGCCATGTGGATATATATTATAGATCGAAGTATGAGCATTTCGACGGGATCTTATAAGAAGAGATCTCTTCTTCTTAACATCGAAAAAGAACTTCAAATAATTTTCAGCCAGAACAAGATAAATATTTAGAAGAAAATCATGACTTGCATAGTAATCTTCGTGGTTACAAGAAAGCGAATGAAGAAAATAACAGGAACTGCGGGCGAAATCAAACAAGGAAAATTCCCAACGAAGTTCAATTAAAAAATTCTCATTATTAAATTACGGGTGAGGTGAAATAAGAGAAACAGAAGAAAGAAACCCACCCTTGGGATGTAAGCTGGTACACAGCTTACAAAGGGTAATTAGCACAAGAATGAACAATTCCTCGCAAGAATTCGTAGGTAGAAAGATAACCATGAGGCAGGCCAAAAAAATGTCCAACCTTTCTTGCGCTCACTACGGCTGGACGAGCAAGAAGCCTGGTTGGGATCGTCAGACGCGTAACCAGACGAACCCGGGCCGCTGTCCCGAAGCGGATCATTGGTCGGGGACCCTGGGTTGGTGAAAGCCTGCGGTGAGGCAGAGGAAGAGGAGCAGTGCGAAATGTTCCCCATGCTGGCGCTCTTCTTCATGAACCCACCTTCGCTGATCCTGACCCCGAACAGCATAACCCCGCCGCCTCCCACACTCCCCCCGCTCACCCCCGCGCGAGCGGGGCATGTTCTCGAGTTGTGCCCGTTGTTGCTGCAGTGCGAGCACCGCCTCGCCATGGCCAGCGCCGCCGCCGCCGACGACAACGAAGCCTCCTCCGCCACTCCCTTGCGGGCACAGAAAAACTACGGCGCTCACGCCTCCGTAGCACTCGACCCACGACGAGCACAATCCTTCAGACCCCCAAGTTACATTTCAGCGAGAGATTTTTCAGGAAACCAAAAAGACACCAAAATTATATGTAATTACAATGTTACCCCTCTAGCCGTGACTGACCCCTGACCCAAGTTGTGGAACAGAACGCCCCGGAATAAAAAGGATAACCCGACCGACGTAACCGCCGTGTTGGCTTCTGTCGGACGGCTGCGGAGCAATTGATCTTCTCGGTGGCCCGCGGTTCCTCCCTACCCCACCTCCCCCTCTTTTTCCTCGTAACTCCATAAAAAACCATTTATTAAAACGTAAAAGCATTTATTATTAAATTAATTATCACCACCATGCTTCGACAAATGAGGAGCCGTATTCTGGTGGAGTCCCCCGGACTGATTCGTGGCCTGGCACGGGGTTGACCACCCAGTCCCCGAGGCTTACTGAACCTTGACCTTGAAAGTCAAACTCCAGACCGAGGACGAAGGGAGAGGGAGCAGCGTAACGAAACGGTGGGTCAACAACTTGGACTGTAGTTGTGGCGAAGACAAGTCAACAGGGCACGCGATTTCATGTTGACTGGTCTACGGGCTTGCCGACCAACGCGGATCAATTGCCGTGAGGTTTCCCCAGTTTGCGAAGAGCAAGAGAGCGTCCTCGGGGACAGCGGTCAACGCCTCCTCCGCCAGTTGGCCGATCTTCCACAGACTCAAGCTCAGACGTTGACTCCAGCAGTCCCGCCCGCCGGAGCAGCGTGATTTGCGGCGGTGCGTGGCGGCGTAGGGCTGTCTCTCCTCATCCTTCTATCGTTTTCACCGCCGCCCCTTTTATTTCCCTCCGCCCGCCGTGCCGATCTGGCTGCGGCGGCGGTGGCGGCGGAGTTTTCGGGGTCGCCTATCTTTCCTGTGTTTAATTTAATAAATATTACAAAAACTCACCAATTTCATCGTTGTCGGAAGCGGGTTTTTTCCCGTTGACCATTATGGGCCTATATGGGCTTCATGTGGGACATTTCCAAGGCCCAGTGGGACATCAAATTGGGCCTGGGCTTGTGGTTACAATCCCTCGTGTTTTTGTAACTATTTATTCAGCTGGTGTATATCTGTAAACGAATGAACTACCATATCACGGACTGGTTTGGGGGAACTTCGTTGTCAATACGAATATATAGTTTTAAAAGGTATAATAAAAAAATAATAGTTATTTAAGGAATACAAGTTTAATCACGTAGATGTTTCTTTTTTTAGATACTGAATCAGCAAAACCTAGGGTGATTTATCTGCGACCGATGATATTTTTCTCTCCTTTGGGCACGAATCATCTGTTGTGACGCTGTAACGAGGAAATTTCATCGAGGAACAGGACGATGCGGAGGAGAGGAGAGTGATTTTGGCGCGAATCGCCTCCCCACTGCTCATTGGCACGTTCTGGGGTCTCCCTCTCGTCTGCGAGAGTCGTTTGCCGGAGTGTAGAACGATGGACGAGGAGAGGTTGCTGGAGAACGAGAGGCTTCAGATCCAACTAATAAGAGAGCTCGACATGGAGGAGCTCGAGGTGGAAGAAGTCGACGGGCATCATGACCTGTCGTCAGACGATGAGAGCGACAGTCCAGGTGCACCATTGCTCCTACTTTCTTCCATCTCAATATGTCCTTCTCTGATGCCTTTTTCGAACTACTGGCGTCTAGGGTTTCACCGGGTTGGACGACTTCAAAAATGTTTATCGAATTTCACGATTCCTCTTTCCTCCATATCGAGGACATGCATCGACTTCTCTTGTTCCTTGCTCGCCGATGCGTACGTATAGCCTTGAACGGGTCACAACGTCGCTTTAATCCACGCAACTTTAGCTCGGTAACTTGAATACGTGGCGCTGATGCTGCATGCAGAAGTGTGCTATCTTGCTTGCCACTGGTCTGATAAGGCCTTAGCTGGATAAATACGAGATGTCTCATTAAGTTTCTTATTTCTGGAGAGAAGAATTTTCACGTTCTTAACCTCATAACTTTCTGTTTTCAATGGAAATGCCCTCCCTTAGTTCAACGCGGCAATTACTTGAGTGTTGGAATGGACCGGAATCACCGCAGTTGGATCCATATAAACTATCTAGGGCTTTCTTTTGTGTATATAGGAACTCTTTTGTAATTAAACTTGTCGAACTCTTTCTTGCAGAATTGGAACCCAGTGGACCATAATCCCTTCACTCCTTTAACCCAATGAAGTGGAAGTGTAGGGAATACAATGTTCATGGTAAACATGAAGCAGGAAAAAATTCGAAAACTTATTTTTGCCCATAGGACAAGATTATGTCTCTAGTTTCCAATGCTTCGGCGCAAAACCCAGAAAATTATTATTGCTATGAAGTATCTTTGATTTTTTTACTTCAAGCTGATTGTTAATATGATGTTTCCTCTCTTACACGCATAACAATCTACTACCTGTCAAAATCTCAGTTCAGTTGCTTGCTTCAGTCCCAATTTTTACATGTCGAAATATTTTTTTCTTTACAATCTTTACAATCTATTTTTTTTTTCTTTCACCTCAATCTCATTAGATCTGATTTAACTGATTCTCTTTCCCGAAAGGGGAAATGTAGATGCAGCGTCTGGCTCATATGTTGCCTTCAACACATCTCTTGCTTCTCTGCATACATATTTGGGTGGTAGGTTTATTCTCTCGTTCTTATTCCTCTTTCAGTGTGGTCTGTTTTCGTTAGCTCAGTAGCTATATGCTCTCATATTGTGTCAGAGGTCGACGATACTTATGGTAGGATGACATCCTTGGATGGTGGTGAGATATTAACCTTGCCGATGTTTGATCTTGAAGGTAAGTTTTTTAGTATTTTTACTATCAAATGGTTCATTATGATATGTATCGTTTAATATATTCATGTTCTATTGTCTCAATGAACTTGATTATGATATACCATCCCAAAATGCTTCTTGTGAAGCAACATGTGCTATCTATTTAAAGGTTTTGCAATAATTGTTTTGGTTGTAGTTAGATCTTTGTCATGTGAAGTAGGCAGTGAGCATACTTTAAACCGTTTGCATGGTCATTGAAAATCGAATGTGAGAGAGCACGACTTTAGGTTTCAATGATCTTGCTTTTGTGGGAAAAAGGCAAAAATTGGATTCTTGTGCTTTTGCCTCTGAAATTTCGATATCTGATTGGCTTTGTTCTCAAAGTGCGGTATTTGTAGGCCCGTTCAGGACTTCCTTTTTAGGGGTTATTTCTCGTAATTTCTTGAGATATAACTGGCCCTTAGTGGACTTTAAAGAGTTTATAAATGGAAATATAAATTTCAGATGTTTAGTTAATTTTAAATTTGTGAATAGAATGCATCCTCAGAAAAGGATTAGCCTTGTTTTCTCTATTTCCTTTTTATGGAAAATAATCACCATGAAATTTGTAAACGGATTTCACTTTTAATCTCCCAGATCTTGTCAGAATTCTTAGGGAGCGACCCTAAGTGTTTCCCCAGTCCTTTGGAGGCCAGTCTTTTTATGCTTGTCAAACTGATTCACCCATTTACAGTCTAGTATTCTCCCAAGAAAAACTAACTTCTTGAAAACATATTACATAATTTGTTAAGTTCATCTGTTTTCCCCTTTGCTGAATAAAAAAATTGACCATTTCTTGCCCAGGTCCTTCCCGCCTCCCCGAGATAACTCTTTATTATTTACTTGTGGATAAAAAAATTCAAAACATTAACGAATGCTTAAACAACTTGATCAGTTAAATGAGTATAGATTAGTATTGTGGCACAGGCATCAAAATCAAATCTTTTTCGTATCCAGAAATAATACTAATTTAAATACTACAGCATCATCGGGTACATGATCATATACTTGTGTCGCCTAACATCATTATTGATATCTCTTACTTCATTATGTAACATTAACATCATTCGTGGAGTTTGTATTTTATATTCTGTATGTACACAATTTCTCTCATATGACGAAAATATAATTGACTCGCCATGAAAGTATGTATTTTTCATGTTGAACTTTCGCTGCCTTTTTCTTTTCACAAGATCTGTGTTCAGTAAGTGTGCTACATCATCTGAGGAATGCCTCAGCTTGAAGTTAGTGAGAAAGGTATATTATGAGCTGCATGAATACAATATGGGCAAAACATTTTGTTCCCGGATGCCCTTCCTGATGAGAAACCTCTTTATTAATTCTTAGAACTAGTAGTATGAATGATGATCTATGTTACTACTGTTTAAACCTATGTTTATATTTCTTTGCTATTATTATTCACTATCTGTATTGACAGTTAAAATTATCAAAACTAAAATTTATAGTTTTCAGTCTTTTTTTTGGTTTGTTTTCTTTGAATGTGGTGGTGTTGCTGAAAGAACCTTCGATTCATTTTCAGTTAGATTGCCATGCATGTTTTCACTAAATTTAATCATTGTTTTCACCCATGATTTTCGATATCAGGGGTTGTTCTGTTCCCAGATGCTACACTTCCACTGAGAGTTATTCAACCTAGACTGATATCTGCTGTGGAAAGGGCAATGACCCAGACTGACTCTTGCTATACGATTGCTGTGGTATTCCATGTTCTTCCTTAATTCTCTATAATAGTTTCTCCATTTTCTTTCCCTCTATCTTCTGTCAGACTCAATTTGACAAATATATAAATTTTATGAGAAAACGACAAGTGCAGGTTCGTATTGTGCGGCAATCAGTGAGTGAAAGGTTTCATTTTGGAAGGCCTAATTTTGCAAGGATCGGGACAACTGCTGAGGTTTGTGTGTTAGCTATCCCATGCTCTTTGTAGAGAGAAAATAAAAACGCATTACAAGCAAAAGAAAGAATGGAGGATACTGTTATAATATTTTATTTTATGTCCAATTCCCTCCTTGTCAGAGCCGCTAAAGTCTAAATTCTTGGTGAACTTGGTGGAGTTTTCTTCCTTTTTCAATGCCCCCAGAGATGCATTACCAGGTGCTTGTTAATAAAAGGAACATGTGCGACTAGTTTGCACGGCTTCTTGTTTTCATGGTGCAAGGAGCTTAGTAGATACTTGTTAACGAACGGAGCGTGAGTAGCTGCTCTATATGGCATCTTGTTTTTAGATTTACCAGTCCTTATTTGTGTTTTTATCAGAAAAGAATCAGAAGAATGCAATTAAGGCAGTCCTGTTCCACATGTGGACGACATTGATGAGATGCGATACCAAGGCAGTTTTTCCAACTGGATGATTGCGAAAATTGTTTGGGCTTAAGTTTCTCAATGGCGAGGACTGGGTACAGAATTTAGCAGTGTTCCTGATGGCTGACTACTGTCATTGGTTCATCTTTTCATCAGATGTTGTACTCAATTGAAATAGTTATCGGTGGTACTACCACACTCTGGGCTTTTTTAGGTATTCCATCAAATTGGGTAAAATATTGCCTTCACGGGCAAAACTTGCATTTGTCAAGCAATATCGGAAAGGGTACATCAGAATCCAGATTTAATGTTGGAATGATGTCCCCACTTCTAATTGCATTCTCACGGACTTCACTCACATATGGCAGAACCAGTGAAGAGCAGATTGTGGAGGTAGGGGGTTCATTTCGGTAATAAATTATGGGTACAGATCAGGATTTATGGTTTCTAACTAAGCCCTTGTTTAGTAGATATGAGAAAAATGAAATGGGAAAACATAGTTGTTGTCAGAGGTTATGAAGGAAACATAAAAGTAGGCACTATGAAATGTTGTCTCTAATCTTGAGCTTGGGGATGGAAGATCTGTTCTTTTAGGTAGTGTTGGGAAATACCATAATTAATGAAGCCTCTGTAAAAGCAAGCCTTTTCTCAATTAGTGCTGAGAATTTTGTAAACCAGTGAATTGCCACATGATTGAGGGAATGTCTCTTCAAGAAGGTTCCGATTGACTGAAAGTGTGTAGGTTGACTCACCTGACCCCGCTAGTTCCTTCAGCTGACGAGGTGATTCTCCATGAATTGATTGATGGATGTTGTATCTTTGACAAGGGCTAGGTAGACGAGTATGTTGCTGTGGTTCGCTGTCACATTATCCCACTAATTTATCATGGGCATTTGGGAGATGCCTGCCTGTTGCCACAAACAGTAGAGTTACTACTTCGCCGAATATTAGTTTTCACGGGGAATCTAGGTAGTTCTGTGATTAGAGACGGTTTACAAGTCTCTCCTTTTATTGTAGGTAGATCAATATGATTTGGGTAGATGTGTGTTTCTTGGTTTTCATTATTTTCTCTCACATGGTTCAATAGAGGAGCCGTATGGGGAAAGGAGATGATGTCCAAAAGATGCACATGATCCAGAGAAGATAAAATAGCTTCTGTAGGAGCTGCATTTTTTAAAAAAGTGTTTGATTAGTATTTTTATCATTTTATATTTTGATGGTCTTCCCAATTTCCCTAATTTTCCCCTTTTTATAATTTTAGTTTTGATCCAGTTTACCGTATATCTTCAGTAGTAAATAGCCTGGCTAATCTGGAGCTAGGTCGGCTTTGTTGACTCTAGTATCCAAACCAATTCGATAACTCTTTTGTCACCCACAATTTGCTTGCTCTTCAAGTTACAAGTTTCTCAAGTACCAGAAGCATATGCGAGTGTCTGAAGTAGTCCTCCAAGCAGCCATTTACGATTACCTGGGAAACCAGTGTTTTTGCTCTACATCATTGGACTATTCTCGTTTCTTGGTTGCAACCGTCAAGACTTGCTATGAGTTTTTTTATCTGGCTGTTAATATTCTTCTGCTACCGTCTTATGCAAAATTTTGTACTTGACTTAATCCTATTAAGGATCTGAACTTTTCTATTCATTGCTCATACTTATGGTGTCATTTCGGTTCATATCTTCATTGCTAGAATAAATAAACACAATTATTATCTGCAATCAATTGTCCATTCGAAAACATAGGTGCTGGATTGAATCATCCTCTATCCCCTAGCTGAGGAAAACTGGACTTATTGACTGCTCTTAAAATTCTTTTGTCATTTTCTGCAAACTTGTCTTCTAATCCTTTCTTAGTTCTGCGTTTCTGCGATTTCAGTGCAATGTCTCTTGTACCTCCTATGATCTTAGAAACACTTGATATTTTCAATATGCCTCTTAGATTCGTCAATTTAAACGTTTGGAAGATGGTTCGTTAAACGTGGTTGCTCGCGGTCAGCAACGATTTCATTTACGGCGCTGTTGGATCGATGCTGACTTGGTGGTATGAAAAGTTCATTGCTCCAATTGAACAGGGGAGGATAGCCACCCTTCCTATTGTTTTTCTATGACGAACTAGTGATATACTAGTCTTACTATCTTGCAGCCGTGTGCTGAGCTCCAAATTATTAACGAAGATGAACCTCTACGAACTCCTAGGGATGCTTTTGCACAATTGGCTTCTGTCGCCAATCCTTCACATGGCCATAGAATATCACATGCATTGCCATCAGAAGCCTCACCAGGCAAATGTCAAGATGACGATGAAGAAAATGATTGGGAGCGTACGTATGATATGAGCCCTTTATGTGATCATTCAGCCAGAGATATGAGGACTCGTCTGTCATTAATTGATTCTCCAAGTGAATATGGAGTCTCTGAATATTGTACAAGTAGTGATGATGATTTTGAGCAAGAAAGGAAGCAGAGGTTGAAAAGCTGTCAGCGTGATAGTCCTGACGAATTATATCAGCAGCAGAAGCATGGAAGAATGTGTGATTCTGGCGGCACTATCCCTCTTGTCAGAAAAGAATCTCTTCCTTGTAAAATATCTACCATGCGTGAAGGGCAAGAAAGATGTTGGGCTATCAACGGGACAAAACGTTCATATCAGGCCCCATTGTCTTTCTGGTCCCACTGGGTCTACCGAATGTACGATTCATTTGCTCTTGCTCGGAGAGCTGCAGGTAATACTGGCATTTCTTTTTGAATTCCTTTACCTCATCCCTCCCATACAGTTAATTTGGAGTGTTCCCGAATGACTTAGCGAATTACACACTAACCTGAATGTTTGCTCTCTAGGCAACAGGGTCTCAAATGTTGTGTTTTTTCTTGTACTTAGTTGTTGTTTCTGGTCATACAGCCTTGCACCTTCATATCATACTCAGTTCATGGAAAATAGGAAACGATTGTATGATGGCTGATAATTTCATTGGCCTTCAAGAAAGGACAATTTCCATGAAGCTCGAGGATAAGCAAACATCCTCTCACTGTTAATGATTGATTAGTGGGTTAATGAACTTCTCAAATGTTTTTTAAAACACAAGATCATGTCTAATCTGTGGACTGATGGAATCATATCAAAGTCCCAAATAGCTCCATGGTCATTACTTGTCTACAATTAATTTTGAATTCAAATCCTTGTCAGATATGCCCTGGGCGGATCAGACATTTAATGTTGTAGGTCTTGTATTCTAGGTTAACCTACGTCTTGTACCTTACTGTTGTGAAATTATTGATGATAGGCAAAGTGGTACCTCTGATATCTGATGTAGTAAAAAATGATTCTGATGCAAACACGTAAGCTATTCTTCTATCTAGTGAAAGTTTTAATTAGGATATAATTAATGATTTTTAATGGCGAAACCACTGTCCGTTCAGGTATTTTCACTGTTCGTCCTTTTTTTTACAGCATGATTTTTGCATTGTATGCGTTGCTAGGATTTTTTTTTTTTCTTTGAAAAGACTGATACAAGGATCAGACGTCAACTGCTTAAATCAGGCATGCTCCAGACCTGTTATGCCAGCATGCTGGCGGTGTGATACCCAGCAGACGCATGCTGCTCCAGCTACACATTGCCTTCGTACATATTGATTTCCTGTCTGTAATGGGTGCCTATTTCATATTTGTGGAGATTCTCAGGATTCATTAATATAGAAGATATTAATTAATAATAAAGATTTATAAGAAATAAAAGAAACTCTACTACGAGAAGCTTCCAATAAAACCTGTCTGCATTCGAATCGGTTCCGGATTCGAAGAAACTAAGCTAGCAGTTAGTATGCTCTTCATGTTCGGCAGCTCTGTTCTCCTAGTGATCCTGTTCCTTTGGAAATCACTGGCTTGCAGATATGTGGAAGCAGATAATCGGAGCTCCTAGCATGGATAGTCTTGTTAAAAAGCCAGGTCTTCTGTCGTTTCATATTGCTAGCAGGCTTCCTCTCTCGGAGTCCACAAGACAGGAACTTCTGGAGATGCATGGAATCTCATACAGATTGCAGAAGGAGATTCAGCTGCTTGAGCGCTTTGATCGTGTTCGCTGTAAAAGTTGCCTGGTAATCTCTCTCTACTGTTCAAATATTCCATTAAAACCTTTCTGTCTACTATGAAGATTTTCTAATGAAACCAATTATCTCCCTCCCCACCTTCCCCTTCTTCTCAGACATTGATAGGAAAGCGACGTGATATGGTGGTAATGTCCGCCGATGGGCCTCTCAACGCATACGCAAACCCAGGTGGCTACGTGCATGAGATCATGACTCTGACCCGAGCAAGTGGGCTGGCGCTTGAAGGCTCTCCTGTGAAAGAACACAGCTGGTTTCCCGGGTATGCAATATGGTCTTATGCATTGCCTTCACCACGGACACACAGCCACCGCCTCTGCCACTTGTAGTTTGGTTGGTGGGATGCCCTTAGATTTGATGCATTTGTTTATGACTCCTAAGATCATTCATTCCGGCCAAGTCTGCAGATTGGGACGACCACCGACCGCCTCTTTTAATCCTTTTTCTGCGGGATCCCCCCGCCCTTGCCCTTGCAGGTACGCTTGGACCATCGCCAAATGTGCGGCATGCGAATCTTACATGGGGTGGCTTTTCACGGCGGCCAGGCCGAGGCTGCGACCCAAGTCCTTCTGGGGCATCCGCAGCTCCCAAGTTCTGGACGACACGGCCGATCCACGCCACGATTAACACAACAGCGGCAGCCGCTTTAGGGTTGGAAAGAGAAAGAAGTCTGCGGTTTCCTTTGTGGATAGGTCCTTGTCAAGTGTTCATGAGGAAATAAAGTATGTGGTTTCTGCCAGCTCCGTCGTGCCGCTGCCACGCGGCGAGAGATAGCTTATGCACGTGGCAAGCAATTTGAATCCCTGCACTTGGAATTTCCCGCATAGGACACGTGTCTTGGTGTAGACTCTGCAACCGGGTCAAAACCCGACCTACCCGGCGAGACGGCCTCGTCAAAAAAGGAGCCTCTTTTTTCTTCCCCCGTATACCGCTTTGCGTAGTCCTGTAGAACAGGTCTTCCCGGCGGCAGAGGAGGTCAGGGTCGGCTCGTTCAGCCGCGTCGCACATAAAACGACGGTCGATTTGGCGCTCCTCGTTGTACAGATAGAAAGATGGTAGAGAGAGAGAGAGAGAAAAGGGGAGAAGAAGAGAGGAGGGGAGCCATGGCCTGCGCAACCGATGGGCCGCTGCCGCTGGACTTCTTCTTCGACCTCGATCTCGCTCTGGCGCCGTCCACAAGCAACGCTGCCATCCTGCGGTCGCCGGGGCGGGTGGTCGCGGGCATGCCCACCGCCTCCTCCTCCAGCAGCGGCGCCCCCGTGTGCGCCATCTGCATGGAGGGGTTCGAGGACGGGAGGGAGACTCCCTGCGGGCACGTCTTCCACGACGAGTGCATCTCCTCCTGGCTCGGCCTCCAAAATTCCTGCCCTCTCTGCCGCAACCGTCTCCACTCCGAGGATAGAGGAGAGGGGGCTCCAGGTCAGGCGTCGATGCCCGTGTGTGCTGTTCCTCCGAGTTGAGTGCCAGAGGAGCAGATGCGAGTTTTCAGCTCTTGCTCTTGCATCATGGCTGGAGGAGATTAGTTGGAATTTGCTTTTAATTCATTGTCTTCGGGCCTCTTATTGCCGATCGATTTTGGGTTCTTTTCGCTCTTATCCTGAGAGGCTAATCTGGATTTAACTCCCGGTCTGAAGCAAACTCAAATATTTTGGCGCTGACCCAAACACCCCTCAATGAGCCTAACCCTAAAATCGCCGTGAGGCTCTCTTCAAGCTAATCAGATCGACCCGTATCGTCAACGATGTTGCTTCGTCATTACGGCACAGGCCCTATCTGTGCTCTGGCGGTTCGAGCTGAACGAACTCATCGGCCTTTCCTTTTTTATCTGCGCTGACCCAGCTGGGCTACTAGCTGTAGGAGGAAAATCTCTTTTGCTTAGATCCGGGATTGAGGGGGGGACCACAACAAGAATGTTCTATTTTATGACGAGATTAAATAGGATCTGAACGATCAGAGGTGTTTATCCCGTGTTCTCAACGGGCGCACAAAAATGTATGTAAAATATGTGAGCAATATTGATACCATCGGTCGATTAAATTCGCGTCCAGCACCGATGGTATCAATATTGCTCACATATTTTACTTACATTTTGAAACCGTTTGATATATACATCAAATTTATGTGTCTATATCCACGCCTTTTCCATTTGATATAAATGTGTATATATATATATATATTTACAAGATATTGAAAGTCTCCAACGGAAAAGACTGATTAGCCCCTAAGAAATATATAAATATAAATATTTTTTATATAAAATCTATTTAATATAATTTTTATTTTATATGTAATAATAATTATTATAAAAATAAAATATGAAAAAGAACAGTATTTTATTTATTATAGGATTATTTATAATCTAAATAATATAAATCAGAATTTTAATATTAAATTAAATACCCAGGCTTTGGAGATATGTGCCTTAAAACTCCCAAAGTTGGACTGGTCAAGTCGACTTTTCTTTGTGACTTTGCTGTCAATCGCACGGAAATCGCCAACCGGATCGATGTCCGTCTATATTCTTGCCTCTGTGGTATATACTCTGCTTACCTAAAATGAGACCGACAACTCACGCGATAGAGACTTCACGCCAATCCCCCACCGGCAGTGAATAGTTGACCCTCGTTCGATGTCGAAAGAGTGCTCCCAGCAACGCCGTCCTGTCGTCTCTCGACAACGTGACGAACGCATCAGCGGGCCATGGAACTCGCAATCAAAAATGCGGTAGGAAATCTTGGGAAGAAACGGCGGCCATGGAAAAAAACCCATCACCATCAGTATAATTTGATACTTTGGAACTAAAAATGTCAACGCTTGAGCGATATCTGTGCAAAATGAATGAGAGGGGGTGGGGGGGGGAGGAAGTTCTGAGAGCAAGAAATAAACCCGATATTATTCTGGACTAAAAAAATAAAAGAATCGGAGCTCTCGATGGTCAGCGGTAGCTGCGGTAATTGGGGCTGTACATGCAGCTCTCGGCATACTTCACCAGATTGGCAGGTCGAGGGAGACGAGTCGCCAGCCCTGCAGAAGGTGGAGGAGGCTGGGTCAGTTCTAACGGCGTAATCATGGTGGCGGCCATAGTTTAGGGTTGTAAACTCTCAGGGAAGAGGAACCCACCAAGCTCGTACGCCTTGGCGGCCACCTCGGCGGCGATGTGAGCTGATATCTTCCTGATGTTCGAGAACGGGGGGTAGATCAGTCCCTTGTCGAAGTTCTCCTGCGTCACCTGTCTGGCCAACGCCTCGGCTGTTCCACCATGGAAACAAAGATCCACAAGAAGGTTAGGGTTGACCCACAGACTCTGCGAGATGGCTGATACCGTGAAATACTAGAAGATCGGCCTAAAAGATCAGAGGAAGATGACCCTCTACAGGGGTCAGCCAAGACCAAACGTGGGGATGTGATGCGATCCTCTCCCACTGGTGCGGTTCAGGCATCTTAGTCTACTTACAGGCTGCGAGAAGCATGTCGTCGTGCACCCGTATGGCTCCCGAGATGACCAAGCCGAGCCCAAATCCCGGGAAAATGTAAGCATTATTGGCCTGGATCAGACAGCAAGGAGAAGAAAATGGGTGGGTCTCACTTTGCTTTTCCGAGAAAGAGGCGGCAAGGTGGGTTCCAAACCTGTCCGGGAACAAAAGTCTGGCCATGGCATTCAACCGGATCAAACGGGCTCCCACTGGCGAAAATTGCTCGGGCCTGGAAGTTGACCAACAAATGTCAACGGAGACCGAGTCCTAGTAGGTGGGCTCTTCAAAGAAAGAGCTGATGATACGTTCTACACGAACCTTACTCCATTGGTATGCCTCCTCGGCAGTACACTCCGACTGAGACGTTGGGTTCGAGAGCGCGAAGATGACGGGCTTCTGTGATTCGTTCTCATGGCGACGACGGGGAGTTAGTTTCCATAAATCTGAGGGCAAAGAGCAGAAGGAGAACCAGCGGAGAAAAGTAGGAGCACGAGCTAACCTCGTTGAAGGAGGTCATGGCCTCTATCACCTCCTTTGTGAAGGTCTTTCCCGCCCCGGACGACCCAATCAACACCGTTGGCTTGATTGCCTAAAGAGACGACGAACGTAAGAATCCCCTCCACGAAGAGAACCACAGAAGATGCACGAACGGGAGATAAAGCTCTGTGATCGAGTGCGAGAAAAAATATCTCAGAGACAGAGGAGATATAAACCACGCACCTTCACAGCATCTAGGAGCCCCTTAAGATGCTCATGTTCATGAGCCCAAGGCTTCTTGAAATGCTGGAGAGATTCTTTCCGGGAGTCAACGATCAATCCCTACGTAAGAAAGGCCGTATATGAGCCAAACCTGTATAACACAAGAAAGAGAGAGAGAGAGAGAGAGAGAGAGAGAGAATGATGAATGCTACAATTGACCTTGGAATCCACCAGCCAAATTTTCTTGCGAGTTTCTTCCAAGGGAGCCTTTGTCTGCATAAAATTAATGCATTGATTCTTCATCTCTAGCACAGTTAAGCTTGAGGCAGCAGGGACTGATTGGACGAATAATTTCAGAGTTTCGGGGAAAATTAAATCCTCAATACCTGCCGCGACATCTCAAGGGCTATGAGCTCTGCTATCCCTGTACCTGCCTGAATATAATATGTAAGTAGATGAAATCAGCCTACTGACTACAAGGTTTGAATACATGATATTGGTTAAAGTACAGCATGAGCTCCTACTGCACCATCTTGGGCGGACAAGCTCAGGCGGAAAATGTAAAATAAAGTAGAAGAGATCTTGGGCAGAACAAAGGTAAAATCATTGAGAAGGGACAGATATAGACCTCACCGGCACCAAGGAACAGGAAAGTATGTTCGGCCAAGGTTCCTCCAACCAGCTTCAATGCTGCAACTAGACCTGCGAGGACAACAGATGCTGTTCCCTGCGACAATGGAGAGATGTTTTACATGGCTAGAAGCTGCGTATTGAATCATTTCCGGGGAATCAAAAATTTACTGTGCTAAATTATTGAAACCCAAAGTTTACCTGAATATCATCATTGAAAACAAGATGAGTCCTACGGTATTTCGCAAGAAGTTCAAACGCATTATGATTGGCAAAGTCTTCAAACTGAGATGACACTCATTCAAGTAAATATCTAAACAAGTATAGAGCGAAAAAAATAAAACCTAGTGGTCAATAGGCGAAGTACCAACCTGGATGAGAACTTTCTCTCCGTAATTCTGTTTAACAGCGGTCATGAATTCATCCATAAGCTCAGCATACTCCTATATTCGATACACCAGCCACAATCTTGATTAATTTAAGCATAAGATACTAGTAAGAAATGCTTGCAGAAATTTGACATCAGGAGGGAGGTGCAAACCTGCCCATTAGCACGCTTCTGCCTGAGCCCAATATAGAACTCATCGTTCAGCAACTTCTCATTGTTTGTTCCAACATCAATCATCACAGGCAAGCACTGACAGAGGACGACGAAGTTCTCAGATGATAATTATTTTCGTATTACTTCAAAACAGAAATAATTGATGCTTGAAGGGCTATCAGTGCAAAGAAGTAAGTCTTCCACTAAAGGAGATACTTACTGCAGAAGGACGAACTCCTCCGAGAGCTGTATATAGAGCAAGTTTCCCCACGGGAATTCCCATCCCCTGGAAAATGTTCAGCAAGCTCTCGTGAGCAAGGAAAATGAAGGATACAAATATGGAAAAAAAACTGTGATTGCCCACCTGGCATCCGAGATCTCCAAGTCCCAAGATACGTTCACCGTCTGTGACAACAATAACCTGAATGTTTCTTTCGGGCCAGTTCTTCAAAACATCAAGAATCCTTCCTCTGGAAAGCCAAAAATTATTTACACACCATGAACATTAATGGCAGAAGAATTATTATCATAAAATTTTTCTATGTTCATGTAGCTCCCCATTTCTCTCCCTCACCTCTCCTCCCTAAGGCCACAGGAAGGTTAGAAAGGCATACTTTTCTCTCAAACTGATGTAGAGTCCCTGTGGGCGCCTGTAAATGGAACCCCACTTCTGGCAGGCCTCGCCGACTGTGGGCGTGTAAACAATGGGTAGGAGTTCTTCGACATTATCCATAAGAAGCTTATAGAAAAGCCTCTCGTTTCTCTCCTGAGAACAGGTTCAGACAAGAGAGATCGTCGGTTAGATTGCACACAATTACCTAAACTAAAGCCACCGTATCAGAAAACGTCGTAAAAGGGAATAAGACTAGTATGTAGGTGCCTGGAGGTCCATCAGTGCCATGTAACGCTGAAGAGGAACTTGATACTGGCGAAGCATGTGCATGACCTTCTTCTCCTGCAGGATTGTGAATTCGATAAATAAACGGGAGATCAATATACGACAATCAAAGAGGAAGACACCATCCACAAGTTATCGAGCAGAGGCATGGCAGTTAAGAGACCTGAAGTTCCTGGGTGACGCATGCCGGGGGCAGGAGACCTTGCAGATAGTAGGCATCTCTCTCTTTCTGGGTGAAAGCAAGCCCTTTGTTGTGGTGTGGATCTCTCAGAAGGGAGTAACCACTGCGCGGCAGAACAAAGAACTTCAGCCGACCTGTAGGTCATGAAGAGGTCCCCATTTTTTGCGTTCAGAGAGATAAAGCTTCCCCTCGACGCGACGCGGGGGAGTCTGGTTGGAGAGAGAGAGAGAGATGGAGATGACTCAAAACTAAGAACGAGAGGGTTTTAGGACACAAAAAGACGGTATAAAATTATAAACTTTTTTCCATTTACGGCAAATAACTGAGAGTTTAAGAGCAAAAGGAAGTTCTGTGTCGAAGAATCTAAGAGCGCCTCGTGAGACGAAACGGATGGAGGGGGGGTCTCACACGTGTAACGATGCACACGCGCGGGCGATAGAAACAAGCTTTACCTGGCGACGGAGACCGCCCAAGGGGTGATGAGCTGATCCTCAGTGGCAAGATCCTCACCGTAGACGTCCTCGACCACCCCTCCGGCAGTGGATCTGCTGTCCACCTCTGGCCCCGACGGCCCTTTCCTGGTCTCCTTGACGGTGACCTCGACGGCGGCGGGCCTCCCGTTGGTGATCGTCTTCTCCCCGACGCCCGTTCTACCGGCGCTACCGGCGCTGCAGACCACCACCGCCGCGGAGGCCGCCTTCCTCTGCGAAGGACACAAAGTAGAGGTACCACCGGCGCGGGAAACGGCGAATAGGGATCTGTTCTCTTCGCAGCAGGAATAGCAAGAGGAGCTCTTCTCGTATGAACGAATCCAGAACATACAAGAAACACAAGGCCACCAAAACAAATAAATGACACTCTTCTCCGTAATCTGTCAGTGGAGATCTCTACGCATTTCGAGCTTCAATAGGAGGGGAGAGGAGGAGAGGAATCTCTCGATTTCCTCTCCTACATGACGCTGAAAGATCCGCGTCTTCCTTCCCAATCCGGGAGGTGGCCGCGAGACCTTCGCAGGAACGAGATCCCTCTGAACACAATCGAAGAGGTATGCAATGCTCCTACAGTCTCCTTCCCGGGTATCAAAACGAGGGGCGAGGGAGGGAGGGGAGCGAGTTACCAGCAGGCTGCTTCGGTTGAATGCGTTGAACGAAATCATCGTGAGACGACAGAGAGTGCCTGCCAGTCCCGCTCCTCCTCCCTTCCCACTCCCTCGCGACCTCCAAGGAAACCTGGAGAAGAGGGATGAGAAGAAAGCGGAGCGCTTGTGTGTGTGTGAGAGAGAAAGAGAGATAGAGAAGGGAGGACATTTCATAGTTGACGCGCGGCGGCACCTTGTTGCGTTCACCCGCGGGTTGCTGCAAGCCGCTCAACTCTCTCAGACACGGAATGACCGGTCCACGGCCAGAATTCGGGTTGGTGGGGCGGTCTTAAGGCTCCGGCAGGCGATCAATAAATTCATGCCCGCGCCTCCGCGAGCCAGCGCACCGCCGAAGGTTAGACGGCGGCGAACACGCATCGAAGTAGAGGGGCCAGGTAGGTGACGGCCGTGCACTCCCACGCGTCTGACGCACTGATAGAGAGAGAGAGAGAGCTGCAGACGAGCGTCAGAAGAGGAGGATTTGATTTCTCTCTCCACGGGGTGGCGAGTTGAAGGGAAGAGAGAGATTTGTAGGCCGTCGGACACACCAAAGCGGTCACCGGGGGCGGGAGAGCGCCGCCTCGAGCAGATTCCGACGCAAGGTCAACGTCAAAGACGACGGTGAAGGAACGTGCAGCCCGTCGTTTTCAAAAAGTTGACCGCCGATCGATGCTGACCGGGCAAGATGAATCGATTCCGTTTCACTCCCGACCTATACGTGTCCGAAATCCCCCGATTCGCCCGACGTGGATATATGCGCGGAGCTGACGAGGCCGTGAGCCAGCAGGCTGTCGGCGGCGCACGGAGTTTGAAAAACGGTGACAACTTTCACCGATCTGAAGGATGCCCATAGAAACCGGCGCCATCCCGAAGGCAGACGGCAAGTTCGCGGCGGCCGGCACGATACCTTCCGTACATCGAGCTGCTACCCACAGTGGTGCCGCCGTAAGAGGGAAAAGGTTTCAGCTTCCCGTTCGTTCGTTCGTTTGTATCCTCTTTTCCGATCCCCTGTCAGCTCGCCGAGCACAGGTGGCGGCAGGGCCGCCGGAAGCCAACACGTGCTCCGGCAGCGCGGCAGCGCGGCAGCGCGGCAGCAGCGGCGTTCTATATGATGCCGGTAGTGGCGGTGATCGTCGCTATCCAACCTTCCTTCCTCCCCACCTCCTCTTCTCCGGCGAGGCCGCCGCCATGGAGGAGCTCCCGCAGTCGGAGACAGGGCTCAGCGCGGCGGCGCTGGACAGGATCAGCCTCTCGCTGTCGGAAGCAGAGCTCGACGAGATAGCATTCGACGGCGAGGCGGCGGAGCGTGTGCCCGCCTTCTACTTCCAAAATCTCTGGACGGTGACCGGCGGTGAGCCGCCGGATCCATCGGAGCAGGGGATCTCGCCGGAGGTCTTGCCGGAGCTCCTGCCGCGGGAGCTCTTCCCCTTTCATCGCCCTCCGGTGAGAGACGGCGGCGTGGAACCGGAGTTGCAGGCGGCGTTGGAAAGCTTGGAGAAAGTGGTGGTGGCGGCGGATTCCACGGACGGCGGCGGCGACAGATGCTGTCCTATATGTTTGGATGAGCTCGAGGTTGGGGGCGAAGCCAGGATGATGGGCTGCTCCCACAGGTACCATGAGAACTGCATCTTCGAGTGGCTCAAGCGGAAGAGCTCCTGCCCCCTCTGCCGACATCGCCCCCCGCCGGCTAGACTCACATGAACGTGGGGACTAACTCATGGGCACGACGCTGTCTGATGCCTGCTCGATCGACATTTCAATTGGAAGAGGAGAAACTTTCATGTTTCTGTCTGTATTTGTAGATAGATGTATAAAGGGAATATGAAAAGACTAAAAACTTGGGCTCTGCCCAGCTAGATGGCTTCGGGGTGAACGCCCTCCATAGATTCTCTCCCTCTCCCGAGGAACCCAAAAACCTGCTTCAGATTTCCTCGGCTCGGCCGCGCCGCCGTCGCGAACTTGCAGATGAACACTAGCCTCTTTCTGAGCTCCCATTTGGTGATGCAAGAAGCCGAGAACGATTTCCCGCCGTCGAAAGATCCTGAGGAGGATTAGAAGCTCATCGAATCAGCATCCAGCATCCACCAATTCTGAATGCTCACTATATCACCGGCACGCTGACTTTGCTAAATATGCAGAAAATACACAAGTAGATGGAAAATGAATCTCACAAGGGACAGAAAACCATACCCCATTCGTCAAACAGACATGTGAATACAGCAAGGCATACGCAGATGCTTATGTCTTCTCCTGCAACATTTATAGAAAGAATCGACAAATCTGAGTGATTAGTTCGGCTAATTGCAGAACGCGTGCGAACCAGATTAGTGCGATTGTTGGGCTCACCGTTATGACAAGAAATTAGCAATTTCCTCCCTCTACTTAGGTTTGATTCGGCGAATTTCAGCGCAGAGGGAAGATTCTTGAGCAAGGAAAACCGGTCAACCTTTGAAGTCTGTCAGAAATTGGAGAAAGTCAGATGCCCGGTCAGGTAGTGAGGTTGATGACTTTTAAGAAGAAGCGAATCATGACACTCACCTTAATAGGCAGGTGCAGATAAGCAGTGGCATCTGAGGATTCCGAGCTACGGGGAGATCGTGATCCAATGTCACAGTCCAGAACACAGTCAACGCTATTGGATACGTAGTCAACTGCTCGATGAATAGGAAACAGATTAGAAATTAAGAAACTGAGACAAGGGTAATATCAGTAGCAGTCGAGTGGATGATATCGTTCTGATAGCCATTCTAATACCAAAGAAAGGAGAAGCCTTTCGACGATGAACAAAGAAAGGAATGAAGGGTTGACGTACCATCTGCCGTTGCTCCAACAGCAAGATTAGTCGAGCCCACCCAGGAAACCGAGCATTGATAGTGATCCGTGGATGTTAAGCTAGGCGGACCTGATCTGACTCCAGAATCCGACAACTGGAAGTCAACGATAGGTTCTCCACTGGGCAGACCATCGTCTGCTACTCTCTTGTGAAACTTGATCGGTAACTGGGGCGCATCAAATCCCCTTCGGGCACGATAAACTCTGTCCTTCTCTACGAGCTCAGAAACTTTCTGGTTACACGAATCGGGCCCTGATTGGATGAGCTCAAGTGCGTGCTTCCAGAACAAGCCTGGAGACAGGCCCCTTGCCCAGCTCTCCTCGTCATCTCCCGCTCCAGGTATGTAATGCCAGCTGAACTCACAGGTTGAACGATGCGGGGCGATCCCATTGGAGGAAGACGCAGAAACCAGGATTATCGGGGTAAAAGCCCAGGAATCGCTGTCGGGAACTTCGTTCAACCAGACGACGGTCGTCTGAGAAACCCAAAGGGGCCGGAGAGGCTTTCGAAGGGATAACACCAATGAATCAATGTCGGCACCGCAATCTTCGAGCTGCCGTGTCCATTCCTCGAGACGATCCTCTATCGCTGCTCTTTCAGCGTTGGAGACCCAGAGAGGGAGATGCAGAGAAGTGTCCCAATCCTCCCAGCCCTGACGGCCGTTACTGCTTGCAGTCTTATCAGGCGCACAGCATTCCTCCTGCGTCAACACCGACCAGATCTTTGAATGGAAGCACGTGGGATGAGGGGAGGAGGAAGAACATCAGATCTCAGGGTGTTTGGCCTCACCATTCCACCATCTTTCTGGCCGCACCCAGAGTTTCTCACACGCAATCGGTTCGCGATAGCACGATTTAGAATACAGGCCCATATGGGTATCGTCTTCGACATGCTGTCGGGGAAGCGCTTCCCCTTCCTCGTGGAATCCACGATCAGGCAACCACCTTTCTGCCCTACCAGTGAAATCGACAGAAAACATACATCCGAAATCAAATAATTGACGAGAAACGCATCAAATTGGGCAACCAGAGGTTACGATCCAGGTCGCTGTAGCCAGAGATGAGTGTCTCTCGTTAATTACCGGCGAGGGTGGCAACGTGGAGATTGAGCCGCGACGTGCTGAAGGACCAGTTGTTATTGTGGCCGTCCGTTGACTTGAAGTAGCAGGTGCCTTGGACGCGAGAGGAGTACCAGAGCCCGCATCGGAGATTGGCGAGGAGCGGCAGCTCCGGCCACAACTGGGCGATCTCCGCCACGAAAACGGCGTCCTCGTAGACGGAGCGGAGGGCGTTGTAAAGGAGGCAGTTTTCCCTCCGCTTGATGTTTCTCGACGCCTTGTAGATACTCAGCGGCCCCAGCCCCTCCCCAAAACCCTCCGCCGCCGCCATGGCGCCCCCCCTCAACCCAGCCCTCTCAGCTCCCCTCCCCATGAGGCATTTTACAGGAGGTACCAGTGGAATGCCCTGGTCTGGCTTCAGACAAGGGCCCAGGCCTGGAATTATTATTTTACAATCTTCATGTTAATTCCATATATATCGTGTCTGATTCCGACGAACAACAAGTATGAGATGGATTTTAATAGTATTTTTTTTCCCTTTCGAGGTAAGTTCCTGTGATTACCACAAAAGTAAATATTTAATTAAAAAAAATCCACGTGACTGATTCTATATTTTCGGTGATCGAGCGGCATTAGCAACTCCTAGCAGGTATTTAAATCAGTTCTCTGCGTACAGATTGGATGTGTAGGTCTCGTTCGAATCTCGATCTCGTCTTCTTGGATGTGGATCCATCGGGCGAGAAGAGGAGGCGCTGCAGGAGATGGCCGCCGGCGAGGTCTGACGACACAAATCTGCTGAGCTCGGACTGGGCAGTCTCTCATCGTGAGCTCCGTTTCCTCCTCACCGCGCTCTTCAGTATGGACGAGGAGGTGGAGGAAGACGGGCCGATGGCCTGGCGGATCTTGAAGATATTCCATGCCGTCCCAACGGCGTGCCCGACAGTGGCGAAGACGTCCTCCGTCGCTTCTCCGGCGTTCTCACCGAACCTGCCCAAGAATTCGAGATCCCCTAAGAACAAGATTTTGACGAAGATGACTGCTTTAGAGAATCCTTCCTCTTCCTCACCTCTGTGAAACCACCCCCGCGACGGTCCTTCCAGTTGCAGCGATGGTCTTCCGTTCTGCTGCTTCCACTGCGTCCAGGACCTTGTCTGCAGAAGTCTAAACCAGATTAGCGTTCGGGTAGATCTTCACGTCTCCATCGTGTTGCACGCTACTTACTGACTGCGTCAAGAGTAGCCAGGAGAGCTTCCCCAGGAACGGTCGCGAGGGCCGACTTCCCGGCTCTTGATCTAAACACAGGCGTAGCCAGAGATCCGGTGACAGAGAGGACGCCGTCGAGCAGAGACCGGCTCATCTTCTCCGTCATCTCCGACAGCCTCCGCACACTGAAGCCTCCGCATAGACGACGAAGGTAAGTAAGAGACGAACGAGAGCTTACCGCCGCCGGCCGCAGAGGCCCGACTAAACTAACCTTCGGATGCTCCTGTTGACGCTACTGTGCTTCCTGTCCGCTGTCGTCCTCGTTGTTCCGCCAGAAGTTACACCGCTTCGGCTCCTTGACTGAATCAGCTTTGCTCCTCTCTGGACCTGGCGGGGTTTTAATCATCGCTGATCATTGTTCACGAAGATACGACGATAATAATTCGAGGTGGGCATTGCCCCAATCTGTCTGACCTGGTTCGCGTAGACGTCGCTGCACTTGAAGATTCCTTTCACTATCTGGCCAGTGCCGGCGGCGATGGTCTTCGCCAGTAGCCCATTGTAGTCGTCGACCTTAAGGCTACTCCAGTAGTCCTCGCCGGGGGGAGAAGAAGGTCGGGGGGAGACCGAGAAGCAGGCGTTCTCCTCGAGGAAAGAGTCGAGGGGCTTCAACCGGTCGCCGGCGCCGGAGAAGGAGACCCCGTAGTTCAGGAAGCCGCCGCCCTTCTCCGGCAGGGAGAAGAGGTAGTGAAGCTCGTCGAGTTTAACGACGGGTTCGTCCCTGGTGAGGGGCCACTGGATGTCGGCGTTGATCCGCACGATAACGGCGAGGAGGACGGCGCCGTCGAAGACCCTGAGGACGATCAGGTCTCCCCGGGCGAGGTCGACGGCCCCATCCTCCTCCATGAGATGAACCGAAGCCCCTGTGACTCGAAGGATGACCTCCTCCCTGTGGCCAGCTCTCGGAGGAGAGCTTGTCTCCGGTCTGCAGCAACGCATGGCTCTCTCCTTCTCCCTTCTCCTCTCTTCCTCTGGTTATTATCATAGGCCGTCACCCGAGAGGAAGAAGGGAAGAAAAACCAGGAGATTAAAAAGGCAGCGCCTTTATGGGTTTCTAAGGGGCCGCTTTATTCCCTACCCACAGAAGAGAATAAGCTTCGGTGGGCAAAAGCAGAACGCAATCCCATTTCATTTACACAGACGAAAAATAAATAAAATTGGTACAATTGAGTTGAATCATACCTGTCCTTCTCCCACACAACAAAGAAATACTACGCCTCCGAAATATACATTCTCCACACACACAGCAAAAAAATAAAAATTAAATCTATAATGTTCGGGAAAGGGGGAGGAGGAGGAGGAATGACCGCGTGATGAGGCAGATGAAGCGGTTCATCATCTTCCTTGCACGAGGCCACTGAACACCTGGCTATTCCCTGCCAGGGTAGCTTCCCACTCTATGGAGGACAGCAGAATATGGGAGATGGAGATCACCACCTGCTTCATGTCGGGCCGGAGAATGGGATCTTCGTCCACGCACTGCTTCGCCAGGATAGCCATCTGGAAACACAAGGAAAACAACCAAACGGAAGCGTTCAGACAGATGCCTTGACTGGTGTTGAACCCAAGCTGTGGCTCCGCCAGATGGGCAAGTTTTCACCATGTGAATCATGTCAGCGCTGTAGAATGTATAAGGTTACAAAAGTTTCAATTTCATATCAGGTTGAACAAGCATCAGGAAGGTGATGGGAGAGAAGAAGAGAAAAGCAGGAGTTGGACTGTACAGGCTGCAAACACTACTCGAGAGAAGCGATGGAGATGTATGCTCTAGAGTGAATAGTAATCGAATCAATATTTATCAAAGGAAAATATAAAAAAGTACCCTTATTGACATTTAAATTTTTATGCGCAACTAGAAAAAATTCTCACCTTGAATACACAGTCGTGAGGGTAGAGTTCCATCAAATTGGGGTCAATCGACCCCCTAAAGCTAGACATGCTCATTGAATTTGGAGTGTTTCGAAGAGCTGCCAACATCTGTTGGACACAAATGTTGGAGAAACGTTGATATCCCATATGATAATATAAATAAAATAGAGAAATTCAGCATAAAGAAAGGGTTCTAAGAAATCATGTAAAAGCTAGACTCCTTATAAAGATTAAGAAAAAGATGAAGAAATGTTCCAAATAATGGAAACCTTGCAAACACTTGCTCTGAATGGGATTATTTTTTAGACTAAAAGAGTACAACACTTGAAGTTTTTCATCTACAGTTCACTCGATATAGCTGAAGTCTTTTCAAAGACAAGGTTACCCTCCCACATATTAATTGGCTTATCCTAACACCACGATCCTCAACTAATACATTACGTTAATTGCTCCAAAAAAAAAAGATTAAGCGTCCCTAATTATTCATCACTTGATATTGGATTCCGTTATTGAAGAAATTGTTCAAAAATCATGATAAGAGAAACCAAATAGCTCAACTATCCTCCATATCACATTTATTGCATTTGAATAAAGCTTATACATTTCAAATAATTGTCTACACTGAGGTAGTCAATGCCAAAAACTAGTTTAACCACCAAATCAAACGAATAATTATCGGATGTAATTGCAGCAATTTTCTGAGGACTAGGACTCACAACTGATGCCAAAGAACGCCTCTCAGCATTATTTAATATAACCCCTTCTGTTCGTATAATTGCTTCCTTTCCAGATATCAACTCAAAGAGGACAACACCGAATGCATAAACATCACTCTTTGTTGTAGCCCGGCCATCGCGCAAGTACCTGTAAAAGTAAATGAGTTCAGTTAATAAAAAGCAGTAAGTCGAACCAAGCTCAGGAAAGAGCAGCAGCAAACCTACTGCTCCCAATTTTCCTTACTCTGGAGCCAAATAGCCAAAGGTTCCTACAACTCTTGTCGCAGAAGCTTCCCCTTCACCAGCTTTTCCAATAAGTTTCGACAGCCCAAAGTCAGAAATCTGCATGAGAGATTAGTGTCATCAACATCAATTATGAAGGCCACAATCAAAACTAAGAAGTAGGACGTCTGAGAATGTGAAACCTTGGCCCTGAAAGAACCATCGAGCAGAATGTTGCTCGTCTTGATATCTCGGTGAACATAATGCATTTTCGTGTGCTCATGAATATATTCCAGACCTTTGGCAGTGTCAAGAGCAATCTGAACCCTAGCTATCCAAGAAAGTGATGTATGACCTGAGCATGAGAGGACAGAAGATTCTTCTGTAAGGAATGCAAAGAAAAAGATGGTACAATAAGAAGCCATGAAGGGGTTTATAACAAAAATGTTACCCTTGTTCTGAGGATCGTGCAAATGATTTCTTAGTGAGCCTTTCTGAGCGTATTCATAAATGAGGAAGAGTTCGTCGCTGCTTGCTGCATAGCCAATCAATTCTACCTTGATAAAAGTAAAGGGGAAGTATTTTGTTAAAACATGGAATATTAAAATATCAAGGCTCCGAAAATAAATCATTTGCATTTTGACGGGAGCTTTACCAGACTTGCATGATGAACTTTGCATAAAACCTTCATCTCTGCCATAAACTCCTTTGTTTTGGTAGCGGACATTCTTTTAATTGCTACCTCCTACAATGCCTTTGTCTCAATGCAAGAACAATAAACAAGAAAGTATAAAATACGAATTTAAGACGAAAAACACCCTGCAGACCTGTTCCCGAAGGACTCCATAATACACCGAGCCATATGTGCCATGACCAAGTAGATTTGTGTCACAGAAACCGTTTGTAGAAGAGAGAATCTCTTCGTAAGCAAAGACTACAGGTTTCTCCATTTCAAATGCATCGCCTGTCATACCTAAGAAACCGTCAAAAAATTTCAGGCAGGGAGCACAAATTTACCGTCCAAGCGTAATACTACTAAAGGTTCACAAAACACGTCAGGGGATCCAATAAAAAATCAAAGGAAACAATATCCCTCTGTATTAGGATTCTTCTCTGGAATCTAGGAACATTTTCGAGGATCCCCCCATGGGTGTATATAAACACCTCCCGTCAATATTTGTCTTGAACTCGCTGGCCTTTCTGATAACTTCGCCATATCATTACTATCTTTACAGAATTTAAATAGAAAATTCTGTCCATCTTTGGCTGGATGATGCTTGTGATAATGATGAGGCAAATTTAAGTAGAAAAATTACAGAATTTGATTCGTGTCAAGTGTAAATATCTTTACCATCTTTAGGGCCATCAACTTGGTCGCTGCGAACATCTCCAGAATTTGACTTCCACCTCCCGGTCTTAAAGCAGAGGCACATTTGCCAGGAACAAAGAGAACTTGGCCTTCCTAGACTGAGTGATTTATTAGGTAGCTGCTCATCAGAGTCTTTTTTATGGCGTCCAGAGATCCAGGAACTGAAGGCTGATGATCTCGACGAAATAAATACAACTATAATCAGGACAATCAGGAAAAGAGCAGCACCCAAGCTCCCTATTATCCATCCAAATGGAAATTTGGAAGAATGATGTTCTGGATTCACTGCAGGCATATGAAATCAGCATAAATAATCGTTCAACTAAATAAAGATGAAGCAATGCGCTAGAAGTATTGAAGCTCTAACGAAAGTTGCAGTAGACTATTATAACTGGGATCTAGCAGCATCATGAACACTTGTAGCAATCCGCATAAAAATCTGAATAGCCATCAGATGAAGAATAATGGATTACATGCCAATCCCTGGCTAAAGATAAAACATTTTGCATCTCTGGATCAAAGCATAAGCTCTTTTGCAGTTTTAGCATGCCACTGTCTCAAATAGAACAACTCTGTTTTGGGACAGAACTAAGAAAGACGTGCACCCACTCAAAAGATATGACCTTTCCTGGCTTTGACTTGGATAGTACTTCCAATTCCAACACAATGTACCACAGCAAAGTGCAATGAGTCAACAATATCGTTCATGTAGCCACACATTATGTGAGAACATTTCATATCAATGAGCATAGACAAGAGAATAGTCGGTCAATTAATCAATTCAAATGGATATAGTGGTCTGGCTGCATATAATTTTTGTCTCCCAAAGAAGGCTAATTTTCCTCCACGATTCCGTATTTTTGGGCCATGCCATTAGGAAGGAATCAAACAATTTCTTCTCCCCATTTGATAACGTTACAGAGAACTTCCTCTGTTTCAAAGTCCACCAGTGCTGTCTTTTCATGTGGAGGGCAACAAATATTAAAGGTATCCGCTGGGGGTTTTAACAAGTTCAAGGTTTAACAGAACTCCGCTAAGATGACAAACAAAGTTAGGGTGGAGGTTGAACGCGTGCCTAATCTGAAAAAGAGGAGCTGCAGAATCCTGATCGACAGTGCATTCAAACTTCACGACTAGTGATCTGAGAAACCCACAGTAGGGATTCGTCAGTTAGTTCGGGTAGTACTCGAAAACACCTCATAGATTCCCTATTACCTGAGAAAGAGGAAATCGATGGAACCGGAGCAGAGGCAGGTGGAGCCACTTCTTCCACGGAATAAGGCACTCCAGGGACTGAAAGGAAACAAGTACTATAAGCGATGTTGCGGGAATAAAAACCTATTCGCGAGCGACCATTACATCACAGAAAAAATAGGGAGCAACCTTGTCGCATATGGTATGGAAATAGTGAAATCAGAGGAATGCAGCAAGATGAAAACAAACGTCACCTGAATTGAGCGGAATGTAGTAGACCTCTCCGACTACTGCATCGTTCGGGTCGGCAATCCCATTCAAAGACTCTATGCTGCCCATGCTCACCCCGAACTGACTCGCAAGTGATCCGATCGTCTCCCCGCCTCCGAGAACATAGGTCATCAGGTAATTCCAAAGCCCGCTGGAACAGCCGCACAGTAGACGCAGAGAGACCACCGTCCCCGACTGTACCCAGTGGGATGAATTGGAGATCAACGCTAGCGGCCCGTAAGCACCAGTGACCATGTCGTACACCTGACCCTCTTCTCTCACGGTGAAGGTCGTGTTGGTAAGGTAATTCTTGCCGGGAGACAGGCACGAGCAGTTCTTCCTGATGAAGAAGTACTTGGTGGCGTTGGGGACGTCCACGGTTATGTCTCCGGGGAGCACGTCGAACATGCTCTGGATTAGGGAGAACGTCAAGTTAGGATTGGATTTCACGGCGAGGAACGACGTGCAAAGGCGAGTGGTGTCTGTGCAATTGAGTGGGGAGGAGAAGGCCCGGGAAGGGAGAGGGTTGCAGAGAAGCAGAAGGCCGACGAGCAGGCCGAGGTGCAGGGGCTCCATTCCAGTGTACGACGTCGGAGCAGAAGCATGGAGCCCGTCTTAAACCTGGAAGGAAAAATCCGACTCAGCGAAGAAATGAACACCCAGAGAGTCCACCCGAAGCAAGAAATCCAGGCTACAGCGCGGCCCTCACCTTAGGCAACGCCTTCCTTAGAGCATGGGTCTTTCCCAGAGAGAGTATCCCCGACGGATCGTGTCGCGAACATCAACCTGTAATGCGCGGCGACAGGAAGAAGATTCGTCCGAATAAAGTAAGCCGCTGTAGAGTGAGAGCTAAGAAAGCGAAAGACAAGAAAAAAACAGCAACAAAGAAGATCAGCGGAGGGATGGACTCCGCAGGGACTAACCAGGGACGGAAGGGCTTCCGCAAACAGAGCTTGACCGGCAGATGGAGTTGAAGAGTGTAGGGTTACTTCGGAGAGAGGGGAAACGAAACGGAACGGAGACACCTGGAAATCATTTAAGTCTGAGCTCAGTCGCCGCAGCACGCAGGAAGACGACGACGACGACGGCGGCGGCGGCGGCGGCGGCGGCACTGAGGATGACGAGTTAACTTCACATCTACTGCCGCCGCCGGCACGGGGGCCTCCGAGAACGGCTCCGCCGGCGAGATCCCCAAAACTCGAGAACGGAACGGCGACGGAGCCCCACCACCGGGAAGGTTCAGGAAGCCGCCAAGCGCGGGAATCATCAGGTCGGAGAAATCTCCACCGCAGATCGTCGACCCGACGGCTGAAACTAGTGGGCCTCAGCGAGGTGCGGCTCTAGCAGACGACAGTTGAGGGAATGTGGTAACGTGTCCGGCGGCGCGTTGCCGGAGCCCGAAGCAAGCCGACAGTTGTCAAACAGTGAACAATTTAGGCAGGTGGCACGACAGCTGGCAGAACTGCCATGTGGGGCCCAACGAAACGCTGGATCTCCTCCGTCGCTTAGCGGCATCCCAAAGGCAGATGCATTCCCCCAACCCAACTGGTGGCACGTGCGCGGCGGCCCGCCAGCGCCGGCGGCGCCACCAGGCTCGGCGGCGCCACCGGCGGCGGCGGGCCACGTAATCAATGCGGCGGGCCACGTAATCAATCGTCCAGTCTGGAACTCTGAATTCTAGCGCAGAGGGGATATTATAGTCTCACTGCTGGGCCGGCGGGGCCTCCTGCTTCGTAGTTATAACGTACAAAATACGCATATTTTCTCCTTGTCGCAGACGGACACGCGTATTTCTAAAAATTATGAGAATACCCAGTTCACAACGTACTTACTGGGCCGAACATCCATTCGGCCCAAGGACTGCGCTTTAAGACAACTTCCCCCCCGGTTTTCAGAAAAAGGGCTTGGGCTCAATCCCGGGCCCATTTTTACCCGGCGAATTACGTCCGTCCAACCGGCCTATCGTAATCGAAGGGACCCGATGGAGTCGCGGGCCCGTCCCGATTTCCGAGTCGGATAGCGCCGCCAATGGAGTACCTCTCGATCCGACACGTAATCCGTACCTTTCCCCGATTATAATAACACCTATCGACGAGCCTTTTCCCCACGCGGCAGTAGATTTGAGAGAGGGGCGCGGTCGGGCCCCGCGGCTCGATGATTCGCTCGATATGCCGGGTCGAACCGGGGGACCCAATGGACCGGCGGTTCGGCCCAAAGCGTACGGCGTACAGGTTTCCTACCTAGGATCCTGCCTGCATGCCTCCAAAAGGGATTAGCAGGGAATCCACCGGACCTTCTGGGGGATACGTGTCGATAATCTATGCGTTTACGTCGAACTGGATAAATTGTGACATTTTTAATTATTTAATTATACGGATTAGTGAAACGAAGGAATAATCCGAGCTGAAGCTAAACGGTATGCTGTCTAACGGGTTAAACGGATACACCCGTTAACCTGCCCTCAGCGGGCCTCGTGCCGCCTCCAGCACCACACGGTATCATTGTCATAATTGGACGTCTGGGTTAACGTGCTCCCCATCGTAGCACGCCTCCCCTTCGCAGGAGAGAGAAAGCCTGTCTCAGAGAGAGAGAGAGAGAGAGAGAGAGCTCTGTGTTGCTCTGCTTTCACCGGCCATCTTCACGCCGCGACTCAGTGCACTGTCACGTACTTTTGCGTGAGCAGAGTTCTAATACCGTTTATGGTCCCCTCCCAGGCTCTGGAATCCCTTGTGGCCGACCCATCGGTTTCCTCTTCCTCCCGCACTACCAGAACATCTCCCCGAGAAACCGCACAGAGGTGGTGAGAAGGGCAAGGGAAAGCGGCGAAGAACGAGTGCCTCTTTCCCCACCCTATCCCGCTGTTCGCCGGCGGTCTTTACCCGTCTGGGTAGAGAAGATTCTTCGCAGAGGAGTGGGCTCTGGCTCGGGTAGGACAGGCGGAAAGTTCTCGGTGTTTCGTTCCCATCATCGTCTCAATTCTCGTCGGTTTCCTGCTTTCCTCGGTGCGAGTAGCTCTCAGTCGGGTGGGTGGGTGCTTGGTTTTCGGACAAGGCGGTCGCGCTGTGTCTGGATAATTGCATTCCGGACGGCTGGCCCTAGCCATTTTTTTGGTCACGCCATTGATGTTCTCAGAATAGCACAAGTTTCCTGGTTACCGTAACGTGGGGGTTACAGTCTCAGAGATCTTGTTACAGTTTTCCGGGATTCATCGTGTTCTCGGTTCTTTATCAGGGAGGAGGCCGTCTACTTTCTGCCGGCGACGAGGTGGCGACTCTGCGAGGATGGAAGCTGTCTCTGGAGGTGGAGCGCGAGGCCGTGGATCCTGTCCGAAGCTCCTGGATTTGATCCCGAATGGGGGCGACTGGTCCGAAAGAGATGGAGGGCAGAGAGACTATGGAGTTGCAGAGGAACAGAAGCTAGAACTGAGGCTTGGTCTGCCCGGAGGAGAAGACTGGCGTGCGGTGAGGGAAGAGGAGGAACCCCCTTCGGTTCTCTCTCTAGGCTTTCTTCCCGTCAGGGCTTCCTCTAACCTTAGCTCCCATGATAGGTGAGTCCTACCTCCTACTTTATTCAAGCTTCTCTCAATTAAAGCTCCCCTCCTTCTCGGGCTCACGTCTCTGACCTGCTATCCTCCTCGTTCTCAGAGCTGCCCCCTCCTCTCCTGTCGTCGGCTGGCCGCCCATCCGCTCCTTCCGGAAGAACCTTGCGAGCAGCAGCTTTTCCAAGCCGTCGTACCCCTCGCAGAATGAAAACCCGGGGAAAACTGATACACAGGAGGGTTGCAGGAAGTCGCTCGTGAAAATCAACATGGATGGAATGCCCATCGGAAGAAAAATTGATCTAAAAGCTCACAGTAGTTACGACGAGCTCTCCTCGGCCGTAAACGAACTCTTCAGAGGGCTTATCGCAGGTGATCGATGAATCTGCCTCGTTTGAATTCTTACTCGATTTTACGAGATCTTCTGTGCGCGCTCTCTCCGTTCATGGTACGAATCCTTCCATTTACTTCCATGCTTAGCTCAAAGAAACGAGAATCCTGCTCTGAGGAATCAGAGCCATGGCGGTCGGCGGCAGGCAATTACGGGATTACTTGATGGAAGCGGTGAGCATACTTTAGTTTACGAAGACAACGAAGGAGACGTCCTGTTGGTCGGAGACGTGCCGTGGGAGTAAGCTTGCTCTCCATCTTCCTTCCTAAGCTCCTGAATTCTGATCCCTCCTTTCGATTCTTCATGCGACGTTCAACCTCCCATCTGACGCTCTCATCGTCCTGCCCCAGCATGTTCGTTGCAGCAGCGAAGAGGCTACGCATGTTGAAGAGCTCTGAGCTCTCCTCTTCTCTATCTGTAAGCTCCCCCATGCCCACCTTCAACTCTCCGCCTGATGATGACCCTCTAATTCTTCTCAAGTTGTAGCTGGCGGCAACCGGCAGGAAGTGAAGCGCGGCGGAGGCCGTGCGTTGAAAGATCGGCGAGGCTCGGTTTTTGCACTGGCACTCGTTTTCTCCTCCGCTCTCATCTTGGCTGCCGCGACCGTGGAAATGTAACCCGCCGCCGCCAGAAAAGGCGGGGCTCTTTTCCTTTCGGTTTGTTTCTCTTCTTCTTCTTCCTTCCCTCAGCGTGGAGGATTTTATCAATTAAACGAAGGCAGTAATACGTTTCTTTTCCGATCATCAGCTGCGAGTTGCAACAGCGGCAATCTATGAGGGTCAAACCTTCACTCAGGCGCTAGAGTTAGGCCTGTCGCCGACGATGACCACTCGGCGGCGCCCCTCGCCATGAGAGAGAGAGATAGTGAGATGGAGATAGAGGGAGAGGGAGAGGGAGAGGGAGAGGAAGAGAGAAGGCTAGTGGGAGAGCGGCACGGCCCTGACCAGAATTCGGCCGACTCTTCGATTCCTTTGGATCCCACATCCGCACGTGATACTCGTTTGTCGGCGCCCGGCCATCAACGTGGGCCCCATGACAGGCTCGGCAGGCCGAGTTCTCTATTTGGGGCCCGCATAGCCCAATAGAGAGGCCCACTAGAATGACCCATTAAGCCCATTCTACATCAAGAAAAAATCGATCTGAAAATTAAATAAATGGTCGAGAATTAGTCCACAGTGGGAGCTCCTTGTACGCATCACCCGTACATGCGGCAGGTCCGACTCTGACCGCTGATACTCCCAGATTTATCAACTATTTTATGCGAAAATAACTATGGATACTACGACCAATGGGGTAACTCGCGTGCCTGCGCCGTGCAGGAGGCTTCGGACCGGTGGACTTCGTATCCCCCAAGTATATTCGAACCGGTAAGAGCTCCATGTCCGCATCGCCCGTAAAAGCGGTAGGTCCGACTCCGACCACTGATACTCCCAGATTTATCGATCATTTTATGAGAAATAAGTAACTATTGATATTACGACCAATGGGGTAACTCGCGTGCCTGCAACGTGCGAGAGGCTTCGGACCCGTGGACTTCGTGGACCCCAAGTTTCTTAGCACAAGCGGACGGTCGAGATCGAGCATCAGAAGATGGAAGCCCGCGTAGAATAGGTTCTCGAGTTAAGGTGAATCGCGGGTGCTGTGAGCGCGTGGAACGCTGCACCGGTAGTAAAGAGCGATAAGCACAGAGTCAAGGAGGTTGCCAATTAAGTATGTAGTTCCTGAGAGACATCTGACATGGATTGCGCTGGTATATCTACTCGCAACTTCGTCTGCGGAGGCTGCGCGTTGCTGCTTCTTGAGCCGCCGTTTCCTGCGAGGTGAGAACCCTAAACCTCGGCGTTTCCTTTTCTTAAACTCTCCTGGTTGATCCTTTTCGTGGTTTCATCGTTTGATTCACTCAGGTTTTGGATGCCACATCCTTTTGCGGAAGAATGCTTGATAGTGTTTTTAGTTGTCTCGGGCAGTTTCGATCTCTTCGTGTAATTATTCCATGGAGTTGGACAGTATCAGTCCCATAAGAAATATGTCGGTTTCATCGTATTCTGTAGATCTTTGTTCAGGAACATCGATATTTAGGTCAAAAACTGTATTACTCAGATCCGCTATTTGGGTTCGATGTGTGGTATATACCAATTCATTAGATTGGATAATTTTGTATCTGGTTTTTTAATTCCAATTTATTTCCCGTAACGAACAAGCTTTCGCTTCGATTTTTCCTGGTACTTGCGCGCCTGATTTTAACGTTGGGGATCATATTTAAGTTTAAACAGAGTGTACGATATCTGACATAATCACTAGTAACATCTCGTGTTATTTATCACGATATCTGCTCGCCGATTCGAGAATGATTTCTGTACGCTGCGCATATGCGCCGAATGGATGAGATATAATATTAGATGCCTTCAAACTAAATCGATATCTTATGCTGTAAATTTTAATCATCGAGCGTGTTTTTTATGGTTATAAAAACTGCTCATTTTATGTTTTTTCGATCGTGACGAAAACTGTCGAATTCTGGGACGTGCTACTGCCGGTTTGATCGGGCTTATGCTTATTGGTTGAAATTAGGTTTTCCGTTTGCGAGCTGTTGCGATCAATTCGATCAAATTATAGTTCATTATGTTTTTTAGACATAAACGTATAACACATCATTATATCAATATTCATGTAATTTCCTTTGGGTTTTTGTGTCAATCATGGACACTATGAATGCACTCTCAGATAGATAATCACGAGGGACTGGGATTCTCTGCTTCTTCAGCCTACTATTTTTGCGCCATACAGAAGACTCAGGAATTATTGACGATTTTTTGTCTCATGCGAGTGAAATGCTTCGCCAGATTACTTGTTGATTTCGTCTATAAAAAAAATAGCTTGTTTACCGGTTAACGTCGAATTCAATAATTTCTGTTTGAATTTTTTATTTGACACATTTCTCGAGCAGTGTAATGTCAACAATTCTTATACAAAATATTCACATTTTTCGAGCAGTGTCAGTATTGTAGGACTTAACGATAAGTGTCACGTTTTGTGTTGTGATCATTCTGTGATGTCAGTATTGTAGAAATGCTAATTCATTTACCTGGTGATTTGACCCAACTGCAACCCAACACAAATAAATAAGTTGGAGTGCGTGATGGTTTTTACACGTCTTCTGGACAAATTTTAATTCACTACTGATTAATTAATCACGTTTTATTTGTTGTCTAGCGTGACAGCTTCAATAACCTATACTTCATGTGCATTCATCTTAATAGGCGGTCATATACAGGACTGATTGTCGCGCTAGTTGTTTGGACTATTCCATCGATTGCGATATTTAGTATTTATGTTAATGTTTCAGTTTGCTTTTAAGTGGCCATCATAATTCTTATGCCCTCATTGGCTCCTCGTTGCTAATTGAGTTTTTTTGGCCTTTATCATATAGTTCCAATAAGTTGGATATTAATATCTTGTTCTTTCAGGAGGCAGGAGCAGCTCTGCATTAATCGCTGGTTGTTTGTGATCACTTAACGTAGCCAAGATGGTAACTTGATTCTTAAAATGTTATTCGTTTCACATGAATTTCGCATTCACGTTGTATATTATTTTTTTATTCATACTCCTCTCTGTAATCCACGTGTTCAGGTGAAGTTTACAGCAGAAGAGCTTCGCAGGATCATGGACATGAAACATAATATCAGAAATATGTCTGTGATTGCTCATGTCGACCATGGTATTGACCTCTTTAACTTTTAAGTGGTCATAAACCTATTTGTGTATTTTCAGCAGCTCCGTTTTCATTTTTATATCATGTGCCTGTGGACACACCAAATAGGCTTGCCGTTTCTCTTTTATGGATTAGGGATCTTGATTTTCAGTGTTGGCATTTGGTTAGAAGGCAAATGGATGAAGGGAGATTGATTATTAGACCGTTCTTGAGGAACCAAAACACAATGAGGGATGACTCCGTCTTTTTTTCCATTGTTACAGGCAAGTCTACTCTCACTGATTCTCTTGTGGCGGCTGCTGGGATTATTGCTCAAGAAGTTGCTGGAGATGTGCGAATGACTGATACTCGCCAGGACGAGGCGGAACGTGGTATCACCATTAAGTCCACTGGCATATCTTTGTATTACGAGATGTCCGATGCATCTTTGAAGAGCTTCACGGGTGAAAGAGCAGGGAATGAGTATCTCATCAATCTTATTGATTCCCCTGGGCACGTCGATTTTTCTTCTGAGGTCACAGCTGCTCTTCGGATCACTGATGGTGCTCTTGTTGTGGTTGACTGCATCGAGGGAGTGTGTGTCCAGACTGAGACAGTTCTTCGACAGGCACTTGGAGAAAGGATTAGGCCTGTGTTGACTGTCAACAAAATGGATCGATGCTTCCTTGAGCTTCAGGTTGAAGGTGAAGAGGCCTATCAAACTTTCCAGCGTGTCATTGAGAATGCTAATGTTATTATGGCTACCTACGAGGATCCCCTTCTTGGGGATGTGCAAGTTTACCCAGAGAAGGGAACCGTTGCCTTTTCTGCTGGTTTGCACGGGTGGGCCTTCACACTGACAAACTTCGCAAAGATGTATGCCTCGAAATTTGGTGTTGATGAGCATAAGATGATGGAGAGGCTTTGGGGAGAAAACTACTTCGATCCGGCCACCAAAAAGTGGACCTCCAAGAACACAGGTTCTCCAACTTGCAAGAGGGGATTTGTTCAGTTCTGTTATGAACCCATTAAGCAGATTATCAACATTTGCATGACTGATCAGAAGGATAAGTTGTGGCCTATGCTTCAGAAGCTCAGAGTGACCATGAAATCTGATGAGAAGGATCTGGCAGGCAAGGCATTGATGAAGCGTGTCATGCAGACCTGGCTACCTGCCAGTGACGCCTTGCTTGAGATGATGATCTTCCATCTTCCTTCTCCTGCAAAGGCTCAGAGGTACCGTGTGGAGAACCTGTATGAGGGTCCGCTGGATGATATCTATGCAAATGCTATCAGGAACTGCGATCCGGAGGGGCCTTTAATGCTTTATGTGTCAAAAATGATTCCTGCTTCTGACAAAGGTAGATTCTTCGCCTTTGGTAGAGTTTTCTCCGGGAAGGTTGCGACTGGCATGAAGGTCAGAATCATGGGCCCGAACTACGTTCCTGGCCAGAAGAAAGATCTGTACGTGAAGAGTGTGCAGAGAACGGTCATCTGGATGGGCAAGAGGCAAGAATCAGTCGAGGACGTGCCTTGTGGAAACACTGTTGCGATGGTTGGCCTGGATCAATTCATCACCAAAAACGCTACCTTGACCAACGAGAAGGAAGTCGACGCCCACCCCATCAGAGCAATGAAATTTTCTGTTTCTCCAGTCGTCCGTGTTGCAGTGCAGTGCAAGGTTGCCTCCGACCTCCCCAAACTTGTGGAGGGTTTGAAGCGTCTGGCCAAGTCAGATCCTATGGTCGTGTGCACGATTGAGGAATCCGGGGAGCACATTGTTGCGGGAGCCGGAGAGCTCCACCTTGAGATCTGCTTGAAGGACTTGCAGGAGGACTTCATGGGCGGTGCTGAGATCACCGTCTCCGACCCAGTCGTGTCCTTCCGCGAGACGGTGCTGGAGAAATCTTGCAGGACCGTCATGAGCAAGTCCCCCAACAAGCACAACCGTCTCTACATGGAAGCCCGCCCAATGGAGGACGGTCTTGCCGAGGCCATCGACGACGGCCGCATAGGCCCGAGGGACGACCCCAAGGTTCGCTCCAAGATCCTGTCCGAGGAGTTTGGATGGGACAAGGACCTCGCCAAGAAGATCTGGTGCTTCGGCCCCGAGACCACCGGCCCCAACATGGTGGTGGACATGTGCAAGGGAGTGCAGTACCTCAACGAAATCAAGGACTCCGTGGTCGCCGGCTTCCAGTGGGCCTCAAAGGAGGGCGCACTGGCCGAGGAGAACATGCGGGGGATCTGCTTCGAGGTCTGCGACGTGGTCCTCCACGCCGACGCCATCCACAGAGGCGGCGGGCAGGTCATCCCCACCGCCCGAAGGGTCATCTACGCCTCTCAGCTGACGGCCAAGCCCAGGCTGCTGGAGCCCGTCTACCTGGTGGAGATCCAGGCGCCAGAGCAGGCCCTGGGGGGCATCTACGGCGTGCTGAATCAGAAGAGAGGCCACGTCTTTGAGGAGATGCAGAGGCCGGGTACTCCCCTTTACAACATCAAGGCCTACCTCCCCGTCATCGAGTCCTTCGGGTTCTCCAGCACTCTACGGGCGGCCACATCCGGGCAGGCGTTCCCCCAGTGCGTGTTCGACCACTGGGACATGATGTCCTCCGACCCCATGGACAGCGGCACCCAAGCTGCCACTCTCGTGGCCGACATAAGGAAGAGGAAGGGCCTCAAGGAGGCGATCACCCCGCTCTCAGAGTTCGAGGACAAGCTGTGAGGCGTCGTCGAGCTCTGCTCTCCATCTCCATCCTTTTTGGGGTCCCTCAGAGGCGAGAAGAACATTTTGCTTTTCTGCATCGCATCATCGTCTTTTTCGTCGATATTTATCATGATTTCACTCCGTAGCATTTGACGTTGTGGCTTCGCGCCGTTTAGTTGTTCCGTGGTTGTTCCCGTGTTTTCGTTTTCGAGTTCTCCAAACTAGAAGACTACTGTTCGTGTTAAATGTGGACTCTTGATTTCTTGCTACTTGTATTAGACTGTTGAGTATCATCTGTTCTCGTCGGCCTTCGCCGTCCGCGTTGACGAATCAAAGCAGACGCACTAATTGTAGCAAAACCGCCTCCTTTTGAAGACGGCCAGGTGGATCTCATGATCGATGTTGTAGTCAACCTAGTTTGAATCGCTCTCACCGCCCCATAACAACAACTGCAACAACGCTAACAACAGGCTTTTCTTTCACCCACTGGGTCAAATGTTTTCTGCCCGCGAAAAGTCGGCGCGAGTTGGAACCACGGGCACGATGAAATTCCCGAAGGGAGATGCAAAGGACTTGATGCTGCCAAGCCAGTGATCCCGCTTGGCCTCTGCAACCGCGAGCCTCATGGCTTGTAGATGAACTCCATGGTCCTTGTCGGCGACCGCCTACACCAAGACGATTCTTGCCCTGAGAAAAAAACCCGCATCGCAGGGGAGCAAAAGAAACAGGATGGAGAAAACACGAGGATGAAGGAGTACTGCTGGTAGAGACGACAAGGAAGCAGCAGATTTATCTTCTCTTGCAGAAGCAGAAGACGAGGCCCTGGATCAAAGGATAGAGGAATGGCTTTAAATGGCCTGATAAAATGGTAGAAGCAGCACCAGATATTCACACGATGCCGAAGGAATGAAAATCGAATGAATGCTTGTGCAAGGGGAGGGAGAGGGAGTCTCTCTTGCTTTGAATGGGAGTTGACCCGGCCTGGAGATCTCCATTTTTCATGTGCAACGGAATCGATCGGTCTTGGAAACTTTACCGGGCCGACCAGTGATCCAGGGTCGTCGTCCTCCGATAGGCCGAATGATCCCCCCCGCATGGAATGGAGCGTCAGACGATCGTAAACTCTGGGGCCACTTGGGCATGACGATGCCGTCAAGCCGATATCCTAGAGCATTCGTCGGTATTCTATAAGTCCTTGAACCTGAATCCTAGCCGAGAACTAGAGGAAACCGTCGAGAAGGAAGGCGACCGAACCATTTTCACCATTTTTATGGCTCGAGCTGGCGCAAGGACTCCCCTCCCCTCCCCCAAATTTCAGTTCTTGAGGTGGTCGCCGGTGGCGGCGACGACCCCTTTGAGGAAGATACGAGTAGGTCAGAACCAGAAAGACGATTTCCACGTCTCCCCATCACCAAGAACATTTCAAGAAGGCGATCCGGCAGTGACTAGTACTCTCTACAATGACGATGATGATGGTAAGATATTTAGGGAACATACGCTTGAAGAACGAGGGTTTACAGGCCGCAGAAGGTAGGAAGGAAGATCGGATAGGGGTCGACGAACCAGAGGAAAGAGGGTCACCTTCCGACGGGCTCGATCTTCCTCTTCTTTGGCTCGGACGCCATCTTCAAGTGCTGTCCGCCCTGTAATCGGTCGCCGGTGCTCGCCCAACCTTCTGACAGTCGCAAACGAAGATTTTCCCCCATCCGAGTAAGTATTCACAATATATGGAGATAAACTTGCTCGTATACTTCGATATATGGCAAAGAATCAGTCAATTACACCAAGATTTTGCAGACGCTGCTTGGGTTCCTTCCCATCGGGGGAGAAGCCGCCTGGAACTAGGGCGACCCGAAGTGGCCCAAGCCAGTGGTTGACTCCGGACTGCGATTACGTCAACCGCCCAGGTCTGACGAGAGAGGCCTGGGCTGGGCCGAATTGCTGAGACTCTGTTTGCCCCGTCAACAAGGCCCATAAGGCAGCCTGGTGATCTGGATCCTAACCTTTACACTACCATTCATGCAGGATTAGCATGAAAGATTCACTCTCTCATATGGGCTTTTGATGATATCGAATGCCGAGAATAATTACTTATCGATTACCACGAGGGTAAAATTTTGATTATAAACTCGAGTTCATCTCTCACTCATGGTTAGTTGATTTTGAGTGAGATAGCCGTCTAACTTCAACATGAGAGGGCATGCTGGGAATCCACTGAAATCAATTATTTACTGTAAGTAGTCGCATGGGCTGAGAATTTCACTAGTGAAAGGCTTAGATTCGACCGTCCCTTGGCATAGGGGCGATGACCATCGCGTATATTATGAGGACTGCCGTGTACAGTAGAAGCATATGAGGGGATTCGAAGGTAAATTCACGAGAAAGTATGAAACGGAGGAACTCCGCGCATGGAGCTGGGACTGAGATCTCCTTGTCAAACTATGAGATGAAACGGGCGGGGACTGGATGATCTCCTCGTTTAGCTCTCATTCTCTTTCATCAACAGCGTAGCATATCTTGATATGGGAGGACGGGGGACTCCGCCGAAGCGAAGAGACCCTCTCTGAAACCGAGAACAACGACGACTGCTGAGAGCTCTTCTTCCGTCGCTACCTAGCCGGTAGGGTCTTTTGGTCGCCATGCAGAGAAGGTGGGAGAGAGAGATAGTCAGCAACAATGGTGGAAAACGAAGCGGGATGAATCCACAGCCCAGAAGAAGACGCAGCAAGTTGGGGAGGACTGCAGTCCGACTTTTGGAAACGTCAGCTGAATGAATGGTCAGGCTAATCGCCGCCGGCGGGGACCCCTCCGCCAGCAACACAGGAATGCACCAGGAGGCATGGTGGCGCTGCAGTCTCAAGTAAGCTACCTTTGGGTTGAACTTTTGGAACCAGCATGCCGTTTCGTTTGCTTTCTTTGTCAGCCGCAGACAATTATCACCTGCTGCCCCGGGTTTGTCGTGTCGCCCTCACGGGGCTCCCATGATCACAGTATACTTGCTCTTGACTGGAAACCACATGGCCTGCCGGCGGGCGTAGCGAGGAAAATCCACGAGCCCTAGGAGCCTTAGGAAGGATAGGATGGCGATGCTTGTCTGCCCTGATAGTGTTCCCTCGGCGGACATGGTCTGCATCCCAAACCTAGGATTAGCCGAGGATCAACTTGGACGGATACCATTAATGAAGAGGCTGATTCTTCAAGCTTAGAGGTGGAGAGAGTACCAGCAACGGAGGACCCAAGACCAAATGAGATTTGAGGGGGGTCCATATTATCTGATGGAATATGGAAAATAAGAAGAGGGAGGGGGGAGAGAGAGAGAAGCCATGTGGGGAGCACGATGGGCAGGTAACCTATGAGAATCTAATTGGGTGCGTGAAAATGATCACAGATTTTGCAAAGATCTATCGACAGAAGAACTGAAATGACTTTAGATCTGAGCATCCATACTGAAGAAAAAACAATTAACGCGGAAGTATCGGTTACAGGGACAAAATCCGAACCGGAAAAACTCATCCATGGCTCTTAATTATCCAGCAAAACAGACTCTAGAAGATGAGCTTGCGGGGATGAACGCGAGGCCATTTACTCAACATGCCAGATGTTTGTCTTCGTTGACTATATCACTAGCAAAGCGCGTTCTCGGGAGTAGGTCCTGTTCCATGATGTTCCCTTAGAAGGCTATCAAGAAAGAGACGCTACAAGATCTCCACTGACCAATTAGCGGGCATCCTCGCGGCAGATTCTTCCGCGGGATTGAGAAAGGCGGCATTATAGTCCTGAGCCGTCTGAGAAATTTAAATGAGGAAACACATTCAAAACCACTGTCCCAACCGAGGACTAGCATATTCGAGAACAGCGAGGAAAGAGAGGGAAGATAAAATCAATGGAGACGATGAGGGAAAGGGAGTAGAGGGATGGGATTAATGCCGTCACCGCCTGTTCATAGGTTGAGGAAGAATAAAGTTTGATCCTATTGTTAGCGGGAAGCTCAACGGTATAGCTATTCGTCCTCTAGATGAGATCGAGGGACTACAAAAGCCTGTGCTTTGGTATTAAACGGCCGACCAATAAATTAAAACACAAGAAGCCCTCTTAGTATCAGTCAGGAAAGTTCCTTTATAATACAGTGATCCTCGCGTTGACAGTTCTGTTCGGAGACAGTGTTTCACTGATGTCACACCTATCATTCAGCGACGTCTTTGAAAGAGGAGATCAGAGAAAAGCTCGAATTGGATGAATTCGTTCGCAGTTTCGTTAGTTATCTCTGCGTAAATTATCAATTAATTAGAAAATTAGCACGTGATGATGTTAGTAAAATATTATTTTTAGTCACCATCGTCCGTAGACTTGCATACCGAAGATTGGTCGCCTAATGGTTGTCCTCACATCAATGAATCGCTCCCTGATCTTACCATACGGAGGATTTCATTAGTTGCTCCACTGGAGAGGGGGAGGTGGATTAGCGGTTGGTGGGTGTGGACTTCGGGATCCTCCTTCTCAGACCATGGGCTTGATCGAGTGGACTTACCCACCATTGACGGGGCCCTTGAGAGATCCCTGGCGCCTTTGGGAACAGAGAGAGAGAAAGAGAGAGAGAGAGAGACGTAGGGATAGGCTGGAAGCTCGAGTCAATCAGTGCTGGGGAATTGCGTAGATGGCGAAGGCCCTACGTCGCCACTGCGTCGTAAATCTCTCCGTCGCCAATCCTGATCTGGTGTCCTGGACGACACACTCGTACCATTCAGTACCTTTCGTTGACACTGTCGATAATGCCGCGACCAGTCGGCAGGTGGGGCGAGAACAGTGCCGCTGACAATGCGGCCTTAAAGTAACGCCATAAGAAAGAGTCGTTGAATTTTAAAGAGAATCCTTAGCTCACTGTTGGCGCATAGGAACAGAGGAAATATCCCCATCAACACCGCAGCGATCGATGTAGATCTGTCCTTCCCGTCGCAGAGGGCGACGGGCATGTGAGCCGTCGCCTTCGGAACTCGCTATCCGCTGCGCGGGACGTCTTACCACCCGCTCACATGAGCAGCTGCCGGCAGAGGCCATGCTGCCCATGTTGCTCGCATCCCACTACGATCACCGCAACGATGAGTGGACAGCTCGGAGGAGCCCTGGGGATGAGGGCAGCGGTGTTTGTCTGACAAAGGAAGGGTTTGAGCCGCCGTCGTCCCGGTCCTCTTGGATGGGTTTACCTAACCAAGATCCCTCCCCAGCAATCCATTCTTCCGTTGTCCATAATCCGCTTCAAGATGTTGGGAAGTGGAGCTCTTCAATGAGTCTCTGTGAGAAGTTTGATCGATTGCCGGCGTTCCATCCCGATGGTTGTTCTAGGAGTTGTGCCGGGTGGGGTCAAACCGATTTCAGAGAAAGAGAGAATGCTTCGCAATAACTTAATGCGATGGCACGCTTCGGTGCAAGACCCAAATCGACGTATAAACCATCTTATGTCGCATCAGTTGAGACTATCGTTTTCTGATCTAATTATGGCTCTCCTAGATGCACAGGAATCCGCAGTCAGTGTGGGTCACTGTGTAGAAAAGAGTGCGCAGACTGAGTAGGCAGCGTCAACGTAAAAGCAAATAGTCGACGTCAATCGAGAATGAGGGCGATGCGGTTTTCCAACTAATTCAACTTATGAAAAACCGTTTCTTGACTTAGGGTCTCGATCAATGGAGGATCCACATCTTCTGGGAACTGTCTGCTTTCCACGCTGTTTTTACTTTGCTCGAAACGTCTGTTCTTGTCTGCCGCAAAATAACGCCACTCGTTATAGATAGAGCAGTAGTTAGCGTTGACCTAAACTCATGAGGGCGCAGGACTTCTCACCCTAACACAAAAGAGCGCGATTTTTGCAAGTCCGAAAACCGCTAGTAGACTATTCATTGGAAAAGCATTTCTGAGACATTTCTGCGTTTAAAGCATGGACTTACATAGACAATCGGGCAAACATTCATCACCAAACTTATCTGAATGACAGAGGAGATTTAAACAAATGGTACAGGCGTACGATCGGATCTAGGCCCTTGCGTGACATGCCATGGTATTGAGTAGGGGGATTTCAATGCGCCAGTAGATTATTCATGAACAACTGGAGTATGAAGCACTTCCTCGGGTCCATGTTCAAGAGTCTTCAATTCCCACCTCTTTGTATGATGGTTCGACCTTCTTCGCGTCACAGAAATCCATTGGACAGACTGGGATGGGTTCGTATTTTCTTGGGCACATCGTACATTATCTTTGGAGTTTTCGACTGGAATGCTCATACTTTGCGCACATTTCCTCCCTTTTCGGGAAGTCTGTCGATCGGATGAGAAGCTCTGGAAATTTCGGTTCAGGGACGGAGGTACTACGCGGCCTGGGTTTCCTGGTTCCTTTGGTGAAGCTGCGACGGAGCCGGGGTGTCGGATAAGCAGTTGAATGGAAGAGGGGAGACGATCTCCCGGGGTGAAGGGAATCAGGTTCTTACTACTCTCAAGAGCGATAATCGCGCATTACATGAGGAGGCCAAGTTCCAACGAGGGAGAGAGCGTCGTTCGTCATAACTCGGGCCGAGAGAACCGAAAAAGACCAGGGAATGACGTCCTACTCGACTCTCCAAGAATGGGGTGGGTGACGAGGAATGGAATGGACGCCTTGGAAGCCGAGCAACTGGAGGGGACGATGACCCATCTGGGAAAAGAGACGAAGCAAGCTCGTGGTTTAATGGGCCCCGTCGAATTTTCTTTTTGCGGGCCTCGCCTTGTTTTCTGTTGTTTGACGAGTTATCCGGCTACCCACTTCGGAAGGTGGAGCCACCGCTCCGACGAGTCCTCCGGTGACTAGTGGTCGTCGCAGACGGTGTTCCCTCCCTGCTCCGCCGCCATCCTGATGCAGATGAAGGGTTCGCTGCAGAGCCGCTCCTCGGGGCTGGGTATCGGCTCCAGCTCGACCTTCCCCGCACCGGCGCAGGTCAGAGCCTGAGCCCGCCGAGCCTGGGCCTCCCAGTCGGTGGAACCCACAGCGTAGAGCATCAGCCCAGCGCAGCAGATCTGCGCCGCCAGCAAGCCAATCCAAAGCCCGCAGAAGCCTACGCCGAAGCCGAAACCGAGCGAGATGGCCACCGGCATCCCTACCAGGTAGAAGGCGCCCAGGTTGATGTTGGCCGCGTCGCTCGGACGAGCGCTGCCGCGGAGGACGCCGCAGCCCACCGTCTGCGGGCAGTTGCCCAGTTCGCATAGTCCCAAGATGGGCAGCGCCGCCGAGGTCAGCCGGAGTATCTCCGCGTCGTCGGTGAACATCTTCCCCCACACGTCCTTCACTCCCGCCGCAAAGCTCGTCGCCATGAATCCCATCGCCGCCGCTAGGAAGACGGCAACGGCGGCGGAGGTGCGCGCGCGGCCAGGACGGTTCGCTCCGAGCTCGTTGCCGACGCGAGTTGAGACGCCGAAGCCGAGCGACGAGGGGAAGACGTAGAAGAGTGCCGTGGTTTGAATGAGCAATCCCATGGAAGCCACGGTCGCCTTGGGGTCGGGGAGCAGGCCGCAGAGCAGGATCATGAGCTCGTACCACCACCACTCCAAGCAGACTGACACGCAGCTTGGCGTGGCAAGGCGAACCAGGGGGCTCCACCCGCCGAGGCACTTGCGTGTTGGGGCCTCCCATGTCGTCTCGTGAACTCCGGTGGCCCAGATGTAGGAGACCAGGAAGAGGAGCAGGGCGAAGTTGGCGGTGGCGGAGGCGGCAGCGACGCCGGAGACACCGAGGCGGAGGTGTTTCACGAAGAAGAGGCTGACGGGGACATGGACGGCGACGGCGAACAAGGCGGCGAGCGTCAACGGGCGGGTGAGGCCCTGGGAGCGGAGATAGATGCGGATGGGGTGGATAAAGGAGAAGGAAATGAGGTCCGGAAAGGAGAAGAGGAGGTAGGTTTGAGCCAGATAGGTGATGTCTGGGTCTTGTCGGAGGAAGAGCAGAATCTTCGACATGTTGAACCATAGAAAACCGATGGGAAGGGACGAGGAGAGGAGGAACAGAACAGCGCGGTGAAGAGTGACGGACAAAAGCTTGGGTTGGTTGGCCCCGAAAGCCTGGGAACAGAGGGGCTCCATGCCGAGGGAGAGGCCGGAGAGCACAGAGTAACCGGTGATGTTGGCGAATGCCACGGCGAGGGAGCCTGCGGCGAGCGACAAGTCGCCGAGGGACCCAAGAAAGAGCATGGAGATGACGGAGCGCGAGTAAAGCAGGAGGGCGGTGAGAGCAATGGGGAAGGACAGCGTGAAAAGGGATTTGGCCTCCGCAATGGTCTCGTCGGGCGCGGCTGCAAAGGGGAGCTGGTGTTGGGCCACCGGCTTCTCTGTTCCCCCCACGGGCACGAGCTTCAAGTAGATGTGCGCCGGCGCCTGCTGTTTTGCGGATGCGCCGCCGTTGCCGGCAGGGGCGGGGGAATCGGGACTGCACATAGTGTGCTGCTCTTCCGCTGCCTCCTCTCAGAAGAATTGGGCGGCGGCGGCCGACGCTTTCATGGAGAGAAAAAGGCCCAGAGACAGGGCGAGGAAGAACGGCCCTCGCAGCGCCCCTCTCCCTCTCTTCCTCGCCCCGTCTCTGTATGTCCGTCTGCGGCGTAGTGTATAGAAGACGGGGGAGAGAAGAAGGGTGAAGGGAGAGAGAGAGAAGGGCGGCCGATTTGGCAGCTCCTTTGCTGGCGTTGGAGACCGACGCGGGGTTATTAATACAGGCGAGGGGAAGAAGCCGACGAGTGTTGGGAGCTCTGCCCCCAGCGGGCTCCGTCCTCCATCTGGGCCCGGTGGGGGAGAAAGGCCCCGCCTTTGCCCGTTCAAGGTCGGAAATCAGAGCGAGGGGGCGGAGGATCCGCACGTGGATTAAGGGCGCCACAAATTCGTATTTATTTTTAAGCGAGAAACGGCGGTCAAAAGATCTCCCGCTGTCAGCCTTTACGGGCTCCGCACGGGAGTTATCGAGACTGGGGGGGGAAAGTTAAAGCGGAACAGTGCGAGGGAAGGGCTGTCCTCGCGTAGACACGTGGCATCCGCACGTGCGCTTACGCCCGTGCGCCCCGCTGGCATCGCTGGCAGGGGGGCTGACACCCCTGCGCGCTATTGGCCGAGCCCATCCCCCGCCAGATGGCGAGAAATAGTGAAACCTTCGTCGTACTTGCCCCATCTTTCCTCGTTAGCACGCATCGGCACGGTGGTATTCCCCTCCCAACTCATCTCCCTGCTTCTCTCTCTCTCCCTCCCTCTCTCTCTTTCTCTCTCTCTGGCTTCCGGGGCCTCGTCAAACGGGAGATCCCCTCACCTCCACAAGTTGGGATTTGTTTCGCTCTCGGAGATCATCGGTCACGGGGTTCCCACCCCCACGTGTTTGGGCGGCCTCCCCTCCTCGCAATCGGGAGGTTCCTGCTTCCACAAGTCCAGGGGGGGCGTTCCCTCCCTCAGGCAAGCACCGCTCTAGAGAGAGACACACACAGAGACGCAAGCACTGAGAGAGAAAGAGAGAGAGAGAGAGAAAGGGAAGCTCGAAGGAGATATCAGCTCGTGGTTTCGAAGGAAGAGGAAGGACGAAGGCTGTGGAGAAGGTGAGCGCCGGGGAGAAAATGGAAGAGAGAGGACGTGAAAGGGACGTCCGGAGTCGGACAGGCGAGATGGTCCCGTCCGGTGGGCGGCGGGTACGCTCACTGCGCCGCACCGGTGGCTGCGAAATCTCCCGACAGACTCGTGGGAAGAAACAGCCTCCTCAAACCCACCCGCCTCCACGCTATCCAGAGAGCTCCCCTGCTCTCTTCTCGCCCTATCCAAACCCAAACTCCTCGCAACGTAGGACCTCTGTCAGTGCCAGCATGCGTCCCGTTGACTCACCCAGGTCAATGCAACTAACGCAGAAGACTCAAACGATGCCGTTATTCGGACAATCTGGTAGTCCTGCATGTCCGTCTCATCGAATGAAGCGGCGAGAACTCATAGAAAAAGGTCGTCTGACATCTTGAGGACCTGCTGGAGATGTGGCATCACTAATCATATCATCACGATGGCCATCTCCCGCCGGGTGTAAGTGGATAAAGCCGTCCCAAGAAGCACGAGGTGGGCGTCTGCGTGGCCAGGACGACGGATCGACGAGATCAGATGGGAAAGAAAAAGGCGGTGGACTCTCACGGGCCATCAGCGCTACTCATGGTTACAGTACAGAGCGAGCCGCCGTCACGAGTCTCCGTCGCGGCGAACCGGCTGGCGTCAGAGGAGCAGTCGTTCGTGAGCAGCACCGCATCGCTGGGCCGATATGATGCGCACGGTGACGCCATCGACTGGGCGCGTCCGAGCGGCCCTCCAGTCAAATACGAGCCTCCCCCGCGCCGAAGGTCTCATCGGTGAATCCGTCCGGCCGTTCATACCCAATTAGAAAGGAACAAACAGAGCTTATCCACTTCGCCGGAGTCTGGTTGGTCGTCGGAGTTTGATCGGACTGTGCCCATACTGATTCCGGACCTACCGTGCGGTTGCGCACATGAAAGCGAGCGGATGAACAAAACGTGGCAGCCCGACTTCTGTGAGCGGCGTCGTCTCCCCAGTCAGATCAGCAGTATGACGAACGAAAAGAGATTGGAGCGAGCGAAAGGTGAAAGGGAGAGGAGGCGTCTGGGGGGCGTGGTCTGACGACCCAAGCGGACTCGCAGCTTCCTTTCTCGTCCCCTTTAGGCGACGAGCCGGCCTTCCCTTTCGGCAGGTGGAGCCACATCTAAGCACGCATCTCTGGTGATCGAGACCCTTTTGGTAACCTCGATCGCTGCTACGTTCATGGTTTGTGGTGGCACCCGAAAGAGACGATCGCCCGCTTCACTCGTCTCTGGAGCCTTAATTTAGCCGATTCTATGAGGACGTAACTCTCACAGTTCAATAAAAACATTCATCCATGTTTAACTGAATGTTGCAGGAATCATTTCGCATTGGGCTGAGAAAGACTGGTCGATTCTGTGGACATGACCGACTGCCCGGCGAAGTTTGTACAGTCTTCATCTCATGAAGTTACACGAGTTATCTGAGCCCATTGATAGATTACTATGGATCATGAAGATCACTTTGCACCCGGTGAGTGGATGGCCGGGTGCCCTTCACGACGATCTGGGAAACCTAATTTTATCCTCCTTTCTGAGACTGCCGCGCCGACGGTGGCGCTTCCACGGACCGCTTCTTCCATACACGTAACGATGAGCCACACAGGCATAGAAAAGGAGTGCAGATGGGTTTAGGCCGATGCTCCCATCAGTCTTCCGGTGGTCGGCAGGAAAGCGGCCCCGTCGCCGCAGACAGGTAGACAAAACACTCCAGCAAGCTTTTCTCAGTGAAAGGACTTTGACCTTGCTACCATACACCGAATTTGCGCCGCTACGCGGGGGAGAGACTCTGAATGCGGCACTCCTGACGCGAATCCGAGTACATTGCCCAGTTTCGTCGCTTTAAAAAGTACAAATTTCACAGCATCAGCGCACCGCTAGGATGCCGAGGAGCCCTCGTCACGCATCACTTTAGAGACGGGCACGATGAACCCGCCCGCGCCAACCCCCGCGTCACAGATTTGTTTATTTCTGCGCTTCGACTGAACCTCCCTCGCCCCAGACGAGGTTCCACAATCAGAAATAGTCCGATGACACCTACTCTCAGGTATCGTCGTGCCTTCTGTCGACCCCTTTGTCCTCCTGGACCCCGGTCCCCGGAATCGCTACGTGCCGTGCCGAGGTGCTGGGCGAACGTCCCCGAGGTGACACTATTCCAGCACCACCACAGAAAGCTCCGCCAACTTGAGTCAGGCGCATCGCCGCCCAAATCTTTTAAGGATCTAAGACCACTGTCCCATTCCTGCTCGCGCAACAGACGCCGAAGACGGAAGGAGAAGGGTCCCTGGACCGAAAATTGAAAGATAATGGGCGGGACGAAGACCCCGGAGGGCGGTAGAAGCTTGTGGTTTCCGGCGGCCCAGATAATTACGAGTTCCAGAATTTGAAGAAAGACAAATGTCCATGGAGGTCCAATGGGAACGAGTTCTTCAGTGGTTCGTCCTGTTCCTTCTTCGGCAATTAATTAAATAATTCTCTGGCCATATTTATATAAACTGACGATGAAAGTCGCCCCGGGAAATTAACGCAGGAATTCAGGACTAACAAGAGCTTGGATTCAGCGGGGGTACAGCTGCGTTCCAATGTCAGCGTATCTTCTCCAGAGTAAGTCCGAATCTGGCAGAAAAGAAGTTTCAAAATTATATTAGAACGAGGTAACTACCCATTCTATAAAACATTAGAGATCACTGGCCTTATTCATTGACTGAATCAGACCAGTCGAGTTTGGCTCGTACTGATCGTAATTCCGCGAGGACGATGGCCTCAAAGTCCACTACCAGCGATTAGCCCAATATAGTTAAATTCTCGAGCTGAGACTTCTCGATTAGTGTTTGCTGCAAGGAAGATGAGAGCAATCTGAGACGTTCTCACCTCGTGATCTATAAAATTAATAAAAAATGAACATCATTTAATGAACGATGATGTCGGTAGACTTAACACGCGATTGAAAATTTTCGAGATTGACCAAGGGGGGAGCTACCGACGCTCCCAATTTTAATAAAACCAGGGGGTTATATGTCACATTTTGGGGAATCAAGGCTGAAACGCCGAACTTACCAAATGCACGAAATTATCAAGTAAAAACAGGCGGCTTCTTCTTGACCCGTTGACTCTATGAACAAAGATGACAGCCCACGAACTCTTCTGTTGTTACAACGATGACACTGGATCCCAAGAAAGGGCTTACCAGTTGCACTCGGAGCCGGTCTCCCCCCAAACCCGGCTCTAACCTTCCAGCTATTCGACGCCGAGAGAGGGAGAGAGGGAGAGAGAGAGAGAATGGGGAGGGGGGGGGGTTGATCCGCGGCTAACGACACCAAGAGCTGCGAAGACCGTGGGCCGGGCCGAGAGAATCCAATCGTATTTTGGGCTGACTGTGGGCCGGCACAGGGTACGCATCGATCTCCGAGTCAAAATGAACCGGATCACGAAGCAGCGAAAGCATGACGCAAGAGACAGCAGGTTCCGACGCTTATCTAATCTGGCCTAAGGTCAAATCCGACCCCTAGGAAAGCAGGTAGGTCGGGCTCGACGAGGAGGAAACAAAAAAATCTACCCATCCCGCATGTTAGAGAGCTTGAAATTGAAAACTAACGTCGTGGCCACTCATTTATTCATTGTTTATGGAGAGGGAGGGCAGAGCAGCCGAATGCGACAGAGCATTTTTACTTATTTATTCGGTAGAACCCGGGGCGATGACGGTGCGCAGTGAGCGGCTGAACAGTCACCTAACAGAGATTCACGTGCGAAGCAAGGCGCCCGATTTAGATCCTGACCGGGTTCGATCTGCCGAAGGGCTTTTGCTCTGGGTTCGAGAATATTTGTGTGGTTATTATCTGGGGGTTTTTGTTCTTCCCTGATAATTAAACAAATATGTTTTCAAACTTGGGGAGCGCGGCTCGGAGTGTTACTGTTTCATTCGTACGAAGTTGGAATTTTCCCGTCTCATTTTGGGGAACCGAACAATTCAGCGGGGGCCCGTAAGCTAATAGCCTCGACTCCATGGGTGGCGTCATCGCGTGGCACATCTCATGCCCTCCTCCGGTCATGTGGGTTGTCGACACGTGGCGCCCCGCCCATCCGCCGCCGTAACGGGTCTGTCGAACCCCGGTTAAGCGCGGAGCTTTGATTTCCGATTGCGTCCGGTGAATCTGGGACGGGCGGCCTCGCCGGTAGCCCGTTAAATTTTTTGAAAGCGGGGATTATTTAGCCGGGTTTCCTCTTACGAGTCCAAGGGGAGGCGCCGCTCCGGAGACCCGCCGGAAGGAGGGGGGGTGGAAGATTCGGCGTCGAGCAGAGGGGCCGGCGAGGTATGGTTAACCGCCTGCTGTTTCTTTCCCAGTAGGTGAAAAGACGACTCTGCTGTACTCTCTTGTTTCTCCTGCACCACTTGCTCGGCCATTACAGCGGAGGGGGGGCAACCTCCGTGGCGGTTTCCTCTGCCGGCATCCCCACCTCGTAAAAGAGATGGGCAGGACGTTCGACGGTGAACTGCACCGCCGCACGCTGAGAAGAGGGATGGGCGGGGGGAGAGGGGGGTCGAAGTATTAAAAGTCGCTCCAGGCGGGATGGGAGCCCCGCGGCGGAGGAACCTGAAGTAGATAGATAAACAGATGGAGTATCTTTTTAAGGACACGTCGCTCCAGAAAAGAAAGACCGGAGCTTGAAGGGCGGTAGTGGGGTGTAGCCCATCTTCCGGCTTCGTACCTCGCAGTTTTCAAATTTCCGCTCCCGTTTCTGCTCGGAGTAAGATTTGAGTCTGGGTGGGTTTCCTCTAGTCCGCTTCCCCTGCTGCGTCATTAAGCAAATGCCGAGGGGCAAGAAGGGGAGATAGGCCGCCTCCCTGCTCTCGGCTCCACCCCCCGTCGTCTTCCTGTTATATCTCGTCTACTCTGCTCGCACATGGTGGATCGGATATTTGTGCATTGAGAGGAGCGCTCCTAGAGCCACATCGTCCCATGGCGAGGGCATGAGATGTCCAATCTTTCCTCGGATTTTAAGGCGGCCTGTTCCTCATCTTCCTCTTTTCTGCTGGAGTTGCAGAGAATATCTGGATAAATGAGCTAAGCTCCCCTCCGTGTCTTTCCCTGCCTCGCCCTCCTCTCTGTTCCCCGTCGCGTCTGCCCGCTCCGCCCCCCACCACAACTCTGAATCTTCTCATCATCTCCTGAGGTTCCATCGTTCCATCTTTTCTGCTTATTTTTTAAGATCCATTTGTTCCATGGACGCTTGTCCGGAGCGAAGGAAGATCCACACTTTGAATCCCATTAGTATGGTCGGCTTCGTATGACGCTCCTTTCTTTCCTGCACCTTTCTGGGCATCCTTTTGTCCCGTAATGGTGTTCATCACGAGGCCTTGACAGGTCTTTATTCCGAAACCCACACGTCTTTACGTAGTTTTCTTTTCTTTTATCATTTTTCACCGCATCATCAAACCCTACCCAGATGAAAGTGGAGCACTCGGCTTTAGATTTGTACATCTTCATCCCATTTTGATCCTTTCTTTCCACACCCTTCTTCCCTTCTCTTCCCAGGACTTGGCGGGGCGGCGCTCTTTTTTCTACCCTGCTGTCCCCAACTGCGGGACGTCTGCTGCCGGAGTATGGGCAGGGCGACCCGATGGCTGAGAAGCCTGTTAGGCGGGAAGAAGGACACCAATGAGTCCAAGCACAATTCGAACGCCGGTGCCGCCACCAGAGCTGGGGACAGAGTCAAAAAGCGGTGGAGCTTCGACAAGTCCGAGAGGGAACAAGGAGACGTCGCCCCGGTGGCGCAGGCGCCGAAAGAAGACTCTGCGTGGCTCCAGTCACTCTACTCGACGAACGAGAAGGAGCAGAGCAAGCACGCTATCGCCGTTGCCGCCGCGACAGCCGCAGCGGCAGACGCGGCGGTGGCTGCCGCTCAGGCGGCGGTGGCAGTGGTGAGGCTAACAAACCAAGGAAGGGGTTCCGTGTTCCTCGGCGGCCGGGAGCGATGGGCAGCCATGAAGATCCAGGCGCTCTTCAGAGGTTACCTGGTAGGCCCAGCTCACCCCTCTCTTCAAGAATTCCTTCATTCTTCTTCCCCGGAGCCTCATACTGTCCATGGATTCCACTGCTTCCGACAATTATCACTGCTCGCTTCAACTTTCGTAGTTCGACTTTCTTACTCGGAAATCTAATTGAGATACCCTTCCCGATTTTGAATTTTTCCTGCTTCTGCAAGAACTTTGAGAGCCCGTGGCATCTTCTTTATTTTGTTTCTGTGAGCCACTGTTTGAAATGAACGATTTCTGTCGTTTCCGTGAAGGCGAAGAAGGCTCTTCGGGCCCTCAAGGCTCTGGTGAAGTTACAGGCCCTCGTTCGGGGCTACCTCGTCCGCAAGCAAGCCGCCGCCACTCTCCATTGCATGCAAGCTCTCATTAGAGCCCAGTCCACCGTCCGGATGCAGAGGTCCCGCAACCTCCCCGTCCGCGACCCGTCGAGGTTGCAGGCGGAAGTCCGCCCGCGGAGATCCCTGGTAAGGAACCGGATGAGCTCCACCGGAACATTCAATGGCGGCCGCGTCTCCTGCGCTGACTCCTCCGCCGCCTTCCCCATCTGCAGGAGCGCTTTGACGAAACGAGGAGCGAGTGCGCCGTCCCCACGCTGCACAGCCGGCGCCTGTCGGCGTCTCTCGATCAGGCGATCAATGGCTTCGAGGGGAGCCCCAAGATCGTGGAGATCGACCCAGGGAGACCCAAGTCGAGGAACCGAAGGCCGAATACCCCCCTGCCCGACGCCGGCGACGACTTCCTCCCGCACACCCCCCCGCTTCCCTGTCAACTCTCCTCTCGAATCTCTTCCATCCCGGATTCGCGCAAGAACAACCCCTACGACTTCGACTGGTCCCTCACCGGAGACGAGTGCAGGTTTTCCACCGCCCAGAGCACCCCACGGTTCCTGAACTCCTGCGTGACGGCGACCGTGCCGATGCCCTTGACGCCCGCGAAGAGCGTTTGTGGGGGCGACGGCATCTTCCGAAGATACCAGAACCTGTCGACCTTCCCCAACTACATGGCCAAGACTCAATCATTCGAGGCGAAGGTAAGATCGCAGAGCGCCCCGAAGCAACGCCCTGAGCCCCCAGGCCCGAAGAGACTGCCCCTGAACGAGATGACGGAGCCGAGGGCCAGCCTGAGCAGCGTTCGGATTCACCGGTCATGCTCCCAGGTCCAGGAAGCTTTCAACTTCAAGAACGCCGTCGTCGGCAGGCTCGACCGATCCGCCGACCTCTGCAGGGAAATTGAGAGAGAGTACTATCTGCAGAGAAGGTGGTGATGAGACGTTTTAACCGCCTCCTCTTCCCTGTTCCTCGTCTCCCATTTACCGGAAGCTCGGCCGTCGATCTCGTCTGATTTGAAAATTAGAGCAATCTGTAGTTTTTTAGTCCTTACCGGCGCCGGGGAATAGAGAGAGGATGGGTGGCTGTCTGTAAACATAGCTTTCTTGCTTCATGTTTAAATGGAATGAATGTTTCACGCCTTCACTTCCCTCTCTCTATCTCTCCCTCTCTACGGTAGAATGGCCGTGGACATCAGTCTAGCTCCTTTCGCTGTCAGCCTCCTCCCCCCGCCGTCTGAACCCGCCCACGAGCTTCCCCTTTCTTCTTCCTGCTCCGCGCTTCACGTGAGGTTCGGAGATACCCCTCTGCATGTGCCTCCACCCCGCAGCTCTGTTGTTTTCTTCCCGTGCCCTCGTCAGTCACGGAGTCCCCCCGCCCCCGGCCTATTCTCTCGCAGCCTTTTCCGCTCCGCTCCACCCCACGTCGAACTTCGGTGGCGTCGTGTCACGATAATTTCCCCAGCGGGTTACACCCCCCCATCCCCCCCACCACCCCACCCCAACAGTCGCCATGTGAGGAAGCTTTCGAAATTTCCCGTCGGTAATGATTAGGGTTTGGCTCGTCGGAGGGGGTTGCATCACGCTTCCATCATCGCTCTGGTTCTCGACTCCGTTCGTTTGTCGAGTAATGCGGCATATTATATTCAGCGTCATCCGAGATGCCGGACGGGTCTCACACTCTGTTTTCAAATCCCTATCGCGGACGACCGGAGGGTCCCCGGCGGCGGGACGAAGACGAACGGACGGCTGGCATCGTAAGGTCTTCACCCCCCATTCAAATTCAAAAAGCACGACTTCCCCTGACTCTCCGCGTTCATACATACTACCGGCCTGCGACCTCGCTCCAGAGTTTTAGGAGGCGGAGGGATTCCAAAGGGCAGTATAGATTAGGCCCCATCCCCGGTGAACAGTGAGCGCTCTGCAGTGGATTCGCATGTCGGCCGACGGGATTAAGGGGGAAGGTGCCGCGCTGAGGCCTAGTCGGCGCGCTTTAATGGCCTCGAGCTGTTCGAATCCCATGCCTGCCTGCGTAGGTCGGGATGAAATACGTAGAGCTCGTCTTCTGGTCGCCAGTGATTCAGTGGGTGTGTAGATTTCTGCGGCGACCAGTCGCCGCCGCCGCCGCCTTAAAAAATGATGGTTTGCAGGGTCAGCATTCCGGCGGCGAAGGGCCCGAGCCATCCACCATGAACACCCTGAGCATGGAGATGAAGATGAACCCGAAACTTATGATTGAGCCCAGCTCCGGCGTTTTAAGAGAAATGTCGGCGAGAGAAGGAGAGGGAGAGTCGCTCTCTGGATGAGATCGAAGGGAGACGAGTGCGGCGGCAACAAGAAAAGCATGCGCGACGGAGATAGGCAGCGCCCTCGTCAGATCCACGTGGTCGCCTGGTTGGTCGCCGGCCGTGAATATTCCACCCGCGGGGGAGGGGGGATGCCCGCCGACGGAGGGATGAGCCTGACAAGTAGTTAATTGTATTTCGAAAAAGGGTCAGGCGGCGGTAATTGAGCTTAGTTTATAGCGGAGCCGGGGGGAATTATTTTAGCCGACCAAAGATTTGAATTTTTGAAAGCTGTGTAGTCAGCGTCCGCTTCCCTCCAGCCCCCCACCCCGCCGGAGACGGCGACACTTGGTCAACTTGACCCGGTGGGATCGCTGCCCCGTCTCGGAATGGGATCCCGGTTCCTGAGACTGTTCCCCTGGCACCGTGGGAGGCGGCAGAGAAGAAGAGGAGCTCCGCCGGCGCCGTGACCCGTATTTTTCAAACCGACGGTCCACGTTCACCCCGTCCGACGCCGCGCGATTGCCGTCGGCCGACAGAGCGGGCGGCCTCCTACGGCTGTCGATATCGACCTCAGAGCCGCATGTGGGTGGCCTCGTCGCCGCCGTGAGGGAAGGAGAGAGAGAGGCAGAGAGTGGCGACGACGGTGGCTCCACCGGTGGCCGTATCCACATCGGGTAACACCGCTGTTCTCCTCAATCGGGAGCTCGAGTATCACGCAGTCTATCCGCCGGTCCCATCACCCGCTGCGCTTTCGCTCGGCCCCGCTGACTGACAGCCCCTCACATCATCTGCTGGCAGGCGCGTTCCTCTCGCGGCCTCATTTGACGATGAAAATTATCTTATCCCTCCCGCGGGCGCGCGCCGGCCTCGACAGAGACGGCAGAGGGCGGGGAGAGGAGCCCCCCGCTGGCGGCAGTAATCAGAAAACTTCTCAACAGGTTGTCCCCTGACAACGCGCAGCAGCAGTGCATGCAAACTATGTCATTGGTCGGCCCCCTGCGAGCTCAAATCCGAAACATGGCTGCCGCCGCCGCGATCTCACCGCCGGGGGCCGCCGCGGTAGGGCCAACCGAGCCGGCCGGATGCGAGTCGCAGTAAATGATGGGAGGAGATTGCCAGAGAACGTTCGTCCCCTCCGAGCTTCCCTGCGAGGATCATGTGACGTCGCCCGAAGCAGGTGAGCAATTACGGCTCTCCGCACTGGCCAGCCGGCGCGCGGTCGACTGAGGGAGGGAGGGAGGGAGGGAGGGAGGGAGGAGGGAGGGAATCAGAGGGGACAGACCCTCCTCGGCGAGGCCGCCGTTGACAGTGACGTGGAGGAGGGAGATGCTGGACCACCTCTGCTGGCGTACACGAGCCAATGTAGGGGGAAAGGGTGGCGCAGCGCTGGCCCTCTGTACTGGATTCCTTGGGGGAGCCTTCCTTGGTCGTTTGCGGTAAATCGGAGCACTCCGAGGCATCGCCGGCCCACTCGTTGACATCGCCTGCGGCCGTGGCTGGCTGGGGCTAGGAGAACAGTGGGAATATGGGGGGCTCGCCGGACCACCGAGCTTCTCTTAAATGCCGCTGCCTCCCGGAGGAACTTTCAGTTCGATCCTCAGAGGCTCATTCAAACCCTCCCTTCCTTACCTCCCCTCCCTCCATCTGTTCAAGGACCCTGCAACTCTGACCCCCACCGCCCCCAGCGGATCTTCAAAGCTGGCAGCTTTCTCGCAGGTGCGTTCAATGCAGTGCCAGAGAACCCCTATTTCCCTAGGCCGGCCCAAAATGAATATTGGACCGGCGTTTCATGGTGGATCGAACTATAAAATGGGCCGTCGTATTGTAGTTGGCAATGGTGTGAGGACATATCGTTCTCGAATTTCCCGCGAAGAGCGGTCACAGTTTGATCCACTCGGAACCGTCGATGAAGCTGAGAGAGATGAAGGGCTTGGCCTCCTCGTCGGTGAGCTCCCTCGACCAGGCCACCCTCCCCGCGTAGCTCGCCCCCGGCCCCGTGCACTTGTACTGCCCATAGAACACCGTCCTGCCATGGCGTCCAAGCACCACCAAGGGAGGACCTTCTTCAGTAGAGAGAGAAAGGGAGAGAGAGAGAGAGAGGTGTGCTTACATTTCGCGGTTGGGGTCGCCCCAGTTGTGCCAGCCCTTGGGGACGATGATGTTGTCCATGTAGGTGAAGGCGAAGACGACCCGGGAGAAAGTGCCCCATGCACGGCCCAGGTAGAGCGCCCCCGAACCCGTCACCTTGCAATTCACGAACGAGAACCCCGTGTCCTCCAGCATGCTCATCCTGTCCTGCGCCGTCACGGCCCCGAAGTTCACCGCTATCGCGTGCACGTGGCAGCTCTGCCCATCCACCTCCTCCATCAATCAATCCGCGAAGAACACGAAGAACAAGAACAGGAACAAGAAGGAAAACATTTGGACTGCACTCCTGTTTCCTTCGGCTGGCCGCCAACGGCGAAAGGTTTCCTATGTGGCTAAATCCGGGCCGCGAATTCCCGTGTGGGCCTTTACAGAATCACTGTCACGGGGAGGCGTAAAAGGCAGAATCATGCGGAATTTTGTAGCTCCCCCCCCGTGACAACTGTCCTATCTCTTCACCATGTGGAGGCCAGCCCCCCCACCATACCTTGGCAGGGGGAAGACTGATGCCGCCCTTATGCTAGAATGCCCGATAGAATATGCCCCCCTGATCGTATTACCTGAGGAGGAGGGACGAGGGACGAGGTCTACCTCAAACAGGGAGAGACCGTTTCCGAAGATGAAGTCCACAGAGCCCTCGATGTAGCAATCCTTGTAGTAGTGCCTGCCCTGGTGATCGTAGAGCGTGTCCTGCGCGCCGATGAACTTACATCCCCAGAACGATGCGGTGTCGCCGGAAATCCGCAGGGCCACCGCCTGCTTCCCCAGCGCCCCCGGCGGCGGAACAGGGGTCGTGTTCTGCGCGACACCGAGAAAACCGTCCATGGCGAGTCAGAGCAATTCGCGCTCCTTCTATTCAGAGGAAGTCTTCTCCGGGTTTATGAAGAAGGCGCGGGGGACATACCTTGAAGGTGATGTTCTTCGCGATGAAGTAGGGGGAGTTGACTGCGAAGGTGGCGGAGTTGAAGGTTCCCATGGGCCGCCCATTGAAGCCCGGCGTCTGCGCCGTGTCGCCCCACTGGACGACGGTTTTATCCGCTCCTGCTCCCTCGACGGTTATGAACGCTCTGAACGGCGAAATGTTGACCTTCTCGCTGCAGAGAAGGGCTCTCGATTCACATTCTAGCAGGTGGAACTTGACGACCGAATGGACAAGATCGCGATGAGAGAGAGAGAGTGATTCCTCAAGAAACCTAACGGCGGGAAGGACTCACGTGTAGACGCCGGGATTGACCTTGATCACAACCCTCACGAGGTTGACGAATGGAATCGAATCGATGGCGGACTGTATCGTGGTGAAGTCGCCGGCGGAAGGGTTCTTGTCCACGGTGAGGGTGTACGAGGGGAAGAGCTTGTTCATCGCCGTCCCGAAGAGCGAGTGCCGGAGGCCGCCGACGTACCGCACCCAGCGCAAGAACTGCTGCTCGATCATCTGCGCGCGAGTCGCATTCCCCGGGAACCCGCTCCCCCTGCTCCTCCCCGGCCGGATTCCCTTGCTGTGGCAGAGGATCTCCCCGGCGGAGCTCAGCAGAACGAGCAACGCCACGCAGAGGACCCGCCGGAAAGCCGGCATCTTCGAATGCAGCGGATGAAGACGGCGAAGCGGGAAGGAGAAGGAGAGAGGGATGGCCCTCAGATGACTACGCCGACGCCGATGGGGAGCGCGGCAGCCGGTCTACTTCCGGCGCCGGGGGAGGCGCTTCGGGAATTTAAAGGAAGTTCACGGGTTTCGCTTCTGCCAATAAAGGGCGGAGCGAGGCAGCGTGGGTCGCTCACAGGTCTACAACGAGAGGCGAGGCGTCTACCCCCCCCACACCCCCCCGCGGCACACTCTCTCTCTGCGTTGTGGGTTCCTCTCCTCCTCCTGCTGTGCCCCATTCGTCTTCACCATCAACCTCTTCCCGCAAAATGCACACCCCTAATAATCCCGGCTTCCCCTCCTCTTCTGACTCGAAAAAGGCTCGAGTTTGTGACCTCAACGTGCTTTGTTCTGGCTTCTGTTCTCTTCTGCTCCCTCGTAGTCAGCCGCCCGTGAGCCGTCCCCACTCCTCTTCCACGTCAACTTTCCTCTCTGTTTGTCTGCGTCTGCGAGCTCTCCCACTTTCTTTCACCACACTATTATTATCGTCGTCGCGTTGACCTTCATGGACTCCCCTAGTGGGCCATGGGCCTCACCACGAAGCGGGTCTCGATTAGAATATTTATAAGATTTTTAATCGATGAGAATCTGGCCCGTCTCGACTTGGCCACCGACTCGGCCGGCCGCCTTCCTTTTCAGCGCAAAAGGCCCGCCCCACTGAGGAGCGACTCTGGGCTCCAGCTGGGCCGGCCAAATTATTTTGTTCGGATGTGGTCGGCCCGGCCTCATGATTGCCACGGAGGTGCCCGATACTTTTTCGTGATTCTTGTCTAAGTACCCCTACGCTATTATATCTATTGCAATTTCCCCTTTTTTTCTATTATTTTGTTGTTTTAGAACCTACGTGTATTTTTATTTTAAAAATATTTATAAGGTTTAGATCCCAGTAAATTTCAGAACTGAAAAGGACCAGCGCCCCCGTTGTCAAGCGAAAAAGGAAAATTCCTCTGAATATTCTACATATATATAACAAGGACGATAATGCGTGGAATAATCGTAAACAGATCTATAAGTTACCAATGATAACATTAAGATAAAAATGTATATTCGTCAATAAATACAATTCGTATGTACAAAAACTCCCACAAAAAATCCGTAAGTTGAAGAGGTGAATATATGAAAAATAAAATACACAGGATGAAGATATCATAATAAATATTTATTTTTTTGCACCGTTTAGATGCTTTCGTCCTAAATTGTTTACACGTCAAAATAGTGAAAAAAAACTTAAAAATTAGCCACAACGTGTATTTTTTCATATTTATCGTATTTTTATTATGCAGGCATTTAAGAAATTCTCTCGTTGACACTTCATCTTTGCATTTGTAAACATAAATAAAAAATAATACGAATATATACAAAATTACTGTCCGGCAAGACGAGCTAAATATGAAGGACTTTTCTCTAGATAAGTTAGTTTACGCCGACCTAAACCTGTTTAAACTCTACTTTTATTCAATGGCCGGGCGGTTAACTCCTACGTAAGCACGAGCCTTGTTCATAAAACTTAGCAAAATCGACTCAAGGTATATTTTGATTGCAATAATACCCTGCATAAATTCGTCGTTGATCGACTGTTTGATTGACTGGCGAGAGGTAGATGAGTACACGTGGTGCGCCTTGCTTGAGTTATGACGTGTCCTGACACGTTACGAGTCGGCCATTGGTCATACGGCGGGTCCCATCGCCTGCATATAAGTTTTCCACGTCGGCTGTGCTCAACGTTTAGTAGCACTAGCAGGGACTGAATAGTAAATTATCCACGAGGAGGACTAGGAATACGATGAATTCGCCGCGTAGAAACGAGGATAGATTATTTAATTGTCACGTCACATTTATCGCTTAAAAAATTTAATCCCTAAAATTATATCATATTAGACCTAGATTTCTATTGGTGAACACAGGGGTGGGTAGAATCTTAATTTTAATGTTCCGTCGGCGGTCGTATACTGGTTTCGAAGGGTGTAAAAAGAAAAAAAGAAAAAGAAAAACAGACTCTCCGGTCGTCTACTGGTCTCGCGGTATCCCCTTCCCCTCTTCCCAGTGCTCGTCGGCGGATCGCTCGCCGGCGCCTACTTCCCGAACTCCTACAGGTCCCAGAGAAGACCCGAGGGAGACCAAGGGAAGCCCGAGGATCATGAAGGGAAGGAGGCCGCTGAGTAAACTTCAGCTTGCTATACCCGAGCAAGAAACGCCCGTCACCAATTACTTGTAAGTGCCTTTGGCAAGCGGATCATGGGTTTCTCCGCGACTCTGCATCTCGGCCCAAACCGCGGCTGTATTCTCGCTCTGCTGTCTCGATCTCCTGTTCTCGCATCATCCAGTGGAAGCGTTTGTATTTACTGCCGTTTGCATAGGACGATCTTCGTGACTGGCCATTTTGACTCTTATCTTTGTTCACCCTTTTTTAATTAATTCTAAATGAGCAATCAGGGTGTGGCGTCTTTCAGGACGGCTAGCGGAACGTTCCAGGATGGTGATCTCCTATTGAATCAGAAAGGCTTGAGGTTGATTTCGGAAGCAGGTGGCACTCCGGTAAGTTTATTTTTTTTCCTACCGTTCTCTCACCACGCCGAGTGTTTAGTCTCTTGTTTGGAATATGCACTAGAAGGTGGCTAAAATGAAATTGAAATTGATATTAATTGCTTGAAATAGAGTGAGATTTGTGAATGTTTACTGGATATATCATATCTCATGCTACTTTTCCGGATTCAAGATATTTTCATCTACGGAGAGAGGAGATTCGGGCTGCGGACCAGTAATGACGCCCAGAGGCATCCCTCAAAGTTCTCCTAATGTTACATCAGTTTATAAAACAATAATGCCGTTGATACACCGGAGAATGCGACTAGATTTCTTTTTCCGATTCCTTTTTCAGTGTGAAGTTTCCCTCCAGTATTTTTTGCAACCCAAAATTGAAATGTCTTTGCGAAACACTGGAGGGATTCGTGCCGGCATTATTTTTTAAAACTTCAACAAGAGGGGGTTATGGTAAACTAAAAAAGCTAGGATTCAGGTGGTCGGATATAAGTATCAGTCTAACTGTTCGTACAATTTTCACTACCGTTATCAATCCAGAGTATGGAGTAAAATTTTGCTTAGATTTTTTTCTTTGAAATCATGGTACTATAAGTTCACATGCTTTATCTGCGTCCCCAGGGTACTTCTTTTGGTAGTTTACAACTCAGGTTGGCCTCTTCTCATTTTGAGATATGTATATAATTAAATGTACTCATCGTGTTATAATTATTGGATTATCTATGTAACGGACAAGCTTATTGTTCTTAATGGATTGCTCATGTTCCTCATCCAGTGGAGTTTTTAGTAGGATCTCTGTGTCCATATGTGTGTCTGTAAATTTGCATAGACATCAGTGCTTGTCCACTTGGATGTGAATTGATGTGTGCATGAATGTGTAGTTGCGCGTATATATAGTCTACATAATCCTTTTTGTATCCCTGTGAAACTCACTTGATCCTCATTTATTTGGAGATGACCGGCCATAATTTTTCATGATTAACATATGCTTTCTTATGATCTATTGCTTGGAACTAACTTTTAAAATGTTCTTATTTTAAAAAAAAATATTATATTTCGGATGTTATTTATTTTCATAATAGGCAACCCCAGACAGCTGGCATATTCGTTGTAGTTTATAATTAAGGGAGCTTTGACTTACAGTGCTGTGTTACCTTGTCAAAACCTCCTGTTGTGCACATCATATATCCGCTCTTTAATTGGGATGTCTCTTGTGTATCGTTCACATTTGACGAATTTTTTCTTATTGTTACTTTTCCAGCTGATCCATTCTTCTGAGACTTTAATGCGATGAATTTCGTAGCATTGAGTCAAATAAAATTTCCCCAATCAGCTTTTGGGAGGGTCGATCCATATGAGGTCATATTTTGTTAATGTTTCCAATTCAATGAATTTAATAAACTGTGGGTAAGTGAACCTTACAGAGACTCATTTTGAACTCGATTCCTTGAGAAACTGCTTTTGGAAATCGCTGGGTTCAATTATGTTGTTGAATGATTTGACCGTCTGTATTTGTTACTTGTTTTTCATTTGGACATCTTATTGATTACTTGCACAATGAGTTTGTCCGCATGTTTTCTGTAGTTTAGACCATCCTCTCTGTTTTCAATTTAGTTCTCCTGCCAGAAAATTTTAGTGTTTCCCTTTGATAATTGGAAGAAGTTTTTTTGAACTCATTTTAATGTTGTACTTTGAAGGACAAAGAGAAATAAAACATACTTTTATTGAGGATTACGACAGAATACTGATTACTAATATCATTCGTCATTTTCTTAGTGCTAGGATTTTGTTAGGCTCAATTTAATCATGTTTCATTTGGAATTTCCTGTTTTTCCGTTTGTGCTGACTATTGTCATCTATGTGATTTTGCAGTCTAATGAACCGCCTATTGACGCAAAAGATTTGGATTTCCACTTGGAGGATTTCGAGACAGTAAAAGTGATAGGGAAGGGAAGCGGCGGCATAGTTCAATTAGTTCGCCACAAATGGACGGGGAAGTTCTTTGCATTAAAGGTTATCATTTTAGGATTCTGATTTTTCATTATGTTCCTTCCTGCAAAAAATATAAGTTTAACGAAAATCTGTCTGGACATTGCACTTTTCAACGTTCCATTTTGACTTTTCGATGGTTAATTTCTTGTTTCATCTAGAAGGAGATAATGCTATTTTTTTTGCTTGATCCAATAACTCTTCGTTCATTGCCATTAATGCGATAACCTGACCATCTGCATTTTCATTTGGTTACCTGAGACGTGGTTGAAAATGGCCTGCTTTACCTGTTGGAGATACTGCAAAAACGGAAGCATTTCTTTCACTATAATTTGTATAAGGTTACATATTGTAAGACAGTAGATCAAGAGGTGTCCTATCTGAGGGCCAGTGAGGCCTTGGATCATTCAGTTTCACCAGCCAGGCCAAGAGAGACTTGTTGTTCGGGCTGAGCCCTTTCTAATTGAAAACAACTGTAGCAAAGGAATTTTTAGTTGGATCAGAATTCAATCTTTAGGGTTACAAACTGACGTACTGGCTCCCCCAGGGATTTTCTTGCACCCCTTTGTTGTGAAGTTTTCCATTAAGTTGAAGAATCTATCGGTAAAACTCTACATTTTGGTAGTTATTCGTCAAATTTTTAAGGTCATCGGTTAGATCTTTCACGTATCAATATTGCATGTTGATATTCGTGCCCTGTTATATTTCATTCCTATGTTAAGGCGACGTTGTAAAACAATTACTTTTCCTGTGTTGTATGTGCGAGAAAACGTTATGTTGTTATTGAGTGATTACATCAAGCTAGTAATCATGTTTGAAAAGTGTTTTTTTCTCCATTTGATTGACTTTCTATTGCTTCTGTTCATTGGCCACCACGACAGGTGGTGTTGGGGTTTGACCAACTTCCATGACCTGGGGGAAAGCTCATCCGGGTGGCCAGTCCTGATGTGTTATTCCCCTCCTTGAGGTCACAGAGCAGAACCCCTGGGGCCAGAAGTGGTTTTTCCCTCTGATACTAAATAAAAGGGATAGCGGTTTAGTTAATAGTCTTAGCCTGTGACATTTGCAGTCTCTGCCTTCCTGTTGTGTCAATAACTCTTGTTTGTGTGTTCAACCAACCACTATCGGCAGTAATTCTTGTTCTAGACATGGCTTATAATGGATGGAGTAGGAAAAAAAAGCTTAATAATCAGAATACCTTGTTAGCTGAGACTATTTGACTCTCTGCTAATAGTAGTGTACCTTTCTTTTTCAGGGTATCCAGATGAACGTTCAAGAGGAAATTCGTAAGCAAATTGTGCAAGAGCTTAAAATAAATCAGGCATCCCAATGCCCACATGTTGTGGTCTGCTACCACTCCTTCTACCACAATGGAATTATATCATTGGTTCTGGAATATATGGATCGTGGTTCTTTAGCTGATGTGTTGCGGCATGTTAAAATTATTCTGGAGCCATATCTTGCTGTTGTATGTAAGCAGGTAATTTTTATCTCAATTTTCACGTCAGCCTTTCTTGCAGTTACCCACCTCAGTGGGTAAACTTTATTTCTTTTAAACATATGATTCTCTTCTTCCACAGGTTTTGAAAGGTTTGGTTTATTTACATAACGAAAAGCATGTCATACATAGAGACATTAAACCTTCCAATTTGTTGGTGAATGAAAAAGGGGAAGTAAAAATTACAGACTTTGGAGTGAGTGCAGTCCTCGCCAGTTCCATGGCTCAGCGAGACACATTCGTTGGAACTTACAATTATATGTCGGTATGTTGGACAATGGTTGGCTATTTCCAGTCGAATGCTGGTCTCCTGAATATTTTATTCATCAAGAGTTTTGGTTCATTTTATTTTCACAGCCTGAGCGAATAAGCGGTAGCAGTTACGACTATAAGAGTGATATCTGGAGTTTTGGCTTGGTAATACTTGAATGTGCAATTGGTCGCTTCCCTTACGTACCGAGTGAGCAGGAAGGTTGGCTGAGCTTTTATGAGCTTCTGGAGGCTATAGTCGACCAACCACCCCCTGCTGCCCCTACAGACCAGTTCTCACCGGAGTTCTGTTCATTTATTTCAGCATGGTATGCCTACCTTTTCCGAGTTCAGCGATCCAAATGCATGCTTGTCTTTTCGTTTCTGCTTTCATATCAGAAATTTAGATTTAAGTACAGAGTCTAATGTCTTTCCTGAAGTACCTTTTTTGTCAAAGGGTTTTCTGTTATCTCAAAAGTCATATGTGGTACTTCCTTTTGGGTGTAATTTAATTTTTTTCTGGGGGCCTTGGTAGGTAGTCGTGGTTCTCCGCATCTTGGTCACCGCAATGTATTGTTTCAGATATGGGCCTATCGCTGTTCAGCTCTACTGGTTATTCTGCGTAAAACTCTTTCCAGCGTATCATTCCCCTACCTTGGCTTCACTATTCAGTCTTCTCTACTCGGTTCGTCGCCAATCGTTTCATTGGTGGCTACTTATCTCCATTGGAGAGACCAATTTGAAACATGATATAATGATTGAAAAACTGGTGACAGACATGCGAGCCTTCCATGTTCTTGAAAAGATGCATTCTGTCGTTTTAAAATCATGGATTCGAGTCATGGACATCTTTCTTAGGTATTGGGAATAACTGACTTTATTACTGGGTTAAGCACTGATATGAGAGGGGACCTGCAGCGCACCCCTCAACATTGACGTTAACACAAATCTCGCTTATCACGGCAGGTGAAGTCAAATTGGTGGATCAGTTTTCTTGTCGTCATACTTAGTATCGTCAGATACCCAAAGGAGACCTTTGCCGTAGACCTTTCCTCGGTGCTATTTGTAGCTATGGATGTCTGAAAGGCCGATGACTGACTGATTGACTGACTAACTGTTTCAAAGCTCCAGTAATTACTCAGATCTAAATCCGACAACAGCTGGACATTGTACCATGATCGACGAGTTATCTTCAGTATCGTGTCAAAATGATTTTATATTGGCCCCTTGGTCGTCGTAGCTTTTGTCCCACACAGCCTTAAGCCACCAAGCATATACAGTCAATTATTCTAATGAGAGTAAAACCATGTCTATTCAATAATTTACGCATTCTTTCTGGAATTGGCCGGTAAGTAACATTGGCATTAAACTCTTGGTTTCAGTGTGCAGAAAGAACCTCGATCAAGAATGTCTGCGCTGGAATTACTGGTTAGTATACCCATTCCCTTGTGGCGTTTCTTTTCTTTCCTGATCAAGATCATTTCCCAATCTATTTCTCCTGGGTCTAGGATCATCCGTTCATCAAGAAATTTGAGGATAAGGACATCGATCTCGGAATACTGGTGGGGAACCTGGAAGCTCCCGTCAATGTGTCTGTGTAACTTGTCAAGGTGGTGTTTCCCCTATTTCATCACATACAGACTGGCACTCTTGAGTGCGAACGCTTGTACCTGCACCAGCATGTACAAAGCAGCCTGTACCTGCACCAGCATGAAACTGCAGTATGTTCACCTCGTACCACCCTTTTTTCGTGTAGAATGTGGGATTATGTATTGAATCAACTCTGCATTATCTGGGAGCCAAGTGTAGCTTTTTGGGGGGCGTTTTGTCTTCCAATCAGAGCCTGTTTGCAGTATGAACGAGACCTAATAGATAATTTTTCAAAGCCTGTATTTTTCTCCTAGTTCATTCTGTGACCTAAAAGATGCAGAGTATGAAACTGCACCAGATCATGTACTAAATTCTGCGAAATATTGAAATTCCTGTTCGTGGATGAATAAGTGATGGAAGTAATTTTGAATATGGCGAGGAGAGATGGCAGCATGGTTCGAATGCTCACTAGAGATTAGGCTGATTATGAAATTTAGATAAAATTTAGATAAAATTTATGAACTGGGTTCTAGATGCTTTATCCGTCGCCGCCATTTAATTCTCTTCAGCCTCTTACGTGGGTTCAGTTTTTGATAGGGTTTTCTCTTTGCTTTAAAGAAGAATATATTAAGCCCATTTGGTGAAATATTTCTCTCCAGTGACGATGATAACAAGATTTGGGCGATTTATGCGGTTTTAGTACAATTAAAAATGCTGTTTCTTGGGAGGGTTGGAATATTCGGGGATAGGGGCAAAAAGGTAATTATCTAACCAGAGCCTTAGGGTTTCGCCATACGTTGCTGCACGAGGACTGTGCTTATATGCTGCCGTAACGCTTGGCCAAGAGTTTACCCTTTCTCCTCCTCCCCTCTGCTTGCCGTTTCTCTCCTCACGCGATCAATCTATCGGTCTCGAATGGGAAGCGCCTCTTTGTTCTTCGGTTTCTTCCTGTTAATTTCTATACACGTTTCTGAATGATACTCCTCTCAAACGGCGATGGTGTTCTGGGGACCCTGCAGGATTGTGTGTATCGGCGCTGTGCGACTGACTATGCACATCTAGCCGAAAGTGTTTCCTGCGACATGGACTTATCTTCCTGAAGAAAGGGGGAAGGTGGGCAGTTGGATTTCAAGATCCTATTGGAACTCCGACAATCATTTTCCCCACATCCGCTCCGCCCGGCCCCATCTCCCTCCTCGCCGTTTAGGGCTTCTCAGCCCGGCTCTAAATCTTTCGAAGGGCCATGATTTCTAATCACCTGTGATTTCTTGCCATCCGCAAGTGCGTCGAAGATTTGGGATGCTTGTGTTTCATAGATTCTTTCACCCACCACATCGTGTTTTTTTCTCTCTGGTCGTCATAGATTCTGTCTAGAGAGAGAGGAGAGAGAGAGATGATGGGTTCATCTGCGAAATGTGGTTTCGCTAGAAAGAACGAAGAAATATACAGATCCAGAGGCCCATCTGTTTTCCAAATGTGATTGTAATTATCTGCTCGTTTTCTAGTTTGCTTACCTTCCCAAGCTTTGATTATATTGAAATACACAGGACTGCGTTTTTGTAGAAATAAACTGAGATGGGACGTCTATCCACTGAGACGGGGGGGGGGGAGGGTTGAGGGTTCACTTCGAAAATGGAGAAGCAAAGACGACCTTGTTTCCAAATGTGGCACTAAATATCTGCTCGTTCTCTAGATCGTTGAGCTCCTCAAAAGCTCTGACTTTTTTGAAATGCTTCGAAATTGGTTCGTGTAGGAATAACCAATAATATTTTCCGACCAGATTCCGCTAATACAACCTTCGAATGCTTTATAGGTCAGTGTCTGGTTCAATTTATCAATTATTTTTTAATTTAAGTATTCATTATAGTATGAAAATCAGAACGAGCAAGTGATCCATCTTATTCCAGTCAATGCCTATCTCGTTCAATCGGAGGTATATTTTTTCACTGGATTTCTGTCATCTTCCAAATCTTTGATTTTCTTTACTTGCTAAACAGCGAAGACCGCAAAACTTGACCCATTTTTATTTTGGTTTTCGGGTTGGATGGATTAATATATTTAGTCAAGCTTTTTGCTACCCCGTCTACTGTGCATGCAGTTCCCGGGCGGCATGCTATCTGGAAGAAGTCAACGTACGGACGAATTCAATGGCTCCGTTGAAAAAGTTGAATGGGTCAAATGACGGCGTTATGGGACCGCAAATTGGAAACTAATGGCCTCTAGGATGTTCAGTACATTAGCTGAGGGTTTGATCCAAAAGTAGATGAAGATGAGGTATTCCGATTAGGTGAGGCGAGGGGGCTTCCTTGTTTGGACAACGCCTTGTCGGAACAGAGCCGGCGTCGTCCCGTGCTCCACGTGGGTCGCTCCAGCGGATAGGCGTGGCGCCGCCTACGTGGAGGGCGGATAAGAGTGCGGCTCCCTTTTGCGGTGGGAAGGGAGGCGCCTGACGCCGCCAGTTTAAAATCCCTTTAAGACACCCCGCGCCGAGTCGGTGGGTGTCGACGCCACTTCCGCATCCACGAACCTCGACGTTTCATCCGCCGTAGGGTCTGAGCAGCGCTTGGAAGAAGAATATAGGAGCTGACTAATCTGAGATAAGTCGGTCACGGCTGCACCGACTGTGACTTTTGGTCGGATTTTTCTAAGCTTTCGGCCGCTAAATTCAGCCGAAGATCAAATCGTGGCTCCCTCTTTGTATATATCTATCTACCAATCTATCTATGAAGACCGAGTCTTGGCCGCGATCCTGGCTCAGAAGCTCCGAGACCAACCAATTCCTCTTCTACGCCGGCCCCCGTGGGAGCCACAGCTACCCCAGTGAAAAAGGATTGACTTTTTAGAACTAAAATCTGGATTTTTATCTCGAATAGCCCCAACTCTTCTAACCCACCAACCCTCAACGTCCATCCTCTCCCCACCCTCCCTCAAATCGGGACCGTGGACGCCTGTCTTGGACTCTCTCTCGCGACTGCCGCGTGCCAGGAAGCCAGGGGTCTCCGGCGACCTTCCGACAAAGCTCGTGGGAAACGACGGTCGCCGCCGCGAGTCCCGCCGGTAATTTGCTCGATGCGGGCAACCTCGCCGGAGCCCACAGGATCCCTCGAGACCCGCCCCGGCCGGGTCAAATCCCTGCATCATGAATGGCCGTGCGGATGGATGAGCGAGCGGCTGAGTCGGATATGGATGACTCCTTCCCCCCAGCCAGGGCCTTATCCACCGTCTCCTGTTCGAGGGAGTACGGCGGTCGGGCCTATCCTTCGCCCCGTGCTCTAGAACATTAATTTTTTCCCACAAGCGGATGGCCCCCGTCCCCATCACCCGAATAAAGTATCCATAAAGCGTCCTTCTTCAAGTCGAGTTATCCTTATTTACGTGTGTATATATATATATGTGTATATCTGCCTATGCGTGCGCGATCGTTCAACCTCTGCGTCCCGTCTGTTCCGTCTGCCTTCTACCTTGTGCTCCGTTCCCGTTCTCCCATCTGCTCTGATTTGCCTGGCTGAAGAAACTCTGCTCTGCGCGACATGGGCGAAGGAAACAAGGATATGCCCCATGGCGTGGTGATAAACGGCGAGGAGGAGGACGAGGAGCTGTTCGGGCCGGTCTCGTCGTCCAGCGGTTCTGAGGACTCGCTCGGCTCCTCGACGTCGTCGGACCTCACCGACGACGCCTCCTCCTCGTCGCCATCGGGCTCTCCCCCGCCGCCGTCGTCGGACCAGCTCGGGCCACTCTTCGGGCTGTCCTCCCTCATGACCCATCTCCCCGCCAAGTGAGTATTCCCCTCCATATACCCATCTATCTCTGGCCATGACGTCCTTCCGCTTACAACGATTCCTCTGGCTGTCGCAGGCGAGGGCTCTCCAATTATTTCTCCGGCAAGTCCCAGTCCTTCACCTCCTTTTCGAGCGTGAGATGCGTGGAGGACCTCGCCAAGAAGGAGATTCCCTTCAGGAGGAAGATGAAGCCGTGCAAGAGCTACGGCGGCATAGCCGATTTGAGTAATAGATCGTCGCACTTCGCGCCAGGGCCTTGCAGCAAGGCCATATCGAAGAAGAACTCGAGGAGTTCTTGCGCTTCCCTGGCCACCAGGAGAATTAACAGCGGCTCCTTTTGTAGCCCCAAACCGCCGCTGATTCCTATACAGAAAAACATGTAATTAATCACCCAGCAAAATTCCGCAGAGAAATCTCATCCTACGGTGCTCTTCCTTGTGGCCTCCTCTTGTGCAGGCGCCCCTTTCGAGCATGATGTTCATCAAGTTCATAACAGAAGGCTCCTCCTCTTAGATTGAAAACAAGGAGAGGTCTGAGGTGGAATGAACGAAGATCGTCTCCAAAGTGTGCAGAATTTCTCATCACGAAAAGAAAATCTCTCCCTCGGGCATTAAAAAACAACGGCTCGGACAAATTCCGTGGTATACTCGCAGTCTGTGGACGATAACGTGGATAAATAATCTCTAAATCCTGGGTTTCGTCGCACGACGGGGGTGTCAACGGGCTCGATCCCTTTGAAGTCGGGGGCCAACTGTCCAATATTAGTCAAGCTGATTAAACATATTGACCCATTTTATTGTACGATCTACATCAGAGCTATTTTGCTCGTTACGTTTGGAAAAAAATAGGGCTAGAGCAACTTTCGGGCTAACTCCTGGCTCGTAAATGCCCCCCAATGAATAAATAGGAAATGGGTTTCATTTTGACAAGAAAAATAAAGCTCTGGGCAAGTTCACGAGCTAGTCCACTACCATACATCGGATACCCTCGCCTTCCTCGTAGTTGACTCGGCGTTGACTTAATTGTGGAGTTCTGGCCCAAGTTTTCAATGGGCTGACTTCGCCGGCCTAAAACAGAGGCCCAAGCTATCAGCGCAGGAGCTGAGCTGGGCTTCTCTGGCCCGGCGGTTCTGAGCTATGATGGCGACAAAGGAGAGACAAATCTCCTCATGGGCTGTAGGCCACGGCTGGCGTGGCTTCCTAATAGGCAGTCAACGTCACGATGAGCTGGAAGGCCTGGGGGTGAGGACAGTCCGGCTAGGCCCCGGCATAACATCCAGCGTCGCCGCCGCAGCCCCGCCGTGAAGTCGAACTGGCAACGGCGGCGGCTGCGGATCCACCCGCCTTCAAGGTCTCCCTCCGGCGGAGCATTGAATGGGAACGGCGAGGCTGGCGGTCCCCTTCCGCCCGACCTGGGCAGTGAATGAGGAACGGCTTTTACACGCCAGTCCCTGCATTTTGTTGGAGTAGGATGATCTACCCGACTTTCAACAGTGGGCACCCAAGGATCTTTCGGAAATACACTGTAGGTTCTACGGGTATCGCCAAAATAAGAAGATGCCGTCGATTACCTGTCATTACACCAAAAGCCGGAGGGGCCTTCTGTCATTCAAAATTGGCCGCCTCCCCCCCTTCCCCTTCCCCTTCAGGCGGCCCAAGAGCAGGTAGGGGAGGTTGGGGCCAAGATCGTCGACGGCACGGCGAGCCACGTGCCGGTGAGGCCCAGGGGGCCCCGGACGTAGCGTTGGGCATTTATGTGCCATCGGTCGGTGGTGCGAGCCCAGCCCCCCACCCATCTTGTTGCCGGGGGGGGGGGTCATTGGGGTATAATGTTGAACGGATGGCCACTTAATCGCTCCCGCGTGTGTTGCCGAGGGGAAGGAGTGAACTGTGCGCCGTCCAGGCTTTTCTCGGCCCCAGAGAAGAAGGATGTCAGAGACCTGCCTTGAGCTGCCGTAGCCCTAGGGACCGTTTATCCCGCCGCGCCGTGGACTGTATCTAGAGATCCTGTGGGAAGCCCCATCTCCTCCTCCGGGACCGGAATCTCCGGCAATGCCCACGGGTTGCTGCTTGCCTCTTCTCTTCTTCTTCCTCGTCTGCGGAGAGGCCTCTCCCCAGGCGTCGGCTTTCGTTGGGTTCGGCAATGGGGGCGGCCTCGGTGTCTGGGTGAACGGAGGGGTGGGTGTCTCCACCCAGAACCCGCCGCCGGGGGGCTCGTCGGAGCCTTCATCCAGCGGGGAGTACGCGGCGCTGCAGGCTTTCAAGTTCGCCATCACTGGGGACCCTTCGGGCGTCCTCGCCAACTGGGTCGGCCCCAATGTCTGCTCCTACAGGGGGGTTTTCTGCTCCACTCCGCCGGCGGACGACATGCCGTTCTCCCCCTCCTCGCCGGGGCGCGTCGTCTCAGCCATAGATCTGAACAAGGCCAACCTCCAGGGCACCCTGGTGAAGGAGCTCGCCCTTTTAACCCATCTCTCCATCCTTCACCTTAACAGCAACAGGTTCTCTGGGACGGTCCCTGACGCGTTCAGGGACCTCGAGTTCCTCACAGAGATCGATCTCAGCAACAATCACTTCTCGGGGCCTTTCCCCGAACCCATTCTGTACATGCCGAGCTTGGTCTACCTTGACCTCCGATTCAACAGTTTATCGGGGGGGGTTCCCGACGAGCTCTTCGCGATGGACCTCGATGCCATCTTCCTCAACAACAACCACTTCGAGGGGGAGATCCCCATGAGCCTCTGGAGCTCGTCGGCCTCCGTCATCAGCCTGGCCAACAACAGGCTCACGGGGTCCATCCCAGCTAGTTTCGGCTACACAGGGTCCGGTATAAGGGAGTTGCTCTTCCTCAACAACAAGCTCACCGGGTGCATCCCTGAGGGCGTCGGGCTCCTCTCAGACATCGAGGTCTTGGATCTCAGCTTCAACTCCCTCAAGGGCCACCTCCCCAGTTCGCTCTCGTGTCTTTCGAGCATCGAGGTCCTTAACATCGCCCACAACGAGCTCTCCGGCGTGCTTCCCGACGTCGTCTGCTCTATGAGGAGCCTCCTGAACCTCACCATCTCCTACAACTTCTTCTCCGGGTTCAGCCAGGACTGCGGGAAGACCTTCAGGAGCGCATGGTTCGACTTCTCTGGGAACTGCATCCCCGGCAGGGATTTGCAGAGGCCTCCGCCGGAGTGCATCGGGGTCTCCGGCGACGGTCTTAGCTGCCTTCGGGTCCCCCCCACGAGACCCGTGGCTTGCGGTCTCCCCCTGGGCACTGGTCTCGGGGTCGGAGTCGGGGTTTCCCTTGGCGATCGTGAAACCCCTCCGTCGCCCGCGAGCTCTCCTCCATGACCATCATCGGCGGCGCCACCGGGGTTGAGTATGGCCGGCAGGGGTGACGGATCATTTAATAAACAGCGTGTCCGAGCGTTAACTCGGAGTGGACCTGTAATGATCCGAATGCTCACGGGCACTGCAGTGCGTTTGTCATCTTCTCCACCGCGGCGAGTTTCAGCAGTGCGTCCGAACGTGGCGGCGTCACAGGCGCCGGGGAAGCAGCTGGCATATACACATCGGCGGCGGTCTTCCTTTCCTTCTTCCTTTAGGAAGAAGACGCATCTACATATCTAGTGAAACATCATTCCCGCATCAATTGCCCGACAAATCGAAGTCTTTTCTTCCCTCTGTTCAATCCGGGTTAGATCCATCTCGCGTTACAGCGAAGGGAAACGCGGAAATTTATTTCCTCTATAAATCCGAAATGTTTTATTCAGATTTAAAGGACCATGACTGCCAAGCGGGAGTCGAGACATCGTTCGACAAGTGGAGGAGAGCTCGCCGTCGGGTTTCGGTGGTTCTTCCTCATTGTCCAGCGGAGATCAACGGAGATGTGGAGCCACGTCTGATGAGCTCATCCGATCGTCATGCCACGTAGTACATGGGGTTCGGAAGCTTGAAGGAACGAGTGGCGAGCGGCGTGCAAGCCAAGTCGCTCCATTGATCGCCAGAATTGCCATGAATCTTGTATCCTGAGGATTCCAGCCAAGCCCTCCTCTCTGATTTGTAGAGCTCCGCGGTTTTGCCCTCATCATCAGATCCCCTGCTCCACATTACCAGGTTACAGAACATCCATCGTCCACAAACTACCGCACAAATAAATGAGAATAACCCACGGCTCCCCCATATCGAACTGTCCAGAAAACGTGGGAACCCGCCAGAATTAAGAACTATTGCCGGCGATTTTTCCCGGGCAGGGAGGATTTCCGGCGGATTAAGACTATCTCATGTTCTAGGTGCCGCAGAGGCTTCTCGCCAATCCTCATCGTCGTTCAGGGCTAGCAATATTTTTTCGATCCCTCTGTTTTTTCCCCAACCGAACTACGCAAATACCACGCAAATTCCACAGGGTAATGCGAAGATGAGGAAAACTTCACCTCAGAATGAGCATTTCCCAGAAGCCGAATCCGGCGGCCTTGAGATTCTTTTCGGTGGAGCTGCGCTGGTCCTCGCTCCGTCCCGTCATGAAGATCACCCTGAAACCAAGGGGCAGGAGCTGCCTATAGAATTTCAGGCTCGAAGGTATGGCTGGGGCTGCCGCCTTAGCCACCCATTCGTTGAATGATGTCTCGTTGAACACCTTCGACCTGCCCAAGCAAAGACGGAAAGGATGGGGTCATGGTTTCCGTATCAGTGAACGGGTCGCTCAGCAATTCTGGATTGGAGTTCCTGATACCCCCGCACCTCGCGCTGAATGAACGCAGAGCTTGCCGAATCCTGCAAGAGCTCATCCCTACGACTTATGTTCTTCGGATGGTTGGAACTAGGAAAGTATGAGTTACGCTGTTCGTTGTTACTTCAGATTATGCTCCTACTGAGATTGAGCACTACTACCCCAGTGCTTTCCTGCACCTGAGCTTCGGCCCGTGTTTGCAGAATATACGAGGGGGAGCTTCTCATCTTCTCTCTCAATCATATTCCTGACCTACAAGAATCAATCGACTGATTCCTCGAGCCTTATACATTTTTCTCTAAATAAAACAAACTTTAGGATATGACTTGTCAATATCTTCTTTAAAAGGCAACTCATGAAATTGTGAAGAACCAAAGTTCTGCATTGGCCCGTGGGAAGATCTCTGAACCGTGTTAGGCCGTGCTCAGGGTACTCCTTTCCCAGTTTCAATCTTCCGCAATGCTCATTATTTGATTATGAACATCGAACTAAGTGAATAGAGAGGTAGTTTATATTATTAGATTTATGACGAATATCTTGTTTAACAACGAAAACACCAAATGACGCATAAAAAATCAATTGATAAAAACATCCACAACAGATGACACGAGTTCTAGTCGATCTACAGAGAAAATGGTAACGTCGGGGGGTCTTCCACAATCATGAACTTCGCGCGAAGGATGACTCATTGAAACCATTTTTCCTATAATATTTGTTCTGAGGTTATATTATCTTTGACATCCAGAACTCATTCTAGTTCGGGTCGAAGAAAGAGGGACGATCATTTTCTTTTTTTGAAAAAAATTCTAAGAATATAAACGATGAACTTGGGTAACGTCGATCGGGGAAAAGGTAAACAGGAGGAGAGGGAATGGGCGCGTACCCGTATCCTCCAACAGTCTTGTAATAGGGGAGATTAGACAGTAGCGTCTCGTCCACGTCGAAGATCCAGGCGTCCTTGCCAGCCCTGGAGCCGTGCGAGATCGACACATTCTGCGCGTACTCGATGGCGTATCCTGCGACGGCATTGCAGTCCGCCGCGTACCTGGGTCCGTTCATGTAGTCCTGGACGTATTTCAAGCAGCTAGTGGGGATTGTCGTCCAGCTCCGGATGTTATTGGTCTCCACGGCGAACTTCCAGCTCTCGCAATTGACAGTGTCACCTTCTAGGATGTTCTTCGGGTAGGGAACCTTCGGTACTATCCCGCGCAAGCTCTGGGAATGCGCCGCCGCGGCGAGGACGGAGATGAGTGAGAGGGTGAAGAACATCGGAGAAGATGCGCCTCCCATCGTGTCGCAGCGCAAGAAGGATGCCCCCCCTATTCCCCTTCCTCCCAATACTAAATATCCTCTCGAGGATATGAAGGATAGCCTTTGGCCCTCAAAAGTATCCGAATCGCGCCGAGATTCGCTAATGGCCTAACAAATATCGTTTGGATGCCTTCCCCGTCGGTGAGTCTGACGGCCGTAGTATGCGGATATGGGTTGACCATGGCCAGTTTTATAACACAACACGGGGTAGTGTTCCTCTTGAACGCCTGATGGGACCGCGAGTGACACCCTTCCGCATGACTGTAATTCTTGAATGTAAGGATCAGTCAAAACCTAACTACTTTTGTTCCCTCATGTCGGCCTAGATTGTTGTCCAATCAATATTGAGCATCCTAATCACTCTATGGAAGCACAGAAAAACTTAAGGAAGACTTGTCATCTTCAATCTTCTAGGAATAAGCCTCCTTGAACTCAGATGAGTTTACCTCTCTTTATATGAAATTTCTCTTTCACAATTTGGGATGTCTACCTCACATAATTGTCCTCATCTATAACAAGAGGTCACACCTATGTCGGTGGCAGTCTACTATTTACCCACATAACACATTTTTTTCATGTGCTTTCTAGCCCCCATAAATTGTCCTCATCTGTGACAAGGGGTCATACCTATGTTGGCAACGGTTGTTGGCCACTGTATCCACATAATTGTCATCTTAATCACTATATGGAAGCACACAAAGACTTAAAGAAGACGTGTCATCTTCAATCCTCTACGAATAAACCTCCTTGAACTCAACTGCTTTACCTCTCTTTATATTAAATTATCCTTACACAATTTGGGATGTCTACCTCACATAATTGTCCTCACTTATAACAAGGGGTCACACCTATGTTGGTGGCAGTCTACTATTTACCCACAACACATTTTTTTCATGTGCCTACTAGCCTGCACAAAGAATCCTCATCTACGACAAGGGGTCATACCTACGTCCCCACCGATTGTTGCCTTTTGACCCAATCTATCTTTGCAAGCCCTATTACCTTGCTTGATGGTATGCTATGCCAAGACGTGCCAATCTTATTCCAATGCCAACACCATGCCACGATCATTTCGGTTAACCCCCTACACAATTGTCACAACGCTATGTCATATTGTTCTGCACCATATTACATTGTGACGGTTCACACCTCATAAATGTGCTCATGTTGGTGTTGTGATCTTTTAATAAAATAATATTTTGATGATGAAAAATACACATAAGAAAAATACAATGATTTAATTATGTTGTTAATTTGATTTATGTAATATAAAAAATATTTTAAAAACATAAGTACAAAGTTATGTACATATAAATTCATGAAAAAATAATATAATAATATTAAATATTCAAATGATAATTTAGAGAATATACTTGTGTCTCATTGTTTTTAATTCTGAAATTTGGATGATGTTATCACTCTAGATATTGCTTTGTTTATCACTATGAGAAATGCTAAGACTTACAAAAAATATTATGATGAAAAGTAATAATTACAGCATTAGAATTAATGAGAATGATTGAAATAACATATGGGTATTAAAGTTCTTTAAATATCCTAGATGCATATGATGCTCAGTCATTAATTAAAAATATTCTTAATGTGTAACTAATGATTTGAATCAGAACTATTGAAAAGGCTGCTTAGGATTTTTAGAATATTGATGAATAAAATTTTAAAAATAGTTTGAAATCATGTCCATCAAAGTAATAATGATTCATTTGAAATCATGATTCAAAATGATTATAATATATTCATGTTTGATTTGAGATAATTTAGATTAAATTCAAAGATAAAATTATTAGATTATTTTGATTTTTATTCTCAAATTTATTTTCATGATAAAACATTCCTATCATATTCATTTGACCTGATAAACTTTGATATATATATGTTACTGCTTGAAAATTATATATAAATATTGGTTTCTCTTAGAAGGGTTGAGAATCTCTAGAAATATTATTAAGGACCACTCACATGAGGGTAGAAAAATTTAACCTAAAGTATGACCGATGATAGATGCTTGAATTCTTGGATGGTAACTCATCAACATAATACGTGGACTAAAGACAACTCAAAAAACCACCTCTAAGTAAGCCATAGAAAGATAAAATATCTATTGATCAATTATGATCTCCAAATAAAATATCATTGACAATAAATTCAAGAGGAAAAGCTTGGTACTATAAAACATCTAAAGGTCACTGGTATGCTAGTAGAGCAATGGAAAAACTTTTAATCTCATATGACCATTTTCAAATACTAAAATGATAGAGTTATGTTTGAGTGTAAAGAAGATGAGCTAAAGACAAACCAAGGTTAATATTAGATAAAGATATTTCATCTACATTATTCACTCAAACTTGAGAAGAAGATCATATTCAATCTTTTATAATAAAGCAAAATAATTGTGCATCTCAAAGAGAGAATTGAAAGTATCATTGTACTTGTTCATCTATGGTGATTTACGAGTCAACCAACTGAGATGAAGGTTATCTCTCTTAATCATTTCTGAAGGAAATCTAGTGGTGAGTGGAGAAAGGGTTATGCTGAAGCAAGAGGTGTTGATGGTTAGAAATGACTTATAAAATGTGTTGTTCTTTTACGAGAATTGTGTATTGATTTAGACATGTGGTCTTAAGAATTAAGATCTACTTGTGATGGGTGTGAACTCTATAGAGATCAAACATAAGTATTTGGGCTGTTGATATTATGAAATCATATGTATTTCTAGAATAAAATGGTAAAATATGGTAGAGGGATCCTTGGGGACTAGATGTAACGTAATTTGTGTTCCTCATAGTCGCGAGTGAGAGAGATAGACTAGAGTGACCTTGTGACAATAATAATAATAATTTAAGTGAATCTACATATAATCTAAGAGATTATGTTAAAACATTTGTCAACACATATACATGTAGACAGAACAATATAATAGAAACTTAGGTCTCTCTTGGTATTTCACTTAGCCAGATTGAACCCAATAGTCTCCATTGCCTCCACAATCTTTGACATGGCCATTATCTTCCTTGTTGAGTTGACTTATTATTATCTAGACACTTAGATTTTTTATTTGGCTCAACTATAGAAATGACTTTATAGTGTACTAAGACATCAAGTTGTGGGGATGACCAACTACACATCTTCAACTATTTAGCAACACAACTTAGCTTGTATAAGTCTTAGAGATCAGAAAATTGAACAAATTGAACACCATAACATGTGCATAATGAATTGATTGAGTACCTCACATGTATTGACATATTATTTGCTAGGAGAAATTACTCTTTTAACTCTTTTAAGAGCATCTCCCATGTCTCATTGCCAGACTAATATAGTCTTAATCCACATGTCCATCACCATAATTTTGCGTTGCCAAAAAGTTACACTCACAAATATTAGCTTATTTAATTTTGTATTGTGCACCTCCCAAAAATACTGGATGACATTTCATTTAAAGTTATCTCTTAGGCATTATGCATGGAATATATGTCTCAAATTTAGGGATTTTTGCCCAAGTCATGTTGTATGCTGGTTATCTACCTGAAAATGAGTCTCTTAGCAGCATGATATATGTTGTTAGTACATCTAATGCTACTCATAGTTCTTAAACACTTGCTTCATCTACCCATCAACTATTAGTGCAAATGACTACTTCATTCACATAGGCAAAATTTAAATTACTCAACTATGGCTTGGAAATAGTTCTTGATAAGTTTTCATTATCATGAGTTAATGATTAATAAATAACATAGTTTTAGCTTTAACTCATGATAAATAAACTTATAATTATGTTAAAATGTGAAAAATAGTTTTCAATTGATTAATATGAATTTTGGCTAATTACGTGATTTTATACGAATTTATATGATTTTTATAATCCTATTTTTGAGATAAATGAAGAAAAATAAAATAAAATAAAAAGATAGAAAAAGAGAGGGACTTGTCAGCCAATTGGGCCCGCAAGTGAGTTGGAAGCACAGTCAGGATGAGCCACGAGCAAGGGCTCGAGCACCTATAGACCGAGGGGAACATGTGTGCCACTCCCCTTCCATGTCATCGGTGGCCAACTGACTGTGGGGCAAGGAGTGGTCATATATGCGTTTCCACATTCAACGTATAACTGATGTGGGACTAAACTAGTGGTCACATCTTCCTTGAAATGTTTCAAAGATTTTAATATAAAAAATACTCCTTATTTATAACCACAAGATATTATGGTGACGTCACTGTATAAAGGTATTCGAGAACTTATTCTCTCTCTCATGTAGGTAGAGGACTGGCTCGGGTTTGAATCCTACTAGAGCCAAAACTCGTATTGTTATCTAATTAAATCGTGACTTTTCTATAGATTACCGGTGAAGGATTAAGCTGCTAGAATCACTTGATCATCAATAAAAACCTTGTCAATGTGATTCACAGAGTATTATTACTAAAATTGTTAAATAATTCGCGATAAAAAGATCACAAATCTATCAAGTAAATCATCTTCGATTGATCGACGAACAAGCTGTTGTTGAGAAGAAGACGATTCATCAGGAGACGAGTCGCCACCTCTAGAGAGCATATCGGATGCGATGAAGAGCCTCTTCTTATTATGCAGACATAAAGATGAAACTCTATGACATGCGTCCCACCTCCATCCAGCTCCTCTCTATTGGGAGACAATCGCTAGAGAGCTACAAAGTCACTATTTTTTTACTTCGCCGAGTGACAACCATTTGAGATGATTTGACGACTCATTTCATTGATCTCTAGACTTCGCAAGAAGATCTAGAGTTTACTCATGTCATCCTTATTTAAGGAGAGTCTTTGAAGCTGTAGACACTATACAACAATTTTCTCGAATGCTCAAAATTTCAGTAAATTGTCAACGCATCGCCGTCGTGACGCTGAAACTTTGTATTTCTTACTTTCAACTTAATTTTCACTTTATTTAGTGATAATTTATGTGATTTTCACTTTCTAAACTATTCTTCGTTCAATTACAATTCGTCTGACTTTTATAAATTTTAATTTGACCAATTAAATCGTCTGTAATTACTTACATAAAAATCACTAAATAGAACTCTAATGTATGCATGATTCATATTTGTTAGATGCTGACATCATCATAATGTATGCACCCCTTATTTTTATTTTTTCATAAATTTTAAATATATTTTATTTATATTTATTAGTATAAAATTTATAAACAAATATTTTCTTTGTGAAAAATTCTAAGATATTATCATATATTATATTATATCCATGTGATCAAATTGAAAAAGTATCACTATTTTTTGGAATTTTTATTTAATTTTAATTGATATATTTATTTAGAAATATTTCTAAATATCTAGAAATTAATATTTTATAATTTTATAAATTTTAAATTTGTGTGACTCATTATGCAACAACTAAGTCATGTCAGTTTGACACATCTTATATGGTAGTGGTCAAAGAGTGCACCACTTCTCAAATAAGGAAATCCTATATTGATATATTTCACTTGTCTAGTCATCTGAACCCTTTCTCTGATATTAAATTGACCTTAAGATTAGTTTTACCCTAAAAATTTGTGCTCTCTCACCACTATGAGGAGTCATCTCTACCCTTGTTCAATTGAGAATGAAATCACTATTGTGGGAACGCGTTCTTGCTCCTATAGAACAATACAATGTGGGGATAACTTCCTAACCAAGGTTTCCTTTTTGTTTTGGGGATTGCTTTCACACAATTCAAGAGACATTGTCCTCATAATTGCTCATATAATGACACATTACAATTATGAAGGAGAATGATGAAGTTTATGCTAGAAGTTGGTGTAACCACGATCTTGGCTTTTCTCACTCATGATGAGATTGTTGTTCACTTACTCACATCTCACACTTCTTCATTGTTCAATATTTAAGCCATGCCACATGGTGTGTTGCATTTGTTATGATACTACTATGTCATACTGTGATAACATCCTCATGTGGCATGCCATGCTGCGACGCACCTCCTACATGAGTTGTTGGCACATGGGTTGGTGAAATGCTAATCTACACATTAGTACTAGGTGCCACATTGTGACACTCCAATAGAATTAGGGTTAGACTTGTGTAAATGCCATTCCCTTATTTTTGCCATTTTTTACTTATGGATTCTCCATCATGAGAGAGGGAGAGAGAGATGTAAAAGTCAAGGGTTAACGAGTGAAAGTCAACTAGTCACCCTTGGTAGATGGTTGTGCTTGTGGACTACAAGCCTGTCTGCCAGGTCACACAGTCTTACTATCAATAGTTTTGGAATTTGGAATGTAACTTATACCTCAAGATTAGTGGAGACCTAACACTAATACTTTCATACATTCAGCCCCCTCTGTCAGAGCACTCCCACGTGGAGGATCAGCATCACAAGAATATACGATGGGCAACTGTTTTTTGCAAGCTCTTACCAGATGGAGGCCCATTCACATCTCTAAGCTTTCTAGGGATTGAACTAGGGCCTTCTCTAAAACGCATGGCTCAGGTTGCCTAACATATGGAGAACAGCCCATTAGCATCAGAAACTCGTCATTTACGGTGCATTTACTTCCATTGCTGAGCCGTTCTCCAACAACTCCATGAACAACATTCACCGTGTTATTCGCCAATTTGGAGAGGAATCTTCTGACATTCAAAGTGTTGACAGATTGAGTGATGTTCCTAGAGTTGGAAAAGTGGGCCATCGATGAGGTAAAGGTGTTGAAGATGGGTTCGGGATTCATCTCCACTGAGGGTTGGCTGTCGGCTGGTGTAAGAGGAATATGCCGGTACTGGAGGTTCAACCTTGACTTGATGTTTCAAGGTTGGCACCCCGTATTTCCCTTCCCGTATGCAGCGCTTCTCTTTGAAGGCAACTTTGGGCAACGTTCTCTTTGTTGACCTCGTCTCCAGAGAAAATCTTATGCAAATCATTACTCGGCTGCTCTTTCTACCATCCAAACATGTGCAATGTATGGCCAGCCTCTTTGTTGATGGTGTCCGTCCATCACGGTTAACTTATTTGGGAAACGTGCAAGAGAACCTCTCTCGTCTAAATCATTTGGGAGACACGAGAGAGCTCTCCTGTTTGACTCACTTGAGAGGTGTGTGAAGAGTAAGGGGGTGGTGACACGGTAGTCATGTCAACCCTTATGACCCATTTGAGGGTCGTGTAGAGAGAGAATGAGGGTGGTTGCAGTTGTCACATTCGAGATGTGTGGGCTCGGCTACATGTAGATCGATATGCTTCATTTTAAGGAGTGATTATTATTATTTTTATTTATAAATAGGACATGTATTTCTCTTTTTTTGAGTACGACGTACAACGATTTCTCTCTTGATTCTATTATCTCTCTTCATCATCTCTATACCTTTTCTTGGTATCTTCTCTTTCTTCTATTATAGGTGAAGTCTTTATAGAAGAAAAGAAGAGTCTATTGTTGACTCTCCAGTGTGTGAGTCATCTTAAAAGTATTGAGATGTAGATTATAGGTGTTTGGTGAAAGTCTTGTTCTCATTAGGATTCTTGATAAGTTAGTGATTTCTCTTTTATTTGTTCTCATTGATATCTAAAAATTGACTTTTCGTTGTTATTATGATCTTATGCTTGCATATATTTTTCCTACACTCTCTATCATCAAAACTTCTCATTGTTCCCATAACAACATAAATTAATTGCAAAATCTATAAAAGTTATCTTCCCCACGTAAAGTCTCATCCTTAAAGAAATGCACTCTTTTACCTTGACAAATGAGAAGAAATGAGTAACCTATCTACAAGACGAGAATGGGGTCTATTGCTCGTTGCTTCTGTTGATAGAGTAAGATTTCTTAATGTTGAGTAAACCTTTCTACGTCGATCACGCTAGCACCATTAATCTTTAGATGCCATCCTCGATTACAGAGAAGGGTGCCTACTAGAACTCCTTTTTTTATGTCCTTCCTAAAGGGGTCGATTAGAGTTCTCTCTCTCGCTCATACACTCCCCACTCCTCTCCCTACATATGTATGCTGATGTCTCAATGCTAGTTTACTCTCTTCTCTCTCTCTCTCTCTCTCTCTCTATCTCTCTCTTCATTTATTTATATATACATATGTATGCCTATTTATCTATTTCTGTACATCTGTCCATACATTTAGCTACACAACACCAATGGGTGTTTGAAGTCCTATGTTGCTTGGAACTCTTGGAACTAATTCAAGGACAACTAATGAGCGAATATGAAATACCCATCTTCTATTTTGCTATTGTTGTTTTTACCTTGTACCTTGTCCATCCCAGAAGTAGCATCTTCGTTCTGGTCCATTTCCCCTCCCTCTCCTCCCACTCTCTCTCTCTCTCTCTCACACACACACACACCCCACCCTCTGGCTCGTGCTTCCGAACAGGGAGTGATTTTGCCTTATCAGTTGTCGGAAATGACTCCAAAAGAAGAAAGTGAAGTCAAACATGAGTTGCCAACTATCTTAATATGAGTCGACTTGGGTAGCCCTTGGAGAAATCAATCTAGTTTGTTAAGAGTTCATAGGTCGTGATCCACTCAATCCTGTAAACATTAATGAGCTCATGATCATATATCACAAGTATTCTTTTACTATTTCCCATCATGAATTTATTTATCATTCCCAGTATTCTAGATGATGTTGATTAATCTCACGTCCAAAATTTAGGGATACTATCAGAGAATATTACTAAATCTTCACAGCACGTGATTAACCTTTACCAAGTGAGAATATCATCTATGGCAAAGGTGAGGCTCTATTTTGAGGTTGCTGGCCTGCATGTGCTATGCTATGTGTGTTCTCGTCTGGATTCTACTAAAATTACTTCAGGTTTCACATTAGATTTTCAAATATAACCTTAGATAGTTGTTGCTTTATTCCTTTTTTCTATCCATAGTCCTTGATTGCTAATCATGTTTAACATTTAGTTCGTTCTTTGGTTGTCAAAACTTCTTGATTTCTACACATTCATTTTAGTTGAACCCTTTCTCATTCTATGAAATTTCAACTAATTCTTTGGCTCCTTTTTTCACAAAGAAAATGTATAAATGACTGTTATCTTGATATCTAAATGCCAAGTTAACTTCAACTTCTCTTATATCTCTCATTTTCTTAGTAGAATTAGACTATTTAAGATTTGCTTTTTCATTATCATAGGTAGAATGCTCCAAACTACTATTGAATATCTCTCTCTTAACTAAATTGTTATAATTTTTAATTTTTTTAACCCTTATTAAACGCATAAGCTTTGTCAACTATCATTTCTCTACTTACCTCTACCTTTTAAGTGCAAGAAGTTTGTATTTTGAAATCTCTTACTAGACTTGTAAACTAGATAAATACTAGTTTTAGACTTAAGTTGAATACATTTCTCATTTGCCATCAAGACATTAGACTAAAAAAAAATTAGATTATCAAAAAAATATTCATTTGTAGCCTTAAAATACTAAATGTCTCCATACTAGGATATAAATGTTGTGGAGTACAAAAAATATGTTACATAAAATCTTGTGTTTATTGTCGTGATTGAAAGTTCTTGTGTTTATTCCTTTCACCTCACAATGCTTGAATATTTCATATTCATTTTTCCTTAAAAAAAATATTCAAGTGTTCCTAGTGTAGTCATTACAAAAGTTAAAAAATATCTAACTCTTAAGTGGGCATGAATAAGGAAGCCTTCTAGATACTTGTTTGCACATACTCAAGGAAAAAAATATTGGTAAAAAATAATAAATTTGGCTCTACATTGCTGCTATGAATAGGTGATTTACAAAAGTTAAGTTTTCAAGATTTAACATTGAAGGTAATTTCAGAATTCTTATCTCAATTATTTTTGAAAATCTAGAATGTTATAGTAAGATAATATCATTATTTAAATATAATGAAATAATAATGTCACATGTGTCAAAATTCTAGGAAAGCAACCTTATATAGAGTTTCAAACCCTCTCTCTCCATCTGTCTCTCTTTCTCTATCCCACTCTCGCTCTCTATTTCTCACTCTCTAAAAGTACGAATTTACCATTATATGATGCCTTTGGTTTCCACACCTTCAAGTAAAATGTTGTTTATGTATCATTTACATAATATTTATTGAATATTAATTGAATCATAAATTAATTTTACAAATACTTATGTTACGAGTTTGATATCATTGAGAAAAAAATCAAAATATATATTGATAATACTTGAATAATCATATAGTTAATAAAAATATAAAGAGTTATATTTTTGAGATATTTTCATGTTGAATATAATATAGAGTCATATTATTTAGACATAAATACAAAGCAACACGTGTCAACACATGTGACGAAGTCTCATGTAAAATTTAGAAATGCAAAGTCACTTGTTGAATTTGAATGCATAACTTGAGTGATGTGAAGTTGGAAGCATAAATGAGAAAAATACTTGAAAAATCAAAATATATGGAGTTAGGTATAAGATTCAAACTTAGGACCTAAATTACAAAAATGTAGAATTTATGTCAACTAAAATATTTAAAAATTATGAAAAAGAAGTCATTGGTGGTGATCAAAATTGAAAGCTCATCAATAACACATTGGAAAGTTGATCAGAAAAATACAAAAGAAATATCAAAAAGATCAATGGCTTAGAAAACATTTGAACTCCAATCCTAAACAACGACTAAACTAAAGTGTACATGTGAAGCCTTCGTAGAAGTGGTGAAATCTTTGCCATATAGCATAGACGATAATGTGTCATCAAATAACGTGGAGAAAATGACATATTAAATAGACGGACTTCGACTCAATCTCAAAAGTAAAATTGACCATTGAAGAATCATGCATCTTCACACCAAAGCTTCAACCATTCCTTATGAGAAAATAAGTCTCAAAGCAAAGAATGACCGAATGTTAGCAGCACACATTTTGGACAGTAACACATTGACAAAATATGTGGACCAAATGACAAGCCTCGATGATCTTATTTGAGCTCAACCCTGAAGGTAAAAATGTTCATTATGAATCTTTAGACAAAGTATTAAAGCCAACTAACATGAAAACAATAAGCTTCGAAGTAATGAACAATGGAGTGTCAGTGTTACACATTTTGAATGATAACATGTTGGCTCAACAATTGATGTATCTTTAGAAAAAATATCAAGAAAAAATTATATGAGAATAACAAGCTTTGAACCAAAGAAAAAGTAAAGGTCAATGGCACGCCAACAAAGCAATGGGAAGAAATTTGAATTCATGTGATTTTTTTTAGGTGATGAATAGAGAAAATATTAGAGAATATAAGAAAGGAGTTCATGAAGAACAAAAACTAATGTTGAATAAAGAAATAGATCCCCCTCATTTATTCACACTCAAGGAATAAATTACTCTATTCATCAAAGTCAAGCTGCCATGTGCTTCAAAAAAAAGAATTGAAAGTTACATTTGACACATCACTTTACTATAATGATTTAAGACAACTATTGCATCAAATGTTTACTCTCTCAATCAAGTCTTAAGATACCTAGGTGGTGAGTGAAGAAAGGTTTAGGCTAAGACATAGTGTGTTGATAGTCTATTGGTGTTTTTGAAGGGTGTGATATCTGAGGAGACTAATGTATTTGACTAAGACATATGGTGTTGAGAGTCAAATTATGTTCATGAGGGGTGTGATATCTGTAGAGGTCAGATAAGTGTAGTTGGGTCGTTGATCTAGTGAAAGCAATTGTATTTTTTTAAAAAATAGTGAACTTTGATAGGAAGAATCTTATTTGACTAAATGTAGCCTATTGAGGGGTAAACCTATATAAAAATTGTGTCTTTTGTAGTAACAAGTGAGAGAGAGACTAGAGTGAACCCATGTAAAGAGAGAGCTTGACTTACGTAAACTCATACCTTGAATAAAAAACTTGTGCGAGAACTTGTGTTAGCACACACTCATAGATATAACACAAATCTTAAGAAATCAATTCACCCATCCTTTTGATGTTCTACTTACTTACATCAAACTCAATAGTATGTATCATGAATGTGTTATTTAAACTAGTGCAATAAGTGTCATTGAGGGTATTTAGGTAAATATGAGTCATTCTTAAAACATGCATTTACTTACGTTTATTACAATTTTCACAATTTTATTTAAAATTTAAAATTTGATTGTTTATGCATCAATTGTTTGCAAATGGAATTAGCTTGCATAAGAGGATCTACCCTAATCATGAGAGGCATAAGTGTCTCTATAGGCACATATGATAGAAACATTTAAAAATCTAAGCCAAAACATCATAATAGTTTACACTTCAAGAGATACTAAATTCATGCCCTTTTTCTAGAGGTAGAAACATAACACACCTCTCCTCCATGCCATTTTTTCTATTACTTTCATTTCTTTTGAAGATTGGGGTAATTATGTTTCCAATGAGCTGTATTTGAGTTTAAGGTTGCTTTTGAGTTCCTCCATCTTTGGGGTATCTTTGCCTTAGAAGGTAGTACTCACCAAATACTTGGGCAAAGCTGAATGAAAAAAAGGAGTTTTATCCTTTTATCCCTCTTAATGTTTAAATCATGAAATCCTAGTATCAACTTCTATAAAACATGTTCCAAAAGATCTGTCCAATATCTACATGTGCAAAATATAAAATATCATAAGATTTAGTTTTCGGAAGGGACACTGATATGTATCTAGATATCCATCAAGAACAAGTATTATAGTAGAAAGCATGGATCTTATAGATTACACAATAGATGCTCCATTGGAACATGAGGTCATGAATCCTTGAAATAGGAAGCTTCTAGTTTCTTAAAGGAATGAAATTCAATCTAAAGTCCCCTCTTTTATAAAGTGATAGATTTGATTCCTCGAATGTGAAGTACAATTATAAACCACCTTTATTTAGCTATTCTACCAAATAGTAATAAATGTTAAATGAATCATTCATGCTATTATACTTTATGTTGTTTCCTCTATTTTTGAATGTAACGATTTCTTTGTATGAATTCTATTGAGTCTGTTAGCTTAACATAGATTGGGTAACTCATATTTTCCTTGAAATATATACACATGAGAAAACAGTACGCATTTGGCCTCCATTTTATGTACGATTTTAATAGAGGTTATTAAAAACTGATGTCATATTTAGAACATACAATTAAAGTTAACATATTGATGTAAAGTTATTGCTTTACCCTTTCAACTATTTTATCACCATTAAAACAATTTTTGACTTAAATCAAACATGAGCTAGGTGAGTCGAGTACTTGAGTATGAGCTTTTCCTAGTTGATATATGCCACACTCTTTTCATTTGGTGACGGTGACTGATCTTTTGTCTTCCCTCCGACAAGCCAAGATCTTTTCATTTGGCGCATGTAGAACTTTATCACCTCCAGCACCCCCGGAGCCTGGCCAACTTGTGGAATTGAATGGTTCCGCTCTGAGGATGAAAGTGATCTTCCATCATAAGAGAAACATCCCAAGGGAGGGAGGGAGAGAGAGAGAGAGAGAGAGAGAGAGAGAGAGAGGTGACACACCCGAGGATTGACGGTGTAGTTAGATCTGTTGGAGAGCATCATCTTGTCGACATCGATGACCCAGATATCTTTGCCGTCCCCGCGAAGGTTGACGCTCTCGACTAACTCCAGCCCCGCATCCGCAACCATCTCTCAGTCCTTGCGATAGTTATCGACATAGTGATCGCACCGCTGCGGAACGGTTTTCTATCCCTGCAGGTTTGTTGACCTAAACCGCCAGGGGGCGTCTGTTGTAGGCATCCACAGGGTGGCCGCGGAACCCTGTGCTCAGGGCCGAAGGTGGATGGGGAGAGGGCCTCGCGACTCACATGAGACCATAGGTTAGCTTCCCAAACGAAGGATGGAGAGGGAGATGATGACCACGGGGATTCGGGTCGCCATGGTCCATCCGCAAGCTCTCCTGCTCCTGGATCCAGAGCTTGAAGAGTGAGATCCTATTAAATAATATAATTCAATGAAACAAATAAACTAGAATATCACCCGGACAATAATTTAATACGCATTGCATTGATAGCGCCCGCACATAGCGCGGAGACACGTGGGAATACTGACGAAAGAGAAAGGTCGATATACGAAGGAGCTGCACGATGGAGACAGGCCGCCATACGAAGTAGATAGGCCAAAAGAAAACCTTGCCGCCAGTCCTAATTAATCCCTGGGTCCCTGGTCCATAGGAAGAAAAGTTTTCGCTTGGACCTCGACAAAAAAAACCATAAATGCATGCCCCATTTATCCGCAGCAGGGTTATGAAAATCCACGAGCAGCTGGACGAATTGTTAGCCAGTAAACTTATGGATATTTAAGTTCCGTAATATATGCTTCTTGATGCTGTATTAGAAGCATTAAGTAGAAACTCGTCATCTTTTCAACACGGAGTTAATGCAGCAATTTTATTATCAAGAATAGTGGTGTAGATATGTTTGAGTTTGACTTGTTTAAGACCTTTATGCAAAATTTAGACCAGGCTCACTAATCCCAGATTTAACATGAGAGAAAAGAAAGAGACGTCCTTGATATTGCACTGACCAAAAAAATCTTTTTCCAGCATGAGGCAAAAATGTAAGATTTTTATCACAAAGGATAATGATGTGAATATAATGACTTATTTAAGAGTTATATTTGGTTATGTTGTTTATTCACCAGGATTTACATTATAAAGTAAAAAATAAGAATAGCTTTTTCTTCCAAACAAAAACTAGTAGTGACGTAAACATAAAGTTATTTTGAAGTATAATAACCTAACATTTTTTGACACAAAATCGAGAATAACGATCCTGTTAATGCACTTCTTAAACAAAGAACTGCTTTTTTCTGAGATTCTCGAGACTAATCTTTAAAAAATTCAACTAATTAAAAATGAATTTCATTTTTATTTTAGTTTTTTTCAAAATGTTATGATAATTTCTATAATTGGAATCATGTAAACTCTAGTAACTTGGTACAGTAGTCCACATACTCATGGGTCGAGGAGTAATCTTCTCTTACGGGCATAGCAAGTGGATGTAGCGTCATGTTCACCTTCCGGCGCCGGTAGTCCCAGAGAATAGCGTTAACTACTCTGGACAGGTGGCATGGTCTCCACGTGGTCCAGGACCATCGACGAGACTGTAGTGAGATCGGTACAGCTGCAGATACTCTGAAATTACACCGCTTCTGGGGAAGAGGACTCGTAGGCTCTCCTCTCGTAACGGAACAACAATGAAGAAGATACATCCATCCCAGTGCCAGGAAATATAAGATAAAACTATAAACGGAAATAATTGAAACAAGCATGTGGATCATAAATCGACGCTAGAGATGGGCCGAAATACTCTTTTGAAGTGTTCATGGGGACAACCTCTTCTTGGAGAAACTACGCTGTGACGTACTTCTATGGTTTTCGAGAACTCGAAGAATCACTGGGACAGTTGAATAAGAAACAGCCATATGGTGACAATAACTATGATCTCTGCAAGGGGGGAAAGACGGGATGCTATGGTAATGAAGAATGCTGATGATGTCGGTCGATGCTTAAGTGTCTTAACGACTGCAGCTTTCTCCATCGCATACCACATTACATCTACTCTCAGCAACGACTGCAGCTTTCTCCTTCTTTGTGCTTATCTCTCATTCTTTTCTTTCATTTTCCCTAATTCGCTTTTTCTCTCTCCAACAGATCGATGTCGAGGGAGGGAGGGAGAGAGAGAGAGAGAGAGAGAGAGAGAGAGAGAGAGAGAGAGAGAGAGAGAGAGAGAGAGAGAGAGAGAGAGAGAGAGAGAGAAGAGATGGGTTTCTTTTGTTTTCAACACTAGATAATGTATGCTCTACTGCTCTGTTTTTTTCCCCTAATCATGATGATCTCGATTGTCTGTGTCGTGCCAGTACGAGTACTTCAGCCATTCCGTTTCGTCGGAGCTTGGGATAGATGTTTCCTGTTGGAACAGTTGCACGGTGAAATTAGAATTGATGACAGAGCTCACAGAAAACCAGAATAGCATCTATAATCTTAGGAAAAGCATCGAACTCTCCAGGAACATTCATGCTCATTAAAATGGGTAGATGACTGTACACATAAATCGTTAATCTCTCTTTTCGATATCTTTTATCGGTTTGTTGGAGCGCACAAAGTATGTATCTTCGTCGGGGTGCAGAGATCACGGGCTTCCTTTTTAACAGGAAAACGCCAAATCTAGATGACGAAACAATTCGGTAGTGATACAGATATGCTACGCACCATTATTCTAGAAGGTTCCGATCCAGATATTATCTATTACTAAATCATTTAATTTTAGAATATTACGAACACATTTAAGTTGAATCAATCGTGTTCATGCAATCTTGTTGATAAACGGGGTAGGAATATGATGATGAAAGCACAGCCATTTTTGTTTTAAATTTGTTGCCTAATAATAAACATGGAAAATGATATTTGAACCATGACCAGCAGAATACAACCGGACAATTGGGCGAGCGGAATGATAAAACAAATGCGCACTCCAGTGCATCACATTGAGAGAGAGAGAGTACCTGGAACTTGTCGTTGTCGAAGAGCATTCTGGAGACAACGTAGGAGTCGTCTAGGACCATGGATGACTCGTGGACGGGGGCAGGAGGCAGGATGGCGGTGATGATGGAGTCACTGGGCCTGATGACGTGAAATGCGGAGGCAGCTCGACCTTCCTGTTCCTGGAGTATGTGAGGATGGTGCTCGTGCTCTTCATGCTTCTTGGAGGGGCGACTCGCGACCTCCCCTCCCACGGGTGCTGAGGTTTCTCCCATCACTACCTGTTGAAAATTTCCATTTACATCTTTCCACGAGTTTATCGCTTCTAAGCAGGGTCTTTTTCCTCTCTTTCTTTCATTTCTACAACTCTTCTAGTTTAGTATGTCTCATATGTATGTAGATGATGGTGAAGATGACCCAGGAGGATGTTGTGATGTGTACATATTTGCAAGAGAGTCTACTTCATGCACTGATGAATAATGATAGAGAAAATCTTATTTCGAGGCGGTCTAGAAAATCGAAGAAGGATAGATAACGCCGACAACAGATCAAACCGACTCCTGACTAGTTATTGCGGTTGAAAATTTTTGCGATGTTTTTCATGCTATAAACAAAAACTATGAGATCATTTCTCGGGAAGTTATTTACGACAAGCATGCACGAATACCGAAACTAAGTTCTCACATGGTCCAGCAATAGTTACCTGATCGAAGCTTTTCCCGAACGGCGAAAAGCCAAAGCTATCGGAGTTCATACACTGGATACCTGCGGCGCTGTATCCTGAGATCCCGCCTCCGGGTGACATTTCATCTCTCTGGTTAACAGCTTCCTTTGACGAGGAGCTCGCGCTGCCGTTGTCTCTCACATGCTCCATGGCGTCTGCAGCAATGGCTGCACCCCTGTCCGCGGTCCAACTGCACTGCCTCGGTTGGGTCTGGTAGAAGATCTTCGACACCACGAGCTCCCCTTCCTTCTCCTCTTCCAGCTGCCCAAGATGATACTGGTGCATGACCCAGTTTGTTTTCTCGGGCTTCCTGTGCTTCCCGAAGTTGGTGTAGAGGACGAGTATCTTCTTACATCCTTTCTGCCGACCGTTGGCCATCACCGGCCTTGTCTTGCCTGTCTTGTGCCACCTTGTCTCGCCGCCTTCTAGAGTCTGGACTTTCCTTCGCTTCCTCGTGCCCGTTGTGTAGGCCTTGGAGGGTCTGTGGAAGAAGTGCTTGCACAAGCCATCTTTTGTGACCCCTTTAAGAATAAGATTAGGGCCAAGATTTTAGTGCAGAGAGAGAGAGAGCGAGAGAGAGAGAGAGAGAGAGAGAGAGAGAGAGAGAGAGAGAGAGAGAGAGAGAGAGAGAGAGAGAGAGAGAGTTTCCTGACCAGGAAGCTTCTCAGGATGGGTATAGCAAATTCCATCTTCTCCTTCAATTGTGGGTATGAATTCATCAATCAGAGGGTGAGATTTCGATTCCCCAGAGCTAACCTTCGCTTCCAGGTGCTCTATCAGTTCCTGATCCGTTGGATCAAATTTAACTCCCGCCGGCAGCCCGACCCAGTCCTTTAATCGACATAGATAATCCACAAAACCAGCCTTATTAGTCTCTACTTTCTGTTGTAATATACTAGAAAGACTAACATTCAAGTAATAAATATATCAAAAAGAAATCCTGGACTCCTCTGGTGATGCCCTCGAAGTAACATGCACATCTATTACACATACCGGTTTTCTCTCGAGTTTGTGTCCGCAGCCAGGGCAGTGCTTTGTTCCGCAACGTTGATGTTGTCCGATTTTTGCATCTAGGAGATCGCAGCTGCTAATAGAACCTATTTGGGCCGAGTTCATGGCTGCCTCATTAACCAGAGCTCTCTCCCCTTGCATGACCCATGATAAATCTGAAGATCGATGCATCACGCGTCTGTCATCCCTCACCGATCCTGTAGGAATACAATCGAAAGGTAAACTAGGAAGATGATAAAAAAGAGGATTAGAAAGGAAAGTATCAGAAAAAAACCAACAACGAAGCAGTAAAATAAGCAAAAGCTGACGTAGGGGTTACGGAAGATCCCTACGATAGTCAACCAATATCCAGCTGCAGAGGGAATTCTGAAATCCTTGTGATTTTACATTAAAAGGATATCTGCCAATGAGAAGCAAAATTAGCAGCACTTGGAGGGGAGAAGAATGGTCCTCGACGAACAAAACTATACGCAAACTCTTTAAGAATCAGGAAGAGCCCAGTAAATGAATTGAGAAGTATGAGGGATATAGTTGATGAATAAAAGGATAATAAAATTAGGAAAAAAGGTAGAAGAAAACATGACTGAGGAAACGGGAACTGCTTTCATTCACTATAGTAGAAACGGGGGGAAACACCAAAGAATATGCTGGCAATGAGAGAGAGAGAGAGAGAGAGAGAGAGAGAGAGAGAGAGAGAGAGAGAGAGAGAGAGAGAGATTACTTCGCGCAAAACCCATCTGTGTTGCGAAAAGCTTGTTGGAGGGAAAGCTTTGGGTTTGTTATCTAGGTCGTAGATACAAAAGGAAAAGGGGAAACCGGGCTTCACAACCATTATGGAGGCAGCCATATCTTAAAGACAGAGGACTAAACAATCTTTCCCATTTCATCGACCAAACAGCGTCTCCCAAATGGGATCCGGTTGATCATTAATAGGGTCTGTCACGGGAGTTTGAAAGCAATCGTCATAAAACTTCTAAAACGGGAGGGCGTTCCTCGTGCATGGCGGAAATGAAGAAAAAGAGAATAGACCTCCCCTCGGGTGCCGACGGTTTCCTGAGCAAGCCCGTTTGTCCTTGAGGAGTTCTAGCGCGTGAGATGATGGAGGAGGATGCGTTTGTTTCAGTGCAGAAGGAAAATATGCAGAATGTGGAAATTAAGGCAAAGGAAGCGGGATAGTAAGAACTCACATGCGCCTGCACATGGTGTGCTGGAAGGATGATTCTTTGTGTTTCGAGGTCCAGCACCGGGGGGAAGAAGCAGACGAGGGATAACGAGAGAGGGAGAGAGAGGTGGGGGAGGTAGGGAGTGGGGGAGAGAAAGAGAGAGACGGGAGAGAACGAGCGAACGAAAGAGGGGGGTGGAGAGAGAGAGAGAGAAGGAGAAAGAGGAGAGGGAGGGAGGGAGGGGAGGGAGGAGGGAAGAGAGCAAGAGAGAGCTGAGAGAGAGAGCGAGAGAGAGAGAGAGAGAGAGAGAGAGAGAGAGAGAGAGAGAGAGAGAGAGAGAGAGAGAGAGAGAGAGAGAGAGAGAAGGAGAAAGAGAGCGAGGGAGGGAGGGAGGGAAGAGAGCAAGAGAGAGAGCGAGAGAGCGAGAGAGAGAGAGAAAGAGAGAGAGGGAGAGGCAGAGAGAGAGAGAGGGAGAGAGAGAAAGAGAGAGAGGGAGAGGCAGAGAGAGAGGGGGAGAGAGAAAGAGAGAGAGAGAGAGGGAGAGAGAGGGGGAGAGGAGAAAGAGAGAGAGAGAGGGAGAGAGAGAAAGAGAGAGAGAGAGGGAGAGAGAGAGAGGGAGAGAGAAAGAGAGAGAGAGAGGAGAGAGAGAGAGAGAGAGAGAGAGAGAGAGAGAGAGAGAGAGAGAGAGAGAGAGAGAGAGAGGGAGAGGAGGGAGAGAGGGAGAGAGAGAGAGAGAGAGAGAGAGAGAGAGAGAGAGAGAGAGAGAGAGAGAGAGAGAGGCAGAGAGAGAGACAGAGACACAGAGAGAGAGAGAGAGATCCCATAAGGTTGCTTGAGATGTAAGGGAACACTGAAATGTACTTGCTGTACCTCTCATCACAAATAAACAAAGGGAAGAAACACGGTTCAAGCTTCACGTTCAAGTATGTACTCATCAGGACAACCTAGCGATTAGGAAAATTTCTGGAAGGACTCCTAAATTTTTGTAAAGAAATATATTCCTTTCACTTTCATTTTTGCAAAAGGTCTGCTTTTTCTTTTATTATCAATCCAAATGGTTTGCTCTAAGGATACAATTTATTTCCATAGTAGTGAAATATAAACTTCTATCAGATGGTCCATAGTGATAGGGTATCTTACGAAATTTAGTCGACTATTGTTTATACTGCAAGTCAGAGGCTGAAGTTGAAGGAAGAATAAAAGGTAAAAAATTTCATTTATCAATCTTCATGCCTTCTTTACTGAACTCTATAAAATATATTTTAAAGTTTTTTTGATGACATATTCCAACTGACAGGGTGTAGGATTTTCACTAAAAATGGCCGACATTCAATAGTTAACACTCAGAATTTGTTTTTATATGTGGATCAAATATCTATTATTTTTATTTTAATTAAAAATAAAAAAAATCGCGTAAATGTTAAATACACATCATAAATCTTGAGCCTAATAAATGAGATCCACACTTTTCCGAGATCTGAGATCGAAATGCTTTTAACTTGAGGCTAGAAAAGTCAAAACTTTCCTAAGTTTCTTATTCCTCATTTTTCAAATGTCGGCATGGTTCAGCAAGGTAACCCATCCAGACAAGAGGCTTTTAGATACCTTAAAGATTCTACAACTTCAAGGGTGTCTTTTATTATAATTCCCAATATTTAAAATATGTCTGAGGACATACGTAAGAGGACAAATATGTCACCCACACTCTTCCTCTCTCTCTTCGTTGCGAGTGCAGTATTTTGTTGCAGTGCTATCAATATGTTCCTCAAGGGAATTATGCTTATCATTGTAAGATGCGTCTTTCATGGTACTTCACCGCATTGAATGAAGCTCTAGATAAATACATCATCCTTGATACGAGAGGGGGAATACCTTTACTGACACCCGTGGGATTTCCCTTTACGAGAGAGCTTGCATCCGTATTGGCCTTGTTGCAGGGTAAACACCGCAGTGCAAGCACTCAGAAGGGGATGAGGAGGAGAGGAAGAAGGAGAAGAAACAAAATGCCAGAGTAGGGGAGGAGGGAAGACGGGAGATTCACGAGGGAATGAACATGAGGAGGACGAGGGTTAGAGGGGTGGATTAGTTAGGACTTCACTGATGAGCTGGGTAGAACTGCCAGAGAGAAACGCCATCGGACGGTGCGGAAGGCCGGGTGGGTCAAGAGACAGATAGAGGAGTGGTGGATGAGGCAAGGCCGACGATTCCTTCTCGTACACTCCCTCCGTTCACGAAGCTCATACTACCCACCTGTCGCAAGACCCCGATATTCAGCCCTCCCATCTTCCTTTCTCACCGATTTCTCGATGCTTTTGCCCGGAAAGCCGTCCGCGCGGAGTTAGCTGCGTGTGTGGCGATGGGTTCCGCCGACGGGTGACGTCTTCTACTCGCAGACGCGCTCGGGGGGGGCCGTGACACCAAACCCGGGGAAATCGCCCCCACTGAAATCCTCTGTACCATCTTGGAGATGGGAAGGGTGATATACCAATTGAGTGCACGCCATGCGTTTCTTTAGAGTGCGGGGAACCGGTGCTGAACCTCACGGCTTCTTCACTTAATTGGTTTGAGTACACAATGAATGCACGACTTACAAAAATGTCCAACCAATTTCTTCACTTATTTAGCATAGATCTGCTATATTCGTATTTATGCATCATTTGAAGATGATATTGGATGTTGCCCAATGCAGAAAAACGAATTTTTTTCAACATACGCTCATTGCTCTAACCTCATTTATCATTCGAAGTGTGGTACCATGCCGAACAAACTAATGTACAGCCAAATCAGGCGCGGTGGGTTCACACCGATCCGTAGCTGCAGTGACTTATCCATGCTTAATTGCAAAGGCTTGTACTTGGAACCTGATCAATGGTCATGGGCAGAGGTCCACCGCCTTTGCCGTGACCGCAGGCTTCCTTCCGCTTCGCCTACCGTGCCAAGCGGCAGACGACGGAGGGCGTCGGTCGTCACGGTCGTCGAATGTTGACGTCTCGGACAGGCGACTTCCTCAGATTCGGCGGATCACTGCGTCGGCGGAAGCTCTACGATCGGAGGTTTCTTCCCCAGTCCTCGAAGGAATCGTACGGCGATCGCGTGCTGGCGCGTATGGTGGCGCCGTGCCATGCGCGCCGGGGGGGGGCCTCTACGGCCGAGCGGAAACGAACAGAGAACGACGTCCCATCGCCTCGCGGGCGGCGAGCAGTCGCCGTTGAGCCGCCGTGGGTTCGCCGTTCCAGTGGATGGGAAAGCTAACCGAGCTCGCCGTTCTTCGACTTCAGGTTAAGGTGACGCCGTGCCGAGACCGCCCGCAAATGGGCCTCTCTAAACACCGTCCCAGATACTTTCTACGGCGTTTACGCGCCGGCCGGCCGGCCAGTCTCTGGTTCGAGTACCTTGGAGCAATGTGCGCGCCAAATAGGTGGAGCGTGGAATTCACATTAAATTCAATGAATACTTTTCCTCTGTACAGGCCTTTTCTCACGGATACTAAATACAGAGTAGAAGAAGGGAGAAGGTTGAGCACAGAATGAGAGTGGCAGGTTTCAACAAGATGGGGGAAAAGAAGACTACAGCTGTTTAGTCAAGGCATTGGGGACGTTACCAGCGGAAATCTCATTTGAACGGATCCTCGTCGTCCCCCAGAAGGTGGTGAGAGCAGGTGTGCATCATCTTCCTCCGCATCGTCGCTCTCTGAAGGCTCACGTGCGGTGATAGTTGAAAGAGATCCAGATTCGTCTTCTGCGGACGATTCAGGGTAAGAAACATTTTAAATAAAGATCTATTGGCATGCAGCTTGAGTTTACTTTGATGGAGCTGTTCGAGGAAAAGACATCAAATTATGGAGAAATTCCGCCGCTAACCTGAATAGATGTAATATTCGGAAATCTGCTTACCAACAGGAATTTGGTAGCTTTCAGGGAGCAAACAACTGCACATCGCACCTGCACATCACACAGTAGAGTTAACTATTTTTCAATTTTAACGTGACTGGTTACAGAACCTACGTGCATTTGTGACTGTTTCTCGTTGCAATATTGAAACGGTATCAGCAGCCGATATTAAATATATCGGAAAAATTGGGTTGGTTTTTTAATCAAATTGCACTTTGATCACATTGGAAACTTGCAGAAGTTGATAGAGCCTAATTATGAACTTTCCCAAGAACTTAACAGCACAATTTGACAGAAATTCTGCCGAACTGGGCCACTGCTGGATAGATATCTAAGAGGCGTAGATATTACATCAAACAAAACACCAGTCTAAGGGCTAAAGAAAACACGTGATGTTTCATCATTATTTCAGGAGTAAACACTCATGTGGCATAATTTCTCATGTGGGCACATTTTCCCCTTACTGTGTAATTTGACAGCATCCAAACTGGTAATTTCCTTGGTTGTGATACTCTTCTGCAATATAAACATCCTCTTAATTCACGTTAGAAGATACTTTGATCATACTTCAACTTATAAAGTAAAAAAACCACTACTTTTTTCCACACACTTACATAATAGAAAATTCCAAGAATTGGGATATTCTTTGTGTTTAATATGAGTTAAAAAAATAGAATCTAACTTGGTAAACAAAAGGTGACGGGAACATCTCACATCATGAGAAAAATATAAATAAATAAAAAATGAAAATAAATCCCCATGAAGAAATGCACCTTAGATGAAGGATCACAAGAAAAATGGAAGCAACAATAGACAACATAAATTGTTCCTCTAGAGCCTTAACTTACAGAAAACACCAACATCTTAAAACAGGCAAAAAAGCGCAGGAAAAACTGTGGAAGTGTAAGTTACCTAGTTGAGCAAGTCGGTTTACCCATCCTGGGATCTGTTTCCCGGTCAGTCTCATACATACATCTTGTGTAAAATGGTTGCAATTTTTTGAAATCAGGCTGTATGTGTCACCATAATAGTCTGAACCCATATTTCCAATGAATTCTTGAAATTCAGGAAGATGCATGTTGGTATATCCTAACAATATGGAGCATCTGTACGTAAAGCCAGGACAATTCCTTGGTTCCACCTCAAAAACTCCACTAGCAGGCAGATCATGAGCACCAAATGCATATTCCAGACCATGAGCTGCTAATGCATAAGAAAGAAGAAAAAGTTTTAGTTAGGTAACATGACATCTGCCTCTTATAGCTGTGATATACACGTGCACATGCATATTGCCAAGTTGGCGACATGCTAACAGCGTGAAGATCAATAGTCACGTGACTTAGACCCCCATGTTTTTGTCAAAATTCATGCTAGTGATCTGATGAGTGCACGTCCAGTTTCATGAGTGAATGAGACAAGACAATGAAATGTTTAAGACAACACAATGAAATGCTGGTATTGCAACTAGCATTGCACCATACAGCAGATGCATGTATCATGTCTACCCAGATAGTACGTCCACTCTGCGCCTGTATGCAATATCAAGAGCATTTCAACCACATTTCTAATCAATGCACTTGGCTGTTATTCTCCACAAGCAAATTTAAATCATGGATAAAAGATTTTACTTTCATTGGAGGTTGCCCCAATCGTCTCGGTGACGTCAAAATCTTTATCGTTGTCGCCACAGATACGGCACACAGTAACCATAAATGTGAAACTATCTCTCATCAGTAAATAATTTACTGTCAAGGTAACCCTTCCAGAATTAAGCTGAAAGTGTTTGCAGATTCAGAAGAGCTTCAAAAAGACATGTCATGTAGGGGATAACTGATCGATTCAGCGGTTTCCAATAAAAATTATTTTTGAAAATTCACCATTCTAAACAGTGATTTTATGCTGAATAATCCACCTCCCCTGGATCCCAATGGTATGCGTGAAGTCTTACGACTTTTGCAGTACGAGTAGAAAAATGTACTCAGTTTTAGAAGGAACTAAAAGAGACTACAGCGATAAATAGATTTCCACCAAAAAGCAATAGAATTTACGAGGTAAATATTGGAGTATCGGGCCACCAAACCATGATTAGAACACGAATAAATATTAAAAAGTCAACTTTTGCCATAGGGAAGAAGCTTCTAATAGATGAAGGACACTAAATAAATCTTCATTGGGTATCAGTTTTAGCCTACTGTACAGTAGAAGGCTTCCATAAAGTAAGAAGGCATATGGATGCCTCAACTTAAAAGAATTGGCGATTTGAGAAATGAAAAAGAAGAAATTTGGGATAAATTTCTTATGCCATTCCAAACGCTGTGATAGAGACCAAAATAAGGAAGAAAGGCCATGAAGATACATTAAACTAAAACCTTCCATTGCAGACGCTTCTCAATTGTTTCTTAAAATTGCACTAGGAACTAATTTTTTTTTCTTTTACCACTCACTAACATACTTTTAAATCACTTTCCAAGTAAAAGAGTAACTTCTCTCCTAGTTCGGTTGCATACAAGGAATAAGGACATGTTTAAAGTTTTTTGTCTCACTGAGATTCTCATTACGATTTGAAACCAACCCATAGGCAACCTGACGTCTTGGGCACAACTGACTTACAGGGACGCTTTTCTAGCTTCTTCAAGTTTTATTTTTTATCAGCATGTGCACCTAAAATGGGTATTAGGAAATTTTAAATATCGATAGTCTTCCATTCGACTGGAAAAAAGAAAAACCATGAAGACGCTTTCTAAATCCAGATCCAAAGCTGCTTTCCAGTTAAATTACTGGGAACCATATTTTCAAACACTAATTATAAAATTCAAATGGCATCACTCCTCTTATTCAGAAAGCAAGCAGTAAATATGCTTTTTTTTCTGTGCACTACTATGTATTTAAGGTCAAAGGGGTGGATTGAAGGGAATATATAAAACCAATTATAAAAGAACGTTCACCATCTTAATACAAGTAAACATCACTGCCAAAAATTTACAAATACTTGAGCTTTCCCAGTTTGATAGCGATTCAATGAATCGTCATTGACACCCCTCGCAACTAACCCTTATAGGCCCACTACTTCGCCCAAGTTAATGGAGCCCAAACTGAAATACTAAAATCTCAGACGGAAGATGAATTCTAGATAACTAGTTTGGCTAAAATCTGTCAAGCCCTCATGTTATTTCCAACGAAGGACCCATTTCTAGGTGTCTACTTTGCGGTATTCCGATTTGTAATCAAATGTTTTCCTTAATAATCATCCGGATTTCTGATACTCATTAAGCTTGACGAGACAAAAATAGACATCAATTCGTTTCGGTGGCTCAAACACATATTTTGTTCTGTTAATGCGACGTCACCTAGACAAATCCGTGATGCAACTTTCTGCAAAGTTTTACGATCAACATCATGGGTTGATCCAGATTCAAGCTCTTTATCAATGTAATTTAGGGCAGGGGAGGACTATGCCAAATTTACTGAAATCTGTTGAAAGGCTAAATGGTCTACATTCGAATCATGCAATTACAGAGAAAACTATAAAGGTCAGGAAAACATTTACAAACGATCAGAAAAAAATTCCTGGAAAGAAACAAAATAATATTCATACATAAAGAAGGAATCCATATTCTTTCCGTATAGTTTCCCTTGACCAACGGTGCCTTTTGTGATGTGGTGATCATAAGCGGAGAATGTTTTTGTTCTTCTATAGTAATCAGCAGGCCCCCTAATATTCCGAGGAAGAAGATACCAATTGTTACTTTCAACTTTTAATGGAGTAATGCCATGTCCCTGTTCCTAAAAAGTAGACTCAGAAATGCGATACTACAGTGGATAATTTTAAGCGTATTATGTTAACATATCCTTGAACCAAGGCAGATTGTCGTCCTCCTAACCAGAGAGGATATCTGGAATCAACTATTTTACTTGCCGACTAGTAATCCTAAATTTACCAAGAAGATCATTTTCTGCTTGATGGCAGAAACACTAATTTTTATTCTGTTTCGGTACATGAAAGACATTTTCAAGATTTTTTAATAAAACATGTAAAATCAAAAGAAATCTTCTTTGAATCATCATAATTATTCAAAAAAAATCAATAAGAGTACAGGAGAAAATTATAAAACTCAGAAATCCAAACACGAAACACCAATGTTCTGCGTTAATTCCATCATACTGAGAAACCAAGACCCAGGAAGAAATTTCAACCAGAAAATGGGAAACACAACGAGAAGAACGCAATATAGCGCATTTGACTTACCTTCAATTCCGGAATGGAAGATCCCAAACCCACACCAATGAGTGTAGTCGTTCCAGGTGGTGAGATCATACACGTTCAATATGACGGCAGTTCCTCCATAATTCTCATCTGATGGCGACGACAAACACGAAGGCAAGTACTCGGATAACCAAAGCCCCATCAGATCAATTTCTCCTGCGCACTCTCCCTGGAAAGACCCTATAAGACTCTTCGGCCGTCTCTCTTGCACGACAGGAAACTACACGCATATGCGAAGGGCAGAGAAGAGACAAACTGAGAGCCAGGAAATGGAATGGGTACGGAGGCGTCCGTAACGGCCTTCTATTCTATGAAAAAGGAGCATCTCACGGAAAAACACTTCTTACCGTGGAACGACGGTACACGTTAGGCAGCGAGCCCCCACGAACTTTGCAATGGTGCTTCATCATCTACCGTTCATGATAAGTTGCGGAGGGGATCCTATCCGTCCAATTGGGATCCAGGGCGACCTTTGGTTGTTCCACTGGTGGTACGTTGCATCCTTCTTCCGTTTTCAAGTTTCTTAAAATCGCCTCTTCTTTTAACTTCTCTCTCTTCGCGAGAGCCTGGTGGAGGAAATGCGACCAGCAGGACTATGAGGCTTCCCTGCAGGCAGCTATTCCTCTCCGCTCGGTTATCTCTCTCCTCCATTGCTGTCGTTCGATCGTTCGCCACGAGCTACTGTGGTCGGATCGTCCGAGAGGACTCAACCGGCCGTGCCATTGCGGTGGAGATCGACCCTCCGGACCTCGTACGTGACACTCGTGGCTACGCCCTGCCGCGACGCGACCTGGTGTGTCGTGTCTCCAGGATTCTTCAGTCGCCCTCCACCGCCAAGTCCGACCCGTTCCTCGCACTATCCGACTACCTTCAGACTCTAACCCTAACACTTACTCCCTCTGAGGTGAGTGAGGTTCTCAAAGCCCTCCGCAACCCGGAGGTTGCGATAGAGTTCTTTCACTTCTGCACTTCCCTACCGGGTTACCGTCATGACTGCTTTACCTACAACCGAATTTTCTCCATCATCTCGAAGTTCGGGGTCGACGTGGGTCTTGTCCGCCGGTTACTGGACGAAATGGAGAAGGAAGGTGTGCGGGGGAACATTTCAACGATTAATATCTTGATTTCGATATTTGGGGGCGGGGATTTGGGAAGGTGCTTTGAGCTATTGAAGATGTGGTCTCTAAGGTTTAATGGGTATACATACAAGTGCCTTCTTCAAGCATATCTTAGGTCCCATGACGTGGAGAACGCATTCAAAGTCTATGAAGAGATGAGACGAAAGGGTTATAAGTTGGATATTTTTGGTTACAATATGCTACTGGATGCTCTTGCCAAAGCTGATAAGGTAGGTTTCTTGTTAAAGATATGTTTTCTTGAATTGCTTTTTATTGGGTTTTGCGATCCAGCCATAGTCTGTTATTTGATTTCCAAGATATCTCACCAGGAATCTGTGAACCTCATCATTTTCTTAAAATGGCATATCATGGTCTTGTTTTTTTGATAGACTCGTAATTTTTTTGCCATGGAACTAATGTCTCAGCTTGAATACACAGTTATAAGTACCTGTTATTGATGGATAGGCATATCTGTGCTAGGTCTTTGATGTTTTTTGGAGGATGGTCTTAGTCTATTGTTCATCTAAGCCAAAAACAAAAGGATGACGAATGGAAAAAAAAAAAGAAGTTACATCATCAGAGCATAAATCTCAACCGATTAGCAGATCAGTACATACATTGACCCCTTTATAATTTCCTTGTAAGTCTCGTGCCGAGAACAATTGGATTCACCCGCCCCCCCTTATGGCAGTCCCTCTGTGTTTGAATCGAGCAACAAATATGAATGGAATCTAGACATCTTATATCTTGTTCTAACCTCTTATAGTATGTTCATATTCGGGATAATCCATCAATTTTAATAACTGGGAGAATCACGTACCTCATCTTTAAATTGACGCTCATGTTCAAAATTTTATCGAAAAATAAAAAAAGTTGAGGAATCTGTTTTATGTTTCTATATTTTCCTGACGTGCTTCTTAGTTCTGTATTATCCTTCGTTATGTATCGGACTGAGATTTGGTAAACAGGTTGAGCAGGTCCACAAGGTCTTTGCAGACATGAAACATAAACACTGTGAATCAGATGTGTACACATATACTATTCTTATAAGGATGGCAGGAAAAAGAGGGAAAACAGATGAGTTTCTTCTATACTTCCATGATATGATTTCCAAAGGTTGTACTCCAAACTTGATTGCATACAACACCATGATTCAGGCATTGGCGAAGAATCATATGGTTGATAAGATCTTCTTTATTTTCTCTAAGATGATTGAGAATGATTGCCGTCCCAATGAATTTACATACAGTGTTATTTTAGATGGCCTAGCAGGAGAAGGGAAAATCAGTCGGATACACGAGATTGTAGAGATATCTAGAAAATTCATTAGTAAGTCCATCCATGCATATCTAGTAAAGACATTGAGTAAACTTGGACATGCGAGTGAGGCACATCGCCTATTTTGTGAAATGTGGAACTCACATGACAGGGCAGATAGGGAAGCCTGTCTATCCATGTTAGAGACGTTATGCAATGCGGGGAAGACTCTGGAAGCTATGGATTTGCTCACTAAAATTCATGAAAAAGGGCTTACTGCTGATAATATTATGTATAACTTGGTTCTCTCAGCTCTCAGTAAGATGAATCAAATATCCAATGTTAATGCTCTTTTTGAGAAAATGAAAAATGATGGTCTATCACCTGATGTTTTTACGTACAATATTCTCATTTCCAGTACTGGTAAGGCAGGGCAAGTTGATAGGGCTCTGCAGCTCTTTGAAGAAATGGAGCTTAATGAGTGTAAACCAGATGTCGTTACATACAATTCTTTAATAAATACCCTTGGCAAAAATGGTGACCTTGATGAAGCTCATATGCGCTTCAAGGAAATGAAAGAGAGGGGACTGACCCCCGATGTGTTCACATATAGCATTCTTATTAAATGCTTTGGTAAGTCAAATAGCATAGAGATGGCTTGTAAATTGTTTGATGAGATGGTTTTGGAGGGTTGCGCCCCCAACATTGTGACGTACAATATTTTACTTGATTGCCTTGAGAAATGTGGAAAAACAGCGGAAGCATTCAATATATTTGCGACTATGAAACAGCACAATCTGACTCCTGATGCTGTAACGTATGCAATCATTGAACGGCTCCAAAGTGGATGCCACCGTGCAGTGCGAGTGCGCAAAGAGAGTCCTATAAGTGGTTGGGTTGTAAGTCCCCTGAAGTAATTATTGAAATGATTGACTATGGCTTTCTCCAGTGACTTGAGTGGACGAGGAAACTGATGTGGTTGATGAGTTGTCTTTTTCTGATTTGCTAGTTCTTGTTAAGTTACATGGGTATCTTATTGAGAGGCTTTTGAGCCAGCCTGATGAAAGGAGCCAATGGCAGCATGCCTGATTCGTTGAAAGGATCATAAAAGGGTATATTTTGCTCGGCATCATCAGAAGACTGATTTATTTGGCTACTCTTTCTTTTCCCTCATCATCTTTCTTGGTAAGTGTTCTACCTTCTGAAGATTATCGTTTTGATCTGAAAAGATAAATGTTGGTTTTTTCTGGCCCATGATTTTTTTGTTTAAGAGGCATTTGTTTTCCTGGATAGTTTGTGGATACCAGTGAAATTGAGTAAGAGTTTCTTATACAGTTAGCTGGGTTTTTCATATTCTTGCTAGCTCAGTTGCACAAATATGGTTGCAAGATTCCTGTATTTCATATCCGAGCATTAAGATGGCTTAGTTTAGCTAGGAACGTAGCAGGTAACACTGAGCGTGGGCTCCTTTCAGAACATAATCCATTTACATGCCATGGAAGCTTGTACAGTTTGGGAAGGGTTTTTTTTTGATAAAAAAGAAGAATTTACTTCAACCGATATGCCCTTAGGCACGGCATACATAACATAGACACAGTCCATAACATTTGACTGTCCTATGTTTTATAATCGCTTATTCTCTGCATGGTGGCGGTCTTCCAACCCCCACCATACGGATTCGTCCACTTATATTTGCCTCGGGCGTGTTGAGGACCGGGATCTATTCTTATGATTAGCTTTGAGTTTCTTCTTACTTGGCCTCAATCCTCTCACAAGAAGTCATTCATGAGTTGGGAGTTGTAACAGGATGGTGCTGTCTTGCTCGTCAATACATTCTTGAAACCATTATGCTATAATGTTTTTTGCAATATATTCGTTTTTGAATGATAATCTATATACACCATTCTTTGCTGAAAGCGTTTGATATTAGCCAGCGTAATCCCATTTTATTTCTTGTTCTGAGCTGTATGGTTTATTTCTTATTTAGTCATAGAATCATCTTATTTGAGTCCTGAAGGTTTTTCTTTGCTTTCTCCCTGATGAAACACCATAATAAATTGTATTTTATTTCTAGATGTAAATCATTGGGTCATTGAATTTTTCCTCTCAATAATTTAGTGGATACTCTGCTACAGGGTCTTTGTTGGGGTTAACATCTTTACGAAAGAAATTTTCAGATACTAAATTGGGGTACCAACAATATGAGTTTCCTTGTTGTTGGCGATGGCACATAGCGAGATCAAACTATCACTCTTTCTGCTGTTGTCAGTAGTGAAAAGTAAGTAATATTTCTCCAGATGGCTCTGTCGAAGGAATTTCCATGAAATCTCTGCGTTCTGCCTTATCTTATTCCAATAGAGTTGCCTCGGGGACGATCATGATTCTGAGATACCGATCTACAAGTTTGTGACAGGATGTGGTTGTTCTAGGTCGCTTGATGTAACTGGAGTGAACTATAATTTTTAGGGGGGTACCAATCCATTGCCTGTTGCCTCATTGCATACTCTTATTTTCTAGGATTACCCAATTATAAGGTTCTGCTGAGCAATATGGATAAAAAATATTTGACTTGTTTTTTGTGGGTTTCAACGTCTATAGTATATGATACTTTGATTATTTCACATTGCTCTGTAGTTATCAAACAATAGGAATTGTCTATCCAACATGTGCTTATCTTGGCTGCCTGTTGACTAAGAAAGCTACTCAGTACCCCTTCTAGTGATTTGGAATTGGGTAGCATAAGCAAAGCTATGGCATGGCTTGATGCCGCTAGGGTTGGGAATAACTGTGTTGTTTTGGATGTCAAGAGTAGAAAAATGTTGGATTGATGATGACTAGTGGCCCTCGTGTGTCACATTCCTAATAATTAGTATGCATTATGGATCGATAGCTGATATGGATCGATGGTTTTCTTCTTTCGTTTATTTTTTGTAATTTATTATACATCTGTTGAAAGGATTATGCGTATATATGTCTATATATCAATAATAATATGTGATAAATCAGTGTATTTAGGAATTTTGGATCGTTGTTGGATGAGTGAATTCTTGAGATTTTAAGCTATTCCATCTGGAACGTTCGCTTTCTTCTTGGATCGTTTTATTGTTTGACTCCACATTTTCTTGGATAAATATACATATTTTCATTTTTCCTAGTGTTCAGCTCTAATTATTTCATTGAATTAAAATGAAACATTAACTGTCCTTAATTGGAGACCCATGTAAACACCCATTTCTGTGCTTTAGAATCTGTCACAATGTAAACAGACTATCAACTGCCGTATTTTTCTCATCCCATTTTTCCGCAGTCAAAGCAGCCACCCGCTCCTTTATACTCTGAATCTGATCCGCCTTGTATTATCAGGAAGCTTCATTTCTCTCTCTCTTTCTCTATCTCTCCCTCTCTCTCTCTCTCTCTCTCTCTCTCTCTCTCTCTCTCTCTCTCTCTCTCTCTCGCTCTCTCGCTCTTATTAAGAACGTTTTCCGAAACCCACAATATCACCTCCCACGCTTGTTTAACGTTAACGTGTCCTTTTAAAAAATAAATCCTAGAGTTGGAATTTCGCTTGTTGACGATAATGGTGCGAACCTAAGCTTGCAAGCGCCGACGTCGGCAGGTCTCCATTCCGTGCGCGAGGACTCAGTCCGTCTCCCCGCACCGGGCGTGCCTGCATCGTCCTCGTCCTTATTGGACGTCGCCGGCGAGGCACCTCCTCTGTAATCCGGCTGCAGCTCCTCGGAGAGGCATGGGTGTTTACATGTAAACATGAAAATAATCCGGTTGCAGAGTATGGCTACAGCTAATCCGGCTGCAGCTCCTCGAAGTAAACATGGGTCTCCCCCGGAGAAGGCGAGGCCATCTGCCTACGATGCAGAGTATCGGGAATGCGTTGCTTGCTGCATCGGCTTTTCTTTCTCTATTCTTACTCTAATGTATCATGTCGCTTGTCTTCGTCACTGCTAGTAATCTTGCCACTTGTAGACAGCATCAATAATAGCAATTGTATGACATGCAACATTACCCGGTCCTCTGTGAGCAATTCGACCTTGTTCGATGAAAATACGCAGACAACGTGCGATCCAACATAATGTGAGAAAAATATTCTGGACAAGAGAGAGAGAGAGAGAGAGAGATTATCATGATGCTGTCTTATGTCAATCAAAGGCAGAAAAGACATGGTTGGACTTCTTCAGGGAAATCGTCTACGGCACAGCGGAGATCGGATGTAGGACGACATTTTCTACCACTGATGACAAACTGATAGTTCACCATTTTCTGCATGGATTTCAAGAGTTGACCAGCGTAGGATGGGGATTCTGTCTCTACGGACGTGGTTTGCCTGTGGGAAGGATCACAGCCGACGCTGTGATGGAAGAGGGGCTCTAAGCGATCAAATGTATCTGCCTGCAAGTTCTCTCTTCTTCCTCCTATACGAATTGGTCCACGACTTCTACGGATTCCTCCCAGTTCAACGTTGGCAGGCTGACAGCTGCTGATCAGAAACGAGAGATGATGACAGCTGGACAACATTTGTATTTATTCATACCGAACCATCCATTGACCAGCAATTATTGACTCGAGCACGGGGATTCGTCTGAGTTTCTCACGGTCCTAGTTGATTGCCTCGCAGAACGCATGGCGAAATATTTGGTGCAACTTAAAAGGATGATTCCCAGAAATGGAACGGAGACGACGTGAGGCTTCTACTATTAATTCCAGTCAACGGTTCTGTCATCTTGTCATTAATTCGTTAAGACTCGGTCCATATCTCATGCTCTGACACAACTACCACCACGCTTTGACCTGTGAATTTTTGTCGTACATCACTGATGGTTCTCTTTATTTGTCGCAGTTTCTTCTTTTCCTGCGGTAGGAAGTGATAGAAACTTGTAACCTAGAACAGGACCGAGATAAATGTCAAATGGTGATGAATTAATATGTCGTGTCTTTCAGAACAAGGACGGACTTTTCTTCAACTCCATAGGCTCGCTGGGTAACGCAGCTGAAGCTCATTAAAGCCCCATCTCGCTCGATCCATCCCTCCGGGAGAGCGATAATTCCGGCCGTCAATGGGTGCCTCCGGGGTTCCTTTCCACCGCCGCCGCTGCTGCTTCGTCGTCCTCCTCTTCCTGCACGCGTCCTCCATTCTCTTCAGCCTCGCAAGCGAGGAACCTCATCTAGGCGCGAGCTGCGGGTCCTTAAGCATTTGCCACGGGGGCGAGGCAAACACAAACTGCTGCAAGGCCATCAATACCGCCATCATGGAGGGCGGCTGCTCCTGCGCCTGTACTAAGCTCTCCAGACTCGCCACACACGGTCTGATTGGAAGATGTGCGGACGCGGGAACGTGTACCAAGTGCCAAAGCTGCCGGTCGGTTTGCGCGTACATGGAGGGGGCGTATCTCACAAGCCTGTGACGGCCCTCACTCCGCCGACTTCTCCACCCATTTTCCCATCGGTTTGCTGTATCGTCGACGTCGTCAGACCTGTACGGCGGCAATCTCTGTCAGTTGGTTTCCTTCTATCATTGCTAATCGTCTGTTCCCCAATAGTCTCGTCGCCAGTCCATGTGACTCTTCCAACGGACAGATCGAAGTGAACTGCGGCACGAACATGTTAACGGCGGCGAATTGTCCTGAATCTGCGGACAGCTATAGATCTGCGGGTTCAGGCGTATCTCCCGAGGCAGGCAGCCGGGGTAGCAGACGATGATTCCTTTCTTTCGAGTCTACTAGCATCTCGTCGTTGGTCAACGTCGGGGTGTTGTTGTAATTTTCGTCGATTATCCGAAGCCGTGATCCTTTTTGTCTCTCAAGGGCAGGGTAAGTTCGCAACCGTCTTGTTACGGACATTCTTTGTCAAGTTCTTTCATTATTGCGTGTTGACCGGGATCACTCTGCGTGATCATTGGCCTATTGATGAGTACGGGACAAATGTTAAACAAACGTTGACAGCCACTACGACACACCGCTGCCTCGGTGCTCGCGATCTATTGGTCAACGGTTTTGGCCGACAGAGTGGCGTTTGTTACGGATTCGCCATTTCAGCCTGGTCCGATATGAAGCAGCAATCGATTACAACACGTCACGAAATACTTCAAACGCTTGATCATCAACTTGTTTCGCCCGCTACCCGAGCTGCACAGAGAAGAAATAAACGAAGTCCTTGCGGCATGAAATTATAAATCAGAGAAGCATCTGATTTACAGGCATTATTTCCATGCACCGGAACGTAATTGAAACGTTACCAGCATAAGAAAAATGCTGGATTCCGATTTTCCGTGTATAATTGAAGTGAAGGTGAAGAGATAGGGACCTTCATAAGTTGCCTGCGACTACGGTTAAGGGGTAAAATTTATTTATCAAGGATAAGTTGTGACAATTGGTCTTAGAATAGACTATTTCTTAAACAAGGCTGAACCATAGGATAATAAAGAAAGGCTTGAAAATAATCATGGTCTTGAAGCTTTCGGGGATTCGACAACATGTAAATAATAGATTAATTTCGTAAGAACCTAAAAAGTATTGTCCCTAATATAACCTAAGTACACATTCGTGTATATTATTTTGAAGGGTTAGGCTCCGAGAAGTCAAAGAAACTCATTGGACATCGTAAAAATAATCTAATGATACATTCTTTAAAAACAGCAACTTCGGAAAGGTATGGATTGAACACAGTTTCAGACGTGCTTGGCGAGATATCGACGTAAATAAGCCATTTTCAACTTAACGAGAGCCTACGTTGCGCGCTTGCTTGCTCAAATGAGCATGTGCGTGTCGTTTGAGGATGCCCACAAATGGGAATATTTAGTCTCCTAATGGACTAGGTATGCTGGGCATGATGGTTGATCGTGTCTCGCGCGGAATACGCAAGTTGACTTTCGCTATCCCCTGAGCGCGACCCCCCTAGAGCAAACGCGCTGATTACGAATGTGAGAGTGGTGAGACGTAATGCAGGTTTACGAGCTACCTTTCCATATCCCGGTGGCGACAAACCGAAAGTCATCTCATTAAAAACAAAAAAGCTTACTACCATTAGATGTCTTCCCACATGGTTTGCTGTTTTTGTGCTTCTGTTGATGTCCATAAGTTAGTTTTCAAAACCAGTGTGAGGTGCATAAGATAGAATAGGTTCTCAGGTCAGGCATGTTCAATTCAATTTCAATCAATTAGATCGGCGATATTAGCTTACATCCACGGCAGCACAACCAGTCAAACTTTTAAAAGTAAATGCATACACACATATCTGATTGAACTTCTTCGATTGACGATTTAAATATAATACAGTAATATTCTTTGCTCCATCATTGTGTTCTCTCGGCTACGGTGATCAGACGGAGGTGGTGCGTCAAAATGGGCAGCGGACTGCGGAGACAGCAGAGAGGGGGATCATAACCAAGAGCCCCCAATTATGCCAGAGATCAAATTACGTTCCGAAATTGTCATTTTTCCCTATGATGAGGTCTCAGGGTCAAACTCGTCTTCTCCTCTCCCATCACGTTAGCTGGCGGGTACCTCTCATCCACTTGATGTTCACTCTCTCTAAAAAGTTCGCAACTACACGCTCCCCATCTTACCCGGTTTCGTCCTCATCTTTAACTTCGATAGTTTTCTGCACATCATCTGTCCTCGAAAGTCATGGCCTTTGGTGGCTTGTTTCCGCACTGCTTTCGCTGCTGTTTATTCATCTTCCTCCTCAACGTGCAGGTGATCTACGCCGCCGATGCAGATGAAGTCCCTTCGCTGCACAAATCTTGCCCCGGCATAGAGGCTTGCCGGGGAGGGGTGGCGAACGGGGAGTGCTGCAAGGTCATAAACGATGCAATCAACACCGGTGGCTGCGCCTGCGTCTGTAGGCAGCTCAAGAATTTCAACCACAGCAAACTCACCCAAGACTGCAACAGGAGCTGGTGCTTGCGATGCGGAATTTGCAGCTGCTCCAGCGGCGTCGACGGGAGCTTCGCCTACTGAAGGTGGAAATCGAGTCTATCGCGATTTCTGGGCTTCTCTTGAGATGCCGACCATGGTTTTGTTCATTTTGTTTCCCGCGTGTACAATATTAGCCCTCTTGAGCTTCGTTTCTTTTACAACTCAAATTCGTCATCGTGATCATTTTCCAGGAACGGGATCGGTTCAGTGATGCATGATAGGGGTGACCGAGGTAGCTTTACCTGGTTGTCCCCTATTAGCCCGTCATCATAAGAACTTACGATCATTCAGGAAAAGCATCCCTTAAAATTATTGGGATACATTTATAAAATCTGCTCAATCAAGGAATTTTGTCGGCTGCCATTTATTGAGAAGCATGTATCGACCGTATGTGTTGGAATTTGGTTGGGAGATTGAATCGAAGGCATTTCCTCCGGTTCCTTCATGGCGCTGAGGTTTTCAATATTTATCTATCCAATATCGTCGTTGGATAATTATAGTCCAATAAATCATCTCGACCTCCGTCATGAAGCTCAGTTTCAATTATATAGCCCCAAGTAAATCTTAGCTTGTTGTTATTGACATTATTACCAGTACTTCCGCTCTTCTCCCTTCTAAACGGCTTCACCGCATCAATGTACTGGCTGTCGCACTGACACTTCAAATGTTCCTTTATAAACAGTCTTTGCTCGTGGATTGTACAGGAACCTTCGTCTATAAAAGCTAATGATTGTCAATACATTGCTCAAGTTTCTTCGAACAAATTGTGGAGTCCAGAAAGTTCATGATGAGGATGATCTAATGTTTAATACAGCTGCAATGGCAGCTCAAGATAGAATCCTAAGTACTTCACACTAGGAGGTTTTGGGGGACCAAAACCTGAGGATATTTTTTATTAAGTAATAGATCAAACAAGGATGTAAAAACAATTGACCAGATTTGTTAACCCGATATATGTCTTCAATATAATCAACCCATTTCAGGGTTGACCGCCATCCGGAGATGCCCTTCTGGTTTTATGCCATATTCCATCCGCCGAGCTTCGCTATTGGAAGGATGGAATATGGTTCTTATTCCATGAAAGGCTTGAGCCCGATGGCGCAGGCTTTATAACCCTAGCCAGAGAGAGAGAGAGAGAGAGAGAGAGAGAGAGAGAGAGAGAGAGAGAGAGTTTAACAAGTAATGTTAAATGAAGTATATAATGTGAAAATTAAGTCAGAGGAAGTACAGATTGAGGTGTTATATTCTACTTTCATGGACGCTCATAATGTCTTACCGTCTTAAGCGATGTTCCAAACCTCTTTCAAGCGTAGGCTTCAAACGTGAGAACAGGTATTGCGAGTATTACAGGGTGCCACGCAGGCCCCAAGCGTATTGAACTCTCTAACTATTGACCACCGCCTGTATGAAGAACCTCAAGAGGCGACGATTCAATCGTTCGTTCAGACGCTACATTCGGATCGTATTTGTTCCTCAAATTACTTAGGGATGGAATATGGACCGTATGATGCTTACAGGGCTCAAAGAATCCCAACCTTGCCTGCAAGGGTCCGGAGTTGGCCGAAGAGAAAACCAATGTAAGCAGAGAAAAAGCGACTGACGAAAATGGGGAGTCGAAACGAGGACGATGGGTCAAGTGGGTTTCAGGAGGAAAGAGAGAGGAAAGAATGCGAACAGCGAACAAACGGGAGACCGGACGGTGGAGGGGCGCCTGGTGAAAGAATTGCTCCAGCTCCGCCGGAAATCGCCGTGTCTGGCAAACTCTCCGGCTGCAGCGATTTGGGGTTTTTTTCCTATCTCCAGGTCGTTATTTTTCTTTTGCATGCTTAATCTGGGCCGCACATCAGCAGGAGTTATAACGGCGGATAAGTGGCCACGTGAGACATTGTGCCAGCTCATCCAGCGGCCGTTAGACTCACCCTCTCTCCTCTTCCTATTGGGTCTCTATAAATAAGAGACTATTGTTCGATGAAATGCGCGCTGCACATTTTCGGTTCCTGAATTCAATTGGGCATTCTTGATTCTACTTCCGATTTCTTGTTTCTTTCTAATTTCGGAAGTACTTGAGGTTGTTCCCGGCTTTGCGAAGCCAACACCTGGCGCCTTCTGCCAGTCCTTCCTGGCTGGTTGCTTGAGCACCGTTGAGTCCGGCAACGAAGGTGCCTGGTGGAAGTAGGGTTAAGCATATGGGGAGGGGGTCGATGCCTCTTGGACTTGCCGTGGTACGAACCGGGGCTGCAGACCGTAAGATTCGTCGTTTTCACCCCATTAACAAGAGATTGGGTGAAAACCCTCCCTAGGAACAAAATCAGTTTTCTTTCAAGATACAACCAATCACCATGTTACGCTACTTCGAGCTTGATTACTTCGAACCATAGTAAATTTAAGTATGCCTGCTCTCTCTCTCTCTCTCTCTCTCTCTCTCTCTCTCTCTCTCTCTCTCTCTCTCTCTCTCTCTCTCTCTCTCTCTCGCTCTTATTAAGAACGTTTTCCGAAACCCACAAAATCACCTCCCACGCTTGTTTAACGTTAACCTGTCCTTTTAAAAAATAAATCCTAGAGTTGGAATTTCGCTTGTTGACGATAATGGTGCGAACCTACGCTTGCAAGCGCCGACGTCGGCAGGTCTCCATTCCGTGCGCGAGGACTCAGTCCGTCTCCCCGCACCGGGCGTGCCTGCATCGTCCTCGTCCTTATTGGACGTCGCCGGCGAGGCACCTCCTCTGTAATCCGGCTGCGGCTCCTCGGTAATTCAGGCCTGCTGTATGGACATTAACACAGCCACAAGGAAAGGCAAGTGCAGCTGTGACTGCAAGCAGCGCTCACAGCTCGCGAGGTAAACATGGGTCTCGCCTGGAGAAGGCGAGGCTGTGATTGATTCTCCAAACGCTGTGGTGAGAGCTTCCTCCCAGTCGCAATGAGAACTACAATGCAGAGTATCGGGAATGCGCTGCTTGCTGCATCGGCTTTTCTTTCTCTATTCTTACTCTATTGTATCATGTCGCATGTCATCGTCACTGCTTATAATCTTGCCACTCGTAGACACCATTAAAAATAGCAATTGTATGACAAGCAACATTACCCGGTCCTCTGTGAGCAATTCGACCTTGTTCGATGAAAATACGCAGACAACGTGCGATCCAACATAATGTGAGAAAAATATTCTGGACAAATAAGAGAGAGATAGACAGACAGAGAGACACAGAGAGAGAGAAAGAGAGTCATATTGTGGTCTTATGGTCAGTTAAAGACAGAAAGGACATGGTTGGAATTATTCAGGGCAATCGTCTACAGCGTTACAAACTGATAGCTCTCACATTTTCTGCATGGATTTCAAGAGCTAAGCAGTTGGATGGGGATTCTGTCTCTTCAAACGTGATTTTGACTTTTGGACGGATCACAGCCGGCGCTGTGATGGAAGAGGAGCCCTAGGAGATCACGGGATCTGGGGATCTGCCTGCTTTCTTCTCCACTCTCCCTTCTTTCTCCTACACGAATGGGCCCAGGACTTCTACGGATTCCTCCCAATTCAACAATGGCTGGCTGCTGAGGGACAAGCTAACAGCTACTGACAGCTAAGCTCTTCAGAACCAAGAGACAATGACATTTTCCCAACGGTAATACATATTCATAGAAAACCATCCATCGACCAGCGATTATTGAATCGAGGACGGCGATTCGTGGGAGTTTCTCACGGTCTCAGTAGATTGACGCATTGAACTCATGGTAAAATATTTGGTTGAATTTGAAAGGATGTTTTGCAGAAATGGAACGGAGAAGACGTGAGGCTTCTATTTGATTCCAAGTCAACGGTTCTGTCATCTTGTCATTAACCCATTCATTCTCGGTCCATATATCGTGCACCGACTCTTCAACACAACTACCACCACGCTTTGGCCTGTGAATTTTGTGGTACTGATGGCCCCCATCTATTTTGAAGTTAGTTTGCGTCCTGCCCACCAGAAATGTATTTTTACAGGACCGAGATAAATGTCAAATGGTGATGAATTAATATGTCGTGTCTTTCAGAACAAGGACGGACTTTTCTTCAACTCCATAGGCTCGCTGGGTAACGCAGCTGAAGCTCATTAAAGCCCCATCTCGCTCGATCCATCCCTCCGGGAGAGCGATAATTCCGGCCGTCAATGGGTGCCTCCGGGGTTCCTTTCCACCGCCGCCGCTGCTGCTGCTTCGTCGTCCTCCTCTTCCTGCACGCGTCCTCCATTCTCTTCAGCCTCGCAAGCGAGGAACCTCATCTAGGCGCGAGCTGCGGGTCCTTAAGCATTTGCCACGGGGGCGAGGCAAACAAAAACTGCTGCAAGGCCATCAATACCGCCATCATGGAGGGCGGCTGCTCCTGCGCCTGTACTAAGCTCTCCAGACTCGCCACACGCGGTCTGATTGGAAGATGTGCGGACGCGGGAACGTGTACCAAGTGCCAAAGCTGCCGGCGGGTTTGCGCGTACATGGAGGGGGCGTATCTCACAAGCCTGTGACGGCCCTCACTCCGCCGACTTCTCCACCCATTTTCCCATCGGTTTGCTGTATCGTCGACGTCGTCGGACCTGTACGGCGGCAATCTCTGTCAGTTGGTTTCCTTCTATCATTGCTAATCGTCTGTTCCCCAATAGTCTCGTCGCCAGTCCATGTGACTCTTCCAACGGACAGATCGAAGTGAACTGCGGTACGAACATGTTAACGGCGGCGAATTGTCCTGAATCTGCGGACAGCTATAGATCTGCGGGTTCAGGCGTATCTCCCGAGGCAGGCAGCCGGGGTAGCAGACGATGATTCCTTTCTTTCGAGTCTACTAGCATCTCGTCGTTGGTCAACGTCGGGGTGTTGTTGTAATTTTCGTCGATTATCCGAAACCGTGATCCTTTTTGTCTCTCAAGGGCAGGGTAAGTTCGCAACCGTCTTGTTACGGACATTCTTTGTCAAGTTCTTTCATTATTGCGTGTTGACCGGGATCACTCTGCGTGATCATTGGCCTATTGATGAGTACGGGACAAATGTTAAACAAACGTTGACAGCCACTACGACACACCGCTGCCTCGGTGCTCGAGATCTATTGGTCAACGGTTTTGGCCGACAGAGTGGCGTTTGTTACGGATTCGCCATTTCAGCCTGGTCCGATATGAAGCAGCAATCGATTACAACACGTCACGAAATCCTTCAAACGCTTGATTATCGACCTGTTTCGCCTACTATCCGAGGGGTTGACTTTGGGAATATTTAGTCTCCTAATGGACAAGGTACTCTGGGGATGATGGGTTGACCGTGAAGACAACCAGACAAGGTCCTCGGGGGGAGGGATCTTCACGCGGAAAATGCGGGTTGACTTTGGCTATCCCCTTAGCGCGACTCCCCTACAGAAAACGCGCCGACTAGAAATCTAATAGTGACGAGATGTAATGCAGGTCTATGAGCTACCTTTCCATACCCCGGTGTCGATAAACCCAAAGTCATCTCCTTAAGCAAAAGCTTACTACCATTAGATGTCTTCCCACATGGTTTGCTGTTTTTGTGATTCTGTTGATGTCAATAAGTTAGTTTTGAAAGTCAGGTGCGTAGGATAGAATAGGTTCTCAGGTCAGGCATGTCAATTCAATTTCAATCAACTAGATCGGCGATTTTAGCTTAGATCCACGGCAGGACACCCAATCAAACTTTTAAAAGTAAATGCATACACACATATCTGATTGAACTTCTTCGATTGACGATTTAAATATAATACAGTAATATTCCTTGTTCCATCATTGTGTTCTTTCAGCTACGGTGATCAGACCGAGGTGGCGCGTCAAAATGGGCAGCGGACTGCGGAGACAGCAGAGAGGGGGATCATAACCAAGAGCCCCCAATTATGCCAGAGATCAAAATTACGTTCCGAAATCGTCATTTTTCCCTATGATGAGGTCTCAGGGCCAAACTCGTCTTCTCCTCTCCCATCACGTTAGCTGGCGGCGGTACCTCTCATCCACTTGATGTTCACTCTCTCTACACATCAAGTGGTCTTCATGTTTTTTTTCCAAAAGTCAACTTATCTTTACAAAAGTCGAAATAATATCTAAATGCCAAGGATGTTGCCTTATTGCTTATGTCACTGATCACAGCCGAAATGTATTGTAGACTTTTCTTCTTATGACGTAACATAAGCTATCGAAATGAAACACGAGCATTGAAGCTAATGCTTTCTAAATAAAGATATCAAGATGTTGCTTTTCGATAACTTTTAAAAGTCAACGTGTTCCCATGTCCAAGAGCAGAATGCCTTGTTGAAGTCAACACAACCATGGCCAATGACACCTTCACACTATTCAACTGCATACTTAGTCAAATAGCTACTACTCACCTCGGCCCACCAAACCGAACAAAAAACAACAAATTTATTGAATTTCCAACTACAAGTAAAGATTGCTGGATGAAATTATAACTGCAGGAATCTAATTTCCGGCCATCATTACAATGTGCCGCCACATGCAATGGAACCTAATTAAAACGTTTCCCCGTATCGGAAGAGGATCGATTCCGATGGTCTGTGTACAGTTAAGAGTGAAGGGGAGGAAATAGGGACCATCACAAGTTGCGTGGGATTACGGCTCAGATGAATGCAACGTCTGACTTCAATACTTTCGAGTTGTTCCTCTCTTTTCTTTTTTCACGATGGAGAGAAAACCAGCACACGCTCTTGACGACGGAAACTCGGTGCGGCCGAATTAGTCCAGGACTTTGCTACACGTTGGGTCAGCTCAGCACCGCTGACCGACACAAATAATTATATTGGACGGCGCTAAGTTTCTGTCAACGATTCTATAACAAAAGGTGAAGGAGACGACTTCGTAGAGAACAACAAAGTTGACTCCACCCAAATTACAGAAAACTAATTGAATTTAAGCAACTTGAATAGAGACCCATTCTCCCAAGTAATATCATTTGTAAATTCCATCCACGCCTAATTGAGAAAAAACGTAAGAAACATCGAGGGTTATGGATAGTTCCAGATTTCTGTGAAATTTATACTATGGAGAAAAAGTTTTGATAATTGGTCTTTTGGAATTCGCTATTTCTTAAACCAGGCTAAAACACCCGATCATATGAAATTATCAAACCTCGTGGTCTTGAAGTTTTCGGGATTCAAGAAGAGTTGAAAGGAACATAAACACTTCCAAACGGTCTGCTGATACTTGCAGATTCTTCAATTATATTCTACACTTCTAAGCATCTTGCTAGAAGTCATAAAAGCAGATTATCTGATCATGTAATCTATATGTATCTCTAATCATGGGAGACCACTTCTTATGAGTGTCGAATATAAAAAGCTTAACCCAGATACGAGTTTAAAGTTATGGATTGAACGTGTGGTTTTACTCTAAGTGCTTTGTGAGATGTGTATGGGAGCTAAGAAGACATTTTTTACTGCGCTTCACTAGCACTTTCTAGTCTCAGCTCGTGTGAATATTGTGCACTTGACCTTATCGACACATAGGGATATTTAAATCTCCTAATGCACCGGATATGCTAGGACTGATGACTGCGGAGGCCAAAACGCGAAAAATAACTTTGGCTCCGTACGTGGGAAACCGTATGAACTGCTATGACGGATTGCCGAATGTTGCTCGATTTATCCTTCTCGAAAACAGAACGTAATGGAGAACTTGGCCGACGTCTTTCCACCCATCGGTTGGTTACTTCTGCGTTGATTCATAAGAAGTTGAAGAAGATTGGAAATCAGGCCAACAGGAAGCAGTCAACGCGTTTGGAGTTTACATAGAGTGACCTCAGGCAGAGTCCTTACAACGCGTAGAAAAAATCACGAGTCGCTGTCATGAGGTACCGCATTTCGAAGCGCTTTCGCCTTAAATCGGGTGATTCGATCAGCCTGTGGTCTTAGTCAGCTGAATCGGTCAGATTGGCTGATTCATGCGAAGAGCCTGTGGTCTTCTTCTTCTTCTTCTTCTTCTTCTTCTTCTTCTTCTTCTTCTTCTTCTTCCCTGTGGAGTCCGGCCACTATAAATTCCCCCCTGCCCAACATGCCATACTCAACCCTTCAATTCGATAGTTGTCTGAGTATTCTCCCTTGTTGAAAGGCATGGCCTTCAGATGCTTGTCTCCTCGCCGCCTTACCTACTGTTTCCTCTTCTTACTCCTCGAGGTAGTGGTGATCAACGCCAACGATAATGAGGAAGTCCGGTCTCTGCTCGACAATTCTGAAAACAGGATACGCCATTGCAGGGGAGGCGAGCCAAACAATAGCTGCTGCAAAGGTATTAGCTATGTCCTCCAAAGAGAAAAGTGCCAGGGCACCTGCCGCCGCCTCAACGATATCAGCCACCCCCAGTTGACCCAAAAATGCTATAGCAGTGGGCTGTGCCTGCGTTGTGCAGGTTGCTCCTGCGCCAGTCCTTGAAGCCGGCGATCGATTCTTCGGCGGTTCCTCGCTGTTGAGTGCGATCCTGAAAGAGTTGTCTGCGTCAACCATTCCCCAGTGGCTCCCCATTAGCGTTCTTCAGCTTCGTTGTTCTTATGATTGTACATTTGTTATTGTTATTCTACGTCCTTGCCAATCGGTGCGAGAAGAATTCGCAGTAACTCTACGTCCCTTCTAATATAGATCAGGCCTTTGCAGTGGAAATAATAATAAATAATTTACCGTCGATCCAATTATTAGCAACCTTCAGTTATAAACTCCCGCCGAAGATTTTGCCTTGGTGAGAAATTATTGGGCCTGGAGTTATGGCCGGCCCGATCTGTCGCACGTGCGGAATGACGACGGCGAGGCTGAGTCTGAATAATCCCAGTGGGCGGGACTTGTCCCCTATCCGCGTGCTACACTACGACTCGGCGGTGACGACACCGCGCGGAGAGGATCTCGTCACCGACTTCCGCCAACTGTATCGAGATTCCGGTGGTTTTCTAGTGACTGAATGGCCCTCCCGCGCCTCCCAGGCCCGCTTCCGATGGTCGCCGCCGCCGCCGACGAATCGAGAGAGGACGAAGGATCGCGGCGGAGTTAATGCTGTCAACCCCCCGGCCTTCCCCTCTTTAGATTGGTTCGTCAATCTACTGAAAGTCCTGAATCTGAACGAAATAAGGGTGAGATCGTCATCGTCCTCGCTTTGGGCTGGTTTTTTTTTAATCGTCGTCCGATTCTCTGCGTATGGTAGTTTCTCCTCCGAGACGGTCTATGCGGCCCATCTTCCTACTTTGTCCTTCTGACTAGCGTTTCGTCCTCCCCGGCGCCGGGAACTGAAGCTCTCTGATCTCTTCGATTGAAATCCCTTCTTCTTAGAGGGGCTGATATTCCGGCCGTTTGAGTGAGACCGATTTTTTTAATATCCGGAGCTCCTCCCTGTATTCTTCTGTCCAGGTCTGGAAGATCATCCCCGGGAACTGTGAATTGAGATCAAGTGTAGGAAAGCAATGGAGATCGAAGAGGAATACCCCGCGAAACTTCTCCAAGGTGACAACGGCTACGTGCTCGAAGACGTCCCACACCTTTCTGATTACATTAAGGACCTTCCGGTAAGTGTCGATTTTTTTTTTAAAATCTGACCTTTTTTCATTGTAGCCAGGACGCCTCTGGTATTCTGTTGTTTCTTCTCCTTTTTTCGTCCGACTGCCTTGATTGCTCCGACTCTGCGATTTGGATATGAGCTGATTGTCCCCGAGATTCTTCAAGGAGCTTTTGATCTTGTTGGTGCTATGGTAAACTCTGTGGAAGCACCTGATAGCAACAAAAAGAAATATATGTACTGTGCTCCTTCTGGTTACCAGAGTTTAGAATCGGGCTATGTACTTTCCGTTGTCTCCCCTTTGTGTCTCGTTCTTGAAGTCGAATTTATACACTAAAAAACTGTAGCTTTTATAGCCTTGACAACTATCCTGGGTGGAGTCAAGAAATAGTTTCATCTGATTTTGTTGTTGACAGAGTTTTTTGTGCTTGAGTTTTCTTACCCATTTTTTCTTTGGCAGACATACTCGAACCCATTGCAGAACAATCCAGCTTATTCGGTTGTGAAGTAAGTCCATGAATCATGTGATTACTGTTGACGATTTTGCAATTTTCGTAATGATATTGTATATCTGGATAATTAACAAGTATTATCTTATGAATAGGCAGTACTTTGTTGATTACGACGATAGCGTTCCTCAGAAGGTAAGTCCCTGCTGTCCTTTCAAATCTTGTTACTTTGCTAGTTTGCCATAATTTTTCATGATTTATCTTTTATTCTGTAGATTGTGGTTCACAAGACTAGCCCTAGAGGCACACATTTCAGACGTGCTGGGCCCCGGCAAAAGGTATGTTACATTTAGATAACCATTGCTAAAATCCCAGCTTAATTCAATAATGCTGGTCATTAACTTTTTCCTTGTTCTTAGGTGTACTTTGATTCAGATGAAGTGCGTGCATGCATTGTTACGTGTGGAGGCCTTTGTCCTGGACTTAATACGGTTATTAGGGAGATAGTCTGTGGATTATCCCATATGTATGGTGTACACAGAATTCTCGGGATAGAGGTGAGTTGGCATAGTTTATGGTTTATGCATGCATACACGATAGCCCAGTTTCTCTGGTGTCCCAATGCGTAGCTGATAGTCTCTTATGCAATTGAGATGACTAATGAGTATAATCTTCCCATTCTCCCCAATGCCATTGAACATGCATTCGTCATGGGAATGTGATTGAGATTTTTGATATGGTAGCCATGAAAGACTTATTATCATTAAAAAAAAATGGCATGATACCCATTTGTTGTTTATCCATGAGCGAGATCCAGCAATTGGTTTCCAACCATTGATCTTCCAGAAGCTCGCAGCCACAGATTTTATGTTCATAGATATTGGTCCTCCGCCCTAAAATAAATCAGCGCCTCATCAAATGCCGGCGCCTCCCTGGCATTCTCATGATACATCTTCAACGCCTATCCTTCAGTTTGCTTGTCTTCCTCGTCATTAGAGGTGGCGTCATTTTGCAGAGTATCAAATCATCTTTTCACCCTCTATTACATCAATCTTCTGCTTATCTATTTCTGTCAAATCTTCTGAGCTTATTTAAATGGAATTTTGTGTGCGAGAGCTGATGACAATTATGGGACGCACAGGGAGGCTACAGGGGTTTCTATGCACGTAATACAATTCCTTTAACACCCAAGTCTGTCAATGATATCCATAAGCGTGGGGGCACTATCCTTGGCACTTCACGAGGTGGACATGACACCAAAAAGATTGTTGATAATATTCAAGACCGTGAAATTAACCAGGTAACTGAAAAGTATATGTGTCCCCATTATAACTTTCCTTCTAACCAAATTCTGCCTAGTTAAATACACTACCGAGGTTAAAATCTTGTTATGTCCTTAGGTCTACATTATTGGGGGAGATGGAACGCAGATGGGAGCATCTCTCATTTTCGAGGTAATAGGACTTAAATATTCATCTTTGTGTGGTTTGTTGTCACTCTTTTCTTCATCACTTTTTTATGCAGAGATTTTCCATTAAGAGAACGATTAAGTCCAATTTTTATGATCGAGTAGTTTATTTGATCAATTACATAACAGAATTTTGTACCATGCAGGAAGTTAGAAGGCGTGGCCTAAAGGTTGCTGTTGTTGGGATTCCAAAGACCATAGACAATGACATTGTGGTAATTGTCCCGTAGATCTGCTGTCATGCCCAATTTGTGGGAGCTTCTTCTACTGCCTCTCCTCTTGCATATCATTTTGTTGTAACTGTTTTGTGATGCTAAGATTATGTGCTTTGCAGGTCATTGATAAGTCCTTTGGTTTTGATACTGCTGTTGAAGAGGCACAAAGGGCCATTGGTGCTGCACATGTTGAAGCTGAAAGTTCTGAAAACGGCATTGGTGTTGTGAAGCTAATGGGTCGCTATAGTGGTGTGTATCTTTTTTTGTTGCAGTAGCAGCTAATTTCCAATGTATAGTAACTATGTTTCTTTTGGCCTTGGCTGTGAATACTCCCGTTTCTCGTTTCATTGAACTCCGTGTGTACTGCAAGATATTGAGGCTGACAGCTCCGAATGGAATCAAGCTTCTTTATAAAACTCAGTTTTTCTTTCTATGTTGCAGTTATAAAAACAAAAATGAAAATGAAAAAAGGGATATAGTAGACATTGGAAAGAATGAGGATTTTTTTTTTCTTCTATATGTTACTTTTGTAGTTATCTGGAGGACAGAAACTTCTATTTACATACACCTCAGATGTATCGCATCATGCACCTTAAAAATTCATGGATTCTGTAAACATCAATCCCAGACATAAATTTTGAAAGCTTGTTGGTTGTTTTGTCTGAGCCCCTGTGATTACTCGGTCTTTTTTTATCATTATTCCATAAGTCAATTCGGAACTTTATTCTCTAGAATCTCCACCGGAATTTTGCCACCGAAATTGGTTTACTGTGGGTTTTTTTTTTCAGATTTATTTTGTTGATCATTGAATAGTAGAGAATACTGTGAGTTCAAAGATGAGAGATGGGTTACTTATTCTGTAACATTATCATATTATCCGAAGATATTGCACAAAACTATTTATTGAAATAATACTCAGGCTTGCTCCAATATTTCATTAATCTAGTGAAAATGGAGGACCGTGTTACCAAATTTCTATTGGATGATGAGAGAGTTTTGGGCTTTGAGGTCGTGGAGTTAAATACATTGCACAGTTACCTGATTTTCTTTTCCTCTAATGTGTACTCAGGCTTTATTGCGATGTATGCTACTCTTGCCAGCCGAGATGTGGTATGCTTTACTGCTTAGCTTTCCTCTTGTGTCTCCACTGTTTACTCTGTTACAATAATACATTGCATTTTTTTTCTTATACACAAGATTGTTTTGCTGTGCATCTCTTAGGATTGTTGCTTGATTCCCGAGTCACCTTTTTACCTGGAGGGAGCAGGAGGGCTCTTCGAGTTCATTGAGAAGCGGCTCAAGGAAAATGGCCACATGGTTCTTGTTGTAGCCGAGGGTGCTGGACAGGAGCTCATCGCTGAGAGCATGAGGTCCACGGACTTGCAGGATCCTTCTGGGAACAAGCTTCTTCTTGATGTGGGGTTGTGGTTGTCTCAAAAAATTAAGGTAGCTTCTGAATCCTAATCTGTCTGCAGATTACACATGAACATGAATGGTCTTGTACTTTACTGTCCAAAACTAAATGTAGGTTTTGTTGATTACAGTGTAATGATCATTTTATGTACAAAATCATTTACAGATATATAAATTTAAGCATTCATGAACCTTGCTCAGCAAAAGTTACTGTGTTTTTCTCATATTATAAACATTTGTATTTGTGTTGTGTAGGAACATTTTACAAAGAAACCACAGATGGTCATAAACCTAAAATACATAGGTCGATCCCCTGAAACTCTTTATTATTTGTTTCACTTGGTCATTCGCAATCTGGGTGACATTGTCGGTATATTATGCAGATCCGACGTATATGATTCGCGCTATTCCAAGTAATGCATCTGACAACGTGTACTGCACTCTTCTGGCTCAAAGTGCCGTCCATGGTGCAATGGCAGGATACACAGGCTTCACTTCAGGACTTGTAAATGGAAGGCAAACTTACATTCCATTCTATGTAAGCACAGGATCTAATATTATATTTCATGAAACCTGTTGAAGCTCATGATTGCATGTCATCTTGGCTTTTTAAGTCCTGTGAAGGCTTCACTTTTTCCTGTCTTGAAGCATATTTCAATTTATGATTTCTCGGGACTCAAATGATGCTTGATGAAGCATTTTCCTCATTAGTGAACAAGTTAAACAGTTAGGGTTTGATTACATTCTTTTTTCCTTCTCTTTTAGTAGTCTTCAAGCAGCCTAAAAGGCAGTGCATATTGCTGAAGACCAATTCACGATTCTTGCATTCAGCCTTCGTACTGTTGAGCCTTTTTCAAAAAGGACTCTAATTTTTCGAAAACTTAGATATAACAGTTATTATCGTTTGTTGTGTATAATAACCACAATCTAATGATTGTAAAGTATATATAACCAAGTCAACATCTTGATTTCAGAGATGGTCGTCATAAGTTTCATATATATACTTTTTTTATAATGTATAAATGATGAATTGCTCTCTATTTGTACTAATGAATTTCATGCATGCCTCACGTAAGCCAGGGTCTGATTTATCACATTCACGTTTGTTGGTCTTCGCCCATTCCTTTACATTAGAACCACTGTTATACTTTCACTCAGCAATCATTGCACTATGACCAACCTTAGAAAATGGTACTTTTTTTCTCTTTTGAATAGAAAACCAGGAAGCCCTTTCGTGATCATTTGGTAAATGCACACCTTATTTTGGCGTCCATGATTTGATAATCAAACACCTGTGCATAGCCCTGCGATATATTCTCAGCTGTTACAATTAAATTTTAATATGCAAGTCCGTCTATTTCCCATTGGAATGGCAGGTGCGACCTGATCTTTGCCTTTTCGTTATGTCCTGTACAATTCCTGATCATCTACAGTAACGTTGGAATTAATTAAACTTCCTAAACCCCCAATAGTTGAACAATTTATATTCCTAAATCTTGTTCAGTGAAACGGAACTATGCCTTGGTTTCCAGTTGATTGCCCAGTCATCGCCAATACACGCCCAAACTAGATTCCAATGGCACTGATAGACATAGTAGAGAGACATCTTTGATTCAGCATCAGCCTTTCCATCAAGAACATCTATGAAGCGAAGTTCTGTTCTTCAATTTATACGTCACCAGCTATAAACCCCTTCCAAGGAGGAATAGCATCTCAACCGACCAGATGTTAGAATATACAGTAAATAATTGGATTAATATCTCTTCTTTAACTACCTAAATAAAATTTCAAACTGTCATCTTTACAATTCTATGTTTACTGCTACACTGATCAATATGCGATTATTCGTGACACAATTATTGTCATTTACAGAGGGTGACAGAGAGCAGAAATAAGGTGGTGATTACTGACAGAATGTGGGCGAGGCTGCTGTCCTCCACCAATCAACCGAGTTTTCTCAGCCATGAAGACATTGAGGAAGCAGCGAGGGAGGAAGCACCTTCCACCCCGCAGCAGGATAGTGCCATTGGCCCAGATGGCAATCTCGTGCCCTCAGCGCATCAGTCTGAAAATGGCAATATCTGAGAAGGGAGGACTCATGACTACTAGAATAGCAGGCTTATGTGATTACTTGCAATGAGGCTTTTTGTTTGACTTATTTTATCCTGCTGATGTGAACTTGCTGACTTCTGAGATTGGTGTAATAAAAAGGCGGCAGGAAGGTCAACAATAAGGTACTCAGCATTCTAGCATTCCCACGTTTAGACATTCTTCTTCATTTCCCCCCAAGTGTATGCGTTTCTTTGTGCTATTTTCCTGCAAAAATCTACCGTCTCGATTCTACTGAAAAGCTCCACTGAAAACTTTTTAGCTGAGAGTTGACCTTTTGCATAGGTCAACCGTCTGCCTCAGTTATTCCCATCCATGGAATAACCCATCTGGTTGGCTATGGTGGTGAGAACTCATGTTTCCTAGGTCTTATGAAAGGGGATCAGGTCTTCATTTAGCATGCCATTCTCTCTGGTTAGTCCCACAACAAATTGAGACCTCTCGTTGTGAAGATCTCTATCTCAAAGAAGCACCTCTGGGCGCCTGTGTTCCGACCGAGTTGGCTCAAATCAGTTCTTCCCATTTAAAATCCCACCAAATCAGTTGAATCCAAGCGCAGCAAGTTGTTCTTGGCGATGGAATTTCCATTCCATCCAAGCACACAAGGCATTCACAAACATTAGTACGTATAAATATAACTGATATACATACATGTACCCTGCATGGATATTAGAATAATGTACTACTATATGATGAATAGAGCATGTGCCCAGCGTATGATTTTCATGCCAAAGCTGAAGCAACCATGCATTGATGATTATGGAGGCATAACAGAACATGCAGACTCAAGAACAAGAACAAGAGCAACACTCAAGAAAAAAAATAAAAGATCTTGGCTAGAGCTGCCGTGGAGCTTGATGTGGAAACAGAAGAGGATCAGTAGTACTGTTTGAGGATGAAACGGATCTAGCATAAAAAGAGCAAAAAGCATTAATATAGAATCTTGACCTGGGCATACGATTGTTCACTCGTTTCAGCACAAGTTGCGCAAGATCCTTCTAAAATCTAAATAAGTAATAAAAAAATTCATTTTTCTGTCAGTACTCACTCCCTCGTAGGATGCTGTGTTCAATCAAGCTCACGAGATTATCTTACTCTGAAACTTCTTCAGGCATTGGACACCAGAATAGTCATCAAATCCCTGCAAAAAACAGAAGATCAGCAGCTTGCAGCACAGTCGAAATATAATCATAAGTCAAAGCGTTGAAGCTGAAGCTCCTGAACACTTGATGACATGCCTGAAAACAGTGCATCAAAGTGGTTTCAGCACAAAACTGCACAACCAATCGTTGAGAGCCACGGTGGCAAACCAAGACACAGGCCAAATGAACTGTAGAGTTAACGCTGGAAACGAAAATCTTGACAACATCGGGAGTAAGAAAGAAAAAGGTCACCAATGAATAAACGAAAAGATGACGGAAAAAAAAATTAGAGAAGAGAAAGAGAAGAACTGGGCACGCACAACGGGTTTGAGTTGCGAAGGAAAAAAAATGAAAAGAAACCAAGAAAGTAAAAAAAAAATGAGATCAAATAAATAAATAAATGCATGGGTAAAAGACGAGGAAATGAATGAAACAAAATAAATAAAAACAAGATTACGAAGAGATTAGTGATGCATGAAAGTTTTAATTAGAGGAAAAAGGAACAAGATAACGAAATGGGAAATTAGACGGATTAAAAAAAATTCATCTGGAGCAATAAAGAATGAAAGAGAAAATGACCCACAGCTCAATTGATCACAATCGGAAACAGATTGAAAATTAGAATATTTGTTGATAAATAAGAAGAGGACATGGAGTTTAATATAACGATGATGTCACATTTAAGGGGGAGGCATTCGTCAAATTATATCTGTAGATCTAACATTGATCAATGAAAAAATATTTTAAAAAGCTCATTCTGATTCTTATGCCAAAAGAAAATAAATCAGAAACCCATGATCAATGCAAATCGAATATCTACAGAAAAAATAGTAAAAGACATGGATCAACGGTCAACGCTTTTTCTGACCATCACTAGACAACCGTAGTTCAGTCTAGACTGGCTGTCTCCAACAGATGCCCAAAATAGAGTCCCAAGGAGAATGGGGTTAGATCCCATTAATATGATCGAAATAATCATATGAAACATCTTACAACCGGCAGAAAGTTTGGTGGAGCTGAATCTGAGCTAATAATGCTCTGATGCGGTCAAAATCACTCTGAAAGGTGTGATGAAAGGGACCCAGTGCGGCGCTTGAGGATCTGAACGCGCGATAGAACGATCACCGAACTTTGCTGCGTCACCACAAAGATCCCACCTTCGCAGCTGCACGCACCGTCATAAAATTATCCTCGTCGATAATCTTCTTCTTTTTCACTCATGAATATCCTTTCAGAGCCAGACCACTCCCAAACAGGTGTCTTCTAAACGGGCCTGACATGGCTGCAAAATTGCTGGGCAGACATCAACGTGTCGTGTGATCGGACATCCAGAACAGGTAAGCCTCGTCACTTCGCCTGCTTCGTGCCCTCCGCCTGCTCTCCGACAAGGGCAGCAGGGACGGCCCCGGCTCCGGCGGCCACGTTCTCCTCCGCACTCTCTCTAAACCATGCAAAGCTCCCAACTTTCCGACACCCCGATGCGCTGTCGCCCGTCTCCCACCCTCACGCCCCCCCTCTCTCTCCTCCTATAAGAGTTCCTCCGCCATCCATTTCACTCCCCTGTTCTCCACCTCGCCGTCGCTGGTTGAACAGAAGGGAAAGAGAAAGAGAGAAAGAGAGAGAGAGAGCCAGGAGAGGGAAATGGCGGAGCAGCAGAGGAACATCCAGCAAAGGATGTCCGAGTCGGGAAGCCCAGCGACCCGGCAGACGGTGAAGTTTCTCACGGCGGCGAGCATCGGCACGGCCCTGCTGCTGCTGTCGGGGCTCACCATGACGGGGACCGTGGTCTGCCTGGTCCTGGCCACGCCGGCGCTGGTGCTGTTCAGCCCCATCCTCGTGCCGGCGGGGATAGTCATCGCCATGGCTACCGCCGGGTTCTTCCTCTCCGGCGGGTTCGGCGTGGCGGCGATGTCCGCACTCGCCTGGATCTATAACTACGTGACCGGGAAGCACCCACCGGGCGCCGACCAGCTCGACTCCGCGCGCATGAAGCTGATGAGCACCGCGCGGGACGTAAAGGAGCGCGCCAAGGAGTACGGCCACTTCGTCCAGAACAAGGCCCACGAGGTCACCAGCCACACCCCCGCTACCGCCGCCGCCTCCTAAGAGAGAGAAACCACAGAACCTTCCTCTCTCTCTCTCTCTCTCTCTCTCCTGTCACTGCCTCTACCACTTTACCAGTAATAATACCCGACTTTCATGCAGAAGCCCATGAACGCGTTTTATTCGGCAAGCAGAAGTCCTTACTTCAAATGACGAAGAAAAATACCAAGGCATTTAAATGTATGCCATATGAACGACGCACCGCATGTCGACGATCCCGAGCATTCAAGTTTTAAAAAAGATAAAAAAAAGATAAAAACTTGCGTGAAAGAAACCCCAATGATGTTGATTCAGTGGAAGCCTCCGAAATGCTGCTGGCCCATGCTGGGGAAGCCCCCACCTGGGCCTCTCCCTCCCCCGTAAGCCGACGCAGGTGGTCTCTTCTCCTTGTCCTCAGATCCGTCAGAAAGCCCACCGACGACCCCAACATCTGACAGAGACACCTTCTTGGCTGCGCATCACAATCGGGCGGCAGAAGCAAAATGAGATGCGAAAGGCAAAACATTCGGAGAGATCAAGCATGCACCTAGCAAGTGGAATTATGAGAAGATCATGACGATGATGAATTAGGGCATCCAATGAACTGGGGATCCTCTCAAACGCGTGGAATTTCTCTGTAGTTTAGATTTACAGGCCCGTCGTCAATCTTAGTAGATAGATGCCTCTCTCGAGATCCTCCTGCTTACTCTTCTTGCCCACGAGATCATGCACTACTCCCAAGTGGTGGTGATGTGCAGACATGAAAGAAAATGAGGAAGAAGATGCTTACGTGCTGTCAGATTAAGATCAATAAGGCCACGACTCAGTGAATCAGCCCATATACCGGATTTCACTTGAAAAGCTTCCTTCTTGGGGCCAAGATTAACGTTTCCAGCGGTACTGTGCCCAGAATTCGATGAATCAGTATGCGAGGTGAAGTCGCCAAAAATGTCAGGTCCTTCAAATGTGTTCAACGACACTGCTGCAAAAGGATCGGAACTAGAAGCTGGTGGCACTGTCACGGGGGTCCCCTTCCCACCAGGAACGCCTAAATCTGCTGCAGCAAATAGGTCAACGTTTGGTGAAGATGAAGTAGGAGCCCTGGTCTGGTTTCCAAATAGATCAATGGGATCCTGCAGCGAGAAAAATGAAATATTGCATAAAAGGTCAGCAAAGAGAGAGAAATGAGGGCTGAAGTCATATAATAACATATGTAGATCCTAAAGTGGATAGAGAAAGATTCGCAGCAATGAAATCTGGCAATTTCCTCTCTAGCGGTTTTTAAATTTTAGTTGAATATTTTGAATCACTCATTCCATTTTTGAACTGTTTCAGGATGAGTCAAGATCAAAAAATGAAGCATGTCAAAACACACAAACACATGCGCGCACGCATCAATCGATTCAGAATGAAATCTACTGGCATTTTCAATCAATTCTATTCTTAAAAACCCTTCCTGCAAATGCAATAAATGTTTGGATGATACCATTAAGGATAGGAATGAAGATGATTCGATGAGAAGGAATTTTCAACACTTTTTCTGAGGATGCAGTTTGGAGAATACTAGAGGAAGATAAGGGGCGAGGCGAGAGCAAACTCTATCCAAACACTATTCCAAAAATCAGAAAAAATAGGTGTGTATCCGACCAGAAAATTTGGGGCATTATCTCGCGCAGTAAATGAAAATTTGAAGCTCGGAATTGTAACAGAAGGAGAATTACACAGATGGGAGGGACTAATCAGAAACAAAAGTAAATATATAAAGTTCTTTACTCATGCAAAGTAGTCTCTAACAATGAGTTACAATAAATTCGACATAAAGATGCATAATTTATAAATATCATCTCTTCTACTTCTAAGAGTTCAGGGCTCGACATTTGATCTCCATAACGCATAATGTTTCTATCACAACTAAAGTGTCACGAGCCAAAAATTCTGATTTCGCGGATTACACCAGGTGTGAAGTTTTCTGACATTGGAGGTCAGGAAGTCTACGATCCTGTCAATCTGCTAACAACAAAAAGATTCCGGTTTGGATGTTGTCATGGATTTTCTTTTCACAATGTGAGAGAATTTTGTGCGAGAAAGGAAGCTGGACTTTTCCTTCTATATCGAATTGGACTCCATGGATGAAATGATAAACTACAGAGAAGAATTGAAAAGATAATTTCGCTCATAGAGTCTAACGGTGCATGAAAAACAGAAGAGGCAACTAGAAGAGGATTGAAAGTGAAGTACAAGAGGAAAATATAGAAGATTGTATGCTTCCTCACCCCAAAATTATGAGGATTTGGAGGAAAATAATCCAAAATGGCATTCCTATCCCGCTGTTTATCATCTTTTGCGTCTCTTTGGGACAGAAAATACCCCCTAAAGTGACCAGCCTGAGAACACTTGAAGATGGGCATTTGAGGTGAAAGAAGCAGGTGACAGACTGGGCTTTCGTTTTGGCCTTTGAACCAAACATTTACTAGAAGCAGATACGACTAGAAGACACAAGTATCTGACAAGCATATGTACGTTACCCTTGTATGGGATGGATAGAAGGTTTGTACGGGAACTCTTTCGAGTAGGGGGATGGGGAGGAACGTAGGGATGAGAGTAGTTGTTGTGTAACTAAATGAAAATTTCAAGTTCCCTTCTCAGATATAAAAATAATACTCTTTTGATTCAAACTTTTCCAAAAAATATGATTCTAGAACTCTAAATTATTTCCATTCACTGAATCTCCCACCTCACACGTGTATCTTGTCCCTTGCCTAATCAACAGTGATAAGGGGAAAAGAGAAAATAAATTTGACAAGACGAAATAAAGATTTTCCTCGTTGACACTATGCCAGGGAAAAAATGGTATGTCACAAGGTAGGATTTAATAGCTGACCTGTTCCTTGAAAACTGCTGATGCTTCTGTACGAGGTGTGGCTGACACAAAGGTTGCATCTGCGAAGAGATCAACATCATCTGAAGCACTAGTGCTTGACGTCGTTTCTCTTGATACTGTTGCTGGTGCATCCATCAGGTCACCTATTAAACTATCTCCAAAAAGATCCACTTGTTTAAAGCTTGTGGAAGCTGATTCTGTAAGTGAAAACACCCATTTTTTTACAAAAATCAACAAAAATACATCAGATCAGACGTTTTTACAATAGGTCTATGCCACATAATTTTAAAGAAAGAGCAAGAAAATTTAATCTTAGATGACCAGGAGATCCTAGGAATGTCATAAAGAGTAGAAGCCTTGAAAACAGATGCACCAATTTCGTGGTCCAACACATGGTTTCAAATGGAAACAACTAGATCAAAAGATGCACAATGAGGACATGAGTGCAACGTAAGTGGACTACTGCAGAACACGCAAGTGGACGACAGTCAGAAGATTCATCAGTTGTGACGCATGGCCTTGTGAGATTTAATTAATCCTGTATCGCTACGACTATGCAAGATTCCCAGACTTTGATTATTTCTGACTTTCAGGAATCTCTTATGGACACCCTGTTTCAGTTATGTATTTTCAACCCTGAGGTAGTCAATCATCTGCTATCAGGCGTACTATTTTAGTTAATAATCATGATCTTCTCGGACGGAATTGCATGGTTTACTCAACATAAGCAAGTTATGAAGCCAGTATCTATAATCTGGCCATATAATAGAAAGAATGTAATGAAAATGCATAGAAATAAACTAAAGAATGAAAAACCCTGACTACAGATCTTTCCATTCCTTGGTTACAAGTGATGGTAAATGTACATACCAGAAATAGAAGATCCTCGAGGGTCAAAATCATCAAAATCATCAGCTTCGGTGTTTACTTGAGCACTTGAACTTTTGGAAATGCCATGCGTTGCCGATGGCTTTTTTGAAGAATCCCTGAAAAAAGAAAATTCGCGCACCCAGGATTGGCAAAATATGAATATCATAATCGTAGCATCAAATAAACATTCGATATACCAAAAAAGATTAAAATCCTGATACAATAGACGAAGAGCTGGTAAAAGGACAAAAGTTCGCCCATCTTTTTGTGGACGTCTGGTTAGCAGTCTTGTTGCAACTATCAGCTGCTCAGGTTACAATGATGGGATAAATAATGAACACAAAACATCCAAAATTTTACCAAGAAGTCATCTTTATTATATGTATTGTCATGTCAGCCAAGGTTACGACCAGGTCGTCTCGGTACAGCTTGAGCAGGTTATTCATAGACTTTTAAGTGGCATGCTTAAAGTTAATGTTTTCAAATATATTTTCTGGGTATAAAAACGCTGAATATGAAATTGTTGTCTGGATCCAACAAAGATGTTGGAGAGCTGAGATCGATTTCTGTAAACGACCCAGAAGGCATTTTGAATGGCTGAGATCAATTTCTTCCAGCTAGGTCCGGTACGAGCAAGCATAACTACAAAACCACATATCTAGAAATGTATGTAGTGGATGCACCAAATGAATATTGATATAACAGAGTCAATATGAGCAAAGAAACAAGTGAATAAGCGAATATCATGTGAAACTAATCAGAATTGCAGCACAAAATATTCGGGTTAGGATTCCAGCTTTGTGGCAGACTGAGAAACTTAACACAAGTGATGGACATTAAGAACCAAATTCTAGCTAATAAGATGATAATGGACCATCTCAACACCATGTCAACTTGAAGCATATCAATCCACCTCTCATGAATTGGACTGATACAGGTTCAACACTCAGGCTTCAGGGGCCTTTCCTAACTGTAGGGATAATGGAAAAAAGAAGATAAAAAAAAGTAATTAAAATGAAAGAAAGAAAAAGAATCCTTCCACCGCAGCCTTTTGCCATCCCATCTGACTGCCAATACTTTCTTCTTTTCCTTTTTCCCTTTTTTATCCTTCCACGAAACTAGGGCCCCAAAAACCTGAGGCAGAATGGAGATCGACTATCGAGGAGTCAGGAATGGGGGTGAGGAGGAGGGCCTATTAGAATGTTATCTGTTTTGGTCATTAGCAAATCAGTATCTATATGATTATAAGTCCGCAATGCTGGTCACATCACAGTGACGCATAGTCATTCACGATTTACATGTCAATGGAGTTGGTTTCATTGTGAGTCAGCACTAAATCAAGCCAAGTCACCCAGCAATATCCCAAGGGGAAACAGACTACAGAGCTTAAGCAAACACACGGCAAGGAAGGTGGACTTCTAACTTTTGACTTTGGTTATACGAACTCAGAAATAAGCAATTTTTCAGCATAACACTAATTAAAACAAACGATCAAAAAAAGAGGGTAGACAAGAAAATGGTACAGAGTCAACCTGCTCTGCCTGGTCATTCCCTTCGATTTTATTCCATCACCCACACCAGAGTATTTTTCTTGGAATTTTTCATAATCATCTTTCTGGCCATTTTTCCAATTGGCTTCATCTCCATATCGATCCTTGTCTTTGTAGCCAGCACTAAAAACCTCATCCTCCTTTGCACCACCTAGGCCATCATACTGGTCACTCCGCTGGAAGTTGCTGCTACCATACGAAGATGAACTTGACTTGTAACTGATGCCAGATGAAGACAATCCAACATACCTGCATATGGTACCATCATGAGAGAAAGCAATGATTCACCAGCTTCACTATAGTCACTAGGTGGTGATAAACTTTGCGGAAAACGAATAAAATGAATCGGGTATAACGAAAGTTCATGAAGTGGTCAGAACACACTTGTCTCGGTTTGCAGCAGCTTTATTCCTGATTGCTTGCAACTTCTCCTTGTCATTTAGAAGGCCCAATATAGTTTCCACCTTCTTTCTAACGTTAATCCCGACATCTTTCCCGTTTGGCTCAACGTATTCAAAACTAGAAAGTGACTTCACAAATAGAGGGGATGCAAGGAGTGATAGTAAATGTTAAATAAAGAGTTTGATCAGCGAAAACATTTTAAGATCAAAAATGATCTTCCAAACATAGAAACATACAGAGACTTGAAAGCTGTGCTCTAAAATGTCATCAACTGCACGTTCAGAGCCATTGGCGAGCAAGTACTCAATAACAGACAAGGCCTGAAATGAAAATTCCGCTATTAGAATGAAGAGAAAAAACTGACATAAAGCAACCAAAAAAAATTCACAAGAAAAAGTTTTAAAATGGTTTCTTTAACAACAGGAAAAATACCAGGGAAATTTACCTTATACACATGCCGCCAGTTTGGTCCAGTGTCTGTCAACCTCGTCCAAAGAACATTCATGACCATCTGGCATTCGGTACTTCGAGAAGAACATACATTTTAGCAAGAAGAAGAAGAAGTGACGAGGTTAACAAGAAGATAGGGAAGCAAGATACAACAAGAGAATTGACTAGGAGCAGACAGAAGTACAATTTTTTCGTAGCCTGGGAGATTTCTGATAAAGCTGACCCATGAGGACCCCATGGTTCATCATTGGTTGCATCAAGAACCTAACATTTTGAAAGGAAAATTTGTGAGATAAAAGCATAACCAACATTCATTTCCAGTATATTTCCCCATATCTTGTGAGTCCAAAGGAAATGCAGCTCATTAAAATCACAAATTTTAAATAAACAGCAACTAATCATTTTCTGATTCTAGAGCAATGCGACCAACAACAAGATATGTAGGTCAAAATGACAAGAAGCTAACGCTTGTCTGTGTTCCAGAAGTCATGTATAGGCTAAAATGGATAATTACTGGAAAAGAGTGCAATGACAAACGACTGCTCAGAACGGTGAAGGGAGAAATAAAGGACACTTCAACTTGTCTAAAAAGAAGAGGGACTCTGTGAGGCACCCAACATCCACGTTGTTTCGAGTACCAAGATTTGGTTCAAAAAGGAAGGGCCGTTGATCAGTGGACTTAAATGTGGGACTATCAATACCAAACTCGATGCCGGTATTCACTTGATATTAGTGTCAATTACGACCACAAGAAAGGGAAACCCTCGGTTAAATCCCACACAGAAAAGTTAATACACAATAAAACCAGCTACCATGCAAATTGTGTGACGCCCCTCGCATGGACGAATGAGGTCCTGTGCACAGGAACTCACCGCCAGCATGAGGCCGTGCGGTTGCATGTGTGGGCATGTGCACAACAGCACGATGTGCCACAGTGTGGCACATAGTGAGCAGCAACTGCCACAGACGAGAGTGTCTCTTCGTCATGAGTGGGGGTGGTTATGGTCATGGTTACATAATCTGCCAGTGTGACCAGCACCATGCAAACATTCAAATTTAAAAGAAAAAATGTGCATCTTTATCTCGTCTTCCCAGTGTCGCACTAATCATAGAATATATTAAATATAACTGAACACATTCCTTTTTTTTTGGCATGGTGACAATCTAGATTCTGAAGAAATTAAAGCTTGATTTACTGTGCAGGACACCTGAAGATATTGAAATATCCAACCGCCTGTAAAAGGAGACTACTTTTATCGTTGAAACTACTGAGCCGTAAGACCTGATTAATTTTTAGTGACCTCAGAGGTTAGTGAGAAGTGACCTGCCCAAGGGAATGGGGAGTCTGTAATTGCTCTGGCAATACTTTATTTAGGGAGAGACTGTAGGAAGGAGGGAGTTCACCCTATTCCCTCTTATATGTGGGCGTAATGCGAGAATTGCCATTCCTGGGGAAATGTGATTTCCACCGAAGAGGAAATGGCAAAAGTAATCTCGAGATTGAATTCTCACCCAGTTCTAATCCTCCAGAATACATGTACATGTCTCCGTGCTGCCTCACCGACCTGAGCAGGAATATGGATACATGTACAGCTTGATGTGCTCCTAGTCACGGAATGGGCGTATTTTGCATCGCATAGAAATAAATGAAAACCTCACATGCTGAACTGAGAATCAACCAAAGCACAACGATCTCCGTAAAGAAATTACCAATGACTAAAATGAGCATCCTCACCTTCTGTTCGATCTCTGGCACCTTGAGGACTTTCAAATTGACCTCTCTCTTTCTGCAAAATAAAAAGATAATCAGATGGTATCCAGATTTCTCTGCCGCCAATCTCCAGTCGCGAAATCAATGCGTATAAAAAAAAAACCCTGCGCTGAGGGAACCCACATCTCCCGAACGGCCTGATCCAGAACCTTCATGAAATCCATGACGGCAGCCTCAGAATCTGCAGATCGAAGATGAAGAACACATACACCCAAAGAAAATTAGACCCCCGGATACCCGATACACGAGAAGATGCAGGGAATTTTCCCAGGGCCAACTTTTTTCTCCCCTTGGTACGCACCTGCGCGACGGATCTGTGTTACCCACCGTCTTCCGAGCTCCAAAGCTCCGGTTCTTCCCCAGTACACGAATAGAGAGCAGTATCTTTGCCTCGGTTTTCCGCATCAGGCGATAGCATCTCCGGAGGTCCATCGGACGGCTGCCATAGCTCAATAATCTCCAATCCCCGATGCATCGGACGGCAATTATGCCTCAACTATCTCCTCTCCCCCCAGCCCTACAATCTTAACGGGTCTGATCTGGGACACCGCGAGAGGTGGGCGAGTGGACACCAAGTGGGGCCCGCCAACGCATGCAGGGCACGATGTTGTGCCCTTTATTTGCGTCGGTCTGATGAGACAACCCTCCAACTAGCTCACGTGACCGAACCGGGCCGGGCCGGGCCGGGCTCAAAGAAATGCCCGAGTATACCAGGCCGGTTCAGGCGGGTAGATTAAACATTATCCTCGACTACTCGTAGCATGCTTCTAAAGAGCCCACTGGGCTTGCACACATGCACGCCACTATTGGACCCATTCCAGGTCCCGGTCCATATCTTGGGAGCCCAATTTTCGGCCCCACTGTCTTGGCCTGAACGCAAAAAAGCCACGTGTCACACGATCGAACACACATGTAATCCTGCATTTCGTGTTCCACTGGTTTGACTTTGGACACACGTCGCATCGACATATCCTTGTCATTACTATTCTTGCTGTGGTTTTATAATGAGTAGCAATATGACTTGTTAGGTATCTTATTATTATTATTACTATAAATAGGAAGAATAAGTCCAGTATTTATTAAACTAAATGTATAATAAAAAACCAGTTGAAATTAATAATGTAACAAAAATGGCATCCCCCAAGTCCATAAATCTATTTCACACCATTATACAGTGGATGATGTGTGAACCGTCGTGGCAATCATCTGCTCGCGGTGCGTTGGCACGGAGCTGGCGGTAAGGCCGGAGCTGACGGCTTGATTTATTTTATGGGCAAGTCCACGGTCGGAAAGGATTAAATACAGAACTCAGTGATGTTGACTTGAACATGACAGGTGGACCTCGTGATTCAACGGCGACTTTTCTCCGGCCTAGGAGAGTCTACGCCGTGGCGCACAACGCCCTACATCCGCTCTCAAACAGAACACTGCCGTTACTTCCTTCCACTCGTGTGTTAAAGAATAGACGCAGGCGCTGATGGACCAGCTGGCCCAAGGGGGGACACGGACCTTGGAATAGAATCAGCTCTCATTGGCGCCTCCGTAGGCCGCCCACGAGGGAATAGTTGACCGGGCAGCGCCGCCAGTCCGGGCAAAGGCACGAGCTCGCACGTTTAAAAAACACATTAAGTCAGAAGCCGCCCTTCGCAAACTCGCACGTGACACAGAAACGCACTCTCGATCCCCTCCCCGAAGAGGTTATTACTACAAGGCGAGATATTGAAACCTCGACTCGTTCTCCCTCGCGGGAGATCAGTCAACGCTGAGGGGAGGAGGCCAGCTCCGCCATTTCCTACAACCGAGAATAGAGTCAAAGGATGGATTTGCGAGCGGCAGAGACGCGTAGAGTCGCTATTCGCTGCGAGGACGGATCCACGTGCGCTTGTTCACTTCCACAAGCCACCTTCAGGGATCCGGAGAGAACAAGCCATATCTAGAGAGAGAGAGAGAGAGGGAGAGAGTTCATCTGCCGTTAACACTGGGTAGGTGGTGTCAAGAGGAAGTAAGCATGAGCTGTGAGAATCCTAGGCTCGGTTTCCGTCTATTCAAACGTAACTTCAATCATGCGATCGTACACATCTTCCGGATAAGCCATGGCGCTAGTTTAGATCCACCCCACCCCCCCCCCCCACAATGTCGTCATATAGTGGGAAAAGTCAGCGAAGGAAATGCCGCGAGTGAAGGAAGAGAACGGTCAACCTTGTGTCTAGACGTCCAGTCATTTCGAAGTAAATGGTCTTTGGCTGGAGCTCTGGGCTTCTGTGTCCACTTGCCTTTGATTTTCCTCTCGCAGTGAAAGCCAGGCCGTATTCCTCCTCCCATCTTTTTACACTAGCGTTGACCCGCCGCTACTCCAAGCAGCTGCGGCGTGCCCTGCATGTAGAAACCTCAACGTCGCCTTCCGAGAGACACAAACGAGGATGAATTCCAACGGATATATGCAGTTTTTCCTCTGATCTCGCGTCAATCCATCCCAACGTAGAAAACTCCCTAGCTTGCTGCACTCACAGATTTTAAGGATACGACCCGGATATTTTTAGAGGAATTTAGCTAGGGAATTCGCGGGCATAACGTGAAGCGGTGGGAACTTAGGCATTTAAATAAGCCCATGATATGAATCGGCCAGCGGTCGTCTTGACGTGTCGCACAGAGACGAAAACAGGTCCTCCTTCGCCCTCCCGTTCTCGGGCGCCCCCGCCTGATCCCGCTAATACCATTTATATACAGAGAGTTGTCTATTAAAAAATAGCCGGTGGAGGGAAGCCGCTACCTTTCGTATACATCTGTACGTCATCGCGCTTGCCCTGAGCCGTCGAGCTTTACAGACTGGGTATATCTTATGGATAATTTTCTAATGTTTGTGGACAGACGAAGACAGTCGATTCTTGTATTTATATCGCGGCTGTTCTTCGAAGGTTCTTCGAAATTGATACTCTGACGGGTTCAAATCGCCAGTGTAGCCTTCTCATGGCGGACGGCTTGGGGGGGTTGGGGAGAGAGAAATTATTGAGGCTGAGGAACGGCCGTGTGGGGAGAAGAACCAGGAACATGAACAGTGGGTTCGTTCAGAGAAAAATGCAAGAGAGGGAATCTTCCCGTTTGAAAATGGCTGGCGTGGGCCACCCTCGCCGGGGCTTCGCTCGTCCTCACCCTCCACCGCCCCATGCAAATTTCGTGATCCTTCCTCAGAAAGGCAGAAAAGTTGAGCAGACTTCCGGGGCGCAGATGGCGATCGTACCCATGTTCGTGTTTAATAGAGAGGAAAAAAGAAAGAAACAAACAAACAAGGAAGAAGAGGACGAAATGAACAGGAATTGGAAGCCTAAATCGGCGGAAACACAAGTTTAACTACGATCTTCTATACAAGTATACAGGTACAAGATGGTAACCTGCTACGGATTGAAGGGAGGAAATTAGGAAAAAGAAAGAAAATTAGCCATGGCCGGAGAAGCTCTGTAGAGATTTCTCCACCACTCTCCCTTTTGTTGTCGTTCCTCCGTCGTCTGGGATCGTTAGAAGCCACCCCGCCCGCTCGCCCATCTAGTCCAAGAGGCTGTACCCTCCGGGGGGGCAGAGCAAGTCCACCGACTCCAGTCCAAGGTCCATGAGAAAGGCGTCAATCCCTCCTCCACCATTGCCGGGCCACGAGACGTAGCTGTTGCTGTTCTCCGTGGAGAGAGAAGAGGAGCCTGCGGATATGTCCTGGGATGGCGAGAAGGCGTAAGCGGCGGCGCTGCCGCCGCAGCTCGAGAGGTCGGCGTGCGCCAGCGTCGTGAAGGATCCCGAGTCCGGCACGAGTTTGCTGGAGTCAAACCCAAGACCGGCGTCCACTGATGTCAATGTAGATGAAGAGCTGTTCTCGTTGGACATGGAGAAGGATCCGAAGCCGTAGTTCTTGGAGGACATAGAGAAGGAGCCGAAGCCGTAGTTCTCGGACTTCACGAGGGGCATGGCGCGAGGGAGGGGAGGCGGGGAAGGGGTCTGACGGATCAGGCTATCGTTTCTGTTGGTGATGGAGTAGACGTCAGCCTGCCCCGCCTGCATCTTCTTCTTCAACTTGGTGTTCCAGTAGTTCTTCACATCGTTGTCTGTTCTTCCGGGAAGGTGCGAGGCAATGACGGACCACCTTGAGCAGACCACAAGCAGAACAATTTTAGTGCGATAAAACCAGAGGAGGGCTCACATCTCTCAAGAACAAGGAAGAACAGGGAGGAGGGAAGTCACCTGCTGCCTATGGTCTTGAAGAGAGAGCATATGACATTGTCTTCCTCCTCAGAGAAGCCACCATGCTTGATTCCAGGGCGGAGGTAGTTGAGCCATCTCAGACGGCAGCTCTTGCCGCAGCGCTTGAGGCCTGGTGCAGGAAAGTAATGAAACAAAATTTAGATTCGAGAAAGTATATTGGGGAATATTTCCGTTCTCATGACGAATAATTCCGGGTATTCCGCCGGCGATCTTCGTGTCAAGAAAAAACACGATATTTCGATTGAAAAAGTTAGAAGGATTTGGTGTGGAAATTTGTCAAACGATCGGGATGAAACATTGTCGAGACCGACTTGGGGGTCTAGATTGAGAGAAAGGAAAAGGGGAGATGGAAAATCGAAGACGCAAGTCGTCACAATTTCTCCGATCCCTGATTTCTCTGCTCTCTACTGAACAAGGAGAAGCCCGAGGGAAAGAACACAGAAGGGAAGGAAGAGAGCAGGGTCTGAAAGACTCAAAACCGAATGCCGTTGAGAAAAAAGGCGAAAATTTTAAAGGAATAGGCCATCGTCGCCACGGATGGAGATGAAAGGAGCACAATAAAAGAGTTATCGACACAAGCAAGGAAGGCTCTTTAATCTGACAATGAAAGAAATTAAGACAACGAAGCTCGGGAGGACGACATTGGGGTAAAAAGGAGTGGGGGATGGAGAGAAGGCTTCTGAAGCAGGAAAAAACGTTTGCGGAGCAGGAGGAGGAGACCTGCTCTCTGAGGCAGTGCAATCCAGTTGCCACCGGTGCCATGATTCTCCACGTAATTCTTCAGGGCTGCATCCTCTTCGGGACACCACGGACCTCTCTTCACACTCGCTTTGTCACAGCAAGGCGCTCTCCCCATCACCTCTGCAGACCCCACGAAACCGACGGTGGAGAGGAGGAAGAGGAGGAGGCACGCTGCCGCAGGGAGACTACGCCTCGAGGAGCAAATTACCCAGCTGCTGCCGCCTCTACCTTTTAAAGAAAACGTGGGTCGCTACCGAGGCGCAATTGCTTGACCTTGTACGTCGTCTCTGGATTCCTCCAGACAGCATTTGTCTATAATCAGATATCGCCCCTCCTTTGACCCCCGCTAAACGTCAAGGCGGCCCTGCTAGCCTCCGCCTCCCTGCGAGTCGTCTACAGACAGACCGGCTCAACCCCGGGTTCTCATCGGGCCTGCATTTCTTGGTTCTGTCCCCGTAATTGCTCGTCATCTCCTCTCTCTCTCTCTCTCTCTCCCCCTATCTCCCTTCTTTCCCTCTCTAGGTACCAAGTCAACGCTGTGAAGTGAACGGTGGTAAATATATGGTTTTGAGCACGGGATATTCCCGGCTCGTGCGCAAACACCAAACCTCGTGTGTTGCCTTAATCAGGCGTTTCCAAGTCAAAGGGGATAACGGAGGAGAGAGACGGGACGTCGCTAGTCGCCATGAGAGTGATCGCCCCCTTGCTTCTTCCTCTCCAGTTCGAGCGGCGACCAATCCTTCGGGTGGGTAGGAGGGTTCTGTGCAAACTTCCCCCATGCATCAAAGGCTCATCAGGACGCGCCCATAGGGTTAAAGAGAGAGAAAGAGACAGAAAGAGATAGAAAGAGATAGAAAGAGAGAGCAAGAGAGAGAGAGAGAGAATATTGCGGCCGACGCGGGAAGCGGGGACCATGGAGGGAGACAACGCGGAGTAGCAGACTTGTTCCGTTCACGCCGGGGGGGGGGGAGACAGAGACACGAGAACCGCCGTCCTTACCGGGGGTGGGGGGGAGGGGGGAGGGGGGGCGCTCTTGCCTCATCTGCCTTTACAGGTGACCGGTCAAACCACAAAACTCGCTGTTTTCATCCCATTGACACTGTCGCCCATCTCCCAGACGACGCGAGTTTAACTTCTACCATAACCCGCTTACCCTTTCCGTCTGACTCTGCAAAAAGACTGGAGGGGTGACGGGACGGGTCCCCCATTCACGTCGTTCTCATGCTGCGTAGGTTATCGCTCCTCTCTCTCTCTCTCTCTCTCTCTCTCTCTACCCGCATCAATCGTTATCCATTCGGCAGACATGAACAGCTCTCCTGTATAAGGAAGAAGTCTCAAACAGAGTTCGGAAAAAGATCGTCGGAGTCCCCCAGACTGGTTCTGTGATAACAGCAAACCCGTCGGCGAGATGGATGCATGCATGAAGCCACTCCTATGAGAAGCCCTCAGACCTCCACTGCCATCAGGTACCAGGCAGCGGCGGCAGATCTTAGAGGATGACGATGACCTCTTTCCCTCAGAGTTCCCTCTATCCGACACTGAACGAACGCATCAAGAGCCTGTCGGCAGTATCTGGACCCTGGGTCGTTTACCCATATAAAATAAACGCGTCTGAGCGAAACTTACAATCCTGGTTGACAAATGAACCCAGTTGACCTTACATGGAGCGGTTTCACAAGCTCCATGGGTTCAATAACTTAACTCTATTTGTCCAGCCTCGTTGCTACATTTGTTCCGTATTTTTATTTTTTTCTCTGACTTGTTCAATATTTTAGACAGGGTCTCGATATGACGTGGCTCCGTTTATTTCCGGGAAATCCGAGTTCACATTCGTCCTCTGCTAGACGCTGCGGTTAGATTAAAAAAAATAAAAATCCCAGAAAGAGAGAAGTTCTCAGAAAGTCCAAGTGGATTCTGGAGAGCACCCCACTCTCTGAGGCACTCCCCCACAACGACATTGTTCATCAACAGATGAGAGGAAAGAGACGTCAGAGAGAGAAACAAGAAGCGAAAACTGCATTTTTTTTCCGTGGATATAAATGAAATACGTTGAAAGAGAGTTCTGTACCACTTGTCCAACTCGTCTTGTTTTCTGATTTTTTTGAAGCGCCAATCATACTCGTATCCATCAAAAGGCCGGACTTTGGGGATTTGGACTTTCCTTCTTACAATGACGTTGTTAGGCACCCACCACGGGGGAAGTCGGCTTGTTAGGTGAGGTGGGAGCCTTCGTCAAATCCTTAGGCTTGTTGTCTCTCGTAACGTGGCAGCCTCCCGGAGGACTTGACACGCTTCTCGTTGCCATTGGGGTTCTAGCATTGGAGGGCTGCGCGCGTGTTTCTCATTTCCTTCAGCATGGGGAGGGAGGGAGGGTTGTTTACGGGCATTTTCTTTGGCCCCATGCGGAGTGCTGTGAGGGTCGCAGAAGAAATTCTTCCCCTGTGAAATATATTATAGTTTAATCTTTTTAAAAAACAAGGCGATCATGAAATGGCAGTTCACAGTGAGTAAAAAATGGAAGCAATGCGTTCACTTTCACATCGGGAATGGTATTTTGAGTTCCGTACTTAGCCGAGATTAGAGCTCATTTGACGAACCCAGTTTTTTCTTTAGCAAGGGAATGGTTTGAACTGCCGAACAAAAAGTCATAACCCGTATGCGTTGGAGGCAAACCGGGTCAACCCGCTGTAGGCATTCTGGAAAGAGCATAAGGGTTGCTTAGTCTAGAGCAATGAGACGGAGACGCTTTGTGGGTTTCAAGGCTGAAGAATTCTCCTATATCTCACTGCTTGGCTTCCTGATCTGCCGGTTCTCTCTCTCTCTCTCTCGCACTACGTAGTTTTCAAAGGGAAGAGGAGTAGTCGTATTTAAATTGCACCAACGCTAGTTCTCTGCGGTCTCCTCGAGACCCACATCAGAAACTTAAGATTTTCTGAACTCTAGTCTCTGCACAATGTCTGAGCTATCGATGATCTTCTCTGGTTAGTGATAATCCCCAAAGTTTCTGCAAGCAACTTGGTCACATCATCAATATTCGGCCAGCTCACCCGCCGCCGAAGGCAGACCGGGTCGGCGAATCTTCAATGGGCACTACTAAAATGCGGCCGCAGCAGTCTGGCCTTCGTCCTAGGAATATCTGTCGAACAATCCCTGGAGCCGTGTAAAGTCAACCAGGGATACGAACTCGCCTCATCGAAAATGGGCCTGCGGAGAGGAACCTCGAAGAAATGTCTAAATCCGCCGAGTGGCGTCTTCTGGGTGATGGCGATCGCTGTGCCGCAACAGCGGAAGGACCGCGTGGACTGTGGCTGTCCCTCCGCCGTGGTCACCGTCCTCTGTTAGCTGTCCGACGACGACCCCGAGATCACCAACCTCGAAACGCACACATCTACTCCCCCATCTTTTTCTTCTTACTCTTCTCCGTTGGCCGGTTATATGGGCCGAGATAAGATTCCTCCGCCAGTCTAAAGTTCCTCAGAAGGGCTCGTCCTCGAGGATCTTCTGTCGCTCACTACAAAGCTTCGCCTATCTATTTGCATCTCTGTTTATCTGGTTCTCTCTCTCTCTCTCTATGCACATCCATCCATCTGCTACACATCTATCTATCTATCCACGTGTTTCGCCCAATCATTTGGTTCCTTCCGCTTACTAATGAGCCATCCTCTATCTCTCTCCCTTTCTCTCTCTCTCTCTCTGTCTCTCTCTCAACACTGATTCTGTTTCCCACTCTAAACAGGACACGGTCTGATAGAATTTAATGATAAAGTGAGGATCAGTTGAGGAGCCAATAGACTGAATCCAGATTCGGACGGCCCATTCTTTGGGATTTTGGGCCATAGTTTCTTTCCGGTCATCTTATGGCCTGTTCTTACTGGGCTGTGGCCGAATTAGAAATTTAGGCCATCATTCAATGGGCCCATATAGGTCTTTTTATTATTTGTGGCCATATTATGACCCAATGGGCTGTAAACGACGTCGAAGGTCTGGAATAACATGTGGGCCCCAATTGAGGCCCATCCAGGCGAACCATCCTCCTGACAGCTCACCGGCCAACGGAGCCTGGGGCCCACAATAATTGACAGTTTTAATACTTGAAAAAATCCGATTTTTTTTTTTTATTTGTCCAAAGGAAGCTCTCTTCGGAGGGGGGGTTCTGTCTCGCAACGCTCTCCCCGCCGAGGAGGAACGACGCAGGTCGTGGGAGGAAGGCAGAGGGAGAAACAATGAGCGTGATTGACATCCTGACGCGGGTCGACGCGATCTGCAAGAAGTACGACAAATACGATGTCGAAAAACAGAGGGATCTCAATGTCTCTGGCGACGATGCCTTTGCCCGCCTCTTCACTGACGTTGAGAACGATATCGAAGCCGCCCTCCAGGTAAGGGTCTACTACTACCGTTCTTAGGGGATCTGCTGCGCGCCTCACATTCCCATCTTCCCCCCCTGTTCTTGCCTACTTTGCCTTACATTGGTCACCTTTTCTGCGCGCTAATTTAGCTTCCAATTCTGGTCCGTCACTTAAGAAAGCAGATCAGGCATCCAAGGAGAAAAACCGGGCATCTGTTGTTGCGTTGAACGCCGAGATCCGGCGGACCAAGGCCCGCTTGCTCGAGGAGGTCCCCAAGTTGCAAAGGCTTGCCCTTAAAAAGGTTGGCATTACTTTCAGCAGCATTTTCCCACATTGTTTGGTATAATGTTGAGATGAAGGGCATGAGGATATCCAAGAATGTGTTACATGTTGTGATGCTTAATTTTATTCTTCTCTTAGCTATTACATTTTCCCTAGTCATCGCTTCCTTCTGCTCTTGGGCGTAGACACATTGGAGCAGGGACCTAACTTTGATCCTAGTACCATTATCTTCCTCTAGGGAATTTTTTGTGTATAAAACTATGAATCGAAAAAAAATTCTGCTTATTTAAGATGAAAATATCATACCCTTGATTGAATTTCAAAATCATAATTGCATGTCCTGTCTGACCCTTCAATGTGGAACAATGTTATTTGTTGAATCATAATTGCTGTATGCATTTCTATTCTTTATTTATTAACTACCATTTTCTTTCAACAACATTGAAGCTTACTCTTTCTTTTTGCTTGGTGGACCGTCTTCCTTACACAATCTAGATTTCATGCACCGCTTAAGTTGCGAGGATCTTGTTTCTCTGAGTTTTTGATTTCTTGGTAGCTCATTTTGACTCCGACCAGAACGGAGGTTTCGATTACCTTTAAGGATGTTACTCGACCTTTGTTTTTTAATGCTAAACATGTTGTTTGTGATGATCTGCTACATCATATGCGGTTATGGGTCCTTGGCCGGATAAATCATACTTTACTTCAACTTGTCTATGGCTTTCCTGGACATCTTACAAATCCTTTAATTTCCATCCTTTTGAAACCACTGTGATTCGTTCAACTAGATTTCTTATCAATATTATTCCCCTGAACTCATCGGTCTGTGTTTCATAGCCTAGGATTCGGTTGGAATAAACCATTATGCATGGATTCAACATAGCAGATCTATTGTGCTACTCTCTTGTATGTGGTCTTGATCATTGCTTATAATGATGATATGTCGGTTAAACTTTATCATACTAAAAGATGATGCCCGAGGTCAGAAGATAGAAAAGGACTGCGCCAACGAAGGAAGAGGATGTAGATGTTGAATTATTGGTCCAATTCTTCTCGCTCGAGATGTCTCCACACAGTAAATGGTCACTTGGATAGGAATCTTGGTAGCGGGTATAGAGAAAAAATATGTATTCTTGTTTGGTTCCTAAAGCTTATTGTAGTTTACTGTGATATGTCTTTTTTAGCATGGTGTATGAGGTCCACAGTAATGTGTAATGATTTTTAGGTGGTGGGAATTCCAAAAGAAGAGCTAGCTGCACGCAATGATTTAGTCCTCGCTCTTCCGGAAAGGATTCAAGCGATACCAGATGGCACTGCGACTGCCGCAAAAAAAACTAGTAGCTCAACTGTTTCTCGCATGGGCTTGAAAATTGACTCAACATCAGGTAATTGTTTTCGAAACTTTGAATTTTCCTTAAAAACGAAAATGTAAACTGAATGCATTAGTTTCTATTTTCTTATCAAGTTTTTTTGCCATTGTGTTTCAATTGAAGGACATATATTCTCTTTCATTCTCGATTTTCTGGCTAACATGTTCAGAATTGAATTATATTAATGAATTGATTATTTTGTATAAGATTCTTAGATAGCACGTTCAAAAAAATTAAACATAACCACTTTGTTCTATTGTCTTGGATTCTTTTCCTTATCTAAGTCGGTTGATGCTTGCAACAATTGAATGAGAAACTATTATTTGTCCGTGAGGACTGAAGGATGCATTCTGACTTCTGTGCTTATTGGTGGGCACTGTTCATTTTTTTGCCATGCATTTGCAGGAGTCTGAAAGGGTTGTGAAGCTTTACGTAGTGATGTGAGCATTTCAATCACCAATTTCTGACATAGCCAATCCCATTACTGGAACATCGTCATTGAGCATACCTTTTGTTGAGGAATCATCTTCATTGGGGAATTTTTTTGAACCAAAATAATTGTTGTGGCATCCCTTGGTTTTAATTATCCGAAATCTTGGTGTGGTCGGTACTCAAAATTCGTGTAAATGGAAGATCCACCAAGAAACTTTGGAGCTAAACTAATATGAATGGAGTCAGTAGGTGGATGGGTAAGACTGTGCATGTTATAACAAGTCAGTCGACAGATTATCAATTCTTCCATGACCAGTGGAGCATCAGAAAAAGAGTGGAAAGACGTGGAGCTCTGCAATAAGAATACTGCTTTCCTTCATGACCCGTAAGTTTGAAAACAAAACTAATAAGGGGTGCGAAATTATAAATTAGAGCCACTTGGGTCATTGGATACCTTAGGACTCAGTTTACATTTATTCTTCAGTACATGAACGCTTACAATGATGGAAAATGTTTTGAAGTAGTTTTTAGTCATTGGTTCCTCAGTAGAAATGCATGTAATCGGTTTTTTCTTCATTAACTATCTGATATGTTCGTGTGTTTTAAGGACTTCATATGATATTTTTCCAAAGAATCATCTTCATAATTTTTATAAGTACATTATAATATTTTTGTTCATATGCTATCTTTATTTAACATTGATTTGGGAAGTGGCTGTCCCAAATCGATTTTTAGCGCTACAAGTTGGTCTATGTCCGGATTAGGTATTGTTTAAAAGCTCCTCATCTTTACTTGGCCTATGTTCTATCTGATATTTGAATCTATACTTGATTACAGACAGTTCACCTATGAAGCAGACAGTGAATAGCTTTGAGTCGCCCAAAGTGGAGAGAACTTTTCTGCATACGCACTTGTTTTTCATGTGCCTCGTCCTAGAATGTGATCTGTTGTTATACCTCCATATGTGGACTTTAATTCAGTGTTGTTGCATGCGTAATGTCATCAATAAAATATTTGGAAACTGCACGATTAGACTGAATCATTTGTTCAATCTTGATATAGTTTCGCCATAAAGTCTGCCCCAAATGTGTTTGAGAGTGGTCAATTCGAATATCGATGCTTTGGAACGAGACATTAATGTAGAGCACATTGGATTTAACTTTTCCCCTCCAATATATTGCAGATGGTCGGTTTGAGAGTGAGTACTTTGAGCAAACAGAACAGTCAAGTCAATTCAGACAAGAATATGAAATGCGCAAAATAAAACAGGCAAGTATTATTTAAAAGGATTGTACATGACTATATTGCATGTTGTGGAATATCCAATCGCATTTCATTTCTCCCCCTCATATTTAGATTGCTCTGTGCGATTAACACATAAGTCCAGTGAAATATAAAAGCCGAAAAAGAAATGGTTCCCTAAGGATTGCATCTTTATATATGTCACTATAATTATAAGGGAAATGAAAAGAGAGTAGCTCGAGAACAAATCTACCTTCTTTTCAGTCTAGGCCATACAAATGGTGGATTTCCATTCCTAGTATATATTATAAAGTTTTTTTGTTTTAGAATATGATGATTAAATATTCTCTACCTTGGACACTTTTAAAAATCAGCAAAGCATGCCCAGAAGTCATTCGCCCCTGCTAGAGGTTAAACCAAACCAAAGGAATCCTCAATAAACTCCGCATAATAGTTACAATTTCTGTAATAAATATTGCTCTGGCGCTTGCCATATCATATATCTCCTATTCCGTATTCCCTCTTTCCACTGTACCGTTGTCCTCAGGTGTTGTGCACGGATAGTTTAGTCTTCCTTGATACCCTATTCTAGGGTCTGCTCGGTTGTAGGAAGTTCCTCTCATGAACAGCTCCCAGAATTAGGTTTTCGTGAAAATCCTTATTGTTCGTCAATGTTTGTCTACATATTGTCTTCAGTCCCCCTTATTGAGCGACGGAGATGCTGGGTCAGTTTCAGCAATCTTCATGAGGCCAACTATTTCTGCAGTGGGGGAGAGCATAAGTCCAGTGACAAAATTCATTTCCTCTCTTGCAGAACACTCGAGTTTGAGATGAAAAAATCAGGAATAATTCAAAGAACTGAAAAAGAGGAGAGATAAGGTGTGTAATAAACATTAAAATTTTGTAGCTGTGATGTTTTTTGTGGTACAGACTGGTTTCCAACTCTTTAAGGACTAAAGGAATCCGTTGATCACTCTATTCTTTTCCTAATGTAACTTGCTCTACTCTTGGTCGTGTTCTGGAAAGAAATCCATGGTTCAAAGCAAGTTGGATCCAACTTGTCATTTGCATACTAGTTTTTGGTTGTATGCTCTGAGCTTCAATGCCCTTGGCTACGCTTGGTTTATTAGACAACCAAGTCAGGTACTGTTGTTTGAAGCAATAGGGGAAGCAAAGAGCATCTGTTCATTCGAGTCAAATTAACGTAACAGGAAATCAAAAGCATTTGTTCTGGGAGAAAGTTTCCCTAATAAATATGAGTTAAATTAATTGTAACATTTTCTTCGTAAATAAGAATTTATTTTAGGTAGTTTTAGTTGTTAATGGTGTTTCTCATAAGAAAAGGCAATCCTCTGTTTACAGGACCAAGGTTTAGATGCTATTGCAGAAGGACTGGACACCCTGAAAAATATGGCTCATGACATGAATGAGGTTAGTTTTTTGTGGTATGCTGTTCATTGTGGAGTCAAATGATAACCCTACTCCTCTTCACTGTCTTTTTTTCAGGAACTGGACAGACAAGTTCCTTTGATGGACGAGATTGACACCAAGGTCATTTTTTTCCTTTTCTCCTTGTCTTTTTTTTTTCTTTTATCATGTTTTCAACTATGAACATAGAATTCGTAGAAAAAATTGTGCAGTCAGATTGTAATGATTGTTTTTCTTGCAGGTGGATAAGGCAGCTTCTGATCTAAAGAATACCAATGTCAGACTTAAAGAGACTGTTAACCAGGTACCAAATCAGTAAAAAAAGGCTCCAAATTACAATTGTAACATCTTTTGGCGTGTTCTAATAATTAAAACTCTCTTTTCCAGCTAAGATCCAGTCGCAACTTTTGCATCGACATTATACTGTTGTGTATTATTCTGGGAATCGCCGCATATCTGTACAAGTAAGTTATGGCTTGACTTTGCCTTATTTTTAATGAGTTTTGTTTGAAAAGGTAGATGTCATATGTACATCTATTGAATTAGTCACACTGGAGTTCCATCTTCATCTTCGCTCTTGAGTTGCAGACAGAACATTTCACAATAGAAATAATTAGTAACGGACAAGGAGCATAATAATATTGAAAATCTCCATATTTTTTCAAGTAGGATGTTACAGATTTTGTGCTTATCATTTTTGGTTTTCTGAACTGCATATCAGTGCGCGACCATATTTCTTTTATTTTTTTGCACCATATCCATAACCCCCCAGTAATTCTGCCCATAAACTAATTCAAAGCAAAACAGATGTTGTATTTTTTGTCATCTGTAAGTGGGTGCGACAACATTGGACAAGAAAGGCAGTGAGGGTTCGAATTTCAGAGAGATTTAGATAGAAATGAAGATTTCAACTAGAGTTCTTTCTTCGCACCATATTTAACTTTCTGTGAATTGGAGATCTAAGAGACAACGGATGATCCATGAGTAAAAATATCCCCCATGTATCTACTTTGATTTTTGTACTTGATCACTTCCTGCCAAAGTCCATCTCCTCCGGAAATGAAAGATCCCCACATCAATTGCCAGGGCGCTTGCTTCACTCTATACATTACTCTTATCGAGCTGAATATCTCAAATAATTTCCTTTATACATTTCTCCCCAATTGTTGCTTGGCACAATCCATCTTCTGACCTCAACCTCCTAAGCCATTTCCTTATAGCCTATTTGTCAAGGTCCCTTCTTTTCCACTGCCCAAGCCCCCGTTTCATTTCATTTTCAGACATTGAAGGGTGGTGAGTTGCAGAGTTAAAAGTTCAACCTCATCCAGGGTATCTCTCTGGCATGGCTTCCTTATGTAGGATTACTCTGAGAACACCTAGAAATATAGTAGGAAATATTTACCCCATTCCCATAAAATGGGAGGAGCACAATTTCTTCAGTCTAGAAAATTGTAAAGTATTAAACACAATGATGATTCTATTGCAAAGTCTTATACTAGTTTCAAGTTGCTTAAATTATTTGCTAAATCTATGAACATGCGAGCAATGACATCCTAACGAATATGACTGTCCCAAAATCATACAACGATGACATTATGGAGAGCATTCTTGTCACTTTTCAGCAAGTTGTTGTGGTTCCGGTTCCAGTACTTTTTAGGTACTATGGCCTACAGATTCCTGTACAGGAACCAAGTTGAGATTAACAGTCCTTAACGCCGTCAAATCATCTAGGTTTTTTCTGGCCTGATCAACATGGTGTCACATTCCCACTCTGTCCACGTCCATATTCTTCATCTACTTTGCGGAATCTGATTCCCTGCGTTGGTGTATGTGGGCTTAGCCATATTCTGTCCCGGGGATTTCTTTCTGTCTTCATCATAACTGCCCTCTTCCTCATTTATAATGTTCAGATCGCTGTCTAACCCAAGCTCTACGATGGTTAAAGTCTACATCATCGTAGGCTTTGCCCTTGTTCCTTGCAAAAGTCAACTGCCCCCAACGCCACCCTGAACCCAACCATCTTTACGACTCCTGCACGTTATGCGGGTATCTATAGAGATAGATAGAGAGAGAGAGCAAACTGTGTTGACGGCTACACCGTTTCTGCTCATACCCGCCTGCGTGTTTTTTATTTTCTCTTGGTGTGTTGACGGCGTCGTTGACCGTTGTCCGTGACGTTATCTCTCGCAGTGTTCTGAGAAAATGAGGCGGCCGGGCTTCTCTTCACATCTTCCATCCGCCGACGCGTTCTTGGGGAGGCCCTACGAATCTACGCTGTACGTTTGCCGCCTCTTCTTATCCGGTTTTTCGTTTACCTATGTTGGCGTTGTTTCCTATTGAACCCTACTTGTCGGCGGTCTATCTGCCCCGTTGTTCTGTCTGTGCTCCTGTTATGTACTCGCGGCATGCTTTTACCTGCGAAACACTTCGCAACTTGTGTTCCTTTTCCGGCCCCTCACCTACTCTCAGCTGCTTTCTTACTGGTTTCAGCCATGACTGCACAACCCGAGGCTATCTTCGGGTTTACCAGCTTCATCTTTCGACTAGATCGAAAATAATTAAAACCCACCTTAAAGCCGCCTATTTTTTTTGGGTTAATTAATTGCTTTGATCTCTCTGAACGGGGGCGTGATATTTTCTTTTAGGATAATAGTACACTCAAAGGTATAGTAAAGATCTTTAACGATCCAATGGTAGTGAATTCGTGAAGATCATTAAAAAATACATGAATTATAAATAGATCCAACTAGATTAATACTCTTGAATGCACGTATATATGCTGATATGATTGAATTAAAAAAATGACACCCAGAAAAATAGGAAACTAATATATTAAAAACGCCCTAGAAAATCATCTCTTTCAAGGGTTGAATATACCGAAAATGAGAAACCCATGATGAACATAACAATCGACTAACTTTTCTGAATCTTTGATGTCACTATTCTCAAATGGTCCATAACACGATGAGAAAAACGGTGAGGTATTACGGCAAAGGCTTGATGGGTCGGATCGTTTTCCCAAAAGGAGTCTTCATCCTGACGTGGGGGATGTCAACATCAGAGATAAAAAATTGCTCAAGTGTGTACTTACTCATTGGGCTTTATCTCCTGAGGCCGTGCGCTAATCAGATAGGCTGACCCGAGTCAAGCCTGTAACTTGGCGTTCCTTTCATACACGATGGGCCGTAGATCGAAGTCGCTCAAGTCTTCGTCGTCCATTGGCCAAAATAAAATAAAATAAAAGTAATAAAGAAAGGAATTACTGAGAATACGGAGTTTAATTGCCGCCCACGGCGGTCAGAGGCCACGGCGACCATCCTTAGTGACGTTGGATTAGATTGATGGAACTCGATCCTAACCCTAATTATTCGTCGCTTTGTGCAGGCCGGCGGGGTGTCATGACGAGGGAGGAGACGTATCGGCCGGGAAGAAAAGATATGTCGAGACAGTCGTCATTATCGTGGAGATTGAAAGAAATGCGCTGACTCGATTGCGTGTGGGTCAACGTGGACCTCCAGAGTTAATGGGATAGGACAAAACAGTCGTTTTTTTTTTTACTTCTTTCGATAAAAAAAATCAGTAGAGAAGATCGTCATGAACTGGATGGGACCCAACTAAACCTTACTTCGATTACTGGTGCCTCTCTCTCTCTCTCTCTATATATATATATGTATATACATGTATATATATCTCTCTCACACACTCTCTCTCTCCGATACAATTAGTCAGTAAGTATCAGTCGAGCTAGGGATCTCGATGAGATATGCGAAGAAACAGAGGGACTCCCCCTATTGACGACACGCGGCGTTCACCTCTCGGCGACAGAAGCTCCACCCTCTTCTCACGTTCACCCTGCGCCGTGACACCTCCGACGGCAGTGATGGCGACGGACATGTCAACGGGTACACCCACTTGGCGACGATAAATAGCATATCAACGTCTCTAGTGGCCGGCAGCAGCATCCTGCCCTGATCCCGGTGCTCAATCCACCCTCTGGCCATCGTTACGTCACCGCGCCACCTATCGGCCCTCTCGATTGACTTTCCGACCGGAGAACTGCAGGAGGAGACGTGGGTCAACGCCGAACTGTCTGCGACGGCGCCTCCACAGTCGTGGAGGAGGTGGAGAGAGAGCCTCTTGATATCCAATCCCTTCGCCCGCGGGCCCCACCGTGTACTAAATGTACGCTTCTATCCCGTGAGAGCCGTCACGGGAAGAAGCCCCTCCGCCGTCGGTCGAACTCTACGGCCGTACGTTCCCCAGCCATATGGGAGAAGCTTCTTTCTCATCAAGATCATATTTTTTTCCTTTTTTTTTTAAAACTGCGCAGGAAGGCGGCGAGACTGCACCGACCCCCATCACTCCAGGCTTGTCGCTTAGCCATCAACTGCTCTCGGGACCTGCAAGTACGGCTGCCGTCCTCTCCGTCGGGTCCCCGCAGATTCAACACATCGAAATCATGACGGCTACAGGCAGAGCCTGCCGCCGAGGGAGGCCTCCGCGCCACCGGCGACAACATGCCTGCAGAGAAGAATGGACAAGAGCAGGAAGAGAGGGGATACCTCGTATCTTCAAACCGAGAAAATACAATTTTTTGTAGAATAATGTTTTACATCAGAGAAATTCACAGCACGAGGCTTCGATGTAGAAGTAAATGATAGTTTGTAGAAAGCTTATGTACAAGCTGAATGGCTGCTTCCTGCTTCGGCTGCAACCTTCTCTACACATGAATCAGCCGCCATCGAAGGCCTTGCAAGCATCCGACGCCAGTGAATCCCCCAAAATTAAGCAACCGAGATTCCCTGGAACCCTTCCAGAATGTACAACATGCAGAGATCAAATGCGTTGATGTGGGTCGCTCTGTAGACGAGGCTCTCAGCAGGTTCGAGGCCCGCCCGTTCACTTCAACAGCTCCGAGACCCAGTCGACATCAGGCCCCACAACCGCCGCTGCCCCGTCATGATCATCTTTCATTTGCTTCCCCATGAAGTTTTCCTTGCTCAGCTTTTCGTAGAGCTTGGCCCTCAAGTTCCTCCCGGACTCTACCCGCTCCTTGGGCTCTTCCCATACATCTAAAAATCCGCCGCCGTTGCCCATGGGTGTGTTGGTCGGAGTCGCCGGAAGGCTGCAGAAACCCGGCCGCACGTTGACACCCTGCGGAGAGACCATCCCGCCAACCTGCAGACCACAGGAAGCCGGCACGGACATTGCCTTGCTCAACTGCAACTGCCGCAGAGAAGCCAACACCTCGTTCACGGGAGACCCCACCGTGAGCGAGACACGACGAAGGGACGGCCCACTTGGCGACAGAGGCGGCGAGTCGGATGGTGGAGTCATGCCCGGTGACGAGGAAAACATGTTTTGCGTGACGTAGGCGTCGAAGGCGTGATATCGAAGGGGGGAGTCGTCGTACGAGTCGGAGGCGGCAGGTGTCTTGGGGCTCTGCTGCTGTTGCGTCTGAGGAAGAATCCGCAACTGCTCCGGAGTGTGAGCGAAAAAGCAAACACGGCGGCGACAATTCACCCCATCCTTGCAGGGCTGCGTGCGGTACCTCGCCGGGTGGAGCCAACACTCGAAGACCCCATGAGAAAACTCACAGGCGTCCCCCCTCTTGCAGCTCCCCTTGCGGAAATCGGGGCAAGCGGTGCCCGAGTAATGGAACTTCCGCGGATCCCGCCGCCTCGCCTTCTCCCCCGGATGAGCGTACGGGCACTCGGTCCAGTCATGGGACCGGCCGCGCGCGCACCGCCGCACCTTGAACTCGTACATCCGAAACTCATCGCACGAGTACGCATCCACCGGCGAGTCCACCGCCTCCGACTCCTCCCCCCCTTCATCCGACAGGTACCCCTCGTTCGCAGTAGGGAGGAGCAGGACACTGTTCATCCCCCCACCTTCTCCGTAGAGGTACGAGGAGAACTCACCTGCGCCGCCGCCGGCGCCATTACCGCAGGAGAAGCCGCTTCCCGGCCGGAGATCGCACGCAGGCCATGCCGGGATCCTGATCGCCGGCGTGGGACTGATCCCCTCTCCGAGCATCATCTTGCTGCTGCTCTGTCGTCCTCGACCGCCTCTTCTGGAATGGTGGTTCCTGCCTAGGTAACGCTATTATATACCTGGACACTGAAGGTCAAGAGGCGGTAGCGACGTGGGTCGGCTTAAGTTAACCATGGTCGGCCTCCTCTGGTTAAGAATTAAAGTTGCAACCCGCGGTATCCTGCGGCGCTTGGACGTCAGAGGCGGTACAAAATAGGAAAGATCACGCCACCGGCGGGAATGTTGACCCGAAACAGCCCCACGCCGACGGTTTCCGTAGCTCTGCTGGTTTTCTCGGGAAAACTCCAGAAGGTCTCTCCTCTTCCGGGCCCGGCCCATCTCCAGTCTGCTCCACGAGATGAACGGGCCCGCAAAAACGACTGGGGCCCACCCATAACGGCCGCACTTAATTCGCACATTAAGCGTCGACCAATAATTTCGTATTTACTCGCGCTGATAATTCCGCTTAATGACGGGTCCGTACGCTTCTTCTTTTTTTCATCAACTCTGATTGTGGGCCTTACGGTGCAAATGGGCCGGCGATTCAGGAGCCCATTTCTTCCGGGCCCCGAATCGGATCCTTAACGGGCACCACTGGACCGCGTACGGTCTCCGCGAATGGTTTTCTTTGAGCGTGCAAATCGTTGGGATTTGGCGCCATTCGCGTTGCTCCGCCGAGTCGGTACGACTCGGATCGTACTGGGTCCCACTGTACGGCCCAGGAAGACGGTGTGTCGGCCCGGTCTTATCTTATTCCTCGTCGTCTTTCTTTTCCATTTAATCACTAATTTGTCCGGCGTGTACGGTTTGGATTATTTATATTATTTAACTCCGTATTTCTGTTGATATTGTTTGAGTTCCCTTCGTGGCCCATGTCGAGGGAAATTGGGCCTCGAAGGGAGGTTCCAGGCCAGGAGAGACAGCCCATTTTGATCTGTTTGGGCCATTTGGAGATGGACCGAGACGCCAAAAAGAAGGATCTGGAGAGGAACTTCCTTCCACCTCGTCTCCTCCTGCTTCCGGGGCGGCGCTCCCGTTCTTCTTGGCTTTCATTCTCAGAGGCGTAAGCTGGAATGATTCTCCGCAGAGTCCTTTTCAGTACGAGGGAAGGAAAAATCCAAGAGGCGGTCACAAAGGAGCAGCGCAGGTCTGATGGATGCAATTAGATTTGAGTTGAATGTTCAGATATTTCAAAATGTTTCTCCCTGTGATTTCTGGTTTAGCCACCTAAAAGAATGGGTTCTTCTTCATGTAGGGATCCCGTACAGAAGTGAACTCCCCCGGCGTCCTAGTCGGGGGCCATGGCGCAAGGTGGACATGACATCTCATGGCTAAACTACGGGATGAATCCGTCTCTCGCCCACGTGTCCCACCCGCCGCTGTCTCATGCTTTCTCTCAACCCCCCCATCTGCACCCGACGGCACCGCCTCCTGGGATCGCCGTCGACGCCGCTGGGTATCCCGCTTCCTTGGACCGCCACTATCTTCGCCATCCCCCCAATCTGGCTGTCCACGTCAAGACTGGGCAGCAGAAGATCCACACTCTGTTCGTCTCTGGGCTGCCGGACGACGTGAAGCCCCGGGAGATTCATAACCTTTTCCGTCGCCGCCCCGGATTCGAGTCATGCCAACTCAAGTACACCGGCCGCGGCGACCAGGTTGGGGGGGGTCTTTTCATCTCTGTCTCTCTTCTTCATTTCTCTTTTTCAAGAAGCCCGTCCGTTGAACCTGATTGCGCATTAGGGCATTGTCCCAGTGTGGCACTCCAGGGTTCTACGCAAGCCCGGAGTCTAGGGATCCACGTATACTCTGGTTTCATCGCCGTTGGAAATGAAGAGATATATCCGTGGGTCTTTTCTCCAATCGATTGTTCAACTAAGGACGTTCAGCGGCACGATAACTACTGTGCAGCGCTGTTGATTTATTTTTTTCCGCTAATTTTTGTTGTTCTTGCTGTGGCTCATTTCACGTCCTTGTATCTGGGGCAGGTTGTCGCTTTTGTCACATTTTTCAACCATCAGACTGCAATGGCAGCAATGACCACGTTAAATGTAAGACAAGACTTCTGGACCTTGCGCACTCAGCTACCCAAGTTAACACGGATTACTTTGATCATACGACTGCATAGTATGTTGAATTATTCCCTTGGTTGATACTAACTACTGGCGATAGTCCTTTCCAGGGAGAAATATTTGATCCACAGTCGGGAACTAGGCTACATATTGAACTGGCAAGATCAAATTCGCGGACCAAACACGCTAATGGTACGGAAGTATTGATATTTGTGAATATATATCAATATGCATACATATTGTATCCAGGGGCTAAATCAATATGGAAGTCAGTTCCGTACTTTTGCAAATGTAAATTCGTGTGTGATCCACAATTCAAATTGTTCCTCAGGGGGTGGAGCATATACGGTAACAGACAGAAGAGTCAGGGTTTTGAATGGCGATCATGAGACTTCAAGCAATGATGGTGATTAACTTTCTGACATTAATCGTCTTCATCCCTGTATAGCTACATGCATTCGTTTTCTTCGTAAATTTTCTCGTTGAGTGGCACATTTTAATTTATTTTTTATCTGGGCTTCGGCTCTTGTGTGCCTTGTGGTCCACTTTGCAACATTTATGGCTCACTTGTGCATGCTTTGGCAAATTTTATTTCACATACAGGAGACAGTGGATCTGACGAACTGTTGGCTACCAACAGTGATAATTCTGGTAACAGGGGTGGTTTTCCTGCCTTGCCAAGGTTCAGATGAATTTCAGAGTACACTTGTTAAATTCCATATTTTTAGGTATTATCGCATTAGATTGGACGCTTAGAAAACCGCATCCGTGTTGATCATTATTTTTGGTATCCTGTAATGTTGATATAACCTTTGTTGCTTTTTGTGTTTCAGCAGTGATGACACTGACCACGCTGATAAGACGCCCTCTGCAACTAAAGTGAGTACTTGTTTACTTCTTTTTCACTAATGTGTTGTCGAATAAACAATCTAAATTTTTAATCAGCGCATTTAGTCCACTTTTTTTGCTTTTTTCGTAAACCCGGTCTTGGAATTGTGTTAGAGTTGACAGTTAACATGAAAAAAGGAGTCTCAATGCCAAACGGAAGTATATACTACTTCTACAGAACCGGTACATTATTAAAAGGTGAAACCTATGCATGCAATAAACGGAAAAACATCCGTTATCACCTTGATTTTCATGTGTTATACATTTGAAAAAGGTGTGTTTGATGGGTAGGTTTGGAACCGTTATATCTAGTAATTTGCTCATGTTACGTGGACTTTGTGTGATTGGTCACAAATATGACCTTGCATGCTCTTATAGGTAAGGCTTTTCATATGCTCTTAATATTGTTAAGGCTTATGATTTTGATTATAGATAAACCACCTGGTACGTGGAGGAATGCCAGAAACATTGTACATGTTTTGATCTTTTAGGCAATTAAGTTAGTTGATTTGCTGACCAATTGTTTTATCAGCACTCTCAGAACTCATTGACGAGGGATTCCCATTATCCAAGAAACAAATAAAAAGCATCCATAGTTAATGTACGCCCAGATCATTCTTCCCCAGCATGGATTCTTGTCAAGCCTTTCATGATGGATGCACTTGTCAATGTAGATGCATTTGGATTCTTTTTACGGGGTGTGGGTCGACATGTACTTACTGGTTCAATAGGCACCCACATTGGCACCATATGACTGAGCCTTTGGGGGACAAGCCCAATCAGTGTAAGCCTGGATCAATAAACCTGGGTCTTGTGTTTCATGAGAGTTGTCTTGAAATGGTTATTGCCGGGAGATCAGGATCCACTGGTAATCTTCATTAATAGATTTATTTATTTATAGTGGTTGGTAATTCCCTCTCCTCAGGGATGTTGGTGTCTGTTTCCGTATTATAATTTGTCTGGTATTTGGTGTAATCACGTTTGATATATTTATGCCGTTTTCCTTTGTCAGTTAAGATAACATGCATTATATTTATGCCTCTCTCTCTCTCTCTCTCTCTCTCTAGAGGAGACACTATAATCTTTTCTCAACGGAGTTTCATGATAGAGAATTAAAAGGGTCTCATATGCAGCATGGATAGAAGGTCTTCAAGATATCCCTAAAAATATATGAAATTCCTTTAATGTCTTTAATGTGAAACTCCTTATTTTTTTTACACAAGTTTTTTTTTCTTTCTCTGTGATCTAAATGCATGTCCAATCTGGAATCATGCTGCCTGGTGCAGGAGCGTTTGGAAGAACATTCAACTGGAGAAATCCTACCTTGCTCTACATTATTTGTTGCTAATTTAGATTCAACCTGCACTGAAGAGGAATTGAAACAATTTTTTTCTCAGTAAGTTTGCTCCAATGGCCTTGGATCAGTAACACCTCTTGCATCAATGATCTGGGTAAAGTTATTCCTTGGTTTTCCATTTTTTTCCTTGACAGATATTCTGGTTTCCAAACACTTAAAATGCGAGGAAGAGGCAGCATGCCGGTTGCTTTTGCTGATTTTACGGTACAGTTCATATGGTGTACTTTTTTTTTAGTACTCTCTTAGTCGATTGCTATCTAATCTGAATAACGTGAGATAATCATAGCTTTGTGCCTGTTTGTTTCTGCCATTGGACCCCCTCTAATTTCATGTGCTATTGATCTGAACTTAGAACTTTGCCATTTTATGAATATGATTCTTCTCATCTGCCGATTCATTTGATTTCTTAGGACGTTGAAAGCTCTACCAAAGCCATGGAGCAGCTTAAGGGCACCCCCCTGGCTTCTTCTGTCCACGGCGGCATGCACCTGGAGTATCCTACTCTCCCCGTCCCCGGTCCTCTTCCTTGTCCAGCTTCTCAGTGCAACTGTGGAATGATAAGCTGCTTCTTTGCTGGACTTTTTCAGGTATGCAAGATCGAAGATGAGGAAAGGCTAAGGACCTTGGGTGATTCTGTGGGCTCGTGCCAATTCTGCTGCCGTCTTATGTTGACAAATGGGCATTTCGTATGACGTCATGTTGGATTTAGGTTCCCTCTTCACATAGTCTGTTGATCTTCTCGGCTCTCCACTTACTAACGGATGATTCCATGGGCCTATTTCACCAGGGATTCCTCTCGGCTTCAGTGTAAATGAATGAGAACCTTAGTTGTGGCCAGTGCGCCTAGACGGCTGACTGACTTTTACTGAATCCTCCCCTGCTGATCCTGGCGTTCATGTTTGAAGAAAAAAATAACACTTTTATTCGCATTATTCTGATAAAAAAGTGCTTTATTTCCAAGCCTTATGTGGAGTCCGAGGAACTTCTACCATCATACTCATCTATATATGATTACAGTTATATCTACATAAGCATGAAATATCCGGCGGTGTTTCTACGATTTTTGTTCAGAAGTTTGATCAGCGACTGTTCCTCTTTGAGGGGGCAAATCGACAGTTGATGTCTGCTTTCTCTTCCTTCCCGCCCGCTTCCCTTCACTGCAGCCGGGAAGCGGAAATCTTCCGAGAGAGATAGGCCGGTGGAGAGAATGACAGACCAGAGGAGATCAGAGAACTGCCCAAAGGGGCTCTTAAAAAGAGGAAAGCTTCAGCAGGTCTCTGTGCTCTTGTCCCTTCGATCTGCAACCACTCCCTCCCCTATACTACTACGATGTTGTTCTCAGTTGTTCTTGCTTTGTTTCTCAAGTGGTGCTCGTTTAACATTAAGGATGCTTATACAATGTAGTAGTACCCTGGTAGGACCTGAATCTGCACCTGGCATGAGGCAAAACAAACATGTGCGATGGAATGAGAAATAACGAGATAAAAGGGAAAGAAAATTCTTCAATTGGTTTCACTAGAACATAATATTTTATATAAGTGGTGACGTGTGAACACACACGTGTACCTAACGCTCTCCTTTCAAGATGGGTGGTAAATGTTTTTAACACCCATCTTAGATAATAGAAATGATAAATGAGAAGATAGAAGAGGTTTGGTAATTGTGCATGTCAATGATCAGAACAAACTGGAAGAAGCTTGATGATACCATCAATCAACTTTACATGTATAAAGTGACAATCGATTTTAATATGTTTTGTGTGTTCATGAAATGTGAAATTAGATGTAATATGAAGCACACCATGATTGTTATGAAATTAGAGGATTAGAAGAAGGATCTTAATATGAAAGTCAGATAGTAATTGTTGTATCCAAATGATCTCAGCAGTTCTAACAGTTAACACATGATATTCAACTTCAGTGAAAAAAATGAGATATAGTTAATTGTTTTTTGGCTTTCTATGAAACAAGAGGATCATAGATGAAAATACAGAACCTAATAATTGATTTACAAGAATTTTGACAATTGGCTCAATTAGCTTTAGAGAAGGCTCAAAGTTGTAATGAAGTTGAGTTTGAAAATAATATTATTTGACTAGGTGTGGCATTCAAATAATTGAGGTGATGTGTGAGGTGCAAATGAGAAAGGTGTGGTTGGGTGATAAACTAATTTAATTTGAGAACTATAAGAGGAAATATCAAATTGAGAAAGTGTCAAATATGAAAGAAGGCCAATGAATTTACAATATTAGGTTGTATTGTCAATGAATTGTCTTGTCATAGTGTTGTGATATAGTTGATGATCTATAAGAACTACAATAAGTCTTGATCTAAGAAATCCAATATCTTGTAATAGTTTTAAAATGTAATAATATTAAGATAATATAATTCTTGAGGTAAAATGAGTAATTTCTAAGCTTAAAAAATATCTTAAAGAGCCAATATTTTTGAGTTTAAACAAAGTGTGTAATAAGAATTTCAACTCATCCATAATAAGAAGAAAAGGTTAACATAAACAAGAAGAGTGATGAAGGAAGAACCATGTCCTTTGGAGAATAAAAAATAATCAGATGTAGATTGGATAAATACATATTGGAACAGTAAAGGTGATAACTTGAAATACCATTATTTGGAGGTTTGACAAAGTCCATATATAGATTTATGAATTTTGCAAATAAATATACATGTGTGAATTTGTCTCCTCTTGATGAAATAAGTTGAAAGACAGATCCATATAAACGTTTTCAAATAGATTATCATGAAGGAATGCGCTGTTAATGTCTAATTATACAAGATACCAACTATTAGTAGCTGGGAGGGCTAATAAGAGTTTGATAGTGACAAATTTTGCAACAAGGAAATATGTTTCAAGAAAATCAATTCCTTGTTGGGTGTAACCCTTGTCAACTATATAGGTTTTGTACCGCTCAATGGAAGCATTATAATTATATTTGGGTTTGTAAATCAAATGGTATCCAATAATATATTTTCTTATTGGTAAGTGCAAAATGGACAATATATTTTTAGCTATCATAGCCTCTAATTTAGCACATATCGACTCTCTCATCATTGATGTAATTTGACAGCTTCATGATAATAGTGTGGTTCATAATTGATAGAGATTTAGAGCACAAATTGTTTATGATGTGTAGAAAGTGAATTATAAGATAAGTAATGAGACAAAAGGTAAAGAGGGTTTGTAATTTTAGATAAAGTGAGATTAGACATTGCAATGGAAATCATAAAGATAAGAGAGTGTTTTTGGGTAGATATTCATATTAGTAGAGGTAAGGTTGGATGTGTAGATGGTGTGTTTCTGGCTAAAGTATTGAGTACTTCAATCCATTCAGGTGCAAGGAAGGACAAGATATGATAATAGACTAGACAAAGTGTTTGAAGCAGTAAGTGAAGGAAATAGAAAAATGTATTCATACAAGACAATATCTCATGAGATAAAAATTCTTTAGCCTCACTATCATAAAGTTTGTCAACTTTTATGTTGAGGGGTAATCAATGAACATACATTTTCTTACATGATGATGAAATTTAAGTCTATGAGTTGATAAGGCTAAGGCAAAGACTAAACAACCAAACATTTGAAACATAAAGTAATCAATAAGTGTTTGATGTACTAGTTCATATGGAATTTTGTTGTGGAGAATCAAAGATGGAAGGTTGTTGATGATAAATGTGATAGTAAGAACAATACAAAAATTATATAGGAACACTAGATTGAAAATATGAAGCTTGATCCACATTTAGTAAGTGTTGATATTTACTTTCAACCACAACTTTGTTGATGACATTTCACACATGAAAATTGATGCAACACATCATGTTTGTTGAAAAAAATCCTGAATTGAAATTTCTTGATATTCTCAAACCTAAAAGTTTTAATCTTATGTCCATATTATGTGTGAACCATATTAAAAAGGTGGGAATGATAGATTCAATATCAGATTTATGTTTTATAAGAAAAATTCAAACAAAATGACTATAATCATCCACAAATGTAAGAAAATGTTTATGACTATAATGACTTATATGAAATGGTCCATGTTAGGTCAATGAAGTCTAAGTGAAACACCAAATGGGAGAGGTGGATTGAGTTGCTACAACCTTTATCAATTTTTAATTTTTTTCTATTAGTGGATGTGCTAACATAGATTATCTCACAACTCTCTCTTTCTCAACATGTGTTCTCTCAAAGTTATTTATCTTTTGGTGTGAGTTATCTCACAATTCTCTCTTCATCACCAAGGATATCAAAGTTTTTTATATAAATTTGTCCTTCACTTGACTACTTTCACTCCCATAAGATCATTCATATTATAATTTATTATTTTTCTTGAGAATACACACTAATTTTTACATAATCAATAGCTTAATCACACATTCTATCTTATTAGAGACCTCATCTTTCAGTGACACAACTAAGCTACCAACCCCTCAAGATGAAACTTTATGGCTTGATAGAGAATGTCAAACATTGAGATGGATGTAACTTGAATCACCAATGTCAAATGAAGATGAGATGCAATGTTTTGTGCTTCGTTGAAACTTGTGATGATTAAGCCTTGATATAGAGAGATGGATAATCATTGGAGCATTGATAGTCATTAGAGCATTATCTTCTCTTCACAAGCTTTTTCTTATTCATCTTCAGTATTTTCTAGTCATTTCTTGTCTTGAAAAATAGTTATATAATTTCAAAAATCTTTCCAATGACTTTTACCTTTTTTATGCTTCAAAGCTATCTATTTTCTCATCTTATTTGAAATTTGAACTTAACATTTTTTTCTTGTCAACATATATTTTTGTTATTGAGGCCAAGTCTAGATAAACATATTTGATCTGTTGTTGTCGTCACATAATCTTCAAACATATCATTGTATAGATTCATAAGTTCGAAACTTGTAGGTGACTTTGATATTTTGTAATTTTCTAAATATTTCCTTAATGAAACTTCCGACCAACATGTCATTGTCAAGATTTTTGATTTGAGACATGTGACTTTGATATTTTGTGATTTTTTAGATATTTCTCATTGAAGCTTGCGACTTGCCAATGTCTAGATTTCAAGTTCGAGAGTTACGTTTGACTTGGTATTTTGTGAATTTCTAAATATTCTGTCACATGTGTTGACATTGGATTTCCTATACTTATATGTGAATGGTAAAGCCATCTATATAAATTAAAAAAGAGGTTACAAGCCTCTATTTATAAAGAGAGAGAGAGAGAGAGAGAGAGAGAGAGAGAGAGGGAGAGAGATGTGTACTAAGCCCTCTAATAGGTTATATTTAACAGTCCCTTCAAGCTTGAGTGTATAGATCAATCATGCTCAGCTTGGATCCCAAGCAATCATACAACACACTAATGATACTTTTGATAAAGATGTTAGCAAATTGATTTGATGATGACACATGATGTGTTGAAATAACGTACATCAACACCTTGTCATGGATAATGTGACAGTCGATCTCAATATGCTTGGTCTTCTCATGAAAGATAATATTTCTAGTAATAAAAATAGTCACTTGGTTATCGCAACAAATAGGCATAGACATCGGAGTCATGATAACCAAGTGTTTTAGAAAAGACTATAGTCATATCATCTCATGAGTAGTAACAGTCATAGTTCAATACTCAACTTCCACACTAGAACAAGAGATGACCTTTTATTTTCAAAAATGTTAGGTGACCAAATTACCTCTAACATATGTGCAATACCTCGTAGTCAATTTTTGGTCTCTTTTGTCCTCAAAATATCTAAGCATCAAAAGAGGCCTCAATACAAAGATGATCATGACATCAATAAATAAGATCTTTGTCAGGGATACGTTTGACTTATGTGAGAATCCGTGATGCCCCCTCCTAATGCACCCTCTAAAGTTATTGCATAAATTGATTAAGAACACTAACAACATAGATAATATTGAAGCAAGTAACTATCAAATAGATCAGCTTTCTTAGTAGACATCGATAATGGTTGACATTTGTCATCATAGGTAAGTTAGTGTCCTAGAACTTAGATCGTGCCTCTAAAGGTGATGTAGTTGGTTTACACTCAAGTAACCCTATCTCTTAGAGAAAATTCAATACATACTTCTTCTAAGATAGTGTTAACTTACTTGATTAGTAAAAAAACTCAATCTTAAAAAAATAACATAGTGTCTACAAGTCATGCATCACAAAGTGTATCTAAAGATAAACTTTAGTAGTAGAGATACTAGCCTCATTGCTACCGGTCAAGAGAATATCATCCACATATATGACAAGTACCACAAAGCCCGTAGATGTGGTCTTGTGCATCACTATCAGATCTATAAGATATGAGAAGACCGTTGAACTTAAGAAATCATGCACGATGACTCTATTTGAGCCCATAGATAATATGATAGAGAAGACAAATATGAGAAGTCTTTCCTTGAGCAATATATCTCGGAGGTTGCTCCATAAAAATATGTTCTACTAGATCACCATATAAAAAAATATTAGAGATGCCCAACTAATAGAAAGATCAATTGAGATTGACAGCTAGAAACAAAAGAATTCAAATAAAGTTCATGTGGACAATTGAAGAAAATATCTCAATGTAGTCAATACCATGAGCCTAAGTGAATCCTCTAACTACTCATTGAGCCTTGTGACGAGCCACAGTGCCATCTAGATGATATTTTAGAGTAAAAATTTACTTGCATATCACAATGTTGGCATCAATAGGGCGGGGTACTAAGTCCCATATATCGCAATGTACTAAGGTGTAATACTCTAGATCTATCATTATTTTCTCCTCAAGTACATGAAGAGCTTCATGATATGTATTAGAGGATGACTTGAAAGATATGACAAAGGCAAAGGTATAATAGGTGGGAGAGAGCCAATTATAAGATATAAATTTGGTCATGAGATGTTGGGTACAAGTATGGGTAACCTTCTACAAGGCAATGGGAAGGTGAAGATTATTAAGAGGTGGGTCATTGGGTGTAGGTATGAAAGGTGATTGTAAAGTAGTGTTCGACGATGAATAGAAGGTGACTAGCGAAGTGGAAGGATCAATCAAGGAGATGCACATTAGAGACTTGAGAATAAGCATCACGAGTATCAGTGGAGTTAGATAGTCTTTGAAGATGAGTAGAGGATGTGGTGTAGTAGAAGGTGCAATGATAGTAGAGATCCCAAGAGAAGGCAATAAAGATGATGGAAGATAAGTAAATCTTGAGGGTGGAGATGTTGATGTGCGAAGAGGAATAGAAAATGAAGAGAAGTAGGGAACGTCTTCATGAAAGGTGATGTCAACGAAAGTAATACAACATTGTGTATTATAAAAATAGATACAATATCTCTTCTACGTGCACGAATAACTAATGAATACGTCTTTTAATGTTTGAAGAATAAGTTTAAATAAAGATGAGATATGATCTTACACAAAGACAGCACATCCAAACATACAAGGTGGTAAGGAAAAGAGATAAGTATTTAGTTAAAGACAAGTAAGAAGGATTGTATCACTCAAAAGAGAGGAAGGAAGGTGATTATGAAGATAAGTGATGGTCATGATGGTGTCAAATCACAAATAATACGGAACGTGCATCTCATAGAGTAGTGTGCGAGTAATTCAAGTAAAATATGGTGTTTTTTTCCACAACACCATTTTGAGAAGAGGTGTAAGGATAGTTTGGTGGATGATTTTGTGTTCAACACAAAAGTTTAAGAAGATAGTTTGGAATAATTTGTAGAGTAGTGGAATGTTAGGTAATGATTTCATGTATAAACTAACGGACAGTGGCAAGGACTTGTGTGTGATCTTTGATGAGATATACCTAATTGACTCGAGTATAATAATCAATGAACATAATGTAATGAAGATGACCAGAAGGAGATAGAACATAGGAAGGACCTCAAATATTACAGTGAATGAGGTCGAATTTGTGAGATAAGGGAATTACATCACGAGTGTAGAATGATGATGTTTGTCCACTTGACATGATTGGCACATAAATTCAAATAAAGATAATCATGATAAAGATTGTTTAAGTCTAGAAATATAAAAATGACAAAGTCTACAATGTCACAAAATAGAAGAAGAAATAGAAAAATTAGAAAACAAAATAAAGAGTCCCAAGAAAAGGGTATCTGACACAAGCTCATAGATCTCATGATCATGAATGACCATCGACAATGAAGACAGGTGGATAGGCGGTGGTAGGAGTAAGGGGTGAAAGAATAGAAGGGGTTCTAGTCATATGAGCCGAAGTCTTTGAGTTAATAACCCACAACGATCTAGAAGTAAGAAGGGTGTGTGTACTTGAAGTGAAAGCCAAGATGACAGTAGACGTGGACGCTTGAGATTACTTTGATGCCTCATATTCTGTAAGGGTGAAGTGCATTTGAATAGTTGGTTCGACTGATGACGTAGATGGACTAGGTAAAGTCAAGCTTAGAGTAGTAGATGAAAGCATAGCTTGAGCCCATTCATGCTTCCCAAACTCCTTCTAACACTTTTTCAAAGCACAAGTTATCTTGCCACAATAAATGTAGGTTGGAAAGGTGATGTGACTTAGTCGTTGTATAGTAAATCACGTAAATTTAAAATTTATAAAATTAAAAAATATTAATTTTCAAATATTTAGAAATATTTCTAAACAAATATATCAATTATAATTTAATAAAAAATTCAAAAATAATAGTAATTTTTCATATCATAAGGATGTAATATAATATCAAGTAATTTTTTAAAATTTTCCTCAAAGAATACGAGTTTTTATGAATTTTATACTAAGAAATAAAAAAAAAATTAAAATTCAACAGTTGACGAATGTGAATTAGGTAGAAATAGAGTTCCACTCGGTGATTCTTACATAAGCGATTATAGAAGATTTAATTAATCAAATTAAGATATGTAAAAGCTAGAAGAATCGTAATTGAATAAAGTTGGTAAATTTAAATCACATAAATTATCACTAAATGAAGTAAAAATTAAGTTGAAAGCAGGAAAATAGAGTTCTGACGTCGCGGCGACAATACGTTGACAATACACTAAAATCCTGAGTATTCAAGAGAATTGTCGTGTAGTGTCCATGGCCTCAAAGGCTCTCCTTGGACAAGGACGACGTGGGCAATTTCTAGATCTCTTTGCAAAGTCTAAAGTTCAATGAAATGAGTTGTCAAGTTATCTCCGGTTGTCACCCGGTGGAGTGGAAAAATGACGACTTTGCAACTCTCTAGCGGCTGTCACTTGATAGAGAAGAGTTAGATAGAGGAGGGGCGCGTGTTAGGAAGCTTCATCTTCATGTTTGTGTAGTAGGAGGAGGCTCTTCATCGCATCTAATACTCTCTTAGGAGGTGACGACTCATCTCCCAGTGAATCATCCTCTTCTTGACGACGACTTGTTCATCGATCAATCGGAGATCATTTACTCGATGGATTTATAATCTTTTTATTATGAATCATTCAATAATTTTAGTAACAATATTGCATGAATCACGTTAACGAGATTTTCGTCAATGATCTAACAATTCTAGCGACTTAATCCTTCACTAGCAATCTACAGGAAAGTCGCGATAATTAGATAAAAATACGAGTTTTGGCTTTGGGAGGATTCGAACCCGCACTAGTTGCCTGCCTTCGAAGCCTTTCGGGGGAAGGTGTGACGGGGGTTTAGTTGCACATTGCTTGTGTGTCAAAGTCTTAGGCGAATATATAGTAATATCACATTTGCAAGTAATGAGTCCCTTTCTCCCTCATATACGACCACTCTTTGCCCCACAGTTAGTTGACCACCGGTGATGTGGAAGGGGAGTGGCGCACACGTGCCCCCATCAGTCCTAGCTGCTCAAGCCCCTACTCGCGGCTCCCCCTAACTGCGCTTCCGACCTGCTTGTGGGCTCGGCTGGCCGGCAGGTCCCCCCCTTTTGCTATATTTTTATTTTAATTTCTTTTTCTTTATTTATCTCAAAAATATGATTATAAAAATCATATAAATTTGCAGACAATGATATAATTAGCCAAAAAATTACATTAATCAACTAAAAAATATTTTTTACACTTTATTAGAAATATAAGTCTATTTATCATGAGTTAAGGCTAAAATTATATTATTTACTAATTATTAACTCATGATAATGAAGACTTATCAAGAGCTTTGTTTTCCTTTAAGAGGTCGTACACCACAAGAAATAGAAGGCTTAGAGTCACACCCCCTATCTTGGCAACAAGTATTGGAAGTTACCAAGGCAAATGGATTTGGCGTGAGAGATAAAAGAACTTCAGTGCTCACCTGAAGAGCTAAGGAGAATATAGATGACGTATCCAGAACTTAGGTATTAGAAAGTACATAACCATGAATCTGAGAAGCAATAGAAGGTTGAAGGCCATTGAGATAAACTCTAACGATAAGTTTCTTACGATACCATTCCAAGGTGCGTAGGTCGGTCATGGGTGGTTCATAGAGAAACCACTCTTGTAGAAGAGCCTAGGGACGACCAAAGCGATCATGAAGGTACATATCACTTTGTTTGCAAGTAAACATGGACTCGAAAATATTCATTGTGCAATTGATGTTGGTCTTATTGATGTACATAATCTCCAAGGTACGCCATAGTGTATTTGTAGGCTTGATATAAGAGAGAGGTTGAACAATATCTAGAAGAATACTTTGACATATCCAAAAACAAATAGTAGAGACAAGTTGAATCCAAGTATCGTAAGTCGAAGTAGGCAATGCATGCAAAGGCTCTATCAGGTGATGTATCGGTCAATAGACTATAAGAACATCCTCAAAACCTGTGGCCCATGAAGCATAATTGTGACCATTGAAAGTATATGATGGGGAAGTAAGTTAGGCCGTGAGAATGACACACCATGAACATTGCTTCCACTGGAAGAGGTATCGGTGGTAGATCAATAGGAGTTGGTGGTGGGGCAAGTGGGATCTCGGTGGAATAGATGGTGAATCATTGACCCAAATGATGCCATCGGACCTAGAGGCATCAAATGAGGCCAAAAAATCAGTCACTAACTCATCTGGGTGGCTTGAGGTCATCTTGACTGGCTCACCTAGTTCAGACCAATTTGAACTAGGTTGACAAGAATTGGTTGTGGGAGCTTGATTAGGGCAGTAGCTCTGATAGGGGGGTGATGGCAACCTTAAGAGGCGGTGACAGCGGCCAGAAGGGGTGGTAGTGGCAGCTCAAAGGGGTGGTGGCATCAACAGCCATAAGGGGAGGCAGTAGCAATGGTGGCCCAAAGGGGCAGAATCAGCAGCCAAAAGAGGCAGCCGTACAAAGGTAGTGGAGCGGTGATGACGGTGGCATGAAGAACCCTAATTTTCTAGGGTTAAAAAAAAATTAGACTTTGATACCATGTGAATGGTAAAGCCATCTATATGAATTAAAGAAGAGGTTACAAGCCTCTATTTAGAGAGAGAGAGAGAGAGACGTGCACTAAGTCCTCTAATGGGTTCTAGTGCATTAAGCCCTCTAATGGGCTATATCTAAAATTATTTATGAATCTATGATGTTGCATTAGTTCTAGCATATAAAGATCTCAAGGATTAACTTGTTAACCATAGGATCACAAGAGCATTAACATCATGCGTATTGAATAAGTTTTGTAATATTAAACCTTTAACATAAACTCTCATAAAATTTATTGAATATTAGGTAAGTACTCAATAAATATTTTTTTATATTTTTGATATTAAAATTAAGGGCATCAATAATCCTCACATCACAATGTATTAATGTGAATATGTGTTTTTAAATATTATTTTAACATACAAAAGGTAAATGTCTTTATTTTATTAAGAGAGAAATATAATAGAACTTTATTTCATAATGTCTAATAAAAGATAATTCACGTTTCATTCAATCAAAAACCTTTAGCGACAAATGGTTTAATTGATTGTACTAAAGTTGGAGTGATGCACACTAGCATAAGGTTTAAATACGTTGTAACTATTGAGTATAAGAGAATTTGTCACTATCAAAATGTAGAGGTTATTAGTTCTTTGCCTTTGTCAATCATTGTCTTGCAAAAGAGATATTGAATCATAAAATAGTCATAAAAAAAAAAAAGTCAAACATGATGATTTATTGTTAATGCATTCACTAATAATAAATTAAATTTAAATTGAGGGAAAAATAACTCATCCTTGAGTTGAAGTATTGAATTTAATTATATGTCACCATAGAAATTAATTGAAATGTACAAATTATTGAGTAATGTAACACATGAGCTTCAAATTGAGCATAGTAAAAGGAATGTGTATCATACCATAATAAAATGATATATGATAACAAAATGTTTCTTGTTTATCAAATATTATTGTAGATGAACCTAAGTGAGTCGATAATAGAGGCATTACTTGATTTTGAGTTTAATTTGAATTTTAAAGAAGATTTTCAATATCACCATGTCTTGTTGGTGGCTAATGCTAGCAATTGAGGTTACTCGATTCACATTAGTCTTATGATATTCTGACCTTGGCTTATAACCTAATGTATAGCCACGTAATTTGTAAAATTTATCCACAATGTGTCCTTTAAAATGACAATGAGTGTAATAGAGTTACTTTTTGTGTATATAATTGGCTTTAAAGTTATATAAGTCTTAGGACTTGTCATCTTGCAACATAAGTCACAGTGGTCGAAGTTTTAGTTCTTTGAAGAACATTAACTTATTGTTGATGTTTTTCTTAAAAAATAATTGGAAAAACTTTTCTAATGGGTGGAAGTGGAACAAGAAGTAGAATTTAGGATTGAGTTAGAGAGAATGATTCGGTCAACCCTATCAAAAAATACATGACATATTTTTGTTCCTTTACTCCACATGAACATACTCAGATAATTATTCAATTCTTCCTAAATTGTCTTCAATTTGGTAAAGTACATTGCATCAAAATCTTAAACTTGATGCAAGTTGAAATATTATAGACCTATTACTTTGTTGATACCTATCTCAAAGGTCTTTTCAATTATCAAATGCTGAATTTGAATAAATGATACTAACTGATATTTTACTATAAATATAATTTAATATTTAGGAAATCACTACATTGTTGTTCCTATTTCATGCATATAATAAAAATGGATCATCATTGGTCAGTTTAAGGATGGATCTATCAATAAATCTAGTTTTGTTCTTTACTAAAAGGGCATTGATCATAGCCCTATTTCACGATGTAGTTGTCTCCAATCAATTGTTGGGGCATACGAATCAAACTAAGATTATTAGAATGATGTATCATTCACAAAAGGTTCAAGGAAGTCTTTAATGATTCTATTGATTGTGATGTCATAGTAAAAATATGAAGTAAAAAAATGTTAATTTGACATAGTTTCTAAGTGTATGTGATGGCGAGTGGGACCCGTCTCCATAAGCTCAGGAGACACCGGCAGTTCGAGTTCAGCCCGATCAATGCGCGAAGACGAAGGAGCCTGGCTTTCGCTACACAGCCTAGCCCTTCGGGATGACGACATTCCACCTCCGCGACGACGATGAGCTCGAGCTCACCCATATCTTTCTTTGTACTTTCATGTTGACTTGTTGGGCCTCGCATTTGTGTGTTAACGGGCCCAATTCTATGTGTGTGTTGTTGTTTGTGTCTCCCTTTCTTTAGGGTTTTATTGGGTCTCTCTTTTGAGGCCCAATTAAAACCCTAAGGGGGGGGGGGACCTATGTGTCTTTCCTTTGGGCCTCTTTTGGGGCTTATTTGGGTCTTCATGAGGCCCACTTAAGCACCGTAAGAGGGCCCTCCTCTTTCTCCTTTTAGGGGAGCTTATTGGGTCTCTCTTTAAGAGGCCCAATAAGCCCCTTTGTAGCCTTTTGTGGCATATGGGCTTGAGGGCCTCAAGTGGGCCCACCTCCCCTTAGCCCACTTGTGGGCCCCATATAAGGGGACGTAGGACCCCCCCTCAAGAGAGCGCCGTATTTTTGAGAGAGATTATCGTTTTGTGAGTACCTTCTCCGTGATCTAGGATAGGGAGGGAAGGAGGAAGAGGAAGGCCGTCGATACCCCCTTCGAGGACTTCGTTCCTCGTGACGCTGCTGCCCGAGAAGTCCCGCCGCCGCCTGAGACCACTGCCGCCGCCGGCCATCTCAGTGCCGCCCTGGAGTTCGCCGCCGTCACCGGACGAAACGGTCGCGGTTGCCGCTGCAACCGCCACCGCCTCTGCTGGAACCCCGTCACGCCATCGTGACGAAAGGGGCTCGCTTCGTCTCCCTACGAGCCGTCGCCGAGCACTCCGCCGGAGTCTCTCGACTCCTGGTTCGTCTGCCACCTCTTCCTCCGGAACTCCACCATAAACTCGCCGGAGCCGCCCTCCGCCGCTCCGCCCAGTCGCTGGCCGTTCGCCGACGAACGCCGACCTGCCGCCGACGTCGGAAGAGACCCTGCTGCCGTGCCGACGAGCCAGATCCAATCCAAGCTCCGCACAGGCCCCCGCCGAAGTTTCCCGACGATCCGCCGCCGTCGCGCCGTTTCCGGCGCCGCCTAGACCAGGAGGGCTCCACCCTCCCTGGTATCGCCGGCCGGATCGTCTCCTTCCTCTGCTCCGCTTCCCGGCGCCGCCAGAGAAGGCCGACCTTTCCGGCGACGGTTGGGTCTCCGCCCAACCGCTGACGCTCGGCATTCCCGCCGAAGCGCCGCTGACGCTCGGCCTTCCCGCCAAAGCGCCGCTGACGCTTGGCATTCCTGCCGAAGCGCCGCAGACGCTCGGCCTTCCCGCCGAAGCGCTGCCGCCGCGCGCGCCCCCGCGCGCCGGCTCTTGCGGCCCGCGCGCCCACCCGGCGCCACTGCCCGCGTGCCCTTCGGCCCACCAGCGGGCCCACGCCCACTAGCGTGCCCTTTGGCCCACCTGCAGGCCCACGCCCACGTCGACTGTGCCATGCCCTAAGACGACGACTTCCGTGACTCTCGACCAGGACCGACCGTCAACGCTGAGCATCGCTCTTCACCGGACGTCTCTGCCTTCGTCGAATCTCCGCTCCATCACGACCCGAAGGTTAGCTCCGTACCTCTTCCTCTTAAGTTTAATTATCTCTCGAAGGGTTTTCTTGGCTCGTCTCCTCCGCCATCAGGAGAACGTAGACAGGATAGGACGGTTATCGGATTGTGACTTCCGACGCTGTGCCAGATTCGCCACCGTTCGTGAGCTGCAGCCCTAGGCTACCTCATGACGATTGTTCCGCCGTCTGTCTAGACGTGGACCGAGAGGGCCTCTCACTTACCATCGTCAAGTGTTTCCCAAGTTGTCATGGGTTGATCACGCATATTGGTACGCCTACCTATGTTTAGGTTACTTAGTCAGACCTAGAGTCTAGGGTCCAAACATTCTTATCAGATCGGTCCGACTGCTCCATCCCAGGACTCGAGTTTCATTGATTAGGTACAGGAGGTTCTTGCCCCGTCCTGCATCAGTATGATATAATTATATATATAATACTTCAATAGTATTACAAGCATGACAAGATTCAGATTCTTATATATCAAAACCACAAGAATAAGCACAATTTGTCTGTAATGTCACATGTGTTTTAAAATAATATTTGTGACGCAATCAATCGAGCAATAGATAGAGAAAGAAACTAACCTTTTATTTGTTTCACATGAATGTAGAAACCTTCTAGATCAAGTAATAAAGAGGGTAAGGAAGGAACACACTTGCTCTAATACCATATTACACTAGGACTTGAACATGTACTTAGAGTGAGAACAAATGAACCTATGGTGATGGAGGGAGAAATAGTGAGAGAACACAAAAAGAAAAACCCTCAATTAGTTTAATGAGAACATAATATTTGATACAAGTGGTGGCACATGTGGACATACACTTGTACCTAAGACAATGAAAATTTTCTCCTCTTTTATTTTGTGCTTATATTGAAATCAAATCAAATGATTTTTTAAATTATGAAATCTCAACTTTGATATTAATCTGGTGTTGATATTTTTGTGCAAGTTTTTAAGCAAATGACTGAATATTTTTTAAGTAAAAAATAGCCAAAAAATTAAGTGTGTGATTAATATTTAACCTATAAATATATTATATTATGTATAAAATTATATTTTTTATGTGCAAAAAAATTGAATTAAACAATGCATCAATGCATCAATGCTTGTGGTTTTATAACAATCATATCTTAATTGGGAAGTCAAAAGGCAATAAATTAGGTTGTTTACTATTTCGAAGAAGATCAACTTTCACAATCATTGGCATATGATTTATAAATTTTAAAGATCAAGAATAATGAGTGATTCTAAAAATTCACATATCAACCTTGTAAACCCTGAAAATATTCCTAATCTTATAGGATTCACAAGGCATTAAAAGTTTTAGTGAATGCTATGAGCTCCACCACATGTTCTTCATGTATGTAAAATGAATAAAATATATTATTTTTATTGGTCAATATGTCTCTAATCATATTATTGAGAAATATTTGAGAAAATTAATTGGTATACAAATAAAGTCAACTCGATAGAATTAAGATTCGATTAATATTTTAAGAATGTTAATTTATTTAAGTTTGCAAGAGACTTGGTGTAAATGGAATATTAGCTGATTATACTAATAATTGAACCACTATTAAGTTTCTATTTGAATTTTTTGCAAACTTATAATATTTTTAATTTTTTGTCATAGATTTTCAGTGTTACTGTTGTTATATTGAACTTCAAAGTGAAGTTTAATAATTTATCAAGGTTACTGTAGGCTAGACATCAAGATTATCCCTACGTTGCTCTCTTGAATGTTTATTCCAAGGATATTCTTTGAAAAACCCTTTGAGTTACATTTGGAAATATTCACTTTTATTAATTTTATCATGCAGTTAATATTAATATGACTACTTTTGTGTATAAATTTTTTTATTGTGATTTTGATTCTATGATCTCTTCCTTTCTTCTTTTTCCTGGTTTTGATTTATTCTCTTCTCTTTTTGCATTTCTTCGTTATTTCATTTCCTTTCTAGTTTTCTTTCAGTGATATTTCCCCTCTGTATTTATTTTCTTTGCCGACAAGGTTTTTTTCCTATAATTTTTATGAGCTTCATTCTTGTTTTTATTCCTTTCTATTTTTCTCTCACTCTTTTGTTTTTTCCCTTAGTTTCCTTTTTTTTTTTAGTGTCATTTTTATTTATTTCCTTTGTTTTCTCGTATTTTTGTGTTTCTATTCACGGGTTTCACTCCCTCTCCTTTATTTTCACCTTTATTTTCATCAATTTTAATTAATTACTACTATTTCCCCTTAATTTTGGTTTTTCTACTCGCTCTTTCCATTCACTCCTTTTTCCTTGTTCCGTGCCAAATAGTGAAGCCGAAGCCCGTTAAAAACCGGTCCGGGTCGGGTGGTCCTCCACTTTGGGCTCACCGGGCCCAATGACACCCGCAGTCGAAAACACGTTTGGACCGGACCATGTGGCCCATTTAGGGGAGAAAAGCCCATCATGCTTAGTATCACCTTCCAAATCGACGTCATTCCTCTTCAGGAGAAAATAACGTAGAACCATTTATTTCTAGCCGATCATTCCGATAGTTTGCTCCGTCAACCTGATTCCGGGACTTCCATCCCTTCCCGCTCTCCGGGGATCTCCTCCTCTGCGATGAGGAGCCGCCTCGCTTCTCCTCCCGCGCGACATCGCGTCCCCGTCGTTTTGTTTCTCCTCTTCACTCTGTTGTGGTTCTCCTACGGGCGGAATGGAAATGACACAAAGGCTTCCGGGAAAGAGAGCAGCTTCGCGGACATGATCGATCGTGCCTTGCAGAAGGAGTTCCCGGAAAGCGAGCAGAATGGGGGAGGTGCGTAGATCTGTGCTCCATTCATCATCATTTTTCTCTTTTCCCGTCTTTGCCGACTCGTTCGGGTGTTCCATTTCTTGCTACTGACCGTTAGAGTGAGCTGTACACAATTATTGTGTTCTATATTCCACTCGGTGTCCTTACACTCGGTTTGTTCTCGAAGAACGTTTCTTGGAATGGGACTCCGTTTTGCTTTCGGAGGTCGAAGGGGATCCTACTTGCGCAATAGGTTGCCTTTTATTCTTGCAATTAAAGTCATTGTCGAGTGTTTTGGTGACCGCATCGGGTTGAAGAAAGAGCTTCTTATGTTGGATCCGACGCATCCTGCCGAGCGAAGCAGTGTTTCATTTTAGTCGGTGCCATGGATTCAACGTGCGACTGTATCTCTGGAAAAACCGTTCGATTGTGAACCACCCTCTTCCCTTTTCATGTTCTAGTGTTGTGATTTATCATTTTCATTTCAAGAGAGTTCGCGCATTCTCTTGAATTTAACATTTTGGCTGCTGATTCTCACGTAGTAGGAGAATACTCTTTCTCACTCCTGTAGAATGCTGTTACAATTTTCCTAGGTATGTATCATTAGTGCTGTATGGACATTTTGGCTGCTGTATGTATCATTGGTTCTTCTATTTACTCGCAGATTTTTTTTCCTTATCATCTTAAATAATGTTGTGTTTTCCGTCATTGACATCACAAAAGAGTTTGATTGTTCTGCCAAACATTGTATTGTGATAGCTGTTTCCATGTATTTCTCAGAAACTGATGACGGAGACTTCAACAACAGTGTTGCTGGAAATCAGGTTTTCTTTTAGATCTTTTATTCTCGAGTTGATTATCTTGTTCATTTGATCGGAGTAACTGTACATATAGGTTCATCTGCAAATTTCAAACTGTATTTTAAGTTTTCGGATTTTTTTGACCATGACTCGACTGATTGTGGCTTGACATATTGAGTGAATGCGGTAGGAGGGTGTGCAAAGTTTTGGAGAAATTTCTCACCTTCTGGGGACGGCTTTAATGCTGTACATATATAGAGTTCGATCTCCTTCGAAGGAATTCGAGTAACTGAAGATAATCCTGTTTATCTAAAAATTTAACTTCTCATAAGTATCTTATTTTTTTGTTTCGGTTTTTTTATTGGATGTCCTGATGCCCTATTTTCTTTCGTCATACTTAATATTCGCTGCTTTCTTGGGCGTGGATAGTTTTTTAAAAATATTTCTCTGATGACGATTCAAATTAAATGTAAAACTTTCATGTCTTTTGTTCTCCTCAGTGATCAATAACTAAGGTACCCTTTTTTTAGAGTAAATAATTTTCCAACATTTTTGGTGCTTGTAGAATATAATTAAATTACTACGCAAATATCGTAAATCAACTGGAGTTGCAAATGGCACGAGTATATGGTTATAGAAGCGTATGTTAATAATTCTGAAAGCTTTCTCAAACATTAGATTTTTTTCACCAGGAATCGTGGAGTTTCTGTTGGCGTTTGAATTCTATTGCTAAACACTTATGGGTATAATTTTTTATCTACGAGGATAGTCTAAGTTCTGTCACCAAGAAGCTTTTACTTAGAAGTTAAATCATGTTCGTGATCGTTTGAGAGACCATTCCCAATCTATGGCAAAGCAAGGTTGGTGATAATTTATGAATTCCGATGATGCTGGATAGAAAGTGATTTCTTGGTTGGCCTTCATGGATAGCTTGACTTTCAGTTTTTTTTCTTTTGTTACTTCTTTCTTATCCTCCGATGCGTGACTCTCTCACCATATGTGCCATGGTTTCTTCTGACACCTCTTACTTTTCAGTAATATAAGGTATCTTTATTCATACATTTTTCACCCAGCTTTCCCGGTAATAATAATATAACATTAGTCACTTGTTTACCCAAATGTACAATGAGGAATTTTCCACTATGTTGGCAACGCAAATAAGTTTCATGTATATATAATCATTTTATTTACAGGGTAATAAAAAATGTGATAAGCCTTATTTTATTCCATGTCTGACTAAGGCTCTATTTTTACATCACAACTGTGACGTTGTGTGATAGTTGGTTGGTTCACTATTCAATAACTAGTTAAGCAATTGTGTTTTTGATGACTCATAGATAACCGAACTTTGTCATTCTTCATCTCTGTTCATCAATCATTTGGAAGGACATGGTGAACCATACATTTACGGCGTTTTTTAAAAAGATATTTCATTACTTGACCTCAAGATGTTTCATTTGTTATTTTGATGCTCAGATACAAAACTATTTAGATGGGATATTAGATAACGTTACATTAAGCAATATATTTCCTTTGTTTTCTAGAAAACTATGATTTGAGGGACAAAGTCTGTTTTTTCCTAAAAAAATGATCTGAATCAGCGGGAAAAGCATGAAGTAATAAGATGGCTGGCAAAGACAAATTCTCAATGTACTGATAAACTTCTTATTGTGAATTTTTTTCTAAAGTCTTCACGTTTTTTTTGTTTATCTTAAATCTGAAAGTTCAAGTCCTTAAGCAAATAATGAGCTTACCCATTAGCAAATATCGTGATGCCATTGATGGATAATCTTTTAGGAGAGTCATTAAATGCAACATGGTGCACCAAGATTGGGTGATTTTGCACCGTTCTCATTCTGTAAAGCGTTTGGAATGATCTCTCCTTATGACCTATGCATATTGATAGTAATATGCATCTATACGTTCTGTTTAGTTTTGTTCCATTTATTTTTACTCTTTAAAGGGTTGGCTCTTGTTCCTTATCCTCTAAGAAATGAATACAGGCATATATCCCTGCTCCTAGGAAAACCGATGTTAACATAATATGCGTCAATGCCAGACTCTTTGCATTCCTACTGTGCACTGGAAAACAAATTACAGATGTAAAAGTTTCTCCTTTATTTTCTGTTATTATACCCCAGCATATTTATCTCAGTGCTTTCTTTTCACCAGGCAGTCCTTGAAACTGTAGCCAGAGTCAAGTCAAATAAAAATGACACAAAGGAGAAGTATGCAATCTCTACTTTATTTGGTAACTGGCATTTATAAATTATTTGTTTTTTTTTTTTCAACAAAGCTGAAAGTCAGAATGCTCTAGTTCTAAATTAATACTGCCTATGTGAATTTATGAGTCCTGTTCACATCTTCATTTTCAGGTCATTTCAGTTTCATGACGTTTTCAATTTGGACCATGAGAATCATGGAGAGGACATGCCTACTTTAATTGATCGGAAAGTATGACTCGCTATACTCTGAGATTCTTGATTCTATTAGAGTCCATTGCAGTGAAATTCCACCTGCCTTTGTTTCGTTGTCTGTAATTTCAGGATAATGTTTTCGTTATATCAAATCCCAAATCAAAATACCCTGTGCTGCAGCTGGATCTTAGGTACTCATTACTATTTTTTGTGAGATATTCTCATATAATTTATCTTCTTTGTTTGATCTTTGTTTATTGTTTATTGCAGGTTGATCTCTGATCTTGTAGTAGTCATTGTCTCTGCAGCTTGTGGTGGAATTGCTTTTGCTTGTGTTGGACAACCGGTTTGTGCCCCATTTCTTTCACCTATGTCTAAAAATGGAATATAAATTCCATGCGCATATAGTTTTTATTATTGAGAAAAGATAAATTCTACCAGCATATTTTTCCGCTTGCCTTAAATCGTCTGCTTTCAATTTTGCAAATTTTTTAAAGGAAAAGTAGATCTGTTAAGCTAATAACTTGATGCAGGTTATTACTGGATATTTGCTGGCTGGATCTGTTATTGGTCCTGGAGGTTTGAAATTTGTCAGTGAGTTGGTTCAAGTAAGGCGCTCTCCATTGCCAAAAATGCTTTCATAAACTAAAACATAGCCTCAGTGAAGAGTTTTTTTTTTCAATGTATCTTATTATATAATATCTCGGAAGGCTAATTTCATGCGTTCAGCTTGTGGGTATAAAAATGTAGTCTCTGAAGGTTAATGCCACGTGATCAATATATTTAACCTAACTTGTCTGTACAGAACTAAAATTCTTTGAGCATCCCTAAAGCATGTACTCGTTTTGTTCATTCTTTATTTATCTCAGAAAAAGTATTTGAGAATAGTCTTTTCCAGTAATGAGCAAACAGTCTGTCAACATGCAAATATCATGCGATAATCCATGCACTTGTCAAACCAATGATTAGTTACAACTTATGAGGATTGATAGGATTGTTTTCCACTCCACTTTAAAAAAATCGACTTACGGCCTTCACCTGTGGTACAAATAAATGGATCTTGTAGATGTGTTTGTTTCGCATATCAGCTGTGGAGCTCTCTTGATAACACACATATTTCAGGAAAATATGTTGGAAGGGAATAGGTTTAAATCTTGTTTTAGATAGAAAACAGAGATATGGTATGAACCGAGAAAAAACAGGTATACAGAGATATGATAGAAAATATGTTGGTTGTACAGCCCTTTTGCTATTTTTTATCGCAAGGAATTGTCGACTATAACTCCGAAATCTCTATTCTATGGTACTTATTCTTTTTCCTTATCTTCTATCATGCAAAAAGGACTCTTCTCAAGACTTTAATTGTCTTAACTACAAACTTTTAGGTTCAGATCGGGAAAGTACGAGGAGCCCTCGTCTCCTATTTAATTCTAGGTTATCAGTCTCTGAAAAAATTCTAGGTTGAGAATTTAATTTATTAAGCAAGTAAGAGTCTTAGATTGACGCATTAAGTCAGATTCACATTTCATTAGGTAATATACAACTTAAGCAATACATAGTTACGAACTAAACACTCTGAAATAGGATAGTGCCAGGCTATGCCAGTCCAATCTGCATGAGTCAGCCAAAAGACTGTAGTAGGTGAACTTTGAGCTTAGAACCTTTCTAAAAGATAGCTTTGCTTATCTCTTTAATGTTAACAGCTGCAATGAGACTTTTATGAATTATGATGCCGTTGTAAATTTGATATCTTGATTTGCTTTTGATAGGTCGAGACAGTTGCACAATTTGGTGTCATTTTTCTTCTTTTTGCATTGGGACTGGAATTCTCTACTGCTAAGGTCTGATGAGCTCAGTCTGACCCTCCCCCCCCCCCTCTCTCTCTCTCTCTCTTTTCATGCAAACATTCTTGTCTTCCAGTTTTTCTTTTCTATATTTTACGTTCATTCCAATTTCCAACATTATTCTGATTAATGCATACTATTCACCCAAATTCCCTTTTTGGAACATAGCATTTGAGATGCTTTATTTTCATCGAAAAAATTGTGACTTTTAGTCTCGTTGTGTGCAGCTTCGGGTTGTTCGAGCTGTTGCAGTCCTAGGTGGCCTGCTCCAAATTTTTCTTTTTATTTGCATGTGTGGGATAATCGCATCTGTACGTTTTTCCATCTGGTGACCAAAATGTCGTTTGGAACTTTTGTTAAAGCTTAAAACTTGATCATTCAATTTAGCTGAACTTGGAAATACGGAAAGATACTAGTCATATATACGGAAATAACTGAACTTACCGAAGGATGTTTTTCGTGCTGATAAACATGCTAAGTTGAGTCACCTGGATGAATCTCCTCCCCCTATCCCTATCGATTAAAGTGAGGAGATTCCAGCTTGCTTGCTTCCAGCATTAACGGCTCTTATTCACGAGGAATTGTATTTTTGGCGACTGCTTGACGTTAATGATATGTCAAAAAGTATACTAGTTTACGAACACAGTTGTTAGGAGTCATTTATTATTTCTTTCTGCGTGAGAAAGAAAGCATTATTTTTTCCTATCAGATACCATGTCGTTATGTCATCTGGATAAAATGCACACTTAACTTTTTTTTTGACAGTGGGTGGTCCCGCACTTTCATTATGATCAAAATTGTGAGGTTTTTATGGGAGATCTCTTCAGAAAGTGTAGTCACTTGCTTTTAGTGATTTTTTTGTGATTCATTATGTCTTTCGTAAAACCATATGACTGGCAGCTTGTGTGAGCTTTTCGTCAGTGGTTGGACGAAATTGAGATAAAAAAGACCCAGTTGTCAGAAAATGTTATTTCTTTTAACCTCGTTTCTGTCAGATATATGTGCATGTTGAGGATATTGTCTATCCTTGTGATACACAGTTTTTTCCCGCTTTTTACTCTGTGAATAATCCGCGTATCTTGCCATGGATGCCACTCCTGTAGTTTGGATCTGCAGCCTTGGAAGTACTGTCTCTAGTGCATGGAAAAATATTTTCTGTACTGTTGTTTTGCTGTTTTCCTTATTGCGGTTAACTTGTCTGGTTGTTGTGGCTTTTATTCTGCAGTTGTGTGGTGGTAAACTTTCTGAGGGTCTTTTCGTTGGTGCATTGCTTTCAATGTCTTCGACAGCTGTGGTACTTTTCTCATTTTATAATTAGTAATCCATATACTAGTAAGATGAGTTGTTAGCTTTGGTCTATTTTATATTATTCAATTAATAACAATAAATTCATGTTTAAGCTTGTATTATGGGGGAAGAAGGTTTTGATTTTTGGCAGGGGGTTGTGGTTTCGATTATCTGAGATGACAATTCTCAGTCTTGTAGTGGGTCATAAAAGAATGGGGGAAGACTATGCACTGACGACTTGAAGTGACATAATGTTTCTGTTGTGTAGCCAGTATAACAACATTATCTATGACACTGGAGTTTTGTTATATGGTGCTTCCTTTGTTTGCACCACAATTACGTCTTATACCGTGTTGTGTTGCATTTTCTTCCTTATATTATCTTATTTATCAGTGCATTTGTTCCGAAATTCTTAAAATAACATTTACATTTTGGATTCTCTCTTCTCTTTCTCTTTCCCTCAGATTTTAAAACAAAGAAATGTTGTAGCAATAACACTTACCAAAGCGCTGCTCTTTCCTCAATATAATTTTAGTTTTCCCTGTGATAATGCTTTGCATTTTGGCGTGTTTGAAACTCTCTTACGTTATGTTGTTGTGGGTTTTGTTTTCTCAGAGCATACTGATTACTTTTTATCCTCCCTGTCTAAGGACTTTGTGAGGTGCTGTCTGGGTTGTGTTAGCCTTCGTTGTGTTGGAAAAATGGATGGTTGGGTGTGGGTCTAGTGTCCATAGCAGTTTTCTTATGGGTGGTGGTAAGATATTTTCTTATCTTCACGGGTGTGCCTTCCTAGAGTTGCCTTGGCCTGAATGGGCGGTAGTCACCATGACTATGGATCGGAAGGTTCCGGGAGGACTCTGCCTCTAATAACACAGAAGACTAAGTTTTCTCCCTTTTTGAGGGGGGTGGAAAAGCGATAGACAGAATTTGAGTTAAACCAGAAATCGGATATTCCACTATTTCTCTGCTGGGCAAAATTTCATGCCTATTTGACAATGGGTATCAGTTGCCTCACTTTTAATGGGTGGATATTCAAAATTTTTAATTATTCGACAAGCAGTGCAGTATTATCAATTTTTAAAAAAAATAGAAGTACAGATTTTTTGAGATGAGATTAGATTTTTCGGCTTCATTAACCTATTGTCCTTGAATATGAAGTTACAAGCATTTTTAGGTGCACATTTTTAATGAAATCACCTTCATAAGAAACTGAATATTACCCCCCTATTATGCAGGTTTTGAAGTTTCTAATGGAAAGCAATAGTATTAGTGCTCTTCATGGTCAGGTTACGGTTGGTACACTTATACTCCAGGTGCTCATTTACCTACCAAACAGCCTTTCTATTTTGAAGGAAAAATTGCCATTATTGTTACTATTCATATACTGCACATGATGAACAATACACTCTATAAGATCTAATTGGTCTTAGACTTGGATATGCACCTCAATGGGAACACACGAGTCACAATGTTTTTCTTTACAGGATTGTGCGGTTGGTTTGCTCTTTGTATTGCTTCCTGTTCTGGGTGGCACCTCAGATATTCTTCAAGGAGTGATTTCCATGGCCAAATTGTAATCTACTACACTTGATTCTCCTTTGGAAAGGTTGATAATGCTGTATACTTTCTCTAGCTTACAATCTAACATTTGCATACTTTATGTGAATAACTGACCAACAAAGTATGGATTCTAGAAGGATTTCTCATCAGTCTTTAAATGGATGGTAGACGACTGCACATATTTTAAAATTATGGGAATCTTTCTCTCCCGTGTTACTTTTACGGTCTTACAACAAAAACTCTATTGGCACATATTATCTTTTTTAATGTGAAGTCACGTCGTGCTGTATTTGGCCAATTAAAACTAAACTGCAATTCACTGTGCTTTATTTTCTTTTGACAAGGTTGGTCGTGCTGTGTACATTCTTGGGTTTTCTATCAATATTGACTCGTACTTGTGTCCCATGGTTCCTCAAGCTTATGATAAATCTTTCATCTCAGGTATTACTATGCTTTAACTTTTATCCAAAAAAGGTAAAAGATCGAGCTTAGTTATATAGCAGTATCCGTTGCTTGCATCAAATTCCTTAAAAAGGTTTCATGTCCTTTAATTTTTTTTACTTTGGCCAATTGATATCAACACTTTTTCTTTTGGTGCAGACAAATGAACTTTATCAGTTGGCTTCGGTGGCATTCTGTTTACTTGTTGCTTGGGTGTGTCCTAAATCATTCTCGTTTTCATTTGGCCGAAGTATATATGATTTTCCTCTTATACTAGCTGCTGTGTCGTTGACTATTATAGAAATGATCATTATAATATCCTGACTTTGAATGAGAACGGGTGCATTAGACATCCTTGATTTCTTATAACGTTTGGAGAACAGAATCACGGTAATTTCGAAGTATCCTCAAGAAGTTTTTCATCGACATGCAATGAATCCTTATGGCTCATACTTTTGACCGTCTGTGTTAGTTTGATGTAATCGCAAATCAAGTTCTTGAATTGACCGTCTTATATTTATTTGAATTATAAAACAGAGTTAATTTTATAGTCAAACGGAGCATTCTAGTGTGTTGAAATGCTTATATTTCAGTTGGTCTATCTTCTCTTTTAAAGCTTTAGAATATGGTTCTGTTTTGACATATTATAACCGGCAATAGTCCAGTGCCTTATTTGTGAATTCAGTTACATTAATATTCTATCCCAAAAACTACACGATAAATTCACAAAATTTCTGCAACATTGCTGTTGTCTTGACACAGTTAGTAAAGTTATGCTTGCTGTTATTTTGTGACATCTTAGTTACAACTAGTGATGTGTCCGGTAAGATGTGTTCCTGAGTTCCACATGCATCATCTTTGACTTAAAGATCAGTTGACTCTTTTAACTGTTAACCAACGTCAAAGGAATTTACTATTTCATCAATGGTAAAAGATCCTTTTGTTCAGATTTTCAACTAATTACTCTGCACTTGTCGAAATTCTCAAGGTGCTGGGTCGTCCTTCAAGTATATGCTGTGCCTCTTAAGTTTATAATTGATGCCTTCAGTTTTGAAACATCCTCTCTAAACATGATTTTTTAAAGTAGTTATCTTTTGTGATTCCAGTGTGGCGATAAATTGGGTTTGAGTCTTGAACTGGGTTCATTTGCTGCGGGGGTAATGATCTCAACTACTGATCTTTCACAACATACCCTTGAGCAGGTAATTTTTATTTCTGTGCCCATCTCTCCTAAATGCAATCTTTCGTGTACCATCGATCAATATCTACTTTCATATGTTTGATAGAAATCTGGACGCAAATATTTTCTTCTTGAAAATAATATATTTTATCTGGCCATTTCGTAACTTACAACATGTGTTACTTTCACTGCCAAAATTCGGGTGCAATGTTTGGTCGTAAATGATGTAGGATATGTAAAGTTTTTTAACCTAATATATCTCATAATTTGACTTTAAGAAATTGATGAAATTACAGGCGTATAATTCATAAATGGAGGGGTATTGCACTTTGACCTGGGATCTAGCGGAAATTATGTTCATATTTTTTTTAGTTTATTCAACTTAAAATATTTTAGTACATTTTTGTATGAGCATTTATTCATATTGTTGAGAGATCTCGATTATGTTGGGTATTGATTCGATACCGGACATAGATGATGGAGGCTATTTAATTTATTTTTCCCTTATTTCATTTATACTGCTTATTAACTTGATATAATTGGGGTACATTAAGCGCACCGTCTTTATAGATATACCACAATGACATTTGTGCAGAGAAAGAGACTATTCCCGTTCTGCCATTTCTCCTTCATTCTTATTTTAACTTCAAAATTCTTCTCATATATCAATCTTTCTCTGTTTCTTCTTTTTCTTTTACGTTAGTTTAATACACCGGCCATCCGCGTGACAATTTAAGAATTTTATCTGTGAAATCCTGGGTGGACAATATGGTTTGGAAGAATGTTCGGGTGAAAAAAAGTGATATTAGTTCACGTAGGGTGTCAATGTGCTGGGTTAGCTTGGGGACAACAGTGTGAACCCTTTCTTAAGGGGGGCTTGAGCATCAAAGCAAGCTCAGAAGGAAACTCTGTTTGTTTCTTTCCTTTTTATAAAAAGTTATCTTGCTAAACCCCTTCAATTTGACGTATGAATTTTGTGAATATCCTTTACTGGGACCATGGCCCTTTGACTTGCGATAATCGGACTAGGAGACAGATGTGTATGTGGCCTCTTTAACTCCGTGCGAAACTACAACACGTGGCCTGTAGCCTGAAACATCATTAATAACTTGGGTAGATGTGTAGACTGACTAGGTAGCCATCTAGAAAAACTACAAAATTATATCATTTGAGTTAAAGACTGTATCCAAACGTGAAAGAGTTCCGTATAAACAAAAATTATCCCGTCGTTTACAACAGGGTCTGTAAAAGAAAATATTAAACTCGAATCCATAATCTTATTCTCAAGACTGTATAGTTCTTGAATCAGGTGCGACATTGCTTGGTCTTAGTCTTATAGAAGATTTTTTTGAAATGTTTCCATTGTTTGGCGTTACTACACAAGAGTCTTACCTTGTTTAAGCCAATAATTTAAAACTGGTTGTAAGGGGGGCTCCATTTGTCTAGGCTGGCCCAGTGTTGCCATGGTTAGGCTGCTCTACGTGTGTCTCTAACATCAAAAAATAATGTGAAGAAATGAAATATCTTCACCTGGCGGTGCTCTGCCGTGTTCAGTAAAGGTAATACGACATGCAGCACATATATCTAAAGGTTCTTCTTCCTTGTCTCTCCACTGACCTAACTTGGAGGTTTGCTGTCTTCTTCCTCGATGGCATATCATCTCACCGACAATAGTCTGTCTCCTCCTCGCTTCCCCCATCATTTAAGGTCTGCTGCCTTTGCTACCCACGCACAGTCATCTTTCTTCTCTCGTCATCCAAGGTCATCCTCCTACATCCTTTCTCCATCATCTTTCTCCTCATCACCCAAAGTTCTCCATTATTATTCTCCCTCATCCAACACTCCCTCATCTCAGGCTTGCCACATGCCCACTCCCCTCGTTTCCTCCCCCATCACTCAGGGCCAGGTCTCTACTCCCTCTGTACTCTGTAATTTCCCTTTTGTTTTTATTGCGGTGGACTTCAAGATATCTTCATCGATGGCGCAGTGAGTCATGCAATGTTTTTGTTTCAAGTGGAGTATTCTGGCCCTGAGATTTGTACTGGAGGGGAATACCAAGATGTTGTGGTATGAGAAACCATGAGATAAGGGCCCAATTTTGGCAGTTGTTATCGTGTTAAGTGGGATAGTTGGCCACAGCTTCGAAGGTTACCATATTTTGTTCACCTTTATGCAATGTTTTGTTGATTTTGTACTCTTTGTTATGCATTATCATGTTTAAATCTTTATTTCCTGCTTCCCATTTTCTAGCACTTTAGCTTTTATTTTTAAGTTATTGTTCAAACCATGGTATGTACTCATATTGGTTGTTTCTTTTCTGCAGATTGAACCCATTCGTAACTTATTTGCTGCTCTTTTCCTTGCTTGCGTTGGAATGCTAATACATGTTCATTTCCTTTGGAACCACGTGGATATCTTACTTGCTGCTGTTATTTTGGTGATCATTACCAAGACGATAGTGACTGCTACTGTTGTCAAGTGCTTTGGCTATACGAATAAGACCTCACTCCGGGCAAGTCTTTTGTCTGTTCTTCGCATATTCCATTTCACTGTGCATTATGTTTCGTCAGATTTTGAGTCTTCTGCTGCATTCCTGCAGGTTGGCATGTCTCTGGCACAGATTGGGGAATTCGCATTTGTTCTTCTCAGTCGTGCGTCAAATCTACATTTGATTGAGGTAGAGGAGCATTTCGAAAAAAATCGCCTTTTTCTTATCAGATATATGGTTGAGGGTTGTAGAACTTTGTATACTATAAATGGTGTCGAACCACAATACCATTTATCATTTGCAGCATCAGAGTGACAGACGCGGGGATTTAGCCAACTGTTGACATCCTCCTCCCTCTCAGAGACTCTTAAAGCATACAGAATCTTGTTAGCCTTGCCACCAAACCATAGGGTTCTTCAATGCTAGCATGCGAATCCATGCAGTGACTAAAGATGATATACGTCAATGTTGACGTCAGATTGTTTCCCGTGAGATGTTCATGCAATTTCATCTTTAAAGCATGTTAAAATATGCATGGGTATTTTCTTTCTATGATCCACATTTCTCATTTGACCACTTGACTAACTGTCTTGATGTTTGGCCAGGGAAAACTCTACCTCCTGCTTCTTGGCACAACAGCACTTAGCCTGGTATCTCATAAACCCCTTCTTCCCTGTGTTCATCCACGCTTCATTTTACTTCTAGTAACGACACATGGTAGACTGAAAGCGATCAGAGCGACTAATACTCAAGGATAATGCCGGAAGGAAGTATTGATAATAACTCGTTTTATTCACTCGTTCATGTCTTTCAGAGATCGCCTTTTACTGTTGAAATTTGGTAGAAATGCACGATTTTTTTTCCCTTTAATTAGAAGCAATATCTAGCACAAAAATAGTGAGAATCTCCGATGGACGAAGTTCCTTGAGAATTCACATTTTTTTCTCTATCCCTTCCCCGTTATATAAAGTCGGCGTTGGGTGACATCTCTGCCTGCTCGTTTGATTTGGAGATATCTCATCAAGCATCAAAATTCTGCAGGTGACCACTCCTCTACTCTTTAAGTTGATTCCTACCGTCGTTCATCTTGGAGTACTGCTGCAGTGGTTCCCCCCCGACAGAGCCCAGCTTGAGGTAATGCTTCCATTCCATCTCATCAGCACACTTGCTGCCAATGTCTAGAGAGGATCACGATTCCGCGAGGACGGTGCTCGACGAATACACCACTTCGATTGACCACCCGTGATTCATGAAGCGCTGTGGAGTCTTCCTGATGAGCTTTTTCATCGTCTTGGTCGCGGCAGGTGACCAAGAGCACGAAGGAGAGATAGAAGGTGCTGGGCGGGGCAGGGGGGATTGCGAAGGAAGAGTTCGGCGTTTTCTGCCGGCAGTTGAGCGCGACTGCGCCGGTATCTGAGAAGATTTTGAGCCATCTCGACAGGTTTCCAGTCCTCTATCTTGCTTATATGTTTCATTCTTACCTTTTTTATGTAAATTTCTAGAGGTGCCCAGCTCATTGCAATCCTCTCTCTCGCTTGTAACATTGTTTAGAGGAATTTTACCCTCCAAGAGACCCATGCTTCACCTTCTCATCAGATTATTTCCAGAGCTTCTTGTTATAGTTGTACAGTTGCCCTGCGGCCGAGGCCCACCACGGCCTTCGGGGCTAGTCCCATCATGGGTGGTCAGGTCTCCAGTTGATTAGCATGTTCATGCTGACAACATCTCACCTGAAAGTTTGGAATATTTACGAGAGATGACGGACGAGGAGGTGGCAGGGATGGCCTCCATTTCTGTGGACGACGACGCCTTATCCCGTCTGCCGAGAAGAGGACAGCGGCGCCATAATTCGGCGGAAGCAGCCCCCCCCCCCCCCACTGCCGGCGTTATGACGGAGTCCAACGCCGCCGGGGAGCTTGTGGACGCCTGCTTCGCCCGTGGCAACATCACGAGCAGGCAGACCCCGCATTTGGCGCGTCGCTACCCCAGAAAAGGCTCTCTACCGCTACGACAAGCGATTCTCGGAGATGATCGGGTGAAGATCGGGTGAAGATCGGGGGTCGGTTTCTCTCTCCCTGATTAGGTTTTGACGAGGAAGATGACGACAAGCCGGGGTGGGGTTGGGTTAGGGTTGATCTCCCTTCCCTTCCGTTGAATGCTTCAAGCACAGCAGAGTCGAGAAGGAGACGGGAGCATGGTTGTGACGCAACGAGGACATCATCTTTGAATGGAACTCAGCCTCGGAACAGACCCGCAGGCATCTGGAAGCGTTCGTTCGGAATTAGCGTGAGGGGGGTAGGCCTCCTCCTCGGAGCTTGAATTCCATGGTGTGTGATTCTCTGAGAGGAAGCCGCCCCCCAAGATGTCGTCTCACCTCCTTCCTCCTGTTCCCAAGAGGTGAGCCAGACTCGCTCCAGAGGGCAAGAAAGGTTCACATTTACAGGGTACTGTGTGTGTTGGGGGAGGAAGGAGGGAAGGGGGAACAGAAGCCAGTCCCTTATATCGTTCGGAGCGGGAGGGTTCATCAGGTCACCGTGAGGCCCCTCCCGGCAGCGAAGAACGAGGGTTTCCTGGGGGAAGGGTCGGGTCGAGCGGGGACCGGAGAGGAGATGGTGAGCTCCAAGCTGGGCTGCGGGCGAGGGAGCTGGGGCTTCGCCAGGAAGCCCGGCTGGAGCAGGCCCGGGTAGCGCGGCATGAGGGAGAGCGGCGAAGGCATCAAGCTTTCCTGCACGGAGGCGTTGAGGTCGATCTGCAGAGGGGCACGGGGCTGCTGCCGAGCGGTGCTCCCATAGCTGCTGACCTGCGAGGGAGAGGGAGAGGGAGAGGAAGGGTCTCAGTCGGCGGTGATCCTGAGCAGGGTCTAGGCGGAGAGATGGGGATGATTAATTACCACGTCGAAGAGGCTGGATCGGCGCTTCTTGTGGAGGCTGTTCTGGCGGAGGAAGTACTTCTGGGCGTGGCTGGCCACCTGGGTGGGGGTCCTCGTGATGACAAAGTTGCGGGAGATGCCCCGCCAGTCCCCCTTCCCGAGCTTCTCCAGGCCGGTGACGAATGCCCGGTGCTCCTCCTCCGTCCACGGGACCCCTGACAGAAGGAAACTAACTCTTTAGAGATGTGCGCGCCATCAAGACCAGACCTTGAAGGAGGAGGAGGAGGGTGGGTAGAGGGGAGGAGTTGAGATTGATCTGGTACTCACCCTTCTTCCGCTCCTGCGTCCTCCCCGCGAGGCCGTCCGACAGATAGCCGACTGTCGACTTGTCGGCGGCTTCTTCGATGAAGACGAGCGAGGAAGAGGAGGAGGAGGAGGACGACGACGACGAGGGCGGAGATGTGGTAGGGGAGGGCATGAATTCCATGCTGAAGCTCTTCTTCAGAGGGCAGGCCGCCGCCTGAAGATGGACTCCGAATAGCCTCAGCCCCCCGCCGATGGATACTGCGCTCCCGGGACTTCTGCAAGTCCTCGAATTGTGCCCGTCGTTACCACAGTGCGAGCATTTCCTCACCATCGTCCCCGACCTACCAAGCTCAGAGAGAGAGAGAGAGAGAGAGAGAAAGAGAGAGAGAGAGGAAGAGAGAGGAAGAGAGGAAGAGAGAGGGAGAGAGAGGGAGAGAGAGGGAGAGAGGAAGAGAGAGGAAGAGAGAGAGAGAGAGAGAGAGAGAGAGAGAGAGAGGAATGGATAATTAGCTCGTTGTGAGCGCTGAAACTGGTGGGTGAAGGAGTTTATAGACCTATCCAGGAGTGAGGAGGCATAGGGACGTCTTGGACTTTTCTCCAGTCCCTCCCCGCGTACACTTTTCCTTTATCTACCGACAAAAGGTGCTACCGCCGAGTTCGTGTCGGGGTCTACGGTTCAACTGTAGAGATGTACATCTTCTTCCGGCATTCAAGTCGCGGTATACCTTGTCCCCACCATTATTAAAACCTTAACTTCGATAAATGCTACATCAATGCCGGGCCCTCCTGCGGAGTTCGACCAGCTCTCACTCCAGTTCAGACGGGGAATTCACGGCGATCCACCTGCCCCCTTGATGACCAGCGACCGGAGCTGGTCACCGAACTCCTGCTCAGATCAGGCCCAAATGAAGAGGCCGACCCAATCAGGCTCCTCCGAGCTTACCCGCGAGAACGCAGGACTCTCTGTCGAATGATAGGATAAAGCTGGGTTCTCTCTTTAACGTTATTTATCTTTTGGTTGACGAGGAGTTGTCGGAGAGAAAGCGAGCGTCTCTGACTCTGACTATTTCGTGAGATTTCGGGGCATCTGCGAGGTGGGAGATAAAGTCTGCGCAGGACGTAAGAATGTTACTAAATAGGGTAGATGTGGGATGGGAATTGGAGACTGTGCGGGGGGAGGAACAGGATGCCCTCCTTCCTGTTCGAAGAAGAAGAAGAAGAAGAAGAAGAAGAAGCCGGGAGGGTATTGCGGACATTGGATACTCGGCATCTAATGACAGTCCTCACCCGCCGGGCTCCATCCAACTTTGCTCCCACTAGCTCGTATAATACCGCAGGCAGCCAAGTGGAGTCCATTAAAAAGGCGTTCTTCCTCGTCCAAGGGGCACCACCCTCGCCCTGCTTTAACGCCTGTTTAATGGGGGGTAGGAATCGTCTCCGTGGGAAGGGGGGTCTAATAGCGGAGGACGGATTGGCGGTGCCGAAGGTGCCTTCCGAGAGGGATTACTGAGGCTTCTCTCTCTCTCTCTCTCTCTCTCTCTCTCTAGATGGAGCTGGTGCGTCAATATAGTAATGGATCGGATGAGGAATGCGTGGACAAGCCTCCACGACGGTGCAACTTGTCCGAAAGCGTTCGCGTCGGACTCTGACCAGCCCCCCCTCCCCCACCCGTTTCACATCCTATTAGAGATCGTAGTAGCATGGGGTTGTCGATCACCCCCGGCGGTAATCAATGTCGGCATGTCGCCATGGGAAGGTGAGAAGGCCACCCCCTCTCATCTCTTTTCGTCCTTTGAGTGGGCTCTTTTATGACAAATGGGCAGAGCCTCGCTCGTCCATCCAACCCCGAGCTGTCGTGGATGCTCTCATCCATCTAAAGCGGCGTCGCTCACTCTCTCTCTCTCTCTCTCTAAACCGATCCCAAAAAGGGGTAGGGTATTGGGGCATCAAAAGTTTAACGACAAGGCTCGAACGAAGTGGGCCCGGATGACCTCACTGGGGGATAGATACGATGACATCAGAGGGCGCCTGGACTCAAAGAGAGAATTCGCCTCGGCGCCTTGAGCATAAGTTAATGGCCAAGTAACCGGCTGAGCAAAAGCAAAGCAAAGCTCCGGTGGGTTCCTCTTCTGCCCTAACTTAGCTTTCGACATCATGTATATGGATGAGGCTCGACGATGGGCGCCCTCGTCATGGCTGACCCCAAGACTTGCGCCTGGCCACACGTCTGTTGCCCAGAGAAGGACCGTCCGTCTCTTCTCTTTCCCTCGCCCCCCAATCCTGACGGAGGCCCCGGGAAAGAGAATGTTCGGAGGAAGCATCCTGAGCCGTATTGTCATCAATCATTTGGCCGGTCTGACGGCCAAGAACACGCTCGCCGGCACGCCGACGAGACGCCAGGTCGAGCCTGAGAAGACGAGAGGACGAGCCCAGCATCGACATCGCCGGTTTTCTTCCATACCTCACCTCCCACCCCTCGCTGGCTATTTCAGCATCTCTTCTCTTCGTCTTATGACGACCACCCACTGTCTTCTGAGATATTATCGCCGATAATATCCTCCAAGTTGCACCACACGACAGAGATGGGTCTCCCTCCTCTCTCTCTCTCTCTCTCTACATGTGCTATTCCAGATGGAACAGAAGACAGATATATTAAATTAAATTATCAGAGATATGATCGTGGAACTGATTTGCGCCGGCGTGGCCCGAGATCAGCCCCATAGTCCCCTCATTACTTGGAACAGTCGGCAGTGGGTGAGAAGATCAACTCCTCTGGATGCGGGCCGAGAAGTAAGTGGACAAACAGTGCCCGTCCCGTCAAACATAACACTGTAGTGGGCACGCGATTATTAGGGAGATCGAACGATCTAATCAAGAAAGTCGTCGTCTTTTTTTGTCATCCGGGCAGCGTTCATCCCACGGCCGTAGAACACCCAGCAGCAGCTCTCGCTCTTCGAGCCAGCATCAATGCGGACCTTTCCCGAGGCTCAAGGCGACGGGGGAGAAAGCCGTCCGGAGGGAGAAGGGTGAAGGGGATCAGTCAACGCCAGATCACACCGTCTAGGAACACTGCTCCGACCAGGAACATGAACCGAGTCGCCATCCGATCCGAGCGCAACCGCCTTCCACCAACATTCCATGAACCATCGACATCAACAACTCGGATTCCGGATTAAACTTGGATTCAGCAAGTCACTAGATCGCAACTCCCAGACTCCACTGACTTTTCCTCCGATTAAAAAGCCTATTTAAGGCTAACATTCCGCATAATTGCGATAATAATGCCCTGGTTATATATTATCCTCATATTATTATATTCGGGAGAATATATACTCGCATAGAATATTGGGAAATTAAACATTTCACGAAAAAATCAAGTGCCCACATCCCATTCCGGGCGACCGATAAATCTTAAAGTCCTAAAGCGTAAAATGGACCTCAAGTTGAAGGAGGACCATTGAAATTGCGGGGCCCACTGGGAGCGTGGTTGTCCACTTGATGGGACCACCGAAGCGGACAGACGCCCCCCATTTCTCGGCTAGCCAGGAATTGGGCCGGCCCAGCAGGCTCGTACCCCGCTGTCGTAATCAGAAGAGTACGATCCACGTGATGCACGGGGACTTTTTAAATTGCGTTCGTCCCACATTGACCCGTCATATCACCCAACGAGGTGAGAGATATTACACAGCGAGAGGGAGAGAGAGAGAGAGCCGCCATCAGGAGGCCAATAAACACAGAGCCTAGCTAGGCCCAATTAGGTTTTTTATCTTCTTTTTTTGGGTGATGTCGGTCGGTCGGGATTTTCCACGGTTCTCTCCCTACTCACTGGAGATTTTTTTATTAAAATAAATGCAATAAAATACGCATGATCGAGGGAGGGACGTTGAAATGCAGAGTGCCCAATAAGAAATTCTAGCCGGATCCAACCATGTGGAAGATGAGGTCTCCCTCAAGCATGCAACTGGGCACACAGAGAGGGGGAGAGAGAGAGAGAGAGAGGCCACATGGGCATAAAAATCATACAAAGAATCAGGTGAGAGAAACTTGGAAGAAACATGGGTAATAAAATAATACGACTCGCTCACCCAGAAAGGGTCACTAGTACGAGTCAACCCAGATAAAAATGTGTCTATTAGAAGATCCAGACGGTTCTTGATTGGGTAAAATATCACTCACTGTCGAGTCCCCAAGAAAGCGAATTCGGTACGAGATAAATATTATAGGAAACTCAGAGAGTGTCTCATTCAGGAGCCAGCCAATTTCTGAAGTGGCAAATCCCACGTCGGTCCGTCTGGAAGGAGCCGCGGATGGATTTGACCATGGAACGCACAGCAGGAAAGGCGGCAAGCTCTTCATCTTGCTCCTGTAAAATCGCAAGCCCACGTCAACACCCTGTTAAGAAAGATTAAGCTTGAATTCTCAACGGCATAGTGACAATGTTTCTACCACTTCAGCTAGGCGTTGTTCAATCAAGCTTGAGGATTGCTCCGAAGGCATGAAGATCTTTCGGTAGGCCCTCTTCATGCCCCGAATCTAGAATTCTCACAAAAAAATAATTAGTATCTTGTAGAAAATGAGATTTTTTAAAAAATCTATTCAAAAGAAGAAATGGGTGGGTATTCCCAATTATCTCCTGCTGGTAAAAATGACCACTCTTCACGTAAAAACATCATCTCATGGGCAAAAGGCAAAGGGTGCAGATGGAAACTAACATTATTAGGGATTTTAATTGGGGAAGAGTTCCTTAAGCAGGAGTTTGCTTCAAAGAAGACATAGATTTCACGAATGTTAATGAGGACCATAATGAGGTAGCAAAGTGTAATTTTATATTTATCGATTCAATAAAATAAAAAAACTTAACCTCAAATGATGAGAAGCCACGGCGACGAAGTCCCTCCAGATTCAACCCACGAATTTCAGCTCTATCTCCAGAAACCATCATGAATCTTGGGACATCCTGTGTAACCTGCATCAATAAAGATTGTATGTATGTTAAAATAAAATAAAACGAAGGCCATGGAATAATCGATAAAGAAGTGATTCCCATGAAAAATGCCATGGTCAAGGCCTAAAAGATATGAGGATAACATACCACAGAACCACCGCTGATGAAACAGTGTGATCCTAAGTGACAAAACTGGTGAACAACGCTAGCCCCTGAAGTGCGAACATAGTCCTACAGGTTAAAGATCACAGATAAATTAATTACCAATTTTCTCTCGTAGATATTGGTTACCTAGGCAACAATGAGAAGAAATGACCTACTTCCACCTCCACATGTCCTGCGAAGAGAGAGTTATTTGAGAAAATATTGTTGTTACCAACTTTGCAGTCATGGGCAATGTGGCAAGATCCCATAATAAGATTATTGTTGCCAATAACCTGGCAGTTGAAAAGGGAATCATTTAAAAAATCGAAGTGATGTCTAAAAATGTCAGGCGCATGAGAAATGTGCTTACTGTTTTGTCAGTAAATTTCGAAGAACGATGAATGGATGCATACTCTCTGATATCATTGTTATCACCAATATGGAGGAAGCATTCATCTCCTGTCTAGAACAGCAAGTCATTGTATATTAAATATAATACCCATCAGCAAGAATATACTTACAGCTTGACTGATAATTAATCCATCAATAACTAAAGGAATAATAGAACATTAGATGAAATCTGCATATGCCTTCCTTCCAGAAACAGCTCAAAATTATATATTTTTTTACTGGAAAAAATAATGAGTTCTATAAGGATATTCATAAACTAACCGTGTACTTCAGATCTTGGCACTTAGTTCCAACAACCGCATGGTGACCGATTGTGTTTTGTCTTCCAATTATTGTAGATCCTGGAAGATTGGCGCCAACAATGGCACCACTGCCTCACGATTTCAAGCTCACGCAAGTAAACTAATGTGTAAAATATATCTACTTGTCCCTGAGGCTATAAAATAATCTAAGGCGAAGCATGAAACTCAAGAAGGATAAAAAAAAATTGAAACTAAATGAATCGTCTCAAACGATAAAATGATCATACGCTAATAAAATGCAGTTTTCTCCCAACTCTGTATCCCCAAAAATGTGGCTGCCAGGATGCAACTGGCAATGATCTCCGACCTTCACCGCAGACCCAATTGTACAAAATGCAGCGACTAATACTCCCTTCAAGTAAACATTTTAAAAACAGGTTAGATAAAAAATACAAAGGAAAATAACAGGAAAAATGATTAAACTCCTGTTCTCTGATTCCAACTTTTGTAAAAGTGCTTTCAGAGACAGGATTCACCAGCTGGATACATATTTTACATGATCCCAGTGATTTCAGATAGACAAAGGCTATTATTTTTCCTTTTCTCCTTTTCTGGTGCCATTGTCTTTATTATGATAATATCTTATAACTTCTTTGTGAGATGGGCTTTTCCTCAAAAGGAACACGGTTACGATTATCTGGTTCAAACCGTCAGGCCCAGGGCCAGAAAACCAGGCGATATATTTAAGAGTTCTGAATGAATGCCTAGGTGTGGCTGTGCGAAATTGATTGTCTTTTTTTTGAAATTCCAATAACAGAGAACCCGCAGGCATCTAGTAGAATAACAGCAGAGGTTATATCAATTGACCAGTAATATGTTGAGTTCCCCAACAGCTCAGGGTGCTGGAGATTTGTCCCATAAAAGTTATTATTTGGGTTACTTTAAACTAAACAGAGATCTCGCAGGACATCCATTGGTACCTCTTCTTCTGTACTCTTCATTTCCATTACAAAATTATCACTAGAGCACAACACTGAAACCTGATGGAAACCATACAAGGATTAACAGTCGAGAAAAATTTCTTCTTCTTAGAACAATTGCAAGGTATAAACAATTGATGGAAACTACCTAGGTTAAGGAAATCGATCGACAGGCGAACGAAATGAGGTAGGATGTGTATGAGAGACTGTAATTCAGCTAGATAACTTAGGCTGAAGTGGGGCTTATCTCGCTCGAATTCGAACTTAAGATCGAAACTCCTGTCCTCACCCAGCCGTACCATGCTAACTTCAGCCTAACAACGCTAAATTGGGATGGAATGAATTCGGTTATTTGTTCACCCGGGCCTCCCAAGCTGCATGGCCATGTACTGGCCAAAACGGGAGTAAGAGGCAACCCACATTACTGTTGATGGTGATTCCCAGACGATCAATCAGGCAATTTCATAAAATACATTTACCCTTAATGGAGCCTTGTTCTCTGGAAGAATAAAAAGTAATCATTATATAGTACAGCTGATCAACAGTAAGTAACATCTGGAAGCCGTCATCGATCACGTATTTTCACTACCCTTTCGATGATCAAAATGAAAACCAGTTGCATGCCACGGGGCCGAACGGAGGGAGCTGTAGATCACTGTTAAGAAGTTCCTCACGTATATAACCCAAAAGGCAATGGAGATACCACTGTATTGCAGAAGGACTTCCCAAAACCTCAAATCCATACAACCAATAAATCAGAGTACGGACAGTGTGGATGAAGGACCTGTCCGATGACTGCCCCGGAATGAATCACAGCAGTCGGATGGATCATAGACTCTGTTTCCCGCACAATGTCGTCATTTCCCTGCCAGACATCTGAAAACAGAAGACAAATGCTATCAACCAGCGATAAGCGGGCGCAGGCCATTAAAGCTAAGAAGGACACAATAGGGAGACATGTCTCACCGGAAGTCAATCCACGCAGTATCTGACCCCTTAATTCCCGGGAAGTCAGCCTGCTGGAGGCGGACAGGGCGGCACGGAAAGCACCCAGGGATGGCATGCCGATCACGCCTGGCCTGGAGTCTTCCTTCAGAACCACAAGGGAGAAGAAGAACACAGAGGAATGCGTTAACGCCCGCAGAATATGGCGGCAGTGGAGAAAATCGGAGCGCTCCCACTTCGAACTAGGAGAGAGAATCCGCTCGACGTGGCGGTCGTATCCTCTGTCTAATATGACGAAATGACAGTGGTATCCTTCCCCTATCTGTCCCGAGGTATTGGTATAATCGTAATAATTGATTTATTTTGTCCTATTTAAATTATGTTTTTAATAGTGAATTTAAAAAAGATCACAATAAGCGTCCCACTAGGGTTCTTCAGCTCCCCGCCATCACTGACAGAAGTACACTTGATTCCCTTGCGCGCTCCCCGCCGCTGCAAGCCCCTGATATGTGAGAGTTGTGAGAGTTTTTCTCCATAGCCGAGGGCTAGCCATGGCTTTGCGTACCTCTATATTATAGTAGCGTCACCAGCCAGACCTCTCTCGGTCGCATCTTTCGAGATGGCCACCGGTAACCCCTTTGCTCTTCTTGGGGATGGCGACGGCGACGATCTGTCGCAGGTGATTGCGGCGCAGCGGCAGAAGATAGCAGCCAAGAAACCGCTTAGCGCTGCAGCTCCCAAAGTGCCCCCGGTGTCGGCGAAGCTCCCATCGAAGCCAGCTCCTCCGGCACAATCTGGTAATTTTAATTTTTTTTTCAGAGCTCGGCCTTCAGGAAATCCTTGTCCATACAGTGGACGCTCGCTTAAACTTCGGCGGCGGCGGCCTGCTGTTTTATGATGCGCTTCTGTAATTTTTCTCATGTCGGCTTTGCCCGGGGGAAAGTGGGGTCGTTCTGGAATCAGAGGTCGCGCGCTTACGCAGCAATCGGCTATGCCTCGTGTTGGAAAGAGAATTTCCTAAAACCTTGCTGTTAATTTTCGTCCTTCGATGCTGCAGTGAAGGATGCTCGGAGCAGTAACGCACCGACACGCGGCTCTTTCGGCGGTGGCCGTGGACTTAGTCAAGGTAGGGGCGGCCGCGGTAGCTTCAACCAGAACAGAGACTACGATCATGGAAATGTGGACGGATTATTGCGAAGGCATGATGACGCTGCTGGCGGGGGGGAAGGCCGCGATCCGAGCAAGCCCCAAGAGAGGGAACGCGGATATTACGGGGGCCCGCGTCAGTCGTTCCGAGGTGGTTACCATGGCGGACATGGGGATCGAGAAGCTGGAGGAGGAGATTCTGATCGGCCTCCGAGGAGAGTGTTTGAACGACGCAGTGGCACCGGTCGCGGGAATGAGTTTAAGCGCGATGGCTCTGGCCGTGGCAACTGGGGCAGCTCAACTGATGATGCCCTCGCGCCGTGAGTTTCCTTTTTTCTTTGAATTGTTCTTGTCCACTTGTGCTGCAATTAAACTTTCACTTTACCAGATAAATTTTATGGGATCAGGGGAACAGAGGAGGTTGTGAGCGGCGGCCGCAAGGTTTGGACTACTGGAAAGCAATCTGACCAGAAAGGTGCGCCAGTGTCTGAGATGAGCAAAGAAAATAAAGGGGATGGGTCTGAGGAGACTGAAGAGAAAGAGCCAGAGGATAAGGTACTCACAAACATGCTGTTTTCCCCGCGCATTTATCACAGATTATGTGAGTACCAATGAGGCGCCAGTTTTGCTTCTCATTTCAGTTTTAGCTATTTTAGTCCTGAAATGGGACATTCTCTGGAATCTAATGTGGTAGGGCACGTGCTCACATTATGTCTAGCAGGTGCCCGTATATCCATATAGAGATCGGTAAATAGTCTGATAATGGCAAAAATATTTCCATTAACCATTATATTCTGGCTATTATTTTGTCGGCAACTGGTTGAAATTCAGATTTCAGTTTCAGGTCTTTTCTGGGTAGAACTGCATTTCCCATTTGGTTAGATGTTGTGGCTGTACTGACTAGTACTCTCAGGAGTTTTGTTCCCTCTCCGGTACAAACCATTGAAAGAGCTCCCTATTTATCTACCACCAGCCAAACTCAAGGTGCCCATCGAAGTAGGAGACACCCAACCCTTTGTTTCACACATCGTCGCTTGTGGTATGCCCAAATATATCGCCATGGAATGTTCCTGGGTTTTCTCAGATTATATCTTGCTTAGTGGATGCCATGATTCAAATTCTCAAGCCTTTCTTGCTCTTGAACTTATTTTGCTCGGGGGAGGCCTGAGGTAATCATAGTGCAGCATTGATGACCAATGTGGAGGATCAGTGATAGTTGGTGCCTATCGGACGGTGCATGTAGATTCTTGTTGAAAAGGGGAAGAATTGCTTGAGTTGTTGCATGTGATAAAACTAAAGATACTCGGTACTTTTATAGTTTATATTCTTCCCCCCAGTGCGAGCTCCTGTTCTAGGGGCCGGCGACTGTGCACCTGCCGCTTTCCCACTGTGGGCTGTTCTTGTTGAAGACTAAAGTTTGATAGTTGCTCAATGCCAGGAGATGACTCTCGATGAGTATGAGAGGGTAAAGGAAGAGAAACGAAAGGCTTTGATTGCAACGAAGTCGGAGGCTAGGAAAGTAGAGGTTGACAAGGATTTCCTGTCCATGCAGCAGCTTTCTCTCAAGAAAGAGAACGATGAGATCTTTGTCAAGTTGGTAAAGTTTCTTTGTCCAGTCTCCTACGTCGTTCTCTTTATAATTCGTGATTATTTTCTACCAAATTTGGCAGGGCTCTGACAAAGATCCCAGAAAGAAAGACAACGTTGACCGGGATGAAAGGGCCAAGAAGGTGACCAGGGTCGTGCTCTTCTCCTCCTGTTGAAATGATTTGCGACTGCTCTTTAGTCACATTCGCTCCCTCCCTCTCTGCAGTCTGTAAGCATCAACAAGTTTCTCAAACCAGCCGACGGAGACAGATACTACAGTTCTCCCAGCGGCCGAGGCCGCGGACATGGACGCGGCCGCGGCCGCAGCGGCGGCGATCAGCAACTGTCTTGGACCGGCAGCGGTAACGCCTACCACGGGACCGGGGCAGCGGCGGAGGCACTCATCATCGATGATCCCGGCCACTTCCCCTCCCTTGGAGGGAGGAAGTAAATGCTACACCAAAATCGTCTGCCCCCCACTGCTTGCTTCGTTCCATTTCCCTTTCTAGGGTTGGATCTGGAGGGTCCTGAACAATAAAACCCGTTTAATAATAAAAAAACCGACGCCTTCTTGCCCTTCTTGTGAGAACCACTCACCCTCTCTCTTGATTCCCTAAGAAGCATTCTTTTTAATGAATAAGCTGCACCAACAGATACAAATATGCACGGAAAATACTGGGAAAGTGGGGAAGAATGCACAATGTCGGCTGCTAGGAGCCCGCAGAGCTTAGCTACCGGCGCAAGATTCTTCCCGCCTCGCCTCCTCCCGATAGGCTGCTAGCAGGGCCTCGGAGGAGACTCTCCCCACCAGGCCTCCGCCGGCAGCTCCGCGCATGCTGGTTCCGCCGCGTTGCTGCAGGCTCTGCAGCTGCCGGTCCGCCCACGTTCGGTCGCAGCGGTTCCCCGTATCGCTGCCCGGCGTTGGCGGCTGCTTGGGTGGCGCAACGCCGTCGCCGTCGAGAATCCGGAGGACCTTTTGAACCCAAGATGGACAGTCAGAGCGTTGGCCATTAAACAGGCTCTGTAAAAACCGGGGGCTGCTGGTTTGCTGGCTCACCTGCGACATGCGCGGCCTCGCATCGGGGTCTCTCCGTATGCACAGAGCGGCGGCATGCAGCATGCAGGAGACCTCGTCCTCGGCATACCGGTTGCCCAAGCACGGGTCGATCAGCTCGTCGATCGCATGTTTTTCCAGCAGAGGGCGGGCCTGAATGTATAAATCAACAAGCACGATGGATCACATTAACGAACATGTAAACGCCGGGCAGAAGAACCTGCCCAGTAGAAGGGAACTTGTGGGTCATTGGCTAGCTACCCATTCGGTGAGGCACTGCTGGCCCTTGGGCCGATTGATGTCCACGGCCTTCCGACCCGTCACAAGCTCCACGAGCACCACTCCGAAGGAGTAAACGTCGGCTTTTTCCGTGATTTGGCCGCTTTGGGCGTATTCAGGTGCCAGGTACCTGAGTTTGGAGGCGTTCAGGAGTTATGTTTTTCTTCTTCTTCTTCTTCATGAGGAGAGGTGAATCAAAGAACGTGAATTTACCCGAAGGTCCCGATGACCCGCGTCTCCACCCCCAGGTCTCCGTCTGGTTGCCATCTTGCCAAGCCGAAGTCCCCTACCTGAGGAACAGCAACAAGACCAAGGTCACCGATTCGTCCAGAGATTCTTCTAAAAGGGAAAACATATGCCGTCAGGCACTGGTTCACATGCTTAACAAGGGGGGGGGAATTTTTGAATCATGTGCTGCATAATTCAGGATAACTATAAAGCCATCTACGGATGATTGCTACAATTAATCCGTGGGCCACAAAATGAAAGACTCGATCCTCGGCAGTCAACTGGATTGAAGAGAAGAAAATCTAGAAATTTCGCGACAGCGAAAATTTTCCTGAGAGCTAAATTAACGAGATTTGCATAACCCAGGATATTCAGTCCTATGCGTGCAGATGAAGCATGCGACACCAATCCTTTCACTGGATAAGAAAACCCATTTCTTGCCAAATCCTGTCATATAGATGTTTCAGATAACATCGTAAGATGGTCGAGAGAAAGTCATACCAGCGACTCAAAGTCATGAGTTATGAGGATGTTGTTTGGCCTCATATCACGATGCACAATGCAACCCACTCTGCACTCCTCGTGAAGGTATCGCAGTCCTCTTGCGGCTCCAACAGCGATTTTCTGCCGAGAAGACCACTCCAATGTTTTCTTGTTACGGCCTGCAATGTCTCACAACGATAGTTGAGTTGGGTACCCACCGATTTTGCGCTTGAAAAGCAATTGTAAAAGATCTAATGCAGGGATGATATGCATGGAATTGTGGATAATACGTGAGCTACCACCTTTTTTTTGCACTATATTTAAATGGAACTAGCCCCTAAAGATTTCACGTTTGATGTTATTCGAGATAACTGCGCTCTTACACTATTCAGAATTGCAGTGATTTTTCCATGCAACAGTTTAACGATAGGTAAAGCAGCACTTTCACAGAGGACAACCGAGGAATTACCATAAAGATGGGAGTCGAGAGAGCCATTGCAGATGTATTCATAGACCAGCAATCTTCTATGGTCCTCAACGCAGAATCCGATCAGCATCACCACATTCCGGTGCTGAGCGCAGCTGAGAACTTCCACCTCCGAGCAGAATTCGTTGTCTCCCTGAGAACTAGCCAGCTTGTGCTGCTTGACTGCGACGACCTGCCCATCCGGAAGGACCCCTCGGTGCACCGAGCCAAACCCTCCCTCGGCCAAGAAATTTGCTTGGGAGAACCCGTTTGTAGCGAGTTCCAGCTCTGAGTAGCTGAACCATCGCGGAGGCTTCCCAAAAACGGGAGCCTTGTGCTGGCATATCGAGCACAATGGGGGAGGAACTTGAGGGGCGTTCCTGGTCAATGAAATGGCCTCTCGGATATCCCCGCTGAAGTCCGCCTCCGATGATTTGTAGCTCATCATCCCGATCCCAGCTTCCCGGTCGAGTTTACAAAATTTCGCCGCCAAGGCTTTGGCCGCGGATACCTGAGAAAACACCCTCACCTGCTTTGAAGATCCGCCATTAAGATTGAGAATCTCAGACGCCCACGGCTGGAAGTCCGAACTCTTCGGAGGGCTGAACTTTTCCGTGTCCGACCCAGAGCTGCTCGAATCCGAGGCGCGGCAATCTTTCGCCCCCGGGGGTTCATCTTTCTTGAATTTCCTGCTGAACTTGGACACGAAGAATGGGGAAGTTCCAAGATCGCAGCTTGACACCGACGAGGTCCCAGCTTCGGTGGTGAAAGATGTCCCGACCTCTGGGCTGCTCGAGGGGGTGACGACAGGGCCGCGCATGGAGTCCGACGGATCGCTGCTATCTTTCGACATGGTATCCAGCATGACATCTAACTCTGGGGGCAAGGAGTAGCAGGCCGCTGGATTCTCTGCTCGCGGGTAGCCGACAAGATTAAGCCGGAGGATCTTCGGCCGGGAACGCTTCATGACGACGATATTGCACTGCAGTTCCTCCATGCATCGCTTCTCCTCGTGCTTGAGCTGCCTAGTAAAGAAAAAAGAGAAGAAAAGGAAGTGAATGGAGTGTAGAGGAGCTGTTAGAGGCGGGGGATGTTCGTGAGATCAATCCACGAATGGAAGCTTCCACCTTCCACCTTCCACCTTCTCCGAAGACTCAAACTAAAGACACCTTACTTGTCTAAAACAACCCAGCTTGCTTGAGCTCTCTTGGACTCCGCTGCCACGGCGCCGGCGGGTGTCCCTGAGACAATCTTGATCTTGACATTCGTCTGGAGACGAGAATTAGATGGTGTGAGGAGTGATGCCGTCAAATGGTTTCGGGAACTATAATTTGACCAGAGAAGGAAGAACCGCGAGGTTTTTCAGCGAACCTTGTTAGGGTCGTAAACCTCCTGGAGCTGAAGCATCATCTGAGAGCAGGTATCCGCAATATCAGACCTGATTTCCATGGTAGTTCCGGTGAGGGACCTCCGGTGGCCGCTGGCGCAGTCCCCTGCAAACCTTGGAAACCCCCATAGCTTCCTTCCTGAGGAATCAAACCATTTCGTCGTCAACATCATCGTCGGAGCCAGATTCCCACAATGAAGCGCCAAGAAACGGGGGGAGGGGAGAGAAAACCTGAAGTCTGGGCCGGCACCACCACCAAGAGCGTGATGAAGCCACCGGGCTGAACAACGTGCGTCAGAGCCCAAACAAGAGCCGCCCTGGGAATCACCTTGGAGATCTTGACGGCCACCACGACCCTTCCGGCGACGTCCAGGCACTCGCCGTCCTGTCCACCCTTCTGCGGCGGACTGGCATTAATCATCTCGCTCTGGGAATCTCGAGACCAGAGTGGGTCGTCTTCTCCGGAACCTCCTTGTTTCGCAGCTGGTACACTCTCAAAGAGGAAGAAGATGACGGAACCAGGAATTCAAAAGCCGGAGGAGAAGATCACTCGATGGCGCTGCAGGTGCTGACGCCCTTGGAATGGAGATTGAACCCGGCCTCCAAACCCCCAAACCTAGTAGTCTTCCTATCGCTGCTTATCCCCGCCGCAGATGCTGCTGAAAAGACCGTTCTAGCCTGCTCCATGCCCTCTCTGAAACAGGGAGAACGGAGGGAACTCGGAAACTTTGCCTCCGGCGGAGATCAGAGAAAATGGGGAACGATTCAAATCCCGCAGCGTCCTTTCAGGGTTCCCGGAAACGTCTCCACGAAGAACCCTTCACGGCGGGAACCAATCCACCACCTTCCGGAATGTTTGTTCTGCTTGCCCGCCCTCCCGCCGGGAGCTTTATCGGAGTGAATCTCTCAATGGCAACAGCACCTCCCCTCTCGTCCCGCTTATCGCCTGGGAAACTGCGGAAGCTTTCAAATGATGAGGGCATCAACTGCGCACCCCGCTATAATCTCCGTGATCGCGCATCAACATCCTGCCGACGTACTTTGCCGGAAAACGACAGAGCCGGCAAAGAGGATCTGGCGGCTCCGCTCTCTGCGGGAAGCAAAAAGACTCTTTCCGGGCCTCCGATTCAGAACAGCAGGCGCGATGGGGCTCTCCTTGGGGCTCTCCTTGGGGCAAGCTAAACCCGGTGGAAGGCTGTCGATTTCTCTGCTCTCTGCTTCCGAGGGAAAGGAACAGCCAAGGTAAAACAAATCGAAGGGGCTAAATCGTGAGGATGGGGAAGAGAGAGCAGGGGGAAGAACCAGGCGTACACAACCTTATTCCTATACCCCTCAAACAGCTGCTAGAAGACTCCAAGAAAGCCCTTAACGCCATTGGGCCCAGGGAACCCTACCATTGCGATGGAACCTTCAGCAACGAAGCAGATTGGGTTTGCAAACAGGGAGGCGTCGGAAACGGGAAGAGACAGACTCTGGAAGACGCAAGCGTCCCTGGAGAAGCTGACTACGGTAATGGTGGGAAGTAAACTGGCGAGGACACCACCAAATCAGCTAATCCGATCGTTCGGAAGGAGATACCTTCGAGCCCGCATCATCCTCTAGCTGGAAGGGGTCACAGCATCTCGGCCACCGGCAGCGAACCTAGAGGAAGCAGCCAAGCAGGGAACGCGACAGGGTATGGAAGGGGGCCGTCCAGAATGAAAAAAAAAAGCAGATTCCGACACGGCGAGCACAATCGGGAGCCTCTGTTTCCCTTCGCTCGCTCTCCTCTGCTCCTCCGCTGTCTCTCTCTTTTATGCAATCCCACCTCTCGCAGGAACCCTCGCCCCCAGTAGCCGCGGCTGGAAGCCCGACGGAAGACGCTTACAAGCTACGGCCTTTCTCCCCGTTTCCTCTTCCCCGCACGCCAGCACCTCCACCAATGCCGCCGTCACCACCCCGCGGGGGGAGCTGCCAATCGCGGCCGTTTTACTGCTGGCTGCAGTTTCACGGCACGTCGCCGTCGGACAGCCGCCGTCTGAAACAGCCCCTGGATAAAGCTGTATCGTCGAGATCGCCACCAAGAGAGAGAGAGAGAGTCTGCGACAGCGGACAAGAACGGGGACCACCCAGCACAGGTCCTGTCCCCCTCCCTCAGATCTCCTCCGATTAGTACTACAGCCGGCGAGCCCACCGGCGATTACCTCCCCTATCGACGACCCACTGGAGTAGAAAACACCGCTACCGCGGACGGCGGAGAGCCATCGCTTCCTCTGCTAGCCTTTTTTGCCGTAGCTCGCCAAACTAGTCGCCTACCACTTTGTCGCCCTCCCCCGGCCGGTGATCAAACCGCTCTCGAACGCTGAATTCGGACATCTCGGGCCTAATGATTGCTATTTTACTACTAATCAAAAACCTTATTAATACCCTTCTTATTCTCGGGCCACGTGCTGCCGTAATCCACGCCCCTTGTCGACCTCGTGACCGGAGGAACTCCTCTCTCTCTCTCTCTCTCTCTAGATATGGGTGTATATCTTTAATGTAACTGGGCCAGACTTCAAATGGGTCCAGCCCAGAGTCCAAAATGTTGACTTTTCTCCAACGAGCAGAGAGGGGTACGTATAATGACAACAATGGTGGCCTCAATTTATGAGGACAAACATTTTGGTGGGCATTGAAGGGAGAAGCCCCCGGGGGGGCTTCCCAGTGGCCCGCTGCCAGCGGCCACTTGCTGCTCACTGGGCGGGCACAGTAGAGAGCGAGAACACCCCCCCCCCGCTCCCTCTCCCTCTCCCTCTCCCATTAACGGCAGTTCATCGAATGAGATCGTGGAGAAATGAAGCGTGTGTGAGGAATCTAGGCATAGATTTCAGTGAATGATGTTGGGTTGATGGAGTAGAGCTGGACGGTAGCGGGGAACGGACAGTAGGAAAAAGTAGCCAGATGGGCCGATGGGCCAGCTGGCGGGCTGCTCGGCATATTCCCTCCAAAGTCAGAACAAAAACAATGGACATCGAGGCGTAGACGAAATCCGAGAAGAGATTCCTTACGTCCACAAGGGAGGAAAAAGCATGAATATCAGTGGATATGTAACCATGGGTTCGATATGCTTCGAGCTCTAAAATGAGATGCGAGAAGCACAGGGAATGCACACACTCACACGTCTGTCTGAGCACCGCAAGGCCCATCGCAGAGAATGCAGATAATATAATGGCCTTCGGTGAAGTTGGAAACAAACCATCACTGAGAAATCAAGCAGAGGTGTTGTCGATTGCAAACTCCAGTGTTCTTCAAAAACTGGGCCTAGAAGCCAGGAACATCAGCCCAAAGGTTTTGATGGAAGCCGCTGCTTAAGGAGCTGCACTGATGAGGCACTAAAGCATACATACACCGGCGAAAAAGGTCAGGACATCCAGAACACTGCAGAATTTTTTAGATTCATTGCTCGAAGTATCGTTCTACTCCTCCTGGAAAGCCTAAATTACACACATTGATATGCACATATAGTTTATACAGAATATTCAGCATATGACAGGAAATTCTGTTAAACTGGTGGGTGGTCATTTTAGAGAGAGAAGATCCCACTCCTGATGAATAAATCCATCTATAACTTCTTTCCCAGTTGTGAGGTAACATAGGTTGGGCATCCCCAGGTCGCGTCTTAACTGGCCATTGACCGAGTAGAAGTGTAAAGCAGAAAAGTGCGTACACAAAAGGCGAATCGCGTTGAAGAACTTCCTATCATATGAGAGGAATATTTTTCTTCTTATTATTGCCTATGTGAAAAATCCATAAAAATACTGGAAGTATGAGATTATATACATACGACAGAGGGGAAAAATCCGAGATCATCATCAGATTGCAGTGTCAGTGAGAGTTACCTGCCTCTCTTTCATTCCTACTGGCATTCCACAGCAAGCTCCCCAGCTGCATCCTCATTATCCTGATTAAGATGCTTTGATGTGGATCGAGGAATTAACTAGCTTTTCATCACCAAGTACGCTCAAGATTGTGCACATCAAACAGCAGTTCAAAATGTACTGGTCCATGTTCAGTTCATTCAAATATGAATTCCTTAATGCTATCGAAAAATGAGGATCAAGCCCATGAGAAACCTTAGCACCAGAATACACGACAAACAACATAAACAATGCATGCATTCGTTGTAGAGATATTTTACCCAATATGAACGATTAGACCATTATTTCCCTTTAATGCAGAGCTGGGAAATTTAAAGAGAAAGGATTCATGAATTACAGGTATTATGGTCACATTCTATAGAATAAATCTAGAGCCAAATCCAATGAGTCTCTAGTTAACGAACCATCCACAATAGACAAGAAAAACATAGATGATTAACCAGCATAATCCTACATGTTATATCTACGATAATATGCTCTGAACCAAAAAGTTCGAAATTAAATAAATAATATGGCAGCAACTTCTGGAAGACCAGTTGTGTTCATATTTTTCTAGATTGCCATGCTTGAAGTACAGTAAAACAGCATTTCCCAAGATTGCCAAGACTGCAATCATCACCAGTAATCCCCACAGGAACATTTCCCATCCTTGAAATGGTGAAATCGTTTGTTATCCCTTACAATGAGCTCCCTCCCAACAATCCTAGACATGATCTTAATAGCATTGTGGCAGTCACCACAAATACGCAAGTTCTTGATGATCCTGAGAGGTGTTCTCGCGGGTGTGCTGATCAGACCATAAGCAATTGCCAGACGCTCACTGTGGTAGAGTAGAGCCTGCTCTTTAGCTTCTTGATCGATATCATGGAGCACATATCTCGTGTCTGGCACATAAACTTGCTCCTTCACCGGCTTGGACTCAACCTTCGGGGGAGGCAAACGGTACTCCAGGACCTTGTTCTTTCCCTCAAGCATGTGATAATCATAGCGCTTCTTTGGAGGAGGTGTTGGAATCTTGGAGGGCACTGCCTTAGAAGGATCAGTCAAGACAAGAAGCTCCTCCATGCGGTCTTCAAGGTCAACGTCTCCTTGCATTCTGGCAAGCTTCATCAGTGACTCCCATATTTCAGCCGTAGGTGCAAATGGTAGACGCTCAGCAAACTCCACCGCTTCATTCAACTGCCCCGCACAACCAAGCAATTCAATCAATCCGACATAATGCTCGGTATTTGGTTCGATCCCGTATTCCTTATGCATAGAATCGAAATGTATGAATCCTTCTTCAATGGCATCTGCATTGGCGCAAGCAGATAAAACTAGAACGAATGTTCTGGCATCAGGCTGTATCCCCGCCTTCCTCATCTGCTCAAACATCTGTAATCCATCGTCCCCCAGACCGTTTGATGCGTACCCACCAATCATCAGATGCCACGAGTTCATATCACGCTGAGGCATTCTCTCAAACAGCTGGCGAGCATCGGTCATGGTCCCCAGGAAAGAGAACCTCTCCAAAAAGAAGTTATTAGTCTCAACATCGGCACGGAATGGCGAGCGAACGAAGAATTCCTTGATTTTCTTGAGATCATCAAGCAACTTCGAGTTTGAGCAGCACCTGATGAGCGCACGGAATGTTGCAGCATCGGCAGTGACGCCCTGCTCCAAGAGCTTGACAGCCTCGTTTACCTTCCCCTCGCGTCCAAGAGCCGCAAGATCCACGGGGCCTGGAGGAGGGGCACTGGGGTTTTTATTGTCCGGGGAAGCTCGGTTGTCAACAGGTGCTCTCTGGCTCGGCGTTACCCACTGGTTTGGGTTCTGGTGTCGGTTCTGAGATCCCCGCTGGCTAGGGCCGTCATTTTGAAAATCTCGCTGGCCGGCAACTGGAGCCTGGTTGCTCCATTGGCTGGGATTTTGATTTGGGTGATTCCACTGGCGAGGATCCTGAGGTGGATTAGCGTTACGCGGCGGCCCCCACTGATTAGGATTTGGAGGCGGCTGGTTCCACTGGTTAGGGATAGGGGGAGGTTGGTTCCACTGGTTCGGAGGCGGCGGGTTCCACTGCCCGGCGCTCGGGGGTCGCTGGCCAGGATGACTCCACTGATCGGAGGCCTGGTTTGCCTGGACTCCCCTGCTGTCAGGAGAGGGAGTAGGGGGCGCCTGAGGAGACCACTGATAGTTGTTGGGGACGGCGGAGGAGGTGCTGAGGCACCTCGCAGGGAAGAGGTTCCGACCGGGGACTGCACAGATACGGAGAGGCCTAGGGCGTGGGATCTTGGCAAGGAGCTGGGGAGCGATGGAGAACCGCACCTTGTCTATGGCAGAGAACATGGAGCTGCCAGCTCGGTGCATCGCCACGCGGGTGCTCATCGCGCAAACCCTAGCCTCCGCTTGAGGACGACGGGGTTTTAGAGCTCTGTATTATCCTCTACCGCCGTAGAGATACTGACCTTGCCTGAGGCGCGCAGAATGAGAAGGAGATGGTGCTGGGGATGCACCCATCGAACGGTGCGAAATGCTCCCAACGATCATGTGAGAGAAGATATTCGAGAGGACAAAATAATTGGATTGGGCCCTCCCATTTTTGGATCCTGGCCATAATTAAAAGGCCCAAACGCATAAATTTACCTTTTATTTAGATGGACCCGGAATTCATGGCCCAATCCAGAGAGTGTGACCGACTTTCTGATCTGGACTTTTGCATAACCCACGTTGGCCCCATCTACGCAATGGGCCGATTAAGACCGGTTTTACGAGAGAGAATGGGACCGACCTCGTGTATTACATATTCGGAATATTGTAATAAATAATGGGTCGCCAGATAGTATTTTTATTTTTTAACCCATAATTTATGCTCCCTGCTGGATGCGAAGAGCCGAATCTTTTGAATAATAGTGGCCCAGGTAGGGACTAGTCGGCCCAGGGGAGTAAAGACAAATAAAAAATGAAAAAAAAAAAAATTCTATTGAGGATTTTTTTAAAATTATTGTTGTTGCATCGTTTTAATTATCGGGCAAGTCAAGTTAGGAATTTTCTATTTTATCTTACATACCTGTTTATTTTTTATTACAAAATAATGAGCTTAATTTTATCTTGCCCTACACGATAGATATTCTATTTTATACCCATCGATAAACTACATGTTTGGTTTCAATTAAAAAAGGTACCTTTTGTTACTTTAATAGATGAGGTATGATTTCCAGAAGAGTTTATTACTACCTGGTATTATGATTGCGAACTCTGGTTTATCAGAGGTCAGACGAGGCGGACGAAGGTGCATCGGCAGGAACACGGAGAGCGGAGGGTCAATGATCGATGGATCTCGGGTGGATGCGACGGAATGAAGGATCGACCAGAGCAAATCGTCGGGAAAACACGGATCGTCTCTGCTTCAGTTGTGGAAATGGCGTCTGAACTGTAGTATGAGAGGCGACAAGAAGAACACGGGTTCCTCCGGGGAGGGGGAAAGCCCCCCTCGGGGTTTATTTCTCACAGAAGCTGTTCAGATGACGTAGTCCGACCACTGGGAGATGAAGGAGGTATGGTCCATGGATTCACCTGGGATGTCCTCGTGCTTCGAGGGGCACCCCTTCCCTCCGATCAGCCTCGCCGGATTCCCCACCGCGGTGGTCCTCGGCGGCACGTCGATGAGCACCAGCGAGCCCGCCCCGATCTTAGCCCCTGCGCCGATCCTCACGTTCCCCAGGATCGTCGCGCCGGCGCCTATCAGCACGCCGTCGCCGATCTTGGGATGCCGGTCGCCGATAGCCTTTCCCGTCCCGCCGAGCGTGACGTGATGGAGAATGGACACGTTGTTGCCGATGACGGCGGTCTCGCCGACGACGACCCCGGTGGCGTGGTCGAGGAGGATCCCCTTGCCGATCCTCGCCGCAGGGTGGATGTCGACGGCGAACACGTCGGATATGCGAGATTGGAGGGCCAGGGCGAGCGGGCGGCGGGCCTGGGACCAGAGGATGTGGGAAACCCGGTGGGCCTGCACTGCGAGGAAGCCCTTGTAGTTGAGCAGGCAGTGAGAGAAGGACTCGCAGGCGGGGTCGCGGTGGCGGACGGCGAGCATGTCCGCCACGGCAGCGGCGCCGAGATTCGGGTGGGTGGAGAAGAGCTGGAGGAAGATGTCGTAGAGGAGGGTGGAGAGGAGTGTGGAGGAGGATAGCTTATTGGCGAGGTGGAAGGAGAGGGAGCGGGGGAGGGACGGGTGGGACAGCACGGTGGCGTAGAGGTAGCTCGCCAGCGCCGGCTCGGACTCGGCATCGCGGCGGGCTTCGGCCTTGATCTGGTTCCACACCCACAGCTCGTCCTCCTCCGACTCCGGCGGGGGGACTGTCGGCACGGCATCGGGCGACAGCTGGTTTCCAGCGGGCGGCGATGGCGGTGCGACGCCGGCAGATAGCTGATGCCCTACCGGCGGCGGCGGCATGGCTTCTCCTCTCCGATGAAGCGCCAGCGAAGGAACAGGGCGAAGAAGGAGACGCCGGGTAGCACTTTATCCTGGGACATGGGCCACAGACTAGACTAGACCCAACTGACGAAACTATCCCAATTTGATTATTTATAATGAACTTAAATATAATTGTCCATTCGATGTACTCCTTGTCCTTATTGAGAACCTGGACACAGGGCTAGTACAGGAACCTCGCAGCCTTCTCGTTGCAGCACACATGCGAAACCCCCCGCGTGAGACCTCGTCGGCCCTTTGTTTTTATCGGGTTGTCGCCGTCGCTGTTGCCGTCGCCGGCGAAATGAACACGACCTGCCCAATTAACGGCGAGAGACCTCGACAGAAGTTTTAGCCTTCGTTGCACCATGGGGAGCGGCGGCATCTGCAGTATGGTTGACATTCTCCGCCTGAAGTCCGAGATTTGGACGAGGTTTCAATGGTGAGAAAGAGAGAGAGAGAGAGAGAGAGAGAGAGAGAGAGAGAGAGAGAGAGAAAGAGGCCGAGCAATCGAGCAGGCAGCCTCCGGGCTCCGCTTCTCTGTGGGCTGCTGCAAGATCAAAGATTCTAGTCACTCTTATTCTCTTCCCTGGACCAGTGGAGGAGTCTCGTCACCGTCTTCTACATTGACTTGTGATGAAGGTGGGCTCCATTCCTCCGACCAGTGACGCGCACAGGGCCCCTCACCAGGTCTAATCTTCGGCTTTGGTTGCTTTAATTATCCTCTTCAGAGCAAGTTGATGACGATGAGCGCCGCACGGCAGTCGGGTTTGGAGCTCGGAAACGAGCGAGGCGGGCTCCGCCGTCCCCAGAAGAAGTCACAGGGACCAAACGGGCGCCCTCGTGCGGGCCCGGCCCCGGGGAGGAGGGGAGGGGGGGGGCTGACAAAGAGATGAGACAGCATGGGCCCAACTACAGCTCTGGGCTCCGTTGCAACGGACAGACAGCAGGACGTGAGCGTGTTATGCCCTCTACCTCCGAATTACGGTGATTGTGACTCGTTGGAAGACGGGCAACTTTCTACAGGCGAGTGAGTGATGCAGTTGGAGTTGCGTGGAACATAATATCTGAGTCTTGAATCCAAAAGACATGAATCTAGAACTTTGGCGGGTAGAAACTAAGATGATTTTAGGGTTCACAAAGTGTTGACTTTTAAATGGGTAAAAAATCAATCATAACCACCCCCTTAAAAATAAGATAAAACAAATTCAAAACGCCTTAACGACAGGAAAATTACTAAAAAAGTAACTCTAATGCGATATTCATATACTTTATTTGGGCCTAATTTAGTTTTGGGCTTTTTGGAATATTCTCATCCTCTTCGTATTCTACTTTTCGCATTTTCAGAATGACCGGACCACTGATTTTGGGCTTCTCTTTGTGCTATTCTTCGGCAGCGGAGCGTTTGGTGAGAGGTAAGGCGCCTGCTAGCTGAGCCTGGCGCGATAGAGAAGCCAAAGCGGGGCTCGAGGGAGACAAACTGGAACGAGTCATCTTCCCAATGCCATGTCGTCTCCAAGGGGAAGGGCGACTTTAGCCGTGGTCAGGAAAGAACATGATTTGACGATCTCAGAATGGAGATAATTGATGAACGGATAGCAGGATAGGAAACACCCCCGTGTCATGCATCAACTGAGCTTGGCACGGCCGTAGTCATGTCGGATAGACAGCGATGAGGAAATCTCCGCCGGGAGGGCGGCGACTTTCCATCAGTCACAGGCGCAATTTAGAGCTTCAACCCGTCCGGATTCTCTGAGATGCCCCGCCTCCGTTGTTTCTGTGTTCCCCCGTTCCTTCTTCGCTGCGGCCCTCTTTACTCATCTCCTGATACATTTCTTCAATCATGGGTTTCCAGAGGCGGACCCGAGCGTTGATGAACCAGTTGGACACCTGATACTCAGAGTCAAGAACACGGGTGATCAATAATCAGGTTTACGCCTTGAAATCTTTCTCTGATAGGTGGAGAAGGTAAAGACCCCAAATAAAGTCGAGGGCAGGAAGCACCTGGCTTCTAGTCAGCCCGCTCTTTATCGCAAGCAATTGCTTCTCGTTGTCTTTCGGGTACCTGACATCGAGATGGGCAGGTGAAAACAGTTAAATGGGAGGAAGACCCATCGCCTATGCTGGGGAAATCTTCGAACGACTTACGGGTGCAGGAAATTCTGAAACATCCATCCCCGGAGAACGGCGACAGATTTCTCCGGCAAGCCCCTCTGCGGCCTCCAAGATTGATGGTCGTTCCTCAGCTGCTGCAATGCCCACTGCTTCTGGAGGAATGAAGACTCCAAGGATTCCTCCATCTCGAACATAAATTCGCAGCTGAATTGCTGCCCGAGCAATACCATCTGTGAGGTGATTCTCTCCCTCAGGCTTCTGTAGAGGGCGGAGATCGTGTGGAGTACGAAGCGGGCGGGCGTCTGAGTAGGCGCCGAATTGGTCGCGTCCCGGAAGGCTGCTATGACATTTTGGACTTGATCCACGCACTCGTTGTACCCCTGATCGATCTGATGCAGGAAGAGAGATCGATGGCGATTTAGAGGGAAAAAATTAAATAAATAATTCAGGAGGAAGATTAGATTAGAGAGAGGCATCGCGCGGCACACCATTTGCAGCATACTAAAGAGCTCAGCTTTCACCGTCTTCGGTTCATGTGCTCTAATTTCCGCAGAATCATGCCTAAACTCATCAGAACTCAGTGGTGAAGTCCCTCTTTCGCAAAAGTAACCAGAATCATCCGGCTTATACTGATCTTCTAGCGCATGGCCGGTGACTTCCGCAAGTATTTGATGAGCCACATGAAGATATCGAGAACCCAACAGCGTCTGGGAGAAATGAACGTAACCCGAAGAACCACACTCCAAGGTACGCTCCTCGTTGCCGGGAAGAGGATGCCTCGATTCCAGCCCCAACGCACGGCGGACGTCATACGAAGGATTGCGAAGAAATTGGGAAGAGACCTGTAACTCTGCGGCGTCTCGGTACCTGTTGTCCTTCGATGTTACTTGAGTTAGGCTGGAGCAGCTCATTTCTGAGCACTGATCTGGAACGCTGGCCATGTTCATAGCAGGCTGTTGGCGGGATCCAAGAGTAAGAGAGAGCTCATTGCCAGGAACATTGTAAGTGTACTGGTCATCAGAAATCATAGAGGATTTGCTCGACACCCACGCAGAGTCGGACCCAGATGAGACTCGGTACGATGGGCTAACTGTCGCCAACGATCTGGCTTGTAGCATCTGCTGACCTATTTGCTCATCGTAGCTCCATCTGACATTTGACCCACTCACAGCTCTTCCCGGTACTAAAATCCCCGCATCGTCTTCTGCTCCAAATGCACAATTATCTGATGCTGAGAGTGATGAGTTTAGTCTATTGCGGCAACCATTGGAAATAAAAGAAGCCCTAATGTCCTCCGCTGGGATCGAGGAAGGAGGCCCAGAAAGAAGGCCGGCTATCGAAGCAGCAGATAGAGTGCTCTCCGCGAGATGTTCTCGCAGGTCAGGGTTACCAAAGGAACTGGAGGACAGGGACATTAACCTAGAGGAAGCCGCCATCTGAGAATTAACTGCATTACCATCACCAGTTATATGAAGACTGTTAATGGCCTCCTCCTGCAGAGTGGAGAACAAAGGGTAGCCACCCATCAGGTACGTTTGACTATTGTTCGTCAGCGTATCTGTAGGAACGATCACACCGGGACCCACATGCGGCAATGAATCCTCCATCGCCACGGTAGTCTGACTCAGTATTGGCATTGAGATACCAAATATCTCATTCTCCATCGCTCTAGATTTCAAGGAAAAAACAACTGAGAAATCCAACCAGGCTCGGCTCAAGAACACACGTTTTCCTGTTGATTCCCCTCTGAATCTGCAGCAGCTCGATAAAAACTCTTCTCAATCTAGCCACTAGCCATGTTTGCCTCCTTGAGGCGAAATAATCTGAAAATAAAGAATGGAATGAGATCAAACTGAATAAAAATCGCCGGCCAGCCATAGACGCCCAAGTTCGAAGAGGGAGATCATTACAAAGAAGTCAAATTTCCGACGAGTGGATCATTACTTGAAGTAAATTTCGCTGGAGAGATGGCGTGGGGTATAGTGCTGAAGCATGGAAGCTCCCTGGAAAGATGTGGGCAAAGTCAGATGTACTATTCTAGCCCGTACTTGTTATTAGCGTCGTAGTTACTATTACTGTTCTTGTGTCGGATCAACTGTTGGAGAGGTCACATGGTCTTCTGTTAAGGTCTTTATAAGCTATAAGTGCTGCACCTACTGCTACGAACTCATCTAAACTGGCTCGCGAGGCTCCTCAAATCAATAAACGTGTGAAAAAAATACAGAAGACAGAAAAAAATTGTGCGAATCACCCAAGAGAGGATATGAGCATTGAAAAGATTGGGATAGGAATCTCAACATCATGGGAAGCTGTGATTGTCTACATAAAAACAGTATGCAACCGGAAGCCCGTTGGAGGAGACACGAACGTTTCCTACCTAGGGAGAGAGAGTCTGAACAGTGCATGAGACGGATAGGGGGAGCAGACAATCTGCATAGATGTCTTGCGTGGAGGATTGTTACGTCCAGACATGGAATAACTCGAGATCTTTGTCACTAAATGAGGGAGAGCAGGAGAAAAACAGCAGCGGCAGGAGCAGGAGAATCAGAAGAAGCAGAAGAAAAGTAGAGATTTGAAGCAGACTACTGACCAACCAGAACGAGTCATTGAAGGATCCCAACCAAATCGAAACATATTGAAAGAAAGGGCGGAGACAAGCAGTCCAATAGAATCGCTAATTACGTCGATGATTCGTTTCAGAAGATGTTGACATTATCTTCGAGGGATAGTGCAATTGCGATCTCACGTTGCTAGAACGGGAAAAGACGTCATCTTTCGTCGGGAGAGCAGGAAATATTCCGAGCTGCTCGCCACAATTAAGCTGGAAGTATCAAGAGGAAGAAAACGGGAAGAAGCGAGGAGGATGGAGCTAACATGGAGTTCATGACGGGACGACACTATCGCCTAAGGAGCAAGAACGAAAGGAACCACGTACCAAGAGACACGGTCGCCCCCCTTCTCAGAACGTGAACCAGGAGCCAAGACAGAGTTGAGAACGAGTCCCCTGGGTCGCCTCCCAGCAACTTCCGGCGAACCTTATTTATTTCTCACAAGAGAGAGAGAGAGAGAGAGAGAGGCGCGGATGGGTGTGGGGTGAGAGGTGTAATTTTCTACTAACGCCCACGCTGGGCTCTCTCGCCACCCGAAAACAAGCAAGCAAACAATAACGAGTACAAGCTTTGCCAGGCATCTATCACTTCTCCTTTCCACGGCAAAAAAACATTTGCATAAACATGTAGGAGCAGCAAGAGCCGGAAGGCTGATTCTCTCTCCTGACCGATCAGGGAGCTGGGTTTTCACCCGACGCAGAAACAGACAGCGGGACCCAGGCCTGACGAGGAATCCATCACTTCCAGCCTTCCCAAAGCATAAGGCCGAGGGATATGGTGTAACTCTGTGAGACTGAATAATCAGAGAAGTAGGTAAGTCTTCTTTCATTCCTGCCAGGGCAAAGGGAAGAAAGAGAGAGATTCGGAAGTCATCGGAAGTCTTGCATTTAATTAATCTCCCTATTGTCAATCAATAGTTACAAAACTTATAAAATAACCCTAAACTCGGTGGTTTACACAGTAGCCGAGCCAACGCCTGGGAAAACTAAGAGTAGGGGGATCATTCCGAGTCCTACTAACTATGACTGCGGCAGAAGGGAGATCAAACCACAACACAAGACCAATCACTTCCATCACTTCTCATCCTCAAGTCATCACACCTACTAAGCTCCATTGAATATTCTATCATTTCCGTCGTCACCTACAAGCTGGAATTAAAGAGATGTAGAGCCATACAATTGGAGTCGTGGGATACCTTTGCCCACTGCACCACGGAAGCCAAGCCCTAAGGCAAATCATAGAAGCACTGGAATGAACAACCCAGAACAGGAGAAGGTGAAAGTGGCGCATTTACAGCAGAAGGGTCAAAGAAACTTTGGTGCCAGAGAGAGAGAGGTGCACGGCTCATCGGTCAGGACGATGCAGCTGAGTAAAAGAGAAGTCGAAAAGTTAGTGGGAAGAGGGAGAAGGGTCACACGGGAGAAGGAGCCGATGGGAGGAAGTTCCGGCGGTGGATTGCTCCTGTCCTACGGCTTCTCGGCCCCATCTCCCAACCCCCTTCCCTTTCCTCCCCTCCCCCAGCCCTTATCGCCTCTGCCACGCCCATCCTTTCTATCAACCTACCTCTCTGCAAACGATCGTTTGGTACCAAAATATCTGGAATCTCTGCAGAGGCTACTGTCCCCCAGCTGCTGCTGGTGGTTCCGCGCTCCTCTCCGGACAGAGTACTCGCTTTTTTACCAAAAAGAGGGCATCACTTGCAGGGAAGAAACGAGTGGAGAGGATGAATCCTATTTGAGTGTTGGGGAGAGAGAGAGAGAGAGAGAGAGAGAGAGAGAGAGGGAAGTAGACATAACAAAAGCGGGCCTTTTCATTTTCTTTCGAGTACAGGGAATGCGGCATTGGGAACTGAAGAACGGCAGTGTGATGTCAGCAAAATCTTATGTGATCTCTGACATATTATGAGGTAAGGAGATGATCACCTACGGATATATGGCCATCTGTGCGCCTCTAAAGGATTATCGGGTGAGCGCTCTGAGGCATTTCATCGAATGGCGTGGTCTGCAGAAACCCACGAAAGGGAGTTGCGTGTACTCTTACGCCAAAGGTCTCCGTAGACGACGAACCCGGCACATATCCTCCTCCTGTAGGGGAGAGAGAGAGAGAGAGACAGAGAGCGAAGTTGCCCGGTGGGACTTTCAGGTGGTTTTGCAGACCGTGGAGGCACCACTTTAGATGGGGAAGAACCGCCAAGAATGTCCCTTTGGCTCCCTATAGTACTCCGTCTGCTGCCGGCCTACAGCCCATTCGTATAGAGGCTCCTTTACGGGTGGGTATAGGCCTTCCTGTTTCCGTATCCGCAGTCAACGTGCCCGAGCCCCCTCCCCTTCCATCTCTCTCCGTGACCTTAACAAAACTCCAAGGTGGAGCTCGGAGCTGAAAAAGGGCCTCATCCCCAGAACCCGAGCCCACAGTCCCCTCACAATCATTTTTACTGTGAGATAACTTTCCGCCGGAGCTAGAACTGCCAGTCTAGGGCGACCGGAAGCTGCCCCGTCGAGTTCCTTTCGATGCTCCGCTGCGTTTCCCGGCATTCAGGGAATAGAACACCACAGGCGGTAATAGCTCCGACGTGGGCCATTTCACTCTTAGCACAGTAGCGAGTCCTTCCCTTCCTCCCTATTGCACAGTGGCCTAACCTGCTTCCCTACTAGGTGCTGTCTCCGGTATCTCCGACATGGATCGGCTCGCGGATTCACCGCTTTCGTCCTCTCCTCTCCGTCCTCCGCGGACCTCCACTTGGCCGCCCGTTCCATTATTGGCCGTCGGACTAGCCGGACGGTCACGGCACCCGATGGTGACCTCGTTGAAGACGATAAGGGCCCGGCCGCCATTTATTGCCAGAAATAATTCATCCTTATATATAATACAGCAATCGGACTTTGCTCTTCTACACGCATGTGCTCGCTCGGAGATCATTCATTGCATGAACGCCTGAGCTGGGCGATGAAGTCCACCGGTTTGACGAGCCCCCTCGAATTATTTGATGGGGACCCGAGAGAGAGAGAGAGAGAGAGCGGGGACACGTGAGGAAGCCCAAAACGGCTAGGCGGCCCGTCTGCCGACAGGGACGCGCCTGGGTGAATTAAAGTGGTCCGCCCACATGTGGCCATGTCTCCGGCGCTTATTGGACCTGAAGCTACTTGATGGGTCGTCGGCTATGCTAAGGCCTAGCGGGCCCAGGGATTCACCGATGACAGGACAAAGAAGTCTGACCCAATTAGTAGCTAGCCCTCTGGCGACGCCGTGTTTGGATGCCGGTGGGTCCAGATATGAAGGTAAAATTATAATTTTAAAAAAATCTTCGAACTGGATTCTGTGATCGTTATTATTGGGCCGACCTAGTCTGTACGTTCTAGGCTCATCTCCGGGCTCGTACAAAATCTGGGTCAGCTTGATTGCCTAGGCCTGGCCCGTTCTTTGGCGTAGGCCCAAGAAGCTAGGCGACATAGCTGACTAAACTAGGCCAAGAAAATTAGCCCGTATTGGAACAACCGAGAACTCTTCTTCGACATAGCTTGGAAGATTCGTAGACCCAACTTCCCCTCCGTAGGCAACGGTGATAACTCTACGTCGAAAAATAATCTTGCAAAATATGTCATTATTTCTTCCGTATGAATTAGCCCTCAAATGATTGTAGGATTAGTGCTAAGATCTTTGTGGTTGCTCGTTTTAGGCCCTGGTCGGTTACCTCGAAAGGAACATAGACATGACTGCCCAACGTAGCTGCCCAACTGGGCTCCTCTGTTCCCACCTAACCACCGCTGTGACGTGGGATACATTGGAAAAATTGTGAAGCCATTTTTTCTTACTACGGGGCAACTCTCTCTCTCTGTGTTACTGTGTATGCACACAAGTTTACGCAAAGGCAACTCAGGCCAAACCTCGTTCGAAAAGTCTGACCCGAAGCCCGTTATACGGACTTGGCTTGACGATGACGGGACTCGCAAAGGTCGAGAACTTTCAAGTTATCCTGAACAAGATTTCCGTGGCTCTTAAGACTTAGCTAGGATTCTTTGACGGCTTTCCACCGTTGAGTTGGTCGCTGGTGAGTGGAGGAAAATAAGTCAACTGAAGTAGCCTCTTTGTAAATGGTCATCTGGAGGAAGGGCCACAGCTGGTAGGTGGGATACGTACGCATCTCCGTCCATGTGGACCGGTTATGATGAGGGCTTCCTGTCTCCATTAAATACCTCCACCCATCCCCTCTTACCTCCACCACATCGAGTTCTCCCGTTGTTCCACACTCCTTCGTTCCTCTTCACGGTTGCTTCATCTTTTACAGGGACGGTCATCGGCGGGGATATCGGCATGGCGTCCCTGCAAGCTCGATTTCTCCTACCCGCCTCCCGGGGAAGGTTTCATTCGAGCCTTCGGACCCAGGGAAACTCCGGCGGTGCAAACCCCGCCTTCCGAAAGACGCAGCAGAGATCGGTGAGCGACGAACAGCCTGTGCAAGGAAAGGAGGCAGCCGTCTTCACCACAGGCCAGAATCAGGTTCTTGTGAATGGCGTTGAGGGGAGGGATGTGACTGCCAGGCTATACGCCGTAATTGAGGCCGCCGCCGACCGGATCGAAATGCACGACATCATTGGGGTCCAGAGGGACAACTGGAATCTCCTCCTCCTCAACTCCATCAACGCCATGACCCTCACCGCCTCCATCTCCGCCGGTCTTTCGTCCATCCCCCTGGACGGCGCCTCGCCGCACCACGCCGCCTTCAGGATCTCCTCCGCCCTCCTCTACTCGGCGGCGACGGTGATGCTACTGGCGGTCAACAAGATCCAGCCTTCCCAGCTGGCGGAGGAGCAGAGGAACGCCACCCGCCTGTTCCGGCAGCTGGTGAAGAAGATCCAGACGACCCTTGCCCTCCGCAATCCCACCCCTGCGGATGTGGAGGACGCCGTGGATCGGGTGCTGGCACTCGACACGGCCTACCCGCTCCCCCTGCTCCCGGGAATGCTCGAGAAGTTCCCCAAGACGATCGAGCCGACCGTCTGGTGGCCGAAACTAGGACGGGCGCGCAGTCAATCTCAATCACGACACAAGAATACGATGGCGGAGAGTTCACAAAGCAATAATGGCTGGAACGAGGGACTGGAAGGTGTAATGGCGGGTGTCCTGAAGATGTTGAAGAAGACGGACACGACGGAGTATTTGAGGTTGGGCGCCTTGGCGTTGAGCATCAACAAGGTTCTGGCTATCACCGGGCCCGCCCTCACGGGAGTAGCCGCTGCCGGGGCTGCATTGTCGGACTCCGCTATCCTCGGGCCCTGGCCGCTCCTGTTAGCCGTTGTAGGCGGGGCCCTGGCCACCGTGGTGAACACATTGGAGCACGGAGGGCAGGTCGGCATGATCTTCGAGCTGTACAGAAACAGCGCTGGGTACTACCGCCAACTGGAAGACGAAATCGAATTCAACCTGGGGGAGACGGACGTCGAGGAGAGGGAGAACGGGGAGATGTTCGAGCTGAAGATGGCTCTGCGACTCGGGAGGAGCCTCTCGGATCTCCGCAGCCTCTCGTCGTCGTCCTCCTCCCACAAGGTCAACGGGGTTGGCCACGAGAACGCCGGGAGGCTGTTCTAGGCGCCTTTGTTTCTTATTGATCCACCAACTACCTGCACCGACGACGTTTCTGTCGTTTGTATATAGCTTGTCACGACGATTCCTTCATACTATACAGACCCTTTTCTCCTCATACCGAACTTGTTATCTTGCTTCACCTCGTCCTCCGACCTGCACAACTACACAACCGGCGGTCAACGGAAGGGATGCCTCGTTGTCCTTTGATTCAGTCAGAGGAGAAGGGGAGGGGGGTGTGTATTAATTGAAGGGCACGTGTCTTAGAATCTTTCTAACGGAGGCGGCTGATGTCGTATACTACGCAACGTAGACGTCTATTAATGCAAAACATCCACCATCGTTAATCTTCAATGTCTAGGAAGTTTATTGAATATTTTGTCGTAGTGCAAATAATTCAGTTTCTTCCTCCGTGGCCGTATTCTCATAATGCGACCTCCATCTGTTGACCTTTGGGATATCCAGACTGTGGCTAGCTGCTTAGGGCGCGTCGTTGATGCAGGATTCGTGGTTGGTCTCAATTAAGCATTCATTATAGGAGTTGACGCCTACCGGTGATATGGTATTTCCAGAGGACGATTACGAATGCAGCCAAGAGCAATCGCGAGTACTGATTTCTCTTGGCTTCACAGATAGATATTAATTATTCTCTTTGTATTACTTTCTCTTTGCGCACAAAGTGTTTATTTACATCGATAAGATAGATTGCATTAATAGAATAAATTCACAAAAGTATATTAAGGCATATTAGTTAAGGTTAATTCAATGTGCAAACCAAATACAATTTCAACTATTCTTTAACTTTAGTCAATCCTTCTTAAAGTACCCAAATCTCTTAGAAAATAATATTTCACCATTCTTCATGTTTTTCTAAAGGCATGATTTTTCTTATTATTGACTTCTTTTCTTTTTTTAGATGTCAAGTTTCTTTACAATAATGACCATATTGAAATTATTAATTCTTATTTTTATGACGGGTAAATCATTAATATTACTTATTCTCATACCTCAATGAATTTGTTATATACCACCATCGGTGACTCTAACAAAGGAGTGTACCAGTGTTTACTTAGAACTTTCAAATTTCTTCATTTTACTTTTTCAAGAGGTTTTTAATTAGCTCACAATACCACATGTATTGACTATCATGGGCATCAAGCTTAACTGGTCAAATTTCTCCCAATATTTACACAAATCCATTCCAACTTACTATTATGACATAGATGTTTTGAAGGTTCTTTCTCATTACCTCAATACAATAGGACTCAATAGAAAAAAACCTAACATTTCATTGCTGTAAAAGACAGTTCTGATGTCATTATATGGTCAACCAGCAAGCAACTTATAAAAAAATTATCCCTTAGTTTAAGTATGCTTGGTTAAAGTTATAAATAAGGAAGCTAATCATTATATCATACTGTTAAGAAATAATTTTAAAGGCATAGTTCTTATAACTATTATAACAAGAATAGGATTTTATTTAAGCACCTTTTTAATAACATCAAGAATGGGATTTAATTTAAAAATCCAGCTTCAAGATGTACATACATATAAATTGCATGTCAGCATATTTAATAGTTAGGTGTATCTACAGATTATCCCAAATTGCATGGCTTGTCTGATATTTCATATTTCATCATCATACTACAAAGTTTCATTCGAGAATTCATCATCAGGGCATATACATATATGCAATGTGAAATTGCAATAAAGTTGCCAAACAACATGAATTATACTTTTTGCATATGGCTAGAATCAGTATTGGAATCTCGTAGTGTTAAAAGTAATCAGTTTAACCAAGATTAAATGTTGTTAAACTAGAACCAGAAGTGAACCATGAGTGAACCAAATCAACTTAAACTGGCCAGAAACAAATCTCAGTTCAACGAACATGATTAAGTCAATTAACATCACAGATGACTAGATTTGTCGGTCTAAACCTTAGGCTGTTTCTCTTAAATAAAATCTGATGTTTCAGGCAAAATTAACGACTTTTTGATATTCGAAACGTTTTCTATCTGTTCAATTGTGCTTGACGAGAACTCATCACACATGATCAAAGAGTCTGGAAGTCCTACTGGTTACATCTGTGGTGCCAGACAATGCAACTCCGAATAGGCAACGAACAACAGTCAATCAGATTCGAACTCACGTTGGACACGGAGATTTCGACTTGATGAACACATGATACGTGAGGGTAGGTGTGATTCTAAAAAAAATTGGATTAATAATGATTGTACTTAGATGAAATATAGTACTCGTCCCCGTAGTGCAACGCGGCGTTTCGATTGTTATATACAGCCAAAAAATGGGGGTCAGTGCGAGTGATTGGCTTGTCAGCGGCTGACCGAAGCGTCTAGAACAGCTTGCCAGCGTGCTCGTGGCCACCCCCGTTGACCTTGTAGGAGGAGGAGGACGACGAGAGGCTGCGGAGATCCGAGAGGCTCCTCCCGAGTCGCAGAGCCATCTTCAGCTCGAACATCTCCCCGTTCTCCCTCTCCTCAACGTCCGTCTCCGACAGATTGACTTCGATTTCCTCCTCCAATTGGCGGTAGTAGCCGGCGTTGTTTCTGAACAGCTCGAAGATCATCCCGACCTGCGCTCCGTGCTCCAGGGTGTTCACCGCGGTGGCCAGGGCCCCGCCCACGACGGCCAACAGGAGTGGCCAGGGCCCGAGGATAGCGGAGTCCGACAGTGCAGCCCCGGCAGCGGCTACTCCCGTGAGGACGGGCCCAGTGATAGCCAGGACCTTGTTGATGCTCAACGCCAAGGCGCCGAAGGTCAAATATTCTTCGGTATCCGTCTTCTTCAACATCTTCAGGATACCCGCCATTACACCTTCCAGTCCCTCGTTCCAGCCATTATTGCTTTGTGAACTCTCCGCCATCGTATTCTTGTGTCGTGATTGAGATTGACTGCGCGCCCGTCCTCGTTTCGGCCACCAGACGGTCGGCTCGATCGTCTTGGGGAACTTCTCGAGCATTCCCGGGAGCAGGGGGAGCGGGTAGGCCGTGTCGAGTGCCAGCACCCGATCCACGGCGTCCTCCACATCCGCAGGGGTGGGATTGCGGAGGGCAAGGGTCGTCTGGATCTTCTTCACCAGCTGCCGGAACAGGCGGGTGGCGTTCCTCTGCTCCTCCGCCAGCTGGGAAGGCTGGATCTTGTTGACCGCCAGTAGCATCACCGTCGCCGCCGAGTAGAGGAGGGCGGAGGAGATCCTGAAGGCGGCGTGGTGCGGCGAGGCGCCGTCCAGGGGGATGGACGAAAGACCGGCGGAGATGGAGGCGGTGAGGGTCATGGCGTTGATGGAGTTGAGGAGGAGGAGATTCCAGTTGTCCCTCTGGACCCCAATGATGTCGTGCATTTCGATCCGGTCGGCGGCGACCTCCATGACGGCGTATAGCTTGGAGGTCACCAGATCATCAGCTCCCGCGCCCGCAGCGTGACCGCGGGCAGGGGGTTGGTAGGTGGGCGCTTCCGTCGCGGCCATCTTCAGCGGATCTGCTGTGCTCACCGAGGCCGGCATTTTCCGGAGGGAGAGGCTCGTGTCGCCGAGATGGACCTGAGGACGGGAGATGGCTTGAACCCTTCTTCTTGCCGGTTCCCGCGATGGAAGAGGAGCACGGAGGAGGGCTGTTGCTTGCATGGTGGCCATGGCTGATCCGCTGGAGATGGATGCTGTGGCGAGCGCGCTGCCTAGTCGTCGTCGGCTTGAACCTTCTCCAGAAAAAGGGGGAGATGGGGAGGAGACTCTGGAGCGCGGTTGCGTCGTAGATAGAGTTGAGGAGAGGGGATGCGGGGGCGGGATTATAAAGGAGCTTGCCAAGCCTCTAAAGGAGCCACACGACTGGTCTCCCTTTGAATTGTTCGTGTCACACGGTCTTCTGTTTCGTCTGTTGACCAAGAAAAGAGACTGTTGGTTGAAACATTCTTGGTCCCCCAGCCCTCCTCCCCCCACCTACTCCGAGCTTCGAAACGCGTTAGGACGCCGGAGCAGTTACTCGACTGTTATTAATGGAAATACCGTCAGAATTTATTATTGTCTCCTTTCGGAATCAGTCGTGGTCTTACAAAAATGTTCTCACTCTTTCTTTTCTATAAATATAAATAAAACGTCCCCCTCTCGAAATTTATACAATTGATGACAGATGATATGACCGGTATTCTATTGGCCATAGACCAATAAAAAAAGAATCTCATTGCCTGGTAAACAGACGACCTTGTGACACGACCAATTCAAAGGGAGACCAGTCGTGTGGCTCCTTTAGAGGCTTGGCAAGCTCCTTTATAAGTCCGCACCCGCATCCCCTCTCCTCAACTCTATCTACGACGCAACCGCGCTCCAGAGTCTCCTTCCCATCTCCCCCTTTTTCTGGAGAAGGTTCAAGCCGACGACGACTAGGCAGCGCGCTCGCCACAGCGTCCATCTCCAGCGGATCAGCCATGGCCACCATGCAAGCAACAGCCCTCCTCCGTGCTCCTCTTCCATCGCGGGAACCGGCAAGAAGAAGGGTTCAAGCCATCTCCCGTCCTCAGGTCCATCTCGGCGACACGAGCCTCTCCCTCCGGAAAATGCCGGCCTCGGTGAGCACAGCAGATCCGCTGAAGATGGCCGCGACGGAAGCGCCCACCTACCAACCCCCTGCCCGCGGTCACGCTGCGGGCGCGGGAGCTGATGATCTGGTGACCTCCAAGCTATACGCCGTCATGGAGGTCGCCGCCGACCGGATCGAAATGCACGACATCATTGGGGTCCAGAGGGACAACTGGAATCTCCTCCTCCTCAACTCCATCAACGCCATGACCCTCACCGCCTCCATCTCCGCCGGTCTTTCGTCCATCCCCCTGGACGGCGCCTCGCCGCACCACGCCGCCTTCAGGATCTCCTCCGCCCTCCTCTACTCGGCGGCGACGGTGATGCTACTGGCGGTCAACAAGATCCAGCCTTCCCAGCTGGCGGAGGAGCAGAGGAACGCCACCCGCCTGTTCCGGCAGCTGGTGAAGAAGATCCAGACGACCCTTGCCCTCCGCAATCCCACCCCTGCGGATGTGGAGGACGCCGTGGATCGGGTGCTGGCACTCGACACGGCCTACCCGCTCCCCCTGCTCCCGGGAATGCTCGAGAAGTTCCCCAAGACGATCGAGCCGACCGTCTGGTGGCCGAAACGAGGACGGGCGCGCAGTCAATCTCAATCACGACACAAGAATACGATGGCGGAGAGTTCACAAAGCAATAATGGCTGGAACGAGGGACTGGAAGGTGTAATGGCGGGTATCCTGAAGATGTTGAAGAAGACGGATACCGAAGAATATTTGACCTTCGGCGCCTTGGCGTTGAGCATCAACAAGGTCCTGGCTATCACTGGGCCCGTCCTCACGGGAGTAGCCGCTGCCGGGGCTGCACTGTCGGACTCCGCTATCCTCGGGCCCTGGCCACTCCTGTTGGCCGTCGTGGGCGGGGCCCTGGCCACCGCGGTGAACACCCTGGAGCACGGAGCGCAGGTCGGGATGATCTTCGAGCTGTTCAGAAACAACGCCGGCTACTACCGCCAATTGGAGGAGGAAATCGAAGTCAATCTGTCGGAGACGGACGTTGAGGAGAGGGAGAACGGGGAGATGTTCGAGCTGAAGATGGCTCTGCGACTCGGGAGGAGCCTCTCGGATCTCCGCAGCCTCTCGTCGTCCTCCTCCTCCTACAAGGTCAACGGGGGTGGCCACGAGCACGCTGGCAAGCTGTTCTAGACGCTTCGGTCAGCCGCTGACAAGCCAATCACTCGCACTGACCCCCATTTTTTGGCTGTATATCAGTATCAAAACTATTATTCCTCACAAACGAACGTGGAGTGGCCCCTCCCATCAACTATACACGTATCAACAAACCTCTATTACCCTTATTCACAACTTTTTTTGACGAGGGGAAAGAGAGAGAGAAGAGAGAGCTCTCACGAAATAGAGAGAAGAAATCTCCTACGAAATATAGCGAAAGAGAGGAGGGGAGAAATCTCACGTGAGACGGAGAGAGAAAAATCTTACGAGAGAGGGAGAGAGAGAAAGGTTATTATATATTCGGCCACAAGCCTACTACAGTTGGATTCTCTCTCATCACACCCCCACCAAAAAGAAAAAAAAAAGAAAAAAAAAGAAAAAAACCTTGCGGTGGAGGCGATATATTATGTTATTATATATTAAGCTGTCATCTTTCTTATATAATATTTTTGTAAAAATATCATTTAATCACCCATTCTACACTCTCAAGGGCCACTCAGAGATGCTTTAATATTTATACATTATTCTGGCATTATTCTCTCATTGTTTATAAATAATTATTACAGTTTATGATGTGGTGACTGCGCCTCATTGTTTACCTGCTCAATCCACCGTCAAATCAAGACAAAAGGAGTATAGATCTAACGGTCGAGATACATACTTATCAAGTGGCACGAGAAGGCATGAAGAAGGATCCACCATCTACGCAAGAGGGGAGTGACTCAGCCATTGGAACTGCTCATGGGGGTTGTTTCTCTTTGGAGGATGTCTGCAGTCTGTGTGGAAGAGGCGACTGTATTCTGTACAGAGTCGAATAAAATTGACTCAAAGCTTACACTGTGTCATAGCATTGGACTAGAAGGAAATGAAAAGCCCTTGAAAAATATAAAATTTACATAAATAAAGGCCGGGGTTGAATGGGCCATAAAAAAATCAAAGATTCCTTTTTTTGTTTGCCAGCCAAATATTCTCAAAATAAAACCTCACCTCGGTCCTGAATGGTATTCTCACTTGGTCAAGGTCAACGTCCTAGCCCGGAGATTCAGGAATATTCCCCTGGAGCAAGCAGAATCATCCATCATCGGCCATTTCAATTCCAAGCAACCACGAAGACAAGGAAGACAAGACCAAGATGAAGATGAACCCAGTACCAGCAACATGCTACAAAGCTGTGAAAGACAACTCGGAACTTCAGTGGCATGTATCTGTAATTAACCCATCCCACCACTGGCCAGAACTGAGAAGAAACAAGTTAATTTTGACAGAAATTAGTTATTAAGAGTACCTGGAGATTTATACAACGTAAAATTTATAAAAAAATAATTATGCAGACCGTCCATGCAGTTAATTGCACCGAAGGATACTCCTTCCTCACTTTGTTCCTGACCTGGGACCATGGTCTACCTAAATATTGGACACGAGATAAACCAGTATCAGCATCAGCGTCTAAAGTCAAGTGAATGATCCAAAATTCGTGGAGAGTCGAATAAACACAGCAGCACGCAGTTTAGAAGCATAGTAGATTCATCATTCCATTTCTGGGTGGATCATTTAGCACCTTCGTTGACATTATTTCTTCATTTTTCGATTTAACAAATGGTTTTTACTACCAATTATCATAAAAACAGCTTCCCGGTTCAACTTGGTCGAGATTTTCCCAGCTGAGCCAGCAGAGAAAACACTCCGATAGAGAAAATCGTGAGACAACTGGTGGGTATCAGAGGTCTTCTCCCATCTGGCCAGAAAGGTGCTCAAGGCTGGAAATGACCAGTTAGAGAAAAGGATATCATGCCAATCCATTTAAACCTGGGAAACCAATGCCAACATTTCAATATCAAATGATGATAGATACTGCATAAACTGTTGATGCTTACCCTCAATAATCAGACCATAGTAAACTAGGAACAGAAAATGGGTACAAGGGGATGACGTCAGTTGCTCCAGCAACACCTAAGATATCATTACGATGTAGCACATGACTGGAAACATCAATAGGTATAACATAATAAATGAGGAAGATGACCGAGAATTTCCAACCTTCTTAGCTACTGTCTTCTTATCTTTCTTCCCCTTGAAGATGATATCCATCAGCTTGTGGAAAAAGTGCCCAACAGGCCCAGCATACGCAAATCCAAAAAGCTGCATTTCAGAAAGTTCAACCAAGTGGTTCAATTTGAGCTAACCAAAGAGAAATGTAGTATAAGAATCAGAGCTGCTAGACCACTGATACAAATTCTTACTCTAGGGCTTGGAAATCTTTTGAAAAGTTCTGTCCTTCAATTGCAGGACATGCAACCAGGATCAGGTATTCAATCACCTCGGCATTAATGTGTTGTACACATCGATGCATTGAGATGAACTTTACGTTTTGAGATTTTTTATGTTTTCTTCAAAACGACCATGTTGTTTATTACAGAGGATAACAGATCACGTACTAAGAGGACGATTTGACTGCTTCTGCAGCGTTTTTTTTTGTCAACGTTCTCATGTTACTAGAAAAAGGTCTGAAGTCTCAAAATCAGCATTATCTAGCACCTTTACTAAAACTTTCCGAGGCCATAAAATAGGAAAATATTAGTGATACGTGATGATGACTGGATGGCTTCAAGGGGCTTGCTCCCTTCATATTAAATGCTTATATTCTATTCAAAAGTACCTTTAAAATGCATATCTCCGGACAGATACTTTTATCACCATGTCGAGCATTCAAAATGGAAAGAAGAAAAGATGAACATGGACCTTTGAGCAACTTGTTATGAATAGATGTAACGAGAAATACATTCTAGAGAAAGAGAAGGGTGACACCAATTGGCTCTTAGTCGTGTTGAATCGCTTGATAATTCAGGACCGATCACATCAGCTTCCTTTGGGTTAGTTTAAATGTACGGCATGGTACACCGGTTTGCATTTGGATCCTCAGGTTCATTCTCTCAAGTAAATGGTAATGAATAAAATCGTATATGCAGCTAAAACAGTCGGCGATAGGCCAAATATTGAGGGGGAGCTCTACCTCCCGCCTATCCTTTCTTTCATCGTCACACTGTGATTCCAATGAAGGTTTCATCAGTTAGTGATCGAAAGATTCCCCTCTTCATGCAATCTGTTTCTGAAACTTGAAAACACAGTTCACCATAGAAGAAGAGAAATCCAGAAACGTCAAATAAGAAGAAGGACATTTGGATGATGACCCATCACATACCACTTTAAGAAGGAGACGCCTAAGCTGGATCCTCGGTATGCCGGAGAGCTTCTGCGCCACCGAATCGCTGATTCCGGTCAGGACGCCGGCGGTGATGGCCTAACAACCCGTCGAACGAAAGAATGACGGCAAACATCTCAATGGAACTCTAATCGCATGGACACGAAAGGGAACGAAATAAAAAGAGAAATGCCTGCCCCGACCTTCGTGCGCAGGGGATGGAGCTGGAGCTGCAACATATACTGCTCCAATCCCTTCTTCGCCGTTGCTGCCATCTCTCCCCAGAATCCTTCGTCACCAGCCAACGCGTAGTAGCAGCTTTCAGGAGCAGCTGGACGGCGGAGCGAGAATCCAGACGGCGAGTAGTCCTCAACTATCCTCCAGTCAACTCCCCTCGTTCAAATGATAGTAAGAAACCTCTTGATTTTTTGGACCGCAAGGAGAGTGCCGATATCAAAAATCTCTTGATATTTTTTGGTGCTTCTTAAGACAGAGTGGACACCACCTGTAGGCCATCAGACTGGGCCGACCAAGAGCATGGACAAATTTGATGGCCGCGGTGACATGTGGGTTGAGTGGAGCCCTCTTCAAGATGTGAGCAACGTCTTCAACAGGCCTACCCTGGGCGTGGAGTTCCTTCAGCGTTGATGAATCATTTTCGGCAGTTGTCACCTGATGGAATGAAAGTTTAGCGGTTTTCAGATCTCTAGTAGCTATCACTTTGGTGGAGATGAGTTCAATGAAGGTGAAACGCATCTTAGAGAGCTTCATCATCAAGTTTGTGTAGTAAGAAGATACTTTTTATTGCAATTGATATGCTTTGAGGAGACAACAAATCATATCTTAGTGGATCACCATATTCTTGATGATGGCTTATTCGTTAATCAACTAAAGATGATTTTCTTGAATAGTCTATGATTTTAATATTTGAAATCATTGGTCAATTACTAACAATGATTCGTAAATATCTTTGACATTTTTTTGTCAATGATCAAGTGATTCTAGTGACTTGATCATTGATTCATGTTATGTTGAAAAATCATGATTTAATTATATAAAAAATATAAGTTATTGCTTTGACTGGATTCAAACTTTGTTGATTGCCTAACCATTCAAAATATTTATCATAATACCCTTAAATAGTGACATCATAATTATGTTTCTTTCTCTAAATGTAAGGGTATTTTAGGCAAAAAATGGTATACTTTTGACCCATGTGCAATTCCCTCTGAGTTAGCTGCCAGGTTATAGTTGGCTAACTGCCCCCCATTTTTCTCATTTTTTCTATTTATTGTAGCTCAAAACATTTAATTTAAAAATGATAGAAATTTACATAAAATTACAAAATTAACTAAATATTTACAATAATCAACTAAAAACCTTTTTTCTCACTTTAACATAGATATAAGTATATTAATCATGAGTTATGGCTTAAAATATATTATTAATTAATTATTAACTCATGATTATAAAGACTTATTAATAGTCAAAAATATTTTGTCTCAAAACTATCTATTAGCCTTATTTCTATTAAAAATAATTTATGATATAAATTATATGGTAATCATTGATAGCAACTTTGATGATATTTATGATAAGGTGATGAACACAAAGATTAGTCATGTTAAAGAGTGCAAAGCCTTTTATCATTTTGAGAAAGGACATAGAGCTGTCATACCTACTACAACTAAATATTTTTAGTTGTATCATCATTTTGTTAGTCATATGCACTTTTAGGATGCTGAAAACTATGCTTTCAAATTTATTTTCTACGATGAATGTTGAAAATTTTAAATGTGGTGTATGTGAGTTGGCTAAACACAAGCATATAGTGATTGTGTGATGAAAGGAGTTCCACTCCATTCACACTTATCAATAGTGATGTGTGGGGACCATCAAATAGTCCTAATATTTTAGGATCAAGATGATTTGAGACTTTCATAGATGATTATTTATGAATTACATGGATCTACTTAATAGATCATAAATATGAAGTCAATGAAATACTTTAACTATTTTACTCACTAATTAAAAATCAATTTTAAATAACTATTAAGAAATTTAAGTCAGATAATACTAAATATTATTTTAATCATACAATAACCAAATTTTTTAGAAGGGAATAATCTATTCATGAATCCTCATGTGTGAACACCCCGCAACAAAATGGGGTGGCAAAGAGGAAAAATAGACACATACTAGATATGGTAAAAAAAATTTGAGGAGAAGCAATCTTATATGTTCACCTCATAAATCATTTATTAATTTGGGTTTTGGAATTTAATAATCCATTAGGGGCTTTATCATCTCATTACCAACATACTCAATTGAAAATGAAGTTTCTAGGATATTCAGATGTGTCACACATGTCCATAATCAATATCAAGTGAAACAAAACTTAATACACATGCACTAAAGTTTATTTTTGTTAGTTACTCACATAGTAAGGTATGATATCAATTTTATCATCCTATATCAAATAAATATTTTATTTTGATTGATGTAACTTTTAGTGAACATGAATCTTTCCTTAAAAACATTTTCCTTGGGGGAGAATGTTTACTTAAAAATGATAATAGAGAACAATAAGTTGTTAACTTCTTGTTACTAGTAGCATCTTTATAAGAACTTATGCCTCAAATGTAACTTCAGAGGAACTTTTACTTGATATACATTTGCATGACTCTAAGAATAACCAAGAAGATCCTATTCAATCCTCTAACTTAGAGGAAATTATTGAAGAGTAATCTATCTTAGAAAAGGAAAAAGGAAATGTTTTAAGAACCCAAAGTATTTAATTTGTCAATTTATGTCTTTTAAATATTTATATCCTTCATATGGAGTATTTCTTACTTCTCTAAATGCCACATCTATTCCATCAAATGTTACCAAAGCATTATCTAGTGCAAAATGGAAACCTGCAATAGATGAGGAATGTATTAGAGAATAATCAAACTTGGGAATAGGTGAAGTTGTCAAAGGGAAAGAAAATAGTTAGATATAGATGGGTATATACTAGTAAATACAAAGTTGACGAGACAATACCAAAGTATAAAACTATGTTGGTAGCTAAGGATTATTATACCCAAACTTATGAGGTAGGCTATCTAGAAATATTTATTATATTGGAAAAGATGGATATTATTAGAATTTTATTCAGCCAATTATAATTGAAATTTTCAATATTTTGATTTTAAAAATATATATTTATATTTGAAGAACTTCATGAGAAAATTTATATGGATGTTTCTCAAGGATTTAAAATCGGTTCTAAGGATGATGAGTCTGTAAATTAAAGAAATTACTATATGAGCTCAAACAATCCTCAAGAGCTTGGTTTACAAGATTTATAAAAGTAATGTGAGAGATATAAATAGTAATGGAGATCATATTTTACTATTAAACATGTCATGGGAAATTACAACATTGCTAGTTTATGTAGATACTATAATAATAATAGGAAATTATGAGAAAAATAAAAATCTTAATTTTTATTAAAATAATTTGATATTAAGTTTTTGAGAAAATAAAAATATTTCCTTGGTATTAAAGTAACTCATTTGAAATAATAAATATTTATCTCTTAATAAAAATATATTATTGGCCTTCTAAATGGGATAAACAAATTAGCTTGTAAACTAGTAATTACTCCAATAAATCTAAATCACAAATTTGAGAGTGAGAAAGGAAATAACTTTATAGATATGTTGAAGTATCAATGTCTCATGTGAAAATTGATTTATCTTTCTCATTCTAGACCATACATCTCATATTCTAAATGTATCTTTAGTCATTTTATGCATGATCGGAAATAAGTTCAACTTTTAGTGGCAGATAAGATTCTCAAATATCTAAAAAGAACTCCCAATAAAGGATTGTTATTTAAGAACAATCATAATATGTTGATTATGCGTACTTGATTGTCAATTGATTGTCAACTTAAGACTTTTGAACACTTCTTTGAAGCAACCTCTTTACTTGGAGGAGCAAGATGTAAGAAGTGGTGGCCAAATAAATGCAAACTCATAATTTTGAGCTATGACATAAAGAATATGTGAAATGTTGTGGATGGAAGAATCTTAGAAGATCTCATAATCAAGTGACAAAGTTCATTTATATTATATTGTGACAATAAATATGCATAAGTATTGCACATAACCCAATATAGTATGATCAGACCAAGTATATCAAGATTAATCAATAATTCATCAAGTAGAAGCTCAATAATGACATGATCTCCACACCATACATCTCAACTCATCAACAATTTTTAGATAATCTCACCTAAAGATTAGGTGGACCGCCCTTCTAGAAGCTCACATCCAAGTTAAGATTAGAAGATGCCAACTCACCAGCTTGAGGGGGAATGTTAGAGAATGAGAGATTACGTATATAAAATAATATGTTTTTATTTATGTATATATATAGATATATTTCATATTTATGTCACTTCTATTCACAAGTGAGTCAAACTTGGTTTTCAACATAAGTGAAATCAATTAATTTGGATCTGACTCGTATCAAATTGTTGTAAATAGTTATGCTAGACTTTTCATTTTTTAATTATTATTCTTTTTGCTTTACCTTTCTCTCTTTTCTTTCATGAGTCAGTGGCTCTATCACTACCATTGTCACCTTCTCAAATGACCTCAACTACTTTAATAAATCAAATTAGCATAATTAAGAAATCATCTAAGATTAAGGTCCTCCTAACAAATAGGAAATCAAGGAGACTCTCCACAACTATATAAACAAATAGACTTATTAATAAGTTTTCATTATTATGAGTTAATAATTTAATAATAATATATTTTAAACCTTGACTTACGATAAGTAGATATATTTATGTTAAATTGAGAAAAGTGGTTTTTAATTAGTTGATGTAAATTTTTAATTAATTATGTGATTTTATGTGAATTTATTTAATGTTATAGTTATATTTTTGAGATAAAATGAATATAAATAAAATAAAATATATAAATATATAAAAAGGGGGGACCTACTGGCCAATTAGGCCTGAGTAGATCAGAAGCACACTCAAGTGGAGCTGTAAGCATGTGGCATGAACATATAAAGGACAATTAGTGAGGGATGTGTGCATCACTCCCCTTCCATATCATTGGTGGCCAGCCGAGCATGAGGTAAGGAGTAATTGTACACATATGAGAAAGATAGTTATTGATGACAAAAACTTATATTATTATATATGCATATCAAATTATCATAAATAATCAATGTGGGACTAAACTAATGCCATCATTCACATGTAATTTTATATATTTTGATACCTCAAATGTCCCTTATGTATAAGAAGAAAGCACCTCCATGACGTCACTAGATAAGAATATGAGTGTAATTAGTTAACTATCTTTCATGCAACAAGATGACCAACGAAGGTTTAAATCTCACAAAAGTCAAAACTCATATCTTTATCAAAAATATCATCAATATAATATGTGGAACATCATTACCAACTGTCGAATGATTATGGATAAAAAGATCATGAATTCATCAAGTAAATGATCTTTGATTAATTGATGAACGAGTCATCGTCAATAAGAAGATAATTTGTTGAAAGAAGAGTCGCAACCTTTTGATAATATATCAAATGCGATGAAGAAACTCCTCTTGTTACATAGACTTGAGGATGAAGTTCCCTAAAACAGGTCCCACCTCCATCTAACTCATTTATGTCAAGTGACAACTATTGGAGATCTAAAATTTGTCATTTTTTCGTTCCATCGAGTGACAATTTCTGAAGATGATTCATCGACCTATTTTATTAATTTCTAGACTTCGCAAAAAAACCTAGAGATTGACCATGTCATCAATGTCTAAGAAAAACCTTTGAAGTCATAAACATTATACAACAATCTTCTCAAATACATAGAATTTTGACTTTCACTATTGTGAAGTTAGAACACTATTTTAAACATAATATTTTCTTAATTTATTAATATTTTGAATATTTTTTAGTTTTAAAAACCTTCTTAATTCAACTACAATTCTTCTAGCTTTTATAAATCTTAATTTGATCAATTAAGTTCTTTATGTAAGAATCATTGAGCAAAATTTTATTCCCACTGGAATCATGTTCGTCAAGATGTTGATGTCATCTTGACGTTCACACCTTTATTTTTATTTTTCATAATTTTTAAATAAAATTTATATTTATTATTTAGTTTAAAAATCATAAAAACTCATATTCTTTGAGAAAATTTCGAAAATATTATCAGATGTTATCCTCTATCGTTGTGATTGGCTTAATTTTTGTTATTATTTTTCAAACTTTTTATCAAGTTATAATTAATTGATTTGTTCTAAAATACTTCTAAAAATCAATATATATATTCTAATTTTATAAAATTTAAATTTACATGATTTATTATACAATGATTAAATCACATCATTTGTCTAAGGTTCACTAAAAAATAATAGAAGAAATAATTACTAAATTGAAAAATGTTCAAACTAGAAAAAAGTGACTTTGGAGATAATCTTGTTGCCAAAATGGGTGACAATTTGTTGGAGGATCACACATTTAAATTGGCCCCTAAATTGTTAAAGTTGACATTATGTTTGACTATTGGGTGATATGTTGACCATTGATTGTCTAAATTTTGATTGTGCTGACCGATGGAGTCAAATAGTTCCTCTAATGAATTCAAAATGGTTTGGACCAGCTAGTATGGATTAGTTAAAACATGATAGGTTCATATAGTTTGGTCTTGGTAATTCCAGAGTCACAATCTAGTGGGGACTTGGACCCTAACTTGTGTGAGTACAAAATTAGGGAATCACTCAAAATAATCGAAGTAGGCAACAATAGAATGACTAAGGGTGAAGAGATGGAATGACAATTTTGGCAATGGGACACCGATGAAGACTGGTGGCAGTAGATGGCAATGGATGGTGGAAGGATAGTAGATCGTAACTAAAGGACGATGGATTCAGATGATGACTAAGGGATGACGAGTGGTGGATGGTAGTGGGTGCACAAGGTATACCATGGTGAGGTAGTTGGAGAAAGGAACGGGAAGAGCATGTTGACTCAAAATCATGTACTTCTGATCTACTAAAATATGTTCAAAAGAGTAGAAGTCAATAATGTAGAAGTGGTAGACTGCTAGAGGAGGACCCTCCTTGCTCCTCTCCATCACTCCACTTGACGTGACTCAGTCGTTGTATATTAAATTACGTAAATATAAAATTTATAAAATTAGAAAATATGAATTTTCAGATATTTAGAAGTATTTCAAAATAAATAGATCAATTATAATTCAATAAAAATTCCAAAATAGTGGTAATTTTCCAAGTCGATCACAGGGATGTAATATAATATCTGGTAATTATTCAGAATTTTTCTCAATGAATACGATTTTCTTACGAATTTTATACTAGGAAATAAAAAGGAAATATATTTAAAATTCACGAAAAAAAGGAAATAAGGGTGCGGGCGTCAGGATGACGCAACGCCCGGCGAATGCAAATCAGGCAGAAACAGAGTTCCGCCCGGCGATTCTTACGTAGGCGATTACAGACGACTCAATTAATCAAATTAAGATCTATAAAAGCCGGAAGAATCGTAATTGAACGAAGTATAGTTTGGTAAATTAAAATCAACAAAGTATCACTAAATGAAGCATAAATTAAATTGAAAGCAGGAAAACAGAGTTTCGGCGTCGCGACGGCGATGCGTCGGCGATGCGTCGACGATGCATCGAAATCTTGAGCGTTCGGGAGGATCGTCGTGTAGTGTCCACGGCCTCGAAGGCTCTCCTTGGACAAAGACGACGTGGGCAATCTCTAGATCTTCTCGCGAAGTCTAGAGATCAATGAAGTGGGTCGTCGAATCGTCTCCGGCGGCTGTCACCCGGCGGAGCGGAAAAACGGCGACTTTGCGGCTCTTCGGCGGTTGTCACTCGACGGAGAGGCACTAGATGGAGGTGGGGCGCATGTTAGGGAGCTTCATCCTCAGGTCCGCGCAGCAAGAGGAGGCTCTTCATCGCATCTGGTACGCTCTCAGGAGGTGGCGACTGGTCTCCCGGCGGATCGTCCTCTTCCCAACGACGGCTTGTTCGTCGATCAATCGGAGATGATTTACTCGATGGATTCGCGATCCTTTTATCGCGAATCGTTCAGCAATTTTTGTAGCAATGCTCCGCGAATCGCGTTGACGAGATTTTCGCCAATGATCCAACGATTTTCGTTACTTAATCCTTCACCGGTGATCTACAGGAAAGTCGCGATAATCAGATAAAAATATATGAATTTTGACTCTAAGAGGATTCGAACCCGCGCCGGTTGCCCGCCTCTTTTGAGGAAGGTGTGACGGGGGTTTAGTCCCACATCGGTTGTACGCCGATTTTTAGGGCGAATATATAGTAATGCTAGCTTTGTGAGCAAAGTCCCTTCTCGCGCATGTATGACCACTCCTTGCCCCACAGTCGGCTGGCCACCGATGACGTGGAAGGGGAGTGGCGTACGCGTGCCCTGTCGGTCCCCAAGCTAAGTTGCTCGAGTCCTCGCTCGTAGCTTATTCCCCGACTGCGCTTTCGACCCGTTTGTGGGCCCAGCTGGCCGGCGGGCCTCCCCATTTTTGCAATATTTTTCTTTTTATTTCTTGTTCTTCATTTATCTCAAAAGTAAGACTATAAAAATCGTATAAAATCACATAATTACCCAAAAATTCACGTTAATTAATTGAAAGCCAAAAATCATTCTTTAACATAAATATAAGTCTATTTATCATGAATTAAGGCTAAAACTATATTATTTACTAATTATTAACTCATGATAATGAAGACTTATCACCACCCATTACCCTTGGTGTCGAATAGAAAGGGACTAATAGAAAAAGAATTTGTCACATAGACTCAAGGGAAGAGGTACCCGCCATCAAAGCTTTGATGGAGTCCCCTTGGTTGATGCATCAAAGCACAAACTAGTTTAATAAATAAACTTATTCCTTATAAAAACTCTAGGCACCAAGGCTCTGAAAGACTCCCACCAAAAGGCCATGAATAGCTACGCAATTGGAAAGAGAGAGAATATAATAACCAAGACCTTCTCAAGTCTTGGGGTTGCCAATGCTAGATGGTGAGTCTCCACTCCACATAGAGTTCTTCATGAGGTTTTCCCGACCTCTTCTTTTTGTGGCCTCTTGACTCTTTTTTATAGCCAAAGTCCTTTGGTGTCGACGATCGTTTCTCATCTCATTTTGATTGAGTCTGACAGGACCTGAGACTTGTTGTGCTCTATCGGTGTCAAGTCTACCACAATTCCCCACCGAATTCCATCTGTCACACACATCTCTAATCCTACAAGCTCCCACGTGTAGTTGTCCCTTTTAGTGTCTTGATCTTATCTACCTTGCTTTGTTCTTAGGTTGGGTCGGCTTCTTCAAGAGCTCTTTTCCTATGAACCCATTTAGGTTGTCAAGGTCTCAACACTACTTCCCCCCTATTTACGCACCTTGTCCTCAAGGTGGAAATCAAGAAATTACTATAAGATGTCACAAGTGTTCTCCAAGGTGGGACTCGGGTGGCAACCCATCTCAATCTAGCAACACCTCAAGACCGTGAGGGTAGTAGTGGATGCCGTGACGCAACTTGGAACCGTCATCCAACGCAGACCACCATCCATCGATAACTTGGCCATTGTTAGGAGCTCCTCTTGTTGCTCTGCCTTCTTTAGCTAAGACATGAAATACTAGATGGACTTCAAGGTGGGACAGTCCATATGGTATGTCACCGGCCCAATATGGTAGAGTATTTTGAATGAATCATAAAAATGAGAGACGAGCTTCGTACAGGGTCGTCATGCGACCTTGGTCTAGCTACAGGGTCCTAAATGAAGGTAAACCCATTCGACTACCTAGAACTTGAGTTTTTTTTGCTTGTGGTTGGTGAAGTATTTCATTCAAGCTTGGGTGCATACCATATTTTATCTGAGTTGTGTGGTCATCGTTGGCTTACTAGTGAAATAGATCAACGGGAGTGAGGTTTACTTGTAAACTATCTGAAATGGGGTCATCCCTGTGGAATAGCTAAAGTTCATGTTGTACTAGAATTCTGCTCACAAAAGTTACTAGTACCACTATTTCAGGTGTTCACTTGTGAAACATTGGAGGTATGTTTCGAGCCCACAATTGACTATCTCTGACTAACTATTGGTATGTGGATGATAAGCGATGATCTACCTGAGCATCATCCTTTGTTGATAGAAAAGAATCTGTCAGAGGTCACTCATGAAGATCCTATCTTAATCAACAAAGATGAATCTTAAAAATTCGTGCAATCGGACAGTATCTCAGATGACCACTTCTACCACTATTTGTGTTGTGAAGGGGTGACAAAGGGCAAAAAAATGAACGTATTTACTAATGTGATCAATGACAATTAGTATGACATTTCAATCATGGGAGATGGACAATCTTTCAATAAAGTCTATCATTAAGTCTTCCCATATTTGGTCCAAAATGGGTAGAGGTGAAGGAGTTTGACTAGTGACAGTGCTTTTGATTTGTTTCTCTGGGAGATTGAGTAGAGACATAGTTTTTTGACCATTACCTTCATTCTCTACCAACGAATGCTTTGTTTGAGCTGAAGTTAGGTCCATTGAAAACTAGAATGACTTCTCATTGCTGCATTATGGAACTCCCATAAAAAAGTTGGGAGGAGCTGTGAGGTCATCAATATCATGATTCATCTTCAATGGAAGAGATTACCTTGTTATTACGAGTAGTGTCTCTATTTCGCTAGCTCGATAAATAGTTCCTCGAAGATCTTTCCAAGGTATTGGTCAGCTTAATTCTCTCTAGTGATTTCAATGAGATTGAACAACTCCAGACGAGAGAGAGACAACGTCTGAATCCATATATGTTCGGGGGTTTGAGACAAGGCATCCACCACTCGGTTCTCATGGCCTGATGTAAAGTATATCTCAAAGTCAAATGAAATAATCTTCGCCAATTCCTTTTGATAATCAAGGAAGACCTGTCACTACTATATAAGGAACTTTAGACTCTATTGATCTATAAAAACTTAAAACCTATGGCTAAGAAGATAATATCGCCACATAAGAATGATGAAAACTATGACTATCAACTCATGCTCATAACTTGACTTAGGTGAAGAAAGCCACAAGTCTTCAGTACTACATGAAGACAACTCTTACTCTGCAACCAAATGTGTCTACCTCAAGCTCAAATATGATGGAGAAATCTAGCAAGGTCAGCATTAGAATTGTCGTCAAGGCTTGTTTGAGCTGTTGAAAAGCTTCTTTAGTTGTTGGGTTATAGTTGAAAGCCTCATTCTTACGTTGTTGTGTCAATGGCCAAATAATTTGTCTGAAGCCATAGGCAAAGCGGTAGTAATATCTCGCCAAGCCCGAAAAAACCTTAGAAGTCTAAGAGGGTCGTGGGAAATGGCCACCAGCAAACAATAGTGATCTTTTTGAGATCTACAACGACTCATTCTACTGATATCTTGTGACCTTAGCACACGATCATCGTCTAACTAAACAAACACTTCTTTAGGTTAATGTGAAATTGGTGTTTGTGGAGATGAGAAATATCTAGACAAGATGGCCCTTGTGTTCCTTATTGATTTAGTTGTAGATGAAGATGTCGTTGAAGAATATCAACACGAATCATCAGAAGAATAGAATGAATATGTGATTCATGGTGGCATAAAATGTTGTTAAATCATTAGATAATTTGAAAGGCATAACTAGGAATCCATAATACCCGTAATGCGTTCAAAAGGCCGTCTTTGACATGTAAATCTAGTGGTAGCTAGATTATAGGTCAAGCTTTGAAAAGACGGTGGCTCTATGTAGCTTATCAATGAGCTCATCAATGATTGGAATAGGAAAATGCTATGAAATGATTACCCTATTTTGAATGTGATCAGTCACATAAACGTGTCACAAGCCAACTTTCTTGTGGATGAAGAGTGTCGGGCTAGAGAAAGGGTTGTGAGAATGTTAGATGAGCTCAATTGTTAGCATGGTTGTCACCTATTTCTCTAGTTCAATTTTTTGAAAGTGAGGATAGTAGAAGGGATGAGTGTGGATTGTTTGGTTGCCAAGCTTTGTGATGATATGATGCTCCTACTCATGGGCCAAGGGAAGATTAATGATGTCTACAAAGACCTACGAAAAATATTCTTAAAGTTCCTTTGTCAAGAGGTTATTTGACACCATACCATTGCTAGGCCCTAACTAGAACAACTTGAAGTATGCTTCCCCTTTGCACAGCCTACTAATTAAGGTATCTAATTAGTGTCATTTTCTGTGGTCATGAAATTTTACTACAATCGTTATCTTTTTTTACTAATAGAGAATGATAGTGTACAGTCATCCAAATTGAGCTCTAATGTGACTTAATTATTATATAATAAATCACGTAAATTTAAAATTTATAAAACTAGAAAATATTAATTTTTTGATTTTTAGAAGTATTTGTAAATAAATATATTAATTTTAATTCAATAAAAGTTTTAAAAATAGTGAAAAAATTTCAAATTGATCACAAGGATGTAATATAATATCAGATAAAATTTAAGAATTGTTTTCAATATATATATAATTATGAATTTTAGACTAAGAAATAAAAATAAAATCTATTTAAAATTCTAAAAAAAAAAGAGGGTGTGGATGTCAAGATGGTGTCAACATCTAATGAATGTGAATTAAGTGAAAATAGAGTTCTTCCTAATGATTATTACATAAATAATTATAGATGATTTAATTAATCAAATTAAGATATGTAAAAGTTAGAAGAATTATTGTTGAATGAAGAATAGTTTGGTAAATTTAAATCACAAAATTATCATTAAATGAAGTAAAAATTAATTTAAAAGTAGGAAAATAGAGTTATGATATTGTGGCGGTAATGTATCAACAATGTGCCAAAATTTTGAGTGTTTGAGCAGATTGTCACGTGATGTCCACAACTTTGAAAGCTATCTTTGAACAAAAATGACATAGATAATCTCTAAATTTTCTTATAAAATTTATATATCAATAAAATGGGTCATCAAATCGTCTACAATGACTATCACTTAGTAGAGTGAAAAAATGATAACTTTGTAGCTCTCTGGCAACTATTACCCAATGGAGAAGAGTTAGATGAAGATGGGGTGTATGTTAGGGAGCTTCATTATTAGGTCTGAATAACAAGATGAGACTTTTCATCACATCTGGTACGCTCTTAAGAGGTGACGACTCTTTCCAACAATAGTTTGTTCGTCAATTAATCAGAAATGATTTACTTAATAGATTCACAATCCTTTTATTTCAAATCATTCAATAATTTTAGTAATAATACTTTGTGAATTAGTTGATGAGATTTTCACCAATATTTAAGTGATTAGACAACTTAATCCTTCATTAGTGATTTATAAGAAAATCACGATTTAATTAGATAAAAAAAAATGAGTTTTGGCTCTAGATGGATTTAGACTTGTGTCAGTCGCCTACCTATATGAGAGAGAGTGAATAAGTACTTGAATACTCTTATACAGTGCCATCATCATGATATATCGTTGTTATAAATAAGGGTTAATTTAGATATTAAAAATATTTAAAACATTCTGAGAAGGTGTGATCACTTGTTTAGTCCCACATTGGTTATATGCTGAGTATTGAGACACATATGATAATGCGAGATTTGGGAATTAATAAGTCTATTTCTCATGTGTGTATGACCACTCTTTGCCCCACAATTAGTTGGCCACTAGTGACATGGAACGGGAGTGGCGCACACGTGCCCCCATCAGTCCATAGCCACTCAAGCCCCTATTCATAGCTCCACCCCGACAACACTTCTGACTTGCTTGTAGGCCTGACTAATCGACGGAGTCCCTCCTTTTTTCTATTATTTTATTTTATTTTATTTTTCTTTCTTTATCTCAAAAATAGTATTATAAAAATTATAAATTCACATAAAATCACCTAATTAGTCAAAAATCATATTAATCAACTCAAAACTACTTTTCACAATTTAACACAAATATAAGTCTATTTATTATGAGTTAAGGCTAAAACTATATTCTTTATTAATTCTTAACTCATTATATGAAAACTTATCACAGCCCCCAACTCATGACTATCTTCAATCTAATGTATCCCCAAGATGATGTCGACTGAGCCACGGCATAATTTTGAGTCGAAGATCATCTCACTCGTGCTGGTGGCTATCCAATAAGGTATCGTCTTGATAGTTGGAAGTTACTGCTCTCAAACTAGGTGAATATTAACAAAGTTAAACGTCACTCATGTATCAAGCAGAGCAAAACCTTGTCGTCCTTGAATTGTTCCCTTGAAGCATATAGTTTGCCCATATAAGTGATCGGACATCGAGTGGAAGGATACTTCGAGTTTGAAGATCCACTTTCATTTGGTGATGGGTCGTGAGGAAGTTCCTCTACTTTTGTATTATCCAATGCAAAATCATACTCAACGAGAGCAAAGAGAATATTCAGCTCTTGTTTGCACCGATGGCTAGGCACAAATTTCACATCACAGTGGAAATTCACCAATATTTTCACAGCTCTTGTTTACGCCTTTCGGGCATGAATTTTGGCAATAGTGAGGCGTAGGCATCGACGACAATCGATCAAAGGTGCTCTGATGGTGGAGATCTGTGGGCATGTCACCATTGGACCAAGACCCTATCCTCCCTCACAATTACTTGCGCCATGTGGTGGCGAGTGTATATGGTGCCCATCGTACACCGAAGACCCTTTTTACACCCCTCTGCCTTGTCATGGTCAACCTCCATTTGTCAGCATCATCAACTTGGTTTCAACCCTCTAGGTTGTTTTTATCATCACTTCTAGGCCATGTGGGTTAAGGGGGATCACTTTTGCATGTATCTCGTGTCAAAGAGCCTTGAGGAAGTTGCCTTCTAGAATGACATCTAGCACGTCGCAGAATATATGGGACAATAGTTCAAACTATTTTCGATAATCTTCCACCGACCTTGTATGCTCAAGTTCGAGGAATTGTTGACTAAGGGGACGAGTGTTTATCTCCGTAGAATTCCAGTAACCTATACTTTAAGTCTTCTCAGCTGCAGAATGACTATCAAGATTCAACTCACTTGAGCTAATGGAGGGCCTTCCCCTCTATGCTAATGCACGCCTCCGCCAGTTGTTCGGGTGTCATTATCTGATAGGTGGAGAAATATATCTCTACATGATATATCTAGCTTTCCGGGTCAGAACATGCAAAGACGAAAAACTCTAGTCATTGTCGGGGGTAGGCTCTGGAGGTCCTTATGGATGGTGGCTACCTAACAGACTTGGAGGTTGTCCTATGCTGGTTTCTCTAAGAGGCCACTCCTCCAATGGCTCCAAGAAAAATTTGGCCTAGCCAACTCAACTAAGAGAGATGCTACCTAGCTGAATATTGTCCAAGATATGGGCCACCGACCCAAGTTGATGAGAGACTAGATCCAGTGTTTGGCACACATCAACCTGCTCACCCAGTATTGCTTGGAGCTGCTTGGCATGAGCCATCATACATTGCTGGTGAGGTGCCGAAACTGTTCCAGCTCTTTCTCAAGAGAGTCGAGCTTGGGGTTGAAGGGTTTGGGCCCCATGGAAGTGTGGTTTGACTCTGATACCAATTGATGGAGTCCCCCCGGTTGAAGCATCAAAACATGAACTGGTTTAATAAATAAACATGTTCCATACAAAAACTCTAAGCACAAGGACTCCAGAGGACTCTCACCAGAAGGCTGTGAACAGCTGAGTGATTGGAGAGAGAGAGAGAGAGAGAGAGAGAGAGAGAGAGAGAGAGAGAATAGAATAATCAAAACCTTCTCAGGTCTTGGGGTCGCCGATGCCAAATGGCGAGTCTCCACTCTGCACGGAGTTCTTCACGAGGTTCTCCAGACCTCTTTCCGTGGCCTCTTGACTCCTCTTTATAATCGAAGTTCTCTGGCGTCGGCGGCCACCTCCCATCTCATTCTGATCAGATCTAACGGGACATGAGACTTGTGCTCCATCGGTGTTGAGTCTGCCATGGTTCCCCGCCGAATTCTATCCGCCGCACACATCTCCAATCCGGCAAGCTCCCACGTGTGGTTGTCCCTTTCGGTGTCTGGATGTTATCTGCTTTGCTTTATTCTTGGGCTTGGGCGGCTTCTTCGAGACCTCTTTCCCTTTGAGCCCATTTGAGTTGTCAAGGTCTCAACAAGCTCATCTCTAGAAACTTGCTCCCACTAAAGGCCCAGGCCCATGAGTGTACCAACGGGGAGAAGCAAGTGAGGGTCTTCCGCCAACTGATCAACCAGTGCCGTTCCGCAGACGACGACTACAGCCGCTCCCAACCAGTGGTCGGATATTTTCTTTTAATTTCCTGATCGGATCCTAATGGATTCAAGAAAAACACTTTTTATAAAGAAAGTACACACATGAGCTGGTGTTTTCCTACTATCAAGCGTACGTAGAAAGTTTCCTTTATATGAGGAGATATTTGGACCAGTTTCGAAGTGTTTTTTTTTAAATTTATATGGTGCAGAAATTCATCCTTCTCTTTCCCTAGGATGTGTTTCTAATTAAATTGATTAGACTGAAAATAATCCATTAATATTTAACACTAAAAACTATATTTCTCAGGAATGTATTTTCTTAAATCCTTTCAGATACGATAATCGAGCGCTGGTTGGGAGCGGCTGCCGTCGTCGGCGGAGCGACACTGGTTGATTAGCTGGAGGAGAATCCCTTGGACCTTCCTATCGGTCCATTCTTGGACATGGGCCTTCAGTAGGAGGGATTTGCCGTATATGACCTCAGTAAGCGACATGGCAAGGCCATAACCGTCAACTGAAGCTCCCAGCAGTCCCCTTGCCGTCTGCATTTAAAGGTGTGGCAAGGTACACCTGTCTGCATTGGGATCCTCATGTTTATTCACTCAACTAGATAGCAATTTGTATAATTTTATGTGCATCTAAAACAGGAGACTATAGGCCAAATTTTCAGGGGAGCTCTTCCCCCGACTCATCCTTCATCTTCCATCACCATACTGTAATTCCAAGGTTCATCACTCAGTTTGAGACCCAAATTCCCCGTCCTGCGGCGTTTGAAGTATTATCAGTTTGCCAACACACGCAAGCCATTGTCACAAAATCTGAAGTCTCAACATTCATTTTTATCTACCACCTTGAATAAAAAAATTCCGACGTTATATAGTAGAAAAATATCGGTGATACGTGATCATAGGATGGTATCAAGAGGCTTTCTCCCTTCGAATTAAAGGCATCTGATGAATTCACAAGAACTTTTAAAATGCAAAACTTCGGATAGATACTTTAGCCATGTACTGCATCAAAATGGGAAAAGAAAGTTGAACATGGACCTTTGAGGAACTTGTAATAAATCAAGGTACTAAGAAATACATTCTAGAGAGAGGAGTTTCTGCTCAACAAAAATTTACGGTAAGGAACCCTCGGAACCTTCCTCAATGTGAAGTAGAGTTTCTGCGTCTTCCAGATCGTAGGAAAAGGCCAGCTCGTGACTGTAGTTTCTCTAAGAAAGGTATTTTTTCTTGAAACCATTCGGATCCGATAAGGCGGTTAGACTAACGTAATCTAGGGCTGGCTGGTGGCGGCTGCCGTCGTCGGCGGAACTGCACTGGTTGATCAACCGGAGGAGGACTCTCGCTTGCTCCTCCCCGTCGGTCCACTCGTGTACCTGGGCCTTCAGTAGGAGGGGGTTGCCGGATATGAGCTCCGACAGCGGGAACCTCTTCCTCGGCATGACAAAGTCATGTTCCGTCAGCTGAAGCGACGAGCAGTAGTCCCCCTTGCCGTCCCCGAGATAGATGAACCGCTTCTTCCCATCTGCTGCGGCGCTGGCTCGTACTCGTTTGAGGATCAGACTCTGCGTAGGAGATATAAGCTGTATAACTTTCCCAACTATTTCACGTTGTTCTTGGATCATTAGAGAAGTTCCGAAGGCTGCGAGCCCGTACCTTACACATGTTCGGTGGACACGAGCAGCAGCCGTGGGATGATTCCGCAAAGTTGTGGTAAGGAGAAATCCTGAGCCTCCCTTCCCCGTCGACGTAGCTGGGGTTAGTGTGGATCTCCGAGAAGAAGCTGAGAATGCCGTGATGCTGGAGAATCGTCTCGATGAAGAATGAGTTCGCATCGCTGACTATCCTCAATTCACATCTGCAAAGGACACGGCGACGCATTCTCTGAGACTCGGGGCGATGGGAGATTTGCGACGAACTCGTCGACCGATTAAGACTACGAGTGAAAGTTACGGGTGATTAATTTCAGGGTCATACCCAAGAGCATGAGCAGATTTGATGACCGCGGTGATGTGTGGGTCGAGAGGAGCACTCTTCAAGATGTGCGCGACCTCCTCAACGGACCTACCCTGTTCGTGGATCTCCTTCATCATCGAATCCTGAGGAAAACGCCGGAGAAAAAAGTTAGCGACAAAAGTGGATTTTCTCGCGGTGCAGAAATATCGTAGTTGTCACGTTCACAGATCCAGGAGTGCAAGAACCGGTTACCGTTCCTCGAACATCGTAGACGAGGCTTCTTCGATCCCCCCTCGGGTTGAAAAGAAGAGGAAAAAAAAAATGGGGGAAAGAATGATTTATCCCGAGTTCATGACAACGCACCATTAGGGTATTAAACGGCATGGTGGGGAGGAGACGCTCGAAGATCTCGGTGGCGCCCAGGCCGTCGACCACCCAGTAGTCGCTGTCGCAATCGATGATCGTCCCGTCGAAGTCGAACACCACGACGGTCCCCGCCATCGGCGCTGACCAGCGAAGCCTTCTCTGTGGGTGCTGCAGGGAGAACGTGAGCGACGACGCAGCGGGACGGACGCTGCCTAGGAAGAGAAAGGGGTGGGCGACCAGAAGTTGGGTAAAGATGGCGCACCGCCGCTGAATAGCTAGTTTAGGATTAAACGATGGGACCTGGCATATGAGTCTGAAGTCTCAGAGACGGTTGATATCGGCGGAGCGTAAAGGTGAGCCCGTCGTCAACAACCTCCCATTTAATAGGTCCGGATATCTGGCAGGGGTCCCTAAATCCTCTAAACCAGTGAATCTGGAACAGAACGCCGGAATATTCCTCCCCCACAAACCAACGGTCCTGGGGAGAACGCCGGATATCTGGCGGCTCGCACCGACTAGGTGGTGAATTGCTAATCTTGGGTCGAAACATCGCCGAGTGGTAACCGGACTGCACTCGCTCCCCAAGTATGTGGATTAACCAACTATTACGCTCCCCAAGTACCCAGGATCTGAAACATCCTGGGTCTTTTCGATCGAATAATTAAAATTATTTAATAGTTAGAAATGTTCTCTTGCAACTACTAAATATCAGCTCTGGACCTTCTCCAGAAATCTTCTCCATATATAAGGGCGTTTGTATCTGTAATCACTGGAAAATCTTCTCCATATATAAGAGCGTTTGTATCCAAATTTTCTCATAAAAGCTGCCCCACGTTCAATCCGTTCAGACTTAACACAGAGGTCTGATTTTCTCATCAATAATATGATAAAAATTAAATATGGAAGTTTTCATAGTTCGACATGTTTGTCACTCGATTTACCATTTCAGAAGAAAAAAATTTGCTTAGGACCTGGTACGTGATGCAGCAGAACTGGTAGAAGAAGAAAATCTCACCTTGAATTCACAAAGCACGAAATTCTCAAGCCATTGAGTCCACAAAGGTCAAAATAATTCACTAACATCCAAAAGGTTGTTCTAATACAATTTGATGCAACAGAAATTGTGAGAAATTTGAGTCTTAAATCCACAAGACACAAATCTGAAGTACCAAAAGAATGAAAGTTAGACCCTGGATCCACAAGTATCATAAACACGTTTTGAATCTACAAAGATTAAAAACACACTTGAATCCACAAGAGTTGTTTGAATTGAATCTACAAGAGAACAATGTCTTAAAAAAAATACAATTCGTAATAATCAATGTACTTCCAAGGTTCTAATGTGGTGTCCCTTAAATAGGTCGAAAAAAAGTTAATATACCCCCAAAAATTATAAAAATTAAACAAAGTCAACCCAAAAAATGTGTTACTTACTAAAACATACTATGATGCGTACCTAATCTCATCTAACAATTCAAACAGCCTAATAGTTATATCAACTACTATAAGTTGACTTTAAGTCATTGTTCACTTACTTTATTTGGGTCCAATCTGATCTTTGATCCTTTTTAGATTTTCTCATCTTTCTAGTAGTCCATCCTTCTCGTTTGCATAATGCTTTGGTCCACTATTTCTTACCCACTTTATTCAAAAAAATTCATCGTCCTTTTTTTTAGAAGTGGTCCTACATCAGTGCGGATCCACAAATCAAATTTACTAGTAGTGATATGACGGAGGCTAAAAGTGTGTGCTAAGGTCCTGCCTATGTCCTTCACATGATATCTTGAAAAAAAATTCTCTCCAAGAGAGCGAGGCCCTTCAACTCTGGACAAAAGCCTCTTATTTCCTTCAAATATTTGTGCATTTTACTTCTTTTTAATAAGTGAATCAACTCACTTGGAAAGAAAAGAGTGTAATATATTTTAATTGGGTTCTTATATCAAGGGAGTTGCATGCTTCATCACCATGTAAGTAGAAGGTTAAATGCTATCAATGACCAAAGAACTAAATTAACTCACCTTAGATGAAGGAGGCTAAGTATCATCCATGACCAAGGCGGAGTCTACTCACTTGATGGAAAAAGATTGTAACCCATTAGGACAAAGTCATCACTAAAGCGAGGATGTAAACTCAGTTCAAGAAGAAGCTCAAAGGCATTGTGATTAAAGTACATTTAAAGTTAAAACGATAATTTTTCATCATAATATATATAAGCATGTAACATTTTTAAAAATTCCATTGAGTTTAAAAACTCAATACGCACAAAAGTTGTATTTTGTACTTTCTTCTGAGTGAGTTGGATGTGAGAGCACACTCACCAAGAATATACATATAGTCTTGGTTCCATAGGCCATCCTGGGCCTACCATTTTTTCTAATAAAGAATTCCGGCTTGGCTTGAGATAGTGCTGGCAATAACAGAAAGGAAGGGGTCCATGTAGCTGTTGTGTCTGCCCGCTAAGCAGCAGGTTTGGCATCTACCATAAAAGAGAGAATCCACTTCAGAAAACAATGCCCTCTGCTAGGTAGCATGTGGAATGGCCTAGAGCGGACCTTTTTGGATATATAATCCAAGTTGAGAGTAGAGTTACGGGAACAGCCATTTGATGGAAAACAACTTTCACGTTCAGTTCAGAGAGCACTCTTTTGTTGAGAATTCCTCCTTCCCTTGTGTGAATTCCTCAGCGGCGAATTAACCACTTTTGGGGCCCTATCTATTCCATCTCTCAAGCCCCGAAGAAAACCCCCCTCTTCATCGGACTCTATGTATGTGGGCACTTGATAGCTATGAGGGTTCACCCATCCCAATTATAACATTCTTTTCTATTGCGCCTAAAATGTCTATTTCTGTAAATATGTCATGTGTTTCTATTGCTGGTTCCTATGGAATGTAGTGCAACAAATCTTCTTTTTCAATAGCATTGCTTCTATGATCTTATGAGCACTAGCTGTCATGGCCAATGAAAGTCAAAAGACCTCTAGTGCTCGATTGGACATGTAAACTATATTCAAATTAATTTATCATGTAGAACTATAGAAAGAATTCAATCACTATTAATTAGTTGTTATAATTAATCTCAATTTGTAAAATTATATATGAATTCTATATTATGAGATTATCGTTGAATTAATTCTACCTAAAAGGATTCATTGAAGTTTAAGTATTTGATATTACAGCCTCTCTCGTAAGTATAAGTATAAATATAAATATGTGTAGAGACTGTCTTATTTTAATTTTATGATGTTTCAAATTAGAAAAAGACACTAAGAAGCTAACCACCTCCCATCTATAAATAAAGGGTCATAGTTTTTGAGTCACACATTGAAAGTCATTCTCAGAATAGATTCAAGTATGACTTTAATTCATTCTCATTATATTTTTATAATTATTTATTTATCTCAACATTAGATCTTTTAGATTCAACATTAGTATTTTTATTTATACATAAATGATGATAAATACATTTTTCATAGTAATAGTATTATGACAAACCCATGTCAAATATATAACAGTTTTGGGTGCTCTAACCAAAATGAATCTTATTTTGGCTATAACCTTCTCCATTACAATGTTATCATACATAGTAATACCTTCATTTGTTGACTTTTTTAGCAAATTTTATTTGTTATTCGCCACATTAGGTTGTAGGGCTTACTTCTTAGCCCCAATGGGGATAGTCACTAACGTTATAGGTCATTGGGCAGCCGGAAGGTTGCTATAAAGTTGGGGGGACCGAAGGTAGTTTTCTATGCACCGCACATGTAGCTTACCGAATCTGAATCTGAATCTCTTCCCAACCAGGCCAAGCCGAATCAGGCCACCACTTGGGATGGGAATGGCTTAGCCCACATGCATCATTTGATGAAAGCACTTCAATCCAACCTTTTCAACGAAAACGTTGCTTGGTAGGCACTACCTACTTACCCGACTCCCTCAAACAATGCAATGTTCTGAACACTCCAGGTTTTAGTTCAGCCCCCTTCTCCCATTAGGAGTCACAAGTAGTGCTCGAGAAAAAAGCACAGACGAGTCACATGTAGGGAAACTTGCACGTGTGGTTCTAACTGGCGACCATGTTATACTGTACTAATATGTGTAGGTCCTTGTAATTCGAGTGAGATTGTCATAGGCTCCCATTGACGTGGGCTAGGACTCTTCTCGTTGACTCCACAGAAGAAGACCCAACCACCACGACCTGTTGACCGAGGCATGGCACGAAGGGAGATCTTGTGGACCGGGAAGAGGGAGCAAGGGGGGAAATCAGGGGAGGAAGAAGGGGAGAGAAGGGCGAAGAGAAGATAGATTAGAACAAGGACAATACAAAACCAAGACATACTGATGCAACATCAAACCACCCCATGCTAGCCCAAATGAAGGAAAGAGTCAAGACATTACATGGGATTAATGCTCTGAACAAAACCGTCTGACAACAGAATAGCACGGCGAGGAGAACGGTAGTGACCTGGAATCATCTCAAGAAGGACGATTTCAGTGCACCACTCATCCTCAACGACACCATAAACGCCATGAGTGGAGTGATTATCTTTATTACTAGCTTAATTTACGTTTTGAAAAAAAGGCTATAAGAGAGCCACGAGGTTGAGAGGAGAGGACAGAACTGAAGAATGAAGATTTATTTCTTTAATCTTTGATCCCGTCACCCCGACTTGGGTTGGTTGCGAGAACCCCGCTGCTACTGGTCTAGAGTTTCTCTCTCCTTCTTCCCTTCTCCTTTCCCACTACTCTTTTCTTCTGTCCCGTCGCAATAGTCTTCCCTCACCTAAGCCATAGCCCAACCCACTTCTCACTATTCCCGCTGCCCACTACCATCTTCCTCAGCCTTTCCCCGCCGTTAATCATCGACGCCAAATGCCACTGTCTACCAATCCTGTTCTGAATCTACCCCAATTTCATCGTGTCGTTATCCCTCCCCATGTACACCTTTCCACCTTCACAAGAAAGCCACTGTTGTTACGACCAAGATCTATCTACCCCGCCTTCTATCCCACGAGAGCTTGACTCGAAAGCCCACCAGGTCATGCCGTTTCTAGCATATTCGAGAACGCCGTCGCCAAAGAATCAGTTGATTACTCTGTGATATCGCCAGCGAATCTACAGCCTTCCACGATATAGTAAACTCTTTTACTTCTCCATTGTTTGTGCATTTAATATATCATGTTGCTCCTTAATATTGTCTGAGAGATCATAGGTTAGCCAGATTAATCCTATTCGGTTGATCATTAAATCGTGAAAAAGGAAGATTTTCTGACGTGCTAAAAATCAGGGTATCCTATCAACAGTTTTCTCAACTAGTTGGATTCTACTAGTTTGACAATTATGGGTGTCTTATCTAGATATCTCAAGATATAATCCGTTTGTTCTTTTAATCTTTAGTACCTTTTTTGCCATAATTTATATTTAATATCCTTCGCCGTCTCCATCTACATCACATACAGTCTTGGGGTAGCCGATACGAGATGGCGAGTCTTACAACAATTCTTCTCCTCCTCTCCTGAGGTCACCCCTTCTATATTAGCCATCGTGGAGCCTTGACGCCCTCCCTTCTTGATGGGACTTAGTACAAGACATGACCCCTCGATGTCGAATACTACCCTTTGAGTAGGTTTGCCGCCAAATCCTTCCACCACCCTCGTCTTCTGTACTATAGGATCTGTTGCAGGTTCTCGCGTCCCATCGTCTTGCGCTCCACTTAGGTTGCCGGACTGTAGCGTTGGATTGAGTCAGCTTCTTTGAGACCGCGCTCTCCGTGGCCCAATTCTTGCTGTTAGGGCCTCATCAAATTGTCATGGCGCAAAAGCAGATATGGTTTGGTATTCCCTTGTTCCCCATATTGGTTATATCCCTCGACTACTGGAAACTGATCGAGCTCCGTCGTATCTCTCAGAAGCAGAAGCTAAATCAGTTGCAGGTTATAATGTAGGATGCGATCCTTAATAATTCACTGTTGCCGGAAGCAAATGTCCCGGGTCCCGGGGACTCATTCTGACTGAAACGAGGGGTGGGTCTTTACCAACTTTCAAATCCAAGATTTCAGGGAAGAAAAAAGCCACTCTTCATTCTTCATTTGATACTCATGAATGTCGGGTCGGGGGTTTCCGCCTTGTTATAAAAAAGGGGAGTTGGGTAAAGAAAATTCCCTCCTTGGACGAGCATGGGGCTTAGTCAAGTAGAACCGGGTTGCGCTGCTTGATACTCCGATCGAAAACAAATCAGTGGTGCCACGCCGGTCCGACAGAATATGCGTTAGAAAGGTCAATCCCTCCCCACCACCTTTATTAGTAAGTCAAAAAAACCGGGCCGAACTTCTAAAAAGCAGCCCGCCCGCTTCCAGAGAACAATATCGTGGCAACGTAGACCTAAGTTAGTTTATTGAAGTACGGCCCGCCTATATTTGAACGAGAATGCCGTGTCGTCCAGCGGAGCTTAGAAGAAGCCGACTCGGAGCCTAGAAGAAGGTGATCTTATCGGCCGGCAAACCGGAGACGGACGATCACGGTCCCGACCTTACCAGAATCGTAGGTTTATTAATCAATGAACCCCCGAAACCTACTGTCTTTTCTGACAAAGTAAAAAAAGCCGGAACAAACCGTCATGGTCACGACATGTTGTTGATATTGATGGAGTTGGAGGGAGTCAGAGACTACTACTGAATCCATCCATAAACCGTCATCCCGGTGACCTTCGTAAACAAAGCGTAACTTTTCCAAACCAAAGGTTACCCATCATCGAATCTCCAGTAGGGGGCAAGGAGGAGCACGTACGAATGCCAACCACTACATAATCCCCTGGCGGCTGAGGCGAGCAGCAAGCGGGGGAGAGTCAAGTAAAGTACAACAACGTTGAGGCGGGATGCTAGTACTTAGACTAAGGTTGCTTCTTAGCGCTAATCTTGCCTTTTTCAACAGGCTGTTAGTTGCAACGTGTTAGCGCACATTCCCTCCTTCTCTCACTTCGGAAATATTTTTCAGTATTTTATTATGATGACCTGGTCGAGAGAGTACGAAGCATCGGTGTAAAAGATTAAGTGGAATCTGTGAAGTTACTCATAGTAAGGCCTGGACTAAAGTGCGCGGCTTACGAAAAGTTCGGTTAGGTTTACTTTGCCCCCATTTTTGGCTTTTTCTGCATCGGAAGATAATCCCATTTTTATTCTCAGCGGGATTTCTCTTTCCCAGCCACTAAGGCTCCGTTCGGTCCTCTTCCCCATGGTATGGTATATGAACGTGAGAGCAGAGCAGGAAGCTCTAGCATAAGAAATCCTTCTATTCCTAAAGTGGAATAGGCCGAGTGAACTGCATCTGTCCTGCCTCCGGGTTCCTATCGAATGAATGATTGAAGAAATAAATTCACTTTGTTCAACGTTCGTTTTTCACACTTACGCTTGTAAAAAAAGAAAAGCTTGCTATCTGCTGATCTTTTCTTTCTTAAGGGCGCGCGCGAGAAAGCTCCTATTTCATACTAAAGATGTCTTACCATAGAACCATTGAAAGTGCTTCCTCCAGGGGACATTCTCCACAAACTTAGTGCTTCCAGAGATGGATTTTTTCCCGTTCCAGGAAGCATGATGGAATTAGATTCCATGTTTGAATCATTTCCATCCACCCAAACTCCTATTTTTTAGCCTAGCCTACATGGTCAGTGGTTTGTAGTCATTCTTTGAAAGGCACCACCATTATCTTTTTGATTTCCACCCCTACGAAGAACTCCATACATAATAGTTTAGCTCTGAGCATTCGGCTGAAACTCCCACCGCCTACTCCCTCATTTCCTTGCCCCCCTTCGATGAGAATCGGAAACTACCTGCACCTCATTTTGAGACCTGCACTTGTTTATTCTGTAAAGCTAACTAGGGATTGGATTATGATTGAATTCACCCACTAGATATTACAATGGATAGTGAACTCTGGGTACTGTTCCTTTCTACCTAAACTGGAAGCAGCAGATCCTACTCTCGCAAGCACCTCAATGATCCTTTCTCGTCATATGTCCCGCTCCTGTGTTCCGTGACCTCCCTTCATCTGGCATTATTTGGATAGATAAAAGAGCCTTGTTTGATCTTAAGTCACATTTATTGCATGGGCGACCTTCCCAACAAGTTCGGGTGATGCTACTACTAATAACCAGGTACCTTGCTGTCGTATCGAAGCGATCGGGGAAATGGGCTTCCCCTGACCGAGCAAGTGCTTTCACGGTCTGCTATTCCTGCTTCAAAGCATTTGCGCACCTTACCCTCACTCAACCAGCAAAGCAGACCTTTCGAAAGCCAGAGCTTCCACTTCTACTTAGAACCGAACTAAGTTCGGTGAGTGGAAAGGGAACTTTCAGCACGCTACCTTTCTCGCAATGTTTTTCCACATTTCCGCATTAAGAGCTTAACAGCGTTATCAATAACGCACCAAAGCAAGGGTGGTGAGAGCGTCCAGAAAGACATCCTATACATACATATTATACACATATACATATATATATATATATAATATGTACGCCAGGGCTATTCAGGTCAAACCAGGGAAGAGCGTCCTTTTCTTCTTCTTTGTTGGGATGAGTTCTTCTGGGTGAGTTTAATAGTACGTAAGAAATGAGTGTATCACCATTTTTTAGATCAACAACCATTGAGATCAATCAATTTCTATTGTTTTTAATCGCCGAAAACATTTATTTTATACAGATCGCCTCGTTTTTAACTATTTATTTTTACCGAGAAAGTCGGCAAGGCGTTCCATTGGTTTGGCCTACTTGCCGGACAAACGGCGGCTTTCGACACGTCATAAAAATAACAGACGTTCTGGTCTAAAACGATATGGCGCGCAGACGTCGCGGTCAGGGTCAGATGGCGTATTCTCAAGAATAATAATAATAAGTTAGTCGTAATCTTCCTACAATAATTTATAACCTGAGCCAAGACGCAAAAATCAGACAAACCCACCCTAAAGCCTATCTCGAGGAACACTATCCACGTAAGAGTAGTCTGGCAGGTGTGCAGCTTAATCAATCCTCCCTCGTCGCGTGGGCGCTATCAATCGGCATGACTGAATGAGACCCCCTCCTTTCATCTCTAGCCATTGGCTCTGTCAATTTATCGGGCCCATTAAGCGATGGGCTTCAGGCCCGAATCGTTCTGGTTCTTGACTCAACCAGAGGTCAAAAGTCACCCACGTTCCGGTCAGCCAGCGGTTCGTGGCTGTTATCTGCGGTTCCCTCTCGCCACCAAGCCACCCGACGAAGTGAACCGAATTGTTCGGGGGATCGCGCGCTGATGGGCGCCACGTGTCGAGATGGGAATCGTTCACCAGACCAGCCTTCCTTGCGTGAGGGAGAGGCAAAGGGAGGAAAGGTTCTTGCTGTCTGGAATGTGATCCTCGTGGATAATTGTCACGATGTTCTTCTTCTCTCCGAATCGGAGTCGGATTCCTGCGTGGGGGAGATAAGCTTCTGGGCCACATGCGTACGCACGAGCATCGAGCGACCGACAGAGAGGACTAGTGAAGATTCCTCCGCCCGCATGGAATATTCGCCCCCGTACCAGCAGCCCACGCCATGGAATTCATGGTCGCCCCCAGAGGACCCGCCGTCGGAAGTGACGACCCGAGATAGGCGTATAGACCGCTGACTGTCGATCTTCCTACGAAGAATATTCCACTTCCTATGCGTTTCTACGATAGAATCCAGAGGTGGTGGAGGCTTCTGCGTGAGATGCCATTCTCGTATTCTCGTTCGGGGATAGGGAGGTTGCATGGACTGGATGCTTCATCTCTCTTTCTCTCTCTCTCGTAATATTCCCTGAGGATCCTTCTACAACCAACCCTCCCCAGCCGTTTTCCCAATAAATAGCCCCCGCCTCACCTCTAGGAAAGCATCAACTTCTTTGAATCAGGGAAGAGCAAAGGGAGCTCCTTTCACCGTGGCACCACCTCCCGACACTCCTCATCTCCGGAGAGAAGGTTTCCGGGGACGGCTTTAATGGCAGGGACCGTCGTCGTGTTTGACTTCGACAAGACGATCATCGACTGCGACAGCGATAACTGGGTAGTTGATGAGCTTGGCGCCACAGAGCTCTTCGAGAGTCTTCTCCCCACCATGCCGTGGAACTCCCTCATGGTGAGCCGCTCATCCGCCTCAACACAATCTCCCTTTCTGCAGATTGTTTTTCTCCATGCGGTCTGTAGGGAAGGAGACATGGCCGCTTCCCCTTCTTTTTATTTTTTGTCACTCTTTGATAGAAGAGGAAGGAGATCCTAGGGCACAAAGAATGGGTGGGTTCTCACATCTGCATTTCTTGAACCGTTGTCCTCAGGATCGAATGATGGTGGAACTCCACGCGATGGGCAAATCCATAGAAGACATTGCGGACGTCCTGAGGAGAGCCCCTTTGGACCCTCACGTCGCTGCGGGCATCAAATCCGCTTACGCTCTTGGGTAACATATTTACCCATTCAGTAATTTTGCAACGAAACCTAATCGTTTAATAAGTTCCTACTAGTAAAGCTCTCTTTATTTGAGCCTCACAGAGAGTGCCTCCGTGTCTCCTGCAGATGTGAACTGAAGGTTGTGAGCGACGCAAACTTATTCTTTATCGAAACTATTCTCGAGCATCACGGCCTTCTCAGTTTCTTTTCGGAGATCAACACTAACCCCAGCTACGTCGATGAGGAAGGAAAGCTGAGGATTTCTCCTTACCATGACTTCAAGCAATCATCCCACGGCTGCCCCCTCTGCCCTCCGAACATGTGCAAGGTATGGGCGAGCTATCTACCCTCAAACTTCTCGGGTCTGGCAACAGAAGGCCATTATAGAATCTAAAGAGGTTATCTTCACCCCACGCAGAGCATGATCCTCGAACGAATGAGTGCCTCCGTCTCAGCGAGTGGGAAGAAGAGATTCATCTACTTGGGAGACGGCAAGGGGGACTACTGCCCATCCCTTAGGCTGACGGACGAAGACTTTGTGATGCCGAGAAAGAACTACCCTCTGTGGGAGTTGATCTCCGGAAACCCCGTCCTGGTCAAGCCCAAGGTCCACGAGTGGAGCGACGGAGAGGAGCAAGAGAGAGTCCTCCTCCAGCTCATCAATCAGGCCATCTCAGCCGACGCCAGCGGCTCCTCCCAGCTTCTCGCGATCGACTGCAAGTTTGAGACGCTTCCAATGCCCGCCCGCGAAAGCCTGCGACAGGCTCTTCCCCTTCGCCTCTGACTAACGGAATTCGCGTTACCCCACTACCTTGCTAGGAAACGGGACAAAAGAACCCTCTTTCCCCTACCTACTTTGTTTCCAACTCTCAGCTCCGTCTAGAATGAATGGAGGGAGACGTATGATCTTCTCCGTTCGCTGTTATCGCTGGTCGCCTGCGAGTCAAATGTGGAGTGGTCGTCCGAGGAACTAATATAGAATAAACTTTACGCAATGTCACCAAACTATACTACCTCTGTCAAAATAGACAGGGCTTAGTCTTCTTTTTTTCAAAAGTCGGCGCCAAATACCATGAATTCTCCTTCATATATGCATAAAGAAATGAACTGATGCATGTACGTATATACACCTAATTTTAACTGTAAAATCAAGAATATCTGAGGTTGGTAACGAGCTGGATTAGTGCTGATCACTGTGGCATCGAGTCCTGTTCTAGTATCAAACTAAGAGTGAAAAATTAGACTTAGAAAAGATAATAGATCAGACCAAGAAGCCAAAAGCTTTATTTTCTCCCCCACCTTTCCGTGACATTACCTCACATCTGGAAGATCTGTAAAGACAACTCAATGTGTACCGACCAATGTGATTAGCTTGGGTTGTACGAAAGAAGCTCGCATTATCATTATCGAGTTATCGATCGAGCAGGTGGCGCTGATTATCCTTCCAATCGAAGGAATTTCCGCTTGGGTCGTCAATAGAAGAGCCTTGGCCAGGGAAGCCAACCTGCCCGAGCGCATCCCCTCGCCAGCTGTTGGCCCCTCTACTCCACAACATACTCGGGGAGGGATCGCCTTGAGCCCATCCGGGATTTGCGGAGACAGCGGGTCTTCCCGGTGCTCGAGTGCCGCCTACAGCCTACCGGGACGGGGAGGGAAAGAAGGCCACAAAGACGGAGAGGCTCTGGCGCGTCAAACGGAGGAGCGTGCCGTAGGACACCTCGCCGCTTGGGGCCAAGGGAAGGCCAGCTGTTCGGCCTACCCCCTTCTTGCTGTGGACAAGCCAGAACGAATAATGACAGCAACTCCCTCATTATTAAATCACTATAAATAATGAAGATGTACACGAGAACAGCTCGTCACCTCACAAATGAATGGAATAGAACCACCCCTCCCCCCAACTGTCTTCATTCCCTTCCGCTTTCTATATTTTCTTCCGTATCTACACTATCAGACTACGGCCCCTCCCGGTTAGGGAGGGAAAAAAATGGGCACATCTCCCACCCACGGGAAACAGCGCCGGCACCGACCCTTTACTGTCGCGTCCTTCCCCCGGCTCACACTTGTAGCGAGACCCTCGTCTTTATAGGCTTCAGCTTCAAGCCCATGCTCTCCGGAGACAGCAGCTCAGGGGAGATGCATGACGGGCTGAGAGGGCTCCTGGGGCTGCCACTCAGCCGCGCCGGTCTGTAGAGGCCGTAACCCATGAGGAAGAATTCCATGGGCACCAGCATCGCGTCGGCCTGCTCCTCGGTCACCAGAGACCCGCATGACTGAACCTGTCCCGATTTTGATGCGGGGGGAGTAAGGCAATGATTTAGGAGGCAGATTATCAGATGGCAAAGCGAATGGTGTTCATGAGAAAAGGATGGTGAAGTCATACCTCAACCAAGGCGCTGTATCTCCTGTCGAGATTGGTGGCCATGTAGAGGGCCTCGGAATGGAAAGGCGAGCTCTCACCCACGAATATCAGGGTCCTACACCGAAGTTTCTTGAACCCTTCTGTGAGATCGTGTCTCCTGTGGGGAACATCAGCCGTTAACTAGATAGAGGGCAATAAGAGGCCGTTCAGGTCATCGTGGAAATAAATGAGAGCGTACCCATTGACTGCTTGGAGAAATCTCCACACGTTTATACTCTGCCTCTCGTCTAGAAGCTGTAGAGACAAGAAATATTGTCAGACGACCGATAATTGAAGTATTCGGTTCGCAACCGAAGAAACAATACAGTGTATGATGAGTACTAACACTTCTGCAAGCCTTTACTAGATTCGATTCAGGGATCCGTGCGTCCTGTAGACAGAAAGAGAGACTTGTTAACTGATGGGAAATATGGCAGATGATTCCCAACTGTTACGAAGAATGACCCATGAACAAAAATACCTTGCTAAAGTAGCGTTGAAGCAAGCATTCCTTTACCAAACCACACATGCCATAGAAATAGAGAAGATTAGCCATTACCTGCAGAACATGGAAGATCTTAGCAATAAAGTCTTACACAGGGATCGCACTAATCAACATAATTAAAGGGGCAGCTCAAGGGTTGAACCTTGTTGTACAACCACTCAGTCCATGAGGGAGCTTTACAAAGAGGTGAGACCAGTATTAAACCAAGAACACGCTCCCTAAACTTCATCTGAAGGACGGCAGAAGCATACTCCCTACATTAGACATCAGTTGCATATGACCGCATCATAGATCATTGCCTTCATTCAAGGGACTTACAGCGAAGAGGGTAAGGACATATGCACCACCAGTCACACCCAAGCACATCACTGCATGTAGTCTGGGAAGGAACAAAATGACCACACAAATTAACATACTTCCAAGTGTCTAGAAACTTGAAAAGATCGAAAATCGCATACTGTACACAATTGGTCGAAGACCAAAATAACATAGACTATTACCCAAAGAAGTTGAGAACATCAGAAACCTGATCTGCTAGGTCATCCACCGAAGGAACAGGAACATCTGAAGAAATCGGAGCAGCTCCTAACTGCAAGAACTCTTGAGCAAAATTACGAAAAAGAATGTTGTTAACACAATATTCAAGGAGCTCGTAGCCATGTGATGATTGATGAAGATAGGATATGCATCCTAAGTGGAGAAAATAACCGACCTCATGACCTGGAGGACTGATGTGGTAGATGCAAAAGTTGTGGAGCAGCAAAGAAGAAACTTCCGGGCAAAAGAATAGTACTTGGAAACAGGACATATCTGATCAGACAAAAATTGAAACTTAGATGCTTCCAGTTGGATGAAAGCATGATACAGATGAAATCAATTAATGAAAGAGAGTACATTGATAGAGCAAATGATCAACGTTGAAAAGTACATATTGATGCGTAACACAAGTGAATCACTTCACATAAGTGAAAAGAAAACGATTTTCTCCCAGAAAGCAACTTGGAAACAGCCCAATCTACAACAGGAAGTTGGGGATTTAGAAGCTAAAAAAATAGTAGCAGATACCAGTACTCACGATTTAGTGCGATGTCTGGATAGGTGATGAGGGCGGGTTTGTCTTGGTCGCCATATATAACAACAGACACTAATCCAAAGCTAGTTTGTACAATATGTTCCTGAGTGAATATGACAGGCATGAGAAAATTAATGCAATGAATCAATTTATGGAAATTTTCACAAGAAAACGTCAAGAAAAAGCTCTCCATGTTATCAATAGGAACATCATGTAAGTTAAAAATGGTAAGCAAAACGAATGAATATGATTTAGAAACGTGAGGCATGGTTGAATATCTAAACAACAGTCACTAATGTTATCGCCATATGTTCACAACCAATCAAAGAGGCATAAGAGAAAACTAACTACGGACATTTAAATATCATTTCAAAAAAACAGAAGAAATCATATTCTTACTAAACAGTTGTCATCAATTTATCTAGAGTAACACCAACTTGCTATCTGCGTCATGCTCTTCAGATCATAAAACCCGTCTATTCAGCGTAGGCAGTAATCATCAGAAAGGAAAACATTTCAGTCTTTTTCTTCATCTTCTTTATTGAGTTGGTTTTTAGTTATCTTTGGACATGGAGGGGGCACGCAGGGAGGGGGGAGAGGAAGCACAGAAAACCACTGAATAATGTTTCTTTCCAAGGAATACCACTAATGTAGAAATATTAAACTCTTTTTATGATCTCAAGAACGCAACATAGATTATGTGTATGTGTTAGCCAAAAAAACACAACAAATATTTCCTTCCAAGAATCGTGAGAACTTAAACCTCAACAGGAACAACGTAAAAGAAAAACCATTGAAAAGGTTGGGAAAAGAAGAACATAATCCCAAAGTGGAAAGGCAAGCCTATCATCTGAGAGCCAGGGAAAACAATAATAACCTTAGAAAATTCAACTTTCCCAAAGGGATGCCTAGGAGTTACAAAAGAAACGTAGAAAACTATTTAACGGAAAAAGAACACGAAAAAAAATAACACTCCCACTAAACAACATAATCTTCGCCATCAATTAATCCCATCCGTGCGAAAAAAAAACAATAATTCGTGCAATCAGTCAACCTCTTCTTAGAATTTGAGGAGCAAGTATGGGATTTACCTAAAAGAAAAAAAACAACCCTCTGTAGTTATTTATATCTCCAGAAATAATAATTATTCACTCTATCAGGCTATCACCCTCATTTCAGATCCTCTGAGAACGTGCGAACGCCTAATCAGAAATGGTTACAACTGAAATTTGAATCCCCCATTGATCCCCCAATATTTCCATTCCGCCCCTCGCTCTTTGTGAGAGTGGGTGATCGGGTGGTTGGTTCTTATGAATGTGCTTACGTGAAATAGGTTGCTACAAGGCTGTTCATTAAAAATATTAAAAGATCAAAAACGAATATACGAAGCTTCTATCATTGGAAAAATTAGAGAGAGGAAATCGTTCCTTTATTAGATCATTGTGGACGTTGGATATGAGAACCAAATTGACTTTCTGAAATCAAATAAAACAGCCATCAGCTTACCAAAAACATGTACAAACCCAAGCACTAATCAAGCATTGAGAATAAAAGAAATCCTGGAAAAGAAAGAAAATGCATAAAAACGAGAGCAACCGCGGGCACCGCTCCATCTCAAGCAAGAAAAGCAGACCAAATTGCTCAACAGAATCCTCAGAAAAGAGATGGAAAAAAAACAGGCGCAGCACAGAAATGCATGACCAGATCCAGCTGTCGAGCAAGTGTCCCTACCTTCCCCCCAAGAGATATCCTCTCAATGTCGATGGAAACGGAGCCGCTGGACTCTCCCATGGCGTATGCTCAAAGTCTCAGAGAAAGAGGAGCCCCCCCTCCCTCTCCCCCCTCGAGATCCTTCCCGTCCCTGCCCTCCACTCCTTACTTCTCCCCCTTTTTCTTAGAAATATTCGCCCGCATTAGAATTAGTTAAATATGGAGAAATCGTTGGTCCCTTGACCCGGAGCTAACCATGGTTAAGACCACCGACGGACCCCCTCCTTCACGGGCGACATCTGGGACGGAAACCCTCCCACCGTACGCGCAGTTCCCAACTGGAGAGACACCCTAGCCTGGGTTAACTCTGGTTATAATGCCGACAGTTTGAAGCTAATTGACGAAAGTGACCGCACAACTCCCCGATAGTGACGTGCTTTCCAAGCCCAACCATCCGACGGCTCCCCTAGACTGGGTCCCACTGCTCTCCACGTGGTCGTATCCTGTTGGATCCTGCCAGCAAAACGTGAAGGAGATTAATGGGGCCTCGGAGGGCCCACTGGACGCTGGGTCAATCTCCGCCAACGGATGCCCGCCGATCTGCTGACACGTTCGACCCCTGTAGCCACCTGGACGACGATAACGCGGGGTGAAGATCTGGAGGTCAAAAGGGCAGGTTGACGGCGCCCCCTCTCATAGGATTCGTCAGCGATATTTACGGGGCGGGCCTAATCATTTGGAAACTAAACCGTCCTTCTGCGTAAGAGAGGGAAAATGGAATCTACTTCAGACCTAGATAGGCAGAAAAGAGAGAGAGAAGGGGCCGACAGAACTGGTCGACGGGAAAGGAATCTAGTAATGGAGATGAGAACGTTCTTGAATTCTTCCACGTTTTCGTTGAAGTGTCAGACTACGTCGTCCCCCGTACACACTAATTTGTTTATATATCAAATCCCAGGGATATTTTTAGGGTGGGTAGCTTGGCATTATCGCCGTCGTCACCCGGAGAGGACATCCCCCTCCTACGGCGCCCGTCCTCCCCTGCTACGGCGTAGAGCTCTGAGCCGCCGCGATGGGGACGGCGACGACCTGACGGCCGCTGATCGGAGAGAAGGAAGAAAGGGATGGAGAATGGACCAAAGGGTATCCGTCGCCGTCTCCAAAGAGTCCCCCGGTTGGTACCGGGTACGCTTTCGGACGGAGAGAGCTTGCGGCCCCCTGACGGAGTCCGCCCCGTGCTTGCGATGGCTCTGCCGTGGGCCCGCCCGGCGACTGTCCCCCGCCGGAGGAGCTGCGCTCGCCAGCTATCCCTGCACGCGCCGCCCACTGTCGAACACGTTATGCGCGTGAACGGCGACGGACAGACAGGCCCTCCCGGCGTCCGTGCCGGCCGGCGCCTCCACCGTCATGTGCATTAACCCCAAACAGCTACAGCCCATCAAGGCGGCGCCGGTGAGCCCGCCGGGGAAGATCACCGGAGATGACGACGAGGGGGTCCCCAGCTGCCTGCCCCACCGGGCAGTTGTCGCTACCAGCTCGCCACCCGCTCCATGTCCTTCCAACAGCCGCACGCGCACGGGTGTACCCACACGTGTGTCGACAACCTCAGGGCAAGAGGGCGACTCCTATCCATGGAAGCCAACCATAGTCCACAAAGAACCTATATTTTTATCAAGATACGTCTAGCCCGACTGATAAATACGGGATATAATGGAGGAGGAATATGAGGGATCAGATGAACGAAGCGAGTCTCTATCTGACACCGACGGGTGGCTGGTGAGGAGTCCATGAGGACGCTGTAGGTGGCAAACAATACAAGGATGAGACCGAATGAAAGGGAGATTATCAAATTCAATATGAGGTGGCTGCAAGGGGAGATTCGTGTGTCGCCCATCTGCAACGCAGCACCCATTTTCTATCCGGATGACCCAAAACCTGTGTATTCCCACAGTAAGATGTTAAAATACTATGGAACAGACAGTGCAAGGTGGCCGTGTTTTGAATTCTCTCGAGCCAGGCGGCAGAAGGTGAAAGAAAGTGAGGATTAGTTGACTATCTTCAATCGCTGTCTTCCATCTCCTCGTCAGAGGGGGGGTTCTCCACGTCGCTCTCGCCGCTAATCTCACCGGCGGCTTTGGAGGGGGCGGGAATATCCTTTGCAGTGTGGTTGTGGAGCTTGTACCTGATGAATCTCGCTATGTCTCTCTCTCCGCCCTCCTTAGATCCTTTGCGTTTTCTCCCATCCCCCGGAGCTGATTTCATATTGCGTGCAGCAGATAAGAACACGTCGTCCATCATCTCTACTTCCTGATCATTAGTTTCTTCCTCGGCTGAAGAACCTCCCTTACTGTCAAAAAAGAAGATATCGCCATCCTCCTTTCTATTGGACTCAGAGGGCCTGGCCACAGTGGAAGCCTTTGGTTCATCAAAGAGAAGCTTGCTTTGCAGTCTGGATAGATCAAAATTGTGCACCTTATAACCACGATCTTCAAGGTTCAAAAGCCATTCTGCGAAAAGAAAAATTATAACCCATGTCAGTCGAGAAGCTAGAAAAAGAATAAGACACATAATTTTGAGTATAAACCCACTGAGAAGAGATTCAGGTGAGGCTGCATTTTTTCCGACGAGCTTTTCTGCCCCAACTCTGTCGGTGATCAACTTGGTCAATGACGATCGAAGAGCTGATCTTGAGAAAGCATTTAGGTATGCTGTCAGTTTAGCCTGATCTCCTCTTCCACTGCATTCAGAACGAATTTATCAGCATAAACAGATAAACAGTGTGGCCTCTTATAAGAAAAAGTCCCTGCAGTTACCGGGCAGCTCGGATGGCTTGATGGGTAACTATCAACCTTGCCACGTCAAGATTTTCAATGGAGAAATTGTCTGCTTCCCTCTCAGGATAAAGGAAAGAATACTCGACTGGTACCACTGAATCGTAGATGATATCTCGCAGAAAGGCTTCATCAACTGGATTCTGGATCACATGGCTTTGGTATCAGCTCAAAGTTTTAGAGTTTGTGAGTAATGATAATAAACACCTTTACAATTAATAGGAGAATCGTCCGAGTCATCCAATTCAAGTCATATAAAACTAAACTTGCAATGGCTAACATGTTGATCTGCTGTGATTTCCTCTTTCTTATTTTTTGAAACAGCGAATGCGTCTGTGTTAAACAAGAATGACCATTCAAAGATAAGTTGCCGGGTGACTCTGTAGGAACACCCAAGGTATTCTAACAGACAGATCCTAGAAGCATAGCAATGATGATGCCTATCTTTTGACTAAATTGCTCGTTACAATAATGAGTCACCAAAAGCCATCAAGGAGAAATTCAATTTAAGAAAACCTAGTCATAATCTTGGAATGGAAATTGGGGAATGATAAGAATGATTTTATGAGTGCTCATAATAAACTGAGAAAAAAGGTATTCGTAATAAACCGAGAAAAACATACACTCTGGTCGGCGATCATAACGATGGGTGCATGCAACACTATGATTTGCTGAATTAAAATGAATTCACACTACATGGAAAGACCAACCCTTTCATAGGTTGAAAGCTCCCCAAACACTATAAACTTTTCATCCATAATGTACAAACAAGAGAAGTTTTCAGCTAATATGTGTTACTTCAAGAGAATGCGCATAACAATATATTGCCCATGAAATGTTTCGATATATTCTTAATTGTTTGAGCGTATTGCTTACCACAAGTAAACTAGAAGGCAGATCTCCGTTTAGCAGCAACACCAGTAAAATCTCTGTCAGATACCATGAAGAGGTCAGATCGAGAACAACTATAGTGAAGCATGAAATTTGATCATCCCATGTCAACAAGCAACGGTTGATGTTCTGGCCTAGGTCAGATTGGGCATTTCTACATACCGACTTCCAGATACACTCGTGAAATAGTTTCACTGGCGGCCCTCTAAAATCTCATAAGTGAAAATGCCATGAGCAGAACAGAGGAAATCTGGAGCTAAAAGTTTCACATGAAGGCCAGAGTGCTAGAAGACCACATGACAAGTATAAGAGGACGGATGGCTGCACCTCACAGTTATCCTTCACTGTCCATTATTTGGGGATCAGAATATAATTTGGTTATTATGTAAAAATTCTTTTACAGGAATAAAACTGATACCATCGGGATTACTTGGTCGAGTCCAGAAAAGTGTTTGCAATAACTCCTAAAAGGCATTCTCGTGGAGCTAAATGCTTGCTCATTCTCAAAATCGAGAGGCGTAAGATGGCCATTTGTCAACAGTTAACAGCCAGGTTTTGCAATCGTCTGGCTTCCTCGTCCTTGATTAGCTGGAAGGTGATTTAGCGCGGGTTTTTTCATAAAAAAACAGAGAATCCCGTCTAAAATGCACAATGAAAAAAAAAGAGAGAAAAAAAATTATTGACGTGATGTTTTCAAACTACTAGCGCACAATGCAGGTACTAGAAAATGGAGGGCCTCCCTTCTAGCTTCGTAGGTATTCTGAAAATATCATGAAAGGATGAAAAACAAACAAATCAAGCATATCAACGCCATTCTATTCATAGGCCTAAAATGAATACCCCGTCAAGTTGCACATGAATCGTTGTTCACTGACCAGAGTTCTTTAAAAGAGGAAAACGAAAGATACCATATCACTAATCAAGTGAACGGGAGTGAATAATTACCGAAGAAGTCAAGGCTCTTAAAGCCTGTTATTGAACCGACGGCCCAAACCTTCAATTCGCTCCTGAGTTCTGGACTCGAACCTCCCGTCTTCTGAAGCTTTAAACGCAACATTAGGAGGAAGACCTCGGCAATCACAACCCCGGACAAATAACGAACCTGGCACCCGGATTTTGCTAACGCATTACGAATTTCTTCGTTAACAAAAGGGAAAAACTCCTGTAAAGCGTCTCCACCGTCCGTCCGCCGCGCCGTCCAAATGCGAACCAAATCAACGAAGCACGGAACCAAACAATCGGAGGCACCATTTCCGTCACAGTTCCTGCTACTGCAAATGCTGATGTAGCTCGAAACCCCTTCTACCAAAAGGTAAATTTCTTTCCTCAGCTTCCTCAGCTCCTTGGTGGAGAATTCCTCGCAGGGCTTCTCGACATCCAACATAATCCTCTGCAGCTCATACACGACAGGTGCAAGCAGAGCGATGCTCTTTTGCCCACTGCAGGAAACCGAGCAAGCAGCAAGCAGCTGGAGAAGGTCCCTCACCGCAAAAACCCGGCCTAAAACCTCCTTAGCCGAAGAAAAGTTCTCGTAGTAGCTCACGGCGGAGTAGAACCACACGACCTCCAGCTGTGGATCAGCTCTGGACTGCAGAAGCCGAAAGAAAACAGAAAGGAAGCCGGACAAATCACATGTTCCCTTGCGGATTTCGCCAAGGAAACGGTCAATGGAATCCTTCAACAAGGACTCGTATGCCCCGCCAGCAAGGCGCCCGAAGCCTGGAGACTTCGCCATAGCCGGAGATTCGAGAAGTATTGGGTCCATTGCCGGAGGTCGGATCTTGGAGCCCCTCGTTTGAAGATGTGATCGGGCGGGAGGAATTCTCAGGCCCAAACCCTAAGTCTCCCACCCTACTACAGTTCTAAAAGAGGTCTTAGAACTCGATAACCCAACGGTAGGGTTTCTTTGCTATTTTACGACCGACGCCCGCACCTTGAGTCAGTTACACTTCCCGCTGCCCATTGGACCACTATAGCCCGTTCTAGCATTTTGTAGTGATATATCCCTTACAGAAAAATAAATAAAATAACCATCACTATTTAAATTTTGTAAAAAATAGTTTCTTGAGATCATTACGCCTCATCTAATATTAATAAATACATTGGCGGTAAAAGTTAAATTAATATACTAATATTTCAAAATTTTCAAAGAAGAGTCCATTTAAATTATTAAAACGTGGTCATAATTCCATGCCAGTAAAATAATGTCGTTATCAAAGATACTTATAAGCAATCGCCCTCTCATTTAAACTCTAGTCTGCAGTATCAATCATGCTATGGAATGAATCACTGAGTACAAACTAGCAATAACATGAACGATATCATGCGATATGCATGAAGGTTTGAATGATATTCAAAATAATTGAAAATAATAATGATATCATAAAAAAGTATGATTATTAAGATGTTTCGTGATCATAAAAAAATATAAAAATAGGGAAAAATATATATATTTCTAAAAAAAATCATGATGACAAATGCTTATGAGTCACAAACATGGTGATGAAAATGCACATTGAGAAGGGATCATAATTCTATTCATAAATAAGTCAACGTTTGTTGCATTCCATGATTTAGACTTGATTCACTTGTTATCATAAGGTTATAGAAGATGGTGACATTGATAATGAACCTCAATTGTTGTGGCCCTTCACCTGACAACAATGGTTTAGAAATTTCAAAGAGGATCCAATCAACTTAAAAAAGACATAGCCATTGAGTATTTGACTTATGCACCTGACCTCCCCTTCAATCCCCTTAGAAGTTTATAGAATTAAAGTGTGAATGTGCCAAGCCAACCACCAATCCTTTGCTTGGCCCCATAAATTAAAAGCCTAGCCCAATCCTTGATACACATATATGGGACTTATTACTCGAAGAATAAAGATAAATACTTTGCTTTCAAGTAAACTATTTTACATGCTTTTAAGTTCGTCTGATTTTGCAATCCAAACAAACAAGACCAAACATGTTCTAAAAGTTCAGTAAATAAAAAAGGAAAATAACACCACTTTATTAGATATCTTATTGGGTGGGGGAGTGTCAACATGCTAAATCTAGGACTTTTATAGTCACTTTTTGTTTTTCAAGAAGGGAGTTGATTGGATTAGTTAGATGAGTTGCACACTCAATAGTGAGAAAGATATAATGCACATGTAAAGTAATAATTTTATCTTTATATGATCACATCTTGAACACCCATAAAAGCCTTTATACTTATGGACTTGCAACTTTTCTTTAGTAACTTAGAGAAAGTGAGTTGATTAACTCCAATAACATCTAGCAGGTATATATTGAATTGAGAAATAGATTTGATTGTACAATAAACAGTTAAAATGTTCACTCTAATGACTACTTTTGAGGGTGCTATATCATCTTGTTATATTCTTCTTCATGCAAGGATCAAGCTCCGTTATATCTCATAAGGACTGAAAGTAACTCTAGAAACTTGATTGCATACTCTCTCTCTAATATTCAACTTGATTTCTAAACCTCCGTGTTGAAGAATTCATGCTACCAAAAGCAATGATTCAAATTTGTAAAATATTTATATTTCAATGATTTTTGCCTTCATGCCAACCCATGGGTGAGAATTTGAAAGAGATTAGTTGGGCACTACTCTTATTGGGCCTCTAGAGATGAAATCTGAAATAAGTGCTTGAGGAAATATCTGAGTCACATTGAATCATAAAATTTACTGCAAGGCTAGTTAAAGAGCCTTTACATATGTTGATATGAAACTAAAATTCAAGAAAATTAAAAATAATATCAATTATAGTATATACTATTCGTTCCTTTTATAGCCTTTATCAGGCCAGTAACAAAGGGACGTGTGCCGAGCTTGTGTAGCATGTGAGATTAACTACAAAATTTCTTATAAATTGAGTGTTATAGGGGTTGTGGGACAAGGGGAGGGAGGAGATAGGAACATTTGAGAGAATTGAATCGGTGTGGGGAGGGGGCATGTGCCACTAAATATTCGTTTTAAATTTAATGTGATTTATTTTCGGTTAATTATTTTAAATGAAAGAATAGAAGAGGAACCTAACTAAGTGGGCTGGGTTCCGATGTTCCCCGGCCCATTTACATCGTACGTGAACGGGGCTTACCGTGTTGCGGGCCGTCACGTGCCGGAGGAACTGGCGACAGGGGTTTCACTAACGAGAAGCACAACTATAAATACCTCCCCTGCTCCCACTGATTCAGTGTTAGGGTTTTCTGTGTCGATTTTCTCACTCCCTCTACGAGGAAAGAGAAGCCATTCCATGGCGGACGACAGTCAGTTCACTCTCCGGTCGGAAAACAAACGGAAGTACGAGGAACCGGGTGCTGCCGTGGCCTCTGCCGGCGCTGTTCCTTCCTCGCGCCGCGTCAGTGGTTTCTCATCGCCCCCATCTGACTCGCACCCCGCCGCATCTACCACTCCACCCTCGTACAACAATGTCCCTCCCCCGCCCGATGGGATCCAGCTCGCAAAGCAGAGAGCACAGGAGATTGCAGCGCGGCTTCTTATCGATGCCGAGGCCAAACGCCCGCGCACCGAGAACGGCGGATCCGGGGAAGACGTTGGCGAGAAAGGTCCCGTCCTTCTTCGACTGATTAATGTTTACACCTCTATTTACTTTAATATATTGCAGCGAAATGCCTTACTTCCGAGTTTTATTGGATTCTGGCTGGTATTCTCGTTCGAAGTCCCCTTGTGAACCACGACAAAGAGTGCGGTTGAAATTCGGCTTGAACGTTTCCATTGCTCCATTATTTTTCCTTTTTCCGTTGACAATTAGACCTAGTATTGCATTCTTTGTATCTTGCTGTTGCAATACGATACGGGCACAGTAACCGATGAATTTATGCCGCGAGTTGTTTTCCTTCACTATAGTTTTGCCGCACTGGGGATAGTTGACCGAATGATTAGACAGTGACAATATGTCTTAATCTGTATCCAGGTTTTCTGCGTGAGCTTCACGTGTCCATGTCTTTCCCCACTGTATTGAAGATAATCCTATCAAGAATCTGCGAACTTTGGTGTGTTCGATGAAAAGTTTTTCGTCCTCACTGTATCATTGTTTATATATTTTTATAATCACCATAAACTCCTATTCTCATATCACCGTTAAATCGCAGGACCATAAATTGGTCTAATTTACGTTTCATATATACTGCATTAGTTACGTCTCACAGCAGTAATGTATTCACTTGTAGTGAATTTATATGATTTTTCTTGCATAAAAGTTCATCTCGTTGTTTGGTTATGAAAAATTATCATCGTAAAAGAGTGCAGACTTTAACTATCTGAATTTTATTTTTAATATCAAACTCGTTTCAACTAAACCTTTGTCCTCGTTGATCAAAATTTTCAGTCTCATCATATTTCTTCATTTCTATTGACTGCAGATCAGTTTCACAAGCCCATGACTCAACCACTAACAAGTTCGCTTGCCAGTACGAATGCACCCACATCGTTTGCGTCGTATGGCTATCCGGGTACAAGCAAAAAGATTGAAATCCCCAATGGAAGGGTATTGCATTATCTTCTTGACAATGGCTGATCCATATTTGTTGTTTTTATATGTGTTTAACTACGAGGGTTTATTATTTAGGTTGGTGTTATTATTGGTAAAAGTGGAGAAACGATAAAATATCTCCAACTTCAGTCAGGAGCAAAGATCCAGGTGACCAGGGATGCAGAGGTGGATCCTAGTTCCCAGACAAGGATGGTCGAACTGATGGGTACTACTGAGCAAGTCAACAAGGCGGAGCAGTTAATTAATGATGTTCTTAAAGAGGTGTGGCCCAGTTGTAGCTCGGTTTTTCGTTTAATAATCCCTTGGCACGCAGAGGTAGTTGTATCGAATACAGATGGTTTTCTGAGAGGTTACTACTTGTAACCTAAGGTAGTATGATCGTCATTTTTTCTTTCGACTGACAAACTGTAAGTGAAGGATTATTCCATGCATGATATGCTTGACTTATGTTTCTAACTACTCATGATGTATTTTATTACTTCAACAGGCAGAAGCTGGGGGTTCTGGCATAATTTCTGCGAGAAAGTTTGGTGGTGTTCAAGTTGGGGCTGAGCAGTTTATTATGAAAGTCCCGAATAACAAGGTTAGTGTCTTAGAGGAACCATTTTGTTCCCTTTCTCTCTGTTTAACTTATTTACTAAATTTCTCTTTGATGTCTTAGGTTGGTCTAGTAATTGGCAAAGGTGGAGAAACGATAAAGAGCATGCAAGCGAAATCAGGTGCTCGGATCCAGGTATATTTTTTGCGTGATAGACAATTGCACGGTGGCTTTGATAATCACGTCATCCATTGTACGTACTGCATGCCTTTTCCACTGCTAAAATTATCCTCATGGTGAGAACTTTCCGTGATTCTCAGCGTTTGTCAGTTAGTCTTCATAAGCTCGTATCCAATTTTGATAACTTTTTAATATCATTTTCCCTTATCTATTCATGCTCTTGTTGAGAAAAGCTGTCTTGAAATCTGAATGTCTGCCTCTACTGAAAATTGTGCTAATTAATGCGACCCATGTCTACAACATAATAGTCAGGTTAGGTGCGTTATAGGGCATGGGCTAAACATTGACAGCTTCACCTTGGTGGTCAGTTCTGTTTTTATGCAGGATAGAATTTAACTTGAAAAGAGTTTTGTAATTCTTTTTCAGGTACCAAAAACAGTTACCTTTCCTTGAAAAGGTTTACTTCATTGTTTTACCTTTAGAACTCTCGATTTGGATGGTCAAATGACACCAGTTTTTGCCTCACTGTCTGTCCATTGAGACTTTCTCAATTGGGCTTTCTCATGTTGAATGTTTTTAGGATCTATTCGTGATGTTTTCCTCCTGGTCATCATACAATCCATTATTATGACCACGATTTGAAACCTGTATTTCCCAAGTGATTTTCTTCACTTGGGAGTTATGGGCTTTCGCTTAAACTGCTACTTCTCTGTGAATGCTTTCTTGGTCGCCTTCCCCTCCTGTCTGGTGGCCCTAAAGGGATGTTGTGTTCGGTGACATTGAACTAGTACTCGTGGTCTGTTGTAAACCCGTGTTATGGCTGGATGTGTTTTGACTGCTAAATGCACATTCTGATAATCACACCTATACTATATTCAAGTAGTCATCATTTGGTAATTTTTCATTTCAACTGCCCTAAAAATGATATTGTTGATTTATTTCGAATATCCTGTAGCTGCTGATATGAAGCCATCTGATACCTTTCGGTAAATTATGGCAATTAGCTGATTATCTAATATATTCAGATTTTATAGTAATTCCATATCAGTCGGTTTGCTGTTTATGCATTTATTTTCTGATATTCTGAATTTGGCTAACTGTTAGGTGGACTTAAATCTCTGGCTGAGTTGTTTCCAATTTGCTCTAAGTTAGTGAATGATACAATATTGTTTTTAATTCTTATTCATGTTTTGATCAGGTGGGCAATGATTGTTTAGAAGGCATACATATGACTCTTAGTTTTAATGCTTTTAAAAATCTGTATAAACTCTTTTTGATGTATTCATCTATTTTGATATGATGTTATTCATTCATTCACTGTCCTTGGTGCGTTTTTTATTGCCTGTAATTTGTTTCATGTGCGTTAATTCAACAGTAACTTATCTTCTTTTGGTCAGATAATACCATTGCATTTGCCTCCTGGTGATACATCAATAGAACGGACGGTTCAGATTGATGGTACTAGTGAACAGATCGAGTCGGCAAAACAATTGGTTAACGAAGTCATCAGTGAGGTACATATTGGTGGTCACCTTGCGCTGTGCTTTAATCTAGTATGTTTGCTGCTTTTTTGGCAGATAAACTCAGTGTTGCTGTTTGTATGTGCTACAATTTTTTTGGGGGTTATTTTACTATTCAAATTCAGGAAATATTTTTAGTATATCAAAATTAAATCGTTAACAATTAGCACTCATCACCATTCTTAATTTGTCAATGTTGTTTTCGAAATAACTCTTTTTTCATGCTTGCGATCATTTGTTTTTTCGGGTAGTCTACTTATTAAATTTAGATTCCCAAGCCTTATAGTGTGTGGTTTTTTATGTGTACATACTTGAACGTGTAATTATGGGATAGTCATTTGAATTTGTTGTCTCGTAGAACTGTCGCTCTTGGGCCACTGTAATGAGACATTCTTAGTTTTCTTTTATAGGTTATATTTTCAGCATTGCTAGACTACCAATTTCGGTTTTATTTTTTAGTGCATCTGAGGTAATCACTTTATGTGGATACGATTTCTTGTCGATGCTTTGAATGAATCTTGGGTCGTTGAGAAATTTGGACTTCATTTTATACCATCTCAATGTTTTTATGCGATGTTGATATAATTTATGTTTTAAAATGAAGTTTTTAGGAAATCCGTTTAATATGTTGCAGAAAGTTCTACCTGGAGAGTTTAGCTGACTCATTAGGCTGTCAATACAATGTTCTCTATTTAAAGAGATCCTCAAATCCTTCTGTCATGCATATTTTATGACTTTTTATCTATTGGTTACATTACTGGATCTTGCAACTTTAGTTTCATAGATATTCAAGTGCATATGGATATTGCGATTAAAGCTGTCAATTTACTGTTGAGGTGATAAGCTTGCAGGATGCTGGAATTTCTAAAATTGCTGGGCAATCTGGTTTATTATGTCGGAGGAGAGTTGGGTTTTGGTCAGTCTGTTCTTTAGTATCTATGGATTGAAACATAGCTCTAATTCTTGTACAGGAATTGTGGAACATTAGTTTTTATTTTTTCGGAATTTTCTATTTAAGTATCCCATTGTTTTCAGGAGATGTTTATCCTATCTCTTTTCACATATTTGAATCAAGCTGCTAGCTGTTCTTAGTAGAATCTAATGGATTTTGGAATTATAGGCTTAGCCGATGGAAATGCTATACTGATTGTGAGCTTCACGACTCAAATTATTATTGGAAATTATTGTAGGATTAGCTCTTGATGATAACTACTCAGTGCAGATTATAGACTCAGGTTGTTGATGTTTCTGGGCTTGGCACTGGTATGCGGTCTTAACCCACAATCCTGATAACTGTTGATTAATTTGCAATGGGGAAACCTAAAAGAATATTCTTGTTGACGGGTCATCTTTTGGACTTCTGATTTTTCAATCTGCAAAGCCTAAAATGATTCGTTAGGTTGACTGAATTTAGTTAGAATTGGCATCTTATATATCATCGCCGTTTTACATGGTACCGTCTGTTATGTAAATATAGATGTTGCGGATAAATAGATCTGGTTAATGCAACATGCAGGTCTTTTTTTTGCATGACACATGTGCGTTATATATTTCTTATTTTTTGGGATTTTTTGTGTGTTCTATTCATGTCCTTTATCAGGGAAACCTAAATGTCACGGATGGTAACGTTTTTTAATGGTTGCTAACTCCATCCTCATTTATTCTGATTTCTTAGTATGGAAACTCGTTTCTAACTCGATAAATGTTTGAGTATGAAGCTATTCATTTGCCATGCTTGAATGTTTTTGGTTATATCCTGTTTTAATCACTTTTATATTTTATATTGGTTTTTGCACTAAGTGATTGGATAGAAAGAATTTAGTTATTATTTTTTCTGCAGTAAGTATCCATGGTGGAATCCTCATGGGGAACTGTCTAGAGCTTGTCTGAAGAGGCTTTGATTTTTTAAGGTCTCAGATGATTTAGATCTCCTGACTATCTATCTACAGATCTGGTTGGAGCATCATTTTATTCTAAAATATTTTCATTGATCATGCTTCTCTAAAAATATGAATAATCTGTCAGTTCTGACTTGGCAGGTTCATTCTAGGTTTTAGATTTTAGTCAATGATCTGCACCTTATTCATGGGGCTTCTAAGTCTCCTTGATATATGCCGTACGTTGTAATATCTTCTTATATGGTTGATACAGGTTTAATGGGGTCACGTGCTAATGGAAAACTTTCAATAGCGTTTTATTTTTCTCCCTATTATTTTAATTGTTTTAAGTTCTCGAAGATTCTCTGCCTTGTAAGTCATTAATTTGTCATTTTCTGTGGCTATCAGTCCCCTGAAACTGTAGTGTCTCATCCACTGTTCTTTAACTCCTGAATCATCGTTTTTCTTGTCCCTTGATGCCCATGCGTCATGGTTCATGCTGCTAGGAAACATCTCGTGCGTTAATATGATGTTTTCTCATTCAATTTTTTCCCTGTAGTGTGCCAAGTGGTCCTGTTTTTGACCTCACGTGAGATAGGCGTTGATAGTTTTGAATTCTTGCACTTGGAATGTTTGGCAGTAGCGCTGATAAGCACACGTTGTTCAATGGTATAGCTTTAGCAGCTTTCTGCTTATCCCTCGCTCAGTCTGACGCTAACAAGATGGTTGCAATATTATGCACTTTATTATGAAAATGTTGGATACTTTCTAGTGTGGCACTTGTCAAACATGTCTCTCTAGATTTTCAACTCGTAGTAAGTCCCCCAATTTTTTCGAGCTAAGAGGAGGATTGGCATCTGCTGATATTGCCTGAAACATGTCCTCCAGTTGGGGTAAGTAGGGTTTTTCTTCTTTCAATGGGTGTGATTGAATGTAAATTGATTTTTTAATCATTTTTATGCTTATTTTTGCTACTTTCTAATTCCCGAATCACACTCTTCATGTTTAATTCCAGTTTTTTCACCACTTCGTAGTAGAGACTACACTGGTATATATGAATTAATTTAATATTTTCAGAATCGGATGAGAAATCCACCTGTTGGTGGGGGCTACCCTCAGCAAGGATATGGCCAGCCACGACCTCCAACCAATTGGGCCCCGCCTGGTCCTCCCCCAATGCAGCCACCTGCCTATGGGTACATGCAAACGGGAGCCTACCCTGGCCCACCCCCGCAGTATAACATGTCTCAACCACCGTATGCAGGGTATCCACCACCTTCATCTGTTGGCTACTCTGGTGGTTGGGACCAGTCTTCCAACACTCCCGGTCAACAGGCCATGGCTGGCACAGGCTATGATTACTACAACCAGCAACAGCCACAGCATCAGCAGCAGCAGCCGCCACCTCCTGTTGCAGGTTCCTCTGCTCCTGATGGTAGTGGGTACAACTATAGCCAGCCTCCGCCCGCCTATTCCCAGGACCCATATGGCGAATCAACATTCTCACAGCCATCTGCAGTCCAGCCTCAAGGTTACAGTCAAGATGGCTACAGCTCTGGCGGCTACCCTACTGGGCCGCAAACTGGGTACATGCATCCTCCGAGCTCTCAACCAGTCTACGATCAGCAACAGAGCTACGGGCCATCCACGGGCTATGGTGCGACAGGCCAAGATGGGTCTTCTGCACCGGTCTATGGGACGCAGCCCAGCTCCGCTCAAGGGCCTCCCCCGCAACTTCCTCCTGTCCAGCCGCCCCCTGTTTCTCAGCAAGGTTACACCAGTCAGCAACCGAGTAGCGCAGTAGCAAGCTATCCTCATCAGGGATCCAGCCAGCCCGGATATGGAATGCCCCCAACCTCCCAACCAGGGTACGGAAATCAGCCCCCTCCTGCAGGATATGGACAGGGAGCCCCTCTTCCACAGCCTGGCTATGTGCAGCAGCCACCGCCACAGAAGGCTCCGCCTGCCCAACCTGTTTATGGACAAGGTCAGCCAGGCCCCAGCGCTCCAGGATATGGCCAGCCAAGTCAAGTTCAACCAGGTTATAGTCAGCCTCCAGTTGCACAATCTGGCTACATTCAGCAGGATTCCGCTCATCATCGGATCCCTCCTTCAGGTTTCGGCTCTGGAGGTCCCCAGCCTGGATACGGGCAGCCGCAGTCTTATAATGGTGTCCCTCAAGGTCAACAAGGTTATCCCCAGCAACAGTCGCAACCGTACGACTCGTATGGTGGCGGGGGCTATTCACAGCCGCCTCCTGCATATTCTGGCGATAGCTCGGTGGGAGGGAGTACCCATGGGTCGTTTGACCCAGCTGCTTCTCAAGGGGGTCCGGGTGGAGTAACCAAGGCACCACAGAGTTGACGATCCAAGGTCGGTAGCACTACAACGTTCTGGGGTTTTCTTTCAGCAAAGCTAGTTTATGTAGGATATAAAGTTTGATATTTTGTGGGTCATGCGCACTTGAAAGCCTCGTAATTTCTTGCTGTATGGGTTATTTTGACGCCAATACTTGCATATCAGCTTCCCGCAAACGTCTTCATCAGTCTCATGAGAAACTTCTTCCGGTCGTGTTTGGACAACAACTAGGCCGAACACAGGGCACTACCGGCTCGCTAACGGAGCAAGAACGCTGTCTTTTGGGGTTCTCTTAATAAGAAGCCACCTATTGTTGAATTTTTCCTTTTTTATACGGAAGGATTACAAATTGGGTCGATGAACACCGCACCAAGTGAAAAACAAGGGTAAGATTGGATGTAGTCTAAAGGAGTTTCAGTCCATTAGCATCTAGTCATAGAGATGATGGATCCAAGTATATAACACCATGAGCACGGGAGAGATCAACTGTCAGGCTGCTTTGTGCACTGCTCCGGTCTCGTCAAATCTCTCTCATCCTGTAGAGCCAGAGGCGGGGTCCTGCACGTGAGATGGCCCTGCCTCCGTCACTGTCCTTGGTTTCAAACGTCAAAACCCTGGTTGATCCAACCAGTCGGTCCGCCGCGGCGGTTGACAGTCTGGGTCGACAACTTGGACCGCCACAATGCGTTCGTCCCTTTGAATCACAAGCTGGTTCGGCAGGCAAAACCCAAGAGACAGAAGTAGGCGCAGGTGGGAGATCATGATGGAGCCCCAGAGATGATGATGTGAAAGCGAGAGAAGAATGAGCGAGAGAGAGAGAGAGAGAGAGAGAGAGATGGTACTTTGATCCCTCCTTATGGTGGACAAGAGTCTTCTTATAGTTGTATAGTCATCATCACACACTCATGTTGCCCGACCGCTTCTGCACTTTCTCGCCCTTTTTCAGTTTTAATGGGCCGTCCTCTATGTCGCCCTTCTTCAGGCCTAACGGCCTGTTGTCAGTTGACCAGTCCATGGTCTCATGCCAACCATCGGGATCTTTTTCACATGTCAGGTGGGATCTCTTCCTACTTGGGTGAAGGGTTGAGGTGAGTGGCTCAATAATATTCTTCCCTATGAGACTCACTTTGTCCTCAAAATGAAATTCGGGGAACTACTTACATATGACCTCCTATTATTTGATGAGAACTTTGGGCTCAAGCAGCCCATGTCAGATGGCTAATGCTTTGAACAGTTGCACGGCCTAAGTCTTCATCCAACTTTATTGGGATGACTAGGGCAAGGGGGCTTGAAGCATCCACCTTCTTAAGTCAAGAGATGTGGAATGCTTGAATTGGGCGAAAAGATCTAGCTGATAAGCCATTGACTCAATATGCTTGAAAACTTTGAATTAGCTGGAGTAACTTTGTGCCATTTAGAATCACTCAATTTTGGAGACATCATTGGCTCTAATACTGATGGAGCCATGAGATGACGATGTCAAAGTGGGAGAAGAATGAGACGGAGGGTGAACTGTCATGAAAGATTTAATCAGTAAACAGAGGAAAACATAAGAGAGAGAGAGAGAGAGAGAGAGAGAGAGAGAGAGATGATAGATACGTGGATAGAAGGAAGGGGCTTAGAGGAACCTCCCAAGAGGGCCGATTTGAGATGACTAATCTCCACTTCTCCTCTCGGAGATACACAACTTAAAACAATACTCTGATCCCTCCCCATGGTGGACTATGGCCTTATAACTAAATGCCCATCATCACATGCTCTTATTGCCTGATAACTTCTACGCTATATCGCCTCTTTCCAGTCTTAACGGGCCACCACCCTCTGTGTTTCCCTTCTACAGGCCTAATGGGCCATTCTCAGTCGACTGGCCCATGGTCTCCCACCGACCATTAGGATCTTTTAGACGTGTCAGTCGGGATCTCACCCCCCGTGGGCGAGGGTTCCAGGCGAGTGACTCAATAGATCAGCTAACTTCCATCATCGAGACAGTGAAGAATCCGCCGGACTTCTGCAGGATTGCTGTCAAGAAGAATGGGGGGCTCCGTCATCTCCTCTAAGAACTTAGTTCTCATCTCCCTTCTTCAACCTCCGAGGCAATGGTGTTTTCAATTAGATGGGCCTTACGATTGAGAGATTAGGCCAATGTTGGGCCGATATAGTCCGATCGGCCCAATTATTTCAATATATCAGGCCCAAAACAGCCCGATTTTTACCCCGTCGCCTCTCTGGAAGGTTTGCGATCGGAAGCGGGGAAGGCGAATCGAGCCCGTCGAGCATGAAGCCGACGGGAGCCGATGGGAAGGGGAAGCGGGAAGCGACAGCTGCCCCGTTCGAGTTCTGCAAGGTCTGCAACCTCAACCACAACCAGGGTCGGAGGCATAGGTACTTCCCCAACCACGTTAAGGCTCTTTCTCGGTTTCTCTCCCGGTTCCAAGACAAGCTCTCCGAGCTCCGGTTCTTCTTGAAGAACCCTTCCCCCCTTCGCCCCGATCACGCTGCGCTGAACCGTCTCTGGTGCGTTTTCTGCGACACCGAAGTTGTCGAGCTCGAGAGTTCCTTCGTCTGGTAAGGCCGTGCGACCCTACCTCCTCCAGAGAAAATTTCTCTGTCATCCGTACCATCTTTCCTCTTGTTTCTCTTGCAGCTGCAATGCCATCTACCACCTCGCAAGCTCCGAACATTTAAAGAAACTGAAAAACTTCTTATGGAAATATGGCGGAGGGATGGATCGTGTCTCCTCCTTCATTATTTCCGAAGTGGATCTCCTTAAGGTATGAATTGCGTTTTTCATTTTCTCAAATGACTGGTTCAGATATAATCCTTTTTTTTTTCTAGGGAACCTAGGAGTTTGTGGAAGCTCTGTTTTTCTCCGTCATCTCATAAAAAAGCTTGTGAAAATATGCTGCCTATTCCCGTTCCCCTACACTTTGTTTAGTATTGGAATCTTGATCCGTTCGATGATGCGAGTATGCTATTTTAATGCAGTGGGAGAAGAAATGTGAAGCATCTAAAATTGCGCATCCGATCCTGTGCGACGTCAGTATTGGTGGACCAATGTCATCAAAAGATATCCACAATGACTTTAGCTGTAAAAATAAGAATACTTCTGTAGACAATTCAGTCCTGTCTTTTGAACAGACAATTTCTCCTGGTGTTCCACCTTTACAAAGTGATACAATTGATGTTAAGACGAGGCTTCTCGTCAATGATGTCGAGGTCCCTGCTTGTTCGTCTTCAAACAGTGTTCTGGTAAGCTTGTCTATGCCCATCGTGTATGATGATTCTTGATTTGAATTTGGATCATTTGTTTCCTGGAAACCGTGTGATGTGTTTTCTTTTTGGGAAATCATGGGATATGCACTTAAAAAAATGTACCATGTTGGGGTTATTTGGTTATAGTTTGAGAATCGATTGTGTCTAACTTTGTGATGATTTATCTGTGTCTACATCAGGAACAAAGGAGAGGTCTTGGAAGTGAATGCCCTACTGGTATTTATTGATACTTCTTTGATTTGATTTATTTGATACAACTCTAATTTACCTAGGAGTCTCTTCAGAGACGTCGGATTAAAGTAGATTTTCACTCTCCTTTCCTGGAATTATGTTAGGGATATATTTTTTTGTCACTATTGAGTGGTGCAGCATCGGCCTGCTTCCTATTTACTATGAAGTTTTTGCCGGTAACAGTGTAGATTTACATTTTATCTTATTTCTACTTCTGAAGGCCACGAAGCATATGTGGGTCGCGATATGCATCCGCCCTGGTTAGAAGACAATGAGAATGTTGATTTGATTCCTGGAGATAAAAAGGTATTGAGTCTGAATACTTCAGTTAAGGGAGGGGCTTCACGGAAGTTGAATCCTAAACGAGTTGGAGCAGCATGGGCAGAAAAGAGAAGAGTGGAACTTGAGATGGAGAAGAGCGGGCAGATGGTCGCTTCTGATTATGATGATAACTGGCTCCCCAATTTTGGTAGAGTTTGGCAGGATGGGACAAGGAAGGATTCTAGAAAAGAGTTTGAAAGGGAGAAATATCAATCCTGTGATGCTGATCTTGAAGTGTCTATCAAGTTACAGCCATACATAAGTAAAAGAATGGTAAATCACTACCTCTAATAATTGACTGATTTTTAAATCTGGCACAGAAAGACGTTGCTTAGATTTTTTCTACAGCTGCTACTTATTTTACAATATTTTCTTTGACTTGTATATCGCATGATTTATTCTGACTTTTCATTCATACTTGTACCGTATGCTAATAGATATTTGACTCATTGGTTTTTTTTTCCCCAAACGTATTTGTTTAAGTTTATTTCAAATGGATAACAAAAAATGCCCTGTCTCTTAATCCTGCGTCTTTTATTACCCTTTTTAAAAAATGTTGAAGCATCAGCGGTCAGTGACTTATCTTGTACTATTCTCCATTGCCAGTCATAATTATAGAGGCATAATTGTACCCACTATCTCACGCATGATTCTATAAGTTCTAACGTGCAATTATTGCCATTTCTGTCCTTGTGTGCTTTTATTTTATTTGTCCACCTGTTTTTTTTTTTTTTTCCTGTTCGTGCGTTTTATTTTCTATATAACGAAGTTCTAGATGTTTTTTTCCCATGATCATTCTCCTAGAAATATATTGCTTTAATTGAATTCCAGTTACAGAACTGGAATTCAATTAAAGCAAATTCCTAAATGGCTTTAATTGATCGTCTCTTCACTTTTTCCTTTTTTTTATTTTTACTCTTATTCTTTCTCTCTCTCTAGAAACGAAATTCGAAAAGAGGGCATCACCATCGAGCATGTGGTTTCCTCTTTGCAAACAATTTTCAATTTTTATTACCTTTTTTTTTTTGGGCAGTAATAACATCTCGTGATATCTTTGTTGGCTAACAAAGAGAGGTGTGGGACAATGTTCAGCGATCGCCGTTGTTAGTATGAATCCACAAAATACCAATCATGTTATATTATAAATCAGCAGGTGGGATCAATCTCAGTAAAGCTGATGGTTCTTGCACATAATTCCATTTTACTCTCAGCATCATGCTTTATGTGCATAAATCCATTAGCCTACCCTCGGCATCTTTTCTGCATTATTTTTGCTACATATTTTTTAACAAATGGGGTGGCTATCTATCGCAGAGACTGGATTCGGGTGGGGATACGGGAGATGGTCACGTCTGACGTGTTTTCGGGGACACTGCGGTGCTTGCTTCGGGGCGAAGCTGAGATCGGTTGCTTTCGGTGACGAATGATTTTCATCAATTGGCGGTATGAACGGAAACCGAGAATCTTCCGGGACCGTTCTCCCAAGTTGGGATCTGCTCTTGCTGAGATCGAGGATCATCCTATCCGCTGTACGACTGTAAGCTGGAGCTGTCCGTCTCGCCATGAACGGGATCTTGACCCCCACCCCCGTGCAATAATTTCCGAAAATCTCTCTGTGAAGCTGTCTCCTATTTTACTCTTCGATCGGAAACAAGAATCTCGAATAATAATAATAATATTCGGTCGCTTGTGGATAATGGTGTGCCCGCACTTAAAGATTTCCTTTTAAAAAGGGGACAATTTCACGCGGGTTGACCTCGTCGAAATTGATCTTACCGCCTCTTTCTGATTTTCGGCTGTCCCTTGTTTCCTACGCAACGAATCTGACCGTAGAAGGGGAGGGGAGATCCGTGGCGTCGGGCGGCGGACGCCTCGCCATTGCCTCGCGCTCGTAATCTCCGTGTGCCGAGGGTGGGAAACTTGGCGGCGGTGGGCGTCACGTGGGGAGGTGGGAGCGCTGACTGAGAGACCCCACGCACGCACGACGAACGCGTAGCCGGTCAGAACTACCCGCGTGATATCAAGGTGCGGGTGCCAGCGCTCTTGCGACCTCTACGAGCCCCCATCTGCCATTGATATCCGGTCGCGGGGGGGGGGCAGGGGATGGATACGTTTCCATAGAATTTTTTGTTGGTATCCTAAAAGTCGCCAGGGAATTGGGCGGAGCAGACGACCTGATGCTGCGAAACTCTCGTCTCTTCCTGTTTCCTCCTCTTCTATTTCGTCCCGTGTATCCGGTCGACGGAAGGAAATTGAATCTGTTTGCGTCAGGCATATAGTCTCTCCTTCTCCTCGTTCCCCTCCATATGCTGGTTGCTTCCAGATAAGTGGAATTCGAGAACTCTAATCACCGGATAGGCTGGATCGCCCACCGTCGAGATGTTGCCGAGGAGCTTTAAGGCGGCGAAATGGTAAAGCTTGATTACCCGTCTGAATTACCTTCTGGTTCTTCCTCCTTTTTGATATTCGCACCAAGCCGACATCTGTTCTTCTTAATTGAATCCAAACAAGAGAGAATGTTCCACTCGACGGATTGGTTTGTTTAGACTCTTCTTGTTGGTGGAAGATGGTCGGTATTCTTTTTGGATAAAATTTACCCTTGTTTGACGACAATTGTGTTTCTTGTGGAATCGTCGACAGCAAGACGTCTCTGAAGCTCGCGGTTTCTCGAATAAAGGTTCTCAAGAACAAAAAGGATGTCCAGGTGAAGCAGATGAGGAAGGATCTTGCACAGCTTCTCAAAACAGGCGAGGACCAGACAGCTCGTATCCGGGTTAGTGCTACATAGACCTTCTTTGGCCTCATTATGCTCAAATGTCTGGTATTTATTTCAGAATTATTAGTCAATGCTTTCATCTAGCTGGATTTTTCTCAGCCTGAGAGCATTAATGACAGTGAGAAGAATGAATTCGTACCTAGGAGGTGATTGGAAATAAAAATGGCCGTCGAAAAAGGGATCCATTCTTTTAGCGATCTTGGATATGAAGTGAGATCCAAAGATCTAGTGTGAGTTAATACTTTCCAGTTGAAGATCTGCATCTCATGGATAATTGTTGGATGAAGTTTTCTAATCTGCGAATGATCAATATTTTCAGTTAAATGATAATGGTACCCGTAAAATTTTGTGGTTTCTGGACAAACATCATCTCTCTGTGTCAGCAATATCACTCGTATTGCATGGAGGTCGATGCCTGCATTAGGTGCGCAGTGAGATATTAGGTGAAGGGTTTTTTGATCAATGGCATGATAGCAAATCCTACTTCCTTGCCAACTAGTTGTTGAACTTAGCTCAACCACTGTAGGTTATGATTAATTGCTTTTACGTCGATGATAATCAGTGAAGATTGAGATGCTTCGGTGTTGCATTATTGATTATTTTACTCTTGAAGGCGCGGTAAACTTCATTTTCAGGTACAGTAGCTATCAATAAATGGTACGGCTCTCTTGTTTATTCATCTTGCCTGTTTCAACTCCATAATCGTCACTTATGTAGGTGTTTAACCTGTTGGTTCGACTCATAATCTACCGTGTTAAACGGCCAGAAACAGGAAGTTCTTAATTTGGGTCCGCCAAAGAATTAATGTTTTCCATAGATCCACGTGACAACTCCTTTCCTTGCGGATGAGTACGATGCACAGTTTCCAACGTTCCATCCTCTTGTTTCCCCATCATCTTAAAAGGAACCCGGGGTGGGGGATAGCTACTGCCCATCGTCTTGGCGACTTGTGCAATACCTACTTCCTACCAAAAATTAAAATGGTGAGGTCCCAATCTTCTCAACAGCCAGATCTTCAAAAGGAACTCCTGTTGGTCGTTGGGGTTTTTTTTGTGCCGGAACTGTTGCTTCCCTTCATAGGTCCGATGCTGCAAGGTCAATGTCCAGATCTAAGATTTAGGAAACGTCTCGTGCAGCCACTCTAAATCTTCCTTGTAATTCAGTGGGAATATCAGTTTCAATATCATCGTTAGCGGATTATACAGTATGTGTTTCCACACTGGAGGGAGAAGTCCCAAACCCAGAAGCCGACCAACATCGACCCTGCTGCAGATGCATTTTAGTGGTAGAGAGATCAACACAGATGAATGGGAAGCCGAGGGGTTCCTTTGATCGAACAGGAAGTTCCCATGTGAATCATCTACCAGATATTATTGACAGAAAAGAATTTTAACTGCTTGTCGCTTGCTAAATGCCTGTGCTTCCATTATGCGTGTCTTCAGATGCCCTTCAGTTTTCTATCAGGTTCAATCTGAATTTATAATTAAAACACCATGTAAACTTTTTTTTTTTTTTACCGGTGCTTCGGTATAACCCATTCAATTGTCTACAGGTGGAAGAAGTCATCCGGGAAGAGAAGACCATGTCAGCATATGATCTTATTGTGCTATACTGTGAGCTGATTGTGTCACGCTTGCCGATTATTGAATCACAAAAGTACATATTACTGAATCATTTCGTATTTTGCATTTTGAAAAGTATGTTAAAATGACGACATAGATTCCGTTTCTTTTTGTTTGAGCCGCTCTAACGTGTTGGTTTCTCTTTATATCTCTAGGTTTACCAACTCTGTTGTAGGCTGAATTTGGAAAAGATAGTTAAAAAGATTTTTGTGAGAAATGAAGTAAATGACTACTTTAACGATAGGGTTAGATTAAGGAAACATTTGGAAAAATTCCTCAGCCGAGTTTCGATTCTTATATTTCTTCTGACGCTGCAACAATGCATCGTCCAATAAATTGGATTATAATTGTCTTTCATCGGGTAGCACTAAGAAAAAGACGTGATAGCCGGGGCATGCCTCTGTAGCATCTTCTCTGGTCTTCTTTCAGCATACAGTCCTGATCTTGTTTTAACTAGCATTTCCTGTTATTTTATTCTCTCATTATTTGGATTTTTTTCCCCAGGAGATGCCCCATTGACCTTAAGGAGGCAATATCCAGTATTATATATGCCTCACCGAGATGTGCAGATATACCGGAACTTTTGGATGTTCGCAAGCTCTTTTCAGCCAAGTATGGGAAAGACTTCACTGGGGCAGCGATCGAGGTTCGACCAGATTCTGGTGTTAACAGTTTGGTAAGCCATAAATGGAAACCTCTTTCCATCTGCTGAAAATAATATCTTAGGAGCATGATTATGTGCTTCGAGTTTGAGTATTTTTTAGCCCTTATTTTTGACGTTCAGTTTGTTTATATGCTTTTAGATTATCGAGAAGTTATCAGCAAGAGCTCCTGACACCGATACAAAAATCAAGGTTTTGACCGAAGTTGCTCAGGAACACAAAATAAATTGGGAGCCTACGGCATTTGAAGAAAATATTGAGGTTCATCAAATGGATCTGCTGGTAACGTAATTTCTGTGTTCCATTTGTCTCATCCAAGGTTATTTCCTAATTGAATGGAACAAATAATGATCCCTATCTTTTTGTGCCTTAATAGAATGGACCTACATCTTTTACAAGTAGTTCGGCCTTGGAATCTTCTAGCATCCGATCTCGACCTTCTCCTGTACAAATGCAAGAAGCAGCTACCAAGGCCCATGAAAGAGATGTGAACAGTTCCTCGGCTGGTTTCAATTCCTCTTCGCTTCCTGCTTCGGTGGAAACCTATTCTCAGCCTGGAACACGAGCCACAGGTATAAATTGGTTTTTTTTTCCTCGTCGTAGTCCCACCTTCATATATTTTAATTATCCAGTTCACTCTAATCTGATCATGCAAATGATATTATGATTGCGTTCGGCTCCTTTTAGGAAGGACGCACGATGTGGGTGAACCCACTCACTCAAACTATACGGAAGAGGAGGCTTCTTTGAGTCGTCAGAAGTGGCCATTGCAATTCAAAGATGCAACATCTGCTGCTCAGGCAGCTGCTGAATCAGCAGAACGGGCGAGTATGGCTGCCAGGGCTGCAGCCGAGCTTGCATCCCGTGGAGAATTTTGTGAGTATTCCAATATCCCCCCTGAACCATACACTCACGGATCCAGATACGAAGCTAGAAACTTGACGGCTTCAAAATCACAAGAATCACAGCATAGAGACACAATGGATAGGAGTCATAAAACGGATGAAGCGAGTTCTGCAAGTAAAAGGATTCGGAATGTTGTGGGAGGTGTAACTGAGCACGATCAAGCCGCGAGAGATGACAGAAGAGTAAGTGACAGCTATACAAACCCTAGAAGAGATAGTTCATCTGAGGATGATGCCGAAGAAGTGCCCCAGCGAATCAACAAAACCAGCAAGGATGGCTCTCTTGGCGGTGAAACTGCAGAAAGGCATACCATCAGACCTGTTTACTCTCCTTTTGTGAACCATTCGGATGATGAAGATGTTTCTGTTTCAGATGTCCGAAATTCAGATAGCTCCACTCCAAGAAGCGTCAATGCAGACTCTGTCCACCAGAACTTCAAGAATGAAGATCATCCCGATAGTTCTGACGCACGTCAAGAGGGGATTGAGAGGAAGCTTAGAAAAGCTTCATCTTCTCGTTCCAGTAGCATTGATCCTGAGACCGTTTGGGATTCTCCCATGAGAAAGAAGTCCTTTGATCAAAATATCTTGTTTAGTTCAGCCCAAGAGATCAATCAAAGCGGTTATAATAATGATCATCCTGCTCTTTTTGACCCATCTGATTCAGACAATGAGGAACATTTGGACATAGACCACATTTTTCAAAGGCATGAATCAGATTTTCATGGAACATCGTTGGGTGTGGACAGTTCTACTCGTCACAAACAGAGAAGTGGATTTAATGAGGATGGCTCGCGTTCCTTGCATTATTTGTCAACACAGCCTGTTGAATCTTCTGGGAGACTTCACGGGGAGACCAGTTTGTCACCACGCGATGCTGTGGCTTACAAAGAAACTGGCTCAGATAGTGAAGATGAGACTTGTGAAGTCCGTGACAGCGGAGATAAGGCTTCAAACGCTCTGTACCGCAATCAGAACATGGGATCATCGTTAAAATCCCCAGTGAGGGAAAACAGATCCGATAAATTTTTACTATCTCCTACTGCTGCATATTCCGAGCCCCATTCGAGTAATGAAAGTGGTGAGGGACTGAAGTTGGGAAGGCTAACTGGTGGACTAAAAAACAAAGGTTATTCTCGCCCTTTTTTCCTTTCAAGCCCTGTGGTTAATGAGTTCCTTCCATCAGAAACTTCAACCAGCGATTCTTCTGAAAAACCAACGGCTTCCCCACTAGACAAGATGGCAGCATTTTCTAGTGTCCAGAAGCTATCTCCCAAAACAAATGAGTCGAGGCCAAGGCCCCTGAAAGCTTATGTTTCAGACAGTAGTGATTCTGATGATCTCGAACAACATCCTGCATCTGAAAGGAGTGGACGTGGCAGTGTTGGCTCTCTTTTATCAACATCAAGATCAGATGATCATCACCTTGCCGACGAAAAGAAAAAGTTTTCAAGCACATTCATGAGACAAGGTTGTGATGAGCTCGATCAGGAGATATCTTATCAGAGACCAGTGGGGAGATCTCCGAGGAAATCGAGTCATACCCTTCCAGCAACCTCCATTGACAAGTATTCTGTGAAGGAGACTCTATCGCCTCCTGGGAAACAGGACCTTAGAGGTGCTCCTGCTTCCATTCTGTCTGACCAAAAACCAGAGGATACCAGAGCAGGACCCTCCAATGTTGAGAAGACATCTGGGCGCACCGACATTTATGATAAGAAATCACCTATCAAAACTAGCAAGGGTTCAAAACCAATTGCAATCTCCTACTTTGACGAGGACGAAAATGAGGACGAGGTGGTGTTCCCGCCTCGAAGAGCCCTTGGAAGTGTTGGCATTAGAAGTGGCAGGGTCTCTCAGAGAACCAGAAGTCCGAGAGTTGACCAGGTCTCGAGCTCACGTCGTGACTCAGGGACTCCTGACTCAGAAACAACTGCTCTGCCACCAACCATCAGTGTTAAATCAGAGACGACTCCATCTCCTCGACAGCATCAGGAAACCACGGTTTCGGTGCAAAAGGACAGCTCGGGATCATCAAAAAGCAGCTTACCTCTCAAGGGTTCATCTCCGACTGTTTCAAAACAAACTGGCCTACAGGGAAAGATTGACACTCAGAAGCCGTCTGAACTGGAGAAGGGTTCTATCTCACGAGAGGGATCGATCGGGGGTGCTCCACATGTTCATCCAAGACTCCCTGACTATGAGACACTGGCGGCCCACTTCCACTCACTCCGCTCAAATCGACGATGAGGAGAATTCTCGATGGTTTCGTATTTCAACGTCGGGCAATAATATAAAACACTTGGGTCTGACGATGTGAACCCATATGTTTCCTTCACCAATCTATTCATGGATGTGCCGCACCGTTCATCTAAATCCTGTGCTTGACGTTTTGTCAGGTGAATATAAATTGTCGGTTGTCATTTGGTTCAACTCTCGTTGACATGGAGGACACCAGGAGGTACACCCCTTAAATCGAGATCGGCTGCTGCAGAGGATTATTTTTTTCAAGATTCCGCAAAAATAATGCGATGAGAGGCTGATCCCCGTAAGAAACCTGAAAAAACAGGCAATGGTGGTTCCTGTCGGGGCCTAGAGTGAAACGGAAGATGGGCTGGGTTCCCTTCCTGTTCTTGCTAGCCACGGTCTGGGGCGGGGAATCTTTGGACGGCAGGAGAGAATCTGTCAGTCTTCCGGGCTGCTAGTCCTCAGGTTTCAGAACCTGGGCGAGGCCCGGGAGCAGTTTGATGCAGAAACCAGGGGACCTGCTGCGATATCAAGTGACTCCGGCTCTCCAGACCAGTCGACCCCCCCACCACGTCCGTCCTGTTCACCGCGGGCAGATTGGAAGACTAACTGGCCTTCCAAACCCCCACCGCGTGGAAATGGCAAGCCTGGCGGCGGGCCCTGACGGAATGGCAGCCCTCCCCAGGGCACTCTGCGTCTGACAGCCCTGCGAGCCCACACCAACCGCGGCAGCGGCGGCGGCGGCGGTAACCGTGGACCAGGGAGGAGGACGGGATGGGATTTGGTGGGCCGGCTTTCGATCTGCAAATCTCGACCGAGCAATCAAGCCCACGCCCGGACCGACGGCCGAGGGACATCGAATCCAGTGGGCGACAAGGCCGTGGCCGGCCGGACATCGCCGGAAAGGCACAGTCTCCAGTGGCGCCGACGGCCTGGCCTCGGTCTGCCCGCAAGATGGATGTGGCATGGTGCCCAGCAAGAGAGAGAGAGATCCCCACTGTGTCATGCTCAAATGAGATCACAGGGGGAAAAAAACAACAGTTCTTTCCTGGGGGAAGAATTGGAGAGAACAGGGATGTGGCGAGGAGGAGGAGGCCGGAGCTTCCACGGGGGACCCCCGTTGGCTATGGCGGCAAGCCGAGTCGCGGACGTTACGATTCCCCGGCCTAGAGAATCGCGGGGACGGATGGCCCGCGGCCAGGCTTTGCTGGACGGACGGCAGAGATTCGCTGCCACGCATCAGCTGTTGCAGAGTTAGTTTTGCGTGTACGCCATCTCCCTCCGCTCCGGCGGCCGCCCGCTCGCCGGCCGTCGGTGCACCTCGTCATCATCGGACGGTTAGGTTTACGGATAAGCCGACTCGTCCGTCGGCGAGTCGGTCGACTCGCCAATCAGAACGTGGTTTAACTCGGGAGACCGAGCTCTGCCGGGCAGTAATGGGAGAGCCCCTGAAGTCTGCTTTGGGAAGCGTGAGGTTGAATTGAACAGTCCGTGGGCATGGTCCCGTGGAAATTTTCCTTCTTTCCTCGGTCTCGTACGGGCTACCAGGGATAGAGAGAGAGAGAGAGAGAGAGGGGCCGTCGTCGTGAAGGGTTCTCGTGAGCTCCCCAGTCTCCTACGATCCTATCGACTGCGACGAAAAGACAAGATATAGGGGGGAGGGGAAGGTGGGCGGAACAGAGAGACCAGAGGACGGAGGAAAGCGTCTCTCTTACTCCGGACTGCCCTTCCCATGTGGGTTGTCCAATGTAAGTAGTCCCCGACGACTGAAGGCTTCTTGGAGCTCTCAGGTGTCTGTCTGGGAGCCTTCACAATAGCCCCCATGGTGGCCTGAGAGAACCTAACGGTACCAGTAGTTTCGTCCTCTTCTTCTTCCTCTTCCTTGGACTCTTTTCTTCCTAGTATTCAAGTCCTCTTCGTGGAGGCTCCCTCCCTGTGAACTTGATCATCCTAGGCGCCTTACCGATCCTCTTTGGAGGGGGGTCGGTTCAGATCCTTCGAAAGAAGGGTGGCGAGACGCCTGAGGCTATTTCTCGCACTCGCTTTTGTGTCTCTCCCCGGCTTTCTGTCTCGCCTGGTTGAGGATCCCGATCCTTCCCGTCGTTTCACACACCACCGGAAAGCAGCGTTCGAGATCAGATCAACTCTTCAAGAGACGCGAGAGAAAGAAGAGGAGGCGGGGAAGGAGGAAAGATTGGAGGAGAAAGGGCTGTTGTATCGTTTTGAGGATGAAAGATCCGTCGGCAGCGGCATTCCAAGCAGCGATCAAGGCGCCTAAGTTCCCGCAGGAAGAGCAGCACCTCAGGTGCCCCCGCTGCGACTCCACCAACACCAAGTTTTGCTATTACAACAACTACAACCTCTCCCAGCCCCGCCACTTCTGCAAGGACTGCCGCCGGTACTGGACCAAGGGTGGCGCCCTCCGCAACATCCCCGTCGGCGGCGGTACCCGCAAGAACTCTAAGCGCAGCGCCCCCTCTTCATCGTCCTCCAGTTCCCACACCAAGCGGTCGATCAGCTCTCCGTCTCCCGCGGCCGCCACCCATGCAGCAGCCGAAGCGGGAGAGACGGGCGCCGCCTCGTCAATATCCACTCTCCAATTTCCAAAGCTCGAGACTATTCCCTCGGTATACTCTTCCACCGACGCCGATCGCCAGTTGCTGGACTTCACTGGGAGCTTCAGCTCGCTGCTCACTTCCCACGGGCACTTCGGGAGTCTCCTTGACAATTTCCATGCGGGGGGGGCGGGAGTCCTCGGGCTACCAGGAACCATCGACATGGGAAGGCCGATCGGGAATCCTTCTCTCGACCTGCACAGCCCCGGCGATGGCGGAGACATAAGCGGCGGCACCCCGGCGGCGGAGCCTCAGCAAGCGCCTCTTGGTGATAACCTTCTGGGTTTGCCGGCGGACAGTAGCTGCTGGAGTGGCAGCAGCGGCTGGTCCGATCTCTCCATTTACACTCCAGGTTCGAATTTCCAGTGAAATAAAGAAAAAAGCGGAAACATCTCCTTGCATATTAGAAAAGATGGCGAGAAGAACACCATCATGCCTTCGTAGTTTGCCTTCTTGGCGAACTGGCTGTTTCCTGGTATATTCTTGACATATTTGTGGACAGAAATTATAGTACTAGGTGAATTAGGATGCACACGGTGGATGCCGGTTTCTGTGGAGATATGGAGAATAATCTTCTGACATAGTTCCCATCGTCAATTCATCGGCTTCCTCCTGGTTACATTGGAGAACCGCCCAAGCGATAGATCCGATATAACACTTAGTGGCCGCGATGAGGGGTTCCGACTGCCTTCCGTGGTGGACTCGTGGGGAGGGACGCCATGGAAAATTCCTTCTGCTTCCTATTCCTCCTGGTCGCGTCATTTCCTTTTTTAAATCCGGCAGCTTGCGTCTACCTCTCCCGGCCGTCTCTCCATGTTCTTTCAGTTGTTCCATCTGATAGCGATGGCGGCGATGGGCTAGAGTCACCGGTGCCTCCTGTTGTTGTCGTCAGCAGATGTTCCTCCACCTGTGTCGACTACCCACAATGGCGATAAGGCCCCCCTCCCCCACGCGGCGGGCATTAGAGCAATCCGGCAGCCTTCAAGGTGGCGCTGCCGGTCCCCGCCATCGTCTCCCATCCCAATCACGCTCCCCGCGTGCAACCTCCCAAAGCCATATCCTCTCACGACCAAACTTCGGATGGGAAGGCGTCCGCCGGGTCATGGTCTGCAGCTTCTCCTCCGGCACGCTCTGCAGAGCCTGGCCAGCGTGACCCCCGCCCCCTCGTGGCCCACGCGTCCTTCTCCCGCCGCGGGTGTGTGCCGACGTGTTCGCGCGATGCAGCTCCGCGAATTTCCGCACGGCGCGTGGTCGTACGTGCCCGGCGCAGTTCTGTTCGTTCGCGCACGCTGCAGTTCAGCTCGTTTCCCGTGCGGCGCATCGAGCGTGGCACCCACTCGCGCCGGTGGCGCGCATGCGGCGCCGGCGAGGCGCCAACGCCGCTACGTAACCGGCGCAAGTGCGCGCCACGCGGTTGGACGAGGGGCCACGCGCGCTGCGCCGCCCTACGGTTCCCATAGTTCTCACCTCGCGCCGTGAATCGGAACAGATTCTGAAGCACGGGGGGACTTTCGCAGCTGGCTGGGTCCAGCCTCGTCAACGAATGAAATATATCCTCCCTCGAGACAAAAGAGGCCGAACGAATCTCGCTGCAATTTGCTGTCGGGTTCCATCATCAGTTTTCTACTTCATTCAGACCACTGCACATCCCCCTCTCTCTCTATCTCTTCCTCGCTGGTGGCGCAGCAGTTGTTGACGGTCCTCATCGCCGAGTCACGGTGTCGTCACCCTGGGTACGAATAGAGCGGCGACTCACCGACCCGCGAGAGTCTCAACCGCGTCCATCTATGTTGGTGCAATAAAAATATGGGGGTTCTTGGAAGACGGAGCCTACGAGGGGTCTAGTGAGATGATGTCGGCCGAGGTGGGCATTTTCAACTCAGGTAATTCACGCGTGCGCTTCGCCCTCACACGTCAAGGCCACACGTGTTTCTTAAAATAACCCTCGTTGAATCCAATCGGTAAGTACGTCAGAAATTAGTATGACCCCGGCGTAGCTCACAGGTGAGCTAAGTACGCGAGCTAAATATGAACTGGTGAGAGATACAAAAAATAATCGAGACATTTTGGTAAAAATCGATGAATCTTTGACCTGGGTCGACCGATAATAAGATTTAAGACGGGTGGAAATCGACGTAGATATCACCCGTCGTCAAAAGTTTCCAGTTTTCCACTGAACTTCGTTTATTTTCTTCTCCCAACGTGGGGGCACAGATAGTGAAAGCAATAGTGCCCAGTAAATGTGCACTCTACTTGTAAATGACGACTAGAACCATGTCTATCTGCAAACGGGTATACATTGTCGTAGAGTTCTCTCCCTCTCTCTCTCTCTCTCTCTCTCCCCTCCTCTCCGCACACGCAGCCCCGTAGGTTTGATTCTCATCTCTCCTTCCCTCCTTTCTCTTCCCCTCTGTCTGTCTGTTCCCGTCGCCGCGTCTTCACACTCACTCGAACAGCCAATGTAAGCGCATGCAAAAGCATCAAGCTCTCGTCGGGGTTCAGGATGGGAAGATCCTCGCCACTGATACGCCTGCCAACGGCGCTTCGGCGACCAATGTCAATGGCAGTGACCCGCTACAATGCCGACCTTCAGCCTCTCCTTCCCAACATCCCCGATCTTCTGACGCCTCCGCGGATTCCGGGGGGAGACGGCGAGATTTTCATCAAAAGGGGTGGATGCCCCTTCGGGGAAAGAGGCGGCGCCGCCCCGGCGACTCGAGCAGCCGCCCGCCGCCCCAGCGACGTTTATCCTTCCCAACCCTTCTGACAGCCGTCTCCATGACCTTCCCACTTCCTTGGGCCTCACTCAAATCCCTTATCGGGTGGCCCAATAGCTGTGTAAAAATGGGCCAGGTGCACCCGACGTGGGCTGCTTACCGGGCTGGGCAGGGAAATATGAGCCAGATTCAAATGGGCCCAACTGGTGGGCTTAGGGATAATATGGTCATTTTAAAATTAATATAAAATAATATTAATATAGTAATTTTCCCGAGGGGGGGAGGAAGCTGGAGGTAAAACCGGACGTCACCTGAAAAGGCGGCATCTCGTCGCGTTCGTGAAGAACTGGCGAGAGAAAGTACGCATTGATGCACACTGGGGAGGTGCGTACTCACGCATATATGGTCGCTGTTTGGGGAGACCAATTGGTTTTGTCGTTCGTTATATGATGGCCGCTCTCGCCCCCTTCTTCTTATATGTGGGTGCCTGTTCTCAGTGGACATCGATGCGTATTGTATCGGGATTCTCTGATGACGCACGATGTCTTAGATTCCTTTGGAGCCAGTTGCCCTCGTGTGCTCATATTTTTTACCCACCTTTCTCCGCCGCCTCCGCTTCTCTCTCTCTCTCTCTCTCTCTCGGCTGTGTTTCCGTCTGGCTGACTCTCACTCTCACTCCCTCTCACTCCCTCTCTTCCGTTTCCCTTAGTACCCGGTTCGCATTCCCGACGCCGAGCATTGTTGTCCTCCCCGCTGCCTCTGTAAGGTTTTCCATGCTTGTTTCCCTTGCGCCTGCCTTCTTCCTTAGGGTGCCTCTTCCTGCTCTCCATCAGCTTCCGCACGCCTGATGCAGCTGCAATATCGCCCGAGAGGAATGGAGGAGAAAGAGGAAGAAATCGAGAAGGAAATCGTGAGAAAGAAGAGCTGGAATGGCGGAATTTCTTAACCCGGAGCCTTCTGCTTATCTCACCATCTCTCTGCTCCCGATTTTTCATCTTCTTCTAGATTCCTGCTCCTCGCAACATTTTGCTCTAGATTCCCTCCTGAATCTTCTGGTCCTTCCAAGTTCATCTAGGTTATGCACCTAGTGCGTCCCATCTCCCAGAGTTTTTTTCCCCAAACCCATTTTGTTTGGAATAACCTGCTGGAAGGCCTTATGCATCAGATTAGTGAGAGTCCGCTGAGTTTAAAGTCGTCGGAATAGATTCAGACATGGGCAGCCACCGTGAATCTGACAAAGGTCAGACAAAGAAAATCGACGAAACTGCAGGGGGGTTGGTTTGGGTGCGCCGCCGGAATGGGTCATGGTGGCCTGGTAGGATTCTGGGACTCGATGAGCTGCCGAAAAGCTGTTCAGTTTCGCCGAGACCAGGAACACCAGTGAAGTTGCTTGGAAGAGAGGATGGCAGCATGTTAGTGCTCAGCTCCTTTACAAACTATTCTCAGGAAAAAAAGCCCAGTCCAGTGATTTAGATCTAAGCTGTTGATCATTTTTGGCTCCTTATTGTAAATTTGTGCTTCGGGATTCGCATGCTTTATATTTAGTTATATTTAAATTATTTTCGACAATTTTGGTTGATGTTATGCTTCTTTAAGGAATCCGGTTAATATGTGTCTCTAAACTGGTTACTGTTTACAGAATGTCCTTGATCATGTGGTTGTTTTTCTTCTGTCATCTTTTTATTTGTTTATGATTTTGTACTTGTGGCTGCTGGTTTCGCAATTCGTGGTACAACTAGGACATCAATGTTGCTGGAGAGCCTAATTGCATGATAAAGTGATTTTCCTATCCAGACTTTCAATCCTAAAGAAGAAGATATTTGGGACCAGTTCTGCAGTGTTTTCATTTTTTCGTACTCATGTACCTTCTCTGAGCCCCGCAGAGCAATAGTTTTATTGATGGAAAAACAATCTTATCCGGTCCGAAAATTTGTACCGGCATGCTAATGGTATCCAGATCATAGTTTTTGCAGAAGCAACTGAGATAAAGCTCACCATGAAAATTAAATTTTTGTAGACAGACGGTATACATTTAATCTCTAATGCAGTCTTTTCAGGGGCTTCCCCGCCAAATGGATCTTTCAGGCCATGCCAAGTTGTATACTAGCATTCAGTGTGTCTTCTTTGGGCAGCCTCATTGGTTTGCTATGACAACCAATTTGGAACTGATTCCCTGGCTTCCTTCACCGTTAAATCTATTAATGTTCTCTAACCACGCTCATAATGGCCGCCAATTTTAAAGGAATCGCTGGAATTCCTGTACGATCAGAGATGTGTACTCTCCCACTTCATATTAGTCATCAGGTCGAACAAACAATATTTGGTGGCAGATTCTACTTGCCTAGTTTAATTTTTAATTTTCTTTCTTCTTTACTATGTGCATAAAAAAAAAAATCAAGTACTAGAATATGTTAACAAGTATTGAAGTTGGTAAGGGTGCAGAGGATGAGGACAAAGAATGAATTAGAGAAAGCTCTTCACATTTTTTTTAGCCGGCCTCCATCATATCAGATTAGAGATTCTACTTTTATAAAATTGGTTAGTAATCCTATAATCTTTTGGTTAGTATGAACTTGTTCGCATGTCAATTCATTATTGCTTGTGACGTTCAACGATGCATGCAAGTGGCCCTTCAAATAAGAAATGAGAGGTAGGAAGTGGATTTTCAGAGTTCTAGAGAATTTGCAGAGTTCTAGATCGTCAAGTTTAATCCTAGAGAGTTCAATTTTTTTTTACTGGCAAGAGATTCACATCTAGTGAAAGCTACATTTTTCTGCAGAAAGAAAATTTTCAACTCTATCTTATGGATATAACAGCCAGGGACTATGGATATAATGTGGGTCTTCTGTCCCCATGTACCTGAAATGCAATTATTTTTTGTCTTACAAAGCTTGGAAGTAAGACAGAAAGATCACCAGAGTAACGTTATTTGTCTATGACGAAAGAAGTCAAACATGTCTTTTCACACCCATACCCTTGCTTTTTTTGCTATTTTTTATTCAAGGCCATCGCCTGATCGAAGGAAAAATAATGTATCCATTTTACACAAGCAAGAAAAAAAAAGTCTTCATCTCACATTGACGCTGGACTTCTACCAGCCTAGTTCTGTTGTTATGCATCTATGAATCACTTTGCCTGAATGCAAAGATAGCTTTTTGCTGTCATTCTGTTTATTTTCTAATTGATACATGATCAATTTCTTTGACTGTGTTTTCTGTGCTCCCATGGACATCAATGAAACAAATCATTCTAATCTATTTTTCATTGCCCTGTTGGTCTTCAGGGATTGGTATAATCTTGAAAAATCAAAGCGTATAAAAGCATTTCGTTGTGGGGAGCATGATGAATGCATTGAAAAAGCTAGGGCTTACGCGGTCCAATCTATTAGGGTAGGACCAAAAGAAAGGAAATATGCCCGAAGAGAAGATGCCATTCTTCATGCCTTGGAGATTGAAAAGGCTACCTGCATGCGAGAAAAGCGGGAGCCTGGCTCAGTATTTAACAAAGGGAAAGGAATTGTAAGTTACGTTGGCCTTGGAGAAGAGCAAAGCCATTTGGCTAAGACAAAAGTCAGTAAAGTTAGAGGAGGGTCAAATACAAAGGTGTCTCAAGCTATTGCACCATTGAAACAAATGGAGGATCTAAATACTGTTGAAGTACCTGTTTTGCAGAAAGAAAGATGGAAAGCGCCAACTGATTCGGAGGATGATGGTACTGGAGGCTCAAAACGGATGAGACACCTTCAAGAATTAGGTTTGGGAGCGGTATCAAAAAGGAAGCTCAACACAATCTTCTCGAATGGGCAGTGTCAACCCCTCCCAGATAGTTCTCTCACTGTGCCTCATGTACACTATGGATTCTTTAATTTGAGCAAACCTAGTAGCAAAATAACTTGCTCACCTTTAAAAGAGGCAACCCAGTTGCCTCAAATTCATGAGACGCTAAAGAGGAAGAGTCGCCGTCGTCGGTTAAGTAAGGTTTTGAAGAGTTCTGCCACTGTCGAAGTACCATCTGTTTTCTGTGAGGATGGTAATTCAAGCCTGTCATCTCTTCGTGGAGTTGCATCAAACCAAGTTCGTGTTTCTGAATCTGCTGAGTCAAAGACGAAGGAACATCCACAAGCAGCCAATTCTTTTCTGGGAGGAAGTTCGGAGACATTTTGTGCAGAAGTCTCATTGGATACCTGTGAAGATGACTGTGAACCAGTATTTGACGGCAACGACTTTAATTCTCTCGAACTTCTTGATGATGGATTCTTGGATATTCCTGTTGTCTGGAAGGAAATCCAAACTGGAGGTAAGCCTAATTGTGATGCCAGTTTTGATAGAATTGTACATTGTCCCGATGATATCCCATGACGAATTATTTTTTCTATTTCTATAAAACATATAGAGCTTGTTAATTCTCTATTTCCCGGTTAACTATCGTGTTAAATGCATGAAAGACAGAAGATCGAGGTCGAGCAGTGGTTATGATTGAGTTCGCTGATGTACTCATTCATTAATCATCTATCCAGGTATCTGAATTGTATGGTTAAAGTTTAACTCTCTCAGTCTAAAGGAGATCTGAGATTCTTCTCATTGTAATCCCTGATGTAATTGTTAACCTTTTTAAAACTTTGCACGTTTGAACTCCCACGGATGATGAACCAGAAATGTTGCTTTCTGGGGTGAGGAACAGGGCTACTGGCTTACAGGAAACGTGAAGGTGCAATAGTTTTAAATATAATAGCCTTGAGGTAGAGACTTAATCACATGTGGAGTCCATTTAATAGCTTCAAATGTGATTAATAGTTTATATGCTATCTTCCGGGTTGGGTGTGCGTTACGTAGTGCATATGACGAATGCATGATGATATTCCGTTCAATGTGGCAGCCAGCTTGTAGCTTCTTGACATACTTTGGATTGTTTTGCTAAAACATAGCCAAAACCTCGGATTCTTCAATATAATCAACTATTCAGGGCATTGAACTATACTTATAGCGACGATCATGATGTTAGATGGGTGGTAAGGTAAAACCACTATGCCATTTCTCTGTGCTTAAATTGTTTCGGAAAATTCTTGGTTTGCCAAGCTTCAGAATCTGACTTTGCCACGTTTCTAATGTATATAATCAGAATTTGTTTCCAGATGGCCGTATATAATCAAATCCTGTGATTTAGTGGCGGTGCCTTTGATCTCAGAAAAAATGCACATTTGGTGATGTTTCGCATGAGATCTTCTTAAGCCTATTCAGTTTATCTGAATTGTTGTCATGTAAAAATAGTCTTTCGATCCATGACATTGTATCTTGTCTTATCTAGATGTTGACAAGCACACATCGTAATGCAAAACCATCATTCTCAGCACAGAGTACTCTGCCTTTTACGTGGATTTCTGCAATGTTAGTTATAAGTTACTTTCCTTTTTATTATTTTTTTCTGGCTTCCAATGTGTTATTTTTCCATGTCAGATTTTTCCTGTGGACGTGTACCCAGTGGACCTGGAAAGCTCCAGTCAGGTGCGGTAGAGCGACAAAATGGTAGACGCTGTAAAGTTATGAATGAGTGGAACGATGCCCTCGATGTGAACGACTCTTCTAGCTTCTTAGAAAAAGAAACTTCAAAGGAGTATGCCGATGTGGAAAGAAAATATAAATGTGGGTGTAGAAGTGCAGATTATAGAGGAAATTTAGTCAGGGTCGATCAGTCTGAATCTTGTTTGCTAGATGCCCCGGATCTTGATGTTGGTACAATTTCCAAGGTCTCATTTGATGAGTCCCCTATTTCTGATAATGGTTGCGTGCAGGAACAGGCAAGATGTGAACTAGATTCAAATGATGATGCACAGGGTTGGTTTATAACTGGTGCCCTTGAAGTTAATTTCTTGGGCGATATAAGCCATGTAGAAAAGGTTTCTACGAGTAGGAGGGCAGAAGTCGGCCAATCAGACCATCGAGGAGGTACCTTTAATAGGCCCATATCATATAAGAGACCAGGGAAGTCATCTTTCTTGAGAGATCAATCCCGCTCCCAGCTTCCACCTCATGGGTCCCTTCCATGCCATCAAGTTCATCCTGGAGTTGGTTCTTCATTATATGATGTCAAACTGGATGTGCAGGCAAGCTATCAGGGCCCGCGTGTGCCTCTTATTTCTCTCATGAGCAGATTCAATGGCAAAGCTATTGTTGGCCACCCCATCACTGTTGAGGTCGTAGAGGATGCTTACTTGGACACTTCACTTGGAAATCGCTATTCAGAAAGTTGCAGCATTGATATGTTTCATAGCCATAAAGAGAATCGATCCAAGAGAAAGAGATACATGATTGATGATACCTCTCTTCTAACTGGAGGTGGCATTACATGGAAATCGGAAAGGATGGCCTCTGATCAATCAAAAGTTTCCCCTACATTCTCAGGGCGCGTGCCCTGTGAAAACAAAAGATCTGGTTTCTTGATTAGAAAGACTCGGCGGCTGTCTTCAATAGCTGTAGACCACAGGCACAAGAAGGAAGATAGAAAGGCGGCGGTGGAGAAGGCGAGGAGACCCATTGCTTGTGTTCCATTGAAGCTCGTTTTCAGCAGGATAAATGAAGCATTAACCTGTCCATCTCGTCCAGGAAACCTTCGTTGAGCATCGGTCATGGGTAACTTGTTTATTCCTGTTCTCTCTGCTGCAAACAGGTTTAACCAGAGACTATCCCCCTTTTTTGGATAACTCAACAGTTTTCCCAAAAAAATTGAAAGACCTAGTCTGGTGCCTGCTATTGTTGGAGGAGGAATACGTTGAAAGTATTTCATCTTCGTGTAAATTTTGAAGTGAGATTTTAAGAATTTATCATTGAAGTTTTTCTGTCAACATGATGTAATATTATTTTTCAATGAAATATGATGATTCTCTTCCTAGTTCAAGGAATATTTGGCTATTGTTTCCTTGCGCCTATTTTTCATTCCATTTCTCCCTCCGATTCGATTTCTGTCCATTGTCATTATATGCTGCTGCCAGAAGACAATCGATGCTGTGTAAGATGAATGCCAGCACGAACTACGGTCGGCTCAGAACCCCATTCCGAGGATTGGGTGTTTTAGTTCCTACTACGACGGTTCATCGCAGTATCAAGGAAAGAGAGCAGTCTCTGAAGGTTTGTAGCATGATTAGCTCCGTTTTTTCTCCGACCCTGATGTGAAATAATGACAGATTTGAGTTCTTCAGCGCCGAGGATCCTGAGGTAGAGTAAACGGGCTTCACGCGGACGAAGAGAGAGGAGAGAGAGAGAGGAGGGGAGGCGTGGGTCAGCCATGAGGTAGAGTAAAGGGCATCTGGGGTCAGACAATGATCTTGTGCCTGCTTATTCTGCCTGTTAACGCATCTAATCAGAGTTTATTCTGGTGACTCAGTCCTCATTCCTGAAAGGTTACGGTTACTTGGAAGGGAAAAATCTAAGGATATTAATTTCAAAATTCAGGGTGAATCTGATAAGTCAAAGCATCAAATTGCTTCATTTTATTCTTTTTTTATATTCTTACATTCTAGTTTTTCTTGAATCAGTGAATTGCTCGCGATGTGAGCTCAGAACTCCAGGGTACGTTCGTCCTTTGATGAAAGCCGAAGGAGCCAAATGCCTGCCCGATCCCCGCCCACTCAACAATAAGCAGAATATTAGGGTTTTCGGGTTCCCTATAAACCATCGCGAGGAACAATGCATTCCTGTTGGAGTTTGGGAACAGCACCGCCAAGGTGCAGTTCTCCAAGGAGGCCAACAACCTCTACAATGTCAACTCCTACAAGTACTCTGGTGAGCGTGTGCATCTTCTACCTTGCCTTTTCCATTGACGTCGATGCCAATGCTTCGCCTGATGATCTTACCTAGAATTATAGGTTTGGCTAATAAGAAGACGATATCAATCCAGCCAGGGGGAAAAGATCTCTCCGTTGTGCTCGCCACCACCAAGACGAAGAAGCAGACCAAGCCGGCTAATTGTACCACAGGTCGCTGATGAAGATGTAATTCACCAAGATGGCGAAGACGGTTGTGAATCAGGTAAGAAAAACCGCGTTTCAATTTACAAATAATTTTCTGGTTGACAGCTCTCTTCGACCATATCAGCTTATGTTCATTGCATGAAAATAGCATTCCAGTCAATATTCAGGTTTAAGTTCATGTCTGCTGATGTTCATAACCTCAATCACAACCAAAAACTATTTTTCCTTGGCAAAAACCTATTTTTTAAAAAAATCTTAATGTTTACAAATCCGTCGCCCTTGTGAAATTAGTTAAAAAAAATGTATGATAGGCAACAATTATTTACAATACATGCTCTTCTGATTTTTGCCCTCCCTCGGAACGTTGAATTGGCAATTTCGAATCAATAATAGACTGTAAATAGTATGCATGTCCAAGGTAGGTATTGCCACATAAAATGCCGTAAACAAATAACCCTTTTAGTCTGTTTACACGTTTCAGGTGTGAAAATAAAATCGTGGGGAAGTTAAACATAATCCCCCCAAGGGTTGTTTTAAGAAATTCATGCATATATATATATATATCTATATATTTACACAGACAAGAACCCTAATTTACGGATTATATGGTTATGGAAAAATATACTTTTTTTGAAATCTTTCTTGCAAAAAATCATTGGAGAGCAGCAGATACTCCCGCTTTGTTCCATGTAGATCCCGAGTTGACCACCTAATGTTGACGCTTCCTGTCTGTCTGTGAGCAGGTTGCCGAGAACTACTACTGGTCGGATCTGAAGAACGCTGCAGGTTTCCAGGTCTGGCGTGAAGAAGAGGAACAAGCAGGCCATTTAATTCCCGAACATTGAAATCCATCCTCTTCTGTTGGATACACCTCAATCGAGATTTCAGTTTCTTCTTCGGTCCAGTTCTTGCAGACCAACGAATGAATTCCACTGATCATAATCCATTAGATCTTGGATGAAGTTCCACGCATTATATGTACATATGTAACACCGACTGACCGTAGAGAGACAAAACTTCAAGGGGTTTAGGTTCTCAATCCACCTTCCTCGCTTTGAAGCTCGAGATGCTGCTCAGAAGCTGCTTGGAACAGATATCCTGCGCCTGCGCGACGTTCTTCTCGCGGTTGGCTCGAACCCAGGCAGGCTCCTGTTCGGTGAAGGTGCAAAAAAAATGATTTTTGGGTAGTAACAGAGCATTCAGAGTTTCTAGGCGTGACCCACCTCGGGGACGAAGTGGGAGAAGCCGAATTTGACCAGGAGGAGCACGTGCTCTATAATGAGAATCGCCTTCAGTCCGGGCTCTATCTTCCATTTCCCCTCCTGGTCGTACAAGCAGACCAGGAGGGTGCAGTTGGTGCAGATCGACATCACGATCAGAAACTGAGAAAACATGGGGACATGAAGCAATGAATCGGAGGTATACGAATGCAAAACTGAATTGCAAAACTCTGTGATCAGCAAGGAACACGTCCAGAGATCTTACTTGGAATATGTTCAGCCAGGCTCCTATGGACGCAGAGGCACGGGGGACAGGCCTCCGGAGCATGACCAGCAGCTTCAGAGCATCGGCCCGGATCTCTGTGATGTTGTTCTGGATATGAAAGGGACGATTGCGTGTTACAGAATCCACCTTCCAAGCTTCTTGGGTCATAATGTATTTATATACGATATAGTCCAAGCATGGCTAACCAGGGCAACAAAGCAGAACACGAGAGGAAAGGCGCAGGCGAACATCGTGCTCATCCCAAATTGCAAGGCCAGCTCTAGAAAATCTGCATTCAAACCCATAATTTTCACGTGAATGATGGGATTCTGGAGGCATATGATTATATGCATATGGTATAATCTTGGCGCACCATCGAATAAACCATCTTCGAATTCGTCCCCAATGCTTGCAGTATAAGAGGGCTTTAGGTACTCTTTCTCCACTCTGGAGCCCAGCCGGATTGACTTTCGGAGTGATGATCCTTTTTCATGCTTTCTCTGGCTTTGAACACACGGCATTCATCAAGACAGATTAAACACTAGAAAAGAACAGTACAACCCAACGGAGATTGCAGAGGGCAAGATGATGAGCTTACAGAACAGCTCGGAATTTTTTATAGCTATATTTAAGGTAAGGTAAGGTGTTCTCCAATAGGTTCTCTAGCACCTGCAAGTGACTACTGAAATTGTTTAGTCGGGTTGAAGCAGGAGCGCTTCACAAAATAAAAATAAAAATAAAAATGAAAAGAGGAGCAATCTATCTTGCCTGAGATACAATCAAACGCTGGATCAAGATCTGCCGAAGAGTGGTGAAATTGCGGTGCATAAGTGCATGGTAGAACAAGCCAATGTATGATTGCATAAAATAAAGACCAAAAACCTACATTTAAAGGAAAACAATGGAGATCTGTTCAAGAATATGGATAATTCTAAAAACATGGAAACAACATAGAAAGAAAATGATAATTCTAAAAAGATACTGTTCAAGAATAATTGCCGTATCCTAATTGAGTAAATACTGTTAGGATCGAAGAAGGGTAGTTTCTACATATCATGGATTTATGTTTAAATATGAATTATGTTGATTGCATTTAATAAAAACATCTATTATAAGGATCAGTTTCCTTTCTTCCTTGATTCATTGCGCACCAAACAAGAACAATTACACACTAGTGTCCACAATAATATTTCCACAAAAAATTACACACTAGTATACTATTTATCAATAACCTAAAAGATGAAAAATTATAGTTTAGCGAACATCATTCATGATTAAAAGGAAAATTATGTCCATTCAAACTTATTCGGACATCTTTTTCTTACCTTGTACACCAAACTGTCAGCACTAGACTCCTCCCCTTTATCATGTTCATATTTGATTAGGGTAACCGAGACTTTCCCTCCGATTTTAGTGTAGTATTGAATTGATAACAAATAAAGAACCGTCAGTGCATACCTGAAATGTCAGATAATGTACTGATGTTACAAAGCTTCTTGGCGTTGCAGGAATATATACTATTGAAAAAATAAAAGAGAGAAAGTCCAGGACATAAAAATCCTGGAGCAGAATGCAAACATATGCATGCCAAATCAGGGAGGGTGCCAACAAACCTGATTCATGCAAGTAACCAGATGTAAAACTATATACAGGAGAGACAGATGAGCACACGATTAGCCTCCCTCCGACGGCATGAATGTAGACGCGGCTAAATCTCAGAAGAGCGGAAGTAATACTCCGTTTAGCTATGACTATGAGCCATAAACCAACTAGTATCCAAATTATACTATCCTGGTTTTAAATAATATCGGAATAATTCATTCTCTATCCGGCATGCAACCTACAGTATTCCCTTTCACCACAATTTCGATTATCATCCTTGGTTGAAATTCAAGCATAAGAACTTCATAAACCAAACCGTCAGACAAATTGCGACTGATGGCCCCGCTGTTCATCTCATAAGTCAATGGTAGAGAAAGAAAACATTTAAACACATAAAAAAGAGAACTTGTTATTCATCTCATATGTCGATGGTAAAGAGAGAATACATTTTCCTTGACCACAGTGCGAAGATCAATTTTTTTTTTCAGAAAGAGAAGCAATCAACTCAACTGTCTGACATGGATAGTTTTGTTCAAGAATACAACAAACCAATTTCTTGCAGGCAATCAGATTGGCTATCCTTCAGCCCACTACAAAGATCAAACTCGGACAGCACTCCAATTATGTAAATTTAAATATAACACTTAGGCATACAGTCATTAATTTTTGCAAACCCCAAAGCTTTAACAGGCAGGAAAAGATAAAGATACATGCAAAAGAAATACATGACAGAAACATGGGAGTCACCCAAGGAGGATATTTAAAAACATGGAACATAAGTTCCCAGCATACACATCGATCATATTTTCACATTACTGCACCAATAATTCAGTCACAAAATAGATCTTTCAAGTGTACAGAGGTCGTTTGAAACTCACTTCACCGCATCAGATTCTGAAATCTCGTAAAGGTGTGCGTAGACCAACTCAAATGGCAGCTGAAGACAAATAATGCCAAGCACAACAACGGCAGTGTTTCTGATCTTTTGTAAAAGTCCTAGCCATTCGTCTCTTTGTAGTGATTTGTCTTTTTCCAAGGGTCTACGAGTAACCATTTTGCTTTCAGGCTCCATGTGCGACTCGGGTAAGGAGCTTATGTCTGCACCACTAGGTTTGCACCCGGGGACCAAACTCATAGAATAATTAATCCCCCATCTGCAAAGCATCAACTCGAATGTTGTTAAGGAAACTCTCTTCAAATGTTACAAACATTCTGGAAAGCAAGTTACCTGGCTAAAAGAGCAGAGTTTTTCCGCTTCCAGAACTGGAAGAAGAACACAGCCCACGATATAATGAACACAAAAAATAGAGGCAGGACTAATATCTGCCATGCCCTGTTTTAGAAGTTTACAAGAGTCTACCTCTTAGAAAAAAAATAAAATGTAGAGCCGCAATTGTTTGATACAGCATGGCATATCAAAGAAAATTTTCATACCCAAGATCAATCATTTGCAGCACAAGTCCAAATGCAGCTGGAAAAAATAACCAACGAGTGTACATCCCAAGGAAAGCAAAATATGTAGCAATCTGCAAACGAAATACAAAGATAAGGCACTCATTTTTAATAAAAAAAATAAGTTACGTCCAAAAATGGTCATTTCACCTTCGTTCCAAAGTATGAATGGATGTCATCAATTGGTTGCCATGTAAAGTCCAACAAGTTGAGCGCCCAATTTCTCAAAAGCAACTTCCTCTTCGCTTCGTCTGCAAAACAAGCTCTGACATACCTTGTAATTTCTAAAAGCCTGGGCCCAGGACTTTCTAAAAGCCGGGGCAGGATTTAGGCGGCACAGGCATGATTTGATTATTGTGAACAAAGCCTGGGCCAGTAAAGCCTAGGTTACACGAGCTCAGAACTGACTCAGGGATTTCTATAAATCTACGGGCTAGACTAGTTAGCCAAAAACCCAGGAGGGGCGGTCAGACTGACTGTGGTACGGGACAGGGAGCATGCGAGGCAGCCGGGTTACTGCAGGGTTTTTGGGTAGCAACATGATTGAAGGGAAGGTGAATTCCAGGCTTCCCTTGAGACCACAACAAACCCCAGCCCATCTATGCACTTGGCCGAGCCAGGCCAGACTGTTGTTCTGGGTTTTGCTATGGCTAGAAACCAGAATGTTGGACTGACCCCTGGGCTTCTGCCCTGGCATGCTGTATTTACAGTATAGGAGAGGCATAAAAGTAGTATATACCATGCAAAGGAAACACTTGCTTTACAATGCCTTCGGATTTCATCATTTCAAGCAAAGATTCATTTGGCTCCCACTGATACTTTATGCTTCCAACAGTAAGAGTGATAACTGACTCAGTTCTGTTGACCTGCACATTGGTTTCATCACGATGGAACATAACTATTATATTCTAACAGACTCATCATCTGACAAGGCATAAAAACATGTTAAAAGACGTTTAATATTCCCCGCCAATCCAATCCACAGGGTGCTGAATTCATACATTATCAAGTTTTGGCAGCATCCATACTGGACATAGTTAACTATATTAGAACAGAGAACTCCGAAGAAAAGCAGCCATCGTGTTAAGGTTAACTTCGAGATTGTTTTTTCCCGCAGTATTTTTTTTTACAATTATATTTATCTTAGGTCGTATCTTAAAATACTATTAAATAAAATTAGTTAAAAATTTCCTCATGTTTTGTTATGTTCTCTAATAGAGAGCAGAGGGACCCATTTGGATTCTTAAAATAACTCAACATACTAGATTTCTTATTAAAAGTTTACTTTAAATAAATATGAGTTATTTGTTTTTACACAACTTCGCGAGACTAATTTAAGTCACGTTTGCAGAGCAATTATTGCGAATATTTTTTTGCAATGTATTAATATTTTGCATACAGAGACCTAATTTATTATCTTATTCATCACTTACCTGATAATTAACTTATGTTTATAATAATATTGAAACCCTTCAAAATCAGACCCCAACTGTGCTGCTGATCCACAGACCTCTTTGCCTTTATCTCCTTTAAAACCCTGATTCTATGAAGCGAACCAGGGGATGGGACACCAAGCATGTCAAGATATTGAAACGTGTCCCAATGAAATAATCCAAGAACAAACTAATAAGATGCAAATACAACACTAATACCAATGAAAGAAACTTACTATCCTGTAAATCAGGTGCTGGAAGCAACAAAACCGCTCGCACCAACTAAACAAGGAGCCATCTGGCTGCCTAACAAATGCTGGTTCTTGATCCCAATCAAACCTCAAGTCAACGCCTGAAGCAACCAAATATATGTAAAAGAAGCAACATCCATCATTTGATGATGCATAAAACAAGCGCATATACGGGAAAAAAAATGTAATCAAAACATAGTAAATAAGGAAAATATTATAGATTCCAACAAACATCAAGTCGATACCAATATGGGTCAGCTTCATTATTTGCAACTCAGCTGCAGCTCTTCCTAATGTCTCCAATGGTGCAGCCAGCTAAAGGCAGAATAAAAGATCAGAAAAGGAAGCTTCCACAAATGTCCCAAATACAGAGATGCAAGAGGTGAGCAAAAACCCTAGGTTTTTACTGGACTTTGGCATAGATTTTCTTTCTGTCAAAATGAATGCATAAAATATCTATAAGATAAAGTCATAAATAAACGAACGTATTGTTTAAAATGATAGGACTGAAAATTAAAAAGCTTGCACAAGGAAATCATATCCCAAGTACTCGTACTGAAGAAAAAGAATAGTATGCAATAATTCAAACACCTCTTTCTGTCCCTCAAGTGGTTCGTCGGAGTACTACTGGGAAAATTAGCATCAGCAAGGGACTCTGGATGGTTATCGACATCAGTGCAGTAGGCCAATAATTACGAAAGGATGTTCAAAATTTTTGAGATCTCATCATCTGCGTTCAAAGCAAACCCTAGATTGACGGGATAATGCTTGGTGGCGGCCATGACATAGACAATGATGCTATTTCAAAACACTTAAAACGATAAGTGAAGAAATGCTAAGAATATAACATGATAAACATCAAATTCTCATGGAATCAAGATTTTTTTTCCTCATCATATACAACTAGGTTTCATGTCCGTACTTAATTGACCAGATACAACTCCCAAAATCTTATACAAAGAGCGCCCTAAAAGAAAATCATTTTATCTGTTACTCCGGGGGTACTAGGGATGCTATCCTCAAGTTCGAACGCAACTGATCTCCACAGCATAATGTGGCTGCCTCAGCAAGCAAACCAATCAGTATGGCCACCTTACTCGTGGCAAGAGATGGGAAAAATTATTTCTTGAAAAATATTATAACGCAGGAAATTAATGCATATGACAAATAAAAAGGCCTAGCAAGTGGCACTATAATCTCCAATCAACCTAATTTTTGGCATATGCTATGAACATAAATAACAGAGTATGGAAACAATGTTCATCGCAGGTTGCCAGTTAGCCCAATGAAAAACACGTTTAGTGCTGATCGCATGATCACTAAAACCTAATCCGCAAAAAAGAAAAAAAAAAAACAAGATTCAAAGTTTGTTACAAAAGTCTAAGCAGTTGAAAGTCTAACCTTTCCACTGTTGATTTGTCATTATTCCAAATGTTCAAATTGAGGTATATTACACACTTCTCTTAGCTTGCCACATCACGTCTGACAGTGTATGTGCCAACACAAAAACCGCGTTTTTAATTCGACAACGATGAGAAAGAAATCAAAACTAGATGCCGAAAGTGTTCTAACCCACCTTCAAAAAACACTCCAGCTGATAAAGAACCACCTAATCCAGGAGTGGGTAAGTAGCTATTATTCCTTATCCTGATAAATTAATCACTCATGTCCTGTACTGAGAAGGTAATACGTTCTTTCTAATATGAAAGTGAAATCCCACCACCCTTTTCTGACACGAAGATTAAAAAGAAAAAATAAATGAAATCACACAATTTATGATGATGCCATAAAGTGTATAGCACAATATCAGAGTCCCTCGACTGATAAGAATTATAAAACATTCGTCGTGGGGGTGTCATTTCTGTAAAAGTCTATCTAATTCGAATGATTGTCTTGATTGGTAGCAATCCTTTCTGTTTCTGTATAGATAACTATCGAGGCATAAGTATACAAAAAGTCAACTAATGAAACGACTAGGTACCGCATTGATACCATCCAACTTTCATAGTAGAAAAATAAATATCACTGGCCTTGAGGCCACTGATGACAGACATACCTTGATAAACTCGTCTGAGATCCCTTGGACAATTTCAACTATCAGCCCCACTTTCATCAGCTCCCTAACAAAACACTCGACACAGTCGTCCCGCGGATTTTCATCCTTCTCTTCCCTCTTGGGCACAACAATTGCCAGTTCGAAGGTCGTCACCTCTTCGCGATTATCCATCGCTGTCGGAGAAACCACCCACACCTTGGACCCATCAGACCGATGAATAAAATCGAGAAACGAGAAACGCAAACAGCGCGTCACAGAGGAAAACGCTGACCGAAAAAACTCCATACGAATTGATGATCAACATTGAAAGCAGTAGTATCGTGGAGGCGGAGAAGCCCAACATATCAAACATAAAAGCAACCCACCGACAGACGGACAAGTACCATTTGATCCTCTGTGGCGTAGGGTTGCCGCTCTTCCTCGGTCACATCAGACGCCAAGCTATCGGCGAAGGCCAGTCGATGGCAAGACGAACGGTGCAAGAAGGCTCTCCATTTTGAGAAGGCAGGGAGAAGACAGACGAAACAGATAATCGGTGCAAAAGGATTACAATCCGCCTAGGCGATAAGACAGGGAGTTTCCCTCTTCCGGGGGGGGGGAAGGGGCTGGGCGGCGTAGAATACGATGTAGGAACGGTCGAAGCCACCGCTTCGCCAGACGTTTGACCGGACACGTGGGTTCGCAGTGGAGCGTCACTGCTGATCTCCGTTTACCGACCTTGCGACCTGTTGAGCTCCCTCCCCCCAGATCTTGAGAAGATCCCATCGCCATGGGGGGGAGTCGCTTAAAATGGAAACCTCCTCTGGTCGCACGACGACGACCCACCGTGACGCCAACGTCCACTGAGTGACGTTTCTGAGAGACGGAGAGGTGGGCCCCAACTGCTGACTTCTTCCAGCTGACCCATCTGGGCCGCGCGTGCTCACCGATTATAACTCGTTGTCATTTATTTTCTATTTTTAATAGGGAAATATCTCATTTTTATTTTTAAATATATTTAAATTATTCCCGATAAATATGATATTATTTAAAATTCAGGCGTATGCTTATCGGGCAATATTTCATACGCGAAAAGACAATGGCACTGTTGAGGTGGTGACCATAACCCTTTAACTCATAGCAGTACAGGCGGAGGATGCGGTGAGCTTATCCCAACAATTTAAAGGGCAAAACACGGGGGCGAAGGGTCGGAGGGAGGGGGACTGAGGCATCTGGCCAGAAGGGAAGTCGGCGGATCTGTTCTTACGGTTCTCCCGCTCTGCGGGTCGGGCGTCGCCATGGATTTGCTCCCGACGGAGGCGCCGTTGATCGCGCAGAGGCATGGATTTAGGTCTCTCAAGCTCATCAACGTGGGCATGGACGAGCCATTGGCGGAGAGCCCCTTTGGGGTGCACTATGGAGTGCTCGAGAATGGACTAACCTACTACGTCCGCGCCAATTCCAAGCCGCGAATGCGCGCCGCTCTCGCCCTCGCCGTCAAGGTCGGGTACGTTCAATTTTCCTACTTCACTCTATCTTCACTCGATTCTCTCGGCAGCTAGAACGGAAATTTATTTAGCAGCTGCCAAGAGGCTATAAATTGTGGAAACAGGTAGTGAATAGTAAATTATAAATTATTTTATCGTGGCTTGGAAGTTCTCCATTCATTGAAGTGTTGTGGACTCTTGTGGCACCGCGAAGTCAAACAAACCCTGAGCAAGTATCATGGTGATTCCTCAAATGCTACGAGCCGGATTAGCCTAAATCACCCCCCCAATAAATATTGAAACAAATGGTGCGTCAGAGCTGTGATTGTCCAATGAAGTCAAAAGGCGGAAACCGCTCTAAATTCGGACGAGAGTAAAGGTTATTTGTCAAAGCTTAAAATCCTCTATGACAGGATGGTGTTATCAGTAATCATTCAAGAAAGCTACGATGATCCGTAACACCAAGACAACTGTATAGTCCCATCGTCTGATCGTGCACCAGGGTATAATCTGGTATGACCTGTGCAAAGTCCTCCAAGAATTATTCATGTCATTCCAATACATCTGTTTTTTTCTATCATTCCTTATTCTATACCACGTTTGAAATGTTTGCACTTCATCTCCTGAGCCATAACTCTGAATCCGTTTATGATCCGCCTCCTAGAAAGCACTCTCCGAAGGAAAAATATATCCAAGCTTCTCGGTTTTATCTGTGGTAGACCGACGTGAATGTAAGCTTTGCCTCATGCTTAATCAGAGCTGAATTTTTTTAGCATCCTATGTTTCTGATCCACTCTTTCATTCAGTGATTATGATATTAAAACATACTAGCTTAGTGACATCCTTCACGAATTACAAATCATTGCCTGCTAGGTGCAAACAATAAGTTTTCACCGACTGAATTGTCTTCTGACCATTCCTCCTCAATTTTATTCACTGTAGCATTTGCGTTGTTGTTCCCATTCTCTATACCATCAGTCTCTCCTAATTAGTTTCGAACTTGAACGATAATTCACAATACTGCTGCAGTGTTGGTGCGTACATCTAATGGGTTCTCACAATCCATGTCCCACTAATGACGTGTTAAAGGGACCAAGAACTTTTTTAGTGTTAAACCATCTTGTAGAATGAATTATAATGGTAGTCTTTGATTCCATATTTCGCCACTAATATTTTATTTAAAACACTCAATTGTGGCAGCTCAGTTTTGGAAGAGGAGGAGGAGCGTGGTGTTGCCCATATAGTAGAACACCTTGCCTTCAGTGCAACAAAGAAATATAGTAATCATGATATTGTCAAGTTCCTAGAAAGTATTGGAGCTGAGTTTGGTGCTTGTCAAAATGCATTGACGTCTTCAGATGAAACCATATTCGAGTTGCTTGTTCCTGTTGACAAGCCTGAACTCTTGTCTCTGGCTATTTCAGTTTTGGCCGAGTTTAGTTCTGAGGTAGGAACACTTCTTGACAATATTTATGTTGACAATTTATTTTTCTTTCAAGCTTCTCATCTCTTATATCATCTTTGTGTTTCAGGTTCGAGCTTCTGCAGATGATCTCGAAAAGGAAAGAGGGGCGGTTTTGGAAGAATATAGAGGGGGGAGGAATGCCATGGGTCGGATGCAAGACGCTCACTGGGTTCTTCTGTTTCAAGGTTCCAAGGTATTCTGACATTTTACTCAACTTTTTATTCGATGATTTCCCTTGTTTATTTTTTAAGCCCATGCATGGATCGCATTATTTATTAGATATACATTGGAATGCCACTGGGTCCTCGTTGAGTGCTTCTGCTGTGGTACTCTTTTTACTTTTATTCAAATTTACATTCTTTATTCACGGTTGATTATTCAAACTTCCCGAAAGGTGTTTGATATGAAAAATTGTTGTATTCAGTTAAAAGAGAACTATGAATCAAAGGTTATGAGTATGCTGTCACAAATATGTTCTCTAAATATCCTCATGCCCCGAATATTTTGTGAAATGATTCATTAGTCACATTGTTGCCTAGTATTTAATGCTGACTTAGAGGGGCACACACTCGCAAAAAAAATTAAAAATGAGTGTAGTATCCGTCACGTATAGACACATGATCCGAAGAGGTTTTGCAATCCTCACAGAAACACAGAAAAAATTACAATACTTTCCAATGCGGAAAAAATAGACTGCGAAAAGTATTATGTATGGCTCTTGACACCTCAATTCGCATACTGACATGCCTCTCCATTATTCTATTCTGCATTCCGTATCCACAGAATAGCATCCAATATCGTTCACTAAAACTTCTGAGGTATTTCATCTAAATTGTCTGCTATGCCTTTTGTAACTCAAATCCATCCATTTTCACTGGGTGAAGCATCAAGTACACTGAATAGAAATAATCTACTCTCTCTGCATAATGATAGAATGGTTAGTGGCATTGGTTACCATAGGAATCGTTAACTGAAACTTCCAGGATTGACATTAGTGAGGGATGGACCTCAGGTACCCAAGCCTCCCCTGAATTCTCCAGATCCCACCTGACTTTTTAGCCAATGTTCAGAAACTTATGAAGGAATTCGGTCTAGTTTTGGATTAATGAAGTTTTTTTCCCTACCCCACTGGGATTCCGGACTGCAAACTTAATTAAGTTTGTACACTGTACTGTATGTAACAAACATCGTGCCTTTTCTTTATTAGTTCTGTTAGTTTTTCATTGGAATTCTTTTGTCATTATTGTAATCCACAATTGGGTGACATAATCACTTAGTTCCCTGTCACAGATTTATTTTTTTTGTGAAGCTTTGTCGTTTTTTCAGTGTTCTACTGTTTGTACTCTTTCTATTAGTCACTCATAGAATTGGAGCTCACTGCAGTATGCAGAACGTCTGCCAATTGGGTTAGAAAAGGTGATTCGTACAGTTACTGCAGAGACAGTTAGACAGTTTTATCAGAAATGGTATCACTTGCATAATATGGCTGTCATTTGTGTGGGGGATTTCGAAGATCCACAGGTTCAAGTTTCCACAATTTCACTTTACCTCTTTTAGTGTTATTTTGCTTTATTGAATGGGGTAAATGTTGTTCTCTTTTGTCTCTTTTGCAGGCTGTTGTTGATTTGATCAAGGTTCATTTTGGTCAGAAACTCTCCTTACACAGTTCCCCTCCAGTTCTACCTGATTTCCCTGTTCCATCTCATGATGAACCACGTTTTTCCTGCTTTGTTGAGTCCGAGGCTGCTGGGGTTTGTACTTAATCAGACCATTTTTTATTCCCATGAATATTTGAATTTTTTTGATATTGGTGCCAAATTTGGATTGTGCTCACGTGGGAAATTTTCCAGATACATCTATATTATGTGATTATATGAGTACAACTACCTGTGAAAAAGATCACTTATGTGATTCATCTCTTGCTGGTGTCTGACAGTCTGCGGTGATGATCAGCTGCAAGATCCCAGCAGCTGAGATGAGAACAGTCAAAGATTACAGGAATTCACTCGCAGAAGCAATGTTCCATTGTGCCCTTAATCAAAGGTTCTTTAAGATATCTCGTAGAAAAGATCCCCCGTTCTTCTCTTGCTCTGCTGCTGCTGATATTCTAGTTCGTCCCGTTAAGGCCTATATAATGACTTCTAGTTGTAGAGAAGGAGGAACCGTAGGGGCCCTCGAGTTTATGCTCATGGAGGTAATTTTTATTATCCCTATGGAGACTTTGCTTGTAATTTTTCCTTCTCCCACGGATACACTATTTCCCAGGTTGCAAGGGTACGGCTCCATGGGTTCTCAGAAAGAGAAATAGCTGTAGTCCGTGCTCTAATGATGTCAGAGATTGAGTCTGCCTACTTAGAACGTGATCAGATGCAGTCAACAAACCTGCGTGATGAATATCTACAAGTATGTTTAATAATCTATTTTTCTTCTCTCTCTGAACTAGAGTCTGAATGTTTTGGTCTAATTCATTTTACTCGAAACCATGTCACATGCAGAATTTTTTGCCCTCCGTTTTTGTCATTTTCCTGCAATCTGTGTTAAAGTGCGAAATCAATAACTTCTGTAGCAATTTCTGTCGAACCTTGGTTATGCTTGATCTTTAGTACTTCATATGCTTCATAGAATGAAATAATTATTTGAAAATGGAAACACCCTCGATTCCTGTTCACTGCCGTCTTTGTATATTTGATTCTAAGTAAGATAACTGCAATTCCAGGCCTCCTCATCTCAACCCTGCTCACTCTGTTAATAACATGCACGTATTGGAACTAGTAGGCTTTGCTTATGTGGGATAGGTCATGAACCTTGTGCTTATTTCGTGTTGTTATATGTTCCGGGACTCTTGGATCAAAGAGATCATCATCAGCTATATATTTTTCATCCCTCTAGGAAATAATTTCTGCAAATAAAGCTGTTTGTATTTTTGTTATTTTATCTCTAGGATAATAATGGTATTAAAAACTTGAGCAATGCCAACAAGTGCGTTTCTGTTTATACTATTTTTTGCTTAGAAGTCAAGTATTTTTCCAAAAATCTTGAGAAAAAAAATAGCACAGGACATTCTCTTGGTCACACTGTCGCTGGGATACCTATTAACTGGACATTCAAATGTTCTTGAGTTTACTGCTCTGGTTTTACAAGAGCCAGGTTCATGTGTTGATAACGTTACTTTGGTTACTGATATTATTTTAACTTATCTTTGTTGAACACTGCAGCACTTTTTTCGGAAGGAGCCTGTTGTAGGGATAGAGTATGAAGCCCAACTGCAAAAATCAATCTTACCCCGTGAGTACACTTGGAAATTTTTTGCAGACATCTTTCCATTAGAGGAAACTAGTTATTGCGATTGGATTCTTTTCGCATTGTAAACTTAAACGACATAAACTTCACGCATCTCTGATTAAAATTCTGGTAAGATATCATGTACTTAAATCATAGGGGAAACTTTGTGCTCAAATTTCGACCTAAAAGTAGTTTCCGCATTTTTTTGTTATGTCATGGGGAATAAGGTGATTTAGGTTGAACCAGAGTCCTGGTGCTTACGATTAAATGAAGAGATACATTCTGGATTTTTATGTAATATATTTCACGTGATCAGATGATGAACGAAAGATTCGGCCATATTCTGATCTCTTTTTGAGTCAGATTGAGGCCCAGTCAGATGTGGTTAACCGATTTGATTCTACGGACAAGCTTCGAAGCAGTCTTTGCAAGACAGATCATGTATGGCAAGGAAATCTAGACCCAGTGCATTTGTTCACATTGCAGAGGCTTAAAATTAGTCGGGGTTATTTGTCAGAAAACTTTGCTCATATTAGGCGTTATTACATATTTTTCCTGAAATTTGTTAATGTTTTTAATTTAAAGACTATCTAATCAATCACTTTATTATTGGTGGAACCCTTACACCTACCACTATTTGTAGTGTATCTACAAATGCTAGCTTGTATACAGTCATTAATATTTGCACACCTATCTTGTCGTATTTATGGGCATGGATTTAAGTTTCACCCTCCAACGAGCGTGGATGTAGAAACCTCTTAACTTTTATGCTTCTTGAGTTGAAAAGTATATTCTCGAAAGTTTTGAGGATTAACTGCTCCTGATCTAGTACTTGCCCATCCAAATCCCAGAATTTTGACAAAGCTGCCTAATGACCTATTTGATAGTCTCCTGTATGATCACATCATTCCCTCTTGTGATTAAACCTCTTGGGGCTATCATCCACCGGTCATAATGTTACAAAGTTTCCATAACTTGCATAAAAGGCGTGGAAAAAATGATCTTCTAGTAATTTTAAAAATGTCAGATGGGAAGTTTTCGTGTCTGGATGGTAGATGATCTCTTTATTGTTCATAAATGCTTGGCAGATATCTCAGCAGAAGAAGTATCCAAATTTGCTGTAAATTTCTCTACATCATGCAGTTGTGTGATTAAGATAGTTGAACATCGAGCTCGTGCAACATTAGACGATCTGAAAGCTTCTGTCTCAAAAGTCAATACTTTGGAAGGAAAAAGAGGTATTCCACCCTGGGATGATGAGCATGTACCCGAGGAAATTGTTTGCAATAAGCCAAACCCAGGGTATGCCTATTTTAATCTTATCCGGATGCTTGGCTCTGCAAGCACCTTATATTTCTGGTATTATTGATTACATGCTGCTCCCATATGCACATTTCCGCCAGATAATATTAATTGACTGATGTTTTATTGGGTTATTTTATTTACTGATTACTCTCTTGCCCTTGTGCCTGTGGTAGTTTTTAAGGCACTGGCGATTTGACAAACTCTATATTCTTTCTTCACTTTATGCAGTATGGCCATTGATCTTTGATTGTGGATACTGTTCTGTTCACGTTTAAAGTATAGATATAGTGTGATGATTATTACTCGTTGGTTGAATACAAAGGGATTCTTATATAGACCCCCAGAACTAGTTGATTTTTCATGGCTTGAAACTTTGTTGTGTACTCTGGTTGGATTGGAATGGCGGTGAAAATTAATTTTGCATAAAGAGTTCATTATTAGTATTGTCAGATTTGACAGGGTTACTGTGCCTTTTTTATTTCTCTTCTCCAATGACACAGGATTCTCGAAAATCCGACTTTTTGTGATTGTTGTCAAGTAGATGAGTGAACGATAATTTTTCTTTAAGAAGGCATGTGTTTTTTATTATCCTCTTTTTTGTGATTAAGTCGGTGCATTATTCTTTATTATTGAAGTGGGCCGTGACCTAATTTTTGTTTACATCTAGACTACTCTCAGAAGTTAGTTTCTTGGTTGTTGACAAAATGAATTTGGTCACATAATCTATGTTCTTGTTTTGCCTTTAGCTTGATCCGCCCGCTTTTATTAAGATACCATTATTTATGTTGAATCTGCTTCATGTTTCTTTTCCTACGATGAAAAGGCATAAATCTTTGCCAGAACCCGTTTCTCACTTTCCAGAGGATGTAAATGATGTCACATAAACAAAAGATAGCATGAAATTATGAAGTAGGGAAGAAAGAGTTTCGAATTAAAAATGGGTACATATGCATCTTGGTCTTCTCATTGCCAGTTTTAACAAGGCGATTTGTTAGGTTTCGTAATTGGCCTAAATTTGATCATGTGTCTAAAACTGATTCCTTTCCCTCTGAAGTCCAATCATGTGTCAGTTCTCTACAATCTATTTAACCAATCTTCTTTTGTTTCGTTTAAACAGTGTCACTTGTTCACTAAAATCCAAAGAGAAAGGAATACATATAAAGCATCTGTACTCTGTACAGAACTCTATATAATACATGTGAACTGTGAATTGTATTTTAAACGTTCAACGTTCTAACCTGCGGGGTCACATTTGTGCCATCATTTGCTCCGGGCCTTGAAAATAAAAAAGGCTCTGGCTATTATTATTAAAAAAGAGATCTTTTGAAAGATTTCTGTAAGCCATAGAGACATGATATATGCACAGAAATCAGCAGCACACTTGCTGCAATATCAGAACAATATACCTGTGGAATCGATCAGTAATATATTTTGCAATATGATAAAAATGAATGGTAAATGGCTCCATAATGATTGTGTTTCTTGGATCGAAACTTGTACTATCTGTTTTCTCATTTGGAAACTAAATCGTCTAAATTTTAAAAATTGCATAGATTTTCTCACACTCATCTATGTGAATAAAAGTTAGTGTTCTGCAAACATCCTTCTTTGGGGCCTGTTTTTATTGCTTTGCTAATTGGCTGTATATTCCTATCTGGGCTATATTTCCTTTCCTCCCTGCATCTTTGCGTCTCTACTAATATTTTAGTATATCGCTTGAGCTTTTAAGATGACATCCTCGATTTTTTAAAAAATTTCCATTATTTTCATTTTGCTATTCCTGAAATATCATGTAGTATATTATCTAATTTCCCACTGGTTTACAGATTTATTGTGCAGCAATCGGAATTTCCAAATATAGGGGCTACTGAACTCACGTTATCAAATGGAATAAAGATCTGCTATAAGTGTACTGACTTTCTTGATGATCAGGTAATTGTTTTTTGGTTCCATCTGAAGATGTAAACCATGTTTACTTCATGATTCCATGTATGAGGGCTAAAACCTGCTTCAAAAAAAGTCTTTTGTATGGAAAATGTTGAGAATTGATCTTGATTGAGATTCTTGCAACCTGGAGAATGAAAGGAGACGATCTTCACGAACCTCCTTTTCCAGGAAGATGAATTAGTCACCACTTCTTGGAGCAGAGTTTCCGCAATCCCAAATTCTTACATCAATTATTTTGGTTTCCCGCTTAAGTACAGGCAGATGAGTTAATGGACCAGGCCCATTACATTTGTCTTTAAGTGAATCCATTAACAGTCTAATGGATCCACTTAACATAGGGAATGACAGAGGACGAAAATATAGTGAAAAGAAACAGATAGAAATGAAAAACAATACTAGGGAGTTCAACACCACCTCTCAAGTTGGGTATGGATGTTTTCCATGCCCAACTTGGACACCATCCTTTGAAATACTGGTCTTGTGAGTCCTTTTGTGAATATGTCAACAACCTGTTATGATGTCCCAACATATATCAGATCTACATCTCCTGTTTCTATTTTTTCTTTGATAAAATATGGATTGACCTCAGTATGTTTGATCTTGTCATGTTTTACAGGATTTCGGGCAATAGCTATTGCTGACTTGTTGTCACAAAACAATTTCATATGATTTGACTGGTTGACTCTCAATTCGTCCAGCAGACCTTGAATCCATAAGCCTTCACATATCCCTTTGGCCAATGCCCTGAATTCTTCTTCAGCACTAGATCGTGCAACTACTTCTTGCTTCTTGCTTCTCCAGGTCACAAGATTTCCACAAACAAATGTATAGTTTTGTGCAACAAATGTATAATAACCCGATGTTGATATGCGATCTATAACAGACCCTACATAAGCAGCATTGGTATAGTTTTCAACATATTGATCCCCTCTTTTTTTGAATAGAATGTCCTATCCCGTTGTTGTCTTTAAATATGCCAACATCCAATATGTTGCATGTAGGTGTATCTCCCTTGGATCATTCATATGCTGACTGAGTACATTCACTACAAATGTTATATCCGAATGGGTATGATTTAAATATATCAACCTCCCAATCAACTGTTGTTATGAGCTTCTGTCCACTTGATTAGAGTCTTTACCTTCTCCCAAACTTAGGTTGGGATCAAGTAGATTGTCAGCAGATGTACACTCTAAATTTCCAGTCTCTTGAAGTAAATCAAGAATACACGTGTTGTGAAAGAAATACATTTTCTTTTGAATATGCAACGTCAATTCCCAAGAAATATTTTAATCTTCTTAGGGATTTGATATCAAATTCCCTAGATACATTTTGGCCAAAGCATTTAATCTCCTCAGTATCATCTCATGTTATGATGATATCATCTACATACACCATTAAAGCTGTAACCTTGTTTGGGTCACCATGCTTAATAAAGAGAGTGTGATCCTCATTGCTTTGTATGTACCCAAATCCTTTCATAGCTTGAGTGAATCTCTCAAACCAGGCTCGGGGTGATTGTTTTAAGTCATATAGAGATTTCTTCAACATGCAAATAACATTATTTTGATGAATAAATGTGTAACCTGGAGGTACATTCATATACACTTCTTCCTCTAAATTTCCGTGAATAAATACATTCTTCATATCAAATTGATGTAGTTCCCATCCTAGATTTACTGCCAATGCTATAAGTATCCGGACGGTATTCAGTTTTGCAACATGAGCAAATGTCACAAAATAATCAATTCCATGAGATTGTGAATAGCCTTTGGCCACCAACTTTGTCTTGTATCTTTCCAATGTTCCATCAGCTTTATACTGAGTCTATACCCACTTGCAGCCAACCACCTTTTTCCTGAAGGCAAAAGGACTAAATCTCATGTACAGTTCTTCTCTAGTGCATCAATCTCTTCATCTATGGGATGACTTCATTCTTTGTGTGACAGGGCTTCTTCTACTGTCTTAGGGATAATAATTGTCTTCAGGTTCATAAGAAAAGCCTTGTACAATGGTGTTAACCTATCATACGATAGATAGTTGACCATAGGATAGAGTGGTTTATTTATACAACTTCTCTTTCCTTTGCGTAGAGCAATGGGTCATTCTAGTTGCTCTTCATCAATGGTTTCAGTGAAGTGATTGTCCTCTTCTTGATCGGTACTATCAATTTGAGATGTGTCTCTTGTACTTGGACTAGTTTCTTCTGTTGGTTCTCTCTGCAGTACAGGTAAATCATTCACCTCAGTTGGTATATTTTGTGTCTTCACTCTAGGTCATCTTTTATACACTTGTATTTCTTTGATTCTAAGAATGGGTCTCCTGAATCATGAATTCATTTATGTCCTGTAACTCAGTGGCACCAATCGAGTTCTCTAACTCTTGTGGATTTTTCACCCCATAATATGGTTCTAACTCATTAAAAGTAGGATTATAACATAACCCTTTCACATAGTTGAGTACCCAGTAAATATGTATTTTATAGGTCATGGATTAAGTTTTCTTACTATGCCTTGAGGATGAACATAAACAGTACATCCAAATACCCTTGGACGAAGATGAGTCTTTAGTTTCACATGAGGATATAATTTGGCCAACAGTTCCATAGGACTTTGATATTCTAGTATTTTTGCTGGAATCCTATTAATAAGATGAGTACTAATGAGGACAGCGTCACCCCAATATTGCCTTGGAACTTTTTGTTGAAACAAAAGCGCTCTAGCTGTATCTAATAAGTGTCCAATTTTTCTCTCAACCATCCCATTTTGTTGGGGTGTATTGACACAAGATGACTCATGAATTATCCCTCTCTGATCAAAGTAAGAGGACACAACCGAATTAAACTAGTCTCTAGCATTATATGATCTAAACCTCTTGACAACAGTTCCGCATTGATTATAGATCATTTCACAAAAAGATTTCACCACTTGGGTGGCATCTGATTTGATTTTAGGAGGTAAATCTAAGTAAACCTGGTACAATCATCAATAAACAAGATAAACCACCTGCATCTAGACAAGCTAGTCATAGGAGCTGGCCCTCATAAATCAATATGTATACGATATAAAGGGATTGTACTATGTTCACCCTCATTTTCAAATGAGGAGCATTTGTGTTTGGCCAATTGACAAGCGTCACACTAGAATTTTTACATCACGACCTTCAAACACTGAAGGAAACCATTTTTTTAAGAGATCAAAATAAGGATGTCCAACACGGGAATGTTGTAACAGTATACTACTCTTTTTGTGTTCACTGACTCCACTCCAAGGTGACTGTTGTACAGACATCGTTGCACAATCATCCTCTTCCTAGTAGAGCAAGCCTCCTCCTTCCTTAACATGTTCAATCTTCAACCTTGAGACCTTGTCACAAAATGAACATCTATTGTCCTCAACAATGAAATGACAATTAATATCTTTGACGAGTTCCTGCGGTGAAATCAAATGAGCCTTTAGTTTAGGCACATGTAAAGCATTTCTTAAAGTGCCTAATGATTTATTTTTTAAGTTCCCAATCCCTTCAACTAATAGAATCTCCCCACCAGCACTAATAACTTTTCTCTGCCCATCACATTTCGTATAATCAACAAATTTGCACATATTTGAGATCATATGGTTTGTGGCGCCAAAGTCAAGTATCTAAGACAATTTAGAAAAATTGTTGAATGCATATGATTTTGAGAAAAGTTTATTCTCACTTGACTGACCCAAGGACATATTCTTGAGTTTCTCTACTTCCTCTCTCAGTCTTTTAAATTCATCACCCTTCTGTTGATTACGAGGATTGGAAGGTTCCTTCATCACAGATTGACCTTCTATAGTCTCTGCTGGTTGAGAAGTAGCCACATAAGCCCTCACTTGTTGAGGTGGTCGTTCATATAGCTTCCAGCAGTTTTCTCTTGTATGCCGCTTCTTCTTGCAATATGAACACCAAAGGTTTTCTTTGTTATCTCACTCTTGGTATCTTCCTTGTGATGCAGTGATTATGTTTTGATTTCCCTCCTTTTTCTCTAATTGATTCCCCTGATCTTGCTTGCTGGAGGCAAAGGTTGATGGCTCATTCTTCCCTAGTATTGATTAAACTCAATCTACTCTCCTCTTCCATAACAATCTGGATAGTTTCATCCAGATCAGGTACCTTCTCACGATGTAGAATTTGACCCTTTAGGCTTTTATAATCATAGTTTAGTCCCACTAGAAATGTATACATTGTGTTTTAATGTTTGCATGTGCTCCTTAGAACTAGGATTCTTTACTGGCCAATAATGGTCAATCTCCCTCCATATAGTCTTTAATTCACATAAATATTTTATAATTGATTTACTTCCTTGCACTAAATGTGTTGTCTTAGACACCAGGCTAAATCCTTCAATCGTTGTGTTTCTTTGAACAACTTTTGTGAATTTGATCCCTCAATTTCTTCACCGAGTGTATGAATAAGAAATTCTCATACATCTTTTGTGCCATTGTACTTCAACCATATATGGATAATAACCTCGTCTGATCTCCATCCTCTATAATTTAGATCTGATTTTTTTAATGGTTCTTCTATAAGGTGATCTATTAAGCCTCTTTCAAGAAGTGTCAGATCAACAAATTGCTCCTATTAATGAAGATTTATCTTATTCAATTAAATTTCTCTGGGATATTTGGGAAAGTATGACATAGTCTCTCCCTTTCTTCAGTTGTCGCTAGAGATGATACGAGTTCTATAGATGATGAAGAGCCTTCCCCTGAATGCATTTTGAAAGTCTTTTTCCTTCATACTTTTCAGAATGTCTCAGTTCACTACGTGCAGAGGGTTTCTTTCTTCCTTTGTGTTGCTCCAACACAGAAACAAGAAAAACAAGATTCAAGAAACAAGAGACAAGTATCTGATCTTACCAGAATCAGCACCGCTCTGATACCATGTTGAGAATTGATCTTGATTGAGATTCTTGCAACTTGGAGAATGAAAGGAGTCGATCTTCACGATCTTCCTCTTCCAAGAAGATGAATCAGTCACCACTTCTTGGAGCAGAGTTTCCGTAATCCCAAATTCTTACAACATTATCTTGGTTTCCTGCTTAAGTACAGGTTACATGAGTCAATGGGCCAAGCCCATTACATTTGTCGTTAAGTGGATCCATTAACAGTCTAATGGATCCACTTAACGTAGGGAATGACAGAGAAGGACGAAAATATAGTGAAAAGAAACAGATAGAAATGAAAAACAATCCTAGAGAGTTTAACAGAAAACACTGTTGGTGTTTGGATGTACATGTTAGGACTGATCTCAATTTTCTGCTTTATGAATCTAGTTGGGTATTCTTGGCACCAGGATGCCATTCTCCTGCCGTTGTTCAAAGCTATGCTTTGCTTCTTATTTTTTTGAGCTTTATCAAAGCGTTGAACTGGTTTTATGCCAATTATTTATTGCCTTGACCGGTTAGATTACGATATTCTGTCCTTATCAGAAGTGTCAGTAATACTTGTTCGTTAAACGTCAAAGGACAACGCTCATGTAAGCTTTTATTGAGCTCTTAATATACCCGATATGCAGTTATTTTGTGCTATACCGGGATAGTGAAGGCCAGATTAACTGAAACAACCCTAAATGAAAAGTGAGGTCATTTCTCATTGAATTGAACCCCTCTGAATTACTATCTAAAGTAAAAAAAAATTTATCTCGAAGGCTAAGTAAAAACATAGAAAATTTCTAAAATTTCAAGAACTAGATTCACTGACGGAAATATGCATATGACGAAATGAATCTATAATTCATTTGAATAATTCATAATAACTTTCATTTGAATTTTAACTTTTTTCTGATGATCCCCTGCTTTGTTCCATCATAGACTACCCTGTCAAAACATTTGGGTTATGCTTGTGATGTTTGCCAACTTGAAGTGTATAAGTTGAGATACCACCGATTCAGCCATGCTGCAATGAAATGCATTATTTATTCGTTGATCATCCGTTGCGATCATCATAAGATTCTCACCTGTGTGTGAGTAAAATACCATATAACGAAACTATTGGATCGGCTGGAATATCTGAGTCTTAAATCTCGATGACTGTTCTTTTTCACTGCTTCATTGTTCTAATTTGACTGCTATCCTTTACATTGACTGGCTTGTTTTAACTTAATTCCCTGACATTTCTATGTGAAGTTATTTTTTTTTTGTTCCAAGATAATGAACCCATTTTAGTTTATGGCTGATGTATTTGACAGGTAGTTTTCACTGGTTTTTCCTACGGTGGATTATCAGAACTTTCAGAAAGTGACTATGTTTCGTGTTCAATGGGACCCACTATTGCTGGAGAAATAGGGGTCTTCGGTTACAAGCCTTCTGTGCTTATGGATATGCTTGCTGGTAAGAGAGCTGAAGTTGGTACAAAAGTCGGAGCATACATGAGAACATTTTATGGTGATTGCTCACCATCGGATCTTGAAACTGCGTTACAGGTTTATATGCTCAACTCCGTCTGCTTGATGACTTTACTGTCTCAGATTCTGTCTTCTGAATATTGATCACTTAACTACTTGCTGAACTTGCAGATTGTTTATTTCATCGATCAAATGGACAAATCATGTGTTTTTTTTCATTATGTAAAATTTCCTAGGGATGAGATGAAGATCCGTCTTTGTTCTGTTGAGTTTCTTCATAATTAAACATTCGTATATATTTTGACGTTAAGAAGTGCTGGCCTACTTTGGATCTGGAAGAGACTTCTGTCTTTCTATTCAGTTTTCCCGTTGCATTATCCTGTGTGAATTCAATGTTTTTGCTAACCAGAGGTATCTTTAACACTAACATTTAGCTTATAAACGTGAATTTTGTTTCCTTGTTGTAAGAAATTACCTGCGTATGAGATCGTGCTGTTTGATATTTCTAGAAACAAACCATTGCATTACCTTTCAATTAGATTAACACAATAGTTTACAGGACAAACTTTTGGCCACTTCTTGTGTTTGAGTTAATTGTGTGTGATTCTACCTCTATTCTTCATTTATGGCCTCTTCTAATCCAGTTTATTGTGCAAGCTCTCTGCAGCTGGTCTACCAACTTTTTACTACTAGTGTTAAGCCAGGTAATGAAGAAGTAAAAATTGTAATGCAAATGACAGAAGAGGCAATTCTTGCACAAGAGAGAGATCCATACACAGCCTTTGCCAACCGTGTACGAGAGTTGAACTATGGGAATTCCTATTTCTTCCGGGTATCCCTCTCTTCAGACCTCACATTTTTTTGCATTTTTTTCAACCTCTCAATTTTTTTAATTTATTGGTGACTTATAAATCGGATCGTTATGCAGCCAATCCGAATTTGTGATCTTAAGAAGGTGGACCCTATTAAAGCATGTGAATATTTCAACAATTGTTTCAAGGATCCCTCAAATTTTACTGTGGTCCTTGTGGGGAATATACATACAGAAACAGCTCTTCCTTTAATTTTGCAGTATTTGGTGAGTTCACTTCCATCATGATAAATATAAAACTGAAATGGCCATTTTTTTGTGGAATACTAATATCTTATATTTTCAGGGAGGGATACCCAAACCGTCCAAACCTATTTTGCATTGTAACCGTGATGAATTGAAAGGCCTGCCGTTCACATTCCCAGCTAAAGTAATTCGGCAAGTGCTTCCGTAGACCACTTTTTGTTGATAGAAAACAATTGATATATCGTCTCACTTTCTCTTTTGTATTTATCTCTGCTTGTTTTCCTGTGATAATCAGTCTAGATCACCCTAATAAGTTGAATTTCACGCGTATAGGGAAGTGGTTCGTAGCCCCATGGTGGAAGAACAGTGCTCTGTTCAGCTAGCATTTCCAGTGTTGCTCAACAATTCCTCCATGGTGGGACAGATTCTTGGTTCTTTTTCTTTTGCCTGAAAGACTTCGAGTCTTTACATTTTTCTGATTGATGATCTGAAATTGAGTTCGAGGGAGTATTTCTTTACTCTTTGCCTGATTTTTGCTCTTTCTTCTTTCAAGATGGAGGAAATTCACTTCGTTGGATTCTTGAGCAAGATTCTTGAAACAAAAATTATGCAGGTTCTGAGATTCAAACATGGGCAGGTATTCCGTTACGACATAATAATTTGGTGCATCTGACATAGGTCTAATGTGCTCATCCCGTGCCTTTTCCTTGCAGATTTACTCTGTAGGTGTATCAGTCTTCCTTGGTGGTAATAAACCGTCAAGGACTGGAGATGTACGCGGTGATATAAGTGTGAACTTTTCATGTGATCCGGCTATCTCATGGAAGCTTGTATGTGCTTCATTCTGCAGGAAGACCTATGACAATATTAAAAAAAAGTCTAGAAATGCCATATTGGAAAGTTTACTGTGGTTTCTCCTCTTTAAATCCACTTCTAAGGAAAGAGCCTTCTACAGGTTGATCTCGCTCTGGATGAGATATTACACATTCAAGAGCGTGGCACGTCTGATCAGGATGTCCTGAGCGTTCTTGAAATTGAACAACGTGCTCATGAAAATGGTTTACAGGTTCTGTTGTACATATGTCAAATTGTTAACATTTAGGCTGCTTGAATCCCCCGAGTTTTTTTTTTCAAACTCCGTAAAAGTGCCATTTGATTTCAGGAAAATTATTATTGGATGGACCGCATTCTGCGTAGCTACCAGTCAAGATCATATTTTGGTGATGTTAGTGCATCTTTTCAGGTAGTCCATCTCCTTCTCATTAGTTATTGCTTTTTTCAGCTTTCTTTCTGGGTTGCTACTCATGTCTGCGGCATTCAAAATTGGCTTTTTGCGTTTATAGTTTGTGTCTACCGTTGACTCAAATGGCATTTTGTCACCCTCGCTTATTTAGATTGAATTCTCTATTTTCAAGCACCAGGTCTCGTTGTGAGGCATATATCAGTAGCTTCTGCATCGTATCGTTGCTATTCCATTCCTGGTTGAATCTCTGCGTAATCCACTACCATCTGATTTCTGGGCAAGGCTCAAAGGTTTCTTTAGGGACCCATGAGACTCTTAACACCCTTCCCTCCCTGAAAAAGGTAGCAAAAGAACTTGATCTCGATGGTTACTGTCATACCATCAGGTGTTTGTTGGCACCCAACACGAGCCTGCTGTTTGGCAAGGCCTGCTGTGATCAATGGGAGGCCGGTATGGCGGAGGATCATATGGAGAAAGGTTAAATGACTGCCTTGTGCGGGGAAACACAGTGGACGGAGCATGTTCAGTGGAGGGATAAGATGGTGCCTTCTTTCCAATGTGTCTAGAAAGCCTCTCAGTCGTCATCTGGTGAATTCTTGAGACTTACGGCTGGGTGCTGGTGACGGTTGAGCAGGTTCGTTGAACGACTAGACTGGAGCCGGCATTCTCTCGGAAGGATTCTGGTTATTTAGTTCGAATATCTCCTCTTAATCTGTAAAACGGCTGAGGAACTGGAATTCCTAGACCATGTTAGCAAACGGTGAGAGGAAAGGCCTGCGCTGTTGAACACGATTGTTATTCTGCGACAGAAATGAACCATGAAAGGAGAAAGTAGTGAGGAGATGGCTGGTCTATGCTATTCTCCAGGAGAAAATGAATTCTGGAACTGGTGGAGCCAAGCGATGTCGAGGAGATGATTCTTATTGTTGCAGAATGCAGGAAGGGAATTCGGATGGGAAATTTAGGAGCTGTTCTTGTTGTAAGGATAGTCTTACCCAATTGCCCCGAGAAGCTTAGCCCGATGCTTATCCGGGATGTACTTTGCGGACATCTGGCCTGGCAGCCCTAGAGAAACAATGTACTGAGCCCTTACCCCTCGCGCGAGGGCCGCTGCTCCACCTGGTTGGACCATTTTTTTCCCTCTGTTTGGAGGAAACAGGAAGCCAGAATATGATATATAATGCATCTGCAGATCTGTGGTCCCTTTTATTGCATTATGTGTCGGTAACTCTTAATGGAAAGGGCAACTCTTGTCTCACGTGTCCAGAGTAAAGACGTGGCTTTTCTTCACTTCATTGTGTTCTTGGAAGGGAACTAGCTGTGGCCGAGATTATGCTTCTTTCCATTTCTGCCCCGAGAAATTTCTCCTCCAGCTCTTGCTCCTTCCAAATGCAGGTTCAAGACGAAGGACGCACTAAGGTTAGAGAATCCCTGACACCAGCGACGGCCCAGTCGGCGCTGCGAAGGATTTTGCCTTTCCCGTGCAAGAATCAGTACACTGTCGTGGTCCTCGTGCCTCAGATTTCCTGGTTGAAGGCGTTCAAGTCGCTCTTCCCCTCGAGGTTGAAAGATCTCAGCCGGGATGCCAAGGTGGGATTCAACCTCCATTTTCCCATCTTCAAGCTCTCCGATCGAATCTGCAATGACCAGGGTTTAATTTCAGTTTCCCCTCTACATCCCTCCTAAACAATCATCTGATGGTCCGCAGGTTCTGGCGGGCGCTGCAGGCGCAGCGGTTCTTGCGATCACCCTGTGGAGACACCTCAGGCGGTCCCCAGGCAGGTAGCCCCCAGCAGCCCCTTCCAACTGACCCTCCACAGAACGGGCCAATGCCTAACTCCTCTCCCTCCCCAAGCAACCAGACAACTAGTAACAAGTACACGCCAGATTAACGCCAACATGCCGCAGATTGGCAGCTTCTAGCGATGTCAGACTGATTCATCTTCAATAGCATCCCGCCGCAGCCGCTAGTCCGTACCTCTCTGTGCCGCCGATTCCCGTGACGTGCTGCTCGTGGCTGCATCACTGCGCCGTCGTCTTCTGTCTGGATGGGCCTACCGGTTTCCGTAGCCTCCCGCAGGGGCGCTTTTTCCGACAAGGAGAATTAGAGCTAGGAAAGGCGAGCGGTTGCGGCCGGCCCGTCGGCAGAAGACGCGTCGAGGTCACTGGACGCCAGTACCGTGCCCCCCGCGGTTCCTTCCGTATAAGACGACGCCCTGCCAGATGCCGACGGCGGCTAGAAAGTTGCGTCCTTTTCGGCCGATCTTTGGGTAAATATTTGTGGCAGCGTTATTTTAATCGATGACGAAGCGCCGCCCCTGCGGTGGCGGTATTCAGAATAGTCTATGGATCATATCCAAGATGGGCCCCATAAATGATGAACCCTAGAAATGACGACGCGGAGAGAGGCCCACCTCTGGCCCTTGCCGAAGTGGACGAAGTGGGGCATCAGGCTCGAACACCGATTCTTTCATTAGTTGAAACCCAATGCATAGACTAAGACCCTTGCCGTGTACGCGTTCGGGTCAATAGTCTGCGTGTTTGTACAATACTCTCGGCCGCTTTTTTCTTCGTTGACCGACTGGGCGCGTTTGGAACGCGCCGTCTGCTAGAGGGAAGTGGAGGGTGTGCAAGCGACGGGCCTTCAATCATGATCACGGCCGCTCTGGAGTCCTTCTCTATGAGTTAAGGAAGGAGATTTTCTTTTCCCGGGGAAAAAAACTGTACAGGACGGGAAGAAGAACAGGAGTCGTGTAGAGGAGGATGAGGCAGGGAACTCAGCTCGACGAGGAAGTAGCTCTTCGCTATACACTACGAACAAATGCAACGGAGCAGCGAGGAAGTACGGGCACGGCTGCTACGCTCCCCATCTGCCGTCCGACGACCCCATACTGTAGTCCTGATCCCGATCCTGCAGGAACAGGCAGACGGCGGAGCAGTCGTCTACTCTGGAGGAGGGAAACTTCTGCCTCCAAGCCCGCGCCGCAGCCTCCGCCACCGCTTTGGATGCCTCATCCCTGGTCTTCGCCGACCGCACTATGGCCACTACCTCCTCGTTCGTCAGGACGTCCCACACCTGTCACATCATGGGGGGGTGTGTTAGTGGCTGGAGGCACATTTGGGGCGAGTCACCGCGGTACGAGTTGGTGGGTCTCTCCAGGCACCTACCCCGTCGGTAGCGAGAACGATGAACTGGTCTCGTGCGGTGAGCCGGCGGTAGGAGACCTGCGGGACGGAGATGACCCCGTACTTCTTCAGCTGGAAGTCCCCGAAGGCTCGAGCCATGGCGAGCCCCGGGTAGTCGTCGTCGGGGAGCCACACCCGCGCTATGTCGGGCTCGTCCCTGAGTGCGAAGATCCTGCCGTTGTTCCTCTTGATCCTCTCGGCCTCGTCTGGAACGATTCAGCGACCGTTAGATCCACCGTTCTGCGGATGATTCGATCTCTTAACCGGAGGAGATTTAGAGGGGCTTACGAGGGAGACTGGGCTTCAAATCGGTGGTGAGAGGGACGACCAAGAGGTCACCTTCCTCGGAGAGGGTGCCCAGGACTGCCCTCGAATCCCCGAGATTGGCGATTATCAGGTCCTTGCCCTGTTGAGTTCATAAACCCGGTGTTAATGGAGGAATCGAAGAATTCGGGTCCTGAAGTGGGGTTTAAGAGGAGGAAGAAACCCACTAACTTGCTTGATTATGGTGACGGCGGTAGTGCCGCTGTAACGGCACTCCAGGTCGGCGTCCATGCCGAGCTCCCTGTCCATGGCCTTGAAGGCGCTGATGCAGGCCTCCTTCCACTCGTCGAACATCTCCGGCGACGATATGGAGCTGTCGTCGAAGTCCTCTGAGCTCTCGGCATCGCTGTCGTAGTCCTCGTCGGAGAGGAGGAGGGCATTCCTGTGGTTCAGCAGGAGGGAGGGAAGGCGATCCCGGACCACCTTGCTCACTCGGTGGCCGTTCCTGCCATGGCCGTCGAACACGCCGCAGAACACCCCGTCTTCCAGCCCGTAGCCCTGCAAAAAGGTCCATAGCTCAATCAACGTCGTCCTTGCTTCAACTTTTTTTTTCAAAAACGAATGAGAACTCAAACGGAAGAGACCAGATAGATAGATGCTAGATGCCCACTGAAATGAATGACTGGGAGGAATACGATAGGAAACTTTTTCCGGCTACTGTTAATCCCGGATAAAGGAAGAACACCTAAGAGCCTGCTTCCAGCCAGAACTCTACCCGAGGTCCTCCATTTTCACACGGGAAGTTTCCTCGAGAGAAGCGTGTCAACGGTTAATCTCCCACAGATGATGGCGGGAATCCCTTCTCTCGCATGGAACAGTCAACAGAACCTGATCAGGCTAACGCTCCCCTCTCTAATCTCCCAAGTCCCGTTCGACGTCGGCCATAAATGTTCTGAAATAATCCAGATCGATCGGAGAATTACATCCTTGACTTCCATTTCGCAGAGGACCATCTGCAACCTTCCATGTTCCCTTGTCGACTTCTTCTAAAATTCTTTAATGGCGAACACTACAGGATCTAACCTAGACTTGGATGCGTAGTGGGCTCAGGAATTCCCGCGAGTTTACAGGTCGTCTCCCGATCTTCCTCAGAGCCATCTAATACAAGAATCAGTACGGAGACGAAGAGGATAAACACAGATCCATATGCAGCACAGGCAAATCAAACAAGATTGAGAGGCGACCATTGCTGGATGGGTGAGAACAATCGAGTTCTGGCCGACAGCAAGATTGAAAGATCGATCACGGAAGCAGCAGTCAAAGTTATCCAGAGGTGTTCGCAGGGTAAGGATCCGGTTCCACCGACATGACCTACCTGGCAGAAGATGGCAGAATCCTGGTTCGGACCTTTCTTCCCTCGACGAGAGTACAGAGAGGCCATTCTCCTCACCGCGTTCGGCGACATCCATCCATCCTCGTCTACCACATAGCGTACGTTCTCCTCCCCTTCTCCCTTCCCCAGGGACGCTGAAGAATGGCAAACTCCCATCTCTTCAGCTTCTCTCAGAGAGAGAAAAACCTGGAGAGAGCCAGAGAGCGAGAGATAGACAAATAGAGAGAGAGAGAGAGAGAGAGATAGTCCTGGGACTGGCATTTTGAAGACGAACCTGTAATAAACCACTAGGAATGGCGCACGTTAGCCGGCATACGTCAACGGCTAGAGTACGCTGCTGTGTTCGCTTCCAGTGGGCTCGATTCAGTCTAAACTGCGCTGACCGTCGACTTCTTCGGCTCCGTGGTTGGCGTCTAGTGGCGAAGCAGTCGCTCAGCAGCTGCTGCCGGTTAAACGGAACCTTCTCGATCAGGATAGACGAGCCGCAGCCAGGAGAAGAGGCTCTCTAACGTGCGCCCCCCCCCCCCCCAAACAGCGTTAAATCCCCGTAACGGTGGTGTCGTTGTCAGTCATCACCCGCTTGTCTTAGTAGACCTCCAATTTTGTTGACCCCTTCAATTGTGACCACTCGACAGGAGGGTCGGAGCCACCGTCTCCGCGTTCGAAGAGCGTCTGTCACTCGCGCCGTAAAAATCAGCGTCAACGGGCCCGGGGCCCGAAGCATATGGGCCCGTTTTCCCGAAAAAAGTCGTCCCCACGACCCCCACCGAGATGGAGATAGAGAGCGAGAGAAAGAGAGAGAGGTCTAATCCAGGAGGAACCTATTGAGGCGATGGGGTTTGGGCTTGGTGGCCCATTTACGGTGGTAACAGAGCGTGAGACCAAGTTAACGCCGGCAGACGCACCGAGCAACTGGGACGTTCTTGTCTTCTCCGGTCTGCGCCATTCGTGGGTCAGACAATTCATGGCGCATTAAACGTGGTCTCAAGTCAACGAGCGATCAGTAGCTCCAAGATATCTCCGTCCTTAACCGGTCAAAAGCGAATAAATTCTAGATTAAATGATATATAGATAATATATATATATTTAATGGGAGTCAATAAATTGCCCACACAGGAAGAACACACACCATCATTGGGTCACATTCTTCTTCCAATCTTTGATCAGGCACCATGATTACGAGAGCGAAGCTCCTGAAATTTTCCACCGATCCCGGCCAGAGTCAACAATTTAGAAGATTGCGTCATAACTTCTGATAAGGGCATTTATGAACAATTATTAACATTAAAATAATAACAAGGATTGACCAATCAGGCCAGGAGAGCCCGAGGATTGTGCCGATCACGCCGGCGAGTGAGGGATCGGGCGGGCGGCGGTGGCGTCCTCCGGTGGCGCAGCGTCGGCCGGCGGCGGGGACCTCCTGGCGAGGGATTTGGGAATGTCAAGGTCTTCCTGAGTGCAGCGCTGGTGGGGATGGCAGAGAAGAAGGCAAGTCTGCTTGAAGAGGACGCGGGCCAGCCCTTGGCCACTCTCAAAGATGTATCCTTCTTGCTCGCTGACGTGTTCCAGGGCGTCCACGAGGGCGTCGTACACGCGCTGGGGGCAGTTCTCGGGGCCGGGCTTGTCGTGGAGGTAGATGACGTCCAGAGTGAAGAGCTTCTGGCTCACGGGCCACTGGTGCTGAGGGCGGGTAGAGGACCTGCAGTAGATGAGCACCTGCAGAATATGACATCACAGGTGGGTCAGGAGCTCTTGATCGACATGATGATGAGAACCATTTTCATTGTTGTTCAGATTCCTGCAAAGTTGCTAGTTTTCTTCTCAGAGTAGAAAACCCACAACAAATATAGAACCATTAGTCAGCCTCGCATGAAGCGACTCATCCTTTGCTCTCAGAGTGCTTACTCAACATAATATGAAGCAACTTATTTTTGCTCAATCCTTCCAAAGTTGTTGATTCTCATAGTAAAACGGATCTAAATCTTTTACATCTTAATTGACAAGATCTGAAGCAACTCATTTCTGTTTAGGTTCCTCCAAAGCTGCTAGGATTGTTCAAGTCATTCAAACAGAATCAAGGGAAGAGAATAAATCAACCAAAAAATTTACTATACTTGTTAAGAGAAAAACATTCCAGAGAGATTCAGCGCCAACTGTGAGAATTTCAAATTTTCAAAAAAAATCGCCACCAAAGTTCTCTCCTTTTTCGAGTCCTGAGAAATGATCACAGCCTGGGATGAAAGTTGCAGGCTCAGCAACATGATGCCATGAAGCGGGGAACGAAATCTTGGGGTTGATCCTTGCATCAAGGAAATATCCGACCTCCGATGCTCCCCCACCATGTTTCCCTAATGGTTTTCTTGAGTCTCCACACATACAATTCAGATGGGATTGAACCTATGACTAACAGTAAATGAACCCAAAATGGGGTTGCCATGATGAGAAACACAACCAAAGGCATCTACCCAACTCGTTCAGCGACTCAAATCACAGATAAAGCGTATGTCAATCCACTGATACCGGACTAATGGGAGGCGATCACTTCACAAGTAACATTCCTCTATGGCAGTCTTCTCAAAGAAAGAAATCAATAGGATCCTGCAGTAATAAATCGTAGAAGAGAATTATTTTCCCCATGAGATTGCAACCAATTCAATACCATCATAATCTCCCCTTCTGCCAAAGAAAATCCTGCCAATTTAAGACACTTATTCTTGAAAGAATCTGACAAGAACAGGTGCCGAATCAGAGAACCCTAATTTTCAGAGATATTTTCTTGTTGAATCAGTTATTTTGGGGCTAGCCCCATGAGAGTTGTGGAACTGATATTTCCATTGGATGATAAGCAACAGGGGAAACCACTTCTCCTTTCCTATTCCAGCTTCGTTTCTTTCACTGATGTACAATGCAAGAACAAAAAGTGGTCCGAACACCCCATAAATAGTTTTAAAAATAATCTGGTTGACTGCAATATTTGCAGAATACCGATAATCCGTCCATTTACAGGTAAGGATTTGGAAATATTACCACTCTGAAGAGCCGGCCTTGGCCTATGGATTTCTTGGCTTCATTGTGAGCAACTCGGAAAAGCTGGGTCAGATCAGCAAGGCCAGAAGGTGAATCAGAAGCTCTGAGCTTCTGAACTGCAGCACGCGCAGAATCAACTTCGTTGCTGAACTCTTTCCGGATCTAGAAAAGCGAGGTCATAAATAAGAAACGCTAAGAATTGTACTAATCAACAAACTGCTGGTATTGAATAGTAAGAATTCAGATTGAAGATGAACCCTGAGACACTCCAGAAATATAAAAATTATGGTGAACACGCATTATAAAATGCATTCTGATGACAAACATCTCACGCAAAGCATAAACGAAAATATCACTATGTGTAATCTCTCATGGATCCTTCAAAGTTTCTAAAGGTAATTAAGAAGATTCATCCTCCAAAAAATTAACAGGATTAGTCGGAATGCCACAAGACTTATATTTTCAACCTAACAAATATCAGCTTATAGGACTTGACATGTTACTGTGGAATGATTTATCATAGGAAAGCCTGATTGGAGAAGGATAATTTCAGAACAAAAAAAAGAGCACAGAAAATTTAGAAGAATCAGGAATCCAGTCATTTTTCATAAACCTGGAGAAAAGATAATACAGAAAACCGGCGAGCTGTATTTTTTTTCCAATGGACAGCGTAAAATCCAACATCGGAATAGCATCAAGCAGTCATTAGCAATCGGACGCACGGATCTGATCAGCCAGAGCTCAGTAAATGGATAATGGCCAGGGTAACGTAGCATATAACAATACAACCTTCAGATATTTTCGACCTAAAGACCAAGTAATAAATCCATCGGGTGCTTGATGAAAGGGGTAGCTGATGATCTGCTTATACCCAGTCAAAGGACCGCTCCAGAACAGAGAAGGCAAAACGGTGACCGGGATTGATAGAGAGCTTCGCGCTGACGAAGAGGAGGATGGCCTGCTTGATGGCATCGAGACGATAAATGGGCCTGCCCTTGGGACCTGACGCCTTCATCTCCACCTGAGTTTCCACGTCCACGTCCACGCAAAATAAGACATCTTCGTGGCAGAATCGGCACGGCGGCAGCCTGTACGCCACCGTCGCCTCGGCGTCCCCGGACCTGGCGGGCACCTCCATCTCTCTCTCTCTCTCTTCCCCCCCATCTCGCCTGCGGGCAGCCCCGCCCACCTTCTCCTTGGGAAGCGACTGGGCCGTACTGCAATCGGAGGCCCATAAGCTACTGGGCCGATAACGGTGATGACGTCATATGCGAACACCCAGATCGCCAGATTTGGCGGGAATGAGGGTGACATTTTCCCGCCAAAAAGTAACCACGTCTCCGTCCTACGCTCTCGAAACCCTTGTTCTTCTGCGGCGTTTCGTCCCCTGCTCTCCCTTCCTCCCTCCCTCCCTCCCTCCCTCCCTCCCTCTCTCGCATTCCATGGCGTCAGGTTACTCCTCTCCTGTCAGCAGCAATGGTAACTCCTCGCGGATCTTCTCTCCTCGCTTCTGTTTCTTATTCATCTTTTGTTGATGGTGCCTCTACGCGTCGTGTTTATTTGAATATGTGTACGATCGGTCTTCAGGAGGACCATCGTCCCCCGATGAAACCTCGTTTTCAACCCCACCGATTGCGAACACCAATTCCTCTCCGATCCCGCGATCCAATGGTGGGAGTGTTCGGAGCACCAGTCGGAGGCAGCAGCGCAGCGACTCGTCCACGCCTGGGCGACGCCCGCCTCAGCATACTTCCTCGGATGGAGGATTCTCCACACCATCCAGCGCTCGACGGAACGCGAGGTTCCCGAGGCCGTCCCCGGGGATGTCCACACCGAGGACCACGTCAGCTGCTACTCCTACATCGACTGACGACGTTGCTCCGTCATCGGAGGCTGGGGATGATGAGCCAGAAGATGCCACTCCCGTATTTGTTTGGGGGACTAACATCAGTGTGCAGGACGTGAATGCGGCAATCCTCCGATTCCTGAGGCACTTTAGAGATCAGCACTCCCACATTGACGGGAAGTACATGAGGGCTCTCCACCGTATCCTCGAGCTGGATGGAGGCTCTGGATCTCTGGATGTGGACGCCCAGGACGTGTTCGACTACGACCCTGACCTCTATAATAAGATGGTGAGATATCCACTGGAGGTGCTGGCCATATTTGATATTGTGCTCATGGACATGGTGGCGCGCATCAACCCACTCTTCGAGAAGCACATACAGACTCGCGTCTTCCACCTCAAATCATCCGTCTCCATGAGAAATCTAAATCCTTCTGGTACAATCGATCTCGGTTTTTATTTTCCCCTTTCTACTGTAGTCGGCACGCCGTTGCACGCAATTAGGTTGTTCTGGTTTCTTTTTCAGACATCGAGAAGATGGTGTCAGTGAAAGGGATGATAATTCGCTGCAGCTCTGTCATACCAGACATTAAAGAAGCCGTGTTCCAATGTCTCATATGTGGCCATTTCTCTGATCCAGTCCTCGTTGACAGAGGTACGCGGCATTGAGTCATGAGACTGTTCGAAATTAATTTGTACTCCTAACTAGCTTCCTAACTTGAATTGGGGTAACCAAAGAAACTTCTAAGACGGAAGTTTACGAAAAGGGACCTTAGACCTACCTCAATTCCCGAATACTGCTTATGATGCAATAGTTAGTCAGAACTCACTGACTTAAGCTTATTGTTTTTCAGGCCGCATTAATGAGCCCACAAGATGTTTAAGAGAAGAATGCCTAACATTAAATTCTATGACATTGGTTCACAACAGATGCAGGTACTGATTCATAATTTCGTGGGGGCTGGAGGGGTAGCGTATCGTCAATTGAATTCCCTGACATAACAGCTTGATGTTGTTTGTTGTGACAACCTAGGTTTGCCGATAAGCAGATTGTGAAACTCCAGGAGACACCTGACGAGATCCCAGATGGAGGGACCCCGCACACCGTCAGCATTCTGATGCATGATAAACTCGTGGATATAGGAAAGCCTGGTGATAGAGTTGAGGTTAGTGAGTGCTAATGTGCTTTGTTGTGTTAGATTCTTATCCTACTTTGTCATCTGGTCGCCATTTTCGTCCCTACAAATAACTTAGATGCGGTCTTTATCGTTTTGTGGTCATATTGTCATTGTCTCATTGTGATTCCTTAAGACAGGTGACTGGAGTATACAGAGCTATGAGTGTTAGAGTAGGAGCAACTCAGAGAACTGTAAAATCCCTGTTTAAGGTAGGCTTCACTGCTCATGAACGTTATCTCTGTTTATTTGTTGATTCCAGTGGACACGGTGATCCGTGGCAAACAGAATTCAAACATTTGGTTTCTCCTTGTGATGTCAGACATATATCGATTGCCTTCACCTAAAGAAGACGGGAAAGTCAAGGATGCAAGTTGAGGATCAATTCGAATGTGATAGCTTTTCAGCTGGAATGGCTGAACGCAATGATGGCCCCTCAGACAACAAAGAGAAAGTAATAACATTTTACCATCCTTCACGTTAACGTTTAATGTCATCTTTATCAAGAAAGCTTGCATCATTTAGGTGGAACGATTAAAAGAGCTTGCGAAGCAGCCTGATATATACGACAGATTGACCAAGTCCTTGGCGCCGAACATATGGGAGCTGGACGATGTAAAGAAGGGTCTTCTTTGCCAAGTATGCAGGGAACATTATCTCTTACTTTTCCATGGCTTCACTTGTGATCTGCAGAAGAATAATGCAACAGTTGCATTTTTACTCTTCATCATCCGTTCTGTCTCCGTGATTTGAGTTCGTGTATGAACACTTTCAGATAGTGTAATATTTGCGTCTATGCCGTAATTCTTATATTTTTTACACGCTTGTTTTAGCTTTTTGGTGGGAATGCTCTGAAGTTGGCTTCTGGGGCTGCATTTCGTGGTGACATAAATATCCTTCTCGTTGGAGATCCGGGTACGAGCAAGTCTCAACTTCTTCAGTATATGCACAAGCTGTCACCTCGAGGCATTTACACCAGCGGTAGAGGGAGTTCTGCTGTGGGACTGACTGCTTATGTTACAAAGGATCCAGAGACTGGCGAGACTGTAAGATAATAACTGACTAACGATTTTTTCCAATTGACCTTCAATGCTCGATTTTGCATTTAAACCTCTTTAACAATATCATTTCGCTAAAAAAAATTTCAGGTTCTAGAAAGTGGGGCGTTGGTCTTGAGTGATAGAGGTATTTGTTGCATAGATGAGTTTGACAAGATGTCTGACAATGCACGCAGCATGCTACATGAGGTCTTCTCTTTCTGAGTACATTTACATAGAAATATGTAGCTGCATAGATCTTTCCAGATAGTTCGAGAAATCCAGTCATTTTATGGAATCCTCAGATCTTCCCAGAAAATCACTTATTCAAATTTGTTTCGGTATGTAGGTGATGGAACAACAAACAGTTTCCATTGCAAAGGCTGGAATTATTGCTTCATTAAATGCTAGGACGTCAGTCTTGGCCTGTGCAAATCCCAGTGGATCACGATACAACCCTCGTCTCTCTGTGATTGACAACATCCACCTTCCTCCGACCTTGCTTTCCAGGTTTAATTTTTGCAAAGAAGAAAGGACCCCATCTGTAACCCATCTTTGTCTCACCTCACAATCATCTCCTTTATGTTCAGGTTTGATCTCATTTACTTGATTCTGGATAAGGCTGATGAGCAGACCGACAGGCGGCTCGCCAAGCATATTGTGGCCTTACATTTCGAAAACCCAGAGGTCAGAAGCTTTCACCGACTTTGCTTTTATCTAGTTAACAAGCCTTCCTAGTCACCCCGTGTACTGGCGATTCAACGGAAGACCACACGGCGTACTTATAAAGCTAGCCATTTTTCTGTGTTTGAAAAGAGAAAAGTAACGATTATCTTCGAAGGTTATGGGCACAAATTAATGATATCACATTCCGAATGCGTAAACTTTACAATCCGATGTTTAATCTGATCTAATTCTACTGAATTTCACCCCGTGCAGACTACAGTGCAAGATGTTCTGGACGTTCCTACTTTAACAGCATACATCAGCTATGCTCAGAAGCACATTCATCCTCAGCTGACCGACGAGGCTGCCGAATTATTGACGCGCGGCTATGTTGAAATGAGGAGAAAGGGAAATTTTGCAGGAAGCAGTAAGAAGGTAGTGGGATTAAAAGCACAACCCTGAAGATCCACGTCCTTCGTCTGCGAAAATGGAAAATGCCCTTATAATAAATAATACGAGCATTTCTGTTTTAATTCTCACAGGTGATAACAGCGACCCCAAGACAGATTGAAAGCGTGATACGCCTCAGCGAAGCCTTGGCTCGGATTCGGTTCTCAGAACGGGTAAAAAAATTCATTATTTTTTCCAAAAATTATATATATATATATTATATTAATTTGATTTTTTATTTTGCAGGTGGAAGAACAGGATGTGGTGGAGGCATTCAGATTGCTGGAAGTAGCCATGCAACAGTCGGCCACCGACCACGCCACAGGTTCAGTCGACAACACTCGGTTGCACCGTGCTCTTCGTCTCTCGGCCTTGGGAGGCTAATGTCTGTTGCAACAGGGACCATCGACATGGATCTGATCACCACGGGGGTCTCCGCAAGTGAGAGAATCAGACGGGAGAACATACTGACGGCGGTGAGGAACCACGTGCTGGAGAAGATGCAAATCGGAGGGCCCTCCGCTCACCTAATGGAAGTAAGTCCCGACTCCCATCTCGATCTTCCCCTTAACAGCCTCCCCTTGGAACGTTTAGATCAAACGACTCAGCACCGCGCTATTGACGCAGTTGCTCGAAGAGCTGAAGAAACAAGCTTCTTTGGAGGTCCACCTCAACGATGTAAGGATCTCCGTTCTAACTGGGCTTTATTTATTTATTTATTTATTTACTTAATCTGGGGGTCTGCCAGCTGCGCCACGCCATTGCGACGCTGATGAGCGAGGGGCTTGTTCTTCTTCACGGCGACAAGGTGAAGAGGGTGTGATGAATGGAAGAGCCCGCCGCTTCCCATTTCCTGCACAACGTTCGGTGGGGGTGACCCGAACGAATCCCTCGCAGAGGTGTGAAATACATACAACTTGACGATGAGCGCTTCGAGAAGAATGTTCTTGGAACGATGTGATCCTCGATATTATAATGTTATCATGCGGCTGTGCTGTGCCTGCCTCTCGTTCTCACACACGTTGACTGGAACCGCGCTGATAGGGGAACTCAGGCGTTGACCTCTCTTCACAAGTAGTAGATTTGGCGGGTTGGGGCATCCATCTCAGCAAGGATCATACTCAGGACCTCAAGAGTCTGCCGCACCATCAGATGAGGAGCGTTTCAAGTGGCCCGCTAGAACCCAGAGTTCCATGAGGATTATCACCATAAATGATGTAGCACATTTCTTCAAAAATTAACAAATGTGACCAAAAAAAAATATTCAGGTGGCCTAAACAGGTAAAAGAGCGTGGACCACAAACGAGATTAAAGTCTCAAAGCGAGGTTAAGCTCAAATAAACGTGCGAATAACACGTTAGTTTTAATTGTAATACTTTTTATTATATTGTTTTAATTTTTTAAAAAAACTGATTTTGTGCTTATTTAAAAGTTGTAACTTTATGTACACGAATAATATGATTTTTTTTGTTACACTTGAGATATTTATATTTTGCTTGTAGATTCAAACAACTCCTGTGGATCCAAAGATCACCCCAAAAATTAGATTGAAACCAATCTTTTTGGATTGAGAAAATTCATGCCTTGTGAATTCGACACTTATTTTTATTATTATTCCACTCCATTTTGGTTACTTGTGGATTCAAGATTCTATATTCGATTTCCCACAACCTGCATTGGGTCAAGTGGTATCAAAACAACAAAGGGACAACTCCTTGTGGATTCAAAGATCATCCAAGTGAGTCTTCGTGGATTCAAGGATTGAGTAAATTTGCGCCTCGTGCATTCAGAGCCTGGTTTTTCGTCGTGTCATGAAAAGTCAACGATTTGGATTTTCTTGCTCCAAATATAGAAAAGAAGCCTTTCTATGGCCACAATAGTTCCGGGTTAACGAAAGTGGATTGTGTCGATGAGGAGTTCTGGGTTAGCAGCTCACATCTCAGCATGGGCAGAGAGAGACCCTTCTTCCACAATGAACGAACACAAATGTCGGCATAGGAAGGGATGATCATCACCAGCACGCTCAACAGCTGAAAGCTGCACGGCCCCACGTCCAGGAGGAAGAACGGTTCCTGGAGAAGAGACAGACGTCCAGGGTACGCCGCAGTGCCCTCCCTTTGACTTTCTGTGGCCAATCCGGGTGGGTCAAAACAAGATGCCTTTCACGTGACTTTTCTTCTTTCCTGAAAATGGAAAAGGAATGACGGTCGCCTGTGCATTGTACGCAACCATCCTAAGAGCCCGGAGAGGAAAATGGTGAGGGATTGGGAGACTGTTGCGTGTTGAAGTCCGGATGTAGCTCATCTGCGAACCTCCAGGCTCATCCCTGATTTCGCTGGGCGAGGATCTCCGCAATGAGCTGACGTTGACCAAAGAGATGCGAGTTCTTCAGGAGCAAGTCTCTCGATGAGGAGTTCAAGGTGTAGCCTTGTCCTGGCATCCATTTCAGCAAGTGCAAAAGGAGCTCCTCCTTCTCGGGCCTCGCGATATAGCGCGATATAGCTATGTGAAGCACTTCCTGGGATATCACCCACCAAAACCAGTCAGCTTTCCTTCCAAAGACTGAGACGTAAATGCGTTTCACATGATTTTTGAATGGAGGGATGGAAGATGGGGACGAAGATGTCCTGATATCCATAAACGAGTTTCAATTTGGTGTGGCACAGGCAAGGAAAAAAATACAAAAAATAAAATAAAATTGCATGCATGAGTAATTTCATATTGAATATGCGGTGTGAATATGACGATGCTTCAGACACGTGTCATCTGACTCCGAGCCACAAATCGTGGGAAAGTATTTGACTTTCTTATCTGGAAATACTGGTCTGTCTGCTGGCCGTACAAGGTTGACTTAATAGAGGATGAACGAGGGTTCTGACCATTTGCATCCAGAAAATGAAGAAAAAATTCTCATCTTCAACTCAACCCAAGTCAATTCAACTACTACAAGTGATACGAATGTAGCCACGATTGAGATGGTAAAGTCGGGAACAGCCCGGTTGAACAGTAATAAGAAAACAAGAAAATAAGAAAATCTCCGGTACTATTGTTCTTCCAACTGCCTAGAGGAACAGTTGAACAGTAAATCATCAATATTATGAACGATGAGATTTAATTCGCCAGTCTGTTCTGCGTTTGATCTGCTGAACTCAGAGTGATTAGTGAAGTGGGCCACAGTACATCAGGCAGCGCATTGGCCCTTCTTTTAATTAGCTGATATATGATACATATTAAAATAATATGAGTTATTGGTCATTTGGAAAACATTGATAAAGGTAACATGGTAGGCTTGGCGTCTCGAAGACATTGAGAGAAGTGGTGGATACAGTGAGAAAAGCCTCTGGAGAGAAAAAAATATAAGGTCGAAAAGCAAACCTCGTCAATTTTGCGCCCACAACGGTGGAGTGCTTTCACAACATCATTTATCATGTTTATGTTGCCTGCTTGCATGAATGAAAACGCGAATTTGTCCAAGGAGGGAGCCGAGATGTCTTCAGCATTATCCTATAGCATAGATGATTTTGATAATACGCTTCACAGAGGAAGAACATGTAAAGAAATGAAATGCTATGTTAAACTAATTCCATGCGACCAGGCCATACCTTCATCACTACGTAGGCATTCTTGAAAAGCTTCGCTCCGATCAAGATGTTCAGCATCTTCTCGTGAATGGATTTGCGTGGCGTTGTCTTGCTGTATCTCAACATATTGTAAACTGAAAATGCTTCAGATGGGGCACCAGATTTTCCCAGTTCTAAGATCAAAGAAGAACAAAGTTCCTGAAAAATAAGGAGAAAAGGATTTTGTAAGTTTGATCAAAAGAAACGACAGGTTCAGATGAAAAGAGAAGACAGTGAAGTTTGTGCCCGAGCAGCAAATATCGACTATGATGTTGATGCATAAACTAAAAATATGAGAATAAAGAGGAACGCATACATGGACAACATTGATGCAAAAGTAGAAACTAACGCAGAGCAGCCAAATGAAATATGAAAAATAAACACAAGAAACAGATCCCAAATCTCACGTAGTACCTCACCCACTTGGTGCCCTTTACTGTGCATGTCCTCTACCGTCTGGTATGCAAGATGATAAAGTTTTTCTTTGAGGAAATACTTGACCAGAATCTGAAATGTATTCCAATCTGGAGAAATTTTTAATGCATCCATCTTTCTTAGCATTTGCATCACATTTTCCATTTCACCAGCATTGCAGTATGCCCTCAGCAATGTGTTGAGCATTACTAAGTCATACTTGTCATAGATAGTCTCGTATTCCCTTGCCAGTTCTTTTGCTTCCTTCAACTGCCCATTTCGACAGAATGCAGATATCATGATACTATAGGAATAACCATCTGCAGCCACATGCAGACAAAGGTTCAAACAAATCTGATACGCTGCTTAAAACTCTAAGCTAAAGCAAGAACCTAATGAAACCGAAGTTTCACCATTTCGTCTTCAAACACCACCCAAGGATGCCAACATCAACAAATTTACAAAGAATTATAATGAGGCAGATAAATATCATCCATGAGCAACGAAGGTCTTGAAGAGCATCAGATGATTTTCATGATGAGAAAAAGCGCACTTCCAATTAAAATTTCATTAACCTGGGAAATTCTTCGTAATTTCATCAAACAACGTACAAAAAGGGTGCAGCTAATGCACCTGTCAAACAAAGGCACCGAAAAAAAAACTCGTTTAGCAAGTGACTTCCAAAGGTACACTTCAAAATGAACCAATGGATATGCGTAAATCACTAGCAGCGTACAATAAAGAGGGAATCGGAGAAAAACCATAAAAACACACATGATCCAGGCACCACTTCCAAACTATACCAGTTGATGCAATAAAATGCATAACAAAGAAGAAACTGCTCCAACCTATTTTTTGCAGAAATCAAAATAAAATCCAAAGAAACAAGAAGAAACATAAATATTGGGTATAGGATGAATGAAAGGTATGAGCTAAGCCGATTTTCCAGAGAATAAATTTATAAAATTGTTACTGATGCATAAAGGAGGTTCCAAATTTTAGAAAAAGTTATTGAAGAACGGTGATATGAATGTAAGCTTTATTACTCCTGGAAATATCAGAACTGGACTTATTTTGTCTTTCATAAACCAACCGAAGTTATCTTGCAGAATTATAGAAGTTGCAGTAATTTACGGCCTGATTCACCAAAAGAGAAATAAACTGACAATCTTCCACTCGCAAAATAAAAACGAATGTATGTTAATCAAATTAATAACATAGAAAAATTCAAATCACTTTCACCTGATTTTATTTTTTTTTCCTTCATTTTATCAAAGATTGCCTTGGCTTCACGCACGTCTCCTTTCTTTGCAAGGTTGTCCATCACTAAACAAAAGGGTATCTAAGCAAAAAGGAAATAAGTAAGCCTAGAAAAAAAGTAAAAAAATACTAAAGATTCCAGAGGTCATTGGAAAGGAAGAAATCTAAATCAATAGTGACTAAAAGAAGTACAATCAACGACCCTAGACTATTTCCATGGACTCCTCTGCATCTGTAGAAGTAATTATATCATTCCTGATTGAACGTGAATATTATTTTGTGATTTTTATGCATCACTCAAAAACAGGATCGCACATTTTAGACAAGCATTACTTTTAATATCCATGATTGCAGATTAACAGTTAATGATTGGTAAGTTGGTAAGATCTCATTCGAATGTATGAAATGGCCAGGAGGCTAGCTCTTTTCAACCCTGCAGAACTCGCGCATCTTAGATGCACACTCATTATGATGAACTTTGAATCGCAAAGGTCACTAAGTGAAATTATCTACTGTGTCGCCATTGAACTGGCAAAAGAATAGAACTCCTCGGTTTTTAGCGGCATGTACATACAGTACAATAGTCTGCTACTTTCAAACAAGTAATAAACGGATAACCATCTCTCATGTTTTCTATACTTCTCTATTCAGCGTATTCACTTGCGTTTTGCAGTAGTCTTCATATATGGAAACGGCATGCTTACTCTCTCGTAAAAACTAGACCTGGTGAGTTCCAAAACCTTCGACAAGAGCAAATTCAATTTATCTTGAAACACGTAAATTCATCTTTGGTGTTATCTTTTTACTTGTAAATCGTCATTGGGTGGACACCAGCACGTAGTTGCCCCCAATAAGTTCTATTAGATAAACTTATTGATAAAACAAGTTATCTAATGTTCATTTTCAAGTCAAGGGAGAGCAAGCTCTATCTTTTCGCCTATCCGGCGGTTCCATAAAAGCTGGCCCATTTTGATTTGATAAAAACACAGTTTTTTTTTCCTCAATTATTTATTTCATGATGAGACCAGCGGTAGCTTTCTGTTAACTAGCTATTAGGAGTTAACAGCCGTCATCAATTTCTGCTTGTGAGTTGTTATTTCGGTTTACAGTTTTTCCCAAATTTGAGGCTACAATGAGTTCTGCTGGCATGTCAGGTTGTAGGCCACTGGAGTTCTCTACCATTCACAAATGTTAAGTTTAAGACCACCAGGGGACTTTTAACAGTGGGCTTTTTTTATTTGTTTACCAATATTCGGCACAGAAATCTTTGAATCAGTTGATGTCACACAAAACTTCTTCTACAAGTAGTAGATTGAAATGATGTTGACACTAGGCGAGAGGCGAATGACCAGTATGAGAAGATAAAGTTTTGTACACTACATAACATAGCCTGTGATATTTCTTTCCAAGTCACTTTCCTTTTTTGTAGACAACAGAAAAGCTTCCCTTCAGTTTTCTTTCTTCAACACTCCTCCAAGACTTCTCCAGGCACCTTTTGAATAGGCTTTGTTGAGAAATGTTGGAAAGTCATTATTGCTTCTTTTCTATTTTTTGTTGATAGGGTCAGTTTCGTTATTGCTTCTTTTTTTGTTTTGCCTGTTAGATATGACACACTTAGGCAGACTTTGGCCCCAATTAAATCATTTATAGTGTTATATGTGGGGACGCCAACGGTGTGAGAAAGTAACCCTCTCCACTGCGCTTAAAATTCCTGGATGCTACTCCATCTACTATATCCTGTTTCTTGGAACCCAGGATTTTCTAGATGTTGCTCCATTCTCACTCGAATCTCAGTTTATCTACACGCTTTGGATTATTATATGCCAGATTCACAGGAGTTCTTTCATGTCTCTGATCACATATTTCGTACAGATTGCCCCACCCATTAGACAGGCTCAATAGCAATAATGCCTATCAAACTTATGAAGGCTACTTTTGGTATCACCTAATAAAAACACAAAGGCCAAACAAATCTCAAATCAAAGACAGATTAGTACTTACGCTTTTTCACGGTGAACAAAGATATCTTTATAAGAAACTAGCCCATTATAAAGTAAGAACTAAATGCTAAAATTGATTGGAAATTTTTTATATATTGTTGTTTTCTTTCGCTAACAGTGGTTATTACTTTCCACGGTAAAGAAAAGTCTGTGGCATTTATTTACCTCGTCCTCAGCATATCCCAGATTCTCCAAGTCAATTAACAATTCTCTCGATCTCTCAAGCAGGCCACCTCGAACGTACACCTTCAATAATGTAGTCAAGATCACCTGAAGAACGATAAGATTTTTGGGAAATTCAAAGGTTGACCTTTAATCTCAAGATAAGAGTATAGATGCCCAAACAAAGGAAAGAGAGAAGGAATGCATGAAGGAAATCAGCCAACAATTAATGATCAATATCTTTTTTCAATTTACTAGTCCTTACTGCCATTCCACCAAACTTCATTGCATAATGATATAACCATTTCTGTCAAGTACTGGTACCAGGACAATTTTTCATTAAACCTCTCTTGGATGCAACGAACAACCTGCTCACCACAAAAATGTCCTATTTGGCTTTCTCATCCGTTTTGACACTCAAACATTCAATTGCATCAGCAGTGTGCTGAAATCTGGAGGCAGTAATATTTCTGTTTCCTTGTAGTAGTCCTTCAGTTTGCTCATTATTCTCAACAAGGAAAATTCCTTTGTGTTGATACCATTCATTATAAGTCTTTCACTCTGGAAATATTTTTTAGTATGAGCTCCTTATCCTCTTTGACTTATTTTCCCACAAAATAATGCTCACAGAAAAAAAAACTAATCTGACTTGCTTTTGGGGATTCTGGTAAATATACACCGTAAAAAGAAAGGAAAATTAATTATCGTGCAACGAAGACCACCTAATGAAAACACAGCCTGCAAAACAAATTTTGGAAGGAAATTCACAAAAAAATGTGAAAAGAGCTATATACAGAAGATGAATGATAAGCTAACCTTATTGGGGACCAATCCAGCAGATTTCATACTTTTTACAATTTCATCAGCCTTCTTGTGGTCTCCATCAACTGAGTATGCATTTAGCAAGGAGCTGTAATGGAATAAATTTGGGGAAAGCCCTTCAGCATTCATTTGCTGAAAAAACCGTTCTGCTTCTTCACATAAATTATGCGAAGCGCAAATAGCCAAGAGAGTTCCATAGATTACATTGTCCATGTGTAATCCTCTGCTTTCAAGTTCCTCTACTAATTCAAGTGCCTGGGAATAGCCATGCTCAACTTTAGCGCAGCCAGCCAGAAGCTAGAAAATTACAATGATAATATCATGAGAAGTGTAGTTTTAAAAAGCATTTTATCAAAGATCAAAGAACCGAAGTACAAAAAATAAAACTAAAGTCAACAGAAATCATTAAAATTAAAACCATATAGAGATAAAGAGAGTTACTATACTGTAAGTGAACAAATCTGGCACCAGGCCATTTTCCTTCATCTGATTAAACATTTTGATGCAGCTTTCAAACTTCCTGTCCTTCAGCATACAACCCAGCAGAGAATTACATATGGAAACGTTATTTCTTGTAGATTCATCCTCAATACTACTGTAGACATGTAAGGCTCTAATAAGATTGCGACTTTCTCCCATGTATTTCATAAAGCTGCTGTATGAGGCAATATTGGTCATCTCGCGCTCCTGCATCCAATTAAAAAGCTGAAAAACAGCAAACAGATAATTAAGTATTACAACTTAATAATATCCCTCCATACACATGGATAAGATCTATTTAAGAAAAGTGACATAATTGCAAAGTAAGCGTATCTGGAAAACAGAACTATTAGAACATTGTGCAAGAAATATTGGAATTCAGAAGAGCTTCCTTCTGTGTGGATTACTAAGTGGGTACTCAGTATTCATTGCCAATTCACCAAAATCCTCATGCCTCAGACCTTCTGTTCATGTCCCATTCTCTTACTTCCCAGCCATCTTTCTACGTACATTTGATTTTTTAGCATGACATAAACAATTTCTCTGAGGGTAGTTACTAACTTATTGTCATGTGTCAGAGGCATGACAGAGGGGGTCAATGCATTGGAAAACACTGCAATAACGATCTAATCATAAAGGAAAACAAATTATACACGTATCCGTCTCTATAAATCGGAATATTTATTGGAGAGAGTTCAAGGCAAAATTTACATAAATTTCTCCAAAAAGTATCCTGGTCCACAGAAAAAAAAGAAGGGAATGAGAATCCCGTCCATAAATTTAGGAGAGGGAGACGGTTCAAAGGATGTTTAATAAAAGTGCAGAAAAAAACTTGTCCACATCCCTAACCTGAGAAACATCCTGCCACCTTTTTGACTTCCCAAAAAAACGCAAAATAATGTTCAAATCCTGCACTTGCAACTTTGTCTCCAACCTGGAGCACTGGAAAAGATCAATAATCTTCTCGCTGAGAGGTTTTTCAATAAATCCAGGAGGAAAGAGCAATAAGAATGACACAGTATAAGACGAATGAAGCAGCCAGCTGGTTCTAATTTTTTGTTGCAAAGAGGGTGACCAGCACTTAGATCCTCCAACCAATGCCGCTATTCTCTTTACAGCGGTTTAAAACTTTATGCAAGGGTGACAGAGTGTGCGAGAATGATTTGTGATTAGGACGAGGGGGTTTCCACCATTATAGGAATATTAGGTTCATAAATTATTGACGTCATCTTATTGCAGACTTGCTCTTGTGAGCAATGTTTCTTGAGATCTTTTACATGCACACATCATTTTACTTATTTTAATACCAAAAGAATATCCAGAATCCATTGAACAAGCACATTCCATTTCCTTTCCCTCTCCAGTTATTATAAATTTTCCAATAAATACTACCGTTAAACACCCTACTTGCTATCGAATTTATTTTCCCAGTGTTCACTAGTTTCTACGATTGGAGCATCTAAAAGAATGACGGATTTAAGACAGTTTTGAGACGCCCGATAAAAAATAGTAAGACTTTAATGCATTATAGAGATAAGAAAAATATAGTGCCAAGTAAGAACTCCGTGCTATAGAAAATTTTAAAAACACCAAAATATTTTTTTAAAAGAAAATTCTTTGGACACCAAAAGAAAGGAATCACAGCGTTAAAATTATTTCGTGGTGAGAGTCCTGTCTAAAAGAAACCTCCAGATGATCCACTTCAATCTATCAAAGGTTACATCCATATGGAACAGAGATACCGTTCCCGATTCCAAGTTCTAGGGAGGTCAGTCAATATAAGATTCAGGCGTGCGTCCTATATACATTCACACAACCGCATATATATATATATATATATATAGATATAGATATATATATGTGGGTGGGTGTGTGGGTGTGTGTCTGACCAGAGAGAAATAGGATAGAGTTTTAGCCAGTGCAAAATCTTTAGACCGCTTATATGACAGAAGACTGTCTGACTGTTAAGACCACCTGACAATCCATTTGAGGCAGCCATCCATAAGCACATCAGGTGGATTAGTCATTCCACGTTGGTCATTAGTTCCTAACATAGAAACATTCGAAAAACTTGACCTCATTGCAACGTTTAAACGGTAACAAATTTTCCGTATCTCTATCTTCACTTGTTCTTAATTCCAATATCTAGCCTGAGCCTAAGAAAGCATAAGTCTCATCATTTTCTTCTGATTTCATTTAATCCACTATCTTCGCCGATTGCGGAGATGTCTCTATCTCCACCGGTATCAGCAGTGTCGAGGCAACTTCCCAACACAAGTCTTCGAGCATTGAGAAAAAAAGTCGACCGCGCCTTGATACCCAAAATTTAGATAGAAATAGAAATAACTGTTTCGATCATTTACGACTGACGTCGAGACTGTAAATAAATAACTGGGGTGATGCGTGAGGGAAGAGAGTGAAGGACCTGCTGAGCGCGGACACCCAATCAGGCGACTGAATTACTTCTGCAACAGCATCCTGTCTGGAGGAATTAACCGGAGTGGCAGGATTCCTCTTCCCGTCGGTTTTGGTAACATCAAGAGACGAAGATTGGGAAGAACGAGATGCACCCGAACCAGAAATATGATACCTGTCGGTCCCGGACGATGCAGGGACACGGATAACCCTCTGGTTCTTCCTGGCCCCCGCAGGAAGGGAAGTAGTGGCAGCGACCGAGAGAGAGGAATGGCGTGACGGGAAGACGGGGACCGGCGGCGACAAGGCGAAGACCTCCATCGCTCGGCTCTCTCCTCGCTGCACAGCAAGTCGGTAAGGTTCAGGAAGTATAGGACAGTGGGAAGCCCCCAGTCGAGTAAGTTACCGTATTCCCCTGAGAGCCTTAACGTGGCCACTCTTCGCACTGCCGAGCCGAGCTTCCCGAGCGGGATAAACGATCTGGGACAAACGAAGAGAGGGACAGGTAACCGACGCGCGTACAACATACCGCCCTTGGGATGACGTATGTTTCACATTTATGATGTCATAATTAATAATATTGCATTTTCCGTATGATAAAAGTCTCCTGTAAACAACAACAAAAATGTCTGGTTTAGACCTCTGGATGGCTATTGGCCAATTTGACCCAAATCACAGCCGGCCCAGTTCGAAGATCACTGGGCTTTATCATTCGGCCCGATTCTCTCTCTCCTTTGTCCCTCCTCTCTCTCTCTCTCTCTCTCTCTCTCTCTCTCTCTCTCTCTCTCTCTCTCTCTCTCTCTCTCTCTCTCGCCCTCTCTCGCTGTCTTTCTCTCTCGCTCCCCCTCTCTGTCTTCTTTTATCTCTCGCCCTCTCTCTCTCTCTCTTTCTCTCTCGCTCGCGCGCCCCGTCTCTGTCTTTCTCTCTCGCTAGCTCCCCCTCCCCCCCGTCTTCTCTCTCACGTTCGTCAAGGTCGTGAGAGTAGAGTACACAACTCCCCTTCTCCTTCATCACGACTCTCGACTGCGACGCTGTGGAGATCCAGAAGCCAGCACCCGAATCCCCTGGAAGTCAAGAATGTAGACGTCATCGCACATCTATTCTGACGTATGTGATCGGAAACCGGGCCAGGTACATAACCATACGTCCCCCTCCCCGCGCCGCCGGGAGGGGATGTGGCCTCCCAGCCGCAGCGGCGGAGGCCCTGTTGAGAAAGATTCCGTGAATCTATTGGTGAGTCGCGTCGCAAACGGTGGTCCCATTGGAGTCCTCAGCATTCACGTCAGACACATAGAAAAGTTCAAAATTATAAATTAACACATGATATGTAAATAATTATATGGCCATTGGAGACAACGTTGGGGCATCTGACTCTTCCATGAACTGACGATATGGTTTTATTTTATTCTCCTTTAAAAGAGGGGCTATTTATTTTTTACTCCTCGTAAAATACCACACTCACAACTGAATACCTCCTATTTTCAAGGAGGCCCGTCACAGCTAGACAGGCTTTGACATCTGGGTTCGCATAACTACAAGTATCAATTTAATAATGGAATATCTTATATTCGCTTGGGCTGAAATACAATATCACCCTGCTCGTTGGTAAAAACATTCGAATGGGACTTGACTTAAAAGCACAAGAGAAAGAGAGAGAGAGAGTGGGAGAGGGAGAGGGAGGCATATTAAAATATTCGCATGGTTTTATAGGGCGGTAACAACAGCTTACAGCCTAGAAAAAAAATACTGGAAATTATTATATTAATAAAATAATAAAATTAAATGGAGGGATAAATTCCTACGGCACGCTTTCTTGTAGTAGTCTCATCGTCATTGTTCCTAGCTGCAACTTGGTGAAAAAAATATCGTCTTATAAGGCCCGAGGGAAAAACCGTCTCTTTGAGCAGCCATCGATGGCCGTCGATTTTGCTGATCTCCGGTCATCGGGCGGTTTTTTAACGGCCGCTCTCCGAGCTCGTTCCCGTTGGATAATAACGTCGGTATCTCTTCCCCCCAGGATCAACGTCACACGTCAGATTAATGGGCCTCCACCGGCCAACCGGTCTCAACCGCCGGTAGTGGAGCGGCCATTCTCCTCTGGTGGGCCCAAGATCGGCCAATGAAAGCGTGACATCAGCGAGCCTTAGCGCTACGCCTGCTGCGAAGCAGTACGTACCAGTGAGGCATGCTTCGCGTCGGAAATAATGTCCACGTAAGCATACCTAGAAGGCACGGCAGCGTCAGGTAGGGGTCAATATCGTCGTGGACTTTTTGACTTTATTCTATGTACCCATTGCTTCTTGCTCCCCCCTTCTTCTTCTATCTCTCTATAAGTCCGGCCAGTCTCCGGCGAGTCTCACCGGCGACTGCATATCGGGAAATCTGCCTTGCGACTGCCGACGTCGCTCCATTGGCAGAAGACTGCCGCTGAAGATGTATCGTCTCTCCGCTGCCCTCGCCGTCCTCGTTTTGTTCCTCTCTCTTCTGGCTGCGGTGGACTCTCGATGGGATTCCTCGCTCAGACTGTGGTCCGAGAGGGAGGAGACGGCCCCCAGCGAGGAGTCCGTGGGGACGCGATGGGCCATCCTTATCGCTGGTTCTTCAGGCTTTTGGAACTACAGGCACCAGGTCGATGCTTCACCTATTTCTCGCTTCCTCGATAACTTACTGTTAACTTGGAGCGGGGGTTCGTACCCCTGGGGGGTTTATCGGTCTCTCGTCATATTCTGTGTTTCTCGGCGTGTTTTTATATGAAAATGGGCGTTAATGTGTTTACCCTTGCGGGGCTGTCTGTTTGATCTTTTGATCTGAGCAGAAATTAGTTTGATTTGTTCGCATAGTCGGTGGTTCGAACGTTTTTGCCGGGTAAACTGTTCTCCGCCGTTGATGGCTCGTTTGTAAGACATTTGTCATCACTCGTGTGACTTCCAGGGCTCCTTGCGTGAGAAACACGAGGTCATTCGGCGTCATCTTATTTTGGATTTTATTCTGGAAGTCGTGGGTTCTCGTGCTGACTCATAATTTCACCTATTGATGTCCATGGGCCAAATAGAGGTTCGATCTCCGAAATCCACCAGCAAGAAGTGGTGTTTCTATCCATACGTGGTTAGGTGTTTACGGAAGGTGGTACTTATGACGGTAAATTAATGGACGTTTGCGAGAGAGGATCAATAAGTTTGACGAGTTTATAAAATATGAGATATACCTCTATTTTTATTCATAAAGTGGAAAAGTGTAAGAACAAAGGGATTTGCCTCCTGGAACGTTCGTGGTGGCGTTAGAGCTGCTACGAACTGGTATTTGCAATTTCTGTGGGATAATTTCTTTGCTATGCAGATAATATATATCCAATCAATTTCTCAGAGATTTATCGATAGATTCTAAAAATAAAATTCAAGATTCATTTTCTGGAAATATTTCACAGGAAATATGTCGTACAGTGGTCGTGTAGTTGTCCCAGGTACAAATCTTATATTCTGTGTTTGGATGTTATACGAAATTTCAGATTCTAAAAACTACTTTGAGTGGTTCCACCCGTACGATCAGGTTAATTCTTTTCGTGGTTGTTTTCACATAGGACTTTACTTTCCATGATTCGACTGGGATTTTTACCAAAAATTATTTGCCAGGCTTCTCGTCCTTCAAAATTTCCAAGGCTCATTTGCGCGCTGGATTCATCTACTTCGTGAGATTACAATACTTTGAGCGTCTGCTCTGGAGATGGCCAGATCTTTGTTTCTTGGAGAGATAGCCACTCTGAGAGAGAGTTTCTTAATACGGCTCTTCGTTTTCCCCTTCTTTTTTTTTTTTTTCTTTTAACTTTTTATATTCTGGAGGAACAGTTTCAGGTAGTTCTTGGGATAGCTCCGTTTGAATTCATATATCTGTGGTTTCATGTGTTCCTTGGCGTAATATTTTTGAATGCATATATAGCTGTTTGATAGGTTGTCATATATGCCAAGTTTGATGCTCTCCATTTCTTCGTTGTGGGAAATAAAAAATTAGGGGATATCAGACTGGGCACCACTAAAAGATGCTTGGCCTGGTTGATTACTGAATTGTGCACACCAATGGCTAGAACATCAAACAGGATCTGGTTTTAACACTTTTTTGAGAAGCTGTGATATCGTCAGAATCCCCCTTTGGGAGACTCCAGTAAGGAAGGCATACTAATAAAGCATATTCCTTGCATTGGTGGGGGGAAATGATTCTAACATGCATATGTTTTCTATCCCTTCAATTCCAGCGTCTGGTTTTCACCTAACGATGCCCACCCAATCTTGAACCCTCTAAGTGAATTCTGTCTCATCGGTATTGAGGACCTGAAGTGCATTTTTTCTGTTGAAAATTCGTTTAGGCGGACATCTGCCACGCATATCAGATAATGAAGGAGGGTGGGCTGAAGGATGAGAATATTATCGTCTTCATGTATGACGATATAGCCTACAACGAGGACAACCCCAGACCGGGAGTCATCATCAATCGTCCAGATGGTGGAGACGTTTATGCTGGAGTCCCCAAGGTTGCATGCTTCACCCATAACATTGGGGTTATTTTTCTACTTTATTTGCTTTTTCTTATAAAAATATTTTGCGCAGGATTACACCGGTGACGACATTACAGTGAACAACTTTTTCTCCGTTCTGCTCGGAAACAAAAACGCTCTGACTGGTGGTAGTGGGAAGGTTGTTGACAGTGGCCCTGATGACCACATCTTCATATTCTACGCTGATCACGGCGGTCCAGGGGTACTAGGTTAGTTGTTGTCTCGCCATCTTTTTGTCCTTTCAACTGCATCTTATTTCTAGTTCTCCTAGAAATAATTCACAAATCCTGGAGTGGGCCAACCGAAGTCCCATAATAATTCACAAAATGGCAGCAGATGATCGATCGTCTCATATGCTGATGAAACCAGATGAAACCATCCAGGGCATCTTGATAGTTATTACATTGGTTTTGTCAGTACATTTGTTTTTTCAGCCTGATTTCTCGTCAGAGGTCATCACTGAGAGGCCTGTTCTTCAACTCCTTTTATGTTTCCAGGGATGCCAACTTATCCCTACCTCTATGCGGACGACTTGGTAGATACCTTGAAGAAGAAGCACGCTTCAGGAACCTATAAAAGCCTGGTCAGATGATTTCTATCATATTCTTGTATAGCTGTAGATTCTCGGGGCCCGTAGGAAGATATATGTACTCTCATGGAACTGATGCATGTACATATATTCTTGATGGAGACAGGTGTTCTATCTTGAAGCTTGTGAATCTGGTAGCATATTCGAGGGTCTCCTTCCAGAGGGCTTAAACATATATGTCACCACTGCCTCAAACGCTGAGGAGAGTAGTTGGGGAACCTACTGTCCAGGAGATGTTGTCGGCCCTCCTCCCGAGTACTACACTTGTCTGGGAGACCTGTACAGTGTTTCCTGGATGGAAGACAGGTGCGTATGCCGGCTTCTCTTGTTCCATATCACTAATCCCTGCTTGGATTGTCTATAGAAGGTTTCTATATGGGCATCAAGGAAACATGTGATCGTAGGGTCAGACAGATGGACTGTGACTTGTCCTCTCTCCTGCTGATAGTTGCTCATTCATATCTCCCTGTTGTGCGATTGAATCACGCGCCTTCTTTTGTTAACATCGTGTTGGACCTTGAGCACATTATGGTGGAGGAAAGAAGAAGAAACTGTCAATCAATCACTCAGCGTAGCTTTAGCTTCTCCCCTTCTTGATCTGAGGGCTAATGCCTCCCTTTCTGTTGCAGCGATATACAGAATTTGCACGTTGAAACCCTGAAGCAGCAGTATCATCTGGTAAGTGGGCCCCCTTCGTTTCGCCTTTCGCTGATGCCAATTCTGTTTTCGTTGACTTTTAACATCCAGACGAACTCTTCTGTTTCCAGGTCAAAGACAGGACCTCGGTCCACAACACGTACACATACGGCTCGCATGTGATGCAGTACGGAGATATGGCGATCAATGCCGAAAATCTCTTCTCGTACATTGGCTCAAATCCTGCCAATGACAACCTCACTTACGTTGTGAGCAACTCCTTGCCCTCATCATCAAAGATGGTCAACCAGAGGGACGCTGACCTTCTGTTCTTCTGGAACAAGGTATGCCTTCACGCAACAGATCTCTCTCACTTCTATGATGGCCTCTGAAACCATTCTCTGAGTCCCTTCTTTGCCAGTTCCGGAACTCTGAGGAAAATTCTCCGCACAAATTCACTGCGCAAGAGAGGTTGGTGGACATGATGTCCCATCGGATGCATGTGGACAGAAGCATGGAGCTCGTTGGAAGGTATCTCTTTGGGCCTACCGATGGTGCGGAAGCTCTGAAGGCTGTTCGTCCAGCTGGGCAGTCTGTGGTCGACGACTGGGGCTGCCTCAAGACCATGGTAGGTGTAAAATTGCCCGATCTGCTTCGTGTTCTGTTTACGTTTCTATTGTTTTTGCATCCACATGCAGGCATAAAGATAACGAAAATTTCGGATTTTTTTTCCTTTTCTCCTAAGATTATGCAGCCTTTTTTCTTTGATCCTTGTTTGGTAACATTTCTCTCTCTCTCTCTCTCTCTCTCTCTCTCTACATAGTATTCCTCTCCCACCCAAACTCCCATAATCTCTTAGTGGGGAATGGATTGGTCTGAATTTTGAGCAACCAGTAGAATCAGAACTCTGGGTTTCTCTTGAGGAGGTGAGGGCCTTGGAGAAGTACTGTTGTTCTCTCTCATCTCCCCTTGCATCTCCGCTGAGTGGGGAACGGGTCGGTCTGGACTTTCGATTAACCTGCAGAATCTGAGCTCTGGATTTCGTTCGAGCAGGTGAGGACCTTTGAGAAGCACTGCGGTTCCCTCTCCCAGTACGGGATGAAGCACATGCGCGCCATCGCCAACATCTGCAACGCCGGCGTCGGGGAGGAGGCGATGGCCGAGGCCTCCGCCCACGCCTGCGGCAGCCCGCCCTCCAACCCCTGGAGCTCCCTCCACCGCGGTTTCAGCGCCTGATAGCCCCTTACCCGGCGCGCCCTACCTACCCCTGTACAGACATTTATGCATATAAATCCCCTTCCTTCTTGTACAGAGAATGCCTGTTCTAGGAGAACGGCTCTATCCTCCCCTTCCTCGCCCAAATCTGTATCAGCATCGGCCAATGTAGCCATCCCTGGGGAACTATCTGCTTCAAGCAGCCCAGTTGCTACTAATGTGCATATTATTATTATTATTATTATTATGCCCAGTTCGATGTTCTTTCTCCCATCGACGACAGCTTGGAGGAGAATAATAACCGAGATCAGGGCTCGACTGAGTAGATTCCGCATCCCCAAAAGCAGGTGCAAATGAGATGTCTATAAGTGTCCTGTGGCTGCCGCGTGGTTCCGCCGCGATGACACGATGGCGGCGGCTGACGGCCTCGCTGACACTGGGGAGCTAGCTAAGCTTGGCTGGCTTTTGGTTCAGTTGGAGCGGAGTGAGGGGTAGGAGGAGAGACGGAACCGCGTGCGATGGTCACTCTGCTCGACCCTTTTTATTCGTACCCAGCTCCTCATTTGCAGCCGCGAAGCACTCCAGCTCTCCCTCTCTCTCTCTCTCTCTCTCTCTCTCTGCAGGCCAGGCGAGGAGGAGACATGGCTGCAGGTCGCAGCACCAGGGCGGCGCTCGCGCTGTCCCAGATGATGATGGTCGTCCTTTTCGTGGTGCTCTCACTGGCCAGGGGGGCACTGGGGGCTGACGCCCCTGCCCCGGGCCCCGGCCCCATCGCCGGCATGGCGTGCCTCCGCCAGCCGCCCGCCGCCGCCTTCCTTGCCCCCGCGGTGCTGCTGCTCGGGTATCTCCGCCATTGATCGGTCCCCGCTAGTCGTTCCCGGTGACCCACCCGCGCCGGCAGGTGGGTGGCCTCTGTGGTTCCCTGTTGTCGGGTCTCCGCGAGAGGGTCGGAGCCGAGCTTTGATGAATAAAAAGGGGAGGAATGCGTAGGCAGCGGCATTCCTCCGATTTGTTGCTGTCTGACTTATCATTCTCCTCCCCCACCGCGGTTGCGCCGCCGGCATTCCGTCCTCTTCGCAGCCAGCAACCCTGGCAGCAGTCTCTGTGCTGTCGCCGGCGGCAGCGCCAACTCTCTGGCGCCCCGCTCCCCTTCTCCCTGAAGGCCGCGATCTTTCCCCTGCCCCTTCTGGGCGTGTGGACTATTGACTCCTCACGGTGCTGGCCGGGGGCCCAGCTCCTCTCGGTGGAGTCTCTCGTGCGCCGGCAGAACAGAAAGGAATATATGTTGTTCCAAGTCTGTCGCCGACCCGGCTTTCCGAACGATCACGCCTGGAAAGCGAATTCAACAGACGACAGAGAGAGAGAGAGAGAGAGAGAGAGAGGGCAGTTCTTGATAGTAAAAAGCTTGGGTAGTGCTCTGTTCCAGCTGATTGAATATAGTGTTACAGCGACAACGGGGCGGCAATCTCAGATATTTCCGTGATGCATGCTCCAGTAGATGACCGAAAAAAGTCCCAAATTCTCCGTGATCCTGCTGCCGATGACTTCACCCCCGCTGGAGATCGATCCGTCAAGAGCTTCTTCACTCCGACGCCCCGGCAGCAGCCGCCTGCGATCCCTCTCGGCGGCGGCGGGCCACGAGAGCCTCTGCTTCCCTCCCTCCATTCGAGGAAAATTCCTCCTCCGCGGAGAAGAGGACACCCCAATACCCTTGCCGGTGACCCCTCGGCGGCGGCGGCGGCGGCGGGTGCTCGCCCTCCTCCTTCGAGGAGCTCCTACTCCGACTCGCTCTGGACGCTCTCCATCGCCTTCAAACCCCTCGGCTTCTGCACCTGAGCACATCAGAAAGACAGGAGAGAGAGATTCATCAGCCAACCCCACACCACCACACGGCCACAGCGGAATTGCCATTGCCGGAGATCACCCACCGCCTTCTTGGAGGTCTTCTTCTCCCGGACCTCGTAGCGCTCCAGCGACACGTCGCCCAGCCACGTCCCCGGACTCACCTGCTGGGAAACACGGCGCCAACGTAAGCATCATCCAAAATATACGAAGGGCCCATTAAAGCCCACAACCGGTCACTATTGGACCGTCCTTCTTCAGTCGACCTTCTCCGGGCTTATGGACCCACACTGGGAAGAAGATGCTAGGAAGCTGATTCCACTGACCCAATTTGGGACAAGCCAACGTCATGGCCCACTAAAGCACGGCGGGAAAATGCAAATTTTAATATTTATTTATTTATCATGCGTATTTTATTTCGATTTTAGTTATTCAGAAAAATCTAGAGAGAGAGAGAGAAAGAGAGAGCGAGGCTTACGTTGAGGATCCGCTGGAGGCACTTGGGCCGCTTCTTGGGCCTCTGCGGCAGCTTAGCCCCTTTGAAGGTCAGGAAATCCTCTTCCTTCTCCCGCGTCGTTAGGGCGATGACGAAACTGGGCCACGCCGCCGCGTCGCCGCCGGAGGACGACGAGCCCCCCTCGCCGTTGCCCGCCTTCTCGCCGGCGGCCCTCCGGCTCCCCCGCGCCGCCTCGGGGCCGTTCGTCTGCTGCTGCAGCTGCTGGGCCGCCGAAGCTTCCGAGTGCCTGAGGAATTTTGACAAGGACAACTGAGGAATTAAAGCATCCATCCGCCTCTAGTGGAGCTGGGAGACCCCGCCCCGGTCAGCGCCACCGGCAGCCCCAGGGACCCACCGTGCGAAGAATCCAGCGATCTTATCGAAGATGGAGATGGAGAGGGAGAGGGATCGTACCGAGTGTTGTAGCCGGCGGGTCGATGAGCGGGAGAGGCCCGCCGGAGAGGAGGAGGAGCCTTCTTGTTGGTGGCGATGGCGGTGCTCTCCTTGCGGGGTTGTTCTTCGTGGGACTGGGCCTTGACGCACCTGAGCCGCTTCCGGTTGCCCCACCGAAGGAGGAAGTCCGTCGTCTTCCCCCCACCGGATCTGCTACAGAGCACCGCTGCTGCTCCCGCGGCGGCGGCGGCCCGCTTGGCCGTCGTCGTCCTCCCTGTCGTCTCCATCTACTGCCGCCTTTATTTTGAGCCTGATAACCGACACGTGCCGAAAAGAGAGTCGCTTCGACACGACCCGGTTAACCAGAACCGCAGACGAGGCCCCCGGACCGGATCAGAGGGGAGAAGAAAAGGAGGAAGAAGAAGAAGAAGAGGTCGAAGACGATGACGACGACGACGATGAAGAAGAAGAAGAAGAAGAAGATGAGAGTGAATGGGTGCTCCGAATGCTGTGCAGGCCAAGAAACCGTGGAAAATGTGATGCAGTTCAAGAAGGCTGGATCGTCCGTGGATCGAGATAAACAATACACCCCTCTGGAATTAATTAACCAAGGGGAGTGGGGATTGAACGGAGGAGGATCCCTGCAACAAGAAGCGGAAGAAGGAATCAGAGCAGGAGTTTCACGAGAATCGGATTTCCCTCGAGCAGGAGCAGAGGAATTTGTGAGAAAGATTGGGGGACCTTGCGGGTGTATGTCACATAATCGCTACCATTAGGCGTGGAAGAGATTTGTAAGCTGTAATTTCAGACTCCTGCTGCCGATGAATTCGAATCTTCGCGACCTGGAATGAACCAGGAAGGAATCATGATTGAGAAATGAGAGCAGAAGCGATCTCGGCCGGGGAACAAAAGCATCGCACAGACCCGACGGAGGCAATGCATATTTCTCTTTCAGAAGTGGATTCGGGGAAAGTCGTCGAGGGGATCGAGATCATAACAACCAAGAACAAAAGTTCAACCGATTTCGCGACGGGAAGGCAGAAAGCATCACGATGTTAAAGGAATCCTGATACGGTTGCGGGAAGAGTAAGATCTGCAAGTTCCACGGGGGCAAACCCTCCCTCTCCACTCCAGCAATGTGATAATCCTCGGCTGCGAAACTTGCGAGAAGGGAAGAATCAAACCTTGGTTAATCAATAGGAGGAATAGGAAATCCTCCGAGAAATCTCGAATTCCCCAGGAATATATCTGCGCCACGAAAACAGCGAACCGGTATCGGAGTCAGGATTATCCTCTCACGGAGTATAATTGCAGAGTACAAAACCTTGGAGCTCCGGCACCTACATGGTAATCGAGGGGGGAAGAACCTTACAGAATCAGAACCTGTTCACAGTCTGCAAGAAAGATGAAAAGTCCCCGAAGATACGCAATCCGAAGCCTCTGATCTTCTCAACACCTCCATCAGGAACAGCCGGGCATTCCCATCTCGAATCCGGCTTCGCTGACTCCGCGGTTTCCTGGGCTTCTTCTCCGAAAATAGACCAATCGACTGCGAATGACCGCAGAGAAGAAGAAATGGCAGAAACGGAGACCGCGAGCTTCCTCTCTCCTGAGCTAACCTCAGAAGGCCATTGTTTTATACTCCCCCTCTCTCCAGTCTCCGTTCCGTTCCGTTCGTTACTCGACCAGCGCCGTCTCCGTTTCCTCCGGTCCTCGTGCCACTGCTGTCCGCTGATTGGCAGATCGAGGGACAAGGAGCCTTCCTCGGATGCCCGTAACGGTAGTCTACTTTTTCGATGGTCATCCTCTAGCACTTATATTTGTTATTGTGTCCCTCTCTGCATCAAATTTACTATCCGTTCCGTTTCAGGCTACATATCTGGTATTGATCAATACGATGAAAGTACTAAGTTACCCTCTGGTTCTCTCTCTCTCTCTCTAACATCCATACTCTAGAGATATTGCTCACATGCATAAAATATTCGGTTTCTCTGTTTTACTTTACCAGCGTTGTCAACGAGCCGCCTAGGCTGACCCTTGATGGAATAGGGAGCGTTTGCAAAAGAGAGAGAGAGAGAGAGAGAGAGAGAGAGAGAGAGAGAGAGAGAGAGAAGGGGGGGAGGAGCATAGTGATAGGCTTCCACTGATTGTATGACGTGGACGGGGAAGACGGGGTACCACCATGATCATAGACAAGTGAATACATCTACTACTGACAATGCAAATGGGAATTGAACATGGGAAATCTAAGATTATAAGAAGTCAAACGGTAGCATGGTCATTCACAAGACTGAAGCCCACGTTGTGAAGTCCACTTAAACTCACAATGAGACAGGAAAAAGGGCACCAGAGAACACCAATCAATCACACGTTGGACTCAAGTTCTTCGTTGATGATAATGGTTGACCTTCCAAGGATATACCAGACAGGATACATTAGAGTGATCAATATGGGATGCGAGAAGGTTGACTTCATTAAGAGAGTGATTTGAAGCCCAGAATGCTCAAGAGAATGTTCAACAGAAGATTAACATGGCCTCTGATGGAGCAGTTAATTTCTATTACTGAGCATCGAAAAGCTGAATTCCTCTCTCAAGAAAAATGGCAGTTGGGCAGCATCAGAGCTCAATAAATGAGGGAGATGAAGAAGGAAAACGAACACAACAAGACCATGTGCTTGGGAAGAATGGGGTTCTTGATGGTTACTAATAGATCGATTCGGTAGGCAGAATTGACTGAGTTCTTGCCGACTATAATCATTATTTAAATAAATGCGAATGTTCCCAACATCCTCTACTCGTAACATATTAAAAAAAAAAAGCCAAGGTTCATCAATTATCTTCACTACTATAAGTCATCTGACCAACATCAGACAGTAAAAGAATCGATGAACCCATATTAACATTTTGGAAGCCAGAAAAATACGATCTGGATGGTCGTCGAATGAATCAGATACTCATACTTTATCACTGCAGACTGCATAATTTTCTGCTGAAACGGCTGATTTCTTCTCAACTAAAAGCAATGGGTGTCGGGAGGATACTCATTGTATCCAGTTAGAATTATCAGATCTCAGATAGCAAAGAACAGGATTCGATCAGAAAGAGAATCCAATACATTCTCCATTGAAAAAGCTCATCAAATTGGAAGCTAATGAGTAGATAATGTAGTTACTGCGCAAGGCGCAGCAGAGCTCCGTCTTGTCATACACGTTAACTGAACCATAATTCGCTAGAGGAACAAAATAGGGAGAAAAGCCATCATCAACATGAGCAGGCGACCAAAATGACAGGCATTCTCATTTACTTCTCTGACGAGTTAGGCCCCCTCTTCTTGCCGAATCCAACAACTGAAAGGAAAAAAATCCCGAAGTGTGTATCAGATGATTGATAACTGTTCGCGTGAAAATAAACATGCACAATATTTTGTGAACACACAACTTCTCATAACTAGTTGAAATATTCCTGGACAATCTTTCAGAGATATTGCAAGAGGGATGTGAAATCGAAACCAACCGGTAACTCATTTGAATTGTTCTATTTGTTAGTGAGATCGATTCATTGACGCTAGACATTGCCAGAGATGTTTCAAAAGATTGAAAACGGGCGAGGAGAAGGAATCAATACCTGCAGTGACGAACCGGCGGTTGTACTGCATGCGCTTGTGAGCCCTACCCCTGGGCTTCTTCTTCTTGTCCTGCTTCGCCACTTTTGGCGTCTGCCCTCTCACCTTCCCCGCACGCGCCAGAGATCCGTGAACCTTCCCTGTTCAGAATCGGTTTGGGGGGGGGAGCATGAGATTGAGAGAAAGGCGGAGCAGAGAATCCATATCTCGAGTCCGAAAACCCAACACAGGAGGGAAAGATTAGGGGAACTCACCCATGGCAGACCTTCGACTAGGGCTTCTCAGGGGGGAGGCCTACTCGCAGGAACTTCTGTAAGCTTCGGTCGACGGCTGGACGTGAGGACGGGAATAGTCGGATTTTGGAGCAGTATTTATATAGCGCCACGGAAGAAGCCCTAGATATCTCCGTAGATCACGTGGAAGGCACGTGCAGAAGTAAGGCAATAATATATTAACATAAATACTTTTAATTTAGAGAGATAATGATGATTGCCCCCCTTAAACCCACAGCTGAAACCTCTCCTCTCCTCCGTCCGATTAGGATTTATTATCAAACTGTTGGATGGCTGGGATTAAGTGGCCGTTGCCTGCACCCTCCCCTATCTCTCTCTCGTAACCGCTACGCGGGGGCGAGTGAGCTCGAGGTGCTCGACGAAATGAGAGCGGCCATGGCAACTGCAGGGGCCTCCCCCCGTTCCGGTGGTCTCCGCCAGTTCCACAGCCCTCGCGCGTGGTTTCTCAAAGCCAGGTGCTCGGGTTCCTTTCCATCCCCTTCTTCTGCTCTTAGGTCTCCTGGTGCGGTTGCGGCTGTCGAAGGGGAAGTTTCCGATTCCCGCGCCGCCCCCAGGAGGAGAGCTGATGAAGATGCCATGGCATTGGGCGACTCTCCGCCCACTGCCGCTATTCCCAGTCCATCCTTCTTTCCTAAGAAGGGGCAGACTTTGGAGCTGGTCTGCGAGAGCCTTGCCTTCAAAGGTAAGGGTGTCTGTAAGGTGGCCGACACTGGGTTCGTCCTCATGTGCGACCATGCTCTCCCTGGCGAACGCTTCATCGGCCGTATTTCACGCAAGAAGGGAAACTATGCCGAGGTCTGTCTCTGTGTGTGTGGACACCAACATATAAGGCATCCGTTATTAATCTGGCATATTGTCTGCCTATTTGAATCTGCGCATTTAATTCTGTGGGAGTGAGCGGAAATTTATTTGGTTCTGACTTCTTGGAGAATCTTTAAGTCATTTTACTTTCCTTTTTTTTGTCTTTGAATAAAACGCTGTATATTTTTTGTTTTCATATGTTTCGATTACTTAATTATGTATAGGTACAAAAGTTGGAGACACTTTCGCCTCATTGGGAAAACGTGGAAGCTCCATGCAAATATTCCTCGGATTGCGGAGGTTGTAAAACACAAAACTTGTTGTACGAGGCTCAGATTAGAGCAAAAGAGCAGCAAGTTCATGAATTAATCACTCATGTTGGGAGGTTCTCTGAAAGTGATTCAGAATTTGCCACTCTTTTTAGGCCCATAGTTCCTTGCAATCTACATTACCATTACCGAAATAAGGTTGGTTCCAATCTGAAGTGCTTGTTTCTTACTTTCAATCGATGCAGGATCTTGTTATCTATTGACCAAAGGCTATCTATTTTCGTAAAAAAATATGGTTTTTCCAATAATCTATTCACATTGTAAACCAATCATGTTTTCTTTTCTTTTTTCTTACATTGATCTTGCCGCATGTATATGAACCCATCCAGGAACAATAATTCGGATTTACCAAAAAATATAGTGAGTTCAGATAAAAAAACCTTGGGCAAAAACACTTTATATGATAAATATGAGAACATCAAGTGGCTTGAACATCATTTAGCTTACTTGCTGTATAGTAATTAGCCCGCAAGTGGATAGTACCACCTTGAGCATGTGTCCTGTGCTGTTGAAATAGATTAGTTCGCCTTCCCAATTCTTCTTGTAAATACGATCTATAGGAAGGCATAACTAACTTGTCACTTCAGGGAATGTCTTTTGTTGTTTTCCAACATTTTTCTTTCTCCTAGTTTTGACATTTCATTTCTTCTTAAAAATAATTCGTCATTATTGTGGGATATCATCTTCTTCATATATGGCAACTTTTTCCTAATGGCTGCTTTTCCATGATTTTATTTTTTTTCTTTACATTCATGGTTACATATGATTTTGGTATTATATTCTCATACATACAATTTTAAGAAAATGTGAGCAAACAGTGATCCCAGGTTAGGAAAGCGGAAAAACGTCTTATGACATATTATAGTATAATAAGAAGTCTGGAAGGCCTTGTTTCCTCATCGGTCTTTGGGCTAGTAAATTTCTTACTAAATATTCTGGTAGTTTAGTGTTTTAAATCATGAAAGTTGTTGTGCTTAGTGATCCATATTATTTTTAATTTTTTAAACTGGAAAATCTATGAAAGGAAAAATGATGAAATTATGTGAAAATTGTATTTTCAGAACTGAGATTTAAACCTTGGTGCAACTATATATAGCAGTAAGTGCTCATTCGCCGTATGCTCTGTCCTTTATCCTTTAGTCTCTGAAATCGAACGCAATTTGCATATTTGCAGATGGAGTTTTCTTTTGGTAGCCAGAAATGGCTACCTAGAGACCAGTTGTCCAGCAGAAGTAATCCGGATGTTGATGAATATGCATTGGGATTGCATGCTCCTGGTCATTTTGATAAAGTGCTTCATGTTGAGAAATGCTTATTGCAAAGTGAAGCGGCTAACATGGTACATGAACAATGATTTCTTTTGTGTTTCTCAAGTAATTTATGTTTTTCTGAGCAGATATTAGCCTCAAGAGAATGTGCGGACCTTAATTGTTGCCTCTGTTTTGATGTGCCTTTATTCCACTCCATTAGAGGCATATGATTCTATGTCTCGGCGTCAAAGTACCCACAGTTTCTCAACCAACTGACTTTCAAGAACTTATGCTTTGATAATCTCCAATTACTTCCTGAAATGGAAGTGGGAAATAGAATTCTTGTGCTTTCTGTTTTGATGCCCAGACATAATGCTGTCCTTCAACTCTCGTATCCTTATTAGTTCTTTACAATTCACCCCAAATTACTAGGCAAGGGTTTGTGGTTATATGTTGTTATTTTTTGTTTTTCTGTTTTTAGAAGCAGATTGGGACATGGATATGCATAAGTAATCTTCTCCAGAGAATGCTCATCCTGGGACTAGTTTAAAATAATTTGTCTTTCCTTGAGCATTTAAATTGTTCAACTGCTCGCAGATCTACTTTACTACAAGCAAGGAATGACTTGATGTTATTTTGATTATTCTGCTAATTGATAGGTTCTTGCAGTTATTCAAGACAGTTGGATTGATCCAGCGTTAGGTCTTTCTCCATACAACGTTCACAAGCATACTGGATTTCTTAAGCATCTCATGCTGAGGACTGGCAGGTGCTTCTTCATTCAGGCTTCAGTTGCCAATCTCTGAACTTATGTGTATAAAAATCATTAATGGCGTTTGTACTAAAGTATTTTGTTGAACATCTGTGTATTCTTTCCGTGAACTCTCTAAAAGCCTCTGTATATCCGCTCATTGGATGAAGATGTCCCGGGATATACTACTTGCTGAAAATTACACATTCATGTCTGCACCCTCTAATTGACGACTCTGCTACCTCATGTAGTTAACTGAAATGGATCTCCTTCCAGATTCTTTTCTTGTTGTCAAAGGTTCAGATGTAGTAGTGGTCAGCGATTACTATGTATTGAAATTTGGTAGATATTTCCTGTTACATTGGTTGAAATTCTTCTATACCTAGCTACCCATGCAAGCAACAACATCCAGGCAGGTGTAAAATGTTTCCCGATTACAGTCAATGGTATACGTCATACAGCTCCCTTTACACATATTGTGACTGATCTTGTAATGAGATTTCGACACGTCAGAAATAAAAATTAACCTAACTTATCGTAATGCCTCTTATAATTTTCATTGACTGTATTTTTTATTATCTCTTGTGTTGCTTCTAGTAATTTAGTCTTGAATATCCTTATGGTGTCTTCTTTATGTTTCAAGCATGATTAGATCACTTATTTCGGAAGAAGACCGTTGACAAAGACCTATGCTCATTTGTGGTATGGGACAATGTAACCACTCTTGTAACCCTATTTGCTTCGCTGTTGGAAGATATTGACATGAGGTCGCAATATTTATACTTGTGAAAACGTCGATTAACAGTTGTGGGCTGGATGTTCAACAATCAAATAACAGAAAAAAGGAATTGTGTCTTTCTTCTATATGCCCTCAGGTGTTTAGTTTAGTTTTTACATTTGGCTCATTGTTTTATTATCTCCCTGCCTTTACTTTACGTATTTAGTCTTCAGACTAAGATTCTTGGATGAAGTTACAGTATTGTAACATTGGATTAACGAATCTTATTTTTTTTGTTCTTTTAGAGATTGTGTGACAGGCCTTCCTCAACTGATGGTTAATTTTGTGACTTCATCCCACAATCCTGGTCTATTGGCACCTTTGGTCGACAAGATTTTGGATATTCCGGAAGTGGTCTGTGATCAGCCTTTACCTTTACACTTCAAAGTTGCTGCTTTAATTGATGGGTTAAATTTCGTTGGGTGCTATACATTAGTGTTGGAACCTTCCCCTCTCTGTGTTATGCTTAGGTTAGGTTGGGAAGGTCCATGATGATGCATTATTTAAGTGAAAATAAAAGGTAGCACACTCTAAGGACGAAACTTATTTTCTTTCCTATACCCTCTTTAATTACGAAAATTTCCTGACTAATCTTTAGAAATGTGCTGTTGGCAAAAGGCATCTTTTCATATCTAAAATAATTTTTGAATATAGTGGTAAATAAAATCCTTGTTGTTATCAGGATGATTACCGGAACCATTGTCTTGTAGTTATGATATTGCGTGGTTAGAAGAAAAAAAATTCAATCTGTGTGAATTTCTAATTTTTTAGTGTAATTTTAGCTTCATTGTCCATTACTGTGTGAAGATTTTTCATTCTTAAGGTTGTCGGTTTAAAATAATTCAGTTGTCATTGCTTGTTCTTTTCCCTATTTATGAATAATTTTATCCGTCAGTTTACAACAAGGATGTGGTGAAACCCTTAAGTAGCTCTTCTCAAACTATATTAGGTTGCTAACTTCTCGAATGGAAGTACTTGCATTTACAGAAAATTTTAGTGATTTGTGCTAGTCTTTTTCTTCATAAGGTGTTAATACGTGCGTATCTACTCTAACACCCTCGTCATCTGTCTTCCTCTTCTGCATATGCTTTTTTTTCATGAGGAAATGTCAATATATGGCTTTTGTTTTTTTTGGAATTTGATTTATATCCATATTGACTTCTTAAGGTGAGCATTGTCAATAATGTGAATACGTCACTTGGAAACACATCCCTTGGGGAGAAGGAATATGTTCTTTATGGAAAGCCAACTATCACAGAGACCTTAAGAGGGCTTACATTTCAGATATCTGCAAATTCTTTCTTCCAAACAAACACTCACCAGGTTTGAGCAAAAACTTCTTCATGTAGGCTGTGAATTTTTTTTATTATCTTTGTTCACGATTAGAATCTTTTGAGAAATATTAATATTTTAGTTATGTTCTCATACTGACTTCCAGATGTATGAGAATAAGTAGTTTCCTTATTTTGATTTTGTTATTATCTTTTTTCACTACTAGAATCTGTTGAGAACTATTAATATTTTAAAGATGTTCTCATACTGACTTCCAGATATATAGCGTTAATCAATATTGTTTATCTTCTGTGTAAATTTTCTTATTGACTCTCATTCAACATCTTAGAATGTGATCGTACATAAACCAAAACTTAAGAAATTTTCTGGTGCATGAGGTGAAGAAGATATGATTCATCTTTTATCGAAAAAAAAAAATGTCTTTCCTTAGTTCGTTTGGGAACAGACAAGAGAAACAGGTTGGTTCAAATTTATTTCATGTCCTTCCATCCGAATATTTGCATCTTATTGAATATTGCCTTTTCTGTCACAGCTTTTAATGGCAGATTTAATATGACAAGGATAAAGTATTTCTCTGCTGTTTGATCTCAGTTTCTCTATTTATGTCTGTTTTGTAGTACAATTATCATCGTCCCTTGAAGCCTTGTGATGATGTCAGGAAAAGATCTGTTCCGTGTTACTGATCAATAAACAGAGTTTCTTAATACAAAAGGAATCCACGTGCATATTCATATGTGTGAGTCAGAGATCTGGCAAGTAGCTAGTTCGGGCCAGAAATGGACTCCATTATGTTAGGATTGACGGAGTATTTTTTCTCAGTGGGGTAAAATAATGGGAAAGTATATACTTACTGATAAAAATTGGATTGGCAAATTTTGAAAAACAAGAAAGAGAATAAGCCTGGAAGCGGTGGGAACCTTGTAGAATGGGATCCACATGTTTCTTTAAATTTGCTTCAATCTAGGATCAGTCCATTGTGGAATCACCTCGAAGAAAATCAGGGTTGTCCTGAGCCTAAACCATATTGATTATCTGTTTTTGAGGTCTTTTCAAAATTTTGTCGAATTGAAAATTATATGATACTGTGACATGAAAATTTGCTAATCGTTGCATTGTCTTCTTGACTCGAATCTGAGTTGATACCCAGATTACGCACTTACATTTGTTTTCGTGCTTTAATTTTTTTCCTGTTCAAAAAGTTGCTTAGCTTACCAATTGAGTTTTAGGCGCTAAAACTCAATCCTTTTTTGAGAAAATTTGTATTTGTCATTGCCCTGTGTACAGTGGGTCAGTCGAAGAACTCTTTAGATGAGACTTACTTCTTCGTATTTAAGTGGTATTCTGGCTGGCAATTTTTGAAGTACTATTTTTTTTTTTTTTTCAGGCAGAAGTCCTTTATAAGCTTATAGAAGAGTCTGCTGGTCTTAAAGGAGATGGGTCAGAGATTATCCTTGACTTGTTTTGTGGTACTGGAACGATTGGTCTGACACTTGCAAGAAGGTCCACCCTTTGATCTAGTATTATTTGTTTGTTGACCTCGATCACATTCAGCATTATAATTCTAGTTTATGACTGGAGGCTCTTTTGGCCATTTTTTCAGCGTCCGGCATGTTTATGGTTATGAAATAGTTGCTGATGCAATATCAGATGCCCGTCGAAATGCAGAAATTAATGGCATTACAAATGCCACATTTGTGCAAGGCGATCTGAATAAGATTCGAGATGAATTTGGAAATGACTTTCCTAAACCTGATGTCGTCATCACAGGTTTTCTTTCCCTGAAAAATTTCATTTCCTAGTGATTCTTTAGATAGAGGAGTTCCATATTGGAAAAAATATATATATTTCACCAACTATTTTTGCATTGGATGTCCCAAGAAAATTGCGTTCTGTTTTAAATTTTCCTAGTATCAGAGCCAAAAGAAATTATGAGCCTGCAGGTAAGGGGACGTGCCAAATCAGTCTCGCATTTGAAGAAATAAACGAGTAAAAACATGTGGTGAGATAGATGGGTTACCCTCCGCTCATTATAAATTGGTTTTGAGTAGGATGAATGAAAGCCTTAATAGTTTTATCCACATATACCTGATAATAGAATTCAGTCTTGTCTCATTTTGAAGTAGATAACTGTTCTGGGATGGAGCTAGGACAACATTGACCCACATTGCTCCTGAACTTTGTGGATTCCAAGATAGTTATTGAAGCCATCCTTTCGCTTTCTCGTTTGTGGCTTTGTATTTCGGTCTAATTCATTTCTCCAGGCATATATGTGCTGTTTTATGTTCTTCCTGAAGTTGCTCCTGAAATTTTATGTTGTTTTGGGTTGACGTCGAAGCTCCTAGCGTACATTTCTCCAGGCAAAAATATGAAACTTTTACTTGGAAAAAAATTATGACGTTCATCTCACATAAACTGTAGATCCTAATCGCCCTGGCATGCACATGAAGCTGATCAAGTTCTTACTGAGACTCCGAACTAAGCGGATTATCTATGTTTCCTGCAATCCAGCCACATGTGCCCGTGATCTCGATTATCTCTGCCATGGTGTGGTAAGTTCATAGGATTCCTTGCTATTGATCATTCTACTCTGAGTTGTTGAACATTATATCTTATCCAGTATACTTGTAATATCAAACCCAGGCAGAGCAGAATATAGAAGGTTGCTACAGTCTGAAGAGTGTGCAGCCAGTAGACATGTTCCCCCATACTCCCCACATCGAATGCGTTTGCCTCCTGGAACTCGATTCTTAGCTAATTGAGGTCAGAGAAGGCTACCTTGCTGCGTTCATCGACATTATTCTGGCAAATCTTCAGCATTGTGAATGTTCTGCGATCACTGAGCATACCCACACCATACATTGCTGTTGCCGTGGTAGGTCCTAAGTAGTGGATGAAAGTCCAGTGATGAGGCCTTCATAATGTTTTAATGCCGCTTCAGCCACAGGGAAGATGGAATAGAGAGATGATGACCCACGGTCTTTGGGTTGACTTCAGATAGACCGTTGGTGAAGTCGTATTTCTGTAAGCCTTTAAAGTGCCATATTTTTTGTACAACTATGGTTCCTCCGATTGTTGGTATTCAATAGTTTGGTATGCATTTTATGGCAATCATTCAGTTACCATTAATGTACGTTTTTTGCTGTATCGATGCAAATAATCCAAGAAAATTGATCACTGACCATAAAATTTCGGAAAATAACTAATTACATGTGATTGCATAGAATAACACCAGCAAGTCAAGGTAGCCAAGGTTAAACCAGCTCACAACAACTCAGGGAGCCCATAAGAAAACCTCAGCTCACTCTTACTGACTTGTTATCAGAGTACCGCCTCAAAAGGGCTAGAGAAGGTCATCTACACAGAATCGTACTGCTGCCTTTCTCTCTGTATGCGCTGGAAAATTCTTGCTGCTGATTCAGTTGTTGATTTTGGGTTATGTGGGACCACCTTGATCACCTGAGTATGCTGGCCAGAACCTTCAGAAACCATGGGAAGCGGAGTCACAGCAGCCCTCTGCCCTTGCAGCCTGGTGTCACTGGGACTGCTCCCCGTACTTCCTTGCAGAATACTACCTTTGGATTTCTGAACACTCCGATCAAGCTCCGAAAAGGGTCCGCTCTTTGGGTTAGAGACGCCGCAAGAGCTCCAAGAGTGCTGCTTGAGCAGTGGCCCAGCTATCGGCTTCAGCTGTTCAACTTCAGCGCCGTGGACTGGAAGCCCGAATGGGACTGGTAGAAGGGTCGGGGCGATTGCTGCTGAACCAGGAAGAACCCCAATGCTTAGCTGCTGGTGAGGCACAGGAACGCCATAGGCGGGGCTCATGAGCTTCCCTGCAACAGGGGCTAAGCTGAGAGGGGTGGAGCCGCTGTAGACGGTGTTCATGAGAGCCGCCGGTGGAGGGTACGGGCTGGTGCATGGCTTGTATATCAGTCCTTCGGAGGGAGACATGACAGGAACCAACCACTGGTTACTAGCCGGTGCCTGGAAGCACCATGGACGAGGTGTGCTGTCGGAAGAAACTGGGAGCGAAGAAGCCTGGTCAGTCGGATGCTGTACACGATGAAATGAAAGGATGCCCGCCATGTCTTCTGTGGTAGACTTGCTGTCACATTTCGCCTTCTGAGAGTGATCCCGCTGGTTAGTAATCGGTGGTTGGGGTTCTACCAGGTGATTGGAGCCTGCCACCTTCTCCTTGATTGTCTTCATCTGAGGCTTTACCAAGAAATTGGCGCAGGGATCTTCCACAGGCTGACCCTGTAAGCGAGAGGTGTCTTCAAGCAGTACATGCGGTGAGACAGAAAGGAGCTTCTGGACCTGTTTGAGGATGTGATTCTCAGATCTAAATCCTTCTTGAAAAGGGTATGCATTTATTTCTTTGTAAGCGAAAAGATTAAGGAAAGGGAAAGCTTACTTTTATCAACTTATGGAGTTCAAACACTTGTATTCCAAAAACCCTCTGTTGACTGCAATCAATTGAAAATTCTTTCCATATTAGATCAAAGATAATGATAGAAACTCAGTAATAATAAAAAAAACATGTGACGGACTTGAAGGTAAGCCCATGCAGTCAGAATTAGGTCAAGATTTTTCCATTCAATCTAACATTAGAGGAAAAAGATTCAAAAGAATAAAATTCCCAGGTATCTAGAAGCAATTACCATTTCTGCCAACGGCTAGATATCCCTTGAGAGGAAAATATTTTCATCTTTTTTTTTTTAGATGAGCACTTATTATCTGCGGTCTCCAGTAGCGCACTACTTTCCAGAAGAAGAAAAAATAAATCTGCTTCGAGAAAAAAAAAAAAAAAAGCCAGTTCCCCTCCAGTGAATTCCCTTTCAGTCCATTCATATTTTGATAAACCCATTGAATACAGGTAAAGAATTCGGAAGTCAAACCATGGATGCCTCAACACTAAGTAAATTCCATCCTTATTAAATTCCGATCCAGGGTCAGGATTGAATGAAAGATATATAGATACAATTAGCTAAATAAAATAAAGTAGTCCTCATGAATTGGACCTCACAAGCCATTGAAAAGAAATAAAATACAAAGGAGATAATTTGAGGATGAACCAGAACGGAATGCACCCAGAAATACTCACTTGGCGATGGCTCTCCTCATTTTCCAAAAGTGCTTGGCACCGATCAAATCTACAACATCATCCGGAGATATGTCGATGCCTGGTACTGAGCCCATCGAGGTCCCAGAATCTTCGTCATCAGCACCAGAACCTTCCAGTGCTTCTTTGTCGGAATCCCCTGATGAAGGGCTTGGGAGCACATCAGCATCTTCCACTGATCCAGTTCTATCGAGACCTTCACCTGCACCTGGCTCCATTAAACTGTTGCCAGGTAATTCTCTGGAGCAAAACCCAGTTCTCCCATTAGATTCTTTTCCTGCACCTTCAGCACCCCTGGTACTCCCAGCTGACCATCGACGTAGGCCAGTGCTTCCACATCTGGTGCTTCTAGTTCCCTTCGATTCAAAACTGGCAGTCGTCAGAGCAACAGTTTCCTCTGTTTTTTCTTCTGCACTGTCTCTCTTATGCTGTTGCATGATTAAACCCCTGATGCCATGTTCTTCCACAGGTTTTCTGTCTTCAGCCAGGCTCTGGGTATTAGAAACTGTGGATCCACTTTCCTTGAGGCTGTTCAAATAAGAATGAGCAGTTGTTTTCTCTCTGTCCATGAAATGGTGATCTTTGTCAGAGCGCAGAGCAATTCCAGGCTGAGAAATAGTAGGACTTCTAAAATCATCCTCATCTCCAGGTTTCCTTCCAGGGCAATCCTCAGCTCTGGACGAGCTATCTGGACGTAATGAGCTGCATTGATCACCCACCTGTGGATGATTACCTGCAGTCGAAGCTATTCTCCGGAACCCATGCTTCAACGGGTGTCTCCCAACCATCGTTCTCGGACCAGCTTCATTCATCCTCTCCAGTGGATGAGTACTAGACTTCTCTGCCGGGTAGGAGGGTACAGGAGAAAGCGCATGGTTGAGAGAAGGCACAGTCTTCTCATGGCCACAACCCTACAGGCATGAAATACTTGTGATCACGCCAGTAGCAGCAGCTATGCTGAATGATATTACCTGGTTAGATCTAATTTTTCAAACTGGTTAAGTCTCAAATGATTGATGGACCAGATTTTTTTTATTTTTTCCCCACCCTTATAATTACATGCTGTTTGAATCCTGCATGGTGTTTTGTGAATATAGGAGCACTACGAGATGCACCCAGAGTTCATGTTATTGGGTCTATAATGCTTGAAAGCAGGAACATTTGAAAAGAAAAAGGTAGCACGGATTATGAAGATGCAGAAATTAGGGTACTCCTGATTCTGCACTTCATAAGGTTGTGTTCGGAAACACAGAATACAAGGCTGTTGTTATTGGGTGAAGAAACCCTAAATTGCTAACCCATGAAAAGGGCCTCTGCATAGTTCCGAGGTGATCGAGGACGCCGACGCTACCCGAGGTTATCGGTTTAGAACCTTTGCGAGTGCATCTTGCAACGTCCAATCACGAAGGGTGAAGGATTCTTCCTTCTGTATTCGCCGTTTTTGGAGAAAGATCGAGGGGTTTAGGGCCTCCGGGGAGGTGGAGAAGGCCAGAATCAAGGCAGGTTCAGAGCAAAACATACCTGGTTTAACGACGCAGAGGGTACCAAGCTATCCGGCGCCGAGGATGGCGAGTCCGATTTCAACATGTGAGAAGGAATGCTGAAAATCTCGTAGAGCGCCATCTTGTTCCTCGGCGGCGCCCTGAGGCCCCCTTTGCCGGCGTCATTGACGTGAAGCCTCGGGAACAGAGGGCCTGCAACATTCTCATCCTCTCTCCCCCTCTTCATCCCTCTCCAACCTTCAGCCTCAGATCCCGCTCAGGAGGGCCTCTCCGCGCGGAGTCGAAGGTCCACAATCCTCATCCCGCCGTCGAAAACCACAACGGGGGAAGGTTCCCAATTCCGACCCTGAAACCCTCGTCGCAAATCTCCAGACGCATCCAGACGCCAGCTCAGGTGGGTAGCTGTAGGCAAACCACGTCTTCTTCCTCGGACTCCTGAAACTGTGCGGTGCGGGAGGCGGTGGGGGAGCGATATCCCCGGACTCAGGAGGCCGATGGCAGAGGATCACAGTCGATGAGAATCTGCGAAGCCAACGTGGAAGTATCCAGGGAAGCCGATGGGAGGCCGAGGATGGGTCGGTGCTCCTCGCAGGCCCCACCGTGACCCGGATCAGCTTCCATCCTTTTCCACGGCGCCGTAAAACTGTAAACCCAGTCAATTTGGAACCCTTGAGAACAATCCCGGATAAATGTCGGGCCGGTTGAATTCGGGTTTGACTTCATCATCACATACGGAGAACACCTGCGGCGCCGCTGTCCGACCCACGGTTGCTCCCCCCACCGTTGACCGGGATGGAGAGCCGAGCAAAGTGCCCTTTTTTTTCAGCCCTAAAACTGCGGGTGAAAGCCGGCGAAGCCCACGGTTTGCCGTCCATAGAATACGGCAGCGGAGGAGCTCCCCTCCTGGTGCGAGCATACAAATACAGGGATTTGCTCCCTCTTTCAGAATCATCGTCGGAGAAGGAAGGTCTTCTTCTTGTAGATCTCTGGTTTGCTCTTCAGGGCGGAGGATCTAATGGCCTGCATGTGCGGCGTGCCGGTGGAGGTAAGGGCGACGGTAATCCCGATCGTCATCTACTGGGTCTACTCTGGATTGTACATGGCGTTGGAATACACGGGCAAGTATCAGCTCCGACGGCGGCAAGACGGCGGCGACAAGAACTTGGCCTCCAAGCGGCAAGTGTTCTTCGGGGTCCTCATCCACCAGGCGTTCCACGCCGCCATCTCAGTCTACCTCTTCAAGGTAATCCTGCTACCAGAGCCATTTATTTGATTATCCGTTTCTCTCTCTCCCCCCCTTTCCCCCCTTTTCCCCCTTTTCCCCCCAGGGTTGACCCCCTTCCCCGCCGCCTCCGCAGATGATAAACCCCGGTTGCGCCGCCTCCACGAACCAGCCTCGCCTCAAGATCTTCGGGAGATTGGTGGCGGCGCTGCTGGTTATGGACACATGGCAGTACTTCCTGCACAGATTGATGCACGCCAATAGCTTGCTCTACCGCTACTCGCATTCCAAGCACCACCGCCTGGTGGCGCCGTACGCCTTCGGGGCGCTTTACTACCACACACCAGAAGGGCTCCTCCTCAACACCGCCGGCGGCTTCGTGGCCATGGCCGTCACCGGAATGCCTCCCTGCGCCGCCATGGTCTTCTTCTCCCTCGTCGCCATGAGGACGGTGGACATCCACTGCGGGATGTGGGTCCCGTGGCACCCGCTGAACCTCCTCTTCAGCAACAACACCGCCCACCACGAGCTCCACCACCAGCCCGACGGCAGCGATTTCAACTTCTCGCAGCCCTTCTTCGTCTTCTGGGACAGGATCTTGGGAACCCAGTTGCCGTACACCGTGGGGAAGGCGGAAGGAGGAGGATTCGATCTGAAGGTGACTAAGAAGGCTTAGGTCCGGAGGCCGGCCCATTGTGGATAATGGAGAGACCCGTTAATGTACTGATGGGCCTCATCGCCCACTTAACGTTGCAGAGTCCGTGTTTCTGTGAATAGAAAACGAGGATCGGACCTCTCAGTTTGACGTCCTACTACAGCTACCATTATCTGCAGCCGGTATTTAATCTGCCGCAAGAGAGAGAGAGAAGAAAAGAGAGTATGGGGGGGGGGGAGAAGGAGAAGGAGAAGAAGAGGGCGGGACGGCGGGGAGAAAGGTGGCGCCTTTGCCTTCTTTTAGCCTAAGCCACGTGGTGGGCAATAAGCGGGGGGTCCTCTCAAGGGCACGCCTGGCTCGAGTAAGGGGAACAGAACCCACTGTTACCGATTCACACGCCCGAAGGGAATGTCCCCGTGCGTTGGGTCCCTCAATATTCCGCCATTAAAAAAAACACAGGCGAGTGGCAGTCGACGGAACAATGAGAAACCCGAGGAAAGAACAAAGCGGGAGCCGAGAACATTTTCCAGGAATTCGAGACGTAGATTCCTAATCATAGGTGTTATAATTCTTCATACTTTCCATGTCTGGAAATAGGGAAGTGATTCCCGCTTCGCCGGCCTCTCAGAGAGAAGGCTGTCGACGAGGCGCCCGGAGCCATGACGCGCAGGCCTCGAAAAGAGGCAATTATGGGCGATATGATGGGGGTGAATGCGATTAGGGTTTCTAATGAGCCGGCTGACGATGGTAGTAAACTGCTTGCCGTAGCAAATCCTGCGGATAATGATGAAGATAATGATCTATTTCTCGGGCCATGGTCTCTTTTAAATGATCATGGAAAGGTGAGTTTTTTGTGGCAGAAAAGACGGTAAATTTTTGGAACAAGTAGAGACTTCACTTGATCAAAACTGGGGGAGATCAGGAGCTCCCATCTGCATCTGGGGTACAAGGGTCTGCAGGGGAAAAGAGTGGTCGAATGGCGAAGAAAGTGGAAGGGAGGAAGAGAGGATGCTGCCGGCCGCGGAGCCAAACCCCTGGCCAACGGTTTCCAAGGCGTTGACTTGTGACTTGAGGAACTTGAGATAGTTGGCGGCCTCGTCGAGCATGGAGGCGGTGTCCATCTTACTGCCGCCGGGGACCAGACTCTGCAGCACCCTGAGTCTCTCGCTGATCCTCTCCCTCCTTTGTCTCGCTGCGACGGTCTGCGGATCGCTCGAAATCCTTACGTTCTTCCTCTTGGGCTTCTCCACGGCCTCCACAGTTCCGGGGTTGACCGGCCTCATCGCTGCAGCCCTGTAGATCATCTCCTTGACCTGGGCAATGGCCTCCGTGTCGGGCTCATAGCCGTTGTAGAGCCGGAAGTCAATCCCGGACCCCTCCATCCTGTGTTTCGTCCTTTTCGGTTGCGTCTCGAAGTTGATTCTGAAGCCGGTCTCGTTTCTCAATGGAGTTCCAACAGCGAATCCACTGTCTCGCTGTTTCCTCTTCAGATTAGGTCTATTTTGGGAAACCCCGAGAAGGGGAGCATCTGGGCTGGAAGAGCCCCGTGAGAACAGCTCACCGCTCCTGCGAGAACCACAGTTATCTGATTCACCCGAGGAAGCGCTGCCGCTTGAGCTCGAGTAGGGAAAGATCTCACAGCTGGACAGTATCGCCGACATGTCTTCTTCCTCTCCGACGTTGATGCGGAGTTGTTCTCCAAGAGGAGGAGGATTGCCGATCGTTGCAGAAGAAGCCCCGAGAAAGGCGGCCAACCACATGGTTTCTTGCAACTGCCTCGTTTCTGCGAAGTCCAGGGATGGAGACGGAGGGAGTCCCTCCATCTCACCTGGTCGACTCATCTTTCTGGGCTCGATGGGTCTGAACCCAGGTAGCTCTACTCTGAACAAAGCTTCGGCGAGATCAAGATCGCCGTAATTAGAGTACGAATGGAGAGAATTCTTGCCGTTTTCATTCGCCTGGTTGATCCACATGCAAGGAGGGATGCTCGTCTCGCTCTCGACAGCCAGAGAGTTCTCCCACCCAAAAGCGTCCATTTATGGTGACAAGCAAAGGCCTCTTCTCCTGGTAGGAGGAAGAATATCGCTAATCAGGATGATTATTAAGGCAAGAAAGCAGGAAATATAAGAATAGTTCATCCCGAGTAAGATGGCTCGATTACCTATTCAGGATCGTCGCAGCTGGCCACCCAAGGCAGTTCAGTTCTGTCTGACATTCGAGGATCTCCAGTTGCGAATGACCGTCTCCGGGGAGCAGAAGCACAACGGAAGGGCCACAAAATGGATTCTAGTGAGAACTGCCGCTTTATAATTTGATGCCAAGAAGGGCAACCAGACTCGAAGTAGAATCCGTTCTAAGAAACGAATTCTACGTATCCATGGAATGAGGGGAGAGCACTCAGTCGGTCATGTGATAATACCACGGAGAGGAGTCCGTGGAAGGCTGTGCAGAGAGGAAGAGAGTGGAGCCCGAAGCACACGGGTTTCTTTTCTCAGTGGGCACCATGAGGAGGGGAGGGTGGAGGAGATGATCCCTTGATCAAATGAATTGAAGCATGGAGAATGTTGGCCGTTATAAAGGGCTGAAGTAGAGACCTTCCCTTGTACTCTCTCTCTCTCTCTCTCTCCCTCTGCTGATTGCTGAAGAGGGGAGTGATGGACTGAGAAAGATGAAGACTTTTAGATCAGTTGGGTCGGGGATCGTTCAGATGGGGAGCATGCAACTTCTGAAGTGATCTTTGAATAATCGAGTTAGGGGAAAGGCCTGCACACTCTGTTGGTTTCTTCTGCTCATTCCCGGAGACCCCACCCCGCAAGTCCCTCTCTCTGCCACCTTTCACCAGAGTCGTCAATAAGAAAAAAACTTAGGACTGGGACACCGCACCATCTTAAGACCCACTACCTATCTTCTCTCCCCATCCAGCGGCCGTTACAGCCGAGCTCCACCGATACGCTCGCGGAAGAACGACCGAGGGTTTCTCCGATCACGATCATAGGGTGGGTGACCGATTAGATCGAGTGTCATCGCTGACCGCAGATCGACCTTGGAGACCAGTATCATTAATGACTGTGGGGAGAAGTTGGAGCACTCTCCAGGGCTAGAGGAAGGGCCCCATGTGGGGAGATGGGACGTCAGTGGCCCGGTAGAATAAAAAAATAGGACGATATAGACATTAAACAAGGTGGAATTGAATCATATTCATCTACAAGTCCCCACTGAAACCGGCGAGCTCTTTGATGGCTGACATGCCTTATTCTATTCTAGGGTTTGAGGTATAATATCGCGGCGGGCGAGGGGAATTGAATCGCCCTCTCTTGGATGTTGTGTGATCGTGATAAGGAACTGATGGATCGGGTTATAAAAGTCCCTCTGACAGAGGGCAGAGAGGCTCGCAGCAACTTGCTGCGAGAGGTTGTCCACACGCGGGGGGAGGAAGGCGGGACTGATCTCCGAAGGCTTCCTCGTGCACGCCACGAATACAGCCCACTGTGAAAGGGGCTGCGATGGCCGGTGCAGCGCTCTGACGGGCTTCTTCCTCTTCCTTCTCCTCCAGAGAGAGCCCTCGCCGCCCGAAGAATTCGGCATCCATCGTCTTCCTACTGTCCTTTCTCTCCTCCCCTCATCTTCATCTTCTTCCCCTCTGAGAATGGATGAATACAGGAGAGTGAGGCCAAGTATGGCGAGGTCATGATCAGACGTCAACCTCGGCCGCTCTTTTTATCCTTTCTTGGTTGCGCCTTTTTGAGTGTGCTCTCTCTCTCTCTCTCTTCTTCACCGCCTGTCTAATCCTGGTGGTGGACTTGACTTCGTCTAAGACAAACTACCTTCCTGAGCGGTAAAGTCGGAGTTTCGCATCCGTTTGTATGTACTCTTCTGAGTTGACAACTCGAGGTGGCATCTCGTAGTCGTGAGAACCCGGCAGCTCTCGGGAATGTGATGCGTCTGCGTTGTTTGGAGCGCCGAACTTCAGAGGAGAGAGATGTCAAGATTAGGATTATCTCATTCTACCTCCTCTCTCTCTCTCTCTCTCTCGTTCTCCATCGACATGGGTGGGTTAATGCGCAAGAGATGTTGTTAGTCGCAGCGATAAAGAGATTTTCAAAACATGGGTTATCATAATCCACATCTCTCTCTCTCTCCCTCTGTCTGTCCATCAACATGGGTAAGTGATGAGAGGTAGATGGTCGAGGCTTGGAGGGTTTGGAATTGTCAACGATGGAGGGATATTTTCCTCACGTCATTTTTTTGCAAGGTAGCCTGTTATGGAAAAGAATACTATCCTTGTGGGGATTTCATGATTCGAATGCCGGTCAATTGTAGGGAATTATTGCCATAACCCATGTAAAATATGAGTTCCTTTTTAGACTTTTGTAAAGCAAGCACGAGATGCTGTTCTTTTAAGTATATTCAGAATCCCGTATAAAACTGAGGGGAAAGGGAGTGGGGAGAGAGAGAGAGAGAGAGAGGACTAGAGGGGATAGAAAGAGAGAGGAATCTAGGCACAGAGAGAGGGACTGAGATTGAGGAATCTGGGGAGAGAGAAAGTAGGTTAGAATGAGGGATGTAGGTAGAGAGAAAGGGATCTAGGGAGAGAGCGTGAGAGTGAGAGAAAAGGGTCTAGGAGAGGAGGGAGGGAATTAGGGAGAGAAAGAAAGGGAGTAACTGATATATGGGGGATGGAGTGGAGAGGAGAGAGAGAGAGAGAGAGCATCGTTGAATTCGATTTCCATGTTGGAGCAGGACCGCGGTGGCGGAAAGGAATCTTGTGCCGGATACCATCGCAATGCTCCCACGCGAACGCATGAAAAGAAGGAACAGACTTTCCATCCACAGCACCGAGCACGTGAAAAGAACTTACACCACGAGAGCAACGATGGCCGGGTGTCAAATGTTCCAAAACGGAGAAGAGGTCGGTTGGGAAGATGAATGAAGGAGAGAAGAAGAGCCGGTTCCCGGTTCTGATGAGAGAGAGAGAGAGAGAGAGTGAGAGAGGAGAGCCCAGTCGGAAAGATGGCGCGAGACGCTCGGAAAAGGTTTCAACACACTTAGAGTCGTGGCTCACGGTAGCTGGATGGGATCCGGGTCAAACTTCTGAGGCGTATCAACACTCGCCGGACGAGATGGCCGGCGGAGCCATCACCGCCGACGAGGATCAGGACCACTTCTGAGGGCCCAGGAGCCGTCCCTTCTTCCTCCTCCGGTGCACAATCATTGCATTATGATCCTCCCGGGACCAGACCGGAGTAGACTCTCTCTCTCTCTGGCCCTCCCACTCCCCGTCTGTCGGACTCCGCTGTTGCACAGGGGTGAGCTGTCGGGAGCTGCCGGTCCTATCCATCAGAGTTGTATATGCTAATCGTCGTAAGGGCCGGCGGGGGTGACAAACGCTGCAGCGGGCAGCCGCCCATTTGCCAACGCTGACCGATCACACATGGCCAGCCCTCCGACGGCTGCCATTTGCCACCGGCCTTGCCGGGGACCATCCCACCAAACGATGCCCCGAGCATTCAATTCCTATCGTCGTGGGAAGCTTCGCGGTGGGGCGGAGGGAACCCGTGAGCTCAGTCTGCGGCGCCATCGCAGGAGCTTCTATTGCTCCCATGCAAATAAGAGTGTGAGGGAGAGAGAGAGGCTCTCCGTCGAGATGGCCGGCGGTGTCGCTTTCCATCCCGGAGAACTGGCACCCACCAGGCCCGAGCGGTCGAAAACCCTGCACTCCTCTCGACGGGTCGAGCACCTGGTTGGCCCCGCGACTCGGCGGAGCTGGTTTCCTTGCGGAGGGCTTCTACGGCTCAACCCGAGTCTCCGTCCCCGCTCCGCATTCCCCCGTCTCTCTCGGAACATCACCGGTCAAGTCGGCCACCATCACGGATCGTGTTGTCACAGTCAAAAGTCGCGCATCAGTCAAGCCTCTGCTCCATCCCTCTCTCTCTCTCTCTCTCTCTCTCTGCGCTTGTTGCTGATGCTTTATTGGTGGGTGCAGAGGTGGAACTTCTATAAGATCTTATCAAATTAATGTGGGAAATTGGAGTCTTTCTGCACAGAAAGCCCGAGAAGTCGGGGTTCGGCAGGCCAAGCAGACGTAGAACAGGAAGAACGCAGCCACTCAGGATGGTTTGTTCCCAAGGGGGAGGGGGGTCAGGGGTTAGATGACCCAGATAGATGCCACCTGCCACACGATTGACAGATAGATAGATGATAGAGAGCGTGCGAGGGAGAAAGAGAGAGCGAGAGAGAGAGAGAGAGAGAGAGACAGTCTACGGTTGTCGGCTCTTCAGATTCTCTGCTGCGCTCTTAGAGAGAAGCCTGGTAGAAGACGAAGCTTTTCTCCTGATGGGCAGGGGATGCAATTCGATCGGAAAAGATCTAGTTTTTCAAATGAATTAAAACCTTTCTCTCTCTCAGTTCCCATCTCCAGCTCCATTCACTGCTCCATCTCCACCGTTGACTACCTCCTCTGGGCACTACGAGATCCCCTCTGATGCAAGTATGGTGGAGGGAGGGACTACTATCTAATGGGCCTGGAACATACTAAAAATATTCTTCAGGGGCATCTTAGTCAACGCACCAAATCTTGGGACTCGCTGGTTTCAGGGGGGGGCTATGGGTCAGAACGAAGAGATGATGGGCACATCTGATTCAATCTACGCATTATGTAAGTATTTTTCATGATTGACGTGATGACTTCGGTGGAAAGACCGTATAATATCAGGGATTGAAGTCAGAGAAATATCATGTATAGGATAGCCACTCCCAGCGACGCCAATCTCACAAACGTGAAAGTGACGGAAAAGCTTTGGTGTATTTCTAGGCGAGTCTCAGTAAGAACCTGGAAAGCAGAGGAAGAAGACGATCTCGCCGTCCCTCCAAAGTCGTTCACCACAAGTCCAGCATCCGACCACGAAAGATGGCTTCCGCTTTCCGCACCTGCTTCACGGGCCCTATGATGAAGACCTGCAAAAACCAAATAGGCCTTCTCTGAAAAGTCTGAAGGCCGCCAAATATGCCCCGGCCCAATGCTCTATCTCTCTCTCTCTCTCTCTCTCTATCTATCTAATGGGATCCTCTGGAGGGTAAGTGGGCGAGGGCCTGTTTTGTGTCGTGACTTAGTAAAATATCTGGGCCAAGTCCATTGGTACCCACCCATATGCAAACAAGTATAAAAGGAAGCAATTCAGATGAGAGTTTTATAGAGAGCATCTTCTTTATGGGAGATGCCTCATAATCCTGTGACTACACACCGATCACCTCTCTCTCTCTCTCTCTCTATCCCTCTACCTTTCTCTGGAAAGCCATTAAAAGAAGTAAATGATGTTCGACATGGAAGGAGCTGACCTTGTCGGGGGGGCCCTTGTCGCCTCCAAGGAAAATTTCGGCACTGCATCAGGACTGGGCATGAGAAAAGACTGCTTTGGGAAAGGGGTGATCATATTGCTGTGATCAGGGCCCAGCGGGAGCTTACTTGCAAGACTGTTTGACTGACAAGATGCACGCCCCTCTCTTCCCAATGACGCGCCCCATCTTCCCCGGAGGGACATTCAACACAGAGAGTATCTCTTCTTCGGGTAGGCAGCCGTCAGCGAACAGGCCACCTGCAACACCACAACCTCGGGTCAGCATTCATGGTCCGACACATCTGAGAATCTCTCACCGTGTGGCCCCTCAATAGAGATTGGGAACCTGGGATAGGGGGAACGGGGGGCCAATCAGCGAACTCGTTCTCGTTGAGGCAGAAGCAACGGCAGTATAGGGATCCTCGGACTTTCAGAAGCGAGAGGGACTGATTGCTGAGCTTTTCCATCATTTTGTTGTAGATATACAGGAGGAAGCGGACGTCATCAGCAGCTGTGCGGACCATGAGCTCGGACAAGGGCCTATAGGCCCAGAATCCTGGATCCTGTCAGTAAAGCTGGAATCTCAATTCTGAGACATTTCTTGGAGTATGCACAGAAGGGGTAGTGATAGATTTCGCGGAAGTTCTCAACGCATATAGCATCTGAAGCATGGTGATATGAAGCAGATAGAAAAGAATAAAATTCCATGGAAATAATTAATGAAAGTCTAAAGGTGCCGTGGACTAATTAGGGAATAAAACCCCATAAAGTTTACGTTATATTAGATCTAGGAAACTGACAGAGGACATTTGAAACTGCAGACATCCATGATATATTCACTGGGATACCCTGATGTATTATTTAGAAAGACGAAGTACTCATCAATAGGAGGAAGAGTTCTCCCTTCTCCATCACTCATCTGCAGCTTGGCATGTGGAGGGTGGGGTGGGGGGACGTTTTGGTTAGCATGACCAGCCTTGGCAAGGGGATTGTACTAGGTTTCACTCCGAGGGGGCAACAATAGAAAAATCCATGGGATTTGTACGTCTGCCATGAGGAAATCGTCATTTTCGATCTGAGTAAGCCAGATTCACATTAAAACCATACTCAGTGTGGGACGATGGCAAGTCATGTATCCATAAAAGTTAAAATTCAACAAACAAAGAGACTTCTTCCTAATTCAAGATATTCCAACGGATAGCTCTGGAAGAAATTCGATGAATATAATGATAGTGAAGCATAGAAAAATACCATAGATTCCCAAATAACAAATGTTACTCAATTACTGATAATGTACAGGTAGTGCTGAAGGGTAATATCACAGGGCTCCAAGAATGAATATAGATTGATTTTTATCAAGGATTAACTTTCATGTCTATACTGCAACTTTTTCAAATCAATTCTATCAGAGTGCTTTCCAATGTCCACGTCCAAATCATTTAGGTTTACTGTATCAAATACAGTTGATCATAAAAATACACCGATCTTCATAAACAAATATCTACGGACCAACATCACAATATAACCATGGTACATGGCTTCATAATTCACAAAGTTAGGGGATAATTTTTCCACGTAAATTGTATGCTGGACTAACCTTTCTCATAAGAATGCGCACCTCTTCCTTTTCATCATAGGAGATACCTGCATCAATATTGCCAAAATATAATTACAGATAATGAGCCAAAACAAGATCAATACATACTGCCAATTGATCCATGCATTGATCACACAGAAAGTAGTTGAAGAAAAAAATCACAAAAATGACCAAAAAAGAAATAAATCTGAAAATGATAGGAGAAATGTACAAAAATAGTATAAGAATGAAAAAAACGACTAACGTCTCTGTTGAAGTCTTTAAAAACCTGAAATATCAAATAAAATTATTTTAAAAATAACTAAAACGATACGTAAGTGGTTAATCAATGCCTTCGTTCCTTAAAGACTTCAGGTGGTAGAATAAAAAGAACAGGCCAATAGTTAACGCCAACTGCATAACCTGTGGCTCTCAGACGGAAACAGTTGTTAACTATTGCTTGTGGTGTAGTTAATATTATAAAGAAACCATATATTCCGAAGCACGGATTAACACCATGGTAATGTTGACGGAAATTACAACACGACGGATAATGGTTAAAGACATGTCCAATCAGTTCAGGGACGGCACCATAGCTTTTTATTCCCTATGTTATGGACAAGTTGGTGCGAAAGGAACAAGAGGAGATTTCAGAACTCTTATATGGAATTTGCTGATTTCTTCAAAAGACCCATCAAGAAAATTAAAGAGCAGATGCTTGCAGCAGACGTATGTAAGCCTCATTAGCTATTAAGATGCAGGAAATGAAAGAGGAAAACTTTTCTTGATTAGACCGCAGTTGTAAATAGTCATTGTACATTCTGATGATACAATGCATCAAGACATTTTAGTAGGCTTCTTATTCTGGTAAAAAGGCATTTTATATTTTCTTTCCTTATTTCAATTAATAGTGTTCTTGCTACACGCACAAACTCAATCTCAAAAGTCCTGTTTTTTTTATGCCTTTTAGCAGCAAACAGAAGGAGTGAAAAGTGGAAGTATATATAGAAAGGAATCTGAGGTTTACGAAAACCACAGAAACTTTCTTTACATAGTCACTACCACGTGAAAAATTAAATTCAAATCACAATCCAACAATGCCACATAACAAGCATCCCAATAGGCAAATCAGTTAATGACGCTCCTCATAGTGATTGGACTGTTAATGAATGAAACTTAGTATAAAATGAATCAAACATCTCTGAATTGCACCCTCTAATGATGAAATTACAAAGTCATTCCATCCGGCTTACTTTTGGTTTTTAAAAAATTCAGCCAAGTCTTTAGCAGCGAACCTTTCGTCCTTTATTTATTTCCTATTTCTTCTGAGTGCACACACGGGGTGTGGATGTTCAAGAGGGCATTTCCAGGGACAGATTTGAAATTAATTCATGATTTTTTTATCAAATCCAGCCTGAGATAGAAGGAATAGACAAATGGAGATTATGGTAAGAAGTAGTACCACAATAGCGTGGATCTGCAAGAAGGCTTACAAAGGATATGTGGTCTAGAGATCGTTCCTTTCCCTCTTGTTCCTCTATTAGAGAGTATGCAACCTACGAAAGCAATGCACTGAAAATATCAGCCACTGAGGGAGCATACAGGTTCCAAATTACGATGTTCTTCAGAGTAGGGTCGTTTCAGAATAAAAGCAGTCAAATGATTCGCGAAAGAAACTTCCACAAAAAAAAAATTATTGCATCAGTAGCCAGAAAATAAAATCTTCGCCAAATCTTGGAATGCTCCAGTAGATCCAAATCCCATCAGATGGATGCCATGAGATTAGAACATAAGGCAATATGGTTACAGTAAATAATGCAAAGTGAAATGCCCAGAAAAAAAGAAAAGCTACATTTCGTGACCAGCTTCAGAAAGAAAAATCACTGCTTGCATCTGCGTCTCATACTTGTCTCTCAGAAATGGTGGGAGGGCTGCTCCCTATATTCATACGATGATATTGTGAACCATCACACACGATTGACCTCGTATTTAAATTACAAGGACGAAAATTTCAATGAGAAAAAAAAATACTAGAAAACCGGTGATACTGACCTGGGTGTCCATAACATTATGCAGTTTGATTCCAAATTGAAAGTATAGTGCCTGAAGCAAAAACCAAATCATGAAGTGGTAAAAATAGGTGGCAAATTTAAAGTGTGTACATAATAAAGCACAGAAAAATAATGCAATGCGTTCATACACCTCACTATCTCTTTTGCAGTCATGAATGATCTTAGTGACATGATTAGACTCAAGTGCAGGCTTACAAGCTTGGACAACTGCCTCCCCACCTTCAATGGCATCAACCAAGTATACTGCATCTGGAAATGCTAACTGCAAGACGCAAACTTATAATCATAATCAGAGTTTCTTCTGATGCAGAAAAAATTGTAATGCGTATTGCTTTTAACCATTGCGTAGAGGGAATACGAAATACCTGTATCATTCAAAGGATGGTTATCTAAAATCAATGTTACAAAAATTATTTTATGAGGCAAATGCCTATCAAAATTCGTGCTTAAGCCCCCAAACTGTCTTTTCTCGCTCAGGAAATAACCCGAGCAAAGGAACGTTTGTCATAAGAGTTTATAGGTACAAGAAGATGGATCAGTATATTCACACAAGTCATTCTTACGCCCAAATAAATTCCACATTCCTTGATGCAATATGTTCATATGAATGCAACTTTCAAGGAGCAATACCACAAGTTCACAAAAAAAAGGCATAGCAATCGGCTTTATGATTGCTCTGATGGGCACTACTTCGGAATAACCCAAGTATCAGCGAGTGCAGTTCCAATGCTATAAAAAGCTGGTGCTAAGCTGCATTCTGATTATAGTAATTACCATATAATGATTGTGAAAGGGTGAAGTGACATCATTCTCTTAAGAAATGATGATACTTCCGTTATTTTACAGGAAGAACACTCTAAACTAGTTGCAGATTACAATGGAGAATTTGATCGGAATTAGATGGTATGCATACACCATTTGAATAGAGAAACGCCTCTCGTCTATAGAAAAAAGCTCCGAAGTAAGATACACTACCTGCATGATGCAAAGTGTTCCACTGCGGCATAGATCAATACCCTCACAGTCAAAACCAATTACCAACTGCCTTTCAAGAGAGGGCTCCAGGAAATCTGCTGGCAGCTGAGATGCATGTGTAACAGTGTGTATTGGAACTAGCAGGGGATTCTCACCGAAGACCTTATCCCCTACAATGGAGATGAACGCAAGAACAATAACAAAAGGATGTCAATAAGGAAGCAATAAGGTGAGGATAAACAAGATAAAGATGATATGCAAATAAACCAACAGCGAGAAAAGTAGCATTTTACTACAGTATTTCTAGAGATCTTGATTAAAGTTTCCCCTCCCACTGTTCACCAGTTGCATGTTCAATTTCATGCTCGGGTGACAATCCTTCCGGTTTCTGAAACACGAGTAGAACTCATGCTGTAATCGCTCTTCCTAGGATTTCGAATTTTTCATACTCTTAAAAATAAAAATCTGGCTCGATTGGATATTACCAAAAAATCACAGTAAACATCATACAAAATTTAAGCCACTGCGATCTACAGGCCAAACCAAAATTTTGAGTAATGTACCTTTGTAAATATTACCCATATTTAAAGTCTTGAGACAGTCCATGAATAGACAAATAAAGAAATAATAAGGAGAAAGCCACTTAAGAAAAAGTTCGGGCAAGCCAAATTACAGGTTGTGTCAAATCCAAGAAACAAAAAAAAAATCTACGGTTTATCACGCTCGAAAAAAAGAACAGCCGATAATCTCATTTCCCAGGTTGAAAGGTATGAAAATCAGATTGCGACGCCTAAGTCAAGGTCACCGTCGAACCCTAGACAACGGAAAAATGGGAAAGCAACGAGAACTTTATGGACATAATTCGGACGTCAAACATATGGAGAATCAAGTGGACTTGCTATCCACACGCAAAAAAGGATGCAACGATCCTCCCGACTGTGTACACGTAGACACCAGGCCTACGATCCCACAATACGGCAAGGTTCTCATGAGATCCAAGGACCACGCCGAAGCAGACAATCAGAAACAAGCAAACTACCACGCAAATAATCTCCTGAAAGAAACAAGACATGGCGAGGCAAATCATAAACATCACCGGCAAAAGCATGTACCGAACGAGCCAGCCGTCGCAGATCGAGCGCCCAAAAGCAACAACAAGCACCAACTAAAGACCCATAATCGGAACATGGGTGCAGAGAATGCCTGGATGTGTCGGAAGCGGAACGTGAGTCTGATGAGGCGGCCGCGCTCCGGGAGAAGCCATCCTTCTCAAGCCAGCTTAGAGGCTCCCTCGGCTCGCTTCACTCCGCAGCCGGCCGCCGGCGGGAAGAAATGGAAACGACGATCTCGAGGAAAGCCTCCGCCCTCCGCCTCCGTCCGCGTTTTATGCGGGGGGCTCCATTGACAGGCCCGCTCCGGTGCAGAGGGACCGGTCACCCTTCCTGCTCCATCCCGCCTCCGCCGCTTTGAGAACATGGGCTTTTAATTATGTATTTATAATAATTCATAATTCATGAAGTATATTCTTTATTTTTTGTTTTTATGATCACAGACGAGTTATTTCTAGGTGCCCGTCAATGCCCCTAAATAATTTTTGTTGCTAAAAAAATAAAGTAATAAATTAATAATGACCTAAATTATTTTTTATTTTTCCAATGTGTAATGGCATTCTTATTTCTCATATTTAATTAAACTAAAATGTTATTTACTAGTATGTTTTTTCGTTCTTAAGATCTCGACCAAGTCTTTTTTGTTGCTAAAAAAACAACCTATAAAATTAATAATGAGATAAATTATTTTTAATGTGTTCCTTATGCGATGGCATTCTTATTTTTCGTATTAACTTAATTCTTTAAATTCTAGTTTACTTTAATTCTTGATATATAAATTAATAATGTTTAATTTATTTTTTAAAATCCTTTTTTTAACGGCATTCTTATTTTTCGTATTTACTTTGTGGTGAAATCGAGTAAGAATAAGCTTTTAGAATTGGAAGAAATAATTCAAAATTAAAAAGAATAGCGAAAATTAAGTCAAATAGATGTTACCGGTTCGATCGTCCGGTCCGACCGGGAAGTCGCACTTTTAAGCGGGCCGGCGGGGTTGCTGAGGAGGGAACCAGGATTTAGAACCGGGGACAGCCTGCGTCCTGTGAGGGAGGAGGGTGGGGGCAGAGCAAGAGGAGGGAGCGGAGAGGGATGGGGGCGCCGAAGCAGAAATGGACGGCGGAAGAGGAGGAGGCGCTCCGGGCCGGGGTGGAGAAGCATGGCGCCGGAAAGTGGAGGACTATCCAGAGGGACCCTGAGTTCAGCCGCTGCCTCGCCTCCCGCTCCAACATCGATCTCAAGGTGTTTCTGCAGACCCCCGGCACAATTACTTCGTTTGAGCTTTTTTTTTTCGAGGATTTGGGCGTCATCGCATTTTATTTTTAAATTTATGTAACATTCAGGAAGTCAGTTGAACTAAATAACCATGGAATCCAAATCAGTACACCAGAGCCCCTTTACACCGATTCTTTGGATTTCGTTCAAGCCTCATTTCAAGGTTTAGCGGGGCATCCATCCGAATCATTTGAAGTCAAGAAAGAGCACTGGTTTCCAGGAAAAAAATTCTTCATCGAATATTGCTGAAATATTTTATACTTTCACCGGTGCGTGCAGGAGTTTGTTTTTGCGCGTGCTGTTATCACCATCATACGAATTAATATATAGGCGGTGGGCATATTGGACGCAGATCGGGAAACACTTTTTAACCGATTTTTTAGAAAACTACACTCTGATTGAAACGGCCTATTCTGATTTGCGTCCTAAATTATTCGAAGTATGGAGTATTTTTAATTTTTTAATTTCAGTTTGAGAAAAATTATTTTGTTAAACATAATAATTCCTCGCTACATCATTCCTTTTGCTTTGTTTGAGGTACAGGCTATGTTTCATTCGCTCTTAAGTTTTTCTACCTTTCAACATCTGATGTCTTTGTTAATCCATGCACCTCAGAGGTTTCTGACCTCATTGAGGTTTTGGACCCGTGCCTTTCTTTAATGTGCTGCTGACGTGGCATATTTTATAAAGTGAATGTTAATACACATATTTTGTACTTCAGTTCTTGGTTAGCATGCTTGCGGTAATATTTGAAGTGTTTTCACATAGTTCCTGCTGATACAGGACAAATGGAGGAATATGAGCTTGTGCGGTGGCCAAGGCTCTAGGGAGAAAACGAGGGTGCCTAGGATAAAGGGTACCACAGGTGCCTCATTGCCTAGTTCCCAGACTCTCACCTCTTCTGCACCAGCCAAGCTTGGAGGTTTATCAGTTAATACAGATCTTTCGAAAAATGCTCAGGAGCAAAAAATATCTCCAAAGTATGTTTTATTTCTGTTGAACGATGGCATAAATATTTAGACTAGCGTTTTTCTTCTTATTTCTAGTATCATGCAATATTTCTAGTGCTAAAAATCACAGTGAATGAACTTTCGCGAGGGAAAAACTATATGATCTGGCACACATAATATATGCCATTACATGAACACTAGAGCTCTCTTCTCAGTCAACTTTTCCTAAAGTGTTTCCTGATGTGAATAATTGGTATAAGCTATGATTGATGCTTGAAATTATGGGAAGATTGTCTGAACAGAGATTGGCATCAATTTCTGCAATTTTTCAGCAGTATGCTATACTGTATATATAAATATTCATTAACCTGCTCTACTCTGCATACCCTGGTGAATAATTTGGTGACAATGAACAGAAAAAACCAATATATCGTCTATATGATTTCTAGTGACCTTCTATGGAAGCTTGGTTTCCCGTCATCTTTTCGTGACAAGCTATTTCCATAAGTTCCCATTCATATTTTATGCCAGTAACCTTTATTTTGTTGAATGCCTTTTCTAGAGTTGTTGTGTTTATTGGGGTTGTCTCAAGAAACAAGTTGAAGAGGGTATTTTTGGAAGCTTTATTGGGGGCCATGTGTTCCTTTTGTATGCGCCTTAAGTAACCTTATTGGCCATCATGGAAAGATTACGGGTGGGATAACTTATGCCTATGAGATGCACGTATTGAATTTTATTTTTTCTTTATTCTTGTAATTAGTCACTCCATGATTTACGCCAACATTCCTTTTTCAGGATTGACTTTTTTTTGCCATGATAGTAAAATGGTTCAGATGCAGGATCAATAGGAATTTGACACCCTCTTGCATTTGCCATGATATGTACATCAAAAGAGGCTCTGTGGAAGCCCATATTTTTATTTGAACTCGTTTGCAGGACGTCAATTTTCTTCACACTCTACTATCCACTGCTGTCCCTAAGTGTGTTGTGTGGCTGGGGAGAGTGTGATATAGGTGAAGTGCCCTCCACAAGATAGTTCATAACTTGAGCCTAGTGGGTGTAGACTCTAGTGATTATTTATTCCCATTAATCGTCCCAGGAACGCTTCCTGGACAGATTGTAGGCTGGAATCTTGAGGATCATTAGAAATTTGACATATAGGACATTTTCAGTTTTATTTTTTTCTTTATATCGGGAAAAGACCACTTTGTGACAATGAAGAGCTTGGAGGGTTTTAGTCAATGGTTGGATGTGATTGGGATAAGGTGAAGCATTCTCAGCCATATCAGAAATGCAACCTTTTCTTCACTGTACATCTTAGTGGAGAAATCTTTTACATCAGATGTTGTCTGACAACCTGATATATAACGAGAAATTTTATCTCATGTTTGCTAACATTACATCATATATATTTTGAGTATTTTCTATCAGAACGAATCTTGCAACAACGTTTTGGGCATTTTCTATCAGGTACATTACATTGATTATTGAAGCTCTGTCTAATGTGAAAGAGCCACAAGGAATGGATGTTGGTGCTATTTGCAGCTATATTGAGGTGAGTTTTGCACATCTTACTGGCTTAATGTCTTCTGGTTATTCCTAAACGAAAAACTTTTTTCTCATGCTTATAATGTTGTAGGATATTATGTGTGGCTTCATAGATTCACAGTATAGGTTTAACATACGCTGAAACCAGTATGTCAAGGTTTCTACTCCGTAGAGAATATAGATGTCAGAAGTCAAGGGCCCCTGGTCCTGCAATGGATCATTTATATACATAAAGGGTACATCATGCCATCTCAGCTTTCTTCGAAACATAGTTCCGATAGAAATGATCTACGCTAGGAAAATAAGCTTTATGAGAAAAAGTACCAACTAGAGGATATGACTGTCTGGTTATTCTATGGATAGCTATTTATTACCACCACTAGTGCCCATCTCTTTCTTTCCCCTTGATTTCATTACTTATGCCACTAGGAAATTGGCACAGTGATAATTTTTAAATAAATTGTGTAACAGAAGCTGAAGAGAGAACCATGAAAAACGTTGAATTGGCTAGGGATAATTAAAAAACTGAATTAGGATGAAAACTTTCGCTCTTTAGTTCCTGCTTCTATAAAAATGAAGAGCTATTTCTGGTATGTTAGAAAATATGATTTATCGGTAACTGTTTTTAAAATAAAGAATCCCCTAAAAAATAAGATACTTTTAATTAGATATGCTAAGATGAAGGATTTCCTTGAGAGAATGTAGTGTCATGTTGGGGTCTTCTCAATTTTATTGTTTAGGTATTTTTCGTTTTGCTTTTAAACATTCATGGTTATGGTTTGTACTATATTCTATGTAAGTTCTCCATTTTGGATGAACTTACTAATGAGTCGATCTACTAATGGATAGTCCTAATCAGGTATGTCAAATCGATTAATGAATGTTTAAGTGACTGATTCATTATTTTCATGAATATACTAAGAGTATTAAACCAACCAAATGACATCACTAACAACTCATAAAGGTCTTTTATGTTTTTAAATCAAGCTTTCATCCGTCAGTTATGCATTTGTTAGTATGGCAGTAACTACATTTCGAATCAAGCCCTTTGGTAAATTCCTTTGAACCGACAAACCTGTTCGGCATATCTCCCATGTTCCATTTTTTAGTGCTCGGATGGTACCTTTTTTTTGTTACTTCAAATACGATTGAATCAAGATCCGGTCAAATATTGTGAATGACATGATTGCTTAAGCTGGAAATAAATAATTGGAAAGCCCTCTGGAACGTGAGGACACTACCTCCACCTACTTATATTGTAAGTAGGCGGAGTTAGTGTCCTCCAAGGTTGAAACTTTTAGACAGAAAATCTTATTCTGAATCACCAAAATATCAGATTCTTTTCACTAATCTTCTGTTGAATTTAATGACAGCTTCCCACTTGGTTTCTTAAGACAAGTAGAGTTTATTCTTTGTTATGGATTCTGCCACTAGGAATAGTAGTTACTTCGAAGTCCGAGGACATCCCATTTTGATGCGCTCTGAACTCCTTTTGTGAAATTTATGATTAAAAATTATACCACTGTTCTGCGTAAACATTAAATAATATGACCAATACTCTAACTGAGGATGGCCAACTATTACTCTGCTGGGTTCTCTTGACTATTTTAGAATCCAAGTGCATATAACATTTGTAACATCAAGGAAAAGGTCCTGGCACTGATCTTCATTTTTTACACATATCATCTCTCCCGAAGATTTCCTTGTGCGCTATGCGTTCTTATGTGAATAGCCTATCTCATTATCAAATGGGTTTTTTTCTATTAAGAGAACATACTTTTTGACTGCTCCACTGCTTTTTTATACAGCAACGGAATGATGTGCCTCCAAATTTTAGGCGCTTACTTGGTTCAAAACTGCGACGACTTGTTGCACAGAACAAAATTGAGAAGGTGAATTCTCGTACGTTTTCCTTGATGGGCTTTCCTTTTCGAAGATATGTCCGGAAATAGGGGATACTGGTTTCGTGTATATGAGTGTGTGTATGTTTTTGTCTCTATCGGATGAGCACGTGTTTGCACCTTCACATGTTCAAGTCTTTGTGCATGCGTAGCTGTTTTACAGGGACCAGGTTCACGGTAGGTAAGTAAAATCATGTATGACGACTAATGCGGAAGCTGAGTTGGGTGGGAGTCTCTTGAAAGTCTTTCTCCCAGAAGGAGAAGATAAAATGGAAAAAAAAGAAAAAAGATCGCACTAATTTGGTTATATTAGAAAAGTTCAGGCTATTGGGTTCATCTCTCAGCATTATGTTCCAGTAAGACGAGCATTCATCAGACAATATTCCCCCAAATGGTTGAAAGATTGGGCTTTTCTGCATTTAAATTCTTCTTGCATGCAAAATCAGTTTTAGTGCCCACCTTGAAGTTTCATGTTAATATAAGTCCTCATGCTGTAGGAATTTGTGTTAATGAAAAAAATTCCCAGAATGTCTGGTATATTAAAAACTTGGAAGGTCGTCGTTAAGATTATTTAAAAGTCCAGTACATTGTGAGAAGATGGAAATCAATGAAATCTTTTTCCATTTCTTGATATATTGAAGAACAATACTCGAGTCTAATTGAAGAAAGTTATGAAGGCAGGCTTCTTTGTTGACCTGAAGCTTGGCATTGCTTGATAAAACAACGGACATCATTGGAATGGAACCACTTCTTCACCTTTGATAATGCACATGCATCTAGGTGTGAATATGTGGAGTGTTTATGATTAAATTTCATATTTAAGCATTGCCCCCATCTAAATTTTTTATGGGTAGACATCATTTCAATGAGAAATGGAGTGATTATGAAATCAAAGTCTTGCCACCCATTAAAATGGCATGGTTCTTGGCAGAGGTTGAAGCTAGGACAGTTTCCAATTATGGACCTCCCCGTTTATATTTCATGAAACTATCCGTACTTTACTGTATTAGTCTAGATGCTCAAAGGCACCCATCAATTGGTAACATGTGTGCTACAACAATAATCCAGGTTGAGAAAGGGTATAAACTGAGAGAGCCCTTTGTAACGAAGACCCCAACTCCAAAAGAGAAGGACCCAGGGTACCGGCCAAGGCCTCTACCGCCCCCTGTGATTACCAGCTCCATGGACGTGGTAGGGGACGCAGCGATAGCCGCCGCATACAAGATAGCCGAAGCCGAAGCCAAGTCGTTCCTGGCATCAGAGGCCGTCAAGGAGGCAGAGAGGGTCTCCAAGATGGCTGAAGAAACAGATTCCTTGCTGATGCTTGCAAGGGAGATATTCGAGCAGTGTAAAGTCGGGTTCCTGCGACTATTTCTTCCTTGGAAACAGAGATCGGAGCTCTCACTCTTCTCATTTGTTCATCGGTTTCAGGCTCTCGAGGTGAAGTCGTGACGGTCGCATAGTGCACAAGAAGCTAGCTGCTCCCTCTGCTAACATGCCCATGCCCCACCCTCCCCTGCTGGTCAACGTCTGTGTATAACTCCGCTTCGTAGAAACAGCAGCGCACCCCGCAGGTCTCTTTTAATTATGTTTCTTCTTCTCTTTTTGTGTTCTTAGACGGATAGAGTTCATGATATGAAGGTTTTCTCGTGTTCTCCTCTTCAACTAAAAGTTGAAGAGATCTCCCTCCTTATGGGGCTTGCGTGCTTCTTGATGTCGGTCAGAGATCTTTAGAGGATTTGAATGGTTAGTCGAGTGATTGCCTTCTTGATGTCGGTCAGAGAACCCCAAGGAAATGGCCATTTTGCTGGAGAGAGAGAGAGAGAGAGAGAGAGAGAGCAGCAGCAGCATCAGGGGTTTATCCGACCCGAAAGACCCCAGCTTAGAACCAGAATCTAACCACAAGAAATTGTGTATCTGACGAGGCCGTCATGAAAAATAATCGAAAGTCTGGTGCAACCAGTCCATCAAGCTCTACACAGCGGGCGGGTAAGTGCCCCGTAGTGCTATTAAAGATGGGATCTAGAATCTGCTACTTTCTTAACAAAATTTACTGAAGATAGTAATCATCTGGGCTCGGATGTGACGTTCTTCCATTCCGCTGACCCAATTGTTAGCACAAACTGAAATATGAGCATGAAAGCATAAATGACGAACACATTTCCGCAACGCGCTAAACAGGCTGAAGACCGACTTCCCACGCGCCTCAGCAACGAAATGCGCACAGATGGCTGCCGAATTCCGAAATGATATCCACCACGCCGCCATAACCAGCCACAGCTACAAGCTGTGACGATTTAAATCATCAAGAATCAGCATAAAAAAAAAAGAAAAACCAACATGAAATTGTCATCTTGTCGAAATTTCCACTACGATGCGAGAATTATCAGTGTTTAATCTTTTACTTGCTCGCTAGAATGAGAGGAGCCGCACGAATGAAATTCTTCGTGCGCATATTAAATCACTATTCAGTTTTATTTATGATTTCAAGAAGGAATGCATGCATGTGTTTAATGACGTAGACAGAAGGGGAGAGGGACATACGCCAGAAGAGCGAGAGGAGACGGAGAAAGCCGACTTAGGAGCACAGTGCATTTGGGAGATGACCGTCCCACTGATGCTGTAACGCGTGAGCACTGGGGAAGATCCGACTGCGAGAATCTGGGTTGGATACAATGCCCAACACAAGCAGATGAAAAAAAATCACCAAGGAAGTTAACCAAGTGTCTCTGTGTTTGTGTGTGTGTGAGTGAGTGAGTGAGAGAGAGAGAGAGAGAGAGAGAGAGAGAGGGCATCTTAAATTAGCTAAAACATCCCTTGTAAAGCATTTATGAACTAATTCTAAAATGGAAACTTTTTAACTCCGTAGTGCTCGAATCGCCAAGATATCATAAACAGAAGGATGTCTTTCACTGATAATATAATCTGTCATATATCAAGCGGAAATTCGCTCAGTCCATGTTCGAAGCCAGAAAGTTCGAGCTAGGGAAACATGGGTTGATCGTCATGTTCTCAGTGCAAAGCTAATGGGCGGAAGCCTACTTGGCATTCCAAAAAAGAACATGATTAATCTAACACTTATATTGGTTTACCAGAACCATCATCCAATCCCCCCTTCCCTCATCAGTCAGGTCATTTTCTGCCATTTTCCTAGAGCTTTCATCAATGGTCCGAGAGATACAAATAAAAGTAGCTAATTAATTTCATTTTGTGTAGATAAATGCCATCTGGCAAACATTCTTTGTGAAGATCTTAATATCTAATCACTGAGTCGTCGTGTTTCCACAAAGCTCATGCTCAAAGCGATTCCCTTCAACATATCGTTTTCTTTTCCTTGTTCCTCTTGGGGAAAGCGGGGGGTCATTTCAAAGGGTTGATAAATACTCTTTGGAAATATACCTACGAATGTGCAAACTTTTTTTAAAAAAAGAGGAAAACAAAAATGCTAAAGTAGATACTTTATTTCCATCAGAATATCACACACATTCATTTGAAGCTAAGAAAATATAGTCCTATACGAGGGTAAGGCATAACGAAAAGAGTTCATTGGTCATTAGTTTTAATGAATACACATATGCATCTCGAATCCTTACAAAATGAGAAAGAAAATGAATTAATTAAGAAAAGTACCACTATAAGATGACTCATTCGGATATACCCTGCTCACGAGAGAGAGAAAGATAAGAAGAGGTCTCACGAGAGAGGGAGAGAGAGAAATAAGACGATAATAAAGAAAGAGTGCTAAGACTTTTTTGAAGAATGAAACATGCTCATTTAAGGCTAAGAAGATGCTAAAGGTCCTTGTTTGTTGGCTTCCTTTAAAGATTTCGTCCAGTGAAAGGACACTCATGGATTAAAGATCTCCAGGACTGGAGTGGATTAATCTACCAGTTAGAACATAGTTGTGTTTGTTCCTTAGGGAACCTTTTCTAATCCGGCTCAATAGGCTCAGTATTTCTCTCCCGTTTACTTTTTCCTAAGGCTGCAAGATCTAGAGTTTTTGTTGAGATCAGTGTAACTTATCTTCTCTAACACTACCAACAGAGCAAGCAACTCCATTGAGAGAGCACCAGAGCGAATAGTATATTTCCTTCTTCTAGCTTTTACGGGAGACTGCCAGAGAATATCGGCTCCAAAGATATTACCATTACACACTTTGAATTATTCTAGGAGATATGTCTCACTAATTCTCACTTCTTCACTTCATCAAGTGAAGGTCTCCCAAGTTGGCTGATACCTCTCTTCTCGCCTCTATCAAGCAAGAGTAGATGGGCCCAGCTGGTGTGTCATAGCCAGTGTGACAACAACAGTAATATTAAGAAGAAGTCATATTCATTATTGGCTCCTTCCTCATTTGTCATGCATTGCTGTGTCTTCCACTCATTACTGCATGGGACTAGTTACTATGCCTCTGACTATGTCAAGTAGACAGCATGAACGAAAACAAAAAGACTGAAGTCTTTCTGTTAGAGTCCTTCATGTCAGAATAATTATGCATGCTGAAAATCTAGGTACAGTCCCCCGCTAAAATCCTTTTTAAGGCATTGGTCCATCATTCCCATTGGAGAATATTTCATGATAGATACTATATATTCATGTCAATTCCAACAAGATCTAGCTATTTATCCGCCCCCTGCCCTTCTCTTACCTTAGTCTTGTTCCATATTTGTCTAGCTTTGTTCTCCAAGCATCACGTTTAGAATCTAGGCAATTGATAGGGTTCTACCATCAAAAGTGAACATGAAGGAATATGGTTCCCCATGATAGTCAGCCATGGAGTGCAAAAGACCTACCAATTACATTGCAACTCCCGTATCTTCAGGGGAAATATTGTACCCATGAAGGAAAAAATCAAAACCCAGACGAAGATTAATCCCAAATCTACGATCCTGACTTTGACTGAAGTCACTTATGAATCGATGTATGCAGTTGAATTCCCCCTCAAGGTCTTTACAATCAAACCAGACTCTGCATCATCACATAGGATTATTTGCTATTCCACTTTCTCTCCTTACAGTTTATGCTATATTCTTAAGCTTTTTAAATATCTGATGTACTGTGGCATGAAACTAATGCCGTAATATGCAGACGTATCTGTACCCGAAGATGTTTTCGCCAACGTTAGAAAAGCATCACAAAGTTCTAATGGAAACATGCAGCTGGTGATATTCTTACGGTAACAAACAGATAGAAAGGCATTTTATTAGAGAAAACACTTACCTGGCTGTCATGAAATAAAACATCCTGCACAGGGAAATGGCTATCAGTGCTCCAGATACACTCACAAGAAGGGAGACTCCAGACTGATAGATTCCTGCCGGTGCCACACACCTGCACATAATATCTTTTTACGTATTACAGGACAGTTAATGATGATACAAATTTTACGCAAATTCAGTTCGTTCGAACAACGGGTTAGGTTATAGCATTCTCATCACCCATAGAAGGTTAACATGCATGCTACGATGAACAAAACTCATTTTCTTGGGACAAAAGGCAAAGAAAGGCACAAAACAAAGACAAAGGCTATATAAAATAAACGAATGCTTACACCTATATGTACACCCTACACGTGTTATATGAATTTACAATGTTATGGACCCGATACAATTTCAGGCATGCACAGATAAAACTAGTAGCTCTAAATGTGACTCACAACGGTAAGTTTTCATTGAGTTCCACCAACTCATTTACGGATGTTTTTAAAAGCATCAGCAGACGAATGACATAGTTATTGCCAAACTCTTTTCAGGCAGACGGACAAAATGAGAAATTGATTGGCAGAAATGCGTCTAGTTGAACCATCCAGACTGTTGCCCAGAAAAAATTAGCCCTTCAAAGAGAAGAGGTTTCACAAAATTGATCAATTGTGCCATCGCGTTTGGTATATTTAACATGCTAACACATTCAAGAATGAGGAAAAGATGTTTTTCTGGCGAAGGAAAAAAGTCTAGAGAAGAAGTAGGCTAATCTGAATACTATGCACGCCTGCATGAAAGGCAAGTCTAGCTATTATTGTTTATAATTAATATAGACATTCACTCACATCTTCAAACCAATTATGAGAAAAGCTAAAAATAAACCACACAAATATCGCGTTGGTCTAAAAAAAATAATGAGAGCTTTTACCAGCCAACTTTCACTCGTGTCAACAGCGACACAGCTGACCCATGATGATTCTTTTGGAGCATGACCCTTTTCTGGGTAAATCACTCGAGTGCATTTACCACTCCTACAATCTGTACAGCATTAAAGAAATAGGTAACTTTAGGCATTGATAAATTTTAAACTGCAGGGATTATATTCAACTGTAAAGCACAGATAGATTATTAAATCTGACTTAATATGCTTATTGTGCTAATCAGTTTAGATTTTTTTTTAAACTAACTGAAAGAAAGGGTGATAAATCTATAATATCAATGTTAAACTCATAGATTTAAAAGCTCACCCCATAAGCGCGTACTTCCATCTTCTGAACCGGTTATGATCTACAAGAAGAAAATAAGACACCCGAAAAGTTGTTTATGGGGTTAGCGACATTACCAACTGATGAAAATTCATCGAAGACGAAAATAAAGCACTTGAAACGAAGATTAAAAAGCAAGGAATATGCGCGATAGCAAGAGTATAATTCTAAACTAAAGTGTACAAAGTAAAGTCAATTTTTACGAACATCTTTCATGATCAGGATAACTTCAGATAAATTGATGTATGCATTTATGAATACGGTAAATGCCAACTTCATCGTGTTTCTCAAAGATACCTAATTGTGGTAAAATACCAGCTTTCTATAGCTTCACTCGACTATATAGTTCTTTTTTTTCCTTTTGGATCCGGTACTGCTTTCTTCCACTGAAAGGACAATACTTTCATAGGACCCTCCACATGGAAAAAAGGAAGAAAAACTTGGAAGACAATAGTAGGTGTATGTTGTTAGAGCTACAGTATCTTGGATTAATAATGATGATCCTTTGTTTTGGAAATTTGAAATTAGTGCACAGAACCATGTTGTATACATGTTCAAGTATAAATCCAGTACAGGTAATCCCGGCCTTTTAAGGAACCAAATAACATAATGAATAACAACACGGTGTGCCAGAAAAAGGATCTTTGAGCCAACCATTTTGAAAAAATGCAAATCAAAGACACAAAAGACTTCCTAGAGACCATGTACAGAAAAAAAAAAAGGATGCAAGAAACTTTCAATGTGTGACCTGGAATATTATGAACAGAAAAATAAACCTCATACATTATTAATTTCAAATGTTGGCACTATTTATCGGTAATTGGGCGGACATCATATATTTAATGGCAGAGATGATCGACAACACCATTCTCTAAAGAGCATAGCATTTAACAAGAGTACTCACCATTTGATATCAGCTGCAGATATGCTTTTGAATCAACAAAAAGAACAAGAAGTTTGGGCCTTTGAAGGAAACCTAGACACCAGATGATGGTCGTTCGAGAGGACCAATGCTCTCCCATGCTGCAACAACGCAATTTTTCTCCCGCGTCTGCCCGGGCCCAACCCTAATACCCTTCCCCACGATGGAGAAATGACTTAATAACCCTTCCCTATTTGGTCACAAGATGGTTGTTGAGCTTTTTTTCTTCTTATGGAGTAGGTTACGCCCACCAGGAGCCTATCATATGCCCTCCCAAGAGGCCATTTCATTTATCCCGAAATCCTACTTTGTAGATGTTTAAATGTACACAATGATGATTACTTTTAACCATTTTTGTGATCATGATCACCATATTCAAAAAACCAAAAGATGATGTCAGATGTAAAGCATCACAATGATAGAAAATGGAAAGTGGGGTGGACCACCTGGTGACCCAACCCAAGGCTGCCTCCATACAGGGTTGAGCTGAATGAGTTTTAGTGGCACTGAGTAGGGTTTGGGCTAGAAGGTGGTGGTAGTCCACATCCTATTTTAACTTTATCAAGCTAATCCATCCAGACAACGGGTTTGCACAATAAACCCAACTTATCAATATTTCAAAATAAAATTTTCATATCTATCAAGATTATGAGACAACGAAGAAAAGGCCGACCTGATTGCTTGAATTGCGAGCAGCAATGCAGTGCAAGTAGTCCTTATGTCCCTTAAAGATCCCTTTCAATTTGCCTGTCTCCTAAAATAACCACAGAAAGGCTGTCCTTAAAATAGCAAAGAAGAAAGAATAACAACGGATAAAACAACTGGATTCAGGAATTAAGGATTATAAATATCTTCAATTTTATATTACGAAAAATACACACCACATCCCAACAGTAAGCATGTGCGTCACCGGCAGCAGAAAAAATGGATCCTTCCTACAGAGAACAACAAAATGTTTAGATACAAAAGAGGAAAATAGATTCCTCTACAAGGCATATTTAATATCTTCAATTATAGTTCATAGAATGTCTTCTCCAGAGTTGGTGTGAGCTAATTTTTCCAAGGCAGAACGTACATTGCATCATAAATTCCTCTCTAGGTCGGAATAACAAAATATACCCGTGAAAGAGGATGAGGACGTTTACATAAGCATCACTTTGAAAGCTACCAAAAACAAAATATTCCAAGGACCACATCTACTGTTTGTACTTAATGTCCATCAGTAACATGAAAAACGACGTCACATAGCACATGCACACCGTGTTCGCATGCTTTCAGACTAAAAGGCTTCAACATATACTTGAAGCTTTCTTCCCCTTGAGTTTGAAACCAAAGGGATCTGAAATGGCTCAAGAGAAGCATCTGAAATGGCTCAGATAGGAATTACGCATGTCATACCACAAGTAGATCATTAATTCAGTCTCATCGATAAACTGATGAATCAGAATCCACTAACCTGTATATTCGTGGCAATGGCATTGTTCTCAGGAACTGGAGATAAAGCATCCCACGGACCCCTGTACAAAATAAAAGTATTAAGCGTAAATTCAGGAGCTAGATATGCAGCGTTTATATTGCTATGCAGTCTAACATTATGAGATATGAAGCACCAAAAGTCAACAGAAATAAGTAATACGGAGGCAACGAAAAGCCTAGTTTCAAAGGTGGAGATATGATGAATATGCACATCAGAGATGCATAACCCATGCTTTGTGCTATTTTACACTAATTGACAAACATATATAAGTAGGAACTCTTCATCCGAGCTATTTTTCTCCAAAAAACTTGAAATAAAAAAAGGATAATGGCTGATGATCAGGTTCTTCCAAAGACACCTCATGTTCCTACCACTGTGACATCTGCTACCAATAACTATGATATATCTACAATGAAGCATGGCTTGATAGCACGTGTAGACATTGTTTTCGGAAAATGGAAAGTCTATCAGAACCAGTTCCATTATTCGCTAGGGACAACGAGCCAGAGAGATGGGCTTTTCACTGTATATGGACATGAAAGACCTTTGATATAGTTCGCACAAGAAAATTTGAATGTCAGGATGCTATATGAGATTTAAACATCAGGAAAATGATATTGGACGCATAGTGATTAAATGAGAATGATTTGCTAGTAAGAATATGTTTATCAAACTACAAGGGCAGCCAAATAAGCATGCACGCATTTAAGCATCCGTAAAAGAACTTAAATGGGAGTAAGGCTCTATGCTGACTATTCACCTGTGTTGAGGGTTAACCAAATCAAGTACCGGATTCAAAGCCCCACCTGATGTGTATGGAAGAACAAAAAACGTATAAGAGCTAATTTAAATTCAGTTATTTTAGCAACATGATTCTAAGGGCTCGGTCAAGACGGTGACAAAAGATATATATGTCAGATGAACTTTGCTGAGACCAGAAAAAAAGGGGCATCTAAATATTTTACACTGATCTGTGTCCATAAAGCATATGAGCTATTCTGAAAGTCAGACAACCAACTGATTTCAGCCAGCGTTCATTACAGCCAATAGAATACTTTTCATTAAAACAACTGACAAACAAAAGTTTAACAGCATTCTCCAAGCCGAATGCTAGTCAACTTTCATTATGGATACATAATCCCTCTTCCACCTCACTAAACCCCTAAAACCGTAGTCATTTATCTAAACAGTATGATGAATGGATTATCATACGAACTCAGAATTTCTCTCGACAAATCTTACATTAAAGAAAGAAAAATCTAGAAAAGGTCACCGTAGAAAATACTGTCTGGAACAATATCAGTGTTAAAACTGATGTGGGCATCAAGAGGACTTTTTCCTTTGAATGATATCGTTGTTTTCAGGAAATAATTCAGGTACAAACTACTAATAGAGGTGAGACATATCCTAATGACAAAAAAAATCTAAATAAGGAGAGTGGATTTCTGGTCAACTCAGGTCGGCTCTCATTGGCTTTGCGTTCTAGAGCACCAGATAAACCTTAATTCACAGGCAAGGGGTTGTTGGTGAACTCTCTCAAGAGGGAAAGAGTGTCTCCTAAAAGACCCACATGATTTAGAATAGAAACGTGAAGTGATTAATGAGTACAGACTATTCCCATTTGAAGCACCTATAAAACATACCTGAGGTCAAGACCTCCTTCCATCTCCATCCACGAATCCGCCCATCATCACCACAGCTGCAAAGCTTAAAAAAAAACGTCAGTTAATTTATCTTCATGTATATGCTCCAAAGTGAACAAAGGCAATCCACAGCAGATTCAGACAGAGCACATGATCCAGAAACATGAAAGTTTCCAGATAATTCCCAGAATCAAGTTAACAGAAGTCATCAGCATCATTCAAGAAGCATCAATCAAGTATTTACAGCTTGTCTTCACTACCAGTGTTAAAGCTTCACCAATATTTAACGTTTTTATCACAGCATGCTATACTGGCCATGCTGAAAATAGGACTTAATAACGAAGTACAGCAGTTACCCTAGAGATTCAAACAATCCCAAATAAATTATATTTACACTAGAAAGATATCCCGACGAATTATGGACGTGAAAATGAAAAGAATGATAAAAACATGTAAAAAAGAAAATATATGGTGTCAATGACTTAGTTCAAAGTCCAATTCTACATCATTATCGAAGCTGTGGTAAAATATTATGATGGTTATATAATTTTATCAACCTGATTTTCCACTGATATATGAGGGTTTCCATCTGGAATATGGCAAAATAATTGATTACTAATTCGTAAGTATTTGGCACACATTTAGAAGCCAAAAAAAACATGGTGCAATCTCAACTGTACTCGGAATGAGCTTCAAATATTAACATTGGTCAGCTCAATATGGCTTCAGTTTGGGATAAAAGTTACGTGCAAGTACAGCTGTGGATCTGAGAGAGAGAGAAGTGATTCGTTTGATCACATTTATAAAAAGGGAAGCAGGCATCGAAGGGAAGAAAAGAGGAAAGCTGAGAACCAAGACGGTGATTGGGTCTTTAAATTGAAGGAGAGAATGTTGAATTACAGGTTCATTTTATAGGAGAGCATTGTGGTGAATGCCAAACAAAATGGAAAGTAGTCTGGGGCCTTTCTGCAACAACAGCAAATCATCCGAGGAAATGTTATCGATGCCAGCATCAATAAAATTCAGCAACAGTTAGTCTCTTAGCTTACCAACAGGCGACTGTCAGCTGCAGTAGGCTAGGAGGAATAGTATGGAATTGAGAACTAAAATTTCCATAGCAGGTGTCTCCCAGAGAGTTCAATGTGTGACAAGTGTGCCTTCAGCCACAGGGTAGCAACAATGTGCTGACAGTCAAAGGTAAGTTAGTCAGCCCTTACAGATCTGCATAAAACTGGTAGTTATTGATTCCATCGACAGTAGGCTCCTAAAAGAGTGACACGGAATTGACTACCATTGATGTTGGTAAGGGCTACTTCTATATTCTCAAACATCTCATGGGACGAATTCTCACCTAAGGAGAGTATTCAAACTTTCGAAGAATTGCATGCAAGAATCAGTCAGCATGGGAGAGAGATTCGTGATGGAAGAAGCAACATGAGAGGAAAAGAGGAGAGAAATGGCATAGGCAGTAGAGCCCTTAAACTGTCACCACTCTAAGAAATATGCCATCGTAATTATAGATGTAATTGTGTCAGATTCGGCATTGATCCAGGTACATTTGATGATTCTGTTGATAAAAACATTTTCTTCTTTTGAATGTGGACAGTACCCCGTATTCATAACAAAATTATACCCATAACTAGAATGATGAATGATCTAAGATAATTTGATACTAAACAGTTCAGTCTTATATTCATGATTTTGGCACATTGTATTATTCCAATGAGTGGCATTTTAAATAAATTCCGACACATATCAAGGTCATTATCAAGTAGCACATTTATCGATACTGTCACTGGTTTAAGATGATATGGGGCACCATCGTAAGGAATAAAGAAGCAGATTTGGGAAATAATGCTAAAACTGTAAAGATCACTAACAATTTCTCAGCTTGCTGATTTAGTTATTAACAGAAACAACCCCATTTCTTACTGTGTCCACATTCTTCATTTATAAAATATATGTAATAAAATAGTTCCAGATTCTCATCACATCATAGTTGAATCTCCAGAAAGAAGAAACGTCATTAATGCCAAGAAACTAATGATTCATCGAGTATAATAAGACTAAAGAAATGTGGAAGACCAGCAACTAATGTCTTTGGGTAGTCTATTGTGTTATATGTTCAGGTTGTCACCAATGTATCCACTGCACATAAGCCGTAAATCAAAACTAAGATATACATCATTTATACATCTGAAAATAATTTTCAAAACCGAAAACCTGTATGTAAAACTAACTGCACGTAAACCTGTATCAGGCAATACAAGCCTTCTAGAAGCGTTTATCTCTAAAACTGAAAATAACTCATGCGTATTCCATATTTCATGAAAAAGTGAATCGGAGACTCGGAAGATTTTAAATCGATGGTATCAATTAGAATAACTAACGAAATGGCCCAATCACTCAAAAAGAAGTGTCCCTAATAGTATCCATTAAAAACGAATGATAAACACCCAAAACTTAAGACTGTGATCAGCGGGCACAAAATAGTACAAATTATAAACAAACCTCAATAGCATAGCATCCTCCCCATCACCATAGAACTTGACATCATATGCAGGACCCGTGTGTGCTTGATTCAGGCGTAATGGTTGAGCCAATAGGAACTCAGAAGATGAACTTCACATGAAAACTATGTGAGAAGCTTGAAATTGAAGTGATTATAAGCGGTCGTGACAAAAGACCACAAGAAAGTAGACCAAGACTAGAGGTACTCACTCGTGATCCTTGACATTTCGAGAAAGTGCTTGCTGAAAAGTAGAAAAAATGAAATAAAGTCAATGATTATTATAACGTGACAGTTGCTATGTCGTCAAATCAGGCAGCCAAACAAGTAAATGATTACTAGATCCAGCATTGCCACAGTTGTGCCATAAATAGTTTTGACGAGGAAGGTTCAATGAAAATCATATTATAAATGAATAAGCAGGAATCATAGGCAGAAGATGATGCTGATGGATATTGTATGTTCAAAAGAAAGTTCAAAAGAATTTCATTGAACCTCATGTAATTGGCCTAAAAGAATTTGAAAATATAGACCAAAATTCCTAAATTTCAATAACATAAAACTAGAGATGACAATCACTTTAGAATACTAAATAGGAAATTGGAAACATAATAGTTTGAGAAAACGAGATTTAGATCTGGATATTTTACTTCGTGAAATTCTCAGATGGGAGTTTCAAGGATAAAAATAGCTGTGAAGTGGGAATGCAAGAGAATAACATGGACAAGAAGAAATAATTTTCCAGCGGCCAAGTTGGTGAGTTGACAATCTCTACTGAAAAAACTTTGATGGATAACATGCAATAATTATTATTGATTGGACAATTAATTCGTCAGCTGGCATCAATTTTCTCAGAAAAATTGCCCTAACATGTTGAACTGACCAATATCCCCTTGCTTCCATGTTCCAGGAAGCTCTATTATTTTCCGTTTCATTTCTTTCTCATTTCTGTTTTATCATTTATTCTATTTACCGCTACACTTTTCACTTTTGTAAACATAAATCGTGCTTAACGTCCCAAATATTTGGTACTCTTTCTTGTTGAAACCTTGCAAGCGTCCCTACAAATAATTTGACGGGACACTTGCAAAGTATCCCATTTTTGGCACACAATTTACATCTAAATCTGCAAGGGGAATGAGACGATTGAAAACATCAGCGTGCGTGAATATATTGCAAAAAAACGAAGGAAAGGGGAGTCGTAACAGTTTCTTTCACTGGGATCTTCTCAGCTACATATCAAACAGCTCATTTACTTTACCGAAACAGGCAATAGAAAACTATGAGAACAAGTGCAAGAAAAGGACGAAGAGAGAGAGAGAGCGCTCACGCGAGGAAACGAAGAGGCGGAAGCTGAGGCGACGCAAGAGGGGATGGAGTATGGGGAGACAGAGCCGTCACTGGAGGCGACGACGATGACATCCGGCTTTCCGGTCGCGGGAGGAGAGAAGGCAGTCCTGAAGATGGTTTTGGCGCGCAGTTCCCTCTCCTGGAGAACGCTGTTCCTGTATCCCTCTTCGTCCCAGTCCCGCACATCGCCGGTTGCTTTACCCATCTGCGAACCACCGTCGGTCTACCGAGCCCAGCGCAGGAATCCAGAAGAGGGATGGATTTCGGGAAGAAGAAGATTGATGGCCCCGAATTGACTAGATCCCTTCGTCAAACTACGAAAACGGCCGCGATTGAGCCTTCCCCCATGAGCGCGTCCCCCCTTTCCCCTCGTGTTCTTGGCCAAACCTTGCCATCTTCCCCATCTGAGCCTCAGCTACTCCGCCGCCAGGTTCCCCTTCGATTTACAGAGACGGGACCTCGTGGAGTGATGCGCCCACAAAAGGACCTCTTTCAAGCGACCGTTGCAGAAAATGACGGTTCTTATTAAAAACACACCCGTATTTAGATAAATTTCATTTATACCCAAGCTTTCAGAGACATCCATCTTCTTCTTCAGGAGATGCTGCTGTTCATGGCGCCCGTCTTCTCCGACGGCTTCACCCGATGAAACTCGATCTGCAGTCTCTGGTGGAGAGAGCTTGTGGAAGCAGGGGGCCCATCGCGCCGCTTCTCTTCGGCCTCCAGTTCCTCCCTCAACGGGATGGCAACGAGGAACCTGTTGATGAACTCTCTGCAGCAGCTCTTCCCGCTGCAGATGAGCTCCCCCTCGTCTCCTTCCTTCTCCGGCAGCCCCCTCATGAAGGACCCCTCGTCGAACTTCAGAACGTAGGCCTTGTCGCAGCCTTCGGAGAGCCGCTCCCCTAGAGTGTCTATGACGTAGAAGGCCTCAGCCTCCGCCTTCAGCAGGAAGAAGTGGTCGTTCCAGCTCACGATGTAGACCTTCGCGGCAGCGGCGCCGCCCTCCTCGGCGGCGGCGGCGATCTCGCTCCATATGTCATCGAAGGACATGGCCCCACGGAGGGACTCGAAGCTCTCCGGGAGGAAGAACCCCACGAAGGAGTTCTCTGGCGAGACGGCGACCGGCCTCAGGTTCGCCTCCATGACCGTCTCGAGGTCGAAGTGCTTGTCGGAGAAGCGGCTGGCGTAGGGCTCGGCTTCGCAGAGTTTCCGCCACTCGGAGGAGCCTTCTCTGATCAAGGCGTCAAACTGGGCCTGCGTCGGCGGGTTCATCTGGTTCGACTGCAACTTGTCGGCGATCACGACAGCGAGGACTGCGCAGGCGCTCTCGCCGCCGGCGCTGTCGTCGCGCTGGTCGATGGAGGCGAAGAAGGTGCCGGTGCTTAGCTTCGTCTTCCCCTCTCTGCTAATCAGCTCCTTCTCTTCCCATCCCTGTGGAAGAAAAGTTCTTGGATGAATGAATTTTTGCCATGATCGGACTCTTAAGATGGAATTGGATGAACATCCGGAGCTGTGAGGGAACCTTTCCGTCGGGGGATGATGACGAGCAGGTGATCGGGAATTGAGAAGCTCCGATTCCTCCTCCCTTTCCTTCCCCTCCGTCGCTGGTCTTCCTCCTCTTCTTCCTCCATGAAAGGAGCCCACGTCTCGGAGGCGGCTCCGACTGTTTCTCCGAACTCCTTCCCTCGCTGGAAGTAGAGCCCGTCTGTTCTCCGGCGCCTGCCGTCGTCGACGGAGACTGCGCCGGCATCTGAATCTCGCCGGAAGCTTCCGAATCCAATGTGTAGGACTTCTCTGCTGTGCTCTCATCTCGCGCCGCCGCCACCGCCGACGACGACGACGACAACGACAATGAGGTTTCAGGGATATCTCGGACGGAGATGATCTCAACGGAGCTGATGGCGACCTGCGTTCGTCAACGACAGAAAATCTCATACTCCGTCCTCCACCGCTGAATCTCTGTCAATGTAGGACATAATAGAAGGCGTTCTCACGGAGATTCTGGCGTCGCAGCAGCCGGCGAGTGAGGCGACTGGAAGCTCCCTAAGGGTCTGGGACCGATCAGACGATCCATTCGCTGCTTCCGCCCGCAGTTTGGAAACCATGTCCCTCAAGTTCAGCCTGGCCATCCCAATCTCTTCGAGCTTGTCGTCTCCTTTCGCCTGCGCGCTCGATTGAATGAATTCGTCGGAATCGAACCAGAACAGAAATTCTTCCTCCGATTCAATGTTCTACGCATGCAGGCCGACATAAATCAAACGCAAAAAAAAGCTTGAATAGCTGAGATAATTACTTGCAGGAAAATAGAGAGATTTTTTTTTTTCCGACTGTTGATCGTCTGTCCTTGAGTTCGACGGAGATGAATTGAGAAAGGGGAGGGAGGACTTACGCATAGATGGATCGAGACATCCCAGTCGCTTAGGGTTTCTTCCCTCTCCGTCTCCGAGAAGCCGCAGACATGGTCGAAGGTCGCGCCATCGCCATCCTTCCATTCTGCCGTTCCAGCGCGGACCACCATATCCACCGAAGCAGACCTCGTCGGCTTCCTCCTACCCTTCAGGGAGGACAACCCCCTACTCCGGGGAGGCCCCTTCCATCTGATCTCCACCCAAACCACTCGCGGAGCATCTCCGTCTCCGGTGGGCACCGACGGCGCCGCCGCCGTGAAGAGGCCGTCGATTCTCCTCACATCCATCTTCACGCGGTATTTCCTTCTCTTCCCCTCCGAAGCTGCTCCAGCCCACGGCGACCATCTCATCATCTTCTTCTTCCCCACACCAAGCCTCCCCTCTCTCCGGCGCCGGCAAGAAACAATTCGCCCTCCTCCTCTAGCCAGCTGCAACAATCCTCGGAGAATGCTCCAACTCCTCCGTCTTTAATCCCCTGGTTGCGCTTCTTCTCCTGCTCCGGCGAGGACCTCCCCGGAGGCGGAAGGAAGAGGTGGCCGTGAAGGTACGCGACTTGCAGGGGAGAAGAAGCGGAGACAGCCCAAGCTTTTCCGGACAGCTCAGCCGCGAGGCCCTCCTGATAAATAAATTAAAATTTTAAAAAATGACGAATCCCCGCGTTGGCCCTCCGATGCTGGGGCCCACATTGCGGGGGTGGGACGCCGATCCGTTGACTTGACCGGCTTCATCTAATCTCTACCAATGAGATCCGACCACGTGTAGAACAAGCGCCGCAGAATCCCACCACAGGGGAATATCCACTCGGGTATGTCTTAAAAGGAACACCACTTTTGGAGTAAAAATCCGGCATCGCAGGTTTCCCATAATAAATTCCTCATAAGTTATTTTCATTCAATTATTTTCCCATTCAGTAAATTAGGAAAATTATCTCGATAGACATCTTGCTCGAATAAATGAAAGAAAAATTCAGATATCCCCTTGTTATTACATGGAATCCAATAAAACCCATTAAAAAGTGTAATTATTATAATCGCCTAAGTCAGAGCCTAATCTTGCACCCTCAACCGCCGTATTATTCAATAGATAATTTTTTATAAAACCCATAGTATCCGAAGATAATGATAAAAAAGGGGATGAAACATAGTTTCCAAAAATGCAGCTGCCACTATTACGCACGTGACTGCGGCTAAGTCTCCGATCACGGGGCCGCGCACGAGTGGAAAAGGCATAGGGGCGGAAGCAGCGCGGGGGAGGGGGGGGTTTGAGAATAACCCTTTTTGGAAGGTTGTAACGGAATCTTTGTAGACACGGTCAGCTTGTCCGTACTCCTGTTCCAACCGAGGGCCACGTCATCGGCGGCGGAGGAGGAGGAGGGCCGTGATTTGCCGTCAGCCGCCGCGCCACCGGAGCGGTCTCTCTCGTCCATTCCGATCGGGACGGCGTAGCAAGGGAGAACACAGGGGTCGCAGATCAGTGATGGGGGGGCCACCGGCGACGGGTCCGTGGGGAGGACTGAGGGGAGAAATGGCCGAAGGAGGTGACGACAGCTAGACGTCACAGGTGGCCGTTTTCCATGGCTTCCGCCTTCCCTTGGCTTCACCTTCTTTATCAAAGATCCCATGCTATTTCCAAACGCGTATCATCCAAGGCTTTCGCAGGGGGGAGTGGCGGTTTGTCCCGCCACCAGACCTCCGGCGAGAGGACGGCGGCGTCCTCGAGAGGCAGTGGAAGCAGGAAGAGTGGGTGGTCGCATCGGGGCTCTCCCCGCTGGAGCTCTCGACGTGCGTCATCTGAGTAAACAGGAGCAGGAGGTGGAGACACGGTGGAACCTGCTCTCCTCCCTTTATAAATTGTTTTTCCTCCTCTCTTGTACCGCGTTCCCTCTCTCTCTCTCTCTCTCTCTCTCTCTCTCGGTGCGAGCGGACTGGTCAAGTTTCGATGGCGATTTCGGACCCTCAAGAAGTCCCCGGGGAGAAGCACGAGGCGCCGCATGCCGCCGACCTTCAGTCCTCGCTCCGCCGCAGGCTGGCCGCCGCCGTGGTCTCGGCTTCATCTTCCGTGGCTGATTCTTCGTCAAAGGCATACGTGCGGGAGGCCGAGACTTCGAGCGCGTGTTCCGGGGACGAATCATGTACTGAAACGAGTGCCGAGGGTGTAACAAGGGATCAGATCGCGGATGCAGCCAGGGATCGGGAAGACAAGAAGGAGAGCTCTCTGGCTGCGCACAGCGGTAATTATGCCGAAAGAGCAGGGGATCAAGAGGACGAGGAGAGGGAAAGCGGAGGGGAAGTCCACATGAGATACATGTACCCTACATCAGCTCCAGCTCACCGGAGAGTGAAGGAGAGCCCCCTTAGTTCTGATGCCATATTTAGGCAGGTTAGTATATAACTGCTTCTTGAGCATGGCAAGTCGTTGATCCCTATTATCTCTGATCGGCTCCTGAGCTCTGGCCTTCTGACCAAATGATTCTTTTCGCACAGATTTACGTGTAGTTTTTTATTCTATTTTTTTGTTCTGTTGCTACACTGCTGGAGTCTATTTTCTTTCCTTTTTCTTTACGATTCAAAGGACACTTTCTACATGTCATCAATTATTATCTATCTGAATTCTGTTAATCCTCGAAATGATGCTCATAAGAACTTGATCAATGGGATTCGCGGAGAACATCGCGCCACCATACGAGCATGGTATATATGATAAATATTAGATCCAAACTGAGAAGTGATTCCGTCCTCCGTATACGGCTCCGTATAGGTTGCACCCCCTTCCTGTGGAAGAAAGAGTTGCGAGTATCTCCCATTGATTGCTTGCCACTGAAGAATCGATGTTTATTCCATGTGATGGAGGACAGAATTTCTTGCTTACTTAGAAATCGTGTAGCATGTGGGATTTTAGAGAGTGATAAAGGGAGAAGCGGACACTACTAGACAGAGAAAGGAATAGAAAAAAGTAGAAAAAATGCAAGGTTTCAGTACCGAAACGTCCTGTGGCGCAAGAGACTGTAGAAGGTAGAAGGGTAATGTATTACAAATGATGGGGAGAGGTCTATAATTGGAGATCTATAAAAAGACGAGGAACATGGAAGACTCAAGAGACTGGGTTTTTCTTGGGGCTTACGGGAGGATCTGTTATACTCGAGTCAAAAATTTGATATCAACTGCATGGTTCTATGCAGTGTCGTTTCAGGAATTATCACTCTGCAATATTTTTTATGAGCACTTTCTTCCTGCTGTCATTTTGGCATTAGATCTAGGATAAGACTAACTCAAGGATACATATCGTTCATTCACATATTCTATTTAATAGCCCCTGTGTGTGCTCTGTGACTTATTTTTCATATGGATTTCTGGCAGAGCCATGCGGGCTTGTTCAACCTTTGCATTGTAGTACTTGTTGCAGTGAACAGCAGGCTTATTATTGAGAACATAATGAAGGTTTGCCTTTTCTTCTTTCATTTATTTTGACTAAAACTATTTTTTAACTCTCCTTTCATGTTTTGATTTATATCATAAACCTTCTTTCATTCCTGTTTGCAGTATGGTTTGTTAATTAGATCTGGATTTTGGTTCAGTTCGAGATCATTAAGTGACTGGCCACTTCTTATGTGTTGGTGAGGTTTCTTGAACATTTACCTGTTTTCATCTTAAGCTTACCTCTGACCAAAAGGCTGTATTCATACTTTATCCCCTTGTAAACTTCAGTTTCACATTTCCATTGTTCCCTCTGGGTTCTTTTTTCGTGGAAAAGTTGGCGTGGAACAAGTGCATTTCTAAACCTGTAAGTACGTTCATCATATAACCGCCAACAATCGTCTCCTGTGATTTAATACAGTCGAGCTTGTTTCTGTATCTAATATCTCTTTGGAAGCCACCTGCATAATCTTTACATGCGTGGCTATAGTAATTAATGTATTTTTCCGATCATTGTATTTATTGATATTCTTCTAAATATCAGACGGTGTTCCCAGACTAGCTGCTGAACTCGTGCAATTTCTCTAGTCGGTGTTCCCAGGCTATTCTTCTATCAGTGATTCTTGGTAATCCTTTAGTTGCGAAGGAAGTATTCTTGGTAAGTTGGTTGCCTACTACTTCAGCTGCTATGTACTGCAACTCGACCCAGTCTGGTAGAGTAGCCTTAGATCGACGCGGATGAGTCTGTCATAGGTGGTAAAATACTTGCGGATTCTAGAATAAAACTATTTCAATTGACCCCCTGCCCAGAACAGCAACAATGGTGAATCATTCCTAATTAGTTTAGCATTTTGATGGTCAAATGGGCATTTGGTTCAACAATTCCATTTATAAGGAGTAATAGGGGAGCCATTACTTCTTATAAATGGATTGGAGTCAGAAATCGCTTAAGCCAAACACGCAAGGAAACCAATAAATTAGGTCTATTCAGGCGACCAAAAAATAGTCTTTCATTGTAGCCTTCAATTGTTGAGAAATTGGTCAATGTCTGAGGAAGGATTGACGTGACAGGGTGAAAGGAACTAAGCAAAGTTTGAATTTATTAATGCTGATTGAGGTTGGCGAGCCTGAATCTTCGATGGGACCAATTTGTCCATTACCCGTACTGTACCCTTCAATGGATCATTTCTCTTTCGTTCTTTTAGCACTTTACCCATAGATCGAGAATCACAATCATGACAGAAAAACTGTGAACACCTGGATTCTAGTTCCTGTGGCTTCCAGGAGTCTCACGAAGAGCGAAAGTGAAATGGATAAGCACTTTTTGCTCAGTATCTTTTTCTCTATTTTTTTTTCCTATCTCTTATGCTTAATTTCTATTTTGACTCTTCATTACGGCTGACAATGGTTACCTCACATCTCTGGTAGTTGGTGATCTCACTCCATGTACTCATCACTACGGCTTCTATCCTTTGGCCTGTTTTCGTGATTCTCAGGTGAGCACTTCCTCTGTTTTCTTTATTTATGAATGATATTGATATCAGCATTCACCCTTCCATCTTGAGTTGGCTGATAACGTCTGAACGCAAGTGAAGTTATTTTATGCTTATATTGAATTGACTGATCCTCAACTATTTTTAACCACATGAATATTAATTACTTATATAACGGGATTCCTTTGGTCTGTAAGTCAATATTTAATTGTTTTTTTGACGTAATGTATAGAGTGGGGAAGTTTCAGTTGTGGCATCCATCCTTTATGCTTGACATAATGCATCGTTGTTCGATCTCTCTGATGGAACCTAAATGTGGAATATACTGTTCCATATTGTTGTTGTTGTCGTCATTGTGTGTGTGTGTGTGTGTCTATGCGTGTGTGATGATATCAATTGCGGTATTATCTTGGCAGTCTTGTTCTCTTCAGGTAAGTTATTCTTCCATGGGTCCATCAATTATGAAACTTCCAAGACAAAAACCCAAAAAATGAATGGAAACCTTCAAAACCTGAGAAACCATGGCGATATCTGGCTTTCCGGTCATGATTTGCATGTGGCTGTGATAAATTCACAGACAACGGTGCAAATGCTCACATACTTCTTGATTGTGCGACATAAATGCTAGATTGAGGTGGACTTTGTCAGTGAACTTAGTTATGATGGAGAATGTTTTCAAGACGAGAAGTTTCTTGGAATCTACAAAATAATTTGTAACAAAAGTGTTCGTAAATGGTTCGGTATTTGTCTGATTTTCATTAATAGAAGTTTAGTTAGGTGTTTTCTGGAGAGATAAATGATGCTTCTATATGTCATGATGCTTTGTCTGATGCAAAAGAGACAAATTATCTGTTGTACTTGTCCATTTCTTCAGCCAAACCATATATAATGTGTTTTCTTGATGTTGCAGATGTGATTCTTCTGTTCTATCCGGGTTGGCATTGATGCTCTTCGGATGCATCGTTTGGCTAAAGCTGGTGTCTTATGTTCATACAAACTATGATATAAGGGCATTGTCCAATTTAGCTGAGAAGGTACATTTATTATTTTCTTTATAATACACTATTTTTTTTCTCATCACGGTTGAGTCAAATCTGTATTCTCCAAGCTTTTAATTTCTAGTTAATAGTGGTCGATTCATTAATATCCTGTCTAAATTGGTATGTCTGAATATGATATTTAAGGTAAATTGCGTGACCTAATTTTTTCATTCTGGTATGACTTCTCGAGCCAAAACCTTAAAACCAAATTATAACATACTACTCTGCTTAGCTTGGGCTTAACTCATAGCTACCTTATCTAAGTATAGTCTAGTCTGAAGGTTTCTGCTCTAGATAATTTTCCGAGTTTTTTCTTGGGAGGGTGGGACGCAAGTTAGGGGTTCAATTCTTATACAGGTGATCCAACTTGAGAAATTTTCATTTAAATCTGGGAAGATGAAGAGTTGGAATGCCATAAAATCAGGATGGGAACAATTATGTTTAGGAGGGCAGAATAAAAGAAAATCTCTTTATGCTTCTTTATTGGAGAAGAACTAATCTAATTTGCGAAGTTCACGTTTGGCAATTTTTAGGGATACGTCCTTTTTTGCGCTCATCTTTGCCACTTTTATGTATTAGGGTGATGCTTCTTCAAGCTCCTTGATTCCTGAGATTGTTCAAGGTACCAGTCTACAAAGTTTGATCTATTTCATGCTGGCCCCAACTTTGTGCTATCAGGTAGCTTTCAGAAAATATCATTCTTCCATTACATTTTTTATGCTCTTCCTTTCCCTATGTGAGAATATGAGGCCTTTTTCAGTGTAATCTGGTATAAATGCAAATGCCTAAAGAGGAGATTGCTCACAAACTGTTTCTCAATTACAAAATATGCCACCCTGACATGATGACGACTCAAAAATCCCGTACTGCTTGTGAAGAGAAAACATTTAATTATTTACTGTGTTTTCTCTTAATTAAAATGAACCGATATTCTATGTCCATGCGCCTGGATGCATAAAATTTGTTATCGGGAGTTTCTCATTTCTTTGAAATCAAAGTGATGTCAGAGTATGTGCTAGATTATTAGTAGAATACGGTACCTTTGGCCTCATTCCTTGAAAAGGCATGGCTTATTTCTTGAAGAGAAAGAAATTATTTCTCTTACATTTAAACGAAGTATTCTATGTGATAGCTTCATCAAGAATTTTGTAATGCGCAGCACCTTCTCTTTGCTGTTTTCTCTGTTTACTCCAAGTGATCATTTCAATCTGCATTTGTTTATGCTTCTAATCTTTGTCTTTTGAAATGTTTTCTAGCCTACCTATCCGCGTTCTACTTGCGTTCGAAAGGGATGGGTGACTAGACAAGCACTCAAATTGGTGATTTTCACGGGGGTAATGGGTTTCATTGTTGAGCAGGTTAGAATCCTCTTGGTCTGGCTTTTTTTCATATTTTCCCTTTATTAGTAGTCCGAGGTTCATTTGGTGGAAGAATTTTGCAGTACATTAATCCAATAGTCAAGAATTCTCAGCACCCTCTGAAAGGAAACTTCTTATATGCTGTTGAGAGAGTTTTGAAGTTATCAGTTCCAACTTTGTATGTGTGGCTCTGCATGTTCTATTGCTTTTTCCATCTATGGTGAGTTACTTACTTTAGTGAAGAAAAATGCTTATCTTAGGTTGATGATCTGTCACGAATCTTCTATTTCAGATTAGATGCTTCATGTAACTTGTTTAGTTTATCAATTTTTCCTTTAGATATGTGCAGGATACATGCTTTCTTTTTTAGCCAAAGATGTGTCACTTTATCCGTTTACAGAACTTTTCTGATTTTTAAATTAAAGTTGCAGTTATACATTGTTTGTGCTGGTCATGTTAGTCGGAATCAGATCCAGAGGCAGAATTGAGTCATAAACCTGTCTGCCAGCCAATTGGTCAGATCAGCCAACTAGTTGATATAACTTTGGACGGCTGTTTTTTTACTCATTCCTAGGTAATCAGTCGACTAAGCTTCTAAATTGGCTGATATGGAGGCTTTGGGTGCTTACTAGAAAAATCAGGGTGAGTCAGGATAACAAAAGAATCTTTATTTCAAAGTGAAAAAAAGAATCGACCACTGTGGAGTGCGCTCAGGCGGTACAGTAGGTGGAGTTTCTTGGGTTAGAAAGGGTCTAGTGAGCATATAGGACATTGAAAACATTCTGTTAGATTATTGGGCCATCCAGTTGAAAACTAATTGGCAATGAGACAAGCAGGGGTATTGATATGACTACATTATTTTATTTTTATTTTTCTTTTTTGAATGTGGGATTATTCTTCAGTTGCAAACCATTTTTCCGATTCTCTTACAAGGGTAATACAAGGGACAATAACTATCGCCTCTACTACCATTTGGGATTATATTGGCACCGGACTTGAATTAGTCCAGGTAGATGACCTCATGATTTTGAGACTATGGGACTGAAGATAAGAAAGAAAGCAAGGGATGCAATGAGGAAATTTGAGAATGCAGTTATGTAATGGGGCAAGAAGACGCATTTGGGGGCTTGGTAAGCTTAATCATGCCAACCAACTTTGCTGTCGTGTCAATGTTATGCCTTATAAACCAGAATCAGAGCAGAAGAGCAAGCCGAAAAGTAGGAAACGGAGATTGTACCGTAAATTACCGAAATCATCATCTAAGACTGATAAGTTCATTCAAGCCGGACTGAGCTGTTTGGGCATATATGTCTGCCTCTTTAGAGCATTTTTTTCCTACATGATTGTCTTAACCGTCCTGCCACCATTTAAACCCCAAGCACAATTTGGTCCTCTTGTCTTTTTTAATAGATGCTTATTTCCTTTTATCTCCCTATTCAGATCTGGAACTGCGTTCTTGTTTGCAAAATATATCAATCCTTGTCATCATGACCTAGTTGATCAAAGTTTGGATGGGGATCCCGAGATCAATTGAAAGTCGGTTTTATTGCCTGAGTGTTGTCTGAACCTGCATCAGAGTAATTCGAACCAGCCTGATGGCTAAGCTCAGCTGAAATTGGTTGGTTCCTATGGGATGTTTCTATTCTGTTTAGTTTCGGTCGACCTTAGAATTCCGGGAAATCTTGGATCTTTCATGATAACCTGCATGTCATCTAACAATATACTCTTTTTCAAATCCCCTGTAAATTGTGAATTTGGTCTTACTGTATCCACGGCATCCTACATGCTATGGAAGATAAGGCAGAAATGCCCGTGATACTGTTATATAGGCACTGCACAAAGCTTACTGATTTTAGAAATTTCCAGTTTCTCCTCTGTGAAGGAATGATTCTTAGATTTCAAGTAGGATAAGTTGGCACAAACTCTTAGTTGATTTCATTTATTCTTCTCCTCGCCGTCTGCGTCTGCTTTCTTCACTAGGTAGCTTGTAGGAAGCTGTGGACATTTAGATTTTATGAGTATATATTTCTATGTATATATGGTGATCATCAAAAGTTCTATCCTGCGAGGAAAACGACTTCATGCTAGATACTAAGATTCTATTTACCATGCGAACTTCAACTGCACAGAATTTTGCACGATCCTAAATTTCTACCCATCTTGTTCTTCATAGCTTTCTTCTTGCTCGTGTTATGAACTGTTATACCAATGTCACATGTGGTAATTTATATGTTGGGCTCTTGGTTTTTACCGCAATCTGTACTAGCTGACACTGAAGGAATTAATACAGGTTAAATATACTAGCTGAGCTCTTAAGATTTGGAGATCGTGAATTTTACAAAGATTGGTGGAATGCAAAAACAGTGGAAGAGGTAGGTGTTCAACCGGTGATACAACTCGTGGGTTAAATCATTTCTTGCATGTAATTCTACTACTGCTTCACTGAATATAATCTTTCTTTTTTTATGTTTCTTCTGGGGCATCTATCTGGGGATGACGTCAGTACTGGAGAATGTGGAATATGGTACAACTCTTTAAATTCGATTCATAAAGTTGTTTCTTTTAGTTTTTCTCGAATTTTCGTCGGTTAAAGTCTGTGTTTGTTGTCATTTTCATCCCCTATTTCATTATGGTACTTAAATACATGAGCTTACTCCACTCATTACCCGTGGCTTTGAGTCGGATAGTCTAATTCTTCACTCTATTCAATGATGTATGGGATATCTCTAGAATGATGGCGAAAAAATTTCAATTCTTATCAAAAGATAAGGTAGCTTGAAACTATAATACGAATCCTGTAAAAAGGTCGTTTATTTGTGACTTTTGTTGTATCACCGATGCAATATTTACACACTGGGAATAAATATTTATGTGCTTTAAATCAATGATTAATCTGGAATCCTCCCTACTGATACGATAGTGTGTTCTAATACTGAAGAGTTAATATGGTCTCTCCCGTAAGCAAGGGCATGGATGTCAGACTCTTGGACTGATTATTGAAAGCTGCATTTGTAGTGACCGGCTTATTTTAATTTTTTTTAACATATGCATGAAAATTATATTTTTCATGTTCACATTAAGTTTATGGTATGTCAAAATGCCTTCAGACATTTTTAATGTCTGCTTGTTGTCTATAAATACACTTGAATTCATCCATTGACACCACTTCTTTCTGATATATCTGCAAACACGAAGTTCAGGTTCCTGATGTGTAATAAATACGCTAGGGGCAATTAGACAAAACAAATCAGTAGGAAAAGGTACTCTAAAAAAAAATACTGAGGTGATATCTGTAGCTGACCTGTGCGTGCACCGTTATTCTTCACAAATGTGTTGCCATTTGCATATAATATATTTTGTCTTACCCTTCGTTAATCCGCTGTTCTTAGGGCCACTTATGCGTTGCATCTTGTAATGCTGGATTAGAAGTTGATCATATCTTTGTCTCCAAAAGTTTTGAAATCCTATACCTTACCTGCATTCCAATTTATGTTTTTATTTTAATGTTCAGATCGATTGTAATATGTGCACTATCTGCAAGCCTTTTAAATTCCTTGAACAACCTTTAGACATATAGTTAATGATGAATGTAATCAATTAGACCGATGCTGTCTTAGCTAAACAGTTTGGTATGTTCCATTATTCCTAAATTAGCGACAAATATTTTGTTTCTTGCAGCCTGTCCATAAATGGATGATTCGGCATATTTATCTACCCTGCTTGAGGAATGGTTTACCAAAGGTAATCTAAGCCATCTCACTGCAATTTCAAATGGACACATTGGAGCCTAAGATGCTCTGTTCTAGATTTTCTGAGAATACTTGGAGCATTTTGACATTAATTTTGAGAAAATGATGTTGAAATACAGGGAGCTGCCATTGTGATCGCGTTTCTGATATCTGCCATTTTTCACGAGGTACATAGGACATTAACCTTCATAGCTTTGTTGAAATTCTCGTCTAGAGAGTCCTCTGCTTTAATTCAGTGTCTTTCCTGAGCACGCTAAAAGAATATGCACCACCATTTCACGTTCAATTTTAAATGATTGTTCTTATCTCTAGTATGCTCTAAGAGGTTTTTAATTCATATTCAGCGATTTTCTTGTTCCTGAATGATGGTTCTGGTTCTGTATCACTTGCAAGCAACACTCTGAGTTTATGACGCTGATACTTGTGTGTGTGTGTTTGTACAGCTAGTCATTGGTGTCCCTTGCCACCTTTTCAAGTTTTGGGCTTTCATTGGAATAATGTTTCAGGTAAAAGTTTCTGTATGATTTATAGCTATGCTTGCGAGAAACCCCCCCCCCCCCTCTCCACATAAACCGTGTCCTGTTTACGCAATATGCTCCTTCAATGAACAGAAAATTTCGGAAGATAAATGGAAAAGACAGTGACAAAGTAGAAACAAGCCATATATTGGATGCCTGTCGGAAGAAGGGGTCATGTTTGCCATACTACTCGAGTTAATAGAAATTCATTTCATAGAAGAGCTAGAACTTTGGGCTCATTGCATAAGCTAACAATCTGTATCTCTGAGATCAGTAGGTAATCAGCTGCCCAGCAATATTGGGTTAATTATTTTCATGAGACCCTTGTATCAGGGTAGAACCAGAAGAGTATATGTGAAAAGTATCTCGCTGTGGCAACTTAGTATAAACCTTAGCTCGGATGGATTATCATTCTTGTCACAAAAACCATGTAGATCACCTGAAATCTCTGATTTCTGTTTTCTTGTTGAGAGCTCATTTAGTCGGCCATACGCACCAAAGGTTGGCATCAATGAAGCAGGGAAGTGTTTGGATCTTTCATCGAATCAGAATTTTTTTCACGACGAAGAACAGGGAACCCCGGCACGGATCCAGCTTTCTCCTCCTCTGTGGCCAGTGTTCTTGTCTCTGTAAACACTAGAAGATCTGCATCCTTTCTTTGTCCCCTCCGTGCTCCTCATGTCTGGCCTTCTCGTCTCTTTGGAGCAGGTTCCTCTGGTGATTCTGACGAACTACCTGCAGAGGAAATTCAAGAACAACATGGTACGTCTCGGCCTCCTTGTCTCTCATCCGTGGGAACATCTGATGATATCCTGTCTCATCATCTCCCTCTACCTCCCCCCCGTGTTGATTAAAAAAAAAACGCAGACTATGGGTTATTAGTTTGCTCGTATGGACTAAGGATTTCGATGTCGGTGCCATTTCCCAGGTGGGGAACATGATCTTCTGGTCCTTCTTCAGCATCTTCGGACAACCCATGTGCGTCCTCCTCTACTACCACGACGTGATGAACCGGAAGGTGAGAGCGAGCAACGGGTAGCCCGTTGAATCCTCCGTCCCTCGGAAGGCCGCCTGCTTTGACCCCGCCGCCCCCTACATGCGTGTGCAAATCCTGCCCCTCCGCCCACCCGGTTGACCAGCTTCCTACGGCCGGGTTGGTTGGTTGCATGTCTTCCTTTTATGAGCAGCGAGTTGGAGAGGAAAACCAGAGAACCACTGTGGCAAGGAGGAACTCAGATTTTCCTCCAATTTTCCGATCAGTGTGGAGAGGAGAACAAAAAAGAAGAAGAAGGAAAGAATAGGCGACTCTCGGGGATGATATGGTTTGTTGTCGCTCTGTTTTACAGCATGAGGATCCGGTTCTTGATCCACCTGAAGCTCTTCCTCAGGGAGCTCTTCATCTTGCCCCCCACGGCGTAGCCCTTGTAGCCGGCGATCCTCCTCTTCCTCCGCAGGTCCGGGTCGCCCAAAGCCCACCCACCATTTGACCCTGACGGTGGCGGCGACGGCGGCGACGGCGGCCTCCCCTCGGCGTTGGGTCTGCGCTCCCTGGGGGGGGGCGTCGTCTGGTGATCGACGGCGGGATCGTAAGCTCCGTTGTAGCCCCTGACATCCTCCATGGAGATGGGCTCTCTCTTTCTCTCTGTGGGTACCGGCCAGAGACGAGAGAAGAGAGGGAAGGTATATAGAGGGGTGGGGTTGGTGGGAGGTGAGGTGAAGACGAAGGTTGGAGCTTCCCCCGATTGACTGACAGAGGGGCTGTTATCTCCGTGGACCAGATGGCTCCTTTAGTCTTCGACGACGAACACAACTATGGGATAGAACTGCTAGAGCGTTTGACTCGAGCTGAAGAACAGACAACTGTTGAGTTGATGTCATGAACACGTGCAGGGGAAGGAAATGTTCTAGATGCCTACGTCTCTCACGAGGGTGCTGAAGTACGTCGACCTGCCGGGGCCGAACGAGTTCGTCGGGCCTTGGCCGCCGGCGGTCAGCGGTCGGGGAATTCTGACACGTCTCACGTGCTGGCGGGGGGGGAGAGGCCGATCTGGTGAAGTGGTGATCCAAGAGAGGAGAGGATAAGGGCTCTTCCTTCCTCGCTTACTCAGCGTTCTTTGGGTGTACTCTGCGATGAGGAGGAGAGGAATCGCTACCTTGGCTTCGTCACCGGCGGAGGAGGGGGGCGACGGAGAGCGCATAGCGGGAGGCATAACCCAGGTAGCTCTGCTCTCTCGTCCTCCGCCTCCTCATCATCGGTCTGTCTGTCTGTCTGTCTGACATTGAGCATTCTCAGTTGATAGGTTGGACTCCGCTCCTGGAGCTGAAACGGATTGAGCAGAAAGATGGCGTGGACGCGCGTCTGGTGGCGAAGATGGAGACGTACCAGCCTCTCTCTTCCGTCAAGGACCGCGCCGCCATCAGGTTTGGGATGCTTTTGATGCCCTTCCCCTACAACTGCTGCAGCTGCTGCTGCTGCTCTCCCTGTCTCTCTCTCTCTTGCTCGCTCACCAGCTCTCTCTTGGGTCTTCCAAGCTGAGAAATTTCGGCGGAGGAATGCCGGAAAACCCCCTCTCAGGAGATGGCGAGAGGAGGTGGCGGAGACCCAGATAGACGGTCAGATGGGCGAAACCCCATCAGAGCCGAGATCTCGTTCCGACAGGGCCGATGATTGTCCGCTCTTTTTTTTTTTTTTTTAATGAATTCCATTCCTGCGTCTCTCTCGAATCGCCCGGGGATGATCTCATTCCTTTTTCCCTGCGCAGGATGATAGAGGACGCAGAGGAGAAGGGTCTCATCGCTCCCGGGAAGACGACGCTCGTGGCACCCACCAGCGGGAACCTCGGAATCGCCCTGGCCTGCATCGCAGCCCAGAGAGGATACAAGTTCATAGCGGTGATGCCGGATCACTACTCGATTGAGCGGCGGATCATCTTGAAATCCCTGGGGGCCGATGTGGAGCTCACCGGTACATCCTTTTTCTGGAAACATTGTTCTTCCGTGGATACCACCCGTAGGGTTTCATGAGCAGAGTACCATTTTGATGTCGACAACATAATTGCTGAATTGATGTCGGGATCTTCGCTGCTTTTCAGACTCGAAACTGGGTATGCAGGGAATCACCGAGAAGATAAACGAGCTAAGATTTACCATTCCCGATGTGCACACACTGGACCAGTTCTCTAATCCGGCCAATGTCGAGGCGCATTTTATGGGCACGGGTGAGTTGAGCGGTCCCGAACTCTGACTGTGATCTTTTTTTCTTTTTATTTTGTTGATATAATTCGGATGAACTTGATGGGATCCCAGCTCATCTTCTGTACCGTCTTTTCCAATCTCAGGGCCAGAAATCTGGGAAGATACAGCCGGCAAGGTTGATATCTTCGTCTGCGGGTCAGGGTCCGGAGGAACCATCTCCGGCGCCGGGAGGTTCCTCAAGTCCAAGAACCCTTCTATGAAGATCGTCTGCGTCGAACCCGCTGAAAGACCCGCCATCTCAGGTAAATTGGTTCCACGGGTTAGGATTATGGCCGGCGAAAGGTGTCGTCTGCCCTAATCTGATCCCTCGTTTCCTTCCTCGTAAGGAGAAAAAATTCGGTGGTCTATAGCTTCTGGTTTGATCGCTGTCGCTGGGAGGTAGAAAACTCCACAAAATTATAACCAAGAGGTTGTTCATTCGGCAGGCGGCTCGCAGGGGGAACACGAGATCCAGGGGATCGGCCCTGGTTTCATCCCCCACAACCTGGACATAGCGCTGGTCGACGAGGTCGTCACTGTGAGCTCGGAAGAGGCCATGGCGCAAGCTCGGAGGTTGGCCGCCGAGGAAGGTCTCCTCGTCGGCATCTCCTCCGGCGCTAACTTAGCAGCTTGTCTCAAGGTATAAACCTTAGAATGATCCCCTCTTCTTCCTCGTCCGGGTCTGTTTCACCGGCGCATGATCTGCTGCTTCTTGCCGGTGGTGTTTCAGATTGCGAGGAGGGATGAGAGCAGAGGGAAGATGATCGTCACCATCTTCGCCAGCGCCGGGGAGAGGTATCTCAGCACGGGACTGTTCTCCCAGGTGAGAGAAGAGTGCCTGAAGATGAAACCCTAGAAACAACTCCGACTCCATCTCCCTTGTTTCACGCTGTATTCTCTAGGATTTCAACAGCTTCAGCATCCACAGATGATTGATTCATCGATTTCATGGCGGACGGAGAGAAAAACGAAACCCAGAAGATCAATCGTCTGATCGTCACGTCACGTACAGGCCTCACTGGAATGAATATTAAACAAGAGAAAGAAAAGCACTAAAAGAATCGTGGCGAGGGGAAGCTGGAGGAGATTAGGGTTACAAGCATCGTTCGGCTCCTCTCGCCTTTCTCCTTATTTTCACCATGGGGAGGCGGACTTTCCTGGAATAGCAGCTCCGAGAACAGAGGAATTGCAGTGACGATCGTCGTCGGTCGGTGTATTTAATGCCGCAACTGATCCTCGCCGGCGACGTTGAGGGACTCGATGCCTTTGAGGGCGGATTCGAAGGTCCTCGAATGGGAGGGAAGCCTACCAGAAGAAGATGAATTCTTGGGCTCAGCAGAGGCGACAGGGGGGCTCATCTGGGCGCCGGAAAACCTGCGGAACCCTCCGGGGCTCGCCTCGGCGGGGCGGAGGCGGGAGAGGTCGACTTCGCCGCCGGCGGGGGCTTCTCGGCTGCTAGACACAGCAGCAGCACGCTTCGAGGATCCACCGGATCGCCCCAAAACTGTTGAACTGGACGGCTACAACGAGTTCATCCACATCCCGGTCAGGAATTGGAAAGATCTATCGAAGAAACGGAAGTCAGAAGATTGAGAATAATAAGCCATCCTTCTCAAGCGACACCAAGAACATCAGACGCAGTGATCCCGAATCATTCATTCACAGATTTAGGGTTTTCAAACGAGGCGAGCATGAACACATCGCTTCTGCAGCTACCCTTTTGAGTAAAGGAACGATTTTTCTACCCAACCAGGAACCACTGAAGGGATGTGATACTACCCATCAAAGAGATGGGTTGATGTTCTGGATAAGCTGCTGTCCCCATCACCGTTCTATAATAGTTCTTTCAAAGAGTTACGATTTCCGATGGTTCTAGAAAAATTCGCCGAGGATTCCCATGAAACAGATTATGAGTTCTTGTCGGAGACGGAAGAGGATAAAAGAAGTCAACGACTCACCATAGCCTCCTTCGTAGCGGTCGTATCGTTTGCAATCACCGGCTTCTGCCTTACTGCGTTTGCAGAAGTAGGCATGGAGGACCGACGACGAGAGGAGTCCACCGCAGACCAACCAGATATCCTTCCTTCTTCACCGCCTGAAATGCATCCGGGCCGTTTAAAAACTCTGCTGAACAGTAAAGAGGATCTGGCATTTTGGCTATGCCCAACGGTTTAATTTAGTAGAAAGCAAACACGATCCCCCTCAGTTTTTTTTTTTACTTTTTTTTTCCACAATTCCTCCAACATTTCATTCTCCTGACTGAATCAATATATATTATTAAAAAAAAAAATCCCAAAGGATTAATCATATCACATTGAGAGATGGAGAGGGAGAGGGAGAGCAGTGCCAATCAAGCTGCATTGATTGGAAGGCATCAGAGTTTTTTCTTTTTTTTAATAAGCTAAGTTAACCATCGCAGAATCTTATAGGCATATGACGACCAGATCATGTTTGCATATTTGATGATTTAGGTCAACTTCGAATTGTCAAGATTCGATTTTAAGCACTAAAAAAAGAAAAAAAAAAAAAAAAAGGGGCAATTTTCAGTTCATGGTGGATTCAGAGGACGATGCAAAACAAAGACAGTGCAGAAAAGACTACCTGACTGTCTCTCTGCATTCGCAACGGGGGGAGTCAACCCAGAGCTTGGTCCAGCACCGTCAATACCCTTGAGAAGTAAGGGAGAAAGATGATCAAACAAGCGTGCAAGTTCTCCGACAACTGACCTGGTGGGTTTAGCCATGAAGATACACTTACGAGAGATCTTGAAGGCTTGTTGGTCATCTGAGATCGCTGGTACTTCAAGATTGTCCAGTCAAACACATAGTCAAACTGGAATCCTGAGGAAAAAAAGCATTTGAACTTACTGATTATCTGAGCCCCGAGATCCCAAATTCGTTTGATGAAGACATGGCACCAATGTCGTCGGATATGGATGAGTATAAGCCATCTCAGACAAGTCTGTTCTATGGCATACCTTCTCTGATGAACAGATCACGAAATATCCTCTTCAAGTAAGCATAATCTGGCTTGTCATCAAAACGCAGAGAGCGGCAGTAATGAAAATACGATGCGAATTCTGCAGGATATCCGCGACACAGGACCTGTAGACATGTGATGACAGAGATTTAGGCAGTGATGAATCAAGTAGGACAGAAAAATTGTTAGAGCCTCACATCAAACGGTGTGGACACTTTGCGTTCACTGATCTTTTCATATTTCTGTTTTTTATTTCCCGCTTTTAATCCCTGCCAGGGAAGACTAGACACAGAATTAAAAGTTAGAAACGGTCACATAAATAAATAAATAAATAAAAATGAAATTTTATAATAATCGGAGTAAGAGCTCTTGCAAACCTTCCTCTCAGGAAATACATGAGGACATAGCCAAGAGATTCTAAATCATCCCTCCTGCTTTGTTCTTGGAATCCCAAGAAAAGCTGGTTAGTGATGTATGGATCCATGGAGCAGCATACCATCCACGGACAATAATATCTCCAGGGCAATGATCTAGGCGATACTTACCAATGCCAAGATGAGTATTCACGCTGGCATATCTTGCTGTCCCGGTCAAGCTTTTATTTTCTCTGTATATTCGAGGGAATGTTGGCACAAGGTCAGCCAGCAAGTAATCCTACTTGAGAGAAAAATGAAAGACGGAAATAGCGCACTGCTATCACTCAAAAATCATGCAAATAACATGGCATTGGCCAGTAACCAGAAAGAATGACAACAGAAAGGGGGCATCTACAGGTGCCCTCCCTGCTTGAAGCCCAAGGTTCCCTGGAGGGAATATAAATCAGACAATCACGTGATCTGTAGAACAGTACCCAAGATAACACCAAATGATGAGATATGGACTCTGATTGGGATGAATGAAACACAAACGCAACCCTTTTTATTTTTATTTTTATTTTTATTTTTATTTTTATTTTTATTTTTATTTTTATTTTTATTTTTATTTTTATTTTTATTTTTATTGTTTATTTTTTTCTGAGCCGCGGCTCCTCCTCTCTCAACCTCCTCATGATGTGGGCTATTGGCTTCGATAAGTATCCACCTTGAAACAAAGCTGTCCATAACAGGCATCTGTGCATCTATGCAGCAGCCTCTGCCCCCCTTAGGTGATATTATACTAAAATAGCAACCCCACTAGATCGTACTAGAGAAATAAAGCTCACATGAAGATGAGATAACTGCAGATTCTGTCACTTCACCAAACCAGTGATAGGAAACATTTTTATGTATTAAGCCTAAATATAGATGAAGGAATGAACTGCAGGGGCAAAGCCAAGCCTAAGATAACCCGTTTCCTAATGCATGCTTGTAGTTCCTTGTAGTTTTGAGTCGAGAGTTACATTTTCAGCACAGTTTTGTGAAAAAAAATGCCAATTAACGTATGGCAGAGATGATAATGTCATTTAAAAACAATGCCATTAATCATATCCACAATGGCAACAGATTCATTCCCAATTCACCTGTAAGGTATGATTGACAAGAAAAGCTCTTCCACTAAACATTGGCGTTACTTTGAAAAACCAACAAGATAAAACCATTTCTGCGTGAGAGAGAAAAAAAATCGATGACAAGCGTTTCTGATAAACCCCACAAGCTCCCTGGGGCTTCTGTCTATAGACAATAGAGACAAGTACATGACTGAGAAGAATGATCCACCACACGTCCTGACATTGTTGAATCTGAATTTTATGGAACTTGTACAAAATCCTCAAGGAAAATGGATGAGGAGTGACGAGAAAATAACAGATCATGAAACACCGATATCTCCAGTATGCAGAAAATGAAATGTGCACAAGCAAATGAAATAAAGAACCCCATGCATCACTCTTTCGTCCACTCTCTAAGTCACGTCACGATCATTAATGAAGTAAAAGCAAGAAATACTACCAGGAAGAAAGGAACAAAGACAACAATCAATTCAACATTTTTCAGTGAAATAATTGCTGCGCAGCGCACTTCAGTTTCAAATGTTTGCTACAGCTTTTGAAACCCCAAGAGGCCAATAATACTTCATAAACGCACCATGTAAAGGTAAGCACTGATGCACCGAAATTGAGCGATGCCCATATATTCGTGAACAACCTGTATATTGTCTCTCAACATTTCAAGATCACGTGAGGCGCAAATCTAAAGATAGGACCACTTTAGGAAACTCTCTGGGTACAATAACTCAGAAGTTGTATATAAGTATTGGCGCAGATAAAGATCTGAGCAATGAGAGCACCAATTCCCATGTTTTCTAAGGGATAAACTATCCTGGAGATAAAAAAAAAATATATCGAGAAGGATATCTAAAGGTTTTATAATATATTTGAACGAATGCTGATTGATATTATTTTATGAAAATCCAAGATCATAATTCACACCTACACGATATACTACGTTCAGATGGTAACTAAATCTAGGAATGAAAGAGAAAATATAAATCACAATTTAAGGAATAATAATCGGCAGCGGGTCATTCAACATAAAGCCATGCATTACCTTTTGGTACCAAAAAAATTAACGAAAAATAAAGGCACAAATTAGACGCTAAATTTTACTGCTTACTTATATGGGATGTGCTGATGGGTTGAAGTCTCCCTGTACTTCTTGGCTAGGCCAAAGTCAATAATGTATACCTATTTAGAGAATAAAACATCTCACGAATGTGAATCAGAGATTATATGAAAGAAAACATCAACCCGAACAGCAACAGAGTTATCAAAAATATGACCTGATTTGCACGCCTCCCCAAGCCCATTAGAAAATTATCTGGCTTGATGTCTCGGTGTAGAAAGGATTTAGAATGAACATATTCTATTCTGTTGATCTGGTTGAAATAGGAAGAGGCCATAACATGTGATCGAGTGAATGAAAAATGAGTATACCAACGTATGAAAGAATCTTTAAAACGACGATGTACAAGGAGTGCATCAAGGAATTTCTGCCTACCATTTGATCCGCAAGCATTAGCACAGTCTTGAGAGTTAGCTTTCTACTGCAGAAGTTAAAGAGGTCCTCAAGACTTGGCCCCAGCAAATCCATCACGAGAACATTGTAATCACCTTCAACCCCGTACCATCTAACATTTGGAATTCCGGCTGCGAACAATCGAGGAATGTTTCCCATGATCAGAAATTAACCAAGAAAAAGAAACATCTAGCATAATCGTTCCACTAGTTTATTACTTCCTCCTTGCAGGATTCTGTACAGTTTCCACTCATACAACAGTTGAGGATGCTTGGTCTTGGCGTTCTCCTGAAGAAAAAGAAGGGGAAGAAAAGGACACAATCCAGTCGTTATGGCTGAGGAATCTGAGGACGAACAGCATGAGAAACAGAGGGTTTACACAAGAACACGAGTTGAATGCCAGATAAACGATACAACGGACCTCCCAGGGGAATGGAATGTCAGTAATAAATTCACTTGTTCTTTCAGCGCCCAGAGTTCAGGAAATGAAAAAGGCTCACAAGATCCATCTTAACCAGTACCATCTACCGGCAAAGTTATTGCAACAAGATCGCAATTCCGTAAAACAAATAAAATGATCCTTCGGATTAAATGAGATTAGATATGAAAATATTTTTCGGGCTTTGCTATTCTTAGTAGCCAACCTTAAAAAAAAAGAACAAGAAGAGAAAAAGGAAATCACTCCAGCCAAAGACCCAATTAATAATCAGCATTTTAAATTCAGGAAAAAGGATGATCATGGCCCGGAGGCAATATCCATCAATTTCACTACGAAAATAGCAAACTAAAGAGCAAAAAATGGGCCAAAAGAAGAGGAACTTACGAGCTTAATGGCGACATCTTCGTTCGTCTGTATATTTGTCCCTGCACAAACCAAGTGGGCACAAAACCAGGCTCTTCAAAGAAGGCATGAGTAGAGGGTAGACTGGTGAGATTGATTTGAGAAAGGGGCGGACCTAGGTAAATCTCTCCGAAGGATCCACCCCCGATCTTGCGACCGAGACTGAATTTGTTCCCCACGCGAGGCTCCATCGGCAGGCTGAGCGGAAGCGGCTGATTCTCACTTGGATTTGAGACACTATGGCTACGGTAGACCTAGAACAAACCGGAAAAACCTAGAAGACGTTCCCAATTGCCACAGAGCGAAGAACCTTCTCTGTAAACCTCGAGTACGACGAAAGCGATTTATCCCCGCCGTTCTGGGAACCGCGTAGAAACTACGATGCAGGGAAAGCTGCTCGGATCGGCGTGGCCCATGGCAACCCACATGCGCACGGCGTGAGCGTGCTCCGCGTGAAGCAATAGAGGCAACTGAGGGGGGTATTAGGGCACCGAGATGCAGCAAGGCTAGGGTTTCGAGAGAGGGAAGCTTGCCACCCTCCTCTCTCAGGCTTAGCAGCAGTCGGCCGGAAAAGGGGATGGGGAAGAAGAAAGAAGACCGGGACTCTGCCTCATCGCATCGTCACCTTCCGTAAGCCCTGAAGAAACCGAAAAGTCGAAAGATGGGTTCTCGATGGCGCCCAGTACACGACTACCCCTCTTCCTGTTTCTGCCTCTGCATATCCTCAGCATCCCCCTCCTCCGCCTCCCTCTCTTTTCTCTCTCCTTCACCTACTTTCCCACCGCTCTCTCTCTCTCTTCCTCCTCCCCCCCCCCCAACCTCGCTCTCTCTATCTCTCTCCAACTTTCTCACCGTTCTCTCGGCAGTACAAAACCGAGAGCTCACCAGGAGCAGCCGATGGGTTCTCTCTCTCTCTCTCTCTCTCTCGCTAATCACCCGTCTCTGGCGGCAACCGTTAGATGTGCATCCCTTCCTCACATCAACGCCATTGGCGCTTTTACCACCACCTCCATTCCTAAACTACCCTGCTATTTTCTAGCTGAATTAGCTCCGCCGTTGACCAGCTGGTCAATCACGAAAGGAACCCCCCCTCCCCCGCCTTCGTCCTCTCCGGCGACGGTGACCTCTCTGTCCTCGCCTCCTCCTCCGGCGACGGCGACCCAACCACCGCAATCCTCGTCCACAGCGAGCCCCTCTTTCGCGCCCTCCCCCTCCATTACACGTTCGGTGGCCGGGCGGCGCCACCGAAATCCTGCTCCGGCCCCGACAGCCCTAATCTCCGTCTTCCCCACTCGATCGGCGTAGGTAGGTTACGTCAACCTCTGTCAGACAATGACCGACCTGCCATCTGCTCCACGGAGATCTTCCACCTCCCACAGTTGCTCCACTTCCCTGGTTTAGCGACATGCAGCCATGGACAGGCAGAGCAAGCTCTCCCAGGGTACGAGCCCAAGTTCGAGAAACCCTAGGCGGAGCTCTCCTTCTTCCCCCATCAGCGTCCTCCGCAAAATTAATAATAATAAATGACAGTTGACCTTGAGAGAGGGGGAGACAGGAGGATCGGGCCGCAGATTTACTTCATTTTCGGACATTTTTGACTTCCGGCACGACAAGAAAATGTGATCGAGATTAGCAAAAAAAGCACGAATAGTCAACGTAAATCAGAAAGACCTCGCCCGTTTCTCACCGTACAGTCTGCTCGACGGTCTTGTGGGCCCCCAAAACCAGTGCAAACGCACGCTTCAAAAGACGTTTGACTAGTCGTCAGCTCACTCAAGGGCCTCACAGATGCGTTGACCTCTCACCTGTGCGACGGCCCTAACGGTCCCACGTGGCCAGTCCCGGATGGGATGTTAGGATATAATACAGATTTTTCCAATTACGCATTAATTACCACTTAAATATGCTTTTAGCTATATTTATATAGAATAATTGAGTTCAAAAAAGTATTTCTACCAGGCTATAAGTGTAATTTAATAAAGTAAGCGTGTTTGAATTAATTTTCCCCCTCTCCCACTCCACAAGAAGAGTCAGGGAGAGAGAGAGAGAGAAGAGAGAGAAAGGGATCGCCTTTCTCCTTCCCACGCGCGAAGGATGATGGCCCTCTGGTTCAAAAGCTGGGGAGGGGACGTTGCTTTCATCTGTAGAGCTCAGTGGAGTGGGCCTTCTCTCTCTTTCCGAGGTTTGCCTCCGCGGTGGTCCCCGGAGAGCCGGAGCAGGGCGGAGAGAGGATGCGGCGAGGTCTTCTGCAATCGGATGAACCGGCCCGATTGCGACTCCTGTCCTTCATCTCTCTGCCTTGTGGTTGCGATCGCTGCAGATTTCACGAGACGAGCGGCGATCTACGAGTTTATGCGAGCGGATGGATGACGGGGAAGGGGTTCGTCTTCTTCTGTGTCTTCATTCCGTGTTGCAGGTTTCATCCTGCGACAGGCCGAGAGAAGAATTAATTTGGAATCTCGAGGTATGATTCTGCAGTAATTTATTCCGTCTGAAGCGGGGATTGCTCCGGGAAAAGCTGTGGAATCGCCGATTAGGGTTCCAGTAACCGATCGAATCCGCCCCGTGAAGAATTCTTCCCGAGTTTCAGTTCGATCCTGATTGCTATTCTCCCATCAACCTGAGGATCAGGCACAAGTTGTTCTTCTTCTTCCACCACCTCTACAGTGCAAGATCCCACGGGGGAGAGAGATAGAGAGAAGGGGGGGGGTTGCATAGATTTGATCGAGCCCAGGCTGCTGTTACCTTCCTGGTTTCTTCCACCTTTGTCATGGCAGAACCTGGAAAGAGAGAGAGATAGAGATCTCCGTCCCGGCGGATCTCCACGACAAAAGCACGCAGTCAGTGCACGGACCACCCACAGCTCAGCTCCGCCGTCCTCTTCTGCCTCGGGACAGAGCTACTCCTCTCCACATCTCAAAAACCCTGTTTCTCGCTCTCAACTTCTCAGAAGAGAGAGAAAGGAGAGGGACATAGAGAGAGAGAGAGAGAGAGAGCCGCGAGGTGGGGACCGCCGGAATTCCCCCCGGAGTAAATAAAGCCGCATCCTGAAGATTACCCTATGAAATTTCTGTTTATATATTGAGCAGGATCTCCCTCCGGCGAATCTGCCATCAATTCCCCCTGCAACTTTGGGTTCCGCTACCACGCCGTTCCTCGACTGTCACCACTAAGAAAACCAAGGGACGAACGGCCTCGACGAGGGACGCTCTCGAACCGCGGGAGGGGAAGGCGAGGCCAGGGAAACCCTAAGGAATTCATCTCAGCTCATGGAGAAGGCGAGGCAAGAACACGACAGAGGGGACGACGGATCAAACAGATGTACATGCAAAAACACAGAGATTTGAGGATTACAAGCTCTACTGAGGAAAAAAATGGCACCTGGCTCAACCCTTCATCAACCCACAAAGTCAAACCCACAGACCCAGCAAGAAGAAGCCCAAACTCCCAAGGATTCCACATAATGGGGGCAGGCAACGAGGCGTTGATCCCCGGAGGAGAAGCGGAGCTAATACACAGGGGCCGGCCTCTCCCCGCCGCCATAGTAGGAGTTCTCCTTCTCCAAGTCCCTCAGCAAGCTCTTCTCCTGGCGCACGAACTTGGAAGGAGGGATCTTGGGACCTGAACCCTGGCAGCTCCTTGAGTCCACCGCCGCCGTCTTCCTGAGGGCGGCGCCGCCGCCGCCCTTCTGCTTTGCCCTGATGGACTGCGTCAAGCCCATGTAGCTCGGCCTGCCGGCGCTGCTCTCCTCGGCCCTCTCCGATGCCGACGCCGCAACGGTCGTCCCAGAAATGGGCGTCGAAGCGCCCACGGAGGAAGAAGACGCTGAACTCTCGTCGTACCTGAATTCAGAGCTGGGCGATGAAGTCGAGCGGAACCCACATCGGGTAGAAGAATGAGCCGGAGTCGGGGGCTTGGCTGATATCTTCGTGGTCACGTTGTTCCTCTTGATGCACACCGATCCGGGCTCGAAGGGCTTCGATCGAGTTCCACGATGATCATCTTCACACTTCTTCGATGATCTCGAGGGCGCCCCCTGAGGTTCTTCACATCTTCGGGGAACATGGGGCTCCGAGGCCACCGCGGGGGCCTGCTGCTCCATCAATCTGCTCTCCCATGGCTTGGCGGCCATCCACCGCTCCAGCCAGCTCCAGCCCCAGTTCGACCGGTCGAGCTCCTGGTTCTTGGGCGGGATCACCGCCGAACTGGGTTTGGCGTTTGGTCTCAGATGCTGAAAAGCAGGACCACAGATTTTTAAATGCAGAAAACAGAGATCGTTCAGATGAAAAGATTCCTCCTTTTTCCGTTGAAGTCGGACCTGCTGAGATGCAGAGTAAGCGATCGCTCTCTCCCTCCTGAGGGCTCCTTCCTGCCTCATCTGAATCTTCGCCCGGATTTCGTCCACCGTCCCTTGGCTGTTGCACCACCCTTCCTGCGAGCGGGCCCAGGAAGAAGTTAGAGAGTTTCTGAATGCAGGGTGCAAAAATCATGAAAAAAGTAATTTCTGGACGAGGCAGATGAAATCTGAAGAACAAGTGAATGCAGCATCGGTGTGACAATTTAGAGAGGAATTTAGAGAGGGGATTTGGATCACCTCGGCCTCCTTGAGCATGTCCATCTTGCTGCGGTGCATCTCCAGCAGCTTCTGCACCGCCTGGCCTTCGGAGGACATTCGAACCCGACGAGCTCTGACTCGAGCTTGGACTCGCACGAGCGCCTGCATGCATCTCAGAGTCACCGCCGCCTGCTTCCTCACCTGCCGCCCTCTGACGATCGCCTGAAGCCTCACCACCCCCCTCAGAGCTCTCAGTGCTCTTCTTGCCTGAAGAACCCACAAAGAAACGAGCATCAAAAAAATTATAAATAAATGTATGATCAAGGAAATCCAAAGATTAGGCGAGAAAATATTCCTAGGCGGCCAGGCATTCAGCAGAGAATCTTGTACGAGAGTTGAGCCGCTGAAACCATGGGAGTGAGAAGGGAGCCTGAGGTTTACCAGGAAGCCACGGAAGGTGGTCTGGATGCGGATGGCGGCCCACTCCTGCCTGACCATCATGAAATCCTTGGGCTGTGCCCTCACCACTGTAGCCATCGCCGCAGTGAAGGCGTCGGCCACGGAAGAGGTGTCTGACTCGTCGGAAGCGGACCTGCGATTCCCCTTGAATCCCTTCCACCCAAAGCCATGCTCTCCAGAAGAGCTCCGCCAGAGCTTCTTCCATTTCTTCCCACCGCCGCTGCCGCCGCCGCCGCCGCCGCCGCCACCGCTGCTGTTGTCGGACATTATCTCCTTCAAGAACAGTCGTCAAGGCAACCCACAGAACGTGGAGAAATCAGCAAACAAGCCTCTCAAAGAGCCAGGAAAAACAAGAAAACCATGGTGGAGATAGAGAGATTCGGCGAGGACCCATCGACGAGACGGGCACGATTATACTTACATTGTCTTCCCTTTCTGGTTTCTTCACGCCCATCAGGGACTTGATCCATTTACCCGAGCCACCCATTCTGAAGATATGCCGTTCGGAGCGAGATGGGGTTTACCCTACAGGAGGAAGAGGTGTAGAAGACGCGGCGGAGAGCGAGATTTAGCAGACACCTGAACACACTGCGTCTTGTCCCCGGCAATGAGATTATTTAGCTAAGAAACTGAACTGAAGGAGAGGAGAGAGAGAGAGGCTCCGAAAGGTAGGTTTTTCTCCTTCCGGAGTACGGGCAGGGAGAGGGAGAATGCGGAGGGGGGACGAAGGGCTACAACTCGGATTAGGGTTTCAAACTTGGCGCGCAGGCAGAGAGAAAGTCAGAAAGAGAGAGAGAGAGAGAGAGAGAGAGAGAGAGAGAGAGAGAGAGAGAGAGAGAGAGGCTATGTCCTTGTAGCAGTTCGACCTGCAGAATCAAAAATAAAGGGCCTGTAAGAAGAGGCGGCTTCGGTTAAGAGGAGATACAGACGATGCACCTAGGCGCACAGAACCACACCTATCATTGTGCGCCACGTCATCCAATAGACAGATTGGCCCAGTGCGCCCGGCGCACGCAGACGTTATTGTAGCAGTTGGGCGACGTCTCTCCACGTGGAATCGTGGGCCCGGTGGGACGTGGCTGGCCGTTTGATTTTGAATTTCAAATGAACCGGGGAGGGAAATGAATGAGCAGGCGTCTTCCTTTTGTCGGAAACGTATTCAACCTTTCACCCCTGATATTGTCCATATTTACCTCATATACCTCTCTCCCTCTCTCTCTCTCTCTCTCTCTCTCTCTCATTCACGTCTGCGGTGGGCCGCGCCGTCGGCGGCTCGGGCAAGAAAAGCCGGCGCTCCGGCAGCGCAGTCAACCCCATGAATTTGACCGCCGTTTCCGCCCTATGACGGTTGACCGGGATTCAACCGGACATTGATCTGAACTTCGTTCGAAGCCCTACTATTTACTCGACTTTTATTATTGAACAGGCGACGCCCTAGGGTCAAGGAGTGGCAGCTTAATGGGTCAAACCCCATTAATGGCACACAAGTCAATGCTTCTATGAGGTGGAAGTCAGCGTCGATACTAACGTGCCTTCGATGTAATCGCCACGTAATAAATTAAAGGCGTCGTATATGACCACAAATATCCAGTGTGGTCCAATCTGCGCAGGCCCGTAGCCAGGTCCCAACATCAAGCCCAGCTGGCTCGCCTTGGCCCGACGTTGACCTGGGGATATGGTCCAGCGAAGAAGCTCTGTTATTGCGGCATGTGTGATCATTAAAGCTCACTCTCTCGTGCCCAAGTGGGGGTCCGAAATTGGTAACTATAGGTGTTTGACTTTCTGGTGAATCCGAGCGTTACGTCGGTCAGAATCTCCGGATCAAACGGTCAGATCACGTCGACTTTGTCGGTGTCTCATCAGTAAGACGGGGGTATTGGCACAATTGAGTAAAGAATAAGTGCTGTATGTTATCTCATCGAAAAATTGGGGCTATTACATTCAAAAAATTCTACACGACCGAGAGGACCATCAGATCGACGGCGTCTGAAGCGGCTCCGACGGCGGAGCAGGAATCTCGGGGGGAGACACCGGCGGCGGCGGCGGCGGCGGCGGTGTTCCCCGCCGCCGACGCTGGTGGCTTGTAATACATCCTCGCCGTCTGGGGGCAGTGGGAGTGGAATCGGGCGGCGATCCTTACGCCTATGTCCAAAATCACCACGTACCTCCCCATACCCAGGAGGCAGCGTTGACCCGCTATGAACTATAGCGAGAGAGAGAGAGAGAGAGAGAGAGAGAGAGAGAGGGAGGAGGGGTGAGCGGGGATGAAGAGAGAGAGATGGGGATCGGCCGATACTTATACGGAGCTCGCCCTCGTCTGCTTTCCGCGTTGTTGGGCCTTTTCTTCGCGAGGTCGTCTTCCACGTCGTTTCTTGGCGTGGACGAATTCAACGACTAAGGATGGAGAATTACCCGATATGCCCTTGTAATCACATGGTCACCTACTGGGTCTTGAATGGACCGGACCGCGCCGTCTATAGACGAAAGCGATCATCTAGAAGGGCCGGACCGTAAAAGGGCATATCTTGGTCAAAAACACGTGGACGCGGGCTTCCCGCCCCGGTCAACACGAGTCAGAGGAATGAGTATTCCCTTTCTTTTTCTTTTTTTTTACACGCGTTAAATAGGACCGAAAATCAAGATTTAGCTAAATTTTAAATGGGCCCTTACAAAGTTAAATCGGGCCGGGTTGGTGGCGTCGAGGGTTCCGAAGCTACGACGGACCCAGGAGGTCCTTCGGTCGGCGCGTGCGTAGGACGGTCAAACGGGCCAAGATTCCCCGTTCAGACACGTCAAACGGATCCGGTTGACTGCTAGTCTCCTGATTCAGACGTGTCGCGCGCGCGCGTGTGTGTGTGTGTGCGTGAGAGAGAGAGAGAGAGGCAACCAGTAGACAGAGAAAGTGAATTCGATTTATTTTTCTGGTGCGAGGAAGGCCAAAAAAATTGAGACACAGCTCTTGTTCTTTGCCTGTTTCAGACAGGAGAGCAAGAGAGTTCTTCCTCCGCCAGAGGAGACGAGTGCCGGATGAATTTACAGAAGTTTTACAGACTGAATTCAGCACCGCCTGCCTCCCATAAGAAGGCGATAATGATCCGAAATAATGCCGGACCAAAATGAATGGTGGTTTCAGTCTCCCTCTCGGATTGCCGGACATTTAGAGGGCTTCAGTTCCTCCCGAGCTCTGACCAGAGGGCGCCGCCGCCGCCGGGTCATTCATCTCTGTTTTGGCGTGGGCAGCGTGAGGTTGACTCTGGGGCTGGGGAAACCCATGTAGGCGAGTCTCGGGGACAGTCTCACGCGGGGACTGGGGCGGGGCGAAGGGACCGGGCCCTTGCTCCATCCCGGCGAGGGCACGAGCCTCGGGGAGAGGTTGACCTGCTCGAGAGCCTTGATCTGGAGGTCAACGGGGTATTCCCTCACGCAGCTGATGCGAATCCCTGTGCCGGTGCTCCACTTGCAGGACAGCCGCTGTCCGAGCTCGAATTGCGGCGCAAAATCTGCCGCGACGGCGGCGGGCTCCGCCAGAGCGTCGTCCACCGCCGGTAGCTTGATCTCCTCGACGCTCTCCGCCTTTCCCAACGATGGGTGATCGTCGTCGTCCACGGAACATCTCTGAAAGTCAAGGCCATTCGATCGAAATCAGGATTTATCCAACGAGAAGAAATGGTTCTTCCGGCGAAGCCTGGTTATTTTACGGAGGGTTTACCTTCACATTGGTGAGATCCACGTTGTTGTCGGCCAGGAAGCTGAGGAATTCCTTGAAGTTCTCCTCTGTCGGGAGGTAATGCCCACTGTACGGCCATATTGCCTGGAGAAGAAGTAGAAGGAGTTGGCCTTTAGTTCCTCCCCTCCAATTCACGAGCAGGCCAGGGAATGGAGAGGAGAGATGAGCGAGCGGATTCACACCTTTAGGACGCCCTTCGTCGCCACCAACCTCCCGGCGGAGGTCGTCGCCCCCCCGGCGAGGAAGCTCGAGTGCTGAAATTTACCCTTCATCTTCTGCAACCACGAAACAATTGCACACGATCGTAAGAGGGGTTGATCAGGATGGAGTTCTTGGCTAGAGAGAGAAAGAAAGAGAGGACGGGATCTGGTCTAAGAGCTGGGTCAAAAACAGGCGTTGGGCGGCGCTCACCTGTCCGACATACAGTTTCCTCGACGTGCTGAGAACGAAGATCCACTTGGACCCTTCGATGGTGTCCACAGGCGTCTCGGTCTGCTTGTAGAGGAGCTTCCCGTTCTCGACGACGACCTCGTAGGCTTCTCTCTCCTTCTGCAGGAACAGCGCTGCTCAGATTCCGCAAAGCTCGGACGATGCATTGAGATTTTTTCCGCGGTCATCTTTAATGGCGAGAAGAACAAACCTGGCCCAGGTACTTGATGCACTGTTGGTGGAGCTTGCTCCTCGGGCACTTCTCCAGGTTCACGTCCTTGCCGTCTCCCACGTCAAGCCTGGATTTCATACCAAGGGGAAAATTACAGCCATGAGCTTCAAGAACTCTGGAGAACACGATCAGGGTCTGAACCAGAAGAAGGGTAAGAACAGGTGATCTACCAGAAGAAGAAAGGCTGGCTACTCTCGCTGTCGAACCAGATGTCGTAATAGATGTGGAGATTGTGCCCATACCGATGCCGCGGGTCAATCTGCAGAGATCCCAAGGAAATGATCCATATCAGATCAGAGACTCTGCATGAAACGAATCTATGGCGGATGGATCGGCGATGAGGAAGGCAGTAGATGTGAGGAGATTACTCACAGCTTCGAGCCAGTGCTGGAGGGCGAGCTTCTGGGCTTTCTCGTCCTTGGACAGACCCTTCCCGACCTGCAGATCCACGAGATGAACCAGCGTGAGCGTCTTGGATCAGAAATCGCGAAGAACGAGATCGGTAGCAGGAGCAGTGATCGATCTTCCCGCTCTTCTCATCTTTCGGTTACCTTCGCGGCCTTTGTGCGCGCGCGCGCCCACCGAGAAATCGCCGTCTGTGGCTTATCGTCGTTGAAGAAGGAGATCGAGCTCCGCTTCAGGGATGCGAAGTCCAGCGCCTTCCACCTTTAAATCGATACGGAGAGGGACATCAGTGCGGGGAAGAAGGACTACTGATCGGTTATGGTCCTGAAGATAAGGGACGGGATCGTACCAGAGCTCCTCGACGACCACCGCGCAATCTGCGAGGTTTCTCCGGGTCCTGTAGCTCTTGTAGACCTTCTGGAGCTTAACGGCGGCGGCGTCGAGCTCACAGAGAGGCCGTGGGGAGGAAAACCCGAGGGGGCTCCTCGCCGCCTTCAAGTCGTGGTCTCCCTCTCCATTGGAGAATCTGAGGTCTACGGAGGCCGATCTCTCGCTGCCGCCGGGCTGTTGCTGCTGCGGCTTCTCCGGGGCGGGGGCGGCGGCGCTGTTCTCTACGCCGGCCTTCTCTTCTTCCCAGCATTTGAAGCTCAGCGACGGCTCCAAGACCTTCTTGGTCGATCCCCTAGGGGTGAACATGGTTTCGATGTTCATCCTTTGGATGGTGAGGGATTTCAGAGTCATCTTCACGCTGTTCTCATTGAAGCTCAGGGATTTGACGATGCCGCCGTCTGCATCTACCAGCCCGGCGATCTTGTTCCTCAGGATCTCCGTCCACGCCGATGTGAGCAGGGAGAGGGACAAACCCATAGAACGGCGGCCCTCCTCTTCTTCTGAGTCTTCTGCCAGTCACGTATTGAACAGGAGATGGGTGGAAGGAGAAGAAGAAAAGATGGAAAACTTTTGATCCTCCTGCTCTCCCTCACCTCGTCCGGAGCGGCGTTAGAGAGAGAAAGCTCTGTGGAAGGTCGGATGAATGCCCAGCTAGGTGTTGGCGCCTCCTGATTTATACCGCAAAGAATCCAATGTGCGTGCAACCCGGGCGGGTAGACCCACGTTAATTAGGAATCGAATGGCGAGCTTTGACGGGGAGACTGCAGCGGTCAACGCCCCCCCCCCCCTCCCCTTCTCCCCCTTTACCCACGGTGGGGAAGTCGCGCTTTTGATCCATTCAACACCCCCCCACCCTCTCCCTCTCTCTCTCTCTCTCTCTCTCTCCGGGTCTTCTTCCGCAGTCAAAATATGGTAGCTCTGGATCGTTTCGCGGTTCTACGGACTTTTCGTCTTCTACAGCTTGGGTGACGTCATGGTCTCTCTCTCTCTAACTCTCTGTATCTCTATCTCTCTACAGCTCTCTCTTCCTCTCACTCTCTCTGTATCTCTCTCTCTATCTCTCTGTGAAAAGGCTGCACGGTGGTTACGTCTGTGGTTCTGCACAGAAGAGTCTACGTTGTGACACGTGTGGATAAGGTTAGTGAAGAGGAAGTCTTCGATACGTCATCTATTGACCGTCATATCTGCGTAAGGACGACGTTCATGTGACGTATCGATCACGCTACGTGGCGGCAGATGACGCAGAGCAGAGAGAGTCTGAGCGGCTGTTGCTGATGCGTTGCCACGTGTCAAATCTCCGTCAACCCTCCTAAGCTGGTCGCGTCGGGGTTACGGCGGCGCCGCCTCTAAGAGTGCGGCGTTTGCCTACTAACAGAGAAGGCCGCTGGAAGCTTCTTTCTTGGACCGCCGCCCCCCAAAAACCCGCCACGCTTGTTGGCAGCAGCTCGACCAATTAAAGAAGAGGGATAGGACACGTAGACTCCACCAGTGGGTGGGAGCAGTTCTGGCAATGCTCCCCCGACTCGCTCTCGGCGCAACGTTGACCCGTTGTCCCCTGCCCGTCTCGGGCGCGTTCTTAGCCGTGGGGACAGGGACGGGGAACGCCGGCGGAAAATATGTACTCCGCCCTTGGGGGGGTGCAGGGGAGCATGGCGGCCACCGCGTTGACTTGACTCACGTCACAGCTGAAAAAATCCAGCCCGTGCGCTCAGGAAGGGGTACGACGGTCAAAGATAAAGCGCAGTTCCGGCGCGCGTGGCAGACGTAAAAATCCTGCATCATTGTGACTCAACATGGGTCCGTATAGAGAATCAACGTTGAATTCGGCACGTGCATGATCCCCGTGTCAAGACTCCAAATGGGTCAAGTCAATAACTACGGCCCAGTACGGTTCCTGTTTTAATAGGCCGAGGAACAGGATCGAGGTGGGGCCCATACGGGCTCTCAAAAAGGGCAGTATACGGGCCTGGAGATATGCGGCCTGAAATGTTTTTCAAACTCGCTCGATATGGGCCGAAGTCGGATCAATCGTAGCCGTCCATTTCGTAGGGCCATCACTTGACGCGGTATGAGGAGGATCTACTGATCTGACGGGTGAATCGTGGGATGTGAGAACAACAGCTGGTGGCTCCATATCTGATTTTCTTCGTCTTTCCAAATCCAGCGTTCTTTCTCCCATCCGCGTGAGGCAGTCGGAAAGGCGGTGGAACAGAGGACAGGGAGGGAGGGAGGGAGGGAAGGCGGGGACGAAGTCCTGAGGGAGGGGGGGACTCCGTGCCTGCACTACTCTCGCTTCCCACCCTCCTCTGCCTGGGGCTTACGCCTGTTGTTTTTCTCGTCCTCTGCATCGGTAGGATGGTGTGAGATCCACAGAGCGGCGATTTCCCTCTCGCCCTCGCCCGATCTGCTTCTTTTCTGCGTCCTCAATTCTTCTTTCGATATTGATAACGGAGTGCCGTTGATATCCATCATACGAGTTGCGTCTCCGCGCTTGATGTATCATTTCCTATCCAAGTCCACCTCGGGTTCGAACGGAGCCCGACCAGTGTTTCTTCGAGTCAATTCAGCCCTCGCTCTCCGTCAATTGCTTCAGAAGGCGGACTTCTCCTTCTGCCTCCCGAGAGAAAGATGGGATAAGGAATTCGCCAAACTGCAGAACGGGTAAACAGTTTCTGGCCTGTGCGGTTCCCGACATTGGGTTTGCTTTGGTATCTTCCCTTCTGTGGTTCACAAATTTCCGTAACGGGAGAGATGGGGTCATCCCAAGGATCCACGCTGACGAAGTCACCCAGTGCTACGGCGGCGGCGGCGAATATGGATGTGCATTTGGTGGATCTGCTTCCGATCTTTGTCAGAGAGCTCATTGCTGGGGGAGCGGCAGGTGCGTGTTCAAAGACGGCTGTTGCTCCCTTGGAACGGGTTAAAATACTCCTACAGGTTGGTGGGCAATTCATCGACATATTTAGTAATGTCGTTCTCCTTCCGGGATATTATGTACTGAGGATTGGGGTTTGATTCTCATGCGGTAAACATGATGAACCTATTTTCTGCTATGGTGATTTATCTCTACTCCAATCTTAACATCTAATCGTAAACTTGATTTGTCCTTTGGGAGCTTCTTTTGGAAAACTATTGCTCTCCATGTGATAATCGTATTTTCCTAGAATGCCAGTCCATTTTCCTTGGCTGTCACCATCAATTTCTTATGCTACGTTAAGTATTTTCGCGAAATCTGTAAGAAAATTCTGGCTAGATCAGGAAATGCTGCTCCTAGTAATCATGAGCTTGAATTATATCCACTTTCCTCCTGCTCCTTTGATCTCTTGCTTTCAACCGGAGTGTATGCATATTATAGAATTATTTTATATATTTCTATGCATATTCTTATGAGGAATGCCAATTGGCATTTGACGTTGCATGAAACTTATTTGCATATGCAGTTTCCTTGTAAGGTAGTATATAGAAAAAATTTTCTTAACATAGATTACTCGGAGCATTGCCTTTTCTTGAATGGAAGATTGATTGCTCACCAAAAAATCCCCATTCTGCCAAAAAAATCCAACGCTCATTTATTTTGTTACTAGTATTAAAGGGAGGGGCTTTTCATAATTTCAACATTTGCTCAGGTTTAAGTGTAGTTGAATTAAACCAATGTGAGTTAGAGAGTATTAGCAAGTTTATAGTATTACCATGTAATAGATATGCACGTAACAACGAAATTGTAACAAAATTTGTTATGGTGTAATGTAAGCAAATACATTTCTTTTGAGGAGAATCCAGTACCTTTATCACACCTCATAAATTTCTCCTACTCTTTTTTATGGTGTGATCTATGGGGGTCTTGGAAAAGGTACAAAGAGATATTATACATGCTGTCTTAATGGCGGAATGGTGTAAGGGTCATAAAAATATTGGAAGATGCGAACGTTACTTGGACTGCCGAGTACTTAAAACTAAAGAAATATATCCAGCTAAATTTCATTGATTGTGAGATTTATTTAACAGCAACCCTGCTTTGAGCTTTGATACAGATTGGAGGAAGATTCTGTGTTGGAGAATATAATGTGTAAGTCTGTGTAAGATGGATACATCATTGTAAAGTAGAGGCTGTACAATGCGGCTTCTTGTGGATTAAATAATGTGTTCAAATTATAACTTATAGAGTCGATGCATGTGGTGAATTGATCTGCTCAACGACTTCATTAGTTTGTTCGTTGATCGATTGAAGACAGAGGCATTCTGATTAGAATTATAAACGATTGCCTTCATAACACATTTACTGAGTGGCATTCTATGCCAGCTTTTTCATTATTATTTGTGAACGGATTTGAGAATGCCATTACTCAGTACAAAGCATGACGTCATCATGTGCGAGTATTTCTGGTGTAATTTGAATTATCTTGTTGGTTATAATATGATGCAGCAGGCTGACAATTACAGGTGATGAATTTGGACAGGAAAGGATAAATGTGGCAGTGTTCTGTCATATTCTTATATTGCCTTCACATTTTAATAGGTTTTTGTTGTTGACTATTTCACATTATCATGCAATCAACGTTTTTGTTGTGTGATCATTTCAATCAATTCATTCTCTTCATCATCATCTGTGTGTGTTGTATGGTCTTTTTTTTTTTCCATTTCCGGTATTAGTTTTCATTGACATTATTTTATTTTATTACTAGACAAGGACTCAAGTGTTTCGCTCTCTTAGCATAGTCCAATCCCTAAGGAAAATAAGGGAACATGATGGCCTTGTGGGATTCTACAAGTAAGTCTTGAAGTATTGATCACCACTAGTACCTTTATGTTAAATCTTGGCATATTTCGCTTGATTTTTTGCTCTGAATGGCAGAGGAAATGGTGCAAGTGTGCTTCGTATTGTCCCGTATGCAGCATTACACTTTATGGCATATGAGCAGTACCGTTGCTGGATCTTGGCCAATTGTTCATCCCTGGGTACAGGACCTTTTGTTGATCTGTTAGCTGGTTCGGCAGCCGGAGGGACTGCTGTTTTGTGCACGTATCCACTTGATCTGGCCCGGACAAAACTTGCTTATCAGGTCAGATGCGCTATATCTTTTTTGAATGTCAATTTATTTGTGTCTTCTTTGCTGGCTTGTTGTGTGATTTTGTGTCTTTTTCGTTCTCACTGTGGTTTATGATTTGTTATTGTTTCATTGATTTGAGTGTCATATAAAACTTTGAACAATATTTCTGACTGTTTGACAGAGAGGCTATCTAAGTTCGTTTACTGAAAGTTAAATTATCGTCATTGGCTGTGGCCGATCTTAATTTTGTCGCTCTAGGTACATTGTATATCTGACAAGGTAACGTAATGTTAATACTTTTAACATCTAAGTCTTCTCCCTCTTAAGAAAAAGAAATCAGTCCTAAGGTTCCTTCAGCGTACGTTTCACCTCTTTTTTTATTGATTTTCGTTTCTCTTTTCTAGTTTTTGCTTCTTTTTCATGGAATGATTTGTGCTTTACTGGAAGGGTTGTGATCAGCAGGGTTTAACCAGATGATGAGGCTGATTTTTCCATCTTGATTTATTCATTTATTTATTTTTGGTTGTGATGAGATTAGACCATTTTCGAGACAGTCTGATGGGATTGGCCGCCCTGAGTGCGAAGAAAAGATATACTGCTAGACTCAGTCTCCCGGAATAACTGGCAACAAAGTTATAAACTGGATAAATTGAAATGAAAAGGAGACGTTTCCAATTCCTCGAAATCCTGGTTCAATGTGCCCTCTTCGTTGGGTTGCTGCTCTAAAAAACCAAGTTAAACGGGCGGAAGAAACCATCTCCAAGAATAAAATTCTAATTTGAAACCAGTAAGTGCGGTGTAGTGATTCTGAATCACCCGCACCTCCCAAGGTGACCATCGAGAATTCTCATTAGCCTTAGTTAATTGAAACTCTTGTGCTGAGGTACGTTTTTCCTACTTGAAGGAATCCTTTGGGATCCGTAGCAGTGATTCTTGAAGGCTGTTGAGCGTGCCCTTTAGATTTTTTTTCAGTCTTTGCATTCTTCATCCATTACTAATGTTCTAGTGTCAAATTGCATCAATTAATCTATGATTCCTGTTAGTAATCTAATCACACATTTCATATAGTGCAATTAGGACCAGCTAAAATCCACTTTATCATGCAGTGATGGCTGATGCTTTTCATGGTGGCATATGAGATATAGATGAAGTTTTGCCAATGATCAAAGCTTACTTCACATCTTGCCATCAGTTGCAATGTGTTGCCACATTTGGACTAAAAGTTTGACCGATGGGTTGCATGGTCAATATACTCTTTCTTGTCAAATCTAGGTGAGAGAGGTGGGATCCAAGTCTCCCATTGTCACAAGCAGATTGAGCGGGGGACAATCGTACAACGGAATAAGAGATGTTTTTAAGTCTGTGTACATGGAAGGAGGCATACGTTCTCTCTATCGTGGGATTGGTACAGATCTCACCTCTTCTTCTCCCTTATCCTTACCGTTCCATGGTTGACTAAGTGCCCGATTGCTATCATCCGCTATGCGGCGGTTCATCTGCATCAACGCTGACTTCAACCCTGTCGCCTCATTTAGGTCCAACTCTCATCGGTATCCTCCCATATGCCGGTCTGAAATTCTACATATACGAGGAGCTCAAGGCTCAGGTTCCCGAGGAGCACCACGATTCTGTGATTCTGCGTCTATCTTGCGGGGCCTTGGCTGGCCTCTTTGGGCAGACGTTGACCTACCCGTTGGATGTGGTTCGGAGACAGATGCAGGTAATTCGCCATCTTCAGATGTTGACCTACCCATATTCTGATCCCGTGCATGCTCGTTGACTCCGCGGAAAAACTCCAGGTGCAGAGCCATCGGAAAGTGTCGGCCCCCGAGAATGATCCCAGGATCAGGAGCACAATGCAGGGGCTCGCCACCATCATCCGGAGTCAAGGGTTTAGGCAACTATTTGCTGGGCTAAGCCTGAACTATCTGAAGGTACGTGATTTCCGAAACCAGCAAGATAAATCGAAAAATTTGCCTGCCCACGTTGGCAAATACCAGCAAGATCGAGTTGACCTGTTTATACACGAATGATGAGCTCTGCTGACTGATCTCCCTGGTTATTCGTCAACGCAGGTGGTGCCCTCCGCCGCCATCGGGTTCACTGCCTACGACAAGATGAAGGCCCTCCTGCGGGTGCCCCCCAGGGAAAGGCCCCCCCGCTCCACGTCCCCGGTGAATTGACTAACTGCTGTTCTTTGTGCGATGGAGGGAGGGCTCTCTACAGATGGATGGTCGGAGAGAGGGCAGCGCCGCCGTCAGGGGTTGTAGAAGGAGGAGCCGCACTGGCACTTCCAACCCTCGGGCTCGTAGTTGGCGTACTGCAACTGCGCGCGCGCCGCTGCGGCCGGCACCTGGACGGGCGCGCAAGGCAGGCAGGCCCCGCACTTGCGCCGGCAGCTCGGTGGGCTCGACCCCAGCGCCTCCGTCCCCCCCAGCCCTCGTTCCGTTGCCTTCTTCATTCATGCATGGGAAAAATTATAAGAGAAAGAAAAACCGGTGGATTTAACGAGAGAGAGAGAGAGAGAGAGGACCTGGTGGGCTTCCAAGGAGATGGCGAGAGGTCGGCCTGTGGAATGCTGGGCAGCGAGGGTCAGTGGGAAGGAAAGTATCTCAAAGGAGGGTAAGAAGAGGGCTGGTGGTGATGACTTACCGAGGAGCAGCGGTGGCGCCGCCGCTGCAGGTTCCGCATTGAGGATTTGGGAGGCGGCGAGCAGGAGGACCGGCCAGGCGGCGAGTAGGCGTGCCTCGTGGCTCATTACGGCGACGCGATGGGGCGGAGGGAGGGGGTTGTTAGTGTGGGAGCGTCGCCGGGGGTTAGGGAGACGAACTTCTGTGCAGGAGTAAGGGGAAAAGCCCCCCTTTCTTATAGCATGGGCCGCCCTCAAGACTCTCTCTCTCTCTCTCTCCCCCTCTCCAGCTTCCCTCCGGATCACATCCTTCGTCGTACTTCGTTCTTAGGACACGACTGTCCTCCAGTTTGAGGCTTAGAAGGAGAGAGAGAGAGAGAGATAGAGAGAGATACAAGTTAATGCCGGGAGAAATGTTTAGGGTGCCTTGACTGCAGCGCCGGGGATGGAGTTCCCAACAAGGTGTGGAAGCCCAGAGACTGCCCGTCAGTCAAACTGGAGACGACGGTGATTTTGCATGACCAGTTTGACCTTCCCTCTTCTCCTAGCAGCGCCGCTGACGTCAATCCCCCGACCCAGTCCTCAAAGGCCGCACCTTTCCGACCGCCTCCCCCCCCCCCTGAGCAACAGCGGACAGAGAACGAGAGAGAGAGAGAGAGAGAGAGAGAGGGGCCGAGGAATGATGTAACCTCTGATGGAGACCAGACGATTTCCAGTGGCTCGATGGGAACGAGGCATGACTGGAGATTAATTCCGGGGATCTCCTCCTCGTACAGGAGAGGGGAGAGAGGGAGAGAGTGAGGGACTCCCCGTGCCGGGTATTTTCACCCTTACCCGCCGTGCCACGACGACGCAGCCGGAGAGCGCCACCGCGACGCCGCCGGCTGCCCCCCATGCTCTCGGACTCGCCCGAGCAACAGGCACCAGCAGAAAATACACACTACATACACCACCGCAATAGATGACTCATAACATATATAGTACGTGCATCAAGAGTGTCACTCTCTCACTCTGTCCCCCGTCGTCATCCAGGAGGAGCAGAACTTGCTCAAGCTCTCACCGAGAAAACCCCAGAAGCCGCCTTCCCCCCCGCCGGTCTGCTCGCGGTGCGCCACCTTCCCCTGCTTCCGCTCAAGAATTGTGTGGACAAGGGCCTCCATCTCCTCTCTAGCTCGTTCAAGCACCCGGGGCCCCCTGGCCCGGCCGACCCGAGCCTCCTCGCCCATCCCGTGGGTCATCTAGCAGTGAACTCTCTCCGGCTGCAGAGGGGAGAAGTTGGCTGGCGGAGGTCTGGTCTGATCTGATCTGATCTGATCTGATCTGATCTGATCCGATCTGAGGGGACTTTTTAAGGACGCGAAGCGTAAGCGAGACCTCCTCCAAGTCCTGTCAGGAGGAACCTGGGAAGCTTCCCGCTACGGAGAACTGAGAGCGCCCGCCGCCTCGCGACTTCCGACGTCGGCATCGAAGAAAGCCCAGCAAGGAGAGTCCGCCATTGGTATGGAGGACCACCCGCGGTGCAGCGGCGTAAGCCGTCCCGTTCTCTTCACGCAATGCGAAGACATGGCGGCGTTCAGAAGGAAAGCTCTCTCAACCGGAAGAAGGGATCAAAACCCTAGAAGACTGAAGAAGAAGAAGAACCCATTTTCTCCCTTCCTTCTTCCTCCGGAGAACAACCCGGAGAGTAGCATATCGAAAAGCTCGTGCAGCAGCGTCCCCCGCGCCCAGATGGCTACCCCCGACCTGACTCGATGACAGGACGGTCTGGATCTAACTATGAGAGCGCGGAGGAGCATAATGGTGCGAAAATTTTTATGCTCACCGGCGAAGGACAACAACTCTTTCGACCTCCTCCCTCATTGAAATGGGCGGAAAGTCGAGGGAGATTCTAGGGGTTTTATACCAGGTCCTTTGGCGGCAGGGGACATGGCGTCCAAAGCCCTGGTAGCTCGGACGGGGGCCACTCTGATCAGCCGCCTCTTCACCGGTGGTCTACATCTGACGAGGCTTAGCGGAGGAGATGTAGTTCCCCAGATCTCGCCCAGCCATTCAGCACCGCCCTTCCCCCCTAGGCTCCAGGCCGCCGCGCCGCCTGTTGGTGATGAGCCAGCCACCGTGAAACAGGTGGGTTCTGCTGAGGGGATCTGCTTCCCTTGTGGTCTTCCGTCGCTGCGATTCTTCTTGGAGGATGGTGAGATGCTTCTGCTCTGGATTACTCCCTCGTATAAGCCGTCTTTTATGGTGAAATATATGCCGTGAAGATTGGTTTGGGCTCTCCAAACTTTCTCCGCGTTCGTTATAATCGCCCGAGTGGCATTGGCATTAGCCTCCTCCTTTGGAACTCGAGCACACAATTTTTCTAGCATCGGTTTTTGCAATCCAGTGCAAAACCATGCCGGCCTTTTTCACCTTTTACAGTATAATGCGATCTCTGTATGTACACCAAGCTAAGTTTCCTGTTTTCTTTTGTTGACAATATATGCATTTCCATGAAAGTTTGTCTCATATCTCTGGATTCCATGAAAGTTACTCGGGCTAGTTTAGTGAACATGCATGGTTTCTCAAGGCTGCACCATCCAGAGGAAGTCACAGGAGAGGGTTTTTTCGCCCTTTTGGGAAGAGCTCACGGCGTTGTTAGAAGTCTCAGTAGAACTGCTTCAAGAGAAGTCCATGCCCAAACGTGACCCATAAATCTGACGAGCTTGAAGGCCATGGTTGGGCATGATGAATCTTTGATGCCCTTCTCACGAAACCATTCAGCATTTATATTCCTTTAATGAACAAATATTTTGATGACAGCATGTATACTGTGGAATCCTGAGGTCGTTTAATGGTGTTGAAATGAGGAGAACCCCTGCTTCATAATCCTTTTCAACAGGCAAACTCGTTGTCCATTGTCGAATATAGAGGGCCTTTTGACTGCGGCCACTAACTAGTTAGGGAGACGTCAATTCCCCTTCTTAACTGAGCTTGTAGTCCCATGATGAACATCAAGTTTGCCACACTTTTTCTAAGGCAACAGATTTGGCGGGGGAAAATTGCAAGTTGGTTTAATTCCGCTATCTCTCCAGTCGTTTGTGTTGGGTTGGCTAATCAAGTAAACCAAATTGGATGCAGTGGGAAGATTTGTCTCTAAGCGTATACTGTTTGGCTATCATTAAGCCCGCTTAAGCTTGCATCATTATCGATGTTTGGTTGAGAAAATGGCCGACCGGTCAGGTTTCGGTCCAGCGTCTTGCTGTGAATTATGATCCAAATTTGAGCCTCCCCAACCTCCATTGCAACCCACCTCACCTTTTTCTCATGGTTTGATATTCTCTCTTGTATTTTCCTAATCAGTGTCCTATGGATGTTATGGATCTCCTCTTTTTCCATTGTGCAGAGAGTCTACTGGGGCGGGTCCTAATACTTCTGTGACCGCTCTACATGTTTTTCGATGATCTAGATCTTCGATGCATAATACTTGGAGTAGGAAGAGACAATCTTGGGTCAGGAGCATAAGAGTATTCGATATGAATAATCACAAACCAGATGGTGTCTTGTTCTAGGCCTCTGCAGTTTTCATCTTTACATTATCTTGCTTCAAAAAGAGTATCATTTTTTTCTAACTCAACATATTTTTTACGCAAACTGGAAAATACTTGTGATTCATGATTGCTACGATTCCTGCTCTGTGAGTTTGGATCCTCATGTGAATCAGCAGTGGGTATGATCTTAATGGGGAAAGGGTGTCTACATCTCTGAGGATATGTAAGCCCTATTTTTTTTATAAAAAAAAGCCAAGATGAACTATTTTATAGAATTCAAGAGGCGAATCTCTGACAGAGATGGATGAAATTCGCGGCAGAATGAGATGGCTTGAAGATTGTCGATATGATTATTAGCTGTCTCGCTAAACATATTCAAATCGAAAGAAGCATAAGTTGCCAGACATACGATCTGTTCTTCACGTTTTTATTGTTGCTTCTCAGTTTTATCTCCTATCGTCTATTACAGGAGAGGAGACTTCCTCAGATGATCCATTGCTTCTACTTCCTAAACGGACTTACCAGCCGAGCCACGTGAAGCGCAAACGGACCCATGGGTTCTTCGCTCGGTCTCTCTCTCACTCTCTCTCTCTCTCTCTGTGCTAAATAATAGTGTACTAATTCGCCATCTTAAGGATAAAGGCCTGAGTTTTCATTTGCCTTTCTTTTGCCGGCAGTAAGGAGACCAAGGGTGGAAGGAAGGTCATCGCCCGGAGGGTGGCCAAGGGCCGTCAGAGAATCACAGTCTGAAGAACGCCGACCCCAATCTGGTTAGTCTCAATCCCCCCCAGTTCACCGCCATTGTTTAGATAGAAATCGTGTGGGAGAGCTCTGTCTCCTCACGGATCCTGCTCATGAATAACAGCCGATCTTTCAAGAAAAACCACCTGTTCTTGCGATAACTTTGAATTCAGATTCTCGATGGTATCCATATTTTAATTTCTTCGCACTTTTTTTATTTCTGTCGTCACCGAAGTGATGATCGTTCTTCAGATATCTGGAGATCTCAAACCGCGTGACTATGAAACAGAGAAGTCAACGCATGTTATCCTTCCAACGGATTTATCGGAAAGTATAATCTGCTAAATGGATTTTGCAAGGTGGGTTTTTTTTTATGAAGCAAAGTATCAGGATATCCCGGAATCGCCTGATCTCCTAAAAGGGGTTTCCTTTTTTTCGAATGATTCTTGCCTAGCCAAGTAGATGGATATACCCAAAAAAGGAAAGACCTTTATTAAAACGGATCAACGCTCGGCGGATAGCAAGACTGCCCACTAAACGGGCTTTAGTGGGCCCGCCGACGATTATCGAACTATAAATACACTCGGCTATTTACAGTGACTACCCTCCTCCCCTCCCTCTTCCTCTTTTCCTCCTCTTATTTCCTCGTGGGCTTCGCTCGGATCCCTCCGATGGCCGTCGAGGCAGACGACGACGGCGGGAAAGCGGATCGGTCGTTCTCCTGCTTGTCCTTGCTGAACGCCTTCCCCACGATGTCCTGCAGTTCTTGGAACCTCCTCTTCCTCAGGAACTGCTCCTCCTCGGTAGCCGTCCAAACCGTTCCGAATCCCACTTCCTCGTCGTCCATGATCTTGTCCAGCACCTTCGAGCACCGGGGGAAGAATCGCTTCCCGAGCTCCACTGTAACCACGATCCCGGGCAGAAGTCAACGAAATGTCAACGTGGGTCAGACTGATCTGAGCTATTTCCGGAAAGAATCATGTGGGTCGTGAAGGTGGGGGAAGAACTGACCAGTCTTGGAAAGCGCCCGCAGCCTTGAAAAGTGTTCCTTATTGATGCTGAAGGGAGTCTCGTTCAGGTCAACTCGTGATCTCTTGTTCCCTCCGAGGTTGGCGCCGTTGCACAGGGTGAACTCCAGCGTCGCGTCAACCTGTGCAATGTCCATGGCGACCTTCGCTTCCATGGGGAACAGAAGCCTCGCCAGAGCAACTGCATTGGGTGATCACCACGACCAGTGAGCCAGAGTAATCTGGTGCAGGTATAGAACAGAAGGGGAGGAGTCTTCTTCGACTTCGTCGAGGAAATTATCGGGAAACGCAGCAGATTCACGATGATGATGTCCGATAACTCGAAAAAATCTATTGTGGCAATGAGAAAAGCGGATAATCCGATGAAGCAATCACTACGTGGGTCTATAATTAGAGTTCTTCCCCAGAGATGGGTAGATCTCAAAGTTAACTGGTTCATACGAATACCCATCCTCAATCGGTATGAACCCCCAATCTTAATCCTCAAAGAAGACATCATCATCGTCATCATCCTCCACCCACCTTGAGTGTCGACCATTAATGGCAGCAAATGTATGATCGTCGAGGAGGGGAAGGATGGGGCTGCACTGATCTCTCACCTCTGTTCTCCAGGTACAGCAATTTGGTGCGGGCGTCTTCCCCAGCGATGGCCAGAGTAACGGAGGCTTCCCCGGGTTGCGGCGCCCTCCTCTCCGCTTGCTCAAGGATCTCGATGCAGAGCTTGTCCTTTGGCGATGGCATCCCCTCCCCCGTCTCCCTGTAGTACTCTGCGTACGTGGTGAGCCTCTTCGCGATCTGCAGGGCGTTCCTCCCGTCCCCGGTCAGGTCCCTGGTGTTTGCCCCTTTGGTGAGCAGCGAGACGATGATGTGGGGCTCCTTCCTCATCGCGGCTACGTGGAGCACGGTGAGCCCTCTATGGTTCCGGCGATTGACGTCGGCCACCCCGATCTCCAGCAGCTCCATGGTGGTCTTCCCGTCGCAGTAGGCGACGGCGTAGTGGAGGGCGCAGGCGTCGTCCAGAGTGACGTGCCCCTCCGTGAGCAGCATCCTCACGAGCTCCACGTCGTCCGAGTCCAGCGCCCTATGGATTCTCCTCGTGTGCTTGTCCGGGAACTCCGGCCCCGAGCTCCGGCGAGACTCGAGGACCTGCTTGACGATCGCCGGCGGCAGGGTCTTCTCCAGGGAGACCACATCGAGGTCCCCGCCGGTGACGACCTCCACGCACCTGGCCAGCAGCCGCTCGCAGGCCCTGTCACAGGAGCTCGCCGCCGACAGGATCACCGGCACGTCGTCGCTCTCCACCTTCTCAAGGATCTCCAGCAGGTGCCTCTGGAAGAAGAAAAAGAAGACGACGACGATGGGGAGGAGAGAGAGAGAGAGAGAGAGAGAGAGAGGATAAGAGTCTACCTGATAGAGGCTGACGAGCTCGGCGATCTGGAAGGTGAAGGAGGCGTAGAGGACCTGGACGAGGAAGTCGACGGCGGGTCTGCAGGCGACGTGAGGGCACTGCTCGTCGACGCAGTCGCATACGCCGTCAGGGAGAGGCCCCACGCGCCCGGTGTAGATGTAGGCGAGGACCGCCACCAGGGCGTCGTATCCGACGTCGATCGGCGTCACCAGTTCCCGCAGATCGAACTTCTCCTTCTCCTTCTCTCCGGCGAAGAGCTGCCGGAAGAAGGGGCTCCGCGCAGAGAGCAGGCAGCGGTGGACGGCCACCTCGCGCGGGGAGGGCAGGCCACTGGAGACCACGCAGATGCGGGCGTCGGCGCAGAAGGCGAGCTCGGGGGAGAGGAAGAGGGACTTGAGATTGTCGGAGAGCAGCCGGAGCGCCGCCGCGTCCGGCGTGGCGGCGGCCAGCGACTCCGGCTCGCCGGAGTAGCACACGCTGCTGCAGTTATCGGAGTCGTAGAAGCTCGCCGGCGCGTTCCCCGCTCTCTCCAGCGATGCCTGCGAGGGCGGAGAGGGTTCCTCCATGACGGCGCCGGATGAGGAGATGAGAGAGAGTCAGTCGTCTGGGCAGGAGGACGACGACGAGGACACGGCGGGGGTTTACTTCGAGGCGCGGTCCGGTTACGACGGTCCGCGAATCATTTTATCTCTTAACCGGAACCTCTAGTTAAGTCTGGTTTATCGTTACCCGGACGAGTAGGATGAGGCAAGATCGCGCACGTGGCTGCCGACGTGGACCCCCCATACTTCTGACCTCCACGCGGAAACCTCCAGCGAGGCGGATGACGCCATCGCTATCCAGGCACTGGTAAACGCGGCCGTCGAATAAACCGGTTGCAGCTATCGACAGTCAGCGGGGAAGAACGAACGGGAGAAGAGGGGCTGGTGGTGGGTCCCATCCCGAGTACACAAAGCGCCCAATGGTCAGCCAACGAGACTCACCCACGTGGCTGACCCCGTCCCTTTCCTTTTCTGACCCTTCCCCTGACAGAATCTACTGTTCCGCGGTTCACCCAATCGCAGAGCCCTCTCTCTCCCCCCGAATACAATACACCCAAATATGTTACCTCACTACTGATATACCCACTTATATATTATATTATATTATATTATAGTATATTATATCATATTATATATTTCTGCCAGAGATATACCTGCGGTTCACCTAATCGGCGTAGTTTGCCCGTTAGCGAATTATTTTATGACTCACGATTAGAGACTCTTGTACACAGAGAAAGGGAGTTTGGACGTAATTTGCTGACTTTTCTTGTTATAAAAGTTATTATTCCGTCATAAACACTTGAATTATTGCGTCATAAATCATGATTTTTAATACCACGGATCGAAATGATAGATAATATGGAGTGTGCTTTGCTCCGTTCGCCGCCGCCGATCAACGTATCGGGCTATTTCTGCATAGTTTTTTAGGCTTTTTTAGCTGATAATCATACTATAATGAGATAATGTCATTCTAGCCAATATCAATTCAATGGCTTCCATTAAATGAGATGCCCAGATCGAGGGTCCCCCCGCCTCTACGTTGACTTATCACCCATTTAATAATACTATGATAAAAAATGGTGACGTTTTCTGATATGAGGTCAGTTTGTCGTCGGTGGGCCCTACTGCGTAATATGGCAATATAATAAATTGCAAGCTAAATCCCAAATAAATGCCACTCTTCTCTCTCTCTCTCTCTCTCTCTTCCTCTGTTTCTCTCTCTTCTCTTTATTTTTCGCTAGAGTACAGGGGAGAATCTTGACTTTAGGGTCGAACTAACATCGCGTCGTTGTAATGGGCCCAAGAACACGTATTTATTGGGCTGCCTGGGGGATCAACCAGTTTCGAGGTGAAGACAGCAGCGGCCCGGAGAGTGACGTTGGCAGTCCGTCGGGCCATTAACAACTGGGCCCGGTTGCAAAAGTCCAAAACTTGTCCACTTCCATTGGGCCAGCCGGCGCGGAGCTGAGCCGACCCGAGCCGGTTCATTCTCAGCCCTTCTCGTCGTAGCCAAACCAGAGGCTCGCAGTTCCAAGATCTAACGTCAACAAAGGGTCTCTTCTTGTCCCAGTTCATTGCCGCCCTCAGCACGTGGGCTGCGAATGCCGTGACAGGAGGTCGCTCCGCCGCCGGGGGGATCGGCGGAGGGCCTAACGGAGCGCCGCTCAGACGTCGCTGCCAGTCCGTTGGGGCTCTGGTTCGTCCTCTACCCTCGCAAGAAGCTTGTGGTGGAAGCCGAAAAGGGGAGTTTCTGAGCTCGAACGGAAATGAAGCAGAAGGCTTTCTCATACCACAGCGAGGGCGAGAGAGAGAGAGAGAGAGAGAAGGCTGCGGAACCCTAATCTCTCCGACAGTAACCAAGTCGCCGAGTCATTCTCTCTTCCTCAGAGATTCATCGTTCTGGAGGATCTCCAGTGGCCCTCAACGCCTACGAGGAGTTCGCTCCAAAGATCAGGGGGTCTGTGCCCCAACCAAAAGGATATCCTTGCTGGTGGGGGCAGCCACAAAGGAGAGAAGAAACTGAGAAGGACGGAGGAAGGGAGAAGGACCGCCGTTTTCGCCGAGCATTGCGTGGAAAGTATGGGAAATTTCTGAAACCCTCCCACCCTGCGATTCTCGCCCTCTCTACCTCCTCCCGGATCCTGGAAAGCAACAGCGCCCCGCGCTCTGCCGCCGACGGGTCGACGTCCTGATGAGGAAACCCGCCGTTGTTTGCATGCCAACAAGAAAATCGCCGCCTTGGCTGGTTGCAATTTATTCCCTGGATTCTTTCTTACGGCGATGATGTCCTCCGGTTCTTTCACTTCATGCCCCCGTATGGTGTATCTTCTCCGCCCGCAGCAGCAAGAAAGCGCCCTTCTGAAGGCTTGTATCGGTTGTTGAAGTCTCACTGTCTGGGAGGAGAATGAGAGAGATCTCCGGTTGAGGAAGCGTCCTCGTTGGAGTCCAATGAAGTCAAGATAACTTGACGAGGTCGCCAGCGGCGATCACGCACACGCTGCGGCGCTTAAGATACCTACCACGAGCTCTTCTCGTGACGGCAGCGCCGTCGTCGTCTCCGGCGGGGAGCTCCGGACAATAATATCGCCGAGGGCCCCAAATGCGGCAAATCGGCTGGCCTCGGAATTCCGCTCACCCTGACAGATGAGCCAGTCTGTCCATGCACGATTGGCCACTACCCCGTCCATTATGGCCACCGATCTGGCCATGCAGGGAGAGACCGAGGGCCGTAACATGTAGTGAATTCTGGATCAGGGAGTGGGTTTATCTTGGGTCAAAGCTAACGATGATAGATATAGCTGGTCCCATAGTCAATATTTTAATTTATTTTCCAATTGACTAAATAAATATGGTGTTATCTTCTATATGAATGGTCATGCAAAGATTGTCAAAAACTTTATGACAGTGCAATTTATCCCGGGGGAGTCAACGGGCTATAGCCTTTACAAATCCAGCTTGAGCCCAAAATACTAGGCGTAGATGGGTACACAAAGATAGAGATGGATAGGTCGAAAGATGGAGATAGATAGAGGGAGAGAGAGAGAGAATTGATTTAGTAAAATGATTATGACATGATCACACGATACGATGAAAAAGGCTAAAAAATTATACCTCACCCCACATCAACCAAGGTATTAATCGAACATGGATTTTGTCTTCCGGATTTGATTTTGAGGGTCAGGCTTGATTAAATAGTGCATGGTAGCCTTGAACAATATTTATACGGCATGAATTTCAATAAATAATATGGAATTTCTGGAATAAAAGTCCACTGTTCTAAAAATTATCCATGTGAAATGCTGGAATATCGACCGAACCAAGTACCCATGTCGACGACGAACGCTAAATCATCTGGAGAGTGTGTTGAGAAGGGTTTCGACTCATCTACGGAAGAGCTTTTATTAGGAGAGCAGCTGATGAGAGGACATTAGTTCTCATTGAAGTTCTGGCTTCATATGTACTCATCAGACTGGCATCTCCGTTAAGGGATTATCGTAACGAACCAGGGGACCTCTCAGACCCGGAACTCGACTCATGACAGCCTTCTCTTGCATCGGTCGTGGCATTAAATTCTCCTCCAGAGGGCATACGCGCCTCTCTTACTCTCCATCTTCAATGGCTCGAGTTTCCGGTGTTTAGGTTCCCCTCCCTCTCTCCCGTCCGTTCTCTGTAATCTTCTTCTTCTTCTTCTTGATATATAGTCTGTTGGCCACGTTCTTTCTCTCCCTCCATCTCTCTCTCTCTCTCTCTCTCTCTCTCTCTCTCTCTCTCTCTCTCTCCTCTCTCCAGATCTCTTCGAGGAGAGACTGATGCGAAAGGACGAGGAAGGCGGAGGACAAGAAGTAGGAGAGGAAGCGGTGATATGGGACATCACTCGTGCTGCAGCAAGCAGAAGGTGAGGAGGGGGCTGTGGTCTCCGGAGGAAGACGAGAAGCTGATAAAGTACGTCTCCACACACGGCCACGGTTGCTGGAGCTCCGTCCCGAAGCTCGCCGGTGCAACTCATAATCTCCGCAACCTCCTACATTTTGCTTGTTTCTTTCCTTAATATCCCTGCCTTCTGATGGTCTCGACGACTCGGCCCGGATATAATTCCGGCTTCTCCTTGGGACTTGGAAATTGTTTTCCCTCTCGTCTCCGAGACGGTAGCAGGCCTTCAAAGATGTGGGAAGAGCTGCCGGCTGAGATGGATCAACTACCTCAGGCCAGACCTGAAACGGGGAAACTTCTCGCATCAGGAGGAGTCCCTCATCATCGAGCTTCACAGGCTTCTTGGGAACAGGCGAGTCTTCACCCACCCCTTCACGCTACTGATGGTGGCTGTCGGTCGTCCTCACCTTCTTCTCATTTTCCTTCTTCTACGCAGATGGGCTCAGATAGCGAAGCACCTCCCGGGGAGAACTGACAACGAGGTGAAGAACTTCTGGAACTCCACCATCAAGAAGAAGCTCATATCTCGTGCCTTCGATGTCCTCGATTTCCCTTCCATGGCCAACCCAGTTCCCATTGTCGGGGAGCTCCATAATGTCGACGCCTACCCTGGTGAGCTGGTCGGTGCCGCCCAAGAGGGGTTCGTCTACCTTCCTCAGACCGATGGGAGCCAAATGGAGATCAAACTGGACCTTCCAAGCCATGCCGTTGACTTTGGCACCTGCCCATCCTTCCTGCAACATCAGGCCTCTTCATACGACTGGCCCTTCCCAAATCAGCCCACGGACGCAGTGAACTGTCAGGAAGTAAACGCCAGTATCGCCATTCTCGAGAACTCACGATCGAAATTCTCCAACGGCAGGCTCACGACCTCCCTCGGGGGGGGCGTTGTCAACGGCGTAGAAGAGGCTGAAGAGAATTATCGCCTTCCTCCGTGCTTCACCAACCTAGGTCAACCATACGATCTCCAGAAACACCCCGATCAGACGGTGAATAATGTCGAAGAACTCCTAGGATCAGCGTCCTCATCGCCTCCTCCAGCTGCGCCGCTATCTTATGCCAGCTTCCATGGCAGTCCCTGTAGCGTCATGTGGTGAGGTTCCCGTCAGCCCTCGATCGACGTTGCGGGCGTGTCTGTATGATATGATACTCGCAGACGATGCTTTTGCCGTGATGCGTGAATAATTTATGAACTGTACGTATTAGGGCTTGCCCATAAATCCTTCATCAGCACCTCGCATTGAAGGTCCCTTAGATCTGCTGCTGTTATGGGTTCTGCCCCCGGAGACTGTAGGGCCTCCCAAACTGGAAGTTCTTGAATGCTCTCTCTCTCTTTCTCTCTTTCTCTCTCTCTCGCTCTCGCTGTCCCTCTCCCTCTCTCTCAGAGCCATAAAGTATGAAGACGACCGGTGTAACGTCACCGATTCCATGTTTATCTGTGGGTGAGGGAGCCTATGTATGTGGAGAATTCAATGCACTTGCCTCGGCAGCCTTGCTTGAGAAGGTCTCGCGTTGCATGCAGACATGGATATAGACAAAAGAAATAAATACGCCGATGACTCGCTACATTCCAAGAGAAGTTGTTGGTGCAGTTGCACCAGAGAAACCCAGAGGAGCCCGAAGAGAAGAGGGAAGAAACGAAAACCTAAGACTTAACCGACAAGAAACTCTAGATCTCCCCTAGGCAATAGAAAGGGATTAGCAGCTCTCAGTAGCTGTTTTCTGTCTGGGGAACTCTAAGGCACCCCCTCCCCCTCCCCCTTGGTGGGCGCCAGCGAAGGAAGAAAGAGAGAGAGAGAGAGAGAGAGAGAGAGAGGTAATGCTGACTATCACTGTGCAGGAAGCTAAGGATCTCTTCTTCCCATATTCAATCCTCTGCACGCCACTTAACGATCTGATGCCTTAGGCTACGCATCAGCCTGGTCGTGCAAATTAGGGTTAGACAGTGCATGTGGCTTTTGTTGGCTAAGACTGTTCGTCGCGTGGATAGTTCCTTCCTGTTATAGATAAATGAAATATTTCGATAAAAACCTATACAATGGTTGCTCAAAGATTCCGCATTCTTCTCCCGGTATTCTCCTCCGATGCAAACAACATCCTGCACTGATAATCTCGTACATTCTCAACGAGGTAGCGGTTCAAAATAATGATAGAGACCGATCATTTTCTCTAAAAATGCGCTTGCCTACTCATTTTTCTGGTCATTTTGATCGAGTAGATCGCCCAACCGTTTGTTGGATCTCGTTTCTAGCAAGAACAAGAACGCTCTAATGATTGAGCAAATCCAGACTCATCAATGCGCCTATGAATAAATGTGCCCTTATATTCTATATGATTTTATGTTAACATACAAAGCATGGAACAACCATCTGTAAAAATGGGCTGATGAGATAAATCATCAGGCGGCAGGCGAATTTTTTCTATTTAGAACGATATTTTATGTAAGTATGGTTAATTAGACGGCGCATTTCCCAAAGAGTTCAGGTGAAAATTACGACGAAGTTACCACTCATTTTGACTCTCAGCCATGGATGAGTATCGTCTGTTGACTTTTTGGGTTCCCTCTGTAACTCCCAATAAATATATAATGATGTAGAACAGTGCAAGCCTTATCATCCCAATTCCCAAGGTCCCAAAACTCTTGACCTCGTGATTCTGTGATTTCACCATCTTAATATGTTCTAAGGAACTCCCAAACTACTGCTGGAAGACACAGACTTCCTCTGATTGTTTCCTCATTTAGGCGTTAGAATCATACATAGGAAACACAAGCCAAATCCGAGCTAACCCGCGCTCTTGGAAAAAGGGACCCGAGAGAAAATCTTCAAGGGGAGGTTTGATAACCCGGTCAGGCGTAAACAAGTATCGAACTACGCGTCGGTTTTGAACTAATTTATCCAACCTTTTGTGTGATAACTCTCTCTCTCTCTCTCTCTCTCTCTCTCTCCCTCTCTCTTTCTCTCCCCCCCCCTTCTCTCTCTCTTTCTCTCTCTGTGACTCTCTCTCTGAGTCGTAGGTTAACTTTGCTTCATTTAGTTTTCATAGCTGAGTGAGCTTGGATAATCGGTCGTCAGACAGTTACCTGGATCACTAATATCACCCTGATCTTTGACCTAATTGTTTCTATAAAAATTAATGGATAAGAGCAAAGCTTCATATGGTGGGGATTTATGGAACTTACAGAGCCACTGGTCAGAAGCCTGAAACCAGTTGACCAGACGACAGGATGCCGCCAATTATTTGGGGTCCTTCGGCCACATGGAATTGGACAAAAAATAAATGAATCGTACGATCAAGTGGCTCAGTCAACGACCGTTGACTTACTCTCTAGTGCAGGAGAGTCCCTGAACAGCCCCATTCATGCCCGGTTCAGGAGATTTGGGCTCGCGAAAGCTTGATGCGCCGACAACTGGGGCCCACATTAGCCCCTACCCGGTGATTCCCATACCAGAACAAGACAAAGCTTAACGTCACAGTTTCGGGCTAGTGGGCCACCCCGCCCCGCTGGCCCACCGCCAGTAGTGGACTACCGTCGTCATCTGGTTGATCTGTGGGCCACCACGTGGCGATAGCCAGTACCCTCCGTGCACAGAAGCTGAGGCCCATTTAAGTATAGACGGATATTAAAAAGCTCCCTGGGCTGCTGAATTTTGCGGCCCATTTTGGAGGCCCATGGCGCTTAGTGCGGTGCCGCCGGAAAGCACTCCACTCGTCAGCAGTCTTTCTCCGGTCGTCAGGTTGCCACGTCTCCGCATGGGATCCGTACAGCTGTCACCGAATCAGGAAGACCATGAGGGGAATAGAGATGACGTCACCATATTTCCATTAGTAGAATAATATGACCGTTCGATCCGCCGCCCTCCCTCCACGGACTCTTGGAGGACGCGTTAACGGCGTGACGCATTAAGACTGCATTATTATTTAGATAAATAAAAGGAGTTAATCGGGGTCATTTAATTATGCAGTTTATTAGTCACGTTATAAATGTGTATTAATATTATTTTAGTATTAACATGTATTAATAATCGGTCTCTGGGTCGTAAGCCACGTGGATATCATTTACATGCATGCGGACAGGACTCGCCTCAGCGAATGGGAGGCTCCTCGAGATGCGAAAAGCGGGGTCCACGTCGACGCACCGGGCGCTACCCGCTGACCGCCATCAACGGCGTCAACGATTGGTATACGTCCGGGAGAAGGAATCTACGTGGCGCGTCTCCGGTCCTTGGATTCTAATCGGCTGCCGGCGGCGCCGCCACGCTGTCGGGGAGGTCGGTGAGCTATTGGAGGTGAGATTCTCCTGAGCTTCGTGACGGCCGAGACTGAAGAAAATCTGGGTTCGGAGTCTCAGGTTAGGGAAGCTCCTTTCGACGTCACCAAGGTACTCTCTCTCTCTCTCTCTCTCTCTCTCTCTCTCTATCGACGCCGTCAGCGGCCCCTCTGGGACCGCCATTTGCGGCGGGGCGAGGACAGCCCGCACTGCTGCACACGTGACGCCAGCATCGGCCCACGTTGCCGTGAACGTCACGATGACGTCATGATCTAGACCGTCTGATTTCTCCTCTTAGTTTTTTGTCCGCTTGCTTTATAAAACCCGCAGTCTCGGTGCTTCGCACGGTCCGCCCTCCGAGCAGTTCCCCCGCCGCCACCGAGGGCCTTCGTACTCTCCGGCTTCTCTCCTTCCTTCCTCCCCTTTTGCTGTAGATTAAGGTGGTGGTGGTGGCCGGAGAGATGCAGGGAGTGAGGTGCTGCCCGGTGGCCGGCGGTGGCCTGGGCATGGATCTGGCGGTGGCGGCGGCGAAGAAGAAGAGGACCGGCGGCGCCACCGCAGCGCCGCTGTCGATCGACGGGGCGGAGACGGTGGAGACGCGGGTGGGGCGGCTGATCGTTGAGAACCCCGTCGTCATCTTCAGCCGCTCGTCGTGCTGCATGTGCCATGTCATGAAGCGGCTGCTGGCGGCCATCGGAGTCCACCCCATGGTCGTTGAATTGGACGACGACGAGATCGACAGCGCCGCGGAGTCTCTCTCCCTCTTCTCCGACGCTGGCGCCCGTGGGGGGCTGGTTTCGCCGGTTGTCTTCATCGGCGGCGCCGCCGTCGGGGGACTGGAGAGCCTCATGGCGCTGCACCTCACCGGCGAGCTGGTGCCCAAGCTGGCGCAGGTGGGCGCCCTCTGGCCGTGAGCCGCATCCTCCTCCTCTCTTGCCATTACGGCGGTTGTGCCTCCTTCTCCCCCCCCCTCCCCCCTTCCCTCCTCTTCTTCTCTCTTCTCTAGGTTGGTCTCTCTGTTCTTCCTACCGACTGTTCACTGTCTGTATTGAGCACACATCGAGGACGCTCTCCGCAGAAGAACCCAGAACAGCCGCAAAAAAATATGTAAAAAAGTAAGAAGAACCTTTGATCCCGTACTCACTGGACGGATTAGTATATCTTCTCCCGTTACCGACGGCGAGATGGCTTCGTCTCTCGCCGGAGCTGTGCAGGACGAGGTGGAGCTCACGGGTTCAGAGTGATGTCTGACGAGCCCGATGGACATGGTGGAAGCTGACGACATCCCATCTCCCCTCCTTCTTCTTAGCGGAGCAGCCCGTCGTTCCACCTATCACAGTCGACAGCTTAAAACCTCTCCGGCGTCCGCCGCCGGTACCCCTTCTCTTTCTCTCTCTCTCTCTCTTCTCTCTTCTCTCTCTTCTCTCTCTTCTCTCTCTCTCTCTCTCTCTCTCTCTCTCTCTTTATCTCCCCTCTTGCGCATGTTGCAGTTCGTAGGAGCATCATAACGGAAAAATTTAATTTTTGGCCTAATATTTAGTAATAAATAATTATCTAATCCATTTATGTCAACTAGTTGTATTTTGCAATCTTTGGATAAATTAGCGTGCTAAATTATCATATTATGCATTTTTTTGCGCTGATCATTTATAAAAAATATTAATAATTTTGAAAACTTGCGAAATCCGTGTCACAATGTCTGATTTACAACGTGACTAATGGGCCTGACCAGAGAGAGACAGTGAGAGAGAGAGAGAGAGAGTGGGACGAAAATGGGCCTGGCCAGCGGCCCATCAGCAAGCTGAACCGTTCAGTATTCAACTCCTCTCTTTCTCTCTCTCTCTCTCTCTCTCGTTTGACACGCTGCAAGTCGGTTCTGCTAGCACCGCCGCCCTCCGCCGTCTTCATATGCGTGCTCCGGGGGGGTTTTGGAGCCATAATTTATCGCCGGCGAGAACCCTGCTGGCGCCACCAAGATGGAAGGATCTCCGTCTCGCGTTCCCATTTCTCTCCGCAGGTTTCATCTAGACAGCGGCACCTATCGTGCCGTGCTCCGGTTGCTCGCCCACTGCGTCCAAGCACAACCCCACGCACCTCTTGCTTCTCCTCGCCTCTCTCCGTCGCGTGCCGCCCATGGAGGGACCGTGGCACCCCCCGGAGAGCGAGAGTGCTTGGGCTCCGCTGAAGGTGCCACCGTCTTGGACGCGTCTCCTGGAGAGGGCAATCGCGGGGCGGAGGACGCGAGGGAGAACAATGGGCGAGAAGGCCACCAGGAGAGCGGAGTTCTTGATCTTCAGGAAGATAGGGCCCGAGAGTTTCACTCGGTTGCAGGATCAGTGATTCGAGAAAGGTCAGACGACCTCGTGGGCAGGGGCCCTGCGCTGGCTGATGCACACGACGAGATTCCTCAGACCGTGGAAGGATTTGGACCCCGCGAGGTACGAGGGGGACTTCTCGATGACCGCCGCAATATTTTATCGTCCGAGGCGCGTGTCGATTTTCCCAATCTTCTCGAAGAATTAGAACAGAAAGAAGAAGCGGATCGTGGCGTACGTGATTCCGACGGATTGACGCATACGCCTTCTCCAGAAGACGTCGAGCTATTGGGTTTCAGTGAAGTTTCTCCGCTGTTGGATGCATCAGAGCTCGGAGAAGACAGTAGAGAGACAAGGGTGGTCGACGAGTCCGGTTGCCAAAAATTTTGCCGTGATGATATGCCAAATAAGCTTGCTCACGAGGATCCACAGCTGCTTTCTGCTCAGTCGAGAGATTCATGTTCAGAGAAGGAACAGTGTATGATCGAGCAGATCGAAATTCATGGTTCTTCTTTGTCATCTATGGGCGGCTCTGGACTGAGGGAGTTCAGTGAGGAAAAAAACGCCTCCAGTCTAAGTGCGATTGACGAGAACGAAATGGAAGAAGGAGAAATTCCTGGTGAAGTTGGGGTTTCCGACTCTTCCTCTGATTTGGAGAGTCATCTTGCTGCTGATGATGGGATGCTTCCGGAGAACAGGGTTCCAGAGGATTATTACACCAAGACGGCCGAGATATCTCATACACTGGGTGCCTTCATGACTCAAGGAGCTTCTGCAAGTACTTATCATACTAAGGAGACGACGTGCAGCACCGCTTGTGAACCTAATCAGTCAGCCATCGGTGTGGCAGGGCTCAGCCCACAGAGAAAGAAAAAGAATGGCAAAGCATCAAAGGAAGATACTGGGAAAATCAAGAAAAATTCGGGTCAACCGCTCAATATCATGGTACACCCCGAATCGTCAAAGCAGATGAGTGGTGCTATCACGAGGGTTTCTGTGTGTGAACATACTATTTCTAGTAGTTTTAGTTCAGCAGAAGTGTGTATAAAGGACAGCGAAATCCGAAGAGAGGAAAACGCATCCGAGATGAAGGTAAAACTTGTTTTTTTATTGCGGTGGGCTTGCTTCTTTTCTGTTTCCTTGTTCAATAGATTAATATTCTTTCATGACTCTTTGAGTATAATAGCCATAAAGGTAGAAGATCGCTATGAACCGTTGAAGGATCTCTGAAAACTTAACATCTTGGATTGCTGTCCTGCTTCATTGAACTACGATTTCCAAACCGCAGCATGCTATGCGTTGTGCTAGTTTTACTCTGATGCACCGATCACTAGTGATCCAAAACTTTGAACTAATTATTATAATTGTGCATTTTCCCCCTTTTATAGGATGCTAAAGTTCTGGAGAAGACAAAGAGAGGCCCTCTAACTGAGAGCAGGAAGGAGAAGAAAAAGGTCAACTGCCTGTTGTTAACATGTTATCAGCCCAGTTGTGTGATGCCAAGAGCAGAAGCCTGCTCGTGGTTATTATACGGCTGAATCATGGCTATTCATTAGTTTTAATCGTGTATGGATTTATTATTGGCTTATAATCGTTTTCCTGGCTATAATGAAATCCCGCAGCTGGCCAAGAAACGGAAGAGGGCAGAGACGAATAAGAAGCTGGGTGTCAAAAGATTGAAGTTGGAGATGCCGCCAAAGACTAGGAAAGTGATGCTCTGCAGCTTCTACCAGAAAGGAAGATGCCAGAAGGTGCTTCAGCTCCTTTGTATTTCTTCCTCCTTTATGGACGGTTGACGACATTGTGGATCCACTAAGTGTGAGGGATATAATTAGGAATTTGCACATTTATATAATCGGCTCTATTGAAAAAATACATAGAGATTTTTCCATTACTGTAGTCCTCTTAAAATTGATGAGTAACTTCCTCACTGTAGAAAGCAACTTGGCCACTGTTTCATCCTTGCAAAATATGCTCGTTCTGTCAATTTACTATTCTTAGATTTGATTTTTTTTTTTTTGTATCTTGAATTATTGGGAATTATTTTGTGACACGCGAATGCAATTGGATGGTTTTTATTTCTACAAGTAAGTCCCCATGTATAATGGATAGGGTCTTAGCTCTTATAGTTAGTCTGTTCATAATTTCTCACGACGGATGAGGATGAATTTGACATGAATATGAATCAAAACCAGTAGGCCCCAAGTTTATTTTTTGTTTTAATTAATCGGCGACTAATCCACCCTTTTATTTTTGTGAAAAATGACCAAAAAAATCATTAGCTATTAGTGTTTCTGTTGCGATTATCTTTTTCATACCAGCCTGTTTTTGACATATTTCTCCTTCCTTCTCAGGGGGATTTGTGCAAATTTTCACACGACATGATTCCTGATACAAAAAGCATGGTATGGTTATCTTAGTCTCGATGCAAATGCTAATATTTCTTCCTCCATCGACATCAGTTTCATGTGGTGCCAATATTAGGGTTCTTTGTATAATATAACACCCTGTTTGCTCAGTGAAGAGCATTTTATCGTCTATAACTTAACTCAACAGTGAACGATCAGCCGCGCTCACCACCCTTTTCCCCCAGTCCAAGTTCAGCTAGCTTCGGAGGAGAATTCAAAGATCTGATAATATTTTTATGGTTGCTGCATGCGTCACTCTAATCAGAAACTTAGAATGCCTTGCTTAATCCTCGACCCAATTGGAGAAGAAAAATGTAATCTTTTAGGTAATTTACTGGGGCCGATGGGCTTGCTCAATGGATATTATTGCTCACTTACCTAAGATCAGCCTCATCTGCCACACAAGGCCTTTTTTGATACCTTACCTTAGAACCATTGGGACGTCAGCCGTTGACTTTTACTATGACTACCTCGCGAGGAATCCTGAGAATCATTTCGGTATGGATACTGTGACTACTCAATCGTTTTATTTATTCTCCGCAGCCCTGTACATTTTTTGCGCGTGGAACCTGCTTGAAAGGAGACAACTGCCCATTTGACCACGAGCTTTCGAAGTACCCTTGCCACAATTACGCCTCTGAAGGGAGGTGCAACAGGGGAGAAAATTGCCTCTTCTCCCACAAGGTATCTACACCGAATATGGTTAAAACTCGGTTATTCACATTATCCTTTTTTAGCATATTTTCTGATGTATGATGGCATGCTGAATGGTTTCAGCTCCCCACTGGCGAGCTTCCTTCTGCATCCGCTCCCGGAGAAACAGGATCAGGTATGCTGCAGAAGCATCTGAATTCGAGCAACTCATCGCTGAAAGCTGCGATTCCAGCTGCAAAGACTCCGATCGAGCTGACAAAATCGAAGCAGCCGGTGAGCCTGCCAAAGGGGGTGTGCTTTCTGTCTTTTGGTAAAGAGCCGTCGTCAGCTGGTGGAAGCAGGCAGCTTCATGGCAGCATCCATGCGCAGAGACATGAGGAGAGCCCACCTGAGAAGAGCCCTCTTCGTGCAGAAAAAATCAGGTCAGATGAAAGTCTCCGGTCAGAAGCAGCTGGGAATGACGCCAGCAGAATTCTGGAGGAGTTTCTGTTCAGTGGGATCGCTTAGAGCATCCATCCATCCAGCCTCATGGAACATGGGCCTGGGCTTTCCCTTAATATATTTATCTCCCAGGTATTATCATCATCTTATCCTTAACTGTGGACCTATCCGTAATTTTGGAGATATATAGCGGCTGCTCGTTGACCCGCTGACCCTCGCTAATCTCGTATCATGAACATTAATGACTGTGGTCGATTTCCTCCTTTGGAAGGGCGCTGAAAGGCCTCATTATGAGAGACGGGCTTCGAGCCCGGCCCAGTCCGGAGGATTCTCCACGCCTGATAGCAACGGCCCAGCTGCCGTTAATGACTTGGACAGTTTAGGTGAGCTGTGACGGCGGAAGCCTGCACTTCGCCCTGTGGGCTTCACCTTGACGGTCAACGGGCCCAGTTGAAATATTTATATATTTTTTAACAAATATTTCAAAGGGAGAGGTGGGCCAAACTGGGCTGGTCGGCGGCGATATTCGGTCGACGTGGCCAGGTGGCCCGGGTAGATGGGCGGCCCACAGAACGCGTGGCTCGCCACCTGTTGGGAACGCCTGCCTCTGCCTTACCCGGGCTCCGCTTAGAGCTTATCAAACTGGGGATTGTACCGTTGGAAACTGCGTGGGCCCGTCAGGGCGGGGACGGGCTATGGCGGTGAGGTTACCGGGGAATCCGGTTATTTCGCCGATCCCCATCAATTCGACCCCGGTTCGCTGCTCCAGCTCACTAGCGACCTGTGTTTGGGGAGTGATCTTAAGATGGAAATTATTAATTTTTTGCGGTTAATTGTGGGCTATTGAATGTCGCGTCGAGAGAGAGAGAGACAGCAGATGGTCGTTGATTTCTGAGATTATTAATTAATATATATATATAAATTAATAGCCGAAGGTCTTCCCATTCTCTTTCCTCGTGTCTGCTAAAATTGAACCAACGGGGCCAGGCCGGAACTCCCGGCGCCGTTCGGACGAAGGGGACGAGACCACGAAGAACCCCCCCCCCTCTCTCTCTCTCTCTCCCCGCCCCCCCTCCCCCCCCCCCCCTCTCTGTCTCTGTCTCTCTCTCGGTGTTTCTTTGCTGCCCGCCTGTTCTTCGAAGCTTTCTCATCTTTCCTCGTTGAGATCTTGCGGAGGAGGCGGCTCGGCGGCGGTGAGGTCGCCGTGGAGGTTCGGATGGTGGTCTCGTCAGAACATCCAGCTTTTCCTCGACGTCTATCGTTGTCGGATTCGTCTCCTCCCCGACGACTCCAGGTATTTCTTCTTTCTTGCTACCGCTGTTTTCCGAGCTGGATCCGCCCTTGCGCCTAATGTCGACTCGTCTTATTCCGGGTTGCTCGATCACCCTCTCTCTCTCCCTCCCGCCCCCCGCAAACCTCCACATCTCTTCCTGTGTTAGACTGGAGGGTTGATCTGCATTTCCTTCTATAATTTAGTTGCGTATGGGATTTTTGGGGCTGTTCTCCTGGGAGGTGGTTTATTTGGAGATTGGAGGGTGAGATAGCGACGGGGTTGGGTGGAACAAGGAGGGAAGTTGCTGGGCGATTTCGATTCTTCTGCTTTTTATTTTTCTAAAAGCCTTCGTCTGCTGTAGGTATCGCCTTTTCTTGCCTCAGAGAATCTTTGAATCTCAAAATTGGCATTGAATGACGTTTCGCGACGTCCGTCCTGCAGATGAAACTTGCTGGAAATCGCTGAGATAGGCAGCTGCTCAGCCTCTGTCTGCTATTTTTATGGCCGGGTGGTACGACGCGTATGCAGCTTTCTGTGACTGGTCTGGGAGGCTCACTGGGGCGGGCGTGGCGATCTTGCTTCCGTTTATGAGCTAAGAGCGTCTGTTTTGAAGGCGCCATCCCCATCCGATGGCACGGCCCGGGAGGAGAAGGGACAAGCTCCGATGGAGCAAGCTCTATACCTTCTCTTGCGTCCGTCCCGCTGTGTTGCTGGATACTGAGAATCCACCATCTCTCCAGGGCCCCGGGTTCTCCCGCGTCGTCTACTGCAACCAGCCCCGCGTCCATCGCAAGAAGCCTTTTAGATATCCCTCCAATTACATCTCGACGACCAAGTACAACATCATCACCTTCCTCCCCAAGGCTCTCTTCGAGCAGTTCCGCCGCGTTGCCAACATCTACTTCCTCCTAGCTGCCATCCTATCCCTCACCCCTGTTGCCCCATTCTCTGCTGTGAGCATGATCGCCCCGCTTTGCTTTGTTGTTGGCCTCAGCATGGCAAAGGAGGCATTAGAGGACTGGCGCAGGTTCGTGCAGGACATGAAGGTGAATAGTCGGAAAGTTAGCATCCACAAAGGGGGTGGTAAATTTGCGTATAAACCTTGGCAGACGATCAGAGTTGGGGACATTGTGAAAGTGGAGAAGGATCAGTTCTTTCCTGCTGATTTGCTTCTTATGTCCTCGAGCTATGACGACGGGATCTGCTATGTGGAGACCATGAATTTAGATGGTGAAACAAATTTGAAGGTGAAGAGATGTTTAGAGGCAACTTTGCCCCTGGATGATAATACAGCTTTCCAAGATTTCTCGGCCATCATTCGTTGCGAGGATCCGAATCCTAACCTTTACTCTTTTGTGGGTAATTTTGAGTATGATCAGCAGGTCTTTGCCCTTGATCCAAGTCAGATACTTCTCAGAGATTCCAAGCTTAGGAACACTAGCTATGTCTTCGGAGTGGCCATATTTACTGGTCATGACAGCAAGGTTATGCAGAATGCAACCAGTTCCCCGTCGAAAAGAAGCAGGATTGAGAAGAAAATGGACCAAATCATATATATCCTCTTCACCCTTTTGGTTCTGATCTCCCTGATCAGCTCGATTGGTTTTGCTGTGAAGACAAAGTATGGAATGCCCGAGTGGTGGTATCTGCAGCCACTTCGTACAACAAACTTGTTTGACCCTTCACAACCTGCATTATCTGGAATATTTCATCTGGTGACTGCCCTTATACTTTATGGATATCTGTTGCCCATTTCACTGTATGTTTCAATCGAGCTGGTCAAGGTTCTCCAAGCCATGTTCATCAACCAGGACATTCAAATGTACGATGAGGAGACTGGGAAACCTGCTCAAGCACGAACATCAAATTTGAACGAGGAGCTTGGGCAGGTTGATACGATATTGTCAGATAAAACTGGCACCTTGACTTGCAACCAGATGGATTTCTTGAAGTGCTCTATTGCCGGGGTATCCTATGGTATTGGCTCTAGCGAAGTTGAGATCGCTGCAGCAAAGCAGATGGCGTCTGAAATCTCTGGTGCTCACGAACGAGTCAGTTCAAGTCAGAACCCATGGGAGAACAATGCTTTTAGGACGTCGGAAATCGAGCTAGAAAGTGGGATTACCTGCAAGATCGATAAGGTCCGGAAATCCGCAGTAAAAGGCTTCATTTTCGAGGATAATCGTCTCATGGAAGGGAATTGGTCGAAAGAGGCTAGTGCTGATGTCATCCTTCTCTTCTTCCGGATACTTGCACTCTGTCATACAGCAATTCCTGAGGCAAATGAAGAAACCGGTTCTTTCAATTATGAATCAGAGTCACCAGATGAAGGGGCCTTTCTAGTTGCTGCGAGGGAGTTTGGGTTTGAATTCTGTAAACGAACGCAGTCTAGTGTGTTTGTCAGAGAAAGACATTCATCCTCGCATCCAATAGAAAGGTAAGGGGGGCAAACAGAGCTCCGCTCGGGTGATCTTATTCAAATTTGCTGTTTTCTACTAAGGGGTTCTTTTTCTTCTATCTTGCAGGGAATTTAAGGTCCTAAATATACTGGAATTCAACAGCAAGAGAAAGAGAATGTCGGTCATTGTGAGGGATGAGTCCGATCAGATTCTTCTCCTGTGCAAAGGTGCAGACAGGTCTGTTTCAGTGTATTTTTTGCTTCGTTCCCCTCCCTTGATTCTGCACACCCCAGCCCATGTTATCCTCCATATTCAAGTGCATAATATTTTCATAATCCCGTGGCTATTTTCGCTAGTATTTAGCGTCCTCGATCAGTTGATATCGCCACTTGACTTTATTTTCTCGGGATGAAATCTTCAGCATCATTTTCGATAAACTCTCAAAGAATGGGAGAATCTACGAGGAGGAGACATGCAAGCATCTATGTGAATATGGGGAAGCAGGGCTGCGGACATTAGCTCTTGCGTACAGGAAACTAGAAGAGTCTGAGTATTCTGCGTGGAACACTGAGTTCCTCAAAGTCAAGACGACCATAGGACCTGAGAGAGATGCTCTTCTAGAAAATATGGCAGATTTGATGGAGAGGGATTTGATTCTCGTCGGCGCCACCGCTGTGGAGGACAAGCTACAGAAAGGGGTGAGACCTCGTCGCATCCTCTGCCTTTCTACCATCGTCTGCAGCTTCTATCGATCTCTCTTGATGCTCTCTGTTGTCCTGTGGCAGGTGGCCCAATGCATAGATAAACTAGCGCAGGCGGGTCTCAAGATCTGGGTTCTGACCGGTGACAAGATGGAGACAGCGATCAATATAGGGTAAGGCATCTTCGCGGCATGCCATCTTTGGCCCCCATCGGTCTGCCCGTTCAAGGCTGGTAGGAGGCGCGTGAATCTCTGCTGATCCTCTGTTTCTCTGAATTCGCAGATTTGCCTGTAGTTTACTTCGCCAAGGTATGAAACAGATATGCATATCCACGACGACTGCAGACCCGCTAGCTCAAGATGCCAAAAAGGTAAGCATTTTCTCGAGAAAAACTCGATCGAGTGCGTGTTTTGCTCTGTGCAGGGAGTTCATTTCACATTAGGCTTTGATTTCGTGTTTGATGACCGATCAGGTGGCGAAAGAGAATATTTCTCTGCAGATCACCAACGCCTCGCAAATGATCAAGCTGGAGAAGGATCCGCATGCGGCTTTTGCTCTGATTATTGATGGGAAGACCTTGAGTTATGCCCTGGAGGAGGACATGAGATACGCCTTTCTAAATCTAGCAGTCGACTGCGCTTCTGTTATTTGCTGCCGGGTCTCTCCGAAACAGAAGGCGATGGTACTATTTCGTGCCGAAACCCACTGCTCGATGTCTATGAGATTTCTCAATAACCCGGATTGATAGCTCAAGGTCGAGTCTTTTTTTTTCTCTTCTGGGTTTTACTCTTCTTAGGTGACCCGACTGGTGAAGGAAGGAACAGGGAAGACCACCCTGGCAATCGGTGATGGTGCAAATGACGTCGGCATGATTCAAGAGGCGGATATTGGTGTCGGCATTAGTGGAGTGGAGGGGATGCAGGTCAGTGATGAATGCCTTCCTTTCCGTCTTTCCCTCTCTCTCCCTCCCTCCAATCCAATCCGTCTGCGAGGTTTCTGCTGAAAGTCCCCCTGGGAGGCTGCTATTCATAACCTGCGGGGGGTGGGCGTAGAGAGAGAGAGAGAGAAAGAGGTCAGAGTCTTTCTTGAACGCTGGATTGACCGATGCTCACGAACGCTCGTCTGTCTGGGTCACATGCAGGCTGTGATGGCTAGCGACTTTTCGATCGCCCAGTTCAGATTCCTGGAGCGCCTCCTCGTCGTTCACGGCCACTGGTGCTACAAGAGGATCGCACAGATGGTATGCATGTCTTTCTGGGCATCGATTTTTCTTTCTAGCCTTCCTGCGGGGAGCAATCAGCTCGCTCACACGCGCGGCGGCGTCTCTACGTGATCGACTGATCCATCGATCCCTGCGCAGATCTGCTATTTCTTCTACAAGAACATTGCATTCGGTCTCACGCTGTTCTACTTCGAGGCGTACACGGGGTTCTCCGGGCAATCGGTCTACGACGACTGGTACATGCTGCTGTTCAACGTCATCCTCACCTCCCTCCCCGTCATCTCCCTCGGCGTCTTCGAGCAGGACGTCTCCTCCGAGGTCTGCTTACAGGTCAGTGGTAACTCGACTCTCGCCGTTGACCGAGATGGCTTTTGGTTGGATAGTTTCTCGTCTTCTTCCTCCCCCCTCCCCAGAGGAGTTGACCCCTTTCCGTTGCGACTGCAGTTCCCGGCCCTGTACCAGCAGGGGCCGAAGAACCTGTTCTTCGACTGGTACAGGATCCTAGGTTGGATGGCCAACGGGATTTACTCCTCCCTGGCCATATTCTTCCTCAGCATCAACATCTTCTACAACCAGGCCTTCCGGGCCGGCGGGCAGACGGCGGACATGGCAGCGGTGGGGACGACCATGTTCACCTGCATCATCTGGGCGGTCAACATCCAGATCGCCCTCACCATGAGCCACTTCACCTGGATCCAGCACCTCTTCGTGTGGGGCAGCGTCGCCACCTGGTACCTGTTCCTGCTCGGCTACGGCATCACCTCCCCGCTCTACTCGCGGAACGCCTACAAGATCCTCATAGAGGCGCTGGCGCCGGCGCCAATCTACTGGGTCTCCACCTTCTTGGTGACGGCGGCCTGCAACATGCCATATCTGGCGCACATCTCCTACCAGAGATCGGTCAACCCACTGGATCACCACGTTATCCAGGAGATCAAGTACTACGGCAAAGATGTGGAGGACCGGCACATGTGGACGAGGGAGAGGAGCAAGGCGAGGCAGGAGACCAAGATCGGGTTCAGCGCCAGGGTGGACGCCAAGATCCGGCAGCTGAAGGGGAAGTTGCAGAAGAAGTACTCCTCCATGGGCGTCCTGCAGAGCGCTTAGCCGCCACTCTCTTTTGTCGTTGTTGTTGTCATCTCTCTTCTCTTACTTGATTCATTTAATTAGGGTTCCTCAATCGGGATGGGGTCTATAATCCCGTGTTCCCTCCCTCACCTCCTTGATAGAAGTCGCCCAAGGCCCCCGTCCTCTGTAAAATATTTACAAGAAATTAAAAGGCTTCAATAAGTTCTCCACCTAGAGAGAGAAAGAAGAGAGAAGAGAGAGAGCGGGAGCTTTGGGTGGTCATCTATCTCGCAGCATTTCATGGAAAGACCTCTGCTTTCCATGGCGAATTACAGTGGGAGATGGTTCGTCATTGTGTTGCTGCTCTGCCATGAGTTCGTACAGGTAATCTTTACATGGCGGGTGCACCCCCCCAACCCCCCCCCCCCCCCTCTCTCGCTCTACAGATGAACAGATCAATTAGTACGAGCAACCTCCATGGACCATTGGTTCAGTGCCGATGTATGCCGACCAGACCAAGTTCCTGCGTCCAACCTGCGGCGAGCACCGAGGAATGTCAGGAGACTGAAGGGATCCAGAGGGGAGGAAGCAATCAGCCGGAAGACCACCGAGAAATCACTCTAGCGAGAGAGAGAGAGAGAGAGAGAGAGAGAGAGAGAGAGAGAGAGAGGTTGAAGCACGCACCGGAGGCATCAACGGAGCTCGTCGTGGAATTCATAGTCAGACTCGTCACCGTCGGCGAAGATAGCTCTGTAGAATGCATACGGGCTGTCGATCATCTCCTTCAAGCTTAGCCGGCCGTCTTTGTCTGAATCCGCCTGAAGATTCACATGAAAAAGAAAAACATAGATCAGCCCGGTAGATTATTCGGGTCAATTCTCTGAACATCCAGTAAAAGAAAGTGATACTAAGCTGACCGGACGTGCTCTCATCACGTCTCATGAGATCAAGAGATCTTGGAAAGAGAAATTTTGATATATAAATAAAACTCATATTTAAATAAAACCTATAAATTTGACCACTAGGCCACCACTCTGTGGAGAATCTCAATCGGTCAGCCATGGCTGGTTGGATCGGATCACTGAAGACAAAGTTGACTTGTCAAGATTGAGTCTGACTTCCAAAAAATTGTTTATTTTTTATCTTTTCTAAAATAAAAAATATATAGGGCTTCTTTTCCATTCCTGGATACGGATCCAGGCATCTCCCTTCTGCGGTTAGTTACCCACTGAATAGGAACTGGAACCATAGTAACTTGAAAGTCTGATTAAGATTATGCGGCCATGATCAGACAAGCTTAAGTCAACTAGCACCGAACCAACTTTCTAAGAGGGATCGATCTCTGTGGGGACCATCTGAGTCACATGGATCAGGAGTTGAGACAGACTGTTCGGTTACTTGGCCCCGGAAGATCTTGGCTCGATCTCGCCAACTGATAAACTCAGAGGATAGCAACAAACAAAAACCTAACAAGTTATGCAATTGCTTGCTCAGATTGAGTCAACTGCAATTCCTCAAAAAACCTAGGATTTTTACCCAATTGAGTCAACTGCAATTCCTCAACCGGGACTTGAGAGTCTGGGATTGTGGGGGCCTGGGGAATTTCGGCAACCCATGCACAATGTAGCCCAAGAGAGGACGAGCTCAGATTCAATTCTCTACAGATTAGTCCTAAGAAGGCAAAAGGATGTTTGAGTTGACTCAGGCCATGAATGGTATGAGTCAACCTTTTAGGAATGATCAGTACTCCAAACCCAGTCACCCCACCAACAAGCACACTGACCCCACATCTTCTCTACATGAATGAGTAATTGTTATGTGCATAAACCCAACTTCAAAAAGTTGTGAAAACCATAAGTTTGTTTCTCAAGACAAGAAGAATATATCATATAAATAAATGGGGCCCCCCTTAATTTCAGGGAAGATTCCTCTGTAACTTGGATTTGAACATGAGGGTTACGTAAGGGCAAGAAAAATAAAAATATGAGTTTGATCAGAAGAAGATCAGCCCTCACCTCCTCCACAGCACGTTCAGCCTGTTGCTTTGCATAGTAATGTTCTGATGGGTGAATGATACCAATCACTGATTTCAATTCTTCTTCCGATAAAAGCCTAGAAATTTCCACAAGATTGGCATAAAAAATGGATTATTATTCACCTAGCATTGCACACACACACACCAAGACGTACCCATCATTGTCATGATCGATCTCTGAAAATAGCTTCTTGGCTAGAAACTCAGATGATCGGTCTGATGAAGCGTTGTGGTCATGCTCATTGAAATCTCGAATTGAGTCGAACAATCCACTAAAATATTCTTGAAAGTTGAGCTTCCCATCTTTATCTCTGTCCCTTTGCCTATAAAAGGAAAAGAGAGAGAGAGAGAGAGGTACGAATAATGATGCGATGAAAGGGAAATTAATTAACTGGTTAACTAAAATATGGTCATCCTCGTCTTTAATAAAAAAATTGAGGACTAGCTGTATTGTTCCCATGCAAGAGAACTGTCTAACAAAAAAAATTGGCAACGAAAAAAAAAGAAAAATTGAAATTGATGATATCCGAAGATCTGGCTGAATCAGGCGTCCTGTCGACTGGTGGTCTGAAAGCATTCTCTATCAAAATTTCTCCCCCACTTTTCTTCGTCAAACCCGTTCTAGTTTGTGAATTTTAATTAAAATAATAGCTGATTTCTATCATAACAGAGTACGTTTAGATTCACAGTACATAAGAAACAGAAAAACGATAAGACCCATTCAGAAAATTAATCATGCATTCCATAAAATTTACATTTTTCATGAAAAATAGGTCTTACTTAGACCCAAGAAATTCTCCATAACACATCCCGAGTTATAAATCCATAGACTAATTTTATAGAATAAAAAAAGGGATCATTTAACCATTAACAGGATTATTAGAACTCAAATGGCCATCAATAATTTCACTGGGAATCCATATCACGGTGCACGGTTCATTACCACTCACAAAGCACGCTGGATCTTTTTCGAGATCTTTCGTGCATATGCAGTGATAAAAAATAAAGTGCAATTAAAGTTGACGTGCAAGAGAAAACTAAGAAATCTGTTGCACCTTATCTCCTCTTTGCAGAGCCATAGTATGAGCTTTGGATTGACACTGTCTGATGGATGTAAGAAGCTGTAGAAACGAAAATATATATCAGAAATGAAAAGGAAAGAGATCTAAAGGTAGATGGGATTGGGGTTGGAAGAACAAGTTCGCACTCATTGAACTCGGTTAAGTTCAGAAGGCCGTCTCCGTCGATATCAGAGGCATTAAAATGCTCCTCACTCCACCAGCCATGACTCCCGGTTGAATTATGATCTGCGACAGAAAAAGCGTGGACAGGTTTTAAGAAATGATGAATTTCCGAAACAAGTGGTCCGCATCCACACCCTTTCGTGCTTCATGTCTATATCATCAGCACCACCACCGACCAGGCCTGAGACGAGGGATTGCCTCGCAGTTGCGTCAGATGTCTACATCACAACCTACCCCGACCGCCCCTTATCAAGAACATAAGACGCGCAGCAATGAATAAGCCAAGATTTTTATTGCATACAAGGAACCAAGGCCCACATTTCCCGAAAGGCAAACAAACTCGATTGGCGATGAATTCTTCAAGATATATCAAATGCAGAAATAAATAGAAGGAAGAGGGATCACCATCGGAATGATCTCGCATCCAGCTTGGCGGATCGTACTCCTTGAACGACACGAACCCATCATGGTTCTTGTCGTGCAGCTCCATGTCCCTCTTCGTCCGGTGCAGCGTCTCACTCGCCTCCAGCCGCAGGTTCCACCGGGTCAGCTCGTCCACCGTCAGGAACCCGTCTTCGGGGCTCACATCGATGCTTGGGAACAGGGAGACCAGGCGTAGGGACACGTTGAACCGATCTTCGTCGTTGATGAAGTCTTCTGCATCCATGAAGTCCTCCCACTCCGGCTGGGCCTCCTCGCCCGGAGCCGGATCGGTGTGGGGGAAGGGGAAATGGGCCTTCTCCCACTCCCTGTCCTCCCTGCGCTGCTCAATGTCGAGGATGATGGGATCGAATGGGACCGCATGGTCCCGGGCCCGGCCCTTGGGGGACGCGGAGAAGGAGAAGTTTGACCGCAGTTTGAGGCGGCGGTGATGATGGGAGTGCGTTTCCCTCGGAGTGTAGATGAGGACGAGGAGACCCAGAGCAACAACCGCGTAGAGAATCAAGGCGATGAAGGGTTTCTCCATCCCCTCCCGAGGATGAGGAGGAGGAGGAGGAGGAGGAGACCAGCTTCGAAAACCAGAGCGCAGATCTGATGCGGTGAAGGAGAGGAGGTTGACGAGGAGAGCCTTTTATCCCTCGAGTCAAAACGTGACGCCCGAACCACGTACGGAATTAGTTTCCGTCAGGTCCGTCTGGCGCCTGCAAACCGTCTACAGACGGAAAACGGCCGTCAATCGCTAGGAGCCCCTGTGTTTAATATATTTATGTTTTACCCTTCGGTCTCTCAAATTCCACCCTCCGCTCCAATGGGTGGGATGCGGCGGACCGGGCCGGGCCTGGGACGGTCTGAATGCGAGCTCGGGCCCTTGATTCCTTGGCCGGTCGATGACTAGCCCGTGCCCCGAAAAGTAGGCCCGCTGACAGTGAACACTCGATGCGTTTTTTTACGAAAAGAGTTGAATTACGACGACTGTTAGAAAGTCAAACCCTGCTTCGTCATGCTTGAGATGTGTTCAAGCGTTGACCAACTAATTTGATAGCCGTTTGGGGGCACGAGGCATGTGGCGAGAGAAGACGGATTATGCGGGATTATCATGTTCTCACGACCCAGATCCAAACCACGGGGGATTATCAAAGTCAACGAATAAGTCGACAAGGTCAGCGCTTGCTTGCTGCTGGGGTTTTATACTAGAAGATCACCATCTGCATCCTCCCAAGAATGAGTACAAAGCTGAGACGTTTAGTACAGCAAGAACAAAACGGGATCCTGAAGAATAAAGTCAACGGCCGCGTCAGACCATGGCGCCTCTCCCAAGTCTCTTCCTCAGCAGCTTCACGCCCATGTATCTGGAAGTAAGATAACGACGGTAGAAGCAAAAGTCAGCGCCAAGGGAGGGAAGGGCTTCTCCTATGGGTGAAGATGAAAGAAGCGGGACGACGGCGGAAGGTTACCTGCCCATCATCATGACGGTGCCCTGCGGATTTGTGCCGGGAGAGGTGGCGAAGGTGGAGCCGTCAACGACGCGGAGGCGGCTGACCCCTAGAACCCGGTGGGCAGAGTCAACGACCTGGCCAACATGGCAGCCGCCGTGGTAGTGCCAGATGGTGATGACGGTGTCCCTGCAGAACTGCTCCAGCGAGGAGGTGTCGTTGACGTGCTTGGGGATGAGGTTGACGTTGGCTTTGACCGTCATGTTGAGGAGCATCTCCATGGTGAACTTGTCGACGGCGAGGTCAGCGTAGTGCTTCGTGCGGGCGATCTTTGCCATGGTGCGGACGCCGTAGACGCAGCGACGCAGGTCCTCGGGGTGGCTGAAGTAGTTGAAGGTGACGGCGGGGTTGCTGCTGGGGTCAACGTTGACCAGCGCCAGGTGCCCCCTGGAGAGCGGCCCCACGATCTTCTCCAGCAGGAACCCCCCTTGGAAGGCCTCTCGTGGGAGGTCCTTCTTTCCTTTGATGAACGCCTGAATGGCCTCTCTCGTTCTCTGCTTCGGCGGGAGGGTGGAGAGCTGCCCAATCTGCCATTTTTCACCCACAGTGAGGAAGATAGGTCGTGAGAGAGAGAGAGAGAGAGAGAGAGAGAGAGAGAGAGAGAGAGAGAGAACAGAAGAGAAAGGTTGGTGGCGATGGTGGCGGTGGTGGCGGCGTTGACCTCTGCGGACATGATGCCGTGGTGGCGCTTGATACTGTCAGGGGACTGGCCGAAGCCGCTGCTGGCCTCGATGAAGGAACCGCCTTTGGTGATGCCCACGGTCTGAATGAGGGACTGCTCGACGGGCTTCTTGCTGGGGATGAAGATGGTGTTCATGGGGTTGTCGGACATGCCCTTGCCGACGAACTTGTTGTGCAATACCACCGAGATGTTCATCTTCCTCAGGTGAGACTTGGGCCCGATGCCGCTCAGAAGCAGCATCTGCGGGCTCCCAATGGCACCCGCCGACAGTATCACCTCGCTGTTCTTCCTCTTCTTAAGGAAAGCGCGGTGGCGAACTCCGTGCTCATCGTAGAAGACGACGCCCACCGCCCTTGGTCGCCGCCCTGTATGCATCCCATAAAAGGGAATCAGAGAAAAGAAAGGAGAGAGGAGAGAGTGAGAGGGAGAGAGAGAAACTGACCACTTCGGTCGAAGACGATTCGATGGACGGTGGCGTGGACTAGGACATGAAGATTACGGCGGTTGCCGGAGGAGAGCAGGTCGGCGGCGGTGTGGCGGTACCCGTCCTTATTGAAGATGGTGCCGCCGACCTTGGTACCGTACAGGTGATCGTAGGTGTACCCATTGAACGGAGATATGCCGGCTTCCAGGAGTCCGTCCCTCAGCGCTCGCTGCCACGCCACCAACGCCGGCCACCGGACGATCTGCTTCTCGACCCATGGATAGGACTCGTTAACCAGTTCAGCGTCCCAGCCCGCCTGGGCCAAGAACCTGCAGGGACCAACGAGGTCAACATTAGGGCAAACACGAGATTCACAGATTCAAGAGTCCCACAAAGAAAGGTCAAAACGTCGGACCTTGCGTTGGCGCGGGTGTAGAAACCAGCGTTGATGCAGGTGCCGCCGCCGAGGACGCGGGCGCGGGCATTGATGACGCCGTCAGTGGAGACAAATGCCTGGGAAGCGGAGTACGGCGAGGTGTCGGCGAGGGAGATGTGGAAGTTCTGCATGTAGGAGACGTTGACATTGCCGTATGGAGCTCCCCCACGCTCAAGCACCAGGACGGAGAAGTTCTGCGAGAGGGTCGCCGCCAGCGGGCATCCCGCCGTTCCGCCGCCCACGATGATGTAGTCGTACCCCTTCGCCGGCGCCGTCGATGGGAAGGTGCTCGCCTCCCTGTACCCATCGAACTCCTTCCCTGCGGATTTCCCCACACACAGGGTGAGAAGAGGAAGAAGAAGAAGATTCGACAGTAATGCATCTGCTCTTGGCATCGTGCTGCAGCGATGAACAGGAGAGCGGGGGGGAGGTGGGAACCTTGGGAGGATCCGAGAGCGACGAGGAGCAGCAGTGTCCTGAGGAAGAACGATTCCCCCTTCGAAGCCATCGCCGGTTATAACTCTCCACTGGGCTACCACGAGACGCCTCACTCGTCGGCGCCTCCCCCCCCTCAACGCATGCGTCGTGCGCCGCGTTGCCGGGCACTGGCCAGCCGGCACTCGTCATTTATGTAGTGGAGGATGAGAGATCCGTGACGTCGATTGACAGAGAGAGAGAGAAAGGGTGAACATCGGCCGGCCTCTCCCATCGCTCGGCACAGCTCTCTGCAATTAAGAGAAGGAAAGGACAACTGGGATCACATTTAATGGGCTCATGAATGCATAGTAGGAGCAGGGGGATGCCCTACCCACCACGCGGCGTGTGTAATTGCTCCTACTGGCGGGGATCACGGCCTCAAAAGAGTATCCACATTTTATATTCCGGACAATTTTCGTTCCCCTCGAACCAGGGAAACTGATCTTTTCTTCGATAAGCACAAAAACCTCCGAAAACCCCTCCTCCAGAAACCTCCCGCGACCGGGATGGACCGGCAGGTTTGCTCCTCGCCGAGCTCGAAATCCGAATGCTCTTTGAGTAATCTCTCTCGAACCGAGGAAGTTCGTCAGCTGACGAGCAGATGGAGGACCGGTGGCGACTTCCTCCTTGCGGTTCGCCGTTGCCTAGCGGCCGGGCTTACGCTCGGGCAGCGCCACCTTGTCCTATCTCATCTCGGCTCATTCATTGCCGAGGAGTAGAACGTGAAGGGAGTAGAGATAATTCAAAGCAAAGAAGTTAATGTGGAGGGAGAGAGAGAGAGAGGGGGGGTGGGGCCGGCTGGAGGAGCTCGTGGCCCTCTCCGCTGAAACAGTATACCGTTCTCCCTTGGATAAGAAGGATCGAAAGGGCCCGCTTTAACGAAGACCAGATGGTCTCCAGTAGTGGAGAGGGAGAAGGGTCGCCGTCCTTGTTCCGCTACAATGGGGGAGCCGTCCATTTCCGGAATCCTAGTGTCGTCCCGGGCGGTCCCAGAGAATGACGATTGGGGTTGGCACATTCTGCTCTCTCTCTCTCTCTTTCCCTCTCTATCTACCTATCTATCTTCTCTCTCTTGTGTCCATCACGAAGGTGGATACGCGATAATGACGCGCGGGCACCCTAACCATCTTCCTCCCCTCCGAGTCGGCCGATGAACAGCCAGTATTGCACTCTGCTGTTAAAAGTTCCGTACTTGCTTTCACTGGAGCGTTGTATCTGTCTGCGCTCCACCGATCACTCGCCGACCGTTCATTAAGCTATCTCTCTCTCTCTCTCTCTCTCTCGGTCGCTCGCACTCTCATTCTCTGAGAGCTTTTCTCCCGACTCCTTGAGGATCTCGTTCAATTGGGTAGAGAGCAGTTGCTACGTTCACGTTCTCAGCGCTTCTGCAATCATCCGCGACGTAGATTCATTCCTTCGTCTGCAACCCTTGGCCTGTCGGAGGTCCCGTGTTCTAAAGGGCGTGCGTCCAAAAGCCTGACAGGCCGCTGAGGGAAAGGCCCAGGCCGGAGTTAACGCGGGGGAGGACGAGCCGGAGAAGGAGGCCACCTTCAAGCCCTCCATCAGAGGCTCCGTCGGCGGGGAGGGATAAAGCGGCGGTGGCGCATGAACTGGGGGCGCCGCCCGCCGCCGGCCAAGGGCGGCGTCTTGAAGGAACAGAAAGCAAATTAAAACGGACGACTCGGCCGTAAATGAGTTCTACCCACCCTGCAGCTTCAGTAATGGCGCTCAGGAGCTCCGTTTAAGGAATGTATACGCAGTAGTGTGATGAGGGGGGTGGGGGTGGGGGGGCTCTTCCGCCCCCACGCTGGATTCCCTGATCTGCGTCCCCCTCGTAGATTCGGACGAGTAGAGCCCCATAGATTTGGGGCGGGGGTCAATGAAGAACCCTGGAGGTTGAACGTATCGATCCACGAATTATGGAAATGGTCGGGTGGAAGCGCCAGAAGGGATGAAGGGCTGGGCTTCCGCCGGAGGGGAATGGGCCCCGACGGCTCAGGCACCTCCTATTCAGAGAAACGCTGCACAGAGAGCCTTTACTGTCTGTCACTGGACCCTAAGAACCTGCCTGTCCTGAATCATGCCAAGTGAGGCTTTACTGGCAGGAGGAGGGCACCCTCTGGAAGACGAAGGTCTCGCCCGGCTCTCTGTCCCCGTCCATGCTCGGAAACAGCATTCTGAAGTCAGGGCGGACCCGGGCATTTAGGGCTGTGATCATACGATTGGAGCAACCATTGATCGATCTCGCCGCGTTGTCCTGGCGGCGAATTCAATCTCTCCCCGTACGGACCCAGAAGGCACCGGCGAGGATTGGATCCTCCATGAAGCCGCGGGAGGCGCCCCCGCCGCTGACAGTCGACTTGGAGGAAGACGAGGCGCGCCGTGGAACTGATGATGAATGATAAAGAGAATGATGAAAACTCTCGCTGGCCAATCGTCCGTCACCGCTCCGGCTTCCTCCTTACGAGGACCTCGTTCCTCGCCGAAAACCGGCCACTTCCACCAGTCCTCAGAGGTTCCGAACTGCTGGAATGCCTTCTTAGAGATCCCCGCGCCTCTGCTGCAAACCCTGCGGATGTTCTCGGATTTGCAGAGACTGAGAAGGACGATGCGGCGCCGATTACAGCTTCCTCGTCCTCCGGGTTGAAGCTCCTCCCTGATCCACCCGGGTTGTCGCCGTCATTGCACACCAGCTTCAGCGCCTGAACCACCTCCCCCATGGACGGCCGGTGGGAGACCTCCGGTTGGACGCACATGGAGGCGATGGCGGCCACCTTCGCCACGCCGTCGAATGGGACGCTCGAGCCGAGAGCCGGGTCAACGATGGCCTCCAGATCCTCCTTCCTCGCGAGGAGCGGATGTGCCCAAGCGACCAGGTTTTCTTGCCCGGGGGGTTGCGACATGTCCACGGGCTTCCTCCCCGTGAGGAGCTCCAGGAGGACGACCCCATAGCTGTAGACGTCGCTCTTGACCAGAAGATGCCCGGTCAACGCGTACTCGGGCGCCACGTACCTGCACGAAGGAGAAGACCAACACAGATATACGCATAGGTCAGCGGACGCTGAGCAAAATGAGGGGGAAAAAAATAAAAAAAGAACGCGTCTTTCTCTCTCTAAATCCCTACCCAAAGGTACCCATGACGCGGGTTGAGATATGGTCCTTCCCCTCGTTCAGAGCCGCTCTCGCCAAGCCGAAGTCAGAGACCTTAGGGGTGAAGTTGTGCTCGAGCAGTATGTTGCTGGACTTGAAGTCCCGGTGGATCACTGGGGGGCTTGAATCCTCGTGCAGGTATGCAAGAGCCCTAGCCGAGCCGAGGGCGATCTTAATCCGCGAAGCCCAATCCAGAGGAGCCACTTCCCTGTCCACCCCTGCCGGAAACCAGTCTAAGTGATTAAGCAGAAACCGCATGGCAGGAAGGAAGAACAGCGAATCTAAGCGAAGAAATGGGTGACCAGGTTGAAAGGATCAAATCACAGACGGTAAACGGAACAAATCCATGTTTTCAGATCATAGAGAAAGGGTTGGTTTCGTCTCTCACCATGCAGATGCGACTCCACGCTGCCGTTGGGGATGAGTTCATAGACCAGGCAGCGGAGGTGCTCCTCCGCGCACAGACCGATGAGCTTGACCAGGTTCCTGTGGTGCAGTCGGCTGAGCATCTCGATCTCTGCCAGAAACTCTCGCCCCCCCTGTTGATCGTCTCTCTTGAGCACCTTCACGGCGACCATGGTTCCGTCCTCGAGCGCGCCCTGGTACACGCGGCCGAACCCACCTTCTCCGACGATCCTGGAGTCGTCGAACTTGCCCGTGGCTCTCTCCATCTCCCCCAGACTGAAGGTTCTGTTGGCTCCTGTGTACGTCGCCATGCTCGAACAGAGGGACCCTGATATTGAGCTGGGCCCACTACCCAGCAAGGCCGCCCCCCTTCCCATTCCTAGATGGTATCAGAAGCAGTAATCAACGCACCCCGATGGGACATGTGACAGAAATCAGGTATAAAAAATGTCAATGCTGACGTTCTTACTCAGTGAGTTCTTCATCCAGGGGAGCCTCAACGTGTGCGGCGGACCTGGCAGGGACGAGCCCATATGATCATCCCCTCGTTTCAGCTTCAGTAGCAAGAACCAGGTGGCCCCGGCGCACAACACGACGGCGATGACAGATGAGACGACCAGGACTGCGACGATGCTCGCGCTGAGTTTCTCTCTCCTCTTCCTCACGTCAACTCCAAGAGGCTCGATTGTCCTGGGTTCGTTCTTGCCGCCGGCATCGTCCATCATATCGGAAGTGGGCAAAGGCGGCGACAGAGGGAGCCCTGCAGAGAGTGGGAGAAAGATTGAGAACAAACTCGGACCATCTTCTTTCACCTCATCCTTCAATGGAGAATCGAATGGAGTCTTACCCGGATAATGGACGTACAGGACGTCGTAGTTGCCGAAATATGCAGCGTTTATTCCGATCTGTTTTCGCCAGAATCTTTCGTACGTCCGGAATGCGGAGGCGTGATCGAATATTTTCTGCCCTACAGGCACCAGATCGACGAGGACGATGGTCTTTTCCGGCTGCTCGCTCGCGGCATTTGCTCCCATTATGTGAACTTGGCTCTTATCCATGAAAATCCCGTTTCCGATTTCCTGCGCAAGCTCCGAGACCAGAGGGAAGAAGGTGAAGAGTGCTACAGAAAGGCGCAACTTGACCTTCATCGGCAGCACGCAGACGCAAGGCGACCCAGGAAGCGGATTGGTGTAAGGATCTGCGCATGGCGGGGTCAAGTGGCCTGCAAAACCGATCAGGTGCTCAAATCGGGGAGGTCGAGTGGATTCGCACATACTTTGACCAAGAACTAGATGAAGCGACAGGCGAAGTACTCACACAGATTAGGAGGTGGAGGTGGAAAAACTCGAAAAGGCGGAGCCACCGGGGCCTTTGGTTTCCTCGAGAACGACGCTGAAGGAGAGGGAGAACGAGGGTGCGTCCGCCCTGAGAGATTTCGAAGCACGAGCATGGAAAGATGAAGCAGAGAGAAAGCAGAAGAGAAACTATAAAAGGAAGTATTTCTCCCTACCCTCGACAGGTGACGATGACGGCACCGTCATGGGTGAAGCTTCGGGACTGCTCTCAAAAGACGATGGAGATTCGACAGGAACAGTGGATGGACCTGCAACAGGAGATTTACATCGGTGGTCAGATATATCTCAGCTTAGTTTCACTAAATATTCAGAATCATCGTACCTGCACTCTGAATGAAGGGTGGAGGAGCATGGTGCCTTCCGCCATTCTTGGGCTGCGCAACTGGACTGAGAGAAGGGGCCGGAGAGACTGCAGGACCTGTGATTCAGCACCATAAGCAAAGAAGAAAGAAAATGAAGAACAGAGAGCTAGCCGTAAGAAAGATGATATCTTTCAGCTGCAGTATCTGACTGACCTTCTGTATAGGATGGAGGACTCACTGAAGGAGGTAAGGGAGTTGCACGATGGCGATTTGAGATTGCAGGCGCAGGAGCTGGAGATAACCTGATCGGCGAATGCTTGTGATGGACGGCAGCAGGAGGAGGAGGAGAGCTTGAAGCTGGAACGTGAGCTGAAGAAGGAATCAACACGATCTGATCAGTACCGTCGTCTTTCTCTTCCAGAGACTGTTCACCAACAAGCTCCACCCTCACCTATCACATGCACATGGTTTCGAGGCGATGAGTGATGGGGTGTTTCCTTCGGCGGTGCAGCAGCCATGGGAGCCCCTTTCCTCGTCCTGTGCGTTGGAGGAGAAGCGGCGGGTCTCCGGTCATCTTCTGTGCCTCCACCCTGGCGGGGGGAGATCCCTGGTGCAGGAGCTAGGACCCTTTTGAGCGGCGGAGGCGCAGCTTCATGAGGCACGGGGCTTGAAACTGGGAAGAGACCTGATGAGAGGATCAAAGCATCCCGCATCAGCATCCTGATAATCTTCTCTAGACTGTATTCCACCAGCTGGTTTCATGAGCACCTCCGACGGGAGGAGGAGCAGCTTCAGGGGATGAGCTCCCGGCTGGTGGAGCAGCAGGACCTGAATCTTGCGTTAATGGAGTTCGCGACAAGAATGAACGTAAAACCTGGAGAATTTCACGCCGAGAAACGCACCCCGAGAGCTTACCAGGAGAATTTCTTGGGGGAGCTGCGCGTGGTGATGACGGAGGGAGATCTGAGAAGTTGCTGTGCCCGGTTGGGGGCTCTGCGGGTGATGATATCCACGGAGGAGGAGTATCTGGAGCAAAACGCAATGGTGACAGAAATCTAAACTAGAGAGGAAGGAAATCCGTAGATCTAGTAGAGCTCCTGACCTGGGTCTAGGGGCGCCGCCGTTGGAGCATTGCTGATGGGCGACGACGGAGAGATCAACCAAGAAGGTGGAAGCCCATCAGCTGCAGGAAATGAGTCACGAGGGAGATGATCTTCCTGGAACGGATTCTAGGAGGGGAAGTTGGTAGGATGCAAGGATCGCGTCTCACCTTCAGTCGCAGCGGATGGAGCTTCGGACTTTGGCGATGGTGGGGGACTGGCGGAGGGTGATGTTGCAGGGGCAAAGACCAGCTCTCTGCCTGCATGAGAAAAATACCTCACCTTTAATCCATAGAAAATGAAGTTGATCCTTCTGTTTGAATAATCATTTAATCAAAAATAAAAATCTCGAGCATTTTTCCATGGTTTTGGACTATGATACTTTGGAATATAGATCTATGTCTGTGGCAGTCGATTATATGGAGTGTTCATGACCTTCACGCAGTATCATGCAAGAAAGAGACGATGAACCACAAGAACAGCGATTAATTCCTGAAAAAAAAAAACTGGGGATAAAAGATAACAAAATCGTAAGATGCATTTAATGACCCATGTGGAAATAGCAGCATTTGATGCCAAGAAACAGTGAAGACATGACCAGGAAGATCCTTGAGAAATATTCCTACCCTCTCCAGATCAAGAAATACTCCCAACATGGGTTCTGAGAAACATTACAGAAATAGGAAGATCGAGGAGCATCCCCCCACTCTATCACAAATAGTAATGAGAACCCTCCTTGAAGGGTAGTTCTGCTGTTCTTCAGGAGAGCTTCCTCGGACTCACCATGGCAGATTCCCTCAGATATATGAATATGAGAAAACTCTGAACGAGTGAGGTGCGTCGGCCTCTGCGTTGACTAAAAAAAATAAGTCTACTGATCTTTGGGTGCAGCATAACTCCCTCCTGTTTTTGCCGTTCCAAAGATTATGGAGCGAATGTTCACTGACTTTGACAAGAACGAGAGCCAAGAGCAGCTGACAGACAAGATCAGAGTAGTATCCCCTTCGAGGATCTACTGTCGGAACTGCCCAGATCTGGATATTTTCCGGAAGAACAGGAGGCAACTACTGGTGCGAGTGGACGAAGAAGGAAAGATGATCGAGTGCGCGATTGATCCCAAATCGCGATTATAAAAACCGGTTTACACACGGAACGGAGAAGCCAATGCGCATAAGACCGTTACCTACGGAGCCGTGAACTCCCGCGAGAATGATGGCCAAACAGAGAATCCAAGACGAACAAATCTCAATCTCTGTCCGCCGATCCATCTTCTCCTTCCCGCATGGCAGCGGTCGGAAGATCAGACCTTCTGTAAGAAGCTACGAGCCCGCCGCAGAAAGCGCCGGTTCCTCTCCGAACAGGGAGGTAGAAAGGGATGGATAATCAATCAGCTGCGACGCGCTTCGAACAATAGCTGAGAAGACTCTGAACTGGCGAGCAACTGCTAACGAATTAGAACCAGCGCCATTCCCTCCCCCTCAACCTCCTAACGCCAGCCAGAAACATCGGGAGAAGGCGAAGGACAGGAGACCCAAATTGGGGTACGCTCAGCGATCGACCAGCGGAAGGCAGTGATGTAGCACGAGCCCTGGTTTTCCTTTCGAGCGCCTGGCAATCGAGAGAGGGAATCCCGATGACGGAGACGACCCTCCTTCCTCCGTAGTCATTGGGTCGAAGGAGAGACGCGGCTCGATCAGGGCCTGCACGCGAGTTCCCCACCCGGGGGCTCGCAGGTTCCTGGGAGAGACGGGAGGGACAACGCCGGCTTAAAGGAGATTAAAGAATAAAAGGGAGAAAGAAGGAGGACAACGATGATCTTTGATCTTTGAAAACGACGCGCGCTGTGGGAGAGACCAGATTTCGAACGCTCTGATGTGTAGCTTTAGCACGCAGCACCCATCGCCCGCCCACCTCCTCTCCTCTCCACTCCGCTGTCCTGATGCGACAGAGAAACGGGCAGAAGGATCCTTCGTCCTGATGCGAGAGGAGGAATCGGCAGGTCAAATTGGAGAAGACGACCACCTCCTCCCCTTCAATGGCGTATGGTCGCCGCGAGTATTCCTCCCCACCCGCCTTCTTCCTCCCCAAAGATTCCGCCTTTACGGGTCGGTGCCCTCTGACACTCCCCCAACCCCCCCAAGCAACCGTCGTTGAGGGCCAGGAATTTTAATTATGTTCAAAATCATTTATAAACTATTTCGACAAGAAATAGACCGTCAATCGCGACTAAATCCGTACATGAGCATATTAATATATATAATAATAATAATTATCAGATAATAACGTCGCACTGAACTTCCTCCGCCCGTAGATAACAAAACTGACGGCTGATAAAACAGAGCACATGAGCATATATTTTCGGACGGTTCTGTCGGCAGGGCACTCGAACGTGCGGATGAGAGAGAAACAAGAGAGAGAGAGAAAGAGGCGTCGCCGGCGGATCAGCACCGCCTGGTGGGTCCTCCTGCCCCCTCGAGAGAATCCGATCTGAAGGCCGGGCCAAGCGAGAACGGCGGCGGATATAGAGCCGTCACAGCAGCCGATGGACCTCACCTCGTAGGGGCATCTTCGGAGATCCGGACAGCCCAACCAGCACGTGATCGAATCCGACAGCACGTGCAGCCCAAAGTGGGGGAGGGGGAGAGATGAGGCAGAAAAAGGACGGCTCTTTATCTTTCTTTACCAGGCACGTGCGGGGCGATCTTCACCCGCACGCTTCTTCCCTCCTTTGCCTCCTCCCCCTTCACCCTCTGCTACCCACGCATTCACTTGTGGTGGTAGAAAAAACGTTGACTTTTGACGTCATATGGACAGAGTATGATATTTCTAGTAAATGTTATGAAAATATTTTTATATTGACATTTCTACAAAGACGTCGATAATGGCTTTAATTATTATTTTATTTGTTATTATTATTCCCGTTTTCTTATTTAATTTAATGAACTTGTGGGTCGATTTTATGCGATCTTAAAAACATTAAAAATAAATACCCAATTATAAATGATCGTGAGCTCAATAGCTCAACAGATACAACGATATACTTAAAATTTAAATAAAAGGCATAAGTCAACGCTTGTCCTTCGTCGAAACGTACCGTCCATCTATCAATCACAAACGGTCGGAAGAGTAACGAATGTTTTCATTAAATAATAAATATTTTATTTCTCACAAATTCATAAAAATACAATCCACGGCAGCGGGGGGCGAGTGGGATCGGACGGGGAAATCCCGAATCGGGAGGCTGCTATGAAACGGTCTCTTGGGGGCGGGGCGAGTCCTGGATCGTCCGATTCCCGAGTGACCGAGTGAGAATTGGGGGGGGGGGGTGGGGGGAGATCATCACTCGCCTGTGTAATCACAGCCATCGACGTGATCTGATCGACGCAGACGTGGCGGCTGTTCCATTGTCAACGATGTCCACTTGTCGAAAAAGTGCTGCACGGAACTGGAGGTCATTCCATTCACGGCATCCCCATCTACACCGTTCCTTCCGGTCTGACCCGTCCTGCCACCCCCTCGCACCGTTTGGAACGGCGTAAACGGCCGTATTTGTCGAATAATCTGACCATCCAGACGGGGTTAGGAACTCCAACGATTTCCACGGAATCCGTCATACGATCGCCATAGCCTCACCGGCACGTGGCAATACAACCGGTCTTGGAATTGTTTGTTTATTGTGGGCCGAAATGTCGACATTCTGTCAATTCGAGGCCCACAATCAAAAGCCACATGGATCAAACTACTTGCCATATAAGGCGGCGGGAGAACTCTCGCTGCTGTTCGAGCGAGAAATGACGACATCGTCAGCTCTTCAAAGAGGTGGACGGGGAGCGGCCGCCCCGCGCTTCCCCTCAGCTTCGAGCCTCATCTCCTTCTCTTCTTCTTCTTCTTCGTCTGCTACTTCGATTTCTGATATACGGGGCAGTCGGAGTCGCCTGGTCTGCGGGGAATACGCCGTCACTGAGAGAGAGTAGAAAGAGGCGAACGGAGGGAATCGGAAGGGAAGGTGGCGCTGGTCAGGTGGGGGGCATCTCATCTCGCCTTGCGAGAGTAGACCCGTTGCAGAATATGGCCTTGTACGAGGTAACTCGATTGAGCATGTCATCCATGGCAGTGTTCTTCCGTATCCTGCAATTCCCCTATCTTATGCTGTTCCTGCAAACGGTTTTTGCAGGATCTGGAGCCCGCGTTATCCCTTACTCGGTTCCGCGGTGTGGTCCAGAATTTTTCCGGTAATTGGGGACCACAGAAACCCTCGATCCCCTTCTGGTTCCGTTGGATTCATCTTCATCTTCATTGGTTCAGTGGCTTTGGATTTTGATTGTTCTTCGTCCCTTCGGCGATTGGTGTTGCAGATGGCTTAATCCGGCAGGTGTCCGCATCCACGGGCAACACAGATTGCTCCGACGGCAAGGCCGACGACTGCAGGGACGATGCGGACGCTTTCCGGTTGAAATTGGTGGCTATCGCGGTGATCCTGACGACGAGCGTGGTGGGAATCGCGATCCCTCTGTTAGGGCGGAAGCGGCGGTTCCTGAGAACGGACTCGAGCACGTTCGCCCTGATCAAGGCCTTCGCCGCTGGGGTCATCCTCGCCACGGGGTTCGTCCACATGCTCCCCGACGGGCAAGATGCCCTCACCAATCCCTGCCTCCCGCACTGGCCATGGTCGGAGTTCCCTTTCCCCGGGTTCATCGCGATGATTGCGTCTCTGGGGACTCTGGTTCTCGATTTCCTCGGCACTCAGTTCTACATGCGGAAGCACCGGAAGGAGCGAGGGGAGCCGAAGGCGACGGCGCCGCCGGTGGCGGAGACAGACGAGGAGAGAAGGATGGGCATCTCCTCTGCAACAGAGGTCGAGGTCGAGGAGGTGGCGGCGACCGCGGGCGGCAAGGATCACGAATCCATGCACATCGTCGGCATGTACGCCCACGCCGCCGCGCATCGTCACAGTCACCCTCACCGTCACGCCCCCTGCGAAGGCAGCGCGCCGTCTGCTCTCTCGCCGCGGGGGGACGACGGCGACAGCGGCGACGAGTCTTCCCATGTTCGCCACGTCGTGGTCTCCCAGGTAAGCTCCGTCTGTCTTCTTGCCCTGTAAAGATCGATCGATCGATCGATTCTCTGTGCCAAGATGTGTGAGTTTTGGCGGTGGATGGGATCAGATTCTGGAGCTGGGCATCGTCTCGCACTCGATGATCATCGGGCTCTCTCTCGGGGTGTCGCAGAGTCCCTGCACCATCCGGCCATTGATCGGAGCTCTGGGCTTCCACCAGTTCTTCGAAGGTTTCGCGCTCGGCGGCTGCATCTCCCAGGTACGCCGCCGACGATTGTCCTGTCTCACTCCCCTTCATCATCCCCGGCGACGGCGGCGATCATCGCGTTGACTGACTCAATCGACGACCGCCGGTGGTGGAATTTCAGGCGCAGTTCCAGGCCAAGGCGGCGACTTTCATGGCGTGCTTCTTCGCGATCACTACGCCGTCGGGGATCGCGGCGGGGGCGGCGCTGTCGTCAGTGTACAATGCCAACAGCCCGAGAGCGCTGGTGGTGGAGGGGGTCCTCGACTCGGTCTCCGCCGGCATCCTCATCTACATGGCCCTCGTTGACCTCATCGGCGCTGACTTTCATAGCCGCAGCATGAGCTGCAGCACCCGCCTCCAGGTGCTGTCCTACGTGGCCCTCTTCTTCGGGGCCCTCTCCATGGCCCTCCTAGCCCTGTGGGCCTAGACGGCGGCCTTTTCACTCCCTCCCTCTTTTTTGGAACCCCGGTCAAATTGCGCTGAAAGGCCGCCGAGTCGGCGATTACGTCACCAGTCCACGGGTGTAATGCGGGCCCCAGCGTGCCAACGTGTTATCTTATCCGATGGTGGCGGTTGAATTTTGTTATTATTGGGCAATTGTTATGACAATAAGGAAAGTTTTCTGCTCTCTATGTTGGGAAGGTGAATTCTTGGCTGGAGTCGAAGGGTCCACCTCGATTAGTTGGCAGCCGACGGTGTAGATAATGGCACGTCAGCGTCATGCCAATGTGGATCCCTACATGGCGAGGTGGGCGTGGTCGGACCGGGCAGATCGGCCCGGCCGGGGCCGGTCTAAACCGAACCGGTGGGACGACCCGCAGCGTGGTGTTTCGAGGGGACATTTTAGTTGTTTCAGTTCTGCTTACTGGTTTCCTTCTTGCCGGAGCGCTAGAGAGAGAGAGAGAGTGAGCGGGAGAGAGGAGCTGAGTCTGGACAGGTTGAAGGGGAGAGGGGTGCGGAGGACGGAGATGAGGGATCGGGGGAAGGCCGGACAGCCGTCGGTGGACGAGAGATACACGCAGTGGAAATCTTTGGTGCCGGTGCTGTACGACTGGTTCGCCAACCACAACCTCGTCTGGCCGTCGCTCTCTTGCAGGTATTGATCTCGTTCCCTATCTTCGATCGTCTTTCCTCTCTCTTTTTTCGCCTTCACTTCACTTCTCTGCTCCTTCGATCTTCGCTCATTTCACTCTGTCTGTAGCTTTTTTAGGGTTTTACTAGGGTTTAGAACGGTAACCACGCGCTGTTCAGTCTGCAGCTCTGTTTCCTAAGTTTTACTGTTATTTCTATCCGCGGGATTGTTTCTTGAAGACGATAGAAATATAGTGAGAACACAGCATGGGTCCTTGCCATATCTTCATATTGATTAGCGGTTTGGGAGATATTAATCTTGATGCCTGGGGTTTGCGGTCACTTATAGGTTCCGGCTTTTCGAAATCGTTTGTTATTGGGGCACTAATTGCTGAAAAAATGGCGGTATATTCTTCCGTCTCGTGTTGGGTGTGAAAAATGAATTGTTTGAAAGTTATTGGAATTGATTCAGTTGGGGCGGTGCTATTCTCCAAGCTTCATAGAAGAAGAATTTGGACATCCTAGTGCATCACGACGACAGGGCTGTTGGGAGAAAGAGTGCGTATCTTATGTTGATCGTGGCTATTAAAAATATACGCGGGATGTTGTATGTATATAAAAATGGATTCTGGGAAAGGATCTGAGCGTATTTAACCGTGAAGGGTTTCACTTTTCTGTCTCATCTCTCGACCATAATCTAGAAATATTCAACAATCACTGTTCTCCGACTCAGAGTTCTAAACTTTTTTTTACTTAACAGTGATGATAGTAAGATGTATTGTTCAGTGTCTCTGGTATATACAAAAGTTGAAAATTCACCCGAGAATTTATTTTTTTTCCTTTCTTAGATATGTCTATCAAGCAAGAATTAGCACGATCTTGGTACTAATGACCTGAAAAGTTCTTGTGCGTCACATTGATTTGTGTAGATGGGGACCTCAACTGGAGCAGGCAACGTATAAGAATCGGCAACGTCTCTATTTGTCTGAACAGGTTTGTAGCATTAACATTGCGGCTCCTTGGTTATCCATCATCTGAACGATAAACTTCGTCATTTGAAGATTCTAGTGCTCTGGGAGTTTATGAATGCTTTCTCTTCCTGAAAATTTATAACTTTTCAATGATTTGATCTGGCGTTTAGATACCCTTCTATTGATATTCCTCTGAGAGTTGCATGTAGCATTGAAGAATATGAATACAGGAGGAAAAATCCATCAAAAAGGTTGCAACTTTTCTGTTCTGTAGATGTTATTAATGTGTGGGCTGGAATCATAAATTTAAATCGATTATATGCAGTTGGTGTGAAAATCCCTGCCTATGGCCTAAATCCGGGTTTGATTTTTGCCTAGTCCAATAAAGCAGAGTTCAATTTAATGGTGCTGAAGTTAACAACGTTTTCACACGACCAAACCTGAGTCTTATGAGTTTTGGACGACTATTGCTCTCAACTCTTGTTGTCTCCATTGTGGATCTCAATTCTCTGTTTTTGTTCAATGCAAAAAAGGTTTTCATGCTGTTCATTTCTCTTGTTTTCTCTTTAATTATTTTTTAATATTGTACTTGAAGTTTGCCAAAAAAGGATTGCTGATTCGCCATCAGTTTTTTTGTGGCTCGGCAGAATTCGTCCTGACATGGTTCATAAGGGGTGGTTTGGTTCTGATACGGGTCATACTTCAATTTTCGTTCGGTGTCGGTAGAAGGGAACATAGTTTACCGTTCAGAGTAAAACTATTTGGTCCTGATATGTGGCTAATTGTTTGTCATGGTTTTTCTAGTCCTCATACTTTTATATTGTTGACTTCTTGTGGTATCCCTTGGACCTTTTTTGTTTAATGTGGCTTTTATTCTTCTCTGTTATAGTTCCAGCTATAGTTACCGTTATGATATCTAACTGTATCTTGATTATTTGTTTTATACTAATCTGAAATTGATGGTCTTGCCCTGTGACTTGACAAATTTGCATAATTGCAGACCGATGGAACTGTTCCTAATACTCTTGTCATCGCAAATTGTGAAATAGTAAAACCAAGGGTTGCAGCTGCAGAGCATATATCACAGGTCTGCAGTAATTTAATTATCTTTCTACAGCATCTGAATTATTTAGTTCATGCTTTTCTTGAGTGAAATGCATCGTGTGTGCTTGAGGTTGGGCCGGACGCTTTTTCAGCTGCTCCATATGAAGTGTTATATTAAAGTGAATCGAGTCAATTAAAAAAAAAATCACCTTAAATACTCTTATTTTTTCTTAGACAGCCTTCCTTTCCTGCACTGGGTAGGCCCTATCTGTACTTTGATAGGTTCTGGTCTATGAGCCCAGAGTCAGTCTGCCTCCCCTTGCCAGTGCCTATCCCCCGATTCGGGAGCCCTGTATGTATCTTTCTAGTAGGGTCTGGGCTTCGTAGTGGTCTGCCTTATTGCTCTCTCCCAGGGTTCTTGTTCACCTTTCGCTCGTTAAACGTACCTGACGTTCATTTTTTCTGGGCAAGGCCCGAGCCTGGCTTATTGATTTTTTTAAAATAGATGCATTGCTGAAATATTTTATTTCGTTTTTCATCCTACTGTTTAGTCATTATCATTCTGTGCTTGCCATGGGTGGAAGTAATCAAATAATTTAGTTATTGCCGAAATATTTCTCTGCAGATATCGATTGTTGTCATCATTGTTAGATGCTAGGATTCTGGCTTTTGAATATTCTGAATGCCTGTCATGGTGGCTAAACATAGAGACCTCACAGCCCTTAGAAAGGGAATCCTTTGGTAGTATTGTGAGTCGTGTGCATCTTCAATAGAGTTTACGATCCATAACTATGATGATTTTTTCGTAATTGTTTTAGCCTGAATCAGGGGAAGACGGCCTATTCTTGCGGAGCTGTGAACAGAATCCTTGAAAGCAGTCATAAGTTGGTTTCATGCTGGTTTAATGGACCTATCGACAGAAACTGATTTTATATGGGGGTTTCACGTGTCATTTTCTTGATCACTCTTGTATATTTAGCTTTTTCTGTTATGTGTGGCTTTATTTGTTATTGTGGATGTCTTCTGTCCTTGAAACTAACCTGTTATCTAACATTAATTCAAATACTACGTATCATAATTGGCTGCATTTATCTCTTTCAGTTCAATGAAGAAGCTCGATCTCCCTTTGTGAAGAAGTTCAAAACTATCATTCATCCTGGGGAGGTAAGGACTTTCCATATTAAAAAACTTTTCTTGTGCTCTTGGAATTAACCTTCTCGCAATCCAGTCCAATTGCTTTGGCAAGTGCCTTCAAAGTCTTACTCTATGTTGGGGATGTGCGAGTCACATTAGCTTGTGTAATGATATACTTCGGAACCACCAGAACTTGGGAAGACTATGTGCTTCTGTGTCCTACTTATTTCGTAATGAAGTCATCATGGACTTTTGCAGATTCTGGTAATGAACCAAAGGCCACAATGTGTGATATCATTAATTTTAAATCATTCCTGTTTTCCATAAACCAAAGAATGGATTGGCTTTGGCCTGACGTCAATGTACCCTGATCTGCTGGGTTGGCTGTTTGTTCAATATAAATTTGCGTTGTTTGCAGTTGTCGGCTGGATTTATTAGTCTTAGATCCGTATGGAAAGTCTACTGAACTATCTAAGCTGGTTGTTGTCTTTTTCCTTTCAGGTCAACAGAATTCGGGAACTACCGCAGAATAGTAGGATAGTAGCCACACATACTGACAGTCCTGATGTATGTTTTCATGAATGTCTTTAATGGTCGAAATGAAAGTCTGAATGTGCGTCATTGTGTTTATTGTCTTTTTCTTTTTACGGGGTCTTAAGGCAACCTATTTTCCCGTTTAGGTTCTCATTTGGGATGTTGAGTCTCAACCGAATCGTCATGCTGTCCTTGGTGCTGCTGATTCACGTCCTGACTTGGTATTTTCCTCTTGATGACAATTATTTGATTGGATAAAACATTTTCTCCACAGGAATTTCAGAGGCCTGAATGCCCGTGATTTTTTGTAGTTGAAACCTGGAATGGCCATCTATGGTTCGCAATCCAAGCATTTAATAATCTTTGTAATATATAATGTTTTGAATAAAATTTGGCTCTTGTGCAATTTACTTTTTACTGTCTATGTACTCCTTTGGAACTCTTTGATTATTAGTTTTTTTTTATAATTCTGATATCACTTGGTCAGGCCAGACTTACTGCCCCTATAGTTTTGGTTTTGTGCAAGTTTTAAATTTTTGGCTGCTTTATATATATTCTAAATCTTGAACGCTTCTCACTTGGCTGTTGTTATCACAAGATATTGACAGGACATGAGGATAATGCTGAATTTGCCCTCGCCATGTGCCCCACAGAACCCTTCGTATTATCTGGAGGTCTGGATCTTACCTGTTTTAATTTTTTTATTTTCTAAAAAATTGGAAATTCTTTAATCAACATTGAGAAAACTTAGTTTGGCTCTCATCAAACTATATTTATTTCTATCATTTTTCATTTTATTCTGTTTAACTTGCTCTCGTTTGTTATTGGATGGCTGTTCAAATTATATATGTAAAAGATAATTGGTAACTTAACTGCTCAGAGCAACCCAGCTGGTGCAACCTCGGCTGATGACTTTTTTTGTTATCCTACAGGAGTCATACAATATTTTTTTAAAATTTTGTCTAAGCTTTTTCTTGCTCCATTGGCTTTACAGGGAAAGACAAATCAGTTGTTTTGTGGAGCATTCAAGATCATATCTCTGCTGCAGCTGAGGCTTCGGCCAAGTCTCCTGGATCTTCTGGGAGCTCAGTAATTAAACCTTCAAAGGCTGGGAGCGAGAAAGTTTCAGACAGCCCTGTGATTGGTCCCCGTGGTGTCTATCTTGGTCACGATGATACAGTTGAAGATGTACAATTCTGCCCCTCTAGGTAAGGAAAGATAGTCTTAAGCAAGTATGGACTTCATCATCGTATCATTAGTCCGGAGTCTTCTCAGTCACAGTCTCCAGGGGCCTGAAGTCTTTTACTTGTCCAATAATTTTAGTTTTTTTTTCATCTTTCAACTTGGTAACTAGTTTATCAGTGCTGGCTATCTATAAATTGAGATGTTTTCACTTAGTTATTTATTTATTACATATTGGTATTTAAGGTTAGCTGCTTTGACTTTTTCAACGCTCTTCAGTACCGATTTGCTGTAATCACTGATGAACGTTCTTAAATGAACTTAAGCGCACAGGAATTTTGTAGCGTAGGCGATGATTCTTGTCTGATATTCTGGGATGCTCGAGTTGGTACGGCTCCATGCATCAAGGTAAGCTCTTTTGCTACACATTTGATTTCTTTCATATTTTCCCATGTCTATGCTACGCGGTTGTGTTTCTCTGTTTTCCATCTGTGCTAATTGGGTCCTCTAGATCATGGCATCCATGTGAAAAAGATACAGTCAAGGCAATTAAACACGTTAAGCTGCAAGAAATTCTCTTGAAGAAAGAATCACAATAAAGCAATGTATCATCTTTGTTGGTTTGCATGTGAGCTCTCATGATGTTATCAACCTTCCTGTTCTCAACAGGTTGAGAAGGCCCACGATGCTGATCTTCATTGCGTTGACTGGAATCCACATGATCAGAATCTTATCCTAACAGGGTATATATAGCTCCCCTCTCAGTGTCTCTCATCTTCGTCTTACCCCAGATCTTCTTGTAGTTAATGATTTCTCTCTCCTTTGACTTTATGCCTTCAGGTCTGCAGATAACTCGGTTAGAATGTTTGATCGCCGGAACCTCAGCTCGGGTGGAATTGGTTCACCCATTCACAGATTTGACGGTCACAAAGCATCTGTTCTTTGTGTCCAGGCATGAAACTTATTTATTTATTTATTAATCTATACGACTTTCTGATCTCGATCTGCTGTCACACTGCGCTTTCCCTTCGATTACAGTGGTCCCCAGATAAAGCATCAGTCTTCGGGAGTGCTGCAGAGGACGGCTTCCTAAATATTTGGGATCTTGACAAGGTATGAAGCTTTTATTTTATTTTATTTTCAAAAAAAATAAAATTAGTAGAAAAAAAATGGAGCTGCTCTCTCTCACTCTTCCTTCTCTCTTGGTCTCGAAGGTGGGCAAGAAGCAAGAACGTTCTGGGACAAGGACCCAGAACGCCCCCCCCGGTCTGTTCTTTCAGCACGCGGGTCACAGGTGCCCCCACCCCCACGTTCATCATCTTCGCCCTCTGCCCGGCCGGCTCTCATCCCTTCCTTCACACGTGCGTGCAGAGACAAAGTCGTTGACTTTCATTGGAACGCCTCCGACCCTTGGACCATTGTCAGCGTGTCCGACGACTGCGAGAGCACCGGCGGCGGCGGAACTTTGCAGGTACACATACACGTGACCGTCACATTTCTACAGCCGTTGACTATATATATATATATATATATATAGTCCTGGCTTTTTATTTCTTCCCCAAGATCCTAGACCCAAAATCCTTTTCTGGGTTTATTTTTTATTTTTTATCCTAAATGATGCTATCTTTGGTATGCAGATGTGGCGCATGAGTGACCTGATCTACCGGCCCGAAGAGGAGGTTCTCGCCGAGCTGGAGAAGTTCAAGCAGCACATACAGACGTGCTCCAAGAGGCCCTGACCAGGAGGTAGTTGACTAGTCCTTCTTGTTCTTGGACAGACGTCGGAGACTCCAAGCCCTTTCCCATAACCTGGGACCGGCCGCCGTCGGATCGCTGACCATTTTGTTCCTGTCGGGCGTAGTTAATCTACAGTGAACACCGCGAATTCTAGCTCTGATGGGTTCAAATCCAAGTCTAAGGGAGATGGTATTGCCCATAAAAAATATTAGGATAATGTTAGGATAATATTAGGATAAAAAATATTAGCATATAGAAAACGTATGGAAATTATGAGATATCCCCATGAGTTAGGACCGGCCGCATTTTAATATACAATTTAATTAAAGTAAGAATTATACAGCTGACGTGTAAAATCGGTGGGGCTAAGATTAGCATACAGAATGCAGACCATGTTGACCATGTTTTGGTGGGCGTACTTAATTTTACTATGAAGAGTAAAAATCATATCTTTGACGCTCAAAAATCTAAGGGGGGAGGGGGGGAGCATTATCGCCCATATAAAATTAGCATAAAAATAGTACATAAAAAGCGGAATATGAAAATTATAAGTCACGTTGACCATGGTGTTTTGGTGGGTCCACGTAATTTACAATGGAGAATAAAAGTCATATCTTTAACACGTAAAAAACTAAGTGGGTAGAGGGTTATTATTGTCCATATAAAATAAGCATAAAATTATAAGTCACGTTGACCATGTTGACCGTGCTGTTTTGGTGGGTACGTAATTTATAATGGAGACTAAAAATCATATCTTTGACGCATAAAAATCTAAGTGGGTGGAGATATTATTGCCCATATAAAGTTAGTGTAATGTAGATGAAGGAGAGGAGAAGAGAGGAGAGCGTGTAGGAAGAGGAGAAGAGCCACGGTTTTCTACGCGAGCGTGTTTCCGTGAAGAGTGGTGATATCCAATCCGTATTATTTATTTTTTAACAAATTCGTAATTTTCTTTAAAGGATTTTATTATCGGTGGGACGTAGAGGCGGGTTCGGCGGTGACCTGGAGAGGAGGGTGGTGAAATTTAGGCGGTGGTGACCGACTGGCGCATGCGGCCTGTAGCGGCCGTTTCGGCCGTTGGAGCTCGACAGGAGCGAGTGACGGGATCCCAGCCTAGGCGCGAGGGAGGTGAGAAACGTTCTCCCTGGCCCGCCTCTCTCTCGCTCGCTCGCTTTCTGTGGCGTCGTCTTCCTCGCTGAGGCGGTTGGAGAATGGACAGGAGCGGGGAGTCCGGTCGTCCTCCTTTTCGCGTGAGGAGAGTGCGAGGAAGGGTGAACGGAGAGAGGGAGACGGAGGGAGAAATGGGGCCTCCGCAGGGGATAGAAGTCCTGCGGCGGAGGGCGAGCGTCCTGAGGGAGTCACTGCAGAAGAGCCAGACCAACACCGACGCAATGGTGTCCATCCTTGGCTCGTTCGATCACCGCCTCTCTGCCCTCGAGGCGGCGATGCGTCCCATTCAGGTTTTTCCGCATCCCTCGACCGGCATTATGCTACCTAAAGATATTCTAACCATTCCTCTTCGTGCATTAAATCATTAATTTTATCATATTTCTCTTTCGGTTTTGATCAAACACCACGAGACTGTGAGCTATGCATTAAACTGCATGAAGGACATAACCATTCCATTTTCATGCAGTTATTAGCATTCACGAGGCCAATTGCATTTATTAAATAGATCTATCGGATACCTTCTTTTAGTCAGTAAATAAATTTTCAACTCGAAAAATGGTTAAAAATTCCTACTGCAGCGTTATGATGCCTATAAATGTAAATAATTCATTTAGGGTGGATAATTTATTATTTAAATTATAAGAGTCCCGTATACTTTCATCCTTTTTAAAACTTTTTGAGACTCCATCCGCTTGATAATTCTATTAGGTATAGCTTGATTTTTCTTACGCTTCTCGTGCAGGTGAGGACCCATGCCATCAGGAGGGCTCACGAAAACATTGACAAGACACTAAAGTCTGCAGCGATAATTCTGTCTCAGTTTGATCTTTCACGCGAGGTTTTCTTTCCTCAAATCACTTTTATTTTTTTTCTTGACCTTTATAATATATTAAAAGTTCTTCACGGGATAGAGACATGCAAGGAATGGTGTGGAAATCCTTATGCTAAAAAAATGGGAAAATGAGGGTTCCCTTTTAAAATTGTAGGCAGAAGCAAAGATTCTTAAAGGGCCACACGAGGATTTGGAAAGTTACTTGGAGGCGGTTGAGCAGCTGAGAAGCAACGTACGCTTCTTCAGTTCAAACAAAAGCTTCAAAAGTAGTGATGGAGTCCTTAACCACGCAAATAACTTGTTGGCAAAGGCAATTTTAAAGTTAGAGGAAGAATTCAGACAGTTGTTATCAAATTACAGGTTTGTGATTATCCGCCGACCACAAACTTATCGTGTTTACTTCTCAAGCGTCTTTCATTTACGAAGTTGTGTAGTTTTCAGAGAATGTCTCTTGACATTATCGTTCAATTTTTTACGCTTTTCTTTTTTAAAAAATATTATATATAAAACCTTCGGAAGCTTCTGTCTTTGCTGATATTTTGCATCACCAAAAGATTTCGATGCCCGCTGTGAAAACTGGGAATGGGAAGGTAAGTAGATTTCTTTCACAAAAAAATATTTTAAATTCTATTAATTCGTGAATTTTGAAGTAGGATTTCCTACATGGAATGAAACAACATGGATATGAGAATATGCTATCCGCTGTGCTCATTTTTCTTAGACTTTTTAAGATTTGCTTAAAGAAAAATATGAACACTCACTAACAAGATTAATATCTCCCATGAACGGCAAAGTCAACGAAGTTCGGGGAAAATGCGATAACTTGCCTTTGTACCTGAGGATTAAAGACAGAAAATGGGAAAAAAATGGCGACCTTAAAACACAAATGTGTAAGTCTAAAGTGACTTGAATGAGAGGGATAGTATTAAATTAGATTGTCAACTTTCTATTAAAAAATACGCAGTCAAATATTTCCTCTATAAAGAATATATGGAAATAGAGGCTAGGCCTACCCAAAGTTAGGAAGACAGAGGTGAAAGACAGCGAGATATATGTGTGCATGAACAAGCTTATGATTTTTCGGGGAAACATTAAAAAGATCAGTCAGTCAAGTAATGCATGCAGCTCACTGTATTTTCCACAGTAAGGTGATTCACTCAGAAGAAATAGAAGCGATGTTTTGAGATGTTAAATGAGGTATGCTCAGAAAATTTACGTGAATCGTGGAGAAAGAAGTAATCGATGGATTTATTTTCACAGAATAATACAATTATATATTTTCCATTAATTTATTTGGGTGAGAAAAAATAATTACGAAACGATTTATGCATCTTATTAGGGGACTTTGGTCCCACTAATATTTTATTCCTATAACTTAAAACTAATTTTTTTGAAATATTTATAACTTTTAAGTGTCATAGTATCAAATATTTTGTCCATAAATTATTATATTTATTCTCTGGTTCCCTTAAGTCACATTCCATGTGTTCTGTTTGGTCAACTGACATTTTTTCACCATCCATTTCTTCTTCCATCCGTCCAGTTTCACTCGCAATCAATTTCTTGTTACACACATACACATATCAAAGCTATGCTTCTTGAAATACCTTTTGCTTTGCTATGCCCTGCCCCGAAGAAATTCTCCGTGCTGTAACTATCTCACCAAAGATCCTAGTTCTTCGAGTGAAAAATCTTCTGGGACTTAGAACTCTTTCGAGTACGCCCTGTTCCATGAAAGACAATAAAAACTTGTAGAATATGTGAAAGAGAAACCTCCTATCCTCATTCAGTCAGAAGACATTCCCACGGAAACTTAACGTACTAAATTTGGGGCACCAAAATTTAATATCATATTCCTAAACTTGGAATGCGTTGATATTCAAAAACAGTATTACAGGTTCTACGTAGATCAACTTATCAATCCTAATAAAAAATATTTTAGTTCCTGTGGTTATATTTGAAGCCATTTTAACTTATCCGATCGAATTGCCACAATGCTTCTGTCTTTACTATTTTAAGCTTTTCACCATTATACATTTATATTGATTTTTTTTTATTTTTCAGCAAACCTTTGGAGTCTGAAAATCTTTTTGATTGCCTGCCAAATTCACTGAGACCATCATACGGCCCACAAGGAAATCAGGGTGATCCTAGTCTGAAAGCCTCGTATAGCGCCAATAACTCCGAGCATCAAAACAAATCATTAGAAATACTAACATACAAGCCTCTGACTCTTATTTCGCCAAGGATTTTACCTTTGCTACATGAGCTAGCGCAACAAATGGTTCAAGCTGGGTACCGGCAACAGTGCTTCAAAATTTACAGGTAAGTTGTGGAGAATTTATACTGTCATTTTTTTCAATTAGTTTGATATTGTGATGCATAAGAATACCTTTTTCTAAGTGAGTTACGTTTTTGTATTTTAATTTTTATTTTTTTTATCAATATCTGTGTCACCTGATATTAGCTAACTGTGAACCAATTTATCTAATGATTCGTTCGTCCAATTTGAAAAAAATGGGGAGTACAATTTTCATTGACGAGATTTTCCTTTGAAATTCTAGGAGAATCGGGTCTTTAGCTTTCCTTGTGACTTCAGATTTGAATCGGGTCATTTTTTAGGATATTTCGTCTATTAAGGGGAGGGATGTTTAATGATTTTTTTTTATCTCCATCAATAAATTGGCCTTGAAGTTTCTAGGAAAATGTGGCTTTTGGGTGCCCTGTGGGTGCCCTGTGGCTTCAAATGAAATTTTTATTGCTGAATTGGACGTTCCTCTCTTTCTAATCTGCTTATTATTCTTGGAAAATTCTTCGTGATGAATTTTTCTCTCTCATATTTTCCTTTGGTATGGGCTTGACGGAAGAACCATGCATCCATAAGTACAGTTGAACTATACAAGGACCTTTTAAATTGGGTCAGGTTTATTATACGTGAAATCTTAAAGTTTTGAGAGTCTTCACCAAAAAAAATAACTCCTCTATTTTGGAAATTCGAACGGTTTGTGGTTTAAAGTTGTATCATTTTGGGTCCCTATTATTTAACAGTTGGGCGTTCCCGAGAAAATAATATTTTCTCTGGAAAAAAAATATTAATTTTCTCTAGTTACCACATCACACAGATCGTTATAAATTATGGTTTCTTGTCAAGTATTTTTTGCTTTTCTTGGATAAATATACAGCGTATCAACATCTTCAATTATGGGTTGGCTCTAATATTCACCATCGGGGAGTACAATTTCTAATCCGCGTTTGTAAACCTGAAGCGGGATAAATCAAGCTCGGAGAGGCGTGCAGACGGTTATTTAAACCATTATTATGTTTATTTGTAAAAGCAGAGAAAAATATTAGAGGAAATATACAGAACTTGGTGAAGTGGCAGGGAGGTGGAGGAGGAAAAATATAATTTTTTGTTGTGTTCTCTCCCTACTCCTACCATTCAAAGGTTGCTTCTATGTTATTATTCCATATCTATCACTACTAAACATCAAACTTGAGGTCCATTGGAAAATAAAAACTAATTATTCAATGGACCGACTTGGAAGACAGAAAATTGGGTTTCCCAAATCAAATAACTGCAAAGATAGAGGATAAATTCAGAAAAACGCGGCAAATAGACTAGCATAATTTACTTCTGGGTCTACATCCAATTCATGGAGATTTATTTTTTGGAATTTTCTTTCCATTTAATCGTGTGATTCATAGCTTGGGGTTTGACGTTGCATTTTCAATGCAGTAATAAAAAAATAGTACACGATGCTTTATATTTCAGAACCAGAAAATTCCAATTTTCAACCAGAATGTGATGAAAAATGTTAAAAGATGAGGGTTGAAACAATGCATTCTTCTTATATTCACTCTCTATTTAGGTAATGATGGCAAAATATTTCTTTCATTGGAACATAGAATTTAAATTGAAAAATTTCTTGGCGGTGAGAAATTTTCTTAGATTTATGGAATCATTCAGTCTACCAGTGCCCTCCGTTTCCTCTTCTGACATTCCAACGTTAAATTTCTAATCAACCGTTCTTCAGAGAAAGTCGAACTTCGGTTATGGAACAGACCCTTAGGAAGCTTGGTGTTGAGAAGCTCAGCAAGGATGAGGTGCAGAAGATGCAGTGGGAGATCCTGGAAGCTAAGATTGGAAATTGGACGGTCTACATGCGAATTGCGGTAAGATGTGTGATTTTGAACAGACGATCTCATATAAACTAGTAATATTAACCATCTTCCGATATCAAACCAGGTCGTACTTTTGTTTTCTGGAGAGAGAAAGGTCTGTGATCAAATATTTGACGGCATGGATTCTCTTAGGGATCAGTGTTTCTCTGAGGTGACCGCCAACAGTCTTGCAATGCTTCTGAGTTTTGGTGATGCTATTGCCAAAAGCAAAAGGTCACCAGAAAAATTATTTGTTCTTCTTGACATGTATGAACTAATGCGCGAGCTTCAGCCAGAGGTTTGTGTTTTTCCGGCAGCGGTATTTTATTTATGTTATTTGTAACACATTTAATCTTTTAATGCATTATTATTATGCCATTATAACTATATTTAGAAAGAAATTCTGGTAATTTTAAATAAACATGATGAATCAGGATTTTCACTAAAATGAATGGGCATACTTATATCACATACTTCTTTTGGTTTTTCAGCTATTTTTATGACTTTAAATGGATCCATAATCCGAAATACCATATACACATTTCATCAGTGAGGTTGGGGAGAAGAATGAAAATACCACCTCTTCTCCTGGGGTAAAATAGGAAAAATAAATAAAGGTAGAACGTGGCATTTCAACATTGCGTCGTTTTCCCTGCTTATAGGAAAAGTGGATAAACGTTGAGAATTTCGTGACAGTAATAAGAAAAATTGTGTGCCTTTGGTCTTTATTTTTCCTATCTGAGACTACTTATTGAGGCCGCATGTATTTCAGTGAAAATTTATACAGTGTTTTTTTCTGGTGCTCATAATTTTTTAAATATTATTTTTGGATTTTGGGATAATCTATTTATTTTTTAATATTTTCTGTGCAAGAACATTAGCGGTCAGTTTTCACGCAGATACTTTATCACCGCCTCATATGTAATATTTTTCCTTCAGTTAGATTCTATTCTTAACTGCTTGAATACTAAAAATGCAGACAGTTTTATACGCACTCATTATTTCGTATTTATAAATTTCCCAAATTTTAAAACTGGTTTTCCAGATAGAGAGAATTTTCTCTGGCAAAGCTTGCTCAGAGATGAGAGATGCTGCATTGAGTTTGACAAGGCGTTTGGGTCAAACTGCCCAAGAAACCTTTGGAGATTTCGAAGAAGCAGTTGAAAAGGATGCTACGAAAACCACCGTTTCAGATGGAACTGTGCATCCCCTGACTAGCTACGTCATTAATTATGTGAAGTTTTTGTTTGAGTAAGCACTAGCTTCTTTTTTTATTCGCCATCTGTCCTTCCGATTGTGTCGCAGGGTGAACTGCATAGGTTTTCTGTTTGTTTCACCCCACATATTATCGTTTATTTATTTTCTAATTTATTCTTAAGGCAAAATTCATGGATCAGTTGTGTTCGCCGTATTACATAACGGATTATTTTCTGCCCATGATGTTGACTTTTGTAAAACTGAATTTCTTGGAAAGCATCAATTTTCTTCCCTGATCAATCGACGAATGAAACATTTACAGCTATCAATCGACATTCAAGCTGCTTTTTCAAGGGTTTGATGATGGAAGTGAACCAAACTCCCAGCTTACCAACATGACAGTGAGGATAATGAATGCTCTTCAGACAAACCTGGATGGGAAATCTAAGCAGTACAGAGATCCTGCGTTGACTTACATATTCCTCATGAATAACATTCACTACATGGTTAGATCTGTGCGAAGGTGAGCTGTACAAATATATAGAGTAAAAGATGTATTAGAACTTAAAGACGAGTGACAAGTTTTCATAATAATTTTCAGATCTGAAGCTAAGGATCTACTAGGCGATGACTGGGTTCAAAGGCATAGGAGGGTCGTTCAGCAGAATGCAAATCAATACAGGAGGGTTGCTTGGACAAAGGTTCGCTACCCTCTCTCTCTCTCTCTCTCTCTCTCTCTCTCTCTCTCTCTATATATATATATATATATATATATATCTATCTCATGATCTAATATCTCTTTGCTTCTGATATTCTGCCTCCTTATGATCCATCATTCCTATTTATGCTCCAATTATCATCATGAAGAACGCCCTTGTCAAGAAATTTGTGAGAAAAAACCTCGTGAAGAACAGGATTTTAGATCGGCAGTAGGGCCTGAAACTTCTCCGCTTCTCCTTGAGCTTCGTTGACTCACGACCAGCTCCCTCACTGAGCTTCTCCTGGTGTTTTCGCTTCGTTCAGCTTACTATTTCTTTCCTTGGGTTGGGTCGCATTCACCTCATTTTTCTACAAAAATCCATCTTGAATGAGAAGCCGTATCATCTTCCAGATATTAATGCTTCCGCTGCTCGGCAGCTTCTGCAGAGTCTGACGATTCAAGTCAACAACAGCAGCGGAGGCAGCGGGATGGGAGGAGATGGAGGCGGCGCAGGACCCGGCGGACAAGGAATCGGGAACATCAGCGGCGTCTCTCGGGCCACGGTGAAGGAGAGGTCTCCATCTGATGCTCCAGTTATCGTTGACTTTGCCCTCCTCGAGATTCCCCAGCCGAAAGTGTTCTCTCTGGCGCTGTCAGGTTCAAGTCATTCAACGCGCAATTCGAGGAGCTCCACCAGCGACAATCTCAGTGGAGTGTGCCTGATCTTGAGCTGCGGGAGTCTCTGAGGCTATCCATCGCCGAAGTTCTCCTCCCAGCTTATCGGAGCTTCATCAAGCGGTTTGGGTAAGTTTTCAATCGACAGTTCCACCCGATTCTCGGTCAACCCAAGAACGCAGAACCCAGTTAGGCCTGTTTTTTTTCTTCTTTTTTTTTCCTCCAATGGCAGCCCTTTTGATCCGTCTATGATCCTGAATCTTCTGTCATCTTGTTGTTGGTGCGTGAGGCAGGCCCATGATAGAGAGCGGCAAGAACCCTCAGAAATATTACAGATATGCCCCGGAGGTCGTCGACAGGCTGCTCGGCGAGTTCTTCGAAGGGAAGGTCTGGGGCGAGCTGAAGCGTTGACTGCCCTGTTCTCCCCCCGTTGACAAATTGGCAGCCCATTTTGAGACTCTCTCTCTCTCTCTCTTTCTCTCTCTGTGGTGTACCTTTCGCTGTGATGAGAGACGAACATAGATAGAGTGGTCTGAGACGAACAAATTCGAGAGAGCTCAGATCCCTCGCCCATCCTGTTATGGTTCGGAAGTGGGGCGGGCACATAAGCAACGTATCTAGAGAGAGAGAGAGAGAGAGAGAGAGAGAGAGAGGAAGCCTCATGGGCCGCGTCGCTCCGCGTGGGGCTCGTCGCAAGCTCGCAGTTGGGCCTATCGAGAAGGTTGCAGTTGGGTGTATCGCAGTTGGGCCTATCGATGGCCCTCCGTCGTCGAGGAAATTGCGGGAGGGAAGGAGAAGAGGCTTTCGAGGGAAAAAAGGCCTACCCATTTTCTTTTTCCGTTTTGGATCAGCTTTTCCTTTTCTACAAGATGACGGGCGTCTGCCCCCGCCTCCCCCCGGTAGAGAGAGAGAGAGAGAGAGAGAGAGAGAGAGGAGAGAGGGGGACAGAAGAGGACAAGGGAGGAGGAGGGGGCGCCACTCGGAGGCCCGCACTGCACAGCTGCACCGAAACGGCCGCCCCCGCGCGCCACCTTTTCGCTTGGTGGGTCGGTCTATCCCTCCACCTCGAAGCCCCCACCAGCGAGGGCGAGACAGCCGTCGTCGCTCTGTTCCACATCCTCCACGCAGAGCTCCTCCCCCGCCGCCGGCACCCCCCACGCCGGCCCCAGCAGCCACGGCCGTACCTCCCCCGCCGCGGCGCCCCCGCCGCCTCCGCTGCCTCCGCCGTGGCGGGGCGCTCCGGCAACGCCGCGGGTGTCGATGCTGGCCATCACGGAGGAAGCCGAGTCAGAGAATGAGGGCCCGCAGCTCTCCTCGTTCCCGTTGATGGTCACGAACGGCGCCCCCGCCCACGAGCAGACGTAGGAGGAGGAGGAGGAGCTTGGCCGAGTTATCTCTTCCTCGAGGCATTTCATCACCTCCGCTACCATCTCCTCCTCTATCTGGAACTTGCCCGGGTCGTCAAAGTCTTCCACGTCCTCCAACTCCATCTCCATCTCCTCCTCGTCGTACATCATTGGGATCTTCGCTCCATTGCCTCCGCGGTCCCCCTGTTCCCTCTCCGGCTCCTCCATTGCCCCCTCTGCCACCGGCAGCTTTCCCCCCCTCTCACACCCTGCGTGGCCAAAGCAAGTTCCGCCGCTACGGCTACCCTGTAGAGAGAGAATAAGAAAGAAAAGAGAGAGAGAGAGAGAGAGTGGGGGAGGCTCTGCTAAGCTCATCTCAGCTCAGTAAATATATAAGCTCGAGGTGGGAGGGGGTCCCTCGGGGCCCAGCGGGCGTACGGAGGTCACACGTTCGTGGGAGATCGGGATTGGAAGATGTGACGTGGCGAGACTACGGGCCCCCCGGGAGAAAAACGCACGCGAAACGTCTCAGCCGACGCAGACGCCGCTGCTGTGACTATTACGAAACTCCCCTCCCGAACGGCATTTCCCCGTCTCGGCTCGCGTACGGATTTTGTCGGAAATGGGCCCCACAAGTGAGCTCCCGTCTCGAGAGGTGCGCCCTCTCCTCCCGCCCTTTCCTCGCGAGTCAAGCCGCCGGCCATCGGTTTCTACAACCACGTCCTGCAAGAATCCAACCCATACAAGAATACTCCGTCGCACGTGCGGGCAGGGGCCCACTGAATCGCACGTGGCGGCAATCCAGTCCATCACCATTGACTCTCTCTCTCTCTCTCTCTCTCCAGCTCATACCGGAAACGTGCCGTTAAAAATCCAGCCTTTGCACCGCCGTAAATTCGCTTTTGCCCTCGCTGGCCGTGTTATTGCTGCTGCTGAGCCTTCGTCTTCAGGGCTTCGATCACGGCGGAGAAGTCCTGGTCGCTCAGGCCAAGGGACTTGGCCGCCTTGTACAGCTCGTTGGCCGCCGCCGCAACGGGCGTCGGCTGCGCCACCGCCTCCGCCAGGCTCAGCGCCAGCCGCAGGTCCTGACCACCGGTGAGAAACCAAGCCAACGCCTTTAGCCGCAATGAAACGAGCCCTCGACCTGCTAGTGCTGCTGCTCATATGGGGGGGGGGGAAGAACACGAGAAGCAGATCTCACCTTCTGCTGGTGCTTCAAGGGGAAAGCTGTCGGGTACGCCGATTGCACCATCGAGGGGCCTTTCATGGAGAACATCGGGGCACTTATGGCACCCTGGGAAACCACCTGCACCGCCCATCATTTCCACTTATAGTTCGTCTAGAAGAAAATAACCAATAATAGTAATAAAAATAATGAAGCACGGACAGGTTATGGTGTGGATTGAGACCGACCTCGATTATGACATCTGGGTCCAGCCCGATCTTCTCCCCGAGTAGGAGCCCTTCGGAGAACGCGGCCATCATGCTGAGATCATGGAGAAACAAAGATGAAGGGTTGCTCTTCGGATCATTCGGCGTGGACTTCTGGGTCGGAGGGAGTTGACCCCTCACCTTCCCATGATCATATTCACCACGAGTTTCATCGACGCGCCGTTCCCGACCTCCCCCAGGTAGAACTTCGACTGCACTTTGACATCAGAAACCCATGCAAATGGGGGCAATCAAAGAAGGAAACATCACGAAGCAATCAAGGGGGCCCTCGGGGGATGGGCTATTTATGGAAAGAAAAATAACCTTCCCCATGACGTCCAACAGCGGCCCAACTGTTTCATACAGTGAGGCATCCCCTGCAATACGAAAGCAGACCTTACAGCCATTGCAGGGAGGAATAAGAAAGCTAAAGCCCACTTTAGTAGCTGACCTGCTGCAAGGAAGATAAGCTGCCCATCTTCTGCAGGCTTCTTTGAGCCTGAAACAGGAGCCTGAAGAAAGGTTTCAGACATAATTGAGAATATTATTCTAGTTGAACGCGAAAAGGCTGCAGACATTGAAGCACAAATGTCGCGACTCACCTCTAAGAACAGAGCGCCTTTATCTTTGATATGTTTACTAATTAGCTTAGAAGTAGCTGCGTCAACTGTAGAAGCATCTACATACCTAGAAAGAACCATTTAAAGAAAAGTCAATCCATGCAGATGGCGTCAGTTCAACTGAACGCGAATTGAATGAACATCCCTTTGTGTTGTGGCACCCAGGTGACAGGCGAGATAAATACCCTTTTCCAGGAGCCATGCCTCTTGCAGCTCCATTCTCCCCACAAGCAACATCTACCTAGATGAAACAAAGGAGAGATGATGCAATTTCGGCCAACTCAATGAACCAGTTAACGAAATACTGTCGATGCCCAGGGTCTAATACTCACTGCACTCTGGGGATCAGCAAGCATGGCGAATGTCACATCACAAGACGCTGCCACTTCTGCTGGGGAAGGCTCATATCTGCAGAAATCATTGCGTCATCTTCAATTAAAACCAGGATGGAATAACGTTAGGCCCACCTACAACTCTGTGCATGAAAAGAAACGAGTAAGATTTAGACTATCAAACCGAAAATTATCTACGAAAGCCCTCGCCTTTGCCTGTATAAATTCATTTCAAAGTACAATCGGAACTGACTGAGAAACTTGAAGCACTTAAGGAAATGTAGCTTCCGACGAAATCTAGCAAGATCTAGCTGGACGAGTCACTACTCATGCCGGTTGTTCTTGCCACAGGAGAAACGAGGTGAGAAATATGCTGATATCTTTATCAACATCGTTTAAGTGATAGAAAGGCTAGGTGGTGTTTAATATACGGTAACTGAAACCTCTTCCTCCATAGGTCACAGCAGTAACATATTATGACATCAGGTCGAGTAAAACCCTCTTTTGAAAATCAGTTCCTTCATTGAGAACGGAGGGGGAGATGACCGAATGGAAAGCACAACATCGCATAATTTAGATGCAAGAATTTTGATAGCTAGTTCCAAGTATAAAGGAAAGGTAGGACGAAATGAGGCAACTGCAAGAGGGCGTTGCAGCCCTCACAACAAGCTAACAAGATGTTCATAAATAAGGTTCAGGAAAACAATCAGCAACCGAAATTGGAATCAAACGATTCTTAAAATCAACATGGTATGATCTATGCTCACACCCACTTCACCACAATGTCGAACAGGAAAAATAAATCCTACGCATGGCATCTATTAAGATCAGTCATGTGCACATGAAAAATAAAGGGGAAAAACCAAGAAATTCTAAAGACAGATGCCAGACTGTCGAACAGATGAAAAAATTCAATAAATGAAAACAAAGAGTACAAATTCAGGTATATTTCATATAACTAAGGCTCTCAGCTCAAAACCGGAATTCATGATTAAAAAAATAAAATTTAGAAATAGATTGCAAACTAGATGAACGTGGGACGCAAAATATCGCATAATTCATAGAAAAATAGACGACTAAACAAACATGAGATTCAGACAAGAACGACCAGGATTAGCCGAGGATAAGGAGAACGCATACCTCGCCCCCAACTCCAAAATGTGATGACACTTGCTCTTCGTCCTATTCCAAATAGTAACATTATATCTGCAAAACATGAATTGAGTAAATTCCAGAAAATGTGCATACATCTTCTGAGTAGAAAACGAAGACGTTTCACAGTTGTCTTCGAGTTCAATCGGATAGAGCACTAGCGGAAGTATTTTCTAAACCCGTCGCCCATGTAGTTGAAAAGATGATTTGTGACAGGACGTTAATTTGTCACGTAGAACAAATGTTGATGGACTTTAAGCTAAAATATAACAAAGGCGAGCTAAAATAATCGTCACAAGCAATATTCTGTTTGATAGTTGATCACATACCCAGCTTTTAAAAGGTTTTGCGCCATTGGAGAGCCCATGATCCCGAGTCCCAGAAAACCAACGGTTAACGTTGCAGAAGATTCATCTGCTCCCACTTTAGATATCATGTCAGCGCGGCTAAAGAGAAAAGAACTTAATGCTACATGAGAAGAAGAAACCAGCTGACGGACTACACAGGCCTCTCTTTCTACTTCTCTCATCATGCGCATGGACACACCCAACGGGAACCGGATTGAAACGAAACGAGAAGTGGAGAGCAAAAAAAACTCGGATTACAGTTTTTTCATATCCTTCCGACGACATGAAGGATTCGATGGGAGAGAGACACACACACTCGATGACAATCTTCTTCATAGAGGAATCGGTTCGTTACCTTGCCCCTTCCCGGCATTTCGGTCTCATTGAAGGACCAATCGCCTCCGCCCCCCATCAAATTACTGTATGAATCGACTAATGCAGCGATGAGGTGGGCGTTGATGAACTCTGCCATACCTTTCTCTGTTGACACATTGAAGACCTGCTGCGAACGGACCGTGGAGATTCTTGCGGAAGAGGAAGACGGCAAACGGAGCAAGAGCGACGCGCGTCCTAGTGTCGCCGCTGACCTGGGGCAGAAGCTGGAACAGAAGAGCGCCATCGCCGGCGGTTGCAGATCGACGACGACCCCCCCGAGAAGCGGAGCTGGCAAAGAGCCAGCAGATACCGTAGCTGGAGGGGCGGGAGATATGAGGAGCGACAAGATAGGCCATTGCACACCGTCCGATATAAATCGGACGCTTAAGATTCCCCTTTCCTCTGGACGGCGCAGGCCGGAATTCGTCCATAGTGGGCCGCTTTATCAACGTGTACTAGTTTCGTCGTCCTCTTCTTTCGGGCTGGCCCAATAATAGAGCGTCCAGTTCAGCCCACTTTCGAACCACCGAAAAAAGCCATCCTCCTCGAGTGAAAGCTCGTTTGGATTGCCGGAAAACCGAATTCCATGCACCATTACTATTCTAAAATAAATATTATTTTAATTTAATATTGACAAAGCGACGGAAAGGGAGCCGTCGTACTCTAGCCACGCGTCGGCCACCCGCCGTCGCCCCGCCGACTTTTTCCCCGCCCACAATTTGGTGTTCTTATAATGTGCTACCGGCCACGCTTAGCTGGTTTGGACTGATCAGGCGCCATTCTCACGTGGGAAGTCGGCGCCACGTGAGGAAGAAACAGCAATGCTCCGGACAAACGGTTTCCGTCCATCGAGACCTCCGCCCCAAGTTAATCCGTACAGTGAGTTGGCATTTGGCTCGTTCATTTCTAAATCTGTCGAGCTGGGCAAGTGGGCGCCGTCGTCCCAAAAGTCGCCGCTGAGAAAGTAAAAGAAAAGAGAACTGGGGGAGGGGGTTGAGAAGGAGCTGTCTTTCCCTACTCTCCGCCACCGACATCCCCCGCCTCCCTCCGCCGCCGCCGCCGCCGCCGCCGCCGCCGTCTCGGCCACCCTCTCATCCTCACTCCACGGCAGGGGAACATTGGTAGAAAACTTTCAATTCAGATGGCCGGAAAAAGAGGTACACAGGGAAGATTGGGGTAGAGAGAGAGAAAAAAAATAGCAAACAATGGAGCAAACCATGGATTTTCTGTAAGAAATTTACAAAACAATCTTCCTAGCATCTTCTAAGAGTTCGAAGCGTTTCCGACGATCAATCGACGACATCCGAAGAAGACGGGAGAGAAGGAGAAACCCATTTTTTTTATCCTTTTTTGGATGTCTAGAAGTACCATTTCCAGATCTTGAGCCTCAGCTTGACCTTGCAAGTCACGTCCGGCGAGGAGGCAGCGGAAGGGGTCTTCCCCTTGGGGACGGGCACGTCGGCGGCCGTGCAAGAGACTCGGATCCTCATCTTCTTCGTCTTCAAACTCCCCACTTTGACGCCAGCTCTGGTCTCCAGCAGTACCTGCATCGGCAGGCTAGTCTTCTTCCTCAGATCCGCCGCCGCCGCGGAGTCCAGCTTCTGGCTGGCGCTCGCCACCTCCGCCTTCAGCACCGTCGTGTTCTTCGCCTCGTGGACGAACGCCGGGAAGGACCCGTCCCCGATCGCCAAGTCGCCGGTGGTAGCGGAGATGGAGATGGGCTCGTAGAGGAAAACCAGCTTCTTGTTGGGGTTGCGGGCGGTCACCGACAGGTCCAGCCTGGAGCTGACCGCGTCGGCTGTGGTGACGTTGAACGTCGACAGTTTGAGAGAGGAGACCGAGAAGGAGGGACGTTGGGGGCGGTATATCACGTAGAAGATTCCTCCGGCGATGGCCGCGAGGAAGATTATGGCGAGGAGGATGAGGGTGACCCATATGCAGCAGCAGCAGCAGCAGCCGCGCCCCCCGCGGCGGCGCCGCGGCGGCGCAGCCTTAGGGGCCTGCGGGCGGTAGACGGGCCGCGTCGCCCCGTAGAGCTGGGCTTTGGTCGCCGGAAATGCCGCTCCGGCGCCGCCGCCGCCGGCGCTGCCGTTGGGCGCGCCGTTGGTGCTCACCGGCTTAGAGGGAGGATACGTCCTCTCCGCCATGGCCGTAACTCCTCCGTAGCCTAGTCGAACTCTGGATCAGACGGGCTACGGCGACGGAAGGGGACGGTATTAGAGGTAGCAGAGAGAAGGTAGCGGGTGAAGGGTCGGAGAGGAAGGAGAAAAGAAGCCTCCTTTGCCTCGTTCCCCCCCCCCTCGCGCCAGCTGATCGGATTTATTATGTTAATCATAAAACAAGGGGTTCCCGCCGCCGTCAACTCTGTTTTTTCCTGGCTGGAAGACGCTGACAATGGAAGCATGGAACCCACTGGGCACCGACATGTTCTCCACCGCGTCGGAGCACCTCCGCACGGTCCCCCTCGCTAGCCCAGGCGAGCTGAGCGCCGCCGGCCAGAAAGAAGATCCCCCTTCCGATTACCGGCCACCGCGCGTGGAGGTTGTTAGCACGTCTACGCTAAGACCATGACGTATGAACCGCATGGGCGGAGAAAATACGAGGAACGGCCCTAATTTCGACACGTGGCCACGAGGGCGACGGCATATCTTGACTTCACGCTGTCCAGAGAGCTGACGTTGACCTTCCAATAGTCTGCGGGCACTGACTCAAAGTGGACGAGTAATGGGCCGCCGTTCGCTATCCAGGTGCAGCACCACCGAGGGCCCATGTGTCCAGACGGATTCGTCCTCTGATGCGGAAGGCCGTGCTTTCTAGCGTACTGAACAGAGTCTCGTAGTAAAAACATTTATCAATTTTGACCCAGTAATGCCCGCAGCAGATGGGGCCAGCTGTCGGACAAACAGCACGTTAACCACGTGATATATATATTCCCCACACGTGCGGAAATTATTCAACTAGGCTTTATCATTTTTCCCCTCATAAGGTAAGCCGTGGTCTTATCCACCTGACGCCATGAGGGGCTAGGCCCATGCAAAGCTGGCATGACAACCCACGTGCAGATGGAGCCACTTGGGACGTGGATCTACGGCCACTGGATACAGTTGGCGGGTCGAACGTGGGTCCCAAATTATTTGGGTAAATTGGAGGGTTTGTCTGATGCATGGGGTCTAGCGGGCCGAACGGGCCTCGGAACCTGATCGATATAGAATTTGTTAAAATTAGGGGAATTTTTCTAAAAAGTGAACATGATATTAAAAGGTCCCCGTCATCTACCACCGCCGGTTTGTCCGCTTGTGCCCACGTGGGTTACCTTTCGGCACGTACCCCTCGAGCCCCGAAATAAAGATCCTCGTCATCGGCATTCATTTCTCCCCCACCCCACGCTCTGCCCCAATCCGCTCCCTGCCGGCGGCGCCGCCAGTCATCCTCGTCCGAGCGCCCCCCAGTCCCCGTGGCCGGCGAACAAGGAGGGAGGAGGAAGCCAGAGGCCGTCATGTTGGAGGACGCGGTGCCGTCGGTGTGGGCGGCGGTGAACGGCTGGTTCACTCCCTCAGTCCTTTTCGTGCTCCTCAACATCGTGATCGGCACCATCGCCGTCACCTCCAAGGGAATCCGAGGTATGCATCCGCATCCTCGGAACGACGACGATCCCCTGCACCAGCACATTAGCGGTCCCGACCAGTTCCATTCGTCGCCATCCATGTTGGAGCGCCTCAAGTCCTTTCGCGGCTTCTACCGCACCCAATCAGGCCAGATCCCCTTCGAGGCGGCTGTCGTCGAAGCTTCCCTCCGTGGATCCGAGGCCGATAAATCTTTAGAAAACCTAGACGATGCGTACGAGGCAGCAGTCGCTACCTCCTCCACGAAGGAGCACCCCGTCTCGAGGAGCCAGTCCGAGTCGACGCCGACTGTCAGGAAAATGGCCGCCAAGCTGATGAAGTCGGTGAGCGCCATGTCTGCGTTTCAGCTCGAGGAGAAGGTGGTGCCTCAACGGCCAGCGACGCCAAAGCCTAGCCATCCACCGGAGGACGAGGAGGTGGATGCCAAGGCCGACGACTTCATCAACAGGTTCCGGCAACAACTGAATCTGCAGCGTCTAGAATCCATCATCAGGTACCGGGATATGCTCGGCCGAGGAAAATAGATATTTCCAACCACATCTACCTCCATTTCGCCGCTATAATCGTCACTGCTGTATGGATCTCATCGAGTTCTAGACGTTCATCGGCGATTTTATATAAATTTCCTCCGTCGATTTGGCTTTCGATTTCACTCAAGTGGAAATACCCGAAGACTAGGCAGCGAGGGACGGGGACGACGACCGCCCACTGTCGGTCTCTCATCTCGGCGACCGTCCACTGTCGCCGCTGCATCTGTTCAATCTGTGAGTGAGCGCCATTCTCCCCGATTCTAGTTTTCTCGGCTTCCGCCCTCGGTCTTCGGTTCGCGAAACAAATCGGGCGCTGCAGCTCGAGGAAGACGAGAGCACTTGCTACATTTTCCCTCTCTTCCTCGGCGCCCCCCCTCGCACCAGCTTTGGAGGTCTCTCTCCCGTTCGAATGAATGGACGACGACGCTCTTGGCTTGGTTCTCGCGTGACTAATATTTTAGTTACGAGAGTTTCGAATCGTATCTTTCGACGAGGTCGGACAGTTCGGACGGTCCACATGAGACCTGCAGTCAGGGTCAAGCAGCACGTGCGGGAGATGAATGCGATGACTTCCCCCTCTCAAACTTTTTCATTGAAGTCTGTATTAACTAGTTGAAGTGTAGATTAACCCTTTGACTTTATATAGTGAGATCATCGCCGGCTAAATAGACTGACACAATGCTCGCGCATCTTTTTTTAATTGGAAATACACCATTTTTCAATAATGTTTGGGAAATATTTCGCGGATTTAAGCTCATGGGGTAAATTTTGGGAGGATAAAAAAAAAAGGGTAGTTGCATCTTTGACCGAAAAGACCAAGACTTTGTTGATAATTCACCCAATTTACCGAATAAATTAGCGAGTGAGAGAGAGAGAGAGAGAGAGAGAAGCATGGGCCTGGTCGATTGAGATACCGATAGTGACATCATCTTCATCCTCTCCGAGAGGGCAGTAGACGGGGGTCCATCTTGTCCGTATTGCACGGAGATCCTGCTGCGCACTGTCGGGACGGGATAAGATCTCACAGCCCCGACGAGCTGGCCAATTCCACTATAATGGGTTAGAATAGTTGCAGGAACAGGGTCGCCGGTGTCGCTTCCTACATCCGTCACGACACTTGTCTAAAGCTATGCCTACTTCTCTCTCTCTCTCTCTAGAAGAAAGTCGTCTCTCCCCTCCACTCTTTAAATAGAGTATGAGCAGAGAGAGAGAGAGAGAGAGAGAGAGAAATACACGCGAATATTCCGGAACTTCCTCGCTTTTTGTGGGCAGTTTCCTAAGAGTAAGTAATACATTTCTCTGATAAAAAACAACGTTCTCCACTCTTGACTTGCTCATATCGACTACTACAAGTAGAAAATGATTCTCTCTCTATGTAAAACCATCCCTTCTCGCTGGGCCTTTCGAACCTTAATAGGGATGGACGTTGACCGAGTATAATAGATACTCTTTTTTATTATTATTAATCCTAAGTTACTTTACCAATCATTTAAACCATAATACTTAGTAATGTACTCAGTGCATTTGTTAATAATGTAACAAGTTCCATAGAATCAGCTTCCAACTTATTTAACTAGTATTTGGAGCAAATATGATACATTATGTTGTAAGTCTTCTATTGTTCAGTTCATCTATATAATTTAAGTCAACATGGTCAAAATGACCATCACATTTGCTACATTAAATATTAACAATATGTCTATTATACCCTTCATGCAACACAATTTACTTAACTATAAATCTAGTGCTCTTTCCCTAGATTAGTCATATATTTGCTAAGGATGGCAACCACTTTAGAAATTTTGTGGTTCCAAGGGGAGACAGAGATTGAATCTTGTTTAAATGTGGGAGCGGGAAATCCCCATTCTCTCTCTCTCTCTCTCCTCTCTCTCTCTCTCCTCTCTCTCTCTCTCTCTATGTGTGTCTTTGGAAATGCCTGGAATGAGGCTCGTATGGTTGTTGTGCTACCTGGGGAGATCATCTGGATCTCCCAATTGGGCCATTCGGCTCGTCAACTTAGTTAATGTGCATGATCGGCTACCTTAATTGGCCACCTCAATGAGTGGGCTAAGGAGGTCATCTAACACGTGATCTGTTTTCAATATTTCCTTATCAGTCAAATTCCTAGGTATATTGCCGTCATCATATTTTTCTGATCATTCTGATTCTTCTAACGATATTTCGTTACCTCAATGTCTATATTCTTAGAATTCTACTATCAATGCGAGTTCATTTGATTAAATCTGATATTCTATTAGGTTCAAATATACTCATATTGACTTTGAAATGTCAAGTCAATGGAGAAGCCATGGATGAGAAAGTTGGAACCTTGTGTTGTAGTGATATGTCATAAAATTCCCATGATAGAGAAATCATAACTTATGTACATTAGGAACCTAGTATGAATACTAGGGTTTGTCGATTAGGGCATTAAGTCTTTTCTTTCAAGTTTGTTTCAATGAAAAAATTTGTTAAGAAATATACTCATATTTTCTTAATTATGTGACATTATTTAAATTAGTTGTTATTTTTAGTGAATCCACATGCTAAAAAATTGTTCTGATGTGTGCCAATGCATAGAATATGATCAATTCATGTTTAGTTATTTGTATGCTCAATGGGAAGAAGTGCTCAGGGCGATCTGTTTGAAAGATTATAGCCGTGTGGGCGCCTATTGACATGAAGTCCATTTTCGAGTGCAGGCCCAATTAGAAGCCGAACCGGGCCCTCCACCCCCACCATCCTCGTGTCATTCAACCGTAAGAAAAGTTCTGATTTTTATATTTAGAACCCTTAATGTGGGTTTTTACTGGGTATTTCTGAAGTAATTAATGATTCGAATGAACCTGATGCATAAGAAGGCAACTAATGTGATTTGATGGGTACAGTATTGGGCCTGTGGGATGGAGTTCGGAAGAAGGGCAAAGTCGTCATTCCCCCCCCACACATGTCTTATTTTTTTCTTTAAATTGATTAAAACTAACACTTTCAAACTTTAAATTCCTCACAATTAAGTACGACGATGACGGGACATTCCGACCGACTGGGGTCCACGCGGGGGCGACGACGTGTGCATGGCGGCTCTGTACTTCTACGTCCACGGGTCCAAATCAGACGACAGTAGCTTACCTTGTCATGGGCGCCGATTAACCTGCCCCTTGACCTCTTCAAAAAAGCCTGGATCTGTTCTCCCCCGTCACCACCTTATGGCCCCATCACCCAGAGAGAGAGGAGAGAGGAGAGAGAGAGAGAGTAAGAGAGATGAAAACAAGGTAGGGTGACTGATAATCGGCAGACTTTTGCACCGACTGACTGCGGGTGGCGTTTGTAGTATCCTTTAGAATGTGCGTTCGATCGAGCGGGGAATTCATTCCCAGAATGGGGGACTGCCCTGCCGGAGAGCACATGGTGCCATTGGCGGAGCTCCACGCGGAGGCCACCGTCAGTCAGTCTGTTCATGTCTTAAGGCCGTTACTCTTGTGCTCCACCCTTCCCTCCTCTCTCTCTCTCTCTCTCTCTCTCTCTCTCTCTCTCTCTGCGTTAATGAAAAAGGCCCTTCCCAACCACTGTGCCTGATCCTCAGAGAGTTCGGAGATTGCCCTCCATAGTGCGTGGTTCACTACAAATAGACCATCGCACCACCGTCTTCTCGGCACCTCATCCTCGCCTTCCTCTTCTCCGGCGAGACGACCTTACTTTTGGAGAACTCGTGTTTGTTCAAAAGTTGCAAGAGCAACAGAAGCGTCTACAGGTGGAGCACCATATCCATACTGAGAGAGCTAAATTGGTCCCACGATCAACCAACCATTGAGCACAACGAAATCCCCTAGTAGATTCCCTCCTCTACATTTTTGACATGTGATCATACCTAGTAGAGGGGGTAGATAGATTATTTAAGGCTCTCTCGTTGGTCTTCATTGACATCAAATCCTGTTTATAGTGTTTATGCACTGGGAATGGCTCAATAACTTGGAAGCTCATATAAATCAGTTTATGAAAGACGAAGCTTTTTTTAACATTTTTTTATTGTAAAATCCTGTGTATATTGCCGTCATCATATTTTTCTGATCATTCTCATTCTTCTAATGATATTTTTACCTCGGTCTCTACATTTTTGGAATACTCCTTTTTAGGCAAGCACATTTGATTTAATTTGATATTCTATTAGGTTCAAATCTAAGCTTATTGACTTATAAATGCCAAGTCAATGGAGAAGACACTCATGAGAAAGCTGTAGAACTAGGTTGAAAACTTGTGTTATAGTGATATGTTTTACGACTTCCATGTTTAACAAGTAGTCAAGTGTAGATTTGCAGAAATTGTTGGACTTGCATTTAATTTGAAATTGGTTTATTCATTATTATTTATTGTTAATTTGCATTTCTACATCATCAGACACCACTGAAAAGCTTGGAACGGCTTCTAAGGGGAGATATTCGGAAGGTACTCGCTCTCTTCTATTGGGTTCTTCATATGCGGCGATTGTTGTGGCATATTTTTTTAACGTTTTAATTTTCCTTCTCAGATATGGGATACAGTTCCTAAACCGGAGTCTCATAAAGAAATCCCATTCAGTTACTTCTTTGTCGTAAGAAACTGTATTTGATGTCATTGTTTCCTGAGAAGATTTGGCCCTTAGGAATTTACGTTCCCTTTATCCGATGAATTATCCAGCTGGAGGTACTGGCTCTTTCGAGTTACGAAGCTAGAGAAGAGGAGTTTAAGGAACATGTGCATTATCTGAGATAGGTAATTTTTTGCCTTTAGCTAGCTTTTCTGTTTTCAATACTTCATTAGCCGTCTGAACAGGATAATAAATAGTCTTCCATGATTTTCCCGGTTATTAGAAATAAAATCTACGTAAAAGTTTTCTGTTGGCTTTGAATAATTCCAGTCAATATCGATTTATCTGGGAAGATGTAGGTTTATTCTTCATGTAATGAGTTGAGTTTGGTCGCAGTTTTTCTGCTAAACTTGTATTTACCTATTAGTTGTATAATCAACGTGATCAAGTTGTTTGTTTTATTTTTCAATAAAGGTTTCTAATTTAAGAAAAAGGTTCTTCCACTCTATCGCACCTGGAGGATTTGCTGGAGACAGACGAGGTGTTGTTCCCGCCTCTGGATTTTCGTTTAGCATTCAACAGTTTTGGAAAATTATTAAAGAGAACAAGGAACTTGACTTGCCTGCACATAAGGTCACATTTTTAATTCTGCTACTTGAAATTATCTGGGGAACCCTGATTTTTTTTCCTGATTTCAACTTCTAAAGTCCTATTATCTTGACTGTAGATCATGGTCGCCACTGTGCGTTGTGAAGAAATTGCCAATGAGAAGCTTGCATCTTTCGCTGCTGACAAGGTACCTTTGCTAAGGTTTTATTCTCGGCTAATTTTCCCCCTTTTGCCAATGGAAAAGCTTGCATCTTTCATGGCTGACGAGGTGCCTGATAGGATCACAGAATGATTTATTACCTACTCTTTTTGACCTTTCTGGATGAGATGAACTTCTATTGTTCTAGAGTGAAAGGCATCCTAGAAACAACAAAAAATTTCTCAAATATAGCCTGAATTACATCCTGGAAGAAACAAACTAAACCGAGGTATGTTTCTATAGATCAGTAGAAAGCGAGAATGACATCCTGAGGAATAACCCAAGAACAACCGGAACAACAATCTTATGAGGACTTCCGTATTCTTCATCACAGGCTGTACATCCATCTCCTCATAATCATGATAGATGAAGCATGGATAGTTTCTGTGGTCTAAGTTGTAGCCAGGAGAATTCTTGTTGCGTTAGTTGTAACCAGTTTAAGATTCAACTGTGGGTATGTAGTTCCTCTGAAGTATTGACGCTCCGCACCAGACCTTCATCCCCCTTATGAAAAAAGAATTCATCAGTTCCATGATGGTAAAAAAGGTCGCAGGTGTTTGTTAATCTTTCAAAGTTTCACCAAATCCAAAGTGTCTATACTTGATATTCGGTCATCAATGACTTGACCTTCGTTCTTCTTCTAACTTTTTTTTTACAGAGTTGGTGTGAACTTGAAGAAAGTGTACAGTTTGGTCTAGTACCAGGTTTTGGGAAGAGGCTCAGCTCTATCCTTGGCTCCTGGCTTTCTAGGTGAGAATTTGTGTTTTGTGGGTGGCGGAGGGAGGGGGGGGATGGGAAACAAAAATTTTCATCTTTTAGATTGTCTTTCTGTGAGCACGAAAGTTCATGGCGATTTCCTTGATTTGAACTAATGACGGGGTCATTACTGCAGCATGTAATGCTAACATCTTACTGTTGCTATTATCCATTAATTTTATAATTTAAATTTATTTTTCACGTGACTCACGGTTAATCATCTGTCAGTGTAGCCTTTTATCTTGTTTTTGAGAGTATCATGAAGATTTCCACCCACATTAAAGTGAAATGTCATGAATGGCAAAGCCAGAGCATAGTGTGTTCACCAGTGTTGTTTGATTTTAAGTAGAAACTCTTTTTTAGTAATTCGTCAATTATTAGGCTAATATTCAATTATAACTTTAACCTAATATTCATTGATAATTGGTGAAATAATAGGTATGACATTGAAGCGTTTTATTTTGATGATGGTGTCAGAACGGCAAAGAGACAGCAATTAGAATCAAAACTTTTACAGGTAATATTTTTTCTTAATTTTATAAATTCGAAAAACAAAAGAATTTCTTATTGTGATGATGTCTGGATGGCAATAATATAGATCCCCATTGAAAGCTCATTTATCTGGTTGATTTCTTGTCTGTCATTTCTGTCAAGGTATGTGGAGAAAAATGATAGGCCTTGCCTCCTTACGAAAGACAGAACAATATATTTTTCTTTATTTAATTTTTTTTTCCAGACGATGATTCACGGAAAGTGTATATTACTTTTATTTCTCTGTGGTCTAAAGTTTCATGTGTCCAAAGTCATTGCTTACATCACGGATTCCTAGTTCCAATGCTTAATGGTTTAATTGGACTATGATTCTTTTGGCGGGGATCTATTTAGTTGTACAAACCAGTTTCATAATTTATGAAGATATCGGTTGGCATAAATCGTGACATTATTTTTCCAAAATGATATTGTCTTTATCGATTACGAAAGGAAATGCTTGAAACGTAGGATGGGCTTTGATTCAGCTATTTATGACACGTTCAGTGACCATTATTAGGTTGGTCCTTTCGTAGGTTCAGAAGAATGTGAATTTTTGGATCTGTGGTCATCAAATCTCTTACTCACTAACATCGTTAAACCATTGGTCAGCATGTGAGATCCCCAATCGTCTAGTTCTGGGCAAAGTCATGTATGTGGTTAAGAGGTTTTGTTCCTACTGGATTTGTCTTCTTTATCAGAACCTGCCGTACTACTGACTTTTAAAAGCCGAAATTTAATTAACTCCTCGTGAAGACCCAACATTTATGATGAATTTTCTGCTCTCAAAATCTCTGTCAAAAATGGTCTTCTTGAACTAACTGATACGTATCCTGTATACCAATCTGCAATGTCTCGTCTGCGGGCCAAAACCCTGGATGAATTTAAAGAAGCTTTTGAGAAACTTCTGAACAAGGGAGTTGGATTTGCTGCAGCTTCTCGTATCTGTACAGTAACTTTATTGTCAGAATTCGATAAAGGATGCGCCGGTACGTATTATAAATGGTCATAGATTTCTTTCATTATTGCTTACTCTTTTTCTTTCAAAATCGGGTTTTTACGAAGATACATTCATAGCCTTTGTAAATTATTTATAGTCTTAATGTCTACTCTCTAAAGTCTAGTGTTCTTGGGCTGCGATTTTCCGTGGGTTTCTGTTTGCTTCATTTGTTTTTCAAGGTGCATTGTACCATTTTTTTTCATGGGAAGGAATGGGCGTTGAGGTATGAGCTATTTCTTGCAACCTTTTGGCTTCTGCTTTTGGGTGGAGCTTTTGATTTTCCTTGAAAGATGTATGATGTTTATCTGAAATATCAACTTCAGGCAAATGTTTCTTCTTAGTGGCAATACAATCGAAGCAGCTGTTAAACTAAGTGGAAAATAGGAACTAACAAATAAGTTGATTTATTATAACAATTCCCCACGGCCATTTTGAATGTAGACTTATGTTACTTGTTAGCTGTTCACTTTATATGTTGGATTCCACATAAAACTTGAACTCTTGTTAAATGTTGACATGCTGATGCTTGCAGTTATAATCTTGAACTCTTATGTCTGGGACTTGTTGACACTTTGAAGCATTTAATCTGTGAGAAATATAAGATGAGAAGGCCATTCTTATCAAACACAACCCTAATTTTGTGGCATCGGTGGTGTTGCTTTAAGAAATCCAAGTTTTTTGTCTACGGGAGCTTTTTTATTCCATTTTAGCTCACCATAATTACTCTACGAATTTTGATTACCAATGATAAGATGAGATAGGTAGTAAAGTCGCCTAATTTCTTTTGGTGATTCTCGCTCAATGATTTGAGAAGGCAATATTATCAACTTGTTCACATATTAAAAAAGACGATCAAATACATTTATATTATATCCACGATGCCATATACTTAAAGAAGCAACAGAAATATCCACATTCGTAACATGTTTAGTCAGTAGTGTGGAGAAGAGGAAAGAAGATGAAATGTAAACACTGTCTTCAGAATGAGGTGAATGGTGGAAGGAGAAATGGCCAGGGAAGTTCGGAAACATACACAGAATGCAACAAGAAAATAAGAAATTGCGGTCAAAGGAGAAGGAGAAGGCAAAGATGATGAAAAAGAAAGATTGTAGACTATAGGTAGTGAATAGAGGAAGGAAAGGCCACAAGGGGATTTTTAAAAACCTACAAAAAAATCCATAATAAAATAAAAATTACAGTTTATTGGGAAAAAAATAATTCCCACACTATAACTGGTAGAAGTGCATGGACGAAGGAATGCTATTAGCTGAAGTTAGAAATACCACCCAAGAGCTCCAAAAGAATGAGAAAATCTCCTTTGATGGAGAAAGCAGAGGATTAAGTAGATGAAGAGAAAAAACGTCAGACTGTAAGTGGCGAAAGAAGGAAAATCTATCAACCCATCACAGCCAAAAGAAAGTGAGAAGAAGCGGTTGTGTATGGTTTTTTCACCATTAGCTCCAAGCCCTCTGCGGAAAAGAATATGTGGTAGGGAAGACAACCATGCTTTATCCTTTCAATGATTATGATCCTTTGTCACCTCTTGCACGTGTAGGATTAGTTCCTACACAGTAAGGGTCACATGTTCCTGGACGTTTGCTTCAACTCTGTCTGATGATTGTCACTGACGTGATAGTTGACTGATGACACCCTTCTGTAGATTCTGGCTGGGTGCTAGAATTGGCAATTCATTTTAAAGATTTTTTTTTAATATTTGAAATGTGAAGCTACTAGTTCCATATGATCATCTTTGTAACTTTTTTTTTTTTTTGGACTTTTTTAACGGCTATTAACATTGCAGAGGCAGCTGTCGAACAAGCTAGCTGGGAATCATCCAACGTTCGAGAGAAGCTCAGGTGTGATATCGGCATGCATGTTGCCACAGTTCGTGATTCCAAATTGTCCAAACTTGCTGATTATTTTAAGGTAGAACTTTAATTAATTGAGCTTATTCGCTGAAATAGCATTGTTTTTGTTATCGGTAGTTTATGATAGCCAATACATCTTTTCAAATCCTCAGAGAAAACTTATTAAAGCACTAGCAGAACCTGTGAAAGATCGTCTTCGTTCAGCAGACAATGATACATGGCCAGTTATTAGAAAACTTCTCCAGAGAGTGTAACTGGGCATGCCCTTGCTGAATTTTCCTCTTCACTCTATAATTTTGATCTAGACAGAGAACCCGAGGAAACGCTGCTCACAGGCATGAAGGACTACGCAAGAAACATTGTTGAATCAACTGCGAAGGAAGAAGCTGCAAGAGTATTGAAACACATAAAGAAAAGTACTGGCCGCTCCTCGTCTTTATTGTCTGACCTTCTTTCAAGGATATTTATTGACAGATTGTTGCTGCAGGTTTTCCGTGATGTTCTGGCTCGACGAAAAGTCGATGCCGAGAGTTTGGCCAGAGATTGACGACATCCCAGCACTTAAAAGAGCAGCCTGCACTGCTGTAAGTCTAAGTTGATGAATTTTACTCAGGTTAATTGTGTTGCACAAAAGTTTGGCTACACCGGAAATTATTCTTACGAAGAGTGATCTTAACGGTTTACTCGTAACTTTGTGCAGTCCTTGAAGATGCTCTCAGTAATGGCTGTAACACGATTAGATGACAATGCAGACAATGTGGAGAATACTCTCTTTCTAGCCCTCTTGAGCACTGTTTCCCACAGCAGTAGCGCGTCAGTTGATCACTTGGCTTCCAGCTCTTGGAAGATGGTAATGGTCATCCATGGAGATTGTGGTTTACATGTTGATCAATTGAGAAAGATTTCTAGTGTTCTTGCCTCTATCATTAGCTCGGGTAGTCCCTGTTTCTGGTGTTTCAGTCATTTCTTTTTTAAAAGAAAAATTAAAATCCGTCTGTTCGGTTCTCTTGTTCGTCCTAAGAATTGAGCAATGGTCTTGATCAACTTCTTAGAATGTTGCAGATTTTCGTACTGAAATATAACCAAGCTTTGTAACTTCGACGGTATTTCGTTGGGTAGAAGAAATGGGTAAATCAAATTTTGAGGTGATTTCACATCTGCAATGCCACCGTCGCTTCATATTTCCGAACCCGACTTTCGTTTTGTGAATACATTAGCGAGTTATCTTCCGGGATCTGTTGCAATTTTACCGTATGAAAGATGAAACTTGCGGTCATCCTCTGCCTTTTTCTCTCCCATTGGGGATAGTTCCATCCAGTTTTCGTTTTTTTCTCTTCCCCGGGCAGTGCTTCAATTCCGTCATCGTTCATAGCCTGCTAATCATGGAACTGCTTCAATTCTTTTCTTTTTTTGGCAGGTTGATCCGGCGAAAACATTGATAACACCATATCAATGTAGATCTTTGTGGAACCAATTTATGCAGGAGACCGAATCCAGTGTTCGTGCGGCAACTGCTGCTTATCAAACGTGCCATTTGCTAGAAGCGTATTTGACGGAAGATCATTCCTCTTTCTCTTCGGCAGCAAGCGGGTGCCAGCACATGGGAGTCGGTGGCTATTGGGATTCTGTCGTTGGTTGGTGTTCCGACTGGTGAGATTTTTCAATAAAAAATAGAGGCTCTATGAAAATTCCTGGGTCCTGCGTGACCCTGGAAGACGTGGATAGAACCTCGGCCAGTATTGAGGTGGGAGATTGGGGGGGGGGGGCGCGCTCTGTCTCCTCTCTCTCTCTCTCTCTCTCTATCTCTCTCTATCTTCATCTATGTGTGTATTTTGTCAGTTGTGGGTTGAGCTGTAACGTTCAGTATAAATCTCGTCTGTCCGTTGGGCTGGCTACTCGTGGTGATCACCTGGGCCTCTATTGGGTCCTGAGACTCGTCAACTTGGGTTAACCGCTTAGTGGGCCACCTTGATGAGTTGGTTAAAACAGTCATCTTACGGACGAGCCGTTTGAAGATTTTTACCGTCTCGACTCTCGAAGACAGGCCCATTATAGGCCGGGCCATCCAGCCCACCATCCTAGTCTCATCCGAAGGAAAAATAATAATTTCTCTTATTTTTAAACTTATAAACCTTAAATGTGGATTTTATTTAATTATATCCCATCAAGATTTTCTGCTAAGCAAGCGACAAGCGATTAGGCGATTATGGGAGGAGGGGGGGCATAAAATATAATAAAGTATCATTTGGGAATATATTTAAGACGTCAGATTTGACGGCAAGAGTCTTGGGGGCTGTGGGATCAGAACGACCCCCCAGGTGGTCGAGGGAGGGGCAAAGTCGTCATTCGCTTCACCGCCCTCATTTTTTATTTAAATCGAATAAAACTATCACTTTCAAAATTTAAATTATCACATACTACATTTCGAAATAGAAATAAATGGGTCCCACAGGAGACTGACGTGGCCCGAGGACTTTCGGTGGGCGTCGACGCCGCCGACCTAGCCAAAAGTTGTCGCCCTGTCGGTCCGCGTCGCTAAATTCTCCACGCTGGAGTAAAATTACCCGCGGTCTATCGTACCGCTCGTCGGCGGTTAGGAAGACGGTCATCAGGGCGGGTGGGAAATGGGCCGGCTGGCAGGCCCATTAGGCGGTGTGGGGCCCAACATCCAGCCATACAGAGTGGACCGTCTATTCCCCTTCCCCCGCCTTCTTCATTCTCCGTCGTCTTTCTTTTAACGTGGTATTCGTCCAGTCGGCGGCAACTTTTCGTGCTATTTAAGTAAAAACCTGGATCTCCTCTCCGCCTGCTGATTCTCCCTCGTTCTCGCTTTCGCTCTCGCTCTCGTTCTCTCCTCCGCCACGGGTCGGGTTCGCCGGTGTCTCCCGTTGCCGACGGAACGGGGGTGGTGTGAGGAAGGGAGAAGGATCTCGCGGTCTCGCGATCCCCGGAGATAAGGCCGATATCCGCCTTTTTTTTCTGGTCTGTTCCTGATCTCCCCTCCGGTTAATTTTTCTGCGGGTTTGTTTGCCTGGATGTTACACTGGACTGATCGGCATGGAAATCGGTTATTCGCCGGTTTCAGTTTTCCCCGCCGCCGGCATGCTTGTTGCTGTGGGTTGGACGTAGTAGTAAAGATTGAGCGCTTGCTTTTGAATGCTGTGGTCATTAAGTGTTTCTGCTTTACTGATGTGAAGTCACCAACGGTTTTTTGGATTGATCGAGTTCGTCTGAGCTTTGGTGAGGGGGTTTCCAGATGGGATGTCTTTGCGTTATTTTTGGAATTTGGGGAACTTGTGTTCGTTATGAACTTGCGAGAGCTGGAGAAGCGTCTACGGGTAAAGGGCACCGTATCCATATAACTGCTTGCTACCTACGTTCCGCCATCCATTCCAAGTTCAGTGATAGAGCTTCTTTCCGAGGCGAATCTTTCCATTTGAAGAAGCGAGTATCAAAAGTGACATGCCCTTCCGCCGTACGGATGTAACAGAATTTATCCCACAATCAACCATTGAGCACAACCTAATCCCCTAGTAGATACCCCGTCTACATTCTGGACTTGTGATCATGCCTAGTAAAGGTGGTAGATTGCTTGGCGCTGTCCTGTCAGCCCTTGTTGACTTCGAAGAATCTAGGGCAACATTTAGTTTATTAAACCTACCAGTTTGAAGTGTTTTTGCACCAGGATTTTGTAATGATTCAAAGTTGATCTACTGTGGCTGTGATGGATCAAGTGATAAAACTTTGAATGGCTCTGTAACTTGGAATACTATATACATTAGTTCATGAAAGAAGAAGCTTTTTTCAAAATTTTCTTCCAGTAACATTCCTGTCTAAGTTATCGTCATTATATTTTTGTCATCTTTCCCATTCTTCTCGCGATATTTTTTACCTCAATTTCTGTATTCCTGGAAAAATGTTTTCCAGGCGAGCATATTTGATTTAATTTCATATGCTATTGGGTTCAAATCAATGACTGTCGACTCAGAAATGCCAAGTCAAGGGAGAAGCACAGATGAAAATGTTGGAGAATTAAGTTGAAACTGTGTTGTAGTGTTATGTTACCATGGAAGAGCTATAATAAGTAGTCAAGTGTAGTTTCTCAGAAATTGTTGGACTTGCATATAATTCTTGTCTAATGTATTTCCAAAATAAATCATTAAGTTGGCATTAAGTTGTTCTTTTTTTACTTTGCAGAAATGGCCGAGAAATGTTCTTCTATTCAGCTCATTGATGGTGATGGTGTATTTAATGCATCTGGACTTGACAATCTCGCAAAGGCTGTGAAATTAGCTGAATGTGGGCTTTCTTATGCAGTTGTCTCCATAATGGGTCCCCAAAGTAGTGGTATGTTGGTTGCTCTTTCAAGGTTGTTTTGTACAACTAGTTTTAGAAATGTACTCCTATTTGACATGGCAAAGAGGAGTCTACCAATCAACTTGCAAGTTAGAAAAACTGTTTTTTAGGGCGCTTCATGTCTTCTTTATGCTCAACAATGTGAGGTGATTGATTCCTTCTTTTTTTGACCCCAATTTATGCTGTGACCGAAATGTTTCGGCTGTTCTTATTCAAACTTGGAAAATATAGACAATCAATATAAAAAATAAAATTCAGCCATCCTATCATGTCTTTTCGCTTTCAATTTATATAGATTCCTGACTAAACTCTACAGGCGTTATTATAAATTTTTTGTCCATAATTTTTTTCTAAATCATATCTTCCGTAGGAAAGAGCACTCTACTGAACCATCTTTTCTACACCAACTTCAGGGAAATGGATGCCTATATCGGCAGGCAAGTTCTCATACTTTACTATTGGTTATTTTCATTCTTAAACTAACAGAAAAAGCAGTCAGACATAAGCATGACAAAAGTGTCAATCTCCTTTCTCAGGTCTCAAACTACTAAAGGAATTTGGTTGGCTAAATGTTCTGGTATCGAACCTTGTACGCTTGTTATGGATTTGGAAGGCACTGATGGTAGAGAGCGTGGAGAGGTACTTTTATTTTTCTAGTCTGGAGGAAATTAATGACATTGGGATGTAATGAGTGTCTCTTGGGCTTCTAAAATTTAAGTTAATGCATAGCTCCTTTTTTTCCTATTTCATGGAATGCCCACTTCTAGTTAATGATACGGGCGAAGTGAACTTGTGGTCAATTCCGTTACATTGTTTACATTGGTTGTTTTATTTAGTGAATCCACTTGCTAGAAAATGCTGTGGTGTGAGTCAGTTGCATAGAATATTACCTTTTACCATTGGGTTATCTGTATGCTCAATGATAAATAGTGCTTGGATCACTTTGAAAAGCAGCATTCTAAAATTAAAAGAAATATGTCTAATTTTCCCCCCTTTTTTGTTGTGAAAAATTGTGCTTGCTTCTTAACGAAAGTTTTTCCGATTACTTGGTGTAATGATTTCTTTAATTTAAATGCGCTCGTTTCAACATCCACTTTGACAAAATATTGTAATCCTGACTGTTAATAATTTGGATTTTACTACTCGTCCTGCGCTACAAAAGGGTATCGTTTGAAAGAAAAAAAATTATCTGAATAATTTAAAGTAGATGTATTTTACTGCTTATTTAACAGTTATGAAAATAAGGTGATCATGTATGAATTAACTTGTTGTGGAAGCATGGCATTAATGATGGGAATATTTTGATAAACTATCATTTGGACTTTATTCAGTTTTTTGTGTTTTGTTCGTGGTGTATCACGTTATATCGTTTATATTCTGTAATGAGACTTAAAAACCCTTATTGAACATATCCATGGGAGTCTTTTCGAACGTCTGGTGACCCAGAATGAATTGACCTTCTCCAATAACGAGCAACAGACAAGCCACGCTGTTGGCTACTTCATATTGTGACCCGGTCTTTTTTTTTATTTTATTTCCGCTCGTTGTGATTCTGGAAATCTGAATGTCAGATTTCTTTTTCCTCATTTTCAGGATGACACTGCTTTTGAGAAACAGAGCGCCCTTTTTGCCCTAGCAGTTTCTGACATTGTGCTTATCAACATGTAAGTTTTCTGATGTAATGTAAGCAACGTATTTTTTACACATTCTCCCTATGTTTGATGTGGCACATTGCGAGAATGAGTGTTTAGGATGCCATTGAATTTAGATCATTGTTAAAGATATATAGTTAAGAATTGTCAAACATATTTCTTGAAAATGGATTTCCAAAAGTACCTTTATTTAATGTACAGGTGGTGTCATGATCTTGGTCGTGAACAGGCTGCTAATAAACCTCTCCTAAAGACAGTTTTCCAGGTAATATTTGTCGAGATCTGTCTTACAAAGTTATGGTATTTGTTTTGTCATTTTGCTTACTCTATTCTCAATTGATATATAGGTCATGCTGCGTTTATTCACCCCCCGTAAAACAACATTGTTATTTGTTATTCGCGACAAAACCAGGGTTGGCCTCTTTATCTTTTTTGTAATCTAGTTGAATGTCCTGGAATTTGGTCTCTTCATTATTATTTTATTAATTTGCGTTTCTTTATCATTAGACACCACTGGAAAACTTGGAACGGCTTCTGAGGGAAGATATTCAAAAGGTACTCGCTCTCTTCTATTGCGTTTTCGTACATGAATATTGCTGTAGTGTATTTTTTTTACCGTTTTGCTTTCTCTTTTTCAGATCTGGGACACAGTTCCTAAACCGGAGGCTCATAAAGAAACTCCACTCAGTGAATTCTTTGTTGTAAGAAACTGTGACGTGTTTAATGTCGTTTTTTTCCTGAAATTTTTGGGTTGTTAGGAATCTGATTTCCCTTTATCCATTGAATTATCTAGGTGGAGGTAGTGGCTCTTTCAAGTTACGAAGCTAGAGAAGAGGAGTTCAAAGAACAGGTGTTTTTTTGTTGTTAGATATTCTGTTGCTCTTCGTTTAGCTAGGATGATAAAAAGTCTGCCATGAGCTGCTCGGTTATTAGAAGTAAAATATACGTAACATTTTCCGTTTGCTTTAGATAATTCCGGTCAATTTCCATTTATCTAGGAAAATTTAGGTTTATTCTTCATGTAATGAGCTGAGGTTGGTCGCAGTCTTTCTGCTAACTTGTATTTACCTATTAGTTGTATAATCAACATGCTCATTTTTTTGTTTTCTGTTTCAATAAAGGTTTCTAATTTAAGACAAAGGTTCTTCCACTCTATTGCACCTGGAGGACTTGCTGGAGACAGACGAGGTGTTGTTCCCGCCTCTGGATTTTCTTTTAGCGTTCAACAGATTTGGAAAATTATCAAAGAGAACAAGGACCTTGACTTGCCTGCACATAAGGTCATATTTTTAATTCTGTTACTTGAAATTATCTGGGGAACCCTGATTTTTTTTCCTGATTCCAACTTCTAAAGACCTATTATCTTGATTGTAGATCATGGTCGCCACTGTGCGTTGTGAAGAAATTGCCAATGAGAAGCTTGCATCTTTCACTGCTGACGAGGTACCTTATATTAGCCAAGGTTTTATTATCGACTAATTTTTTCCCTTTTACCAATGGAAACGTTGCATCTTTCATCCTTCACTGCTGACGAGGTGCCTGATAGGATAACAGAATGATTTATTCTCTACTCTCTTTTTGACCTTTTCTGGATGAGAGGAACTTCTATTGTTCTCGAGTGAAATGCATCCTGGAAGCAACAAAAGTATTGTCGAACATAGCCTGAATTAGATCCTGGAAGGAAACAAAGTAAACTGAGGCAAATTTCTATAAACAGCAGAAAGCGATAACGATATCCCGAGGAATAATGAAGAACAACTGGAACAATATTATGAGAACTTCCATATTCTTCCTCACGGGCTGCACATTCATCTCCTCATAATCATGATCAATGAAGCATGAATGGTTTCTGTAGCTTAAGTTGTAGCCAGGAGAATTCTTGTTGATTTAGTTGTTACTTGTTCAAGATTACCGTGGGTACTTAAACCATTTGAAGTATTGGCGCTCTATCCTGTCCTTATCCCATTTATGAAAGAATAATTCAATAGTTCAATGATGGGAAAAAAGCTCACAGTTTCTTAATCTTTCCAAGATTCACCAAATCCCACGCGGCTATACTTGATATTCGGTCATCAGTGACTTGATCTTCGTTCTTCTTTTAATTTTTTTTACAGAGTTGGTGTGAGCTTGAAGAAAGTGTACAGGTCGGTCTAGTATCAGGTTTTGGGAAGAGGCTCAGCTCTATCCTTGGTTCCTGGCTTTCTAGGTGAGCATCCTTTATTTTTTGGGGCATGGGAAACAAGACTTTTCATCTTTTTAATTGTCTTTCAGTGAGCACGAAAGTTCTTAGCCTTCTGATGTCTCATTTGAGTTCCGCATTTGAATAATGTGGTTTTTCCCATGAAAAGTTCATGGCGATTCCTTGCTTTTAACTAATGACAGGGTCATTATGCAGGATGTAGCGCTAACATCTTACTATTGGTATTATTCACTAGTTTTATAGCCTAAATTTTCATTTTCGTGTGACCTCCGGTTAGCCTTTTGGCAATGTAGCCTTTTTCTTTTTGTTGAGTTTACCATGCAGATTTCCATCACATTAAAGTGAAATGTCATGAATGGCAAAACCAGAGCATAGTGTGTTGGCCAGTGTTGTTTGATTTTAAGTTGTAACTCTTTTTTACATTTACAGATTTATTAGCTATTTTCCAAAACAGTCCAGCTTGGGACATGTGAATATACGTGACTCGCTATGGGATTCCCCAGTGCGGTTTTCATTTTTTCCTAATTGTATGCTGACCTAGTTAGTAGACTTGACTTATTTTTACATGTTTTCCTTCTTTTTATTTCTGGTTAGTCAGAATGCAGCTTAGCGTCTACAATCTGAAGATTTTTTAAAATTTAATTTTGATCAGATTGCCATACATATTTTGCTGATTTATGCTACTGAGTTGCTGATGTGTTGATGCTTTGATATTTTTCAATATTCCAACCTTTCATCGATCTTTTATCTTCTGCATGCTGTTTTTTTGTATTATTGGGCTTCTGAATTACGAGCAACTCATACCCTCTCTCTTCTGTTTTAGTTGCACTTCTGCCTTCTTTTAGTCTCTTGTTGTGGGTTTCTTCATCAAGAAATAAATAGATTCTCTCCTTCTATTACGCAAGTAACTTTAACCTAATATTCATTGTTAATTGGTGAAATAATAGGTATGACATGGAAGCGGTTTATTTTGATGATGGTGTCAGAACGGCAAAGAGACATCAACTAGAATCAAAACTTTTACAGGTAAGCTTTTTTTTTCTTCTCATTTTTATAAATCCGAAAATAAAAATACAAATTTTTCTTGTGATGATGACCAGAAGGCAATATAATAGATCCCCATTAAAAGCTTATCTGTCTGGTTCATTTCTTGTCTATCATTTCTGTCAAGTTATGTGGAGAAAAATGATAGGCCTTGTCTCCTTACAAAAGAAGGAACAATATTTTTCTTTATATAAACTTATTTCCTGACGATGATTCGTGGAAAGTGTAGATAACTTTTATTTCTCTGTCGTCTATGTTTCATGTGTACAAAGTCATTGCTTTACATCACGGATCCCTAGTTCCAATGCATAATGGTTTAATTGGACTGATTTTTTTTGCGGGCATCCATTTAGTTGCACAAACCAATATCATAATTTTTGAAGATATCGGTTGGCATAAATCGTGAAATTATTTTCCAAGATGGTTGTCTTTATCGATTGCAAAAGGAATGCTTGAAACGTAGATGGACTATGATTCAGCTATTTATAACACGTCCAGTGGCCATTAGGTTGGTCCTTTGGTAGGTTGAAGAGCACGTGTATTTTTACATATTTGATCATCAGTGTTTAAAATTGGTCAGCATGTGATCCCCAATTGTCTAGCTCTGAGCATAGTCATGCGTGTGGTGGGGGGATTTTATTCCTTCTCGATTTGTCTTCTTTATCAGTACCTGCCATACTACTGACTAAAAGTGAAATTGAATTAACTCCTTACGAAGGCTCAAGATTTGTGATGAATTTTCTGCTCTAAAAGATCCTTGTCAAGAATGTTTCTCTCGAACTAACTGAATACTTGTTTTCTATAGATAGCGTATCCTGCATACCAGTCTACACTGTCTCATCTGCGGACCAAAACCCTAGATGATTTTAAGGAAGCTTTTGAGAAACTTCTGAACAAGGGAGAAGGATTTGCTGCAGCTTCTCGTAGTTGTACAAAATCATTTTTGTCAAAATTCGATGAAGGATGTGCCGGTATGTATTATATATGATGGTAGATTTCTTTCATTACTGCTTACTACTCTTTTTTTCTGGCAAAATGGGGCTTTCAGGAAGATACATTCATAAGCTTTGTAAATTATTTATGCTCTACTCTCTAAATTCTAGTGTCCTAGGGCTACAATTGCCTGTGGATTTCTGTTCGCTTCATTTGTTTGTCAATGTGTACCATTAAGTTAAACCTAGAAGGCAGAAAGTCCAGGGACTTCTTTTTTTCCATAGATGGAAAGAGCGTTGGGGAGATATAAGCTATTTCTTGCAACCGTTTGGCTTCTGCCTTTGAATGACGTTTTTGATTTACCTTGTAAGATGAATGGTGTTTATCTGAAATATCAACTTTAGGCAAAAGCGTTTTTTAGGGGGTGGCAATATAATCGAAGTAGCTATTTGACTAAGTGGAAAGGAGGAACTAACAAATAAGTGGATTTATTATACCAATTCCCCACAGCCATGTTACATGTTTTCATTTTGAATGTAGACTTATATCATTTGTTAGTTGTGCAATTTATGTTTTGGATTCCACATAATCTTGAACTCTTGTTAAATGGTGAAATGTTGATGCGTATATTTATATTGTTGAACTCCTGTAAGGTATTACATGTCTGGACTTGTTGACACTTGGAAGCATTTAATCTGTGGGCAATATTATATGAGAATGCCATTCTTATCAAACACAACCCTAATTTTGTGGCATTGGTGGTGTTGCTTTAACAAATCTGAGTTTGTTGTCTATGGCAGTTTTTCTATGCCATTTGGGTTCACCATAATTACTTTATGAATTTTGATTACCAAGGATCAGATGAGATAGGTAGTATTTCCTATCGGTCTTGAGAACAATCGTCCCCTGTCCCAACTTTTAAGTATGCCGTTGAAAAATATTTGTTGAAAAACAACTGATTCCTAATTTCAAATGGTTTTGCCTATTTCTTATGATGATTATCCTTTAATAATTTGACAAACACAAGATTAGTAATCTGTTCACAGATTTAAAAAACGGTTATATTTATATTATATCCACGGTGTCATTTGCCTAAAAAGGATTACAGAAATACCCTGATTTGGAACCTGTTTAGTCAGATGTGTGGAGAAAAGGAAAGAAGTTGAAATGTAAATGTTGTGTTCATAATGAGGTGAATGGTGGAAGAACTGACAATAAAAGTTCTAGAAAATACACAAAATACACCGTTAAAATAAGAAATTTTAGTCAAATAGGGAAAGGAGAAGGTAAAGATGATGAAAAGGAGAGATTGTAGACTATAAGTAGTGAACAGAAGAAGGAAGGTCGAGAATGGATTTTGGAAAACCTACATAAAATGCACCAATAAAATAATAGATTAGAGTCCATTGGGAAAAGGAGAAGTTAAAGATAATGAAAGGAAAAAAAAGATCCTAGACTGTAATTAGAGGATGTGCGTGGAGGAAGGAAAGCTGATATTTGAGGTTTGAGATCCTTTCCAGAAAGCTTCAAAAGAATGAGAAATTATTCTCTAGTGGAGAAAGGGGAAGATTAAGAGGATGAAGATAAAAGATCTTGGACTGAATGTGACGAAAGAAGGAAAACCTACCAATACATCGCAGCCAAAAAAAAGTGAGAAAATCCAGTTGTATGGTTTTTTCACCGTTGGCACCAAGAATATTACAAGCCCTCTAGGGGAAAAAATGGAAGATGAGGAAAATAACCATGCTTTATCCTTGCAATGGTTACGATCCTTGGTTATCTTGGCTGTGAAGGATTAGTTCCTACACAATAAGGGGTCACACGTATGACTTAGATGTAACGATGCTAGCTTGGACGTTTGGATTAGTTCTTGCACCTACACAATAAGGGTGACACGTGTGGGTAACCACGCTAGCTTGTAACAGTTCATACTTAAAGTTTGTTTATCTATTATCATGATGTAAAGGGGAAACAATTGATAGTGTTATGAGTATGATGGCTAGTGGAAATAGCCTTGGACGTTTGGATCATCATAGTTTACTCCTTACTCGACTTTGTGATGGTTAACTGATGACACCGTTCTGTAGATTCTGTGCGAGTGCCAGAATTGGCAACTCATTTCAAGGATATTTTAAATGTTTGAAAAGTAAAGCTATCAATTCTATCTTTTTCCATCTTTTCATCAGCTTCGTTTACTTTATTATTTTTTGACTTTTCTAATGGCTGTTGACATTGCAGAGGCAGCCGTCAAACAAGCAAGTTGGGAATCATCCAAGGTTCGAGAGAAGCTTAGGCGTGATATTGATGCGCATGTTGCAACAGTTCGTGCTTCTAAATTGTCTGAACTTACTGCGTCTTATGAGGTAACTTTAATTGACTACTTGGCGAAATATTATCTTTTTTTTTTGTCAATGGTAGTTCATGATTACTAATTCATTTTTTCAAATCCTCAGGGAAAACTTAGTAAAGCACTTGCAGAACCTGTGGAAGCTCTTCTTGATTCAGCTAGCAATGACACATGGCCAGCCATTAGAAAGCTTCTGCGGCGTGAATCTGAGATCGCCCTTGCTGAATTTTCCTCTGCACTCTCTAGTTTTGATCTAGACAGAGAAGCCGAGGAAAAACTGCTCACAGGCATGGAGGACTATGCAAGAAATATTGTTGAATCAAAGGCAAAGGAAGAAGCTGCAAGAGTATTGATCCGTATGAAGGACAGGTACTGGGCGCTCATCCTCTTTATTATCTTGCATTGCTTCAAGGATATTTTTTTTGACAGATTGTTGCTGCAGGTTTTCTACGCTATTCAGTCGTGACTCAGACTCGATGCCGAGAGTTTGGACAGGGAAGGAAGACATCCGAGCGATCACAAAAGTAGCCCGCACTGCTGTAAGTCTCAGTTGATGATTTTCACCCAAGTTCATTGTGTTACACCGGAAATTATTCTTGTGAAGAGATCTTATCGATTTACCTTTAATTTTGTGCAGTCCTTGAAGTTGCTTTCAGTAATGGCTGCAATACGATTAGACGACAGTGCAGACGATATTGAGAATACTCTCTCTCTTGCCCTCTTGGACACTGCTAAGGCAAATGCTGCTGACAGGAGTATTGTCTCAGTTGATCCGTTAGCTTCAAGCTCTTGGGAGAAGGTAATTACCATCCACATAGATTGTGCTTTACATGTTGAACAATTGAGAAATATTCCGTGTGCGGTATAGCAACCTGTCGACTTTTTTTTAAAAAAAAAAGAAAAAAGAAAAATGCAACTGCATCTGTTCTTTTCTCTTGTTGGGCTGTTGTTTTATGTCATTGACGGTATTTAAGAAACGGGTTTTCTGTGGATGCTCCCTGATGATTTTGCACCTGGAATTCCGCATTGCTTCATATTTTTGAACCCATTTTTTGGAGTCTGACCGCACTTGCAAGTTATCTCCAGGATCTTTTGCAATTTTATCATTTGAAAAATGATACTTTACCGACTTTCCCATATCTGCGGTCATCCATTGCCTTCTCTCTCCTACTGGCTTCATTGTCTTTTTGAACATATTAAAATTTGGGATGATTTTACCTGATTTCTTTTTTTTCCCCGTCCATGCTTCAGTTTCTTAATTGTTCATAGCCTGCCAATTTCTTTTGGGAGAAGAGGCTGTAAATGCTATCATGCTAATGGACGTGTTACTGTCGCTTCCGTCACTGAAGGTGGTTGGCAGTTGTGACAATTTTCCAAGATACTTTCATGCAATTTTTAGAAAACAAGGGTTCTTAAGGGAAGTCTAATCAAAAGCCACCAGTTGTGGCAGGAACATGTGCTTCCCCTGGAATTCTCTCAGAAATCAAAAATTGGGGTCATAACTTTTGGTCATTTTTTAACGACATGCTCAGTGAAACATCGGAATTGGGTTATAACTTCCATCAAATGCATGACATCAACAGTTAAATGTTTGATCTTTTTCTCCTGGGCTCAGTTTTGTCGTGGCGTTGTTGCCTCAACATCAAGAACCGAAAAATAAAATTAAAAAAATATATAATAAATATTGTGTTTCTTGTTCTTGCGGGTGATCCTGTTTTATTCCATTATGCCTCGTACTTTGTTGGCAGGTTTCTCCGACAAAAACATTGATAACACCAGTTCAATGCAAGTCCTTGTGGAGGCAGTTTAAGGCGGAGACCGAATACACTGTCACTCAAGCTATTGCTGCTCAGGTATGCTCGAAAGGCCGTCTATTTTTTCTCTCTCTATATTTTCGTCTGTGGAGTATGAACTCTCTATATAATTCAGATGCCCCATTTGCTTCTCAACTTTTTTTTTTTTGTGGTATTTTATTGGAGATCTTGCGCTTATTAAACGAAAAATAGAAAAAACATGCCATTTTCTTAAAGCGCGTGCGTTTTTGACGGAAGATGATTACATTCTTCTTCTTTCTCTTTTGTAGGAAGCGCACAAGCGTAATAACAACTGGCTGCCTCCGCCGTGGGCCATCGTTGCCATCGTGATCCTGGGTTTCAACGAGTTCATGACACTCTTAAGGTAGGTCAGAAGTAAACCCACAAGGTACCAAAAAAAAAGGTTGACTTCTCCACACCTGCCGTGACATTTTCTTCGTTCGCGGTGGCAGAAATCCCTTCTATCTCGGGGTCCTATTCGTCGCCTTCCTGCTGGTCAAGGCCCTCTGGGTCCAGTTAGACATCGCCGGCGAGTTCAGCAACGGCGCCGTGAGTATTCATTTCCCTGATCCATCCTCATATTTTTACCGCGCATCCACATGACCTCCCCCTCACCGTTTCCGTTCTTCCCTCTTTTTGCAGCTTCCGGGGATCCTGGCCCTCTCCACCAAGTTCCTCCCCACCGTGATGAACCTCCTCAAGAAGCTCGCCGACGAGGGCCAGCGACCCGCGGGGCCCCCGCCCTCCGAGCTCGCCCCGAAGGGCCACGGGGTCTTCGGGAACGGCACGCGCAGCGCCGCCTCGTCCTCGGACGACTCCTCCAGCCTCACCTCCCCCGACGCCGCCGCCGAGTACTCCGAGTGACCTCAGCCTCGGGCTCCTCCCATCCCATCCCATCTATACCTCCTGCTTTCTTGGCCATGTATGCCTTTAAGAAAGTAGCCCCCACCGATGTCCATCGCCACCCCCCCACCCCGCCGCGCGGCTTCAGCTGCCGATTATATTAGGGGGCGGGGGGGAATATGCATGCATCAGCGTGTACAACTAACTTGTGAGTCGAGACGCTGTACTTTCGCGCGCGCAGGGAAATGCCAGAGTATCTGATTGATGCCTCCTCTTGGGCACACTTGGGCGCAGAGAACTAACTGGATTGAATCTCAATCATACAGCAAAAATTCACCCCCGCCCCTAAAAGTCGAGGGAGACAGGATTTTGTTATACTATTTTGGTGGTTGAGTCGTTGAATGAATCTGGGGGGAGGACGCGCGCGAAGCACGGCGGCCGACGAGTAGAGAGACATGTGACTAATCATTCTTGAAAGCAAACTAAATGGATGGTGGATAAAAATAAACTCGTAGAGGAAGGGGTACAGAGCCCGGTCCGAAGTAGTAGTAATTCACGCCGACTGCGGCAGGTCCGCCTACAGGATTCGCCCAACTATCTCGTATAAGAAAGAAAGACCATGAAGCAAATGGGAGAAAGGAAGAAGGTGCGTCATTTCTGCACTCCCCTCACCCATTATCATCAACTGTAAGTACGTACCTCTTCCGCCCCCACAGGTGTGTGTGTGTGTGTCGGTGGCTAGTCGATCTTGACGGAGGAGTAGATCTTGCGGACGAACCAGAAGCAGGCGTAGAAGCCGATGGTGCCCGTGAGCATGAAGAAGGCGTAGGAGACGATGAGCATGTAGCCGAAGTAGAGGACCCCGGAGACGACCTTGGTGATCTCCAGCTTGGTGAAGAAGTAGAAGGCCGAGTAGAGGAACAAGTAGAAGGCGGAGGAGCCGGCGGTCAGGTAGGCCCTCCACCACCAGTGGTAGTCCTCGCTGCACAGCTGGAAGTAGCACAGCACGATGGTGATCTCCGCGCAGGTGATGATGAGGATCACGAACACGATGAAGAGGAAGCCGAAGATGTAGTAGAACTGGTTCAGCCAGATGGAGGTCAGGATGAAGAAGAGCTCGATGAAGACGGCGCCGAACGGGAGGATGCTGCCGATCAGGATCGAGAAGGCGGGTTGCATGTACCATGCCTGCTCCGGCACCTGCCTGGGGATCTTGTTGGTCTTCACCGGGTCCTCGATGGCCGGCTTCTTGTAGCCCAGGTAACTGCCCACGAAGACCAGCGGCACAGAGATGCCGAACCAGAGGAACACGAGCGCGAACATGGTCCCGAAGGGCACGGCGCCGGAGGACTGCTCCCCCCAGATGATGGCGTTCAGCACGAAGAACACCGCGAAGGCGATGCCCGGGAACATGAAGGCCGTCTTCAAGGTGTTCTTCTTCCACTCGCCGCCCTTGAACATCTTGTAGAGGCGAGCCGAGGAGTAGCCGGCGAAGAGGCCCATGAATACCCAGAGAAGGACCATGGCTGTCATCAGGCCCCCGCGGTTGGACGGGGAGAGGAAGCCCAGGAGGGCGAAGATCATGGTGACGAGGGTCATGGCGAAGAACTGGACGCCGGTGCCCACGTAGACGCACAGAAGCCCGGAGTTGACGGGGGGCCTGAAGACGTCCCCGTGGACGAGCTTCCAGCCCGTCTCCTCCTGGGCTTCCTCCTGAGTCTCCAGCTGGTTGTAGTTGGCGATGTCCTTGTATAGAGTTCTCATCATGATCATGGCCACCATCCCGGATAAGAAGAGGACGATCATCAGGGAGTTGATGATGGAGAACCAGTGGATCTGATCGTCGTTCATGAGGAGATAGGTGTCCCAGCGCGATGCCCACTTGATCTCGCTCGTCTGAGGTGCCAACTCGAGTTAGAGAACGGAGGGGGAGAGGATAAGGGTTTTTTAGGGAGTCATAAGTGCAGAGGGGGTACCTCGAAGGTGACGTCGTACGTGAAGACAACCTCTTTTTCTGCGTCCACTTCTTGGCGTGCGAGACCATTGGGAACGCCCTTGGTGTTTGGGTTGCAGGTCGTCAATTTGGGGTCCTTGTTATCCCACTCCCTGTATTCATGACTAACACTGTTCCAAAGAAACAGATGAAAAATAGAGGACGTCAAAAGGAGCATCCAAAACAACAAGCGGTACGCGAAATAGATTGCCAAGAAAAATTTCAAAGCGGGCCGATAGATAACAACAGATGCTTTTATCCATTCGTAAAATGATAACATGGCCTGGAGTATTTTCCCGAGAAATCAAAAAGAGAGCACCCAACGAAGACAACCTGAGCAATGCAAAGAAGAAATCACCAGATCACGTTAATGCACATCAAGAGAACACACAGACGTGACCTACGCCATGAACATTCTCCTTTATGGATCACTGGCTCTTGGACAGTCACAGATATAGCATGAGGTTCTGGGTTATTGCATTCAATGATCCCATGCAATGCAGATATTTGCTCTTCCAGAATTCATCTAAGAGTGCATAAAATTTATTATTAATTTTTAAATATCGAACTCTACCAAGTGCTCTGCCAACATAGAGACTAAATCAATGAGTGCAGTTTTTAGTAGTCATCTTGCTTCCTAAATCAAATAAATAAGAAACATAGAGACTAATAAAGAAATAAACTCCACCGCATACTTGGGAGTGATGTACACGAGAATATCCCCAAAAAAAAGATTTAATCATCTGCAAATGAAAGTATAGAACACATGCAGTCTTCATTAGGTTATCTACGCGCAAATACCACAGCAACCAAAACCACTTGAAAACCTTGCCACGTACAAGTGCGAAAAAGGTGCTGAATACGTGGAACCTCTTTATAAAGAAGCACATAAATAAGAGGGGGACTGCCTACTTCACAGACAAAATGATGAACAGTCAATGCTACATGTATCTACGCTTCCCCATAAATTGGGCGAAAATCGAATGCAATCTTTGTTCGTCGTCAGATGAGACGATGGTTGAAGGAAAAGGTAGCCAAAAATAAATAATATTGCCATAAATATGAATGGAAAACCGACAGACTACACTGAAAGGAAACGAAGGCTTCAATTAAAGGTGAAATTACCTGAGTGGGAAAACCTCAAAACCAACAATGCGAGCTGTTCCAGACTCCTGATCTTCATGAAACATGACCTTAAAGCTGAGATGATTATTAATGTAATACTTCTCATCTTTACTCTGCAATCACGGAAGAAGTCAGGTTGCTGAAGAATTCCCACTAAAACGTGACGTAAAAATGTAGAAGCGACTTACAGCAGGAGAGCCTTTAAAACCCACACGAAAACCATGTTCATAACTTTTCGCATGAATGCCATCTCTCCTCTGCCTTGCAACGGCCACTGGAAGATTATCTAAAATCCTGCACACACGTTAAATACTATCAATACCCCAGAAGGAACATCTTCAACTATAAGCATATAGATAGTGGCGGCAACTTCATTAGAACGGATAAAATACACACAAAAAAACACTCTATAATATGGCACGATAAGAAAAATGACGTCTTACATATTCACCCTGTATTCCTCATCGATTTTCTCCTTAAAATTCTTTGCAGCTTCAGCATTAAGCTTTACACGACATGCTACCTTGCACACTTCATTAGATTGCATTTTAAACTGCCACACGAAAAATCTTAGGCAAATGAAGGATTGACAAAGTAAATTGCCTTTAATCATAATGCAGATAAGGAGTGATGCCTTACTGTGTAGATTGAATTTTCAATGCGATCTCCACGTAAAACCTCACCCAAATTCTCAGCACTGTTCATGATTTTTGATGGCTTGCAATAATCCAGAAAATAATAATCGTATGGGAGCTGTGTTTTTGTAGATGAAAGCTTGTTTACTTTCACCAGAAGCTCATCATCCTGCATATTGAGCAAGAATCACTAAACAAAGCCCATAATTCAAGGGAAACCACTAAACACGCTAAACAGCCAATACATACACATCTCAGCAATAAATCCTCTAAATCTAGCAAATGCACCGTCATTGCTAATGGCATATTCTAAAATATTACAAAAGGCTGTTTAATCAAGTTTTCTGTTTGGGAGAAATCCTAAAAAATGAACGCAGCAGCATGACGCCAAAAATGGGGCAGAAGAAAACATAGAGAATGGATTTTCTGAATATCACGCAACATTACTTTGCTGGTGGGCTCCTTAACAAGGGAGAATAAACTGAATACGAAGAACACTAAAAAGAAAAGACAAAAAATCATCCTCATACAGCTGATATAAAATTCCATGAACTTAAAAAAGGCAGCGTTAGAGAAAAAGTAGAAGAATTGAAACTATGTGACAAGTGAAACTAGAACGTAAATTGAAGTGACTGACTGAACATGCGCAAGATCAGATCCAAAACCGCACATGATGATCTCAAGGCGCAGTCACTCTCACAATCTCATATCCAAATAAAGGAGTCTACTATTTGACCAAATACAGCCACTTACAAAACATATCGGGACAGATTCGTTTCTCAAGGAATTTTTCAAAAGTTACGAATATATGGATATCCAGACTACCCTCGAAACGTGCATGAGGTACAGATCCGGTAGATTTACTCCAGACCTGGCAATCAATTACCGAGATCCAAATTCGAAGAGCAATATCAAAGGCAATATGACTCTTTTCTGAACTGAATCTTGCATACTGCTTCTAGAAGCTCCAATTTCATATAGATTAAACAATAGATGACTCTCAAGAAGCGGATACCAAGAAAAATACACGACGTAACGCATATCAAACAGCAGATCTCAACAAGAAAAACGAGAAGAGAAAATGAAAGGAAATATATGCTCTATTCACTCCGCTCAGATCCAAACCCTAACGACAAAAAAGAGAGAGGAGCAGGAGCAAAACATACCTTGCGAAAATCGCGGGGAGCGACGCCGGGAAGGTAGAAGGCGACGGCGCAAGGAAAGAGAAGCAAGCACACGAGGAGCGAGACGACGCCGACGCGATCGAGACTTCCCATCTCGTCCCGGCACCGGAGGAACGGGATGGGGAAGAGAAAGAGGAAGAGGGAGAGCAGCTCCGAAGCTTAGAGACTCACGCACGGAGATTTGCGGGAATCGGGGGGACGGGGAGTCTTATAGATAGTAGTAACTACCAGAACGATGCGGATCCTATTTGGATCGTCAACGGATCCGTTGGGCAATAATACCCATTTACGACATATATTTTGATCCGTTATTTTCATCATCTTCCTAATTCTTCACTCAGCGAGTCAAACGCGACTTGAGAATCGTCTTCTCCCGAGCAGTCTTCCCGCCGCTGCTGCTCGAACTTCATTGCTGGTGAGGGCTCGAGCAAAGAAGGAACCAGAGGAAGAGGGATGATGAAGGCGGGTCGAAGGTTCTCCTCTTTCTTGAATATGGTGAGGCCCTTGCTGCTGCGCCGCGTCGCTGCTCCGCCGTTCAAATATGCACTCTCTCGTGGTCATGAACCCTTTGAAAACCCCGTTGAGTTCCATCCCCTTCTCGTTGCTCTTAGTAGGTCCTTCTCTTCCCCATCCAAACCTACATCGCCTCCTCTGCCTCCTCTTGCCCTTCTTCGCGGAGGATGCTACGACGAGACTTCGCATGATCTTCCCCTCCTCCCACTTTGCCCCGGTTGCGGCGTCCACATGCAGGACTCTGATCCCGATCTGCCCGGATTCTTCTCCAATCCTTCCCTGAAATCCTCCGACTACCATGCTTCCGTACGGCGAATCTCGGTGGCGGTGGACGAGCCCCAAATCTCCTACTCCCTCAAGAGTGGACGGTTGTATGACGAGGCGGACAAGGAACGGCAGGATTCGTTCGAGAACAGCCGCGACTCTACGCCTGTGGTGTGCGCCCGCTGCCACTCCCTCCGCCACTACGGCCGGGTGAAGAACGCCGCTGCGGAGAACCTCCTCCCCGACTTCGATTTCGATCGCATGGTGGGGCCAAAGCTCGTCTCTGCTGCCGGCAGCCGGTCGATCATCCTGATGGTCGTTGATGCCGTGGACTTCGATGGATCGTTCCCGCGTAAGGTAGCGAAGCTAATTTCGGCTTCGATTGAGGAAAATGCTTCGGCGTGGAAAGAGGGGAAGCCTGGGAATGTGCCCCGAGTTCTGCTGGTTGTGACCAAGATCGACCTGCTTCCTGCGTCCTTGTCGCCTACGGGTTTGGAGTACTGGGTCCGGCAGCGGGCTCATGCCGGTGGAGCAAACAAGATCACCGGAGTCCATCTGGTTAGCTCTTTCAAAGACTGGGGAATCAAGAATCTTGTGGACCATGTGAGACAGTTGGTCGGATCGAGGGGGAACGTGTGGGCTGTTGGAGCGCAGAATGCAGGGAAGTCGACTTTGATAAATGCTATTGGGAGGTGCGCTGGGGGGAAGGTGAGCCATTTGACAGAAGCTCCGGTTCCTGGAACTACCCTAGGGATTGTTAGAGTGGAGGGAATTCTGTCTGGGCAGGCGAAGCTGTTTGACACCCCAGGAATTCTGCATCCTTACCAGATATCAATGAGGTTGATGGCAGAGGAACAAAAGCTGTTGCATATAAGCAAAGAATTAAGACCGAGGACCTACAGGATCAAGGTTAGTATCTGAAGTTGGGAACCTGGCTTCTGCTTGTTGCTGAAAACTTGAGACCGTTTGGTTTAATTCTCCATCCATTATCCATACTTCTTATGATTGTGATGATCTACTTTATGTTATGTTAGGATTCGTAGGTATCCCTTTGCTAATTAGCCAATAGTGGTCATACACACATAGTCGAAATGCTAATGACCTGGTTGAAAAAAATCCAGTGAAGTTCGGATCCCTGGGTTATTGTGAGTATGGAAAAATTCTAAAGGTATTCCTCTCCTTCCTAATTGTTGGATGTTTAAGGCGGCCTTTTATGGTGGATGCTAGAATACAATAGATTAATTGTAGTCACTTGCATGCTCCCCTACTTCAGGAAAGTGGTATACTTACGATGATATTTCTGAGTGATTTTCAGTATTTTGTATAACGTGGTTGGTAATTTTCATTTAGAACCGAATTTAGCCATGCTAGGGGCGTACCAGAGATGGAAATGACCCCTTTTCCTGATTTCCATTCACATGTGTTTGGGAGCAGCGGCAGGGAGCTTGTACACAACACTCTCTAGCTCCCTCATGCTCGACTCTGACTCTGCCTTTAATGCTGTCCTAATTTCCACATCACCTGTACCATTAGCAATGGCCACCTCTCCTACGCTGAGACTGTGCTTCCTGGTGCCCTAGAAACCATGGGATACAGCATCCCAAAGTTCTACTTCGCTAGCAAGACCACCACTCGTCAGAATAGTGTCACTTATGTGTTAAACAACCTTCTCAGGATCTGCCTTCACTCCTAAAGCATCTTCCCCTTCTTGGGTAGGTGTACCAGCCAATACCAGCCTAACTCGCCTGAAGCCAAAAGGATTCGATCAAGTCTCTGTGCACTACTCACAATGCTTGTCCCTTGTAATGGATCCTCGCGAGTCCCTTGAGTCAGTTTTGGCAGGTGGTCTTCCCTTATCTTCCCTAACTGATCGAATAAATCAATCGATGAGCTAGCGGCCAAAACATGGGCATTCTTTCTCGCAGTTTATCATAGTGTTCGGAAGTTTCCTTGAAATCACTGAATTGGGTCAAATGTCATCTCATAGTATGAAACATTTTTACACTTTTGAGTGATATGGTACGTGGTTATGTAAGGAGACAATTAGGGCACTGACTAGAATACCAGATACTCTAATTCCCCAGAACCTCCTTTCCTCGTTCACTGAGCTACATGCTGTGGGATGCGTTTCTGAAGGTTGTGAAAAAGAGCTAATCAATTTTAGTGCTTTTTTGTAATTTTTTTATTGTTATTCAGTTTTCACCGACTGGTTCAGATACAGAATAGTCGGTAAAGTCTGAAAGAGTCATCAAATTGTTGCTTCTTTTTTTATGAAAAGGCAACGTTAGCCATAGATTCAGTAGGGGTCTAGATTTAAAGTGGCTTTTGAAGGGATCCAGATTCAGTAATCTGCATACAATCATGAAAAAGGCTGGGAGAGCAACCGATCCCTCAGAACAAAAATTAAAAAGGGGGGGCATATGACTCTTTGCCGTTTCAGTCTATTTTCTGCTTTAAATGGAGATTAAAGAAATGATTAGATGTACGAGCAGGAGATAGCTCCTTTAGAAGCTATTGGCGTGATGAAAGCATCGCATAAAATTGGGGTAAAGCCTGTTTAAACCTGTCTGGATGTCAGATTCGGCTATGCATGATATGAGATACGATATTCTAAGCCTGTTAAGTGTTCTATGCTGAAACCATTAGGGTTTTGTCAGTCTTTCTGATTAAGATTTTTACTTCTTATATTTTCTTAATTGAACATGAAATTTGGAATATATATTTCCTTATCTTCATAAACTTGTAGTTTCTTCTGATTTGTGCACATTCATGCGATGACAGGCTGGTCATTCAGTTCATATTGCTGGACTAATGAGGTTGGACGTGGAGGAAATATCAGTAGATACCATTTACGTTACGGTATGGGCATCGCCCCTTCTTCCTCTCCATATGGGAAAGATGGACAGTGCGTGCTCAATGTTAGAAAAACATTTTGGACGCCAATTACAGGTGCAGTGATGATAAATATATATTTCCGTCAATTACAAGTATCCACCTGCATTAATTTCTCCGAACTACTGTTCATTTTATCATCAATGCAGCCACCCATTGGCGAAGATCGCGTTGGTCATCTTGGGAAATGGGCGAGAAGGGAATTCCGCGTCAGTGGTAACAGTTGGGATGTGAGTTCTGTTGATATAGCTGCTGCTGGTCTTGGCTGGTTTGCCATTGGACTGAAGGGGGAGGCTGTTCTGGGTGCATGGACTTACGAAGGAGTGGACGTGGTACTGAGGAGTTCACTGATCCCTGCTAGAGCCAAAATATTTGAAGTCACTGGTTTCACAGTTTCAAAAATCGTCTCAGAAGCCGATAGCGCAGCAGACAAGCTAAAACGCAAGAGAAAGGGGAAGAAACTGGCTGATATCAGTGTCAACAGCAACGCTGAGTCCTTAATGACCACCAATGCAGGTGACAGATCATGAAACCGACAAGCCCTTGACCAGCTACTCGCACTCTCAGCCAAAATTCTTTATTCGTGAAAGTGAGGAACACTGAACAGAAACCAACAGGATTACGCTGCTAGCAATGAAAGTCTTGCCCCCACAGAGTTGTCCTCACAGGGCTGCCATGGGATTGTAGAGATATTCATCCATGGTATGAGAGCTTCGGCGAATGCAACGAATGTAATAGTCTCTGGACGTCAGAAATCCTACCGCTGTTTCCAATTTTTCTCCGAATTCTACCATTGGAGACGTGTAAAAGATTGATAAAATGCAGCACAGGGAAAGCCTTCCATAGAAAAAGCATGGTGCGGAGAAAGATCAAAAGTCTGTACTGTACTAGATTCTTAATCTAAGGATGTTTTTTTATCTTAGCAATGGTTCTCCAACCCAAATGCAAGGTTTTAGATGACCTGGTATGCCAATTGAGTGATGCTGTTTTGTTCGAGATCATCATACTCTTGTTAATTAATTTATGTATTAATGTTCTTTTGGCATACCAGGGCATCTCATGTGCTATTCATTTTCTCTGATCACATGAGATGGTCTCCAAGAAAAGGCAGAGAGGTGTCACCTGTAAAAAGTCAGCGGGAATGGAGCAGCATCTCCTGGGCCACTGTGATGAGGGATGGAACCCACCTTGGTCATACAACTTGAAGGCACAAAGAAAACTGAAATCATCCATTGGACAGGGCATCACTGAAGCTTGTTCTGGAAATGATTATTACCTTCCCCCACCCAAAAAAAAAGAAAAAAAAAAAGCTCATCTTCAAGCGACCAAACACCTTGGTGTTATGTACGCCTGCAGTGGTTGGAGCTTCACACCGGTAAGCTGAACTGTGTCTGTGTCGCCCTCCTGGCCTTCTTTCAGTCTCCACTGGAACTCCTGTATGAATCTACCGACGGCCGCGCAGGTGATCAGCATCGCCTGTAGAGATCCAGCGCAGGCCCTCTTCCCACCTCCGAATGACATTGTCCTCCGCAGATCTATGGATTTGGACCCTTCGTCTAAGAATCTGCTAGGGTTCCACTTTTCGGGCATCTCCCATTCCCTCCCATCCATGTTGCAGGCGTAGAGATTGATGGCGATCTGCAGGAAATTTTCAAGCTTCTGGGTGAAAATCTGAGAGAGTGGGTCTAATATGGAAAGAAAAGATTATTCTTGCCTCTGTTCCAGAGAGAATGTGGTAGCCCCCCAGCTGCGTATCTTCATGGACATATCTGAGGGGGATGATGGGAACAGGGGAGTGCCCTCTGAGAGTCTCATGGAAGACAGCGCTCAGATAGGGCAATTGGGGGAGATGCTCCTCTGAGAGCTTCTCCGACCCGCAGACCTCTTTGATCTCCTCGTAGAGCCTCTCCTGAACCAACCAGCCGAATTCAATTAATTTCTCTGATAGAGAGAGAGAGAGAGAGAGAGAGAGAGAGAGAGAGAGAGAGAGAGAGAGAGAGAGAGAGATGAAGACGAAAATCCTAAATTTTTTTGTATGAGGGTGGGTTTGACCTGAATCTCCTCGTTCTTGGCGAGCTCATACATGGCCCACTCTGTCGTCACCATAGTCGTGTCCGAGGCCTCGATTATCACCTCCCAGACCAAAGAAGTGAGCTGCTCTTCACTAAGAGCGTCACCTTCAGACAATAAGAAGTCTAGGTAACAGTCGATCGGCTGGACAATCATAGCAGAGCTTCGTCAGGTTCAGAGACTGGAAGAGGCAGAGATGGGAGCTAGAAAGAACATGACCTCCCCAGAAGCAATCCTTCTCCTTTGCTCGTTTATCAGAGCTCTGGTGACCGCCATCTTGCGCTCCAGTACTTGGGTGATTCTCTTCTCCAGGCCATTATTAGGCACCCATCTCAAGTAAGGGAAGAAGTCCCTCCAGTCTACGTCGATCGCGCCCATCATCGGATCAACCACCAGTATGTTGAACATCTCCCTCTTGGAGATCTCCGATCCGAGTTCTTCCACAAAAATGGACTCCAAGCTCCTCCCCACAGCCTGCGACCACAGAAAATCCAGGCAAATAGCACCATGATTTCTCTTTTCATCATGTGAGGCGAATCTGCAGGGAGAAGGAACCCACTTCTTTCAAAGCCAGGCTGAAGAGCTCCATCTGGAACCCTGGTCTGAGGTTGACAGCCCGAAGGGGCTCGTCCTTGATCTGGGCACGGAGATATCCTAAGACATTCTCTATCAGCGTGTCCCTGAGGCCGCGGTGCCGCATCTGTTTTCACAAGTTGTGAAGAAGGACAGGTAGGGCGGAGGATCACTTCTGGGCATGAGGATATGGCGGAAAGGTGGTGGAGACTGATTACCTGAGCATTTGAGCCTAAAACGCTTGAAAGGATAAAGCGCTTCACCATCCTGTGGAAGTCGCCGTAGTCGCTTGTGGCGACCATTGCCTTGTTAGATGTAAGCAGGGTCAGCGCCTTAGAGAGCTTCCTTGTGGAGATGGATGAAAACCTGGTCACCAAAGCCTGAGCAAGGGCAAGGAGGACACTGTCGTCAACTCTGTCTCTGTCTGCTCTGCGGAAGTGTTGCCGGGGGGGAGTTTACCTCTTTTGCGAGCGCCGTGGAGTTGAGGACCACCACGGAGGAGGCTCCAGTCCGGATGGAGTAGATGGGCCCGTAAGTCTCCGCCCATCTGGCGAACGTCTGATGGGGCTTCTTCTCCTTCAACTGGTGCAGGTTCCCGATCAATGGCAGCCCCGGAACGGCTGCGGGATCAAAACAAAAGTGAATCACTCAGTGACGTAGGAGGGAGAGTGAAGACATTGCTATCTGTGGTTCCAGAGGGGCAGAGCGAGCAGGATAAAGGAGAAGAAGAAGAAGAAGAGATGGAACACAAAATCATGAGAAAGAAAGAGAGAAAAGAAGCCAAGTGCCGATGGAAACGTTGGCCTAGCATTCTGCCTCTACCAGGAGGAAGGTTGGAGATCCTCTTCGCGCTAACCAGGGGGAGCCATTTCCAGAGGAGGAGGAGCAGAGCGGCGAGGAAGAAAAGAGCGGTGGTGGCGGCGAAAGCCATGGGGGAGGAACCCTGTGGAGGATCCATCCTGGCTCCGGCGAGATGACGATCTTTCGGCGAGGGTCTGTAAAGTGGGTTCGGTGGACGCCCTGTAGTAGTTCATATCCGCACCTGAGCCACCCAGAGGCGGCGCTCACCAAATCGTAACGTATGGCGTTGGACAGAGAGGACGAGGCTGTCACTTACTAAACAACGTTGACGAGTGTTTTCCATGCAACGGAGAGAGAAATAGAGAGAGAATGCTCTTATTCAATACCATGTTGACCAGAGGAGTTGACGACGTTGAAGAGGCTCGCTCGTCTACTCGCGGGGCCGAGTTTCGCCAAAGGTTTTTCTTTTCCCGGTCGACAGAAACGGCCCATTGACATATCCCAGGTTGACTTTAGATTTTAATAATACTTGAATTAAACTTTTGCAAATATTTTACGCTTTCGCTATCAGGCTTTTCGTAGACATCTCTCTCTCTCTCTCTCTCTTCCCTCCTTTCCCTGTATCTCGGTAGCAGCTGTATGCCAAGGATTGACATCCATAGTTCCATGGAGGAATGAAAAAGGGTCAACTATCGTGGTTCGATAAATGAATATCGCTGAAATTACATCATAAATAATAATAATAATGATAATAATAGTAATTTTTTAGAACAATCTGAGCTTGAAATTTAACACAGATTTCCCAAGCACCAACGCTTCATCAATGGATCACTTGCTCACACGCTGGGAGCTCTACAGCGGGAAATGGTCAATTTTCACTCTAATCCTGGCGATTATGCCGGGTGTTCTTCTCCAAGAAGCCTCCTTTCCTTTTCTTCACACCTGCCCCCACTGAAGCCAGCAGAAGCAGAAACTCATCTGCAGGCATTTAATGGATCAGTGGGCCCTCGGAGATGAAAGCATGGCCGTGGATTCTGAGCTCTCCACCTCTCCCCAGACTTCCACGTTGCAAGGAACATTCTTCTGCCACGTCACTCATCCACATCATCGTCATCGCTGTCGTATGTCCCAAGGTAGGCCTCCTCTCCTTCATCCTGATGAAAAGATATGCACAAGTCAGCATATTTGGTTATTAGGGTTTCTAACGACGATTAATCTCCGTTGACCTATTAACGCTGACTCAGAAATTTTCAACCCATATAAAGGCTTCATAGCTTTCAAACAAGGAGAGCTACTAGGCCATTTTTGTTGCTCCACACAATCATGGAAAACAACCCTAATCCAATGCTCACCTCCACATCATCGTCAGACAGATACAAGCGATCCAGAAGTGAACGTGCATCTTGATGACCCGCCCCGTTGACCTTCATTCGTTCCTGAAAGGAGTTGACTTGTAAGAGAAACATTTGCCTGTCAGGGGACACCCCCTCAAAACAGCAACCCGAGCTTACCAGGTCAGACTTCAGCATCTCAATCCTATCCCGCAGAGTAGATATATGGAAGTTCAGCGCCTGGGATTGTGACGAGTAAGAGAACCCAGAGAGAAATCGTGAGAAGAACCGACCACCATGGTTAAGAGGCACATGAATGTCTGGGTCTGGGCATTACCTCACGTCTCTGGAGCTCGATTGAACGGGCTAATGCCTGCCTCCGAGTCAAGAGGTTCTTAGGCCTCAGCACCTGTGGCCGGCGATAGTTTTTTCCACGATATACAATGATTGCATAGCCTTTGGTGGTCTTATCCACAGAGATCAGAACCCCCCCACTCTCAGCCTCCAGAGATATAGCGATGTGCTTCACTTGGGGAAAGCTCTTCCCTCTTACGATGATCTTCACGAGCTCTCTGTGTTTCCAGTTCAGATGCATGTTTTCCACAGTACCATCGAACACTTCTCTCCTTCCTAGAGAGAGAAAGAGCACGAGTTAATAACTGCAAGTCTTGAGCAACCGTAGGGAGAAAAGAAAATAAAAGGTCAACTCACCCAGGGATAAGAAAGCTTTCATTTTGAGGCCCATCTTTCTATACAAGGACCTCTCCTCATCAGTCACGGTTTCCAGATCAGTGGGGAGCTCTGCAGGGCTCAGAAATGCCTGCACCTTCATTAAAGCCTTCTCTGCCCTGTTGACCTTTTCCCTTGCCTATATGGCATCAGAAACAGGGGATCAGTGGCCCGAAAACTGAAGAAAGATGTAAATAAACAGCGATTTTCTGGTGTGGGAAGACATACAATATTCAGCTTCTTCTCCAAGAATCTAATGTCTGAAGCATGCCTTTCCAAAGTCAGCTCCCTCGCCATCTTCTCTCTCTCTTCATCATCAGGTTGGCTGTCCCAACGGGTCTTCGCCTCCAATGTTTCTGCGAGAGTACCAGCAACCAGTGGCACAGTAGAAGCCCTGGTGCTTGAGGCCATGAAGGCTGACGCCCTCAATCGAGCCTGCTCTTCCTCATCCTGTCTGACATTTGCCAAGTTCTGCCTCTCGCTCAACACCTCTGTAATGGTGGGTACCAAAAAATCGTTACCCCTGTAGAAGACTACAAACTCCTTATTCCTGGATAGAAGTACCCCCCCAGTCAATTTCTGTAAGCAAGACAAACCCAAGAAGAGCCGAATCAGGTAATATTATGTTCACAGGTGATTAATTAAAGTAATTGAATGGGAAAATAAAATAAAACAAGTGAGACGACCAGGCAATATGAAATCGGATGTTGGATTCAGTTAAAAAAAAGAAGGAATTTAATGATTGGAAAACGAATAAGATCAACGACCAGATCCCAAGTTCTGGTTTTCAAACTGCTCTAAACGTTCAGATTACAGGATTACAGTCAACTGCAAAGTGAGGGAGAAGAACTGGGCAATATCGAGAAGTTATCATGATCCTCTTAGTGCACCAAGGTCTGATTTCATAATGTAAGTAACTGGTTTTTGTGGGTTCCAGAAAGCCTGCTGATTCAGGAGTTGGATGTGCCACATTCAAGACCAAAGCATCTCTAGAAAAGTGGCATCTTCACAACCGCAATGGATTCTTTGTCTTGACAACATGCAAATAGAAATAGCATATATACGCATCAGTCATGAAAAAAAATTAAATTAAATCAAATAAAAGGATTTTATTTTTTTTCCTTGAAAGGTTACAAGCATCAATCAACGAACAGATTTCAACCATGATAACAAGCACTGGTGACAGTCTAATGTTAAAGGAAATAAAACGTCACACAAACATCACCGCATACAGCCAACATAAATGACACAGAATTCTATCCACCACCTTGATCTCTTCGGCCATTCTCTCGTTGCAGGTATTTGGGACGCCCCGCTTAATGGCTATCTTCGCAATGATGCTTTTCTCCCACAATTTCACAATGGCCTGAGCCAGTCCTTGAAGCATTCTGCTTCTACCTAAAGGTAGGTAAAAATGGTAGTGGTCAGCAACATAAAGGCAGGTAAGAATGTTTGGATTTTCTGTGCACAACAGGGGAGAGATCAGTTTTCAGGAGGATACCTAGGGCAAAATGAGGAGGCATAGATCGGGCAAGCCTACGCAAGTATGTCATCTCCCCATTTCGAAGCACAAGCTTTGTTTTGTATGGCAAAAGTCTAAATGGTGGCTTATATCCAGGAACCACAGCAGGGAGCAAGTCTGCGTCTACAGGCAGAGGGTTTCGTCCAGACCAATCTCTGAAACGAGGCCCTAACTCATCCAGCAAGCTATCAATATCGAACTTATCGTTTGATCCAAGGGATGGGTCATCTGAAGTGACGGAGATCACATCAGAGCTATTTGAAAGTGGAATTGAACCATCATCTTTATTTTCTTCGACAGCAATACCAGTCAAATCCCCAGGGGAAGGGGAAGAAATATCCACAGAATCATCATGCTTTGGGTACGTTTGCATGCCAGGAAGCCCATATGTCATTCCCCTGTACAGTACAAGTGAGCTTCCAGACCTCCAAATGACGATGCCCCCAGTTCTTTTCTGACATGAAAATTGCGTTAGCTAAAATAGCAAATTTTAGAATTAACCGTTGCAGTACTCAAATGGATTATTCACATGAAAAATTACTGCTATTGCTTTCCTGTCTCACTGTCTTCTATTTTCTGTTCTACAAATTCTACTTGGTTTAACATACTAGGGGCATGCATCAAGCTCTATAAAGAATAACAAAACATTCTCAATACAATATGTGCGTCAAGATTAAACATTCTGAGAATTAAAGAAATCATACATAAATACTGAAAAAGAGATCATGTTCCGCATGGTCATTCAAGAAAACATGTTCCAATAGAATATGCACATTAACATTGAGGAAGTCTGAATTTCTGCAGCAAGATCGTTCAAGAAAACATGTTCTGCATTCCGTCCCAAGTGTTTCAATAAAGCACAATATATGAATTTTTTTTGAGTTGCAAGAAAATCACCATCATTTAATTACGCATTTCTGCGTCAGTCACTAAGAGCGCATCTATGCTAACCATGGTGTCAGGAGGCATCAAACTATACACACTAGTAACTTACTAAATTTCAGGGATGTTCAAAGAATGTGAAGAAATTCTGAAACATAGATGATGGTGGTAGGAAAACATTTGTCAATAAGTCGCATGCAGACCTCAAGAACCAGAACAACTAGGTTTCGATATTAAATATTATTCTCCGGGGAACATCTCAGTTCATCTGTATTTTTTTCTATTTTTTTCATGATAAATATACTTTACCCATCCATGTGCAGATATACCAAATATGTATAATCGGATACAAAGATCTGCCTGCTTTTGAGGTTTTAAAGTGAGTGCCCACCTGCATTTTCATGTAAACTCTTTTTGACAATAAAAGGGATAATCAATTTAGAGGGTGCTCATTACCAAGTCAATTCTGGAGAGAATCTTCAGAAACTATGAATCCCATGGAGAAAATACAGGCATCATGGAAGAATTGATCCTCAGTTACAACAAGAAGTGCATAGGAAGTGGTGAATGATTCTTTGTACCTTTGTCATTAACTGTAAGGGGATGGAGAGTGCTGATTCAAAGAATGAGGACCCCATAACATGCTCCATATCGCTCAAGATAACATGGTAGAATACACATGCCGGGCAGTGGGAAATCCCATCCCTATGTAAAGAAGGATACTTGGTGCCACACGAATAATGCACATATATATATATATAAATAATCCTCATACATTCACTAGGTTTCCCTCCCAAAATAAAACTCTGACAACTTTGACTGCCAATACTTGCCATGTTTAGTTTATTCATGTCAAAAGGAATCTTAGGGCTTTGTAGTATTTATTTATTTTCAGGATTTACTCTCACTCTTTCACTCTTTCTCTGTGTGTTTCTCTCCACGCACACATAAATACATACATATATGTGCATACATACATATATACGTGTCTATATAGGACACACACACATATATATATACCATATTTATCATAGCATACGGAGAGCCCTAAGGTTTTAACTCATTGAATATGGATCGATAAAAGAACAAATAAAGGGATAAACAACTAAATTAGCAGGAAGTTTCTGAATTAACAGTACTCTGGCACTTGGCCCTATGGTCACTGGTTTTCAAATCAGGCAACCGGTGGTCCTTCAGTTTAGATCACTTTTCTCTTTTTCACTGGGCAATTATTATTGGTTATTTGAGCGATATCGTCAGAAGATAGGAGCTCACTTAGGGAACTCATTAGATCTTTAAATTCATCATTTATGCGTACCCTTCTCACTAGAGGCATCTGATTACCACATATAATTTCTCCAAAAAAAAATAAAATTTTCCTACAACTTGGATATATCTGCTGGAAAAATAGAGGGCTTTTGGAATCTACAGTTTCCACATGCTTTCTAGGAAGCAAAGAAAACATAAGATCTAATGCTTGGAATCAAGTTCAATTCCTAGGCAAGTGGATCAAGCAAAATAAATACCGGACAATACATGCAAATCCGGCACATTTTACTCCACCATCATAGGGAGAATTGGAACTATAAATTTTTACACATCAATGAGTTCACCATGTTCTTGACAAACAAATGTGATGAAGTGTCGAGAATCAAAAAACAAATATACCATTCGAATTAAACATAAAAAAAATCCACCAGAGTCCACCAGCAGTTACTGCGAGGCAGTCAATTTCTTTGTTTTAAGTAAACCAAGAATCAATGTCCCAAATGTAAGAAGATACATAATGGCATTGTTTCTGCTCCATTTGATGAAAAATTCAAGGTAATGTTGAGAAAATACGAACCTCTAAGATATCATGAGTACTCTTCATATGTAGAGCAGGAGGACCCTCAAATTTCAGCTTGACAACCTCAACTTCCTTCCATTTTCTTCGAATTCTCTCCACGAGGGCTTCATTCACCCCTGACGCCCCCACCTTCGTCCTCTCCTTCATCCTCAGTGCCACATTCCTTAGCCTTCTCAGCTCAGGTTCTGGGATTGTTTTCTCTGCCAGTAGCGTGTTGCTCTTCCAACGCGATTTCTGGCCATCGCTGTTTACTCCGTCCTTTGCCCATGGAAAGGAAATAGTGTCACGGGTGGGGACAACAGAAACAGACTCATCTTCATCTTCCATGTCAGGATTCAAGTCAGAATCATCCTTGTTGCGCGATGTCTTAAGGGTCTCTAATATGGAACTTATCATGCTCTTCTCCGCTTCTTTGTTTGCCTCAAGATTCTCACAAGGAATCTGGCGTCCATCGTCCCCATTCAGAGAGGTGCCCCCGCCTCTTACTCCATGAGCAACAGGAACAGATGCTGGCGGCTCACCACCCACATCGATCTCATCCATGAGAAGAGAGAGAAAGTCTGGGTAATCATTGGGAGTGGTCCTTTTTCCACTATCAGAATCCGCCGAACGCTGGCCTTCGTTCGAATCTTCGCTGTGTCGAATTGAAACCTCTGGCGCTGCGGAACCAGTCTTCGAACCCTTACTATCCTGTTTAAAAACAGTCCTCGTCGAAGAAGACAATGCTCCTCTGGATTTGGATCCCTGAGGCGAAGTAGTCGAAACCACGCGACCCATCTGATGATTGCGGACGGGTCGAGCCATCGGAGATGACCCATTTTCGGCCACCAACGGTTTACGCGGCGAGCGAGCAGGGACAAAAGGTTCCTGGTTCTTCTCTTCCACGACCTCAGCTACCTTCTCTTGCCAAGGGAACCGCGTCCTTTGAGAAGGCACTTTGACGGACCACCGCCCCGTCTGCTCGTAGAAATCTGACCGGGGCTTCTGAGTTTTCTTCGGCGTAATCGTCGTTCCTCTGGAGGAGGGCTCTTCTTCTGTGCCTTCCTCGCAGGGCAGTAGGCGCGCGCGGAAGGAGCGACGGAGATGAAGCCTCCGCGAATTGACTGCGGCTCCTCGTGTGCATCTTCCGAACCGAAAAACCGAGAAGGGAATTGAGGAAGAGGGAGCGGCCGCTGGAGGAGAAGATAAGGTAGGCGAGAGACCGAGTGAGAAGGGAGAAGACCCAGCAGCCGCCATGACGCCCATGCGCTCCGCGTTGGGTCCGGGACGGAACCCACTGGCCCAGGGAGACCTCCCTGCCTCACTATCTCAGTGAGGGCGCCAGGCAAAGGAGAATCAGCAACAGTCCATGAAGATAGAAGACGACCTTTTCCACAGACGTTGCAGTCTTAACGGCTTTCTTTTCACCGTGGGATCGGCCGTTCTTCAAGAGAAAGTCCCAGTTTGGGCAAGAAGAACAGATAATAAATAATAAAAATAATAATTTGACTTATTTTTATGATAGTACCGATAATATCAGCGTTGGTTTTTCGCTGCCAGAGTGGGATAGAATCTCCCATTAATTAATTCAAATTATTTTTAATTCACCAAAAAAGATTCTGTCTTGGCCCAATTTAGGCAAAGAAATAGAATATGAATAAGTAAAACACATATCCTGATAATTATTATATTACCAAAAATAGCATTTTGCTTTTTATGTCAGAGTTAAAAAATGATAATAGATAACTTAATTAAATCACATTCTAAAACGATCATTTTTCCAAATTATTTTGTAGCCACGTATCTTCTACTATATTTTTTTGAAAATAACAAAACTCTCTCTCTCTCTCTCTCTCTCTTTGTAGATATAAATTAACTGAACAAGTTGCTACTCTTCTTTCCACTATGGAGATATCAATAATCTCTCAAAATAATATTTAACATAAGACGTTTGTTAAATGAGACTCTCATAAGGTATTGGTGAGCTGTGACTTTTCTAGTGCTCATTTTTTTTAAAATAACTAAATATAAAACAAAAAAATTAAGAAAAGCACAAAATTGCATGATTTTTTTCAAGAAATAATCATTAATCACACATTATCAAGTTGCTGAATGAAATCTATAGTGCATTTCTTTATTCCCTGGGTCTTCATTTTTTTCTCCTTTTACAGATTCATAATTAAATTTATTGTAAAATTAGATGTTTTTTATCAATAAAAAATAAGGTTATTCGACATTAAAACGTATTTTTAAGACTGCCCATGGCCAGAACATATATGCCCTCATTTTTACCTTCTAGATGGCATAAATTTTTAAAAATTAGATATGAGGACAAATATGAAAACGAAGAACAAAATGGGTCTCCGTTCCAAGTTTATAGCGTCAAAATGATTGGTAGCTGTCGAAGACATGAAGAAGGAAGCGATTTTCAAAAGTGTGGACAGGAAGACTCGTACCTCTACGTTTGACTCTCGTCCCTCACGAGGCAAGACTTTGAATAGTCTCTTCGAGTACATTTGACCAAGACCTCTATATTTTTCTGGCTACTGGTACCGTCTCTCTTCTACCTTATATTCCACACCTCCCCAAGCGGACGAAAGACGAACCCGTAAGCGGCGGAGACGTCATTCTTTCATGTATTCGGTTATATATGTTGGATCTCTCTCTAAAAATCGTTCCAAACTGTCATGGACGCCGTCCTCTCTCCCCAAGACGATTCCCCCAGCAACTTTCTCCGCAGCGCTGGCCATGCTCTGGGATGTGTATATATCTGCCTCTGGTCGTATCTTCCCCGACCAGCCGAGTACATCTCCTCTCTCTCTCTCTCTCTCTCTCTCTCTCTCTCCCCTCTTACCCTCTATTATCGTCTTCTTCCTGGTCTCTGCGAACACTCTCCGGTAAGCGGAGTTTCTTGCACCAGTTGTCTAGCTTCGACTCACGGATGGCTCAACGAGGGGATCCAAGCCCCTGCCCGGCAGCTGTTTGATCTTTACCGGAGATCCATCTGCAGCGTCGAAACTGGGTAATCTGGTTCCCTCTCCATCTTTCTCGTGGCATAGAAATAATCTCCTTAAGGTTCTTCGAGCTGAGGCCGGAGGTCACTGATTCTCTAAAGCTGCCTTCCGGGCCTCGCCTTCAAGGAGGAACTTGGCTACTTAGAGGTGGACGCATCACGACTCATGAACTCGGCGAGGATTCCTTCTCAACGCCTATTCTACCAGGTTAGAGAGAGAGAGAGAGAGAGAGAGAGAGCGGAAAACCCCTTGTTTTCGCTTGACTGACTGGTAGCTTAACCGTAGACTCTGTTTACTGTCACAGGAAGCGGGGATTAAGGTTGGTCTTTGTCTGGAGAGTGTTTCTAAAGCTATGAATCATCAACCGTGAGCTCACGGCGTTTCTCTCTCGACAGACCGCGGTGTTTATGAGCCGCGGTGGCGTGGAGATCGAACTGGGAGTATCTACTGCCACCAGTGTGAGAGAATCCTTGCGAATATTACAATCCCGTCCGTGATTACCCCAAGGTCTTGATTAACACGAGATCGCTGAATGTGATTTCGCAAGATGCAGATGGACATGCAAGGGAGGATAATGAGCGTCTTCTCCGAGGGATTCGCTCAGCAGCCGTCGTTTCTGGATCTCTTCAAGAACAATCGGAACCAGCTCTCCGTGGATGAAGCTGCGACTCCGAGGCCGCACCACGTGGCCATGCTTTCATATGGGGGAGCGCGTAACCCGCGTTTTCCCACACCGATGGAGGACGACGCGGCGATTGCCACGGCATTTCTGGCCGTCATCTCTTCGTCTCCGTCCTCACCCTCCGCTAGACCAGCGCCGCAGCGGGCGGCTCTGGGCAGCAAAGGGATGGCCTTCGGCCGCTACAACTCATCTCCCGCTCCGTTGGGCGACCCCGACAGCTGTTATCCCAGGCAGAGAATGATCAAGAGGGCCCTCGCCATCATGAGGCAGATCGGCTCCACGAAAGCTTATACAAGGACTCAGGAAAGCCCCCGACCCGTCGCCACCCAGTTTCACCACTTGATGACGGAGAGGAAGCGCCGGGAGAAGCTCAACGAGAGCTTCGCTGTACTGAGGACGTTGCTCTCTCCGGATACCAGGGTACGTAGCGTGGCCACTAAATACCGCTGCACTGCTGAAAGATTAACGAAATCACGTCACGCTGCCCATAAATGAACGATGTGACACGCTATAATCCGAGTTTTGCTCCGCCTTCTTTGATTCGTGTGCTCTTCTCGTAATCCCGACGTGATACAAAAAAGCTGAAACAGATGTGTCGTGCGATCGAACAGATGGGTTTACTAAACTCATCGTCAGTTAGTCCCATATTTCATGTGAGCATTGTCATGATTTTGATTGTTCTTCGCTGTTGAACTCACTCATACGATCTTGAATTTTCCTATCAGAAGGACAGGGTGTCTGTTCTTGCAGGCACCAGAGACTGCATGAACGCCATGAGGGAACAGATATCGTGCCTCGAGGAGAAGAACCGGGCGCTGGAGGCACACCTTACGGCCCCGGAAGATCCCACGGACGAAGCCGAGTCCTCAGGAGAGAGAGTGGAGATCCGAGTAAACAGAATGCCGGAATCATCATCGTCCCAATTGGGGCATCAGATAGAGCTGAGGGTGACCGTGAGAGTGAAATGCGACGCCGTGGGGCTTCTTCTCCGGGTACTCAGACGCTTGAAGGAGATGGGAAGTCTCAGCGTCGTCTCCATGGAAGCCCGCGGCTTCTCCCGCCATGGGAATCCGTTCGGACGTGCCATTTTGAAAATTCAGATTGAGGTACGGAGGGTCAAAACACTTTTTCCGTTGTTTCAATGGAATTCGTTGGGGAGCGGTTGGTTTGGCCGCCTCGTCGGGTGTTCTTCCTTTCACACGCGAAGATGACGCTGCATGACCATTAGATACCACATGACTTTGAGGTTCTCCCGTCAACATCCAGGAAATCTTAGGGTTTAAAGCACGAGCTCTAGGAAAGGAATGAGGATGACCCACCAACCGGCTCATAAAATCTGCCTCATTCTTGTAGGTTTTATCGTTATGGCGAGTGATCACGACAGATTAGTGATCTGGTTGGTGCACGCAGGTGGGCGAATGGGACGAGGCCGCCTTCATGGAAGCCGTCACCAGCGCGGTGGACGATGGATTGGCGGCACCGAGATAATAAGAAGCTTCCCATGTGCCTTGGACCGCGCCGCCTCCCCGGAGGATGGCGTCCTGGTGGACTCCGTCAGATTCCTGTCCTGGAGAAACGGGGGGCGGGGCGGTGAGATCCTGGCGAGTCAACGGCGGACTTCGCGGGCCCTGCTGTTGGTGGAATCTTATTCCCGGTGTGATCTTGACGAGTCAACAGCGGACACCGCGGGCCCGGGCTTTGGTGGATTATTATTCCCGTTGTGATCTTGGCGAGTCAACAGCGGACGCCGCGATGCGATGTAACGCGATCACATTCCTTTTAATTATCTCGTTCGCGTCCCATCACCATGAAGTCAAAGAAAGTCTACTTTCCGCGAACTTCAACTTCTTCTGAGAAAGAGAGAGAGAGAGATGGAGTTTGGGTTCATTCCCATTCTGAGTACGTAATGTAATAATGATGACCAAAATTTGGTAGCAGAGATCCCAATTACCCACGAGCTATAGAGGAAAAGAGCCAGAAGTCAGCTCATGCAATCTGCCTTATTTCCAACATCTTCGGAAGATAATTCCTACAAAATCGTCGTTTATTGTATATAACCGGCAGCCAGGAGGACGCCTAAAAATCCTCTTGATTAATTTATGGTTGACCAAGAAGCCCTCCGAGGATCTGAATCCGTACTTGAGTCGAGAGGGATACCAGGAGAAGAAAGCTCCTCATCCCGAAGAACAAGCTTTAAATGGGATCAATGCAGATCTGAAACCATATCCATATTGGGCAAATAATTGGCTTGTTGTTATTCATCAAGATTTTACTGGTATAATTCATGGATTTTCAGCAGAAATCTCAAGGCAGAAAAGGGACCATGATGCTGATCAAGTCTCTATCAAGTGTTGCCAATTTTTTTTAAAGTTTTTTTTACTGTATCTTGAATATATGATTAAGCAAAATAAATAAATAAATAAATAAATAAATAAATAAATGATAATCGACATAAGATTGAAGTCTCACCCTTAAAACCAGTCCAAATCGTTGGAGCACTCAGATGTTGATGGTGGCTTCCCACAGGCGAAGAAGTCCATTGCGGCCGCCACTGCAGATTCTCTTCCTATCAAGGTCAGAAGCCACACACCGTACCTAGAATGGCAACAGCAAAGCACGGTGATGAGCAGTAGAAGAAGGGATTCTTCAAGTCAGCAAGCATGAAATATTGCATGATTTGGCATCCACCATGTCAAAGAAAATAAGATCCTTTAATTTGGACCATGAGTTACCCTACTAAAGTGCTTAAATAGCTTATTTTTTCTCTTTTTTTTCTTCCCCTTTGCCGAGAGATGCGGTGGTGGTGGTGGTTCTTGGGTAAGATCATCAAAATATGAATGAGGGAGGATGTCTGCGAGTAGCAATCAGCTGAGGCTGATAAAGATCAAGATATCTGTTCGGTGTATTATCCAAACCACAGGCAAAGACAAAGTTAGAAATCCATATAAAAATATTCTGATTCCCCCTTGTCGAGCTATTAAAAATATCAAACTCATAAAAAGGGAAAGGAGGAGGAACAAGACTACCAAGTTTATAATCATCTGCAGAAAGCTATTACATACCCTTAAGAGCTTCTAGATTCCCCCTTACATGTCTACTGATAAAGCTTTAAAAAGCTTGATCACGCAGAGACCTTGACAATCCTGTTGCCCTAAAAGGTTATCAACTCCTAATATAATATAACATGCACAATAGAATATGATGCAACTTTTGAGACATACTTCTCTTTATCACATAACAACGTGTATATATATATATATATAGGTAAACCAGAATATGAGGATTATATCCCTCAAGCCACATCTTTTAGAAGGTCACTGCAATTTTATTTTTTTTCATGACAATATTTCGTAAAATCTGTTCAATATTGGGGATGTGAAATATACCAAGGATAAACATGTTCAAATGTTAGTGCAAGCTACATAATTTTTTTTGCTGCAAGGCTTAAATTACTCAAGAGTGTAAGCTCGTGGTTTGATACATCAACCGAAAAACCTAGAGAAGACAGAGTTAGCAGACTTTGCTTCAAGTAAAGCAGATTGAATTGGCCTGTTTCTTCATCAAAGCTATGCGAAATAAGCCAGGCAAGCCTTTAAGCTCAGGAAATAATACAAAAAAAAAAACATTGGAAATAGAAAGGCCCAGCCAACTTAAACCAGTCAGAGGAGAGGAAACCTAATCCAAGAGATCAGGGTACGTGTACTTTAGCTTGGAATTGTTTGATCCCATCATACGTTAAAATGAAGTTACTTCCTAATGTTATAGGATTCACAATGAAACAGGGAGATGATATGAATCCTAGTAATGATTGCATTTAGATTTCATTAAAATGCACGCCAAAAAGAAAGAAAGGATAATAGTATGTCAGATACCACTGCCAGAGTTTTTTGAGGAGTTCTGTACAGCTGCCACCCAGCCATCTTCGATCCTGTGCTGGAGAAACTGCCTAATCGTTCTTGAGGTCGGTGAAAGAGAGACATGGAATTATCTGATGCTCCAATCCCAAGCCAATGCTCCCCAGCATTGATGGACAAAATAGAAGCAGAATGAATGGTGACATTCTTCGTACATTTTATCCGTCCTGCAGTTAGAAAGAACAGTATACCCCAGCACAATCAACATATGGATGAAATCGACTGCAAATTAAGAATGCTATTTTCTACCTCAGTGGATGAAACCTGACATCTGCCCGTTATTACAGCATTGATGAGTGAAAAAATAGAACAGTTTTCACATTCATGTCACAAGTGCAAGACAATTTAATAATTCAGACAGTGAATAGTGCAATTCAATATGGGAGAGTGCTTCACAGAATCTTTATTGTCATGTTAAATTACACAAGCAGAGGATAAATAAGAAAAAAACATACTTAACATTACATAATACTTCCGCCAAATAAACAACTCATTCATACTCAATACCAACACTCGTGATCTGACGCGATTAGCCAGCTTGGCCCAACAATCAGGGAATATCTCCAGAATTGGAAGATTCCAGGACAAATCAGCCCATAGATTGAGTTATTCTACTCATATTTCTGGCTGCGTTTTTCCATGAAGACTCTGGGGGAAGGGGAGTCATTCCTCACCGTTTTCTGTACAATTCAGCGTTTACTATTTTTCCTAAAGCGAATAGGTCATAACTAAGCTCTCTTGACCAATCGGTCCATCCATCAGATATGACCTCACACCCACAGAATCTCCATGCCAGCTGAATTTTTCAAATTTGACCCCGTTGCTAACGCATTTGAAAAATTTATTTGTTGTCTTTTTTTCGTATGGCCGTCAGTGTTTACCTTTATGCTTTATTGATAAGATTACTCAGAGTTCACGGCCCTTTGGGAGTTAAATATCTCAAAATCCTCGCAGGTCATTCTTTTCTCAGAAAACTTAATTTATCATATCTCTCTTTGTGGCTGAGGCACCTAGAATGTAATAATCATGATGAGACACCCCAGCACTAGCAAAAAGTGAGGGATAGAATGGCGAGGAGCTCAAGCAAGCAGCACAAAAAGGCGCATACTGATCAATAGTAAGGTTTTCTCCACGTAATCATCTTTAATGATAGACATTAACCCTCAATGGTGAGAAACACATCATCCATGTTGATGGATGCTGAAGCTAGTTATTGCACTATTGAAAGTGACCGTTGTTCATTCTGACTAGCAACGGTTTCATCACCTGTTTCTGACCGCACAATAAACCCGCAACAATACTCAACAAGACAAGGTGCGATATGCAAAGCATTCTGATGTACAGACATGATGAATGATGATTATCTTATAAAGATGCACAATATAATGAAAAGCATAGGTAAATCCTTTAACCAAGATGGGATACTGAGGAAACAAGAATGATGCCTGCGACAATCTGACGACAAAAGGTAAACTTTTGGCGACATGAAAATGTAATCATATTTATCTCTCTCAGAAATTAATAAATTAAAAAAGAGCCACTTCACCTTCTTCATTTTCCCAGAAGCGGAGAATCCCATCAATGGAACCTGGAAGTGATTGCACCAGATGTCTAATTATACAGGTTCAAAACTAGAAAATAGTTCAAGCAACTCAAACTCTTTATCTAGGGCGAAAAAATAACAATTCTCTGAAAGTAGAAGGAAAAGGAATTTCAGTAGAATGGGAAGTAACTAACCAGTAATTATGCCTTTATCAGCTGGAGAATGTTCCACGCATAAGATGGGACCAGCATGACAGGCTAGGACTGCATCACATGAGCCACGAGAAATAGACCAAACTCTAGCAGTCCAATCATCACTTCCAGTTAGTACAGTGTCACCAACCATTCTTATGGACCTGCACGACAAATTCTCCACAAGTGAGTGGAATCCAAAGTATGAGAGAGACTAAACAATGAACATTTGTGTCCCGCGTTTTACCGGATCCATTTTGTGTGTCCTTGAAGCTTGTGCATCTGCCTTCCAGCACGAATGTCCCAGATATTTGCCACCCTGACAACACAATACTTGTAGCTTTAATACATTCATTAACTTGCAAATAAGCAAATCCATAGAAGTGGAAATACAAATTTCATATATTCATACGTATCTCTTCCCGCAACAGCTAAGATTCCAGTAGAGTCATCATACTCCATGCAGAGAATGGCACTTAAACCGCGACCAACAGTGGCCACACAAGTATCAGTTCTTACATCCCACATCTTCACGGTACCATCATGAGAAGCAGTTAGTACACGTTCTCCTGAAAGCATCCGTACACAACTAACCTGGAAGGAAATTAAAACAAGATAGCGGAAGTGAGAATTCATTCAGTAAGCAATATGCTTCACCATAACCGTAAGTAGATGTTAACAACTGTTTTTTTTTGGTCTTAAATGGGGGCTGTAAATGTATACAAGCTCACATTGCACATAAAAGTGCTATAATAATAACCTGACGAAGACTCCACATTAAGAACGTCTACAATGCAATGGAAATATTACTGGAGAGCCTCTCACTTTCCTACATGTCTCGCACATTCAGAGCAAAATCTGCCAGTCCCTGAATATTGCTGCGACACTTTCTTTAGTTTCAATTAACAACAGCCATACTAATTTGATTTGGAACCATAACTTCAGATGATATAAGCGTTCAGATTATGCCCCTCAGCTATGTGCAGAGACTAGAAGAATGATATGTCCGCTTCTGAGTAGCCGTGTTAAAATGACATCAATTTTGAAAAATTCAATCCTTGTCTGAAATGCAAAGGCCAACTCTACTCATAATAAAGTCTTTCACAGAGAAGAAATGAATCTATAAGAAAATACTTGTAACTCCACATTTCTCTAAATGATAAAAATAGTAAATGGAAGAAGTTCAGAAAGGCTATAGTGGTGATGGAATCTTACTGGAGCGTCATGACCTTTCAATTCCTCAAGAGGTTGGAATACATGCTTATCCCAAACAATTACAGAATGGTCATCAGATCCTGATACAATTCTACCACGGTCAGAGCTGATAGCACGAATAGGCCTGCAGTGAAAAGAAACAAATGATGTACTATTGTTTTAACCAAGTGGAAATAAACATCAGCATTACACATGGAGTGTAATGCTAAGTGGACACTAATGATAACTGAAAAGATGAAGCGAAAAATTATTTCACCCGCCTCGTGTGCCCTTTGAGGGTTGTTCTGAGTTCAGCACCTCGAAGACTAGGATCCCATATTTTAACCTGTAATCATGAAAAATGCATGCATCATGTTAGGGGTGGGATCCTTATCATTAGCATGAGGTGATAGAATAGAGAGCAAAAAACAAAGAAAGAAGAAGTGAGGACCAGACACACAAAAACATGGATTATTCCATAGTTATGCTCTTCCTACATCCATGGTCCAAACACACAAATACAGTGGATACCAGGGCAACCTGATCCATGTGAATATTATAGTAGCATGCCCCCAAAAAAATTCCTGAAAACGGGGAGTATGGGTGCCAAACTCCGTAATGAAACACACTGGTTAACAGTGCAATGAAAGTCAAATTATGCACCAAAGACAATGAGAAGCCAGTATCAAGTAAATGAGATAATTATAATGAATTTGGTTAGCCGTCTTTATTTCAACAGGTTTCCCCCCTACTGAAATGAAAAGAAAATTGCAATCAATAGCATAAATATTGGGACAAAGTTCTGGACCACATAAAAAAAGGTATCAGGAACCACCCTCATATCAGGATGGCCAGTGGGTGATGTTACGAACTGTGGGGTAGCAGAAATGATATTTTCAGAAACTCCCTCATATCATAGGAGTTTGAGCACTCAAACTGGATTCTGACTTCAACCAGGGGCTTACTACAGCGGAACAGCCACTTGTTCTTCGTGATATTAGATAATACATAAAATTTTAGGTGTGAATCAAAGAGAAGATAAAAAGAAGCCTTTTCATGAGTCCAAGAAGAAAAAATAACTAACAATGTAAGGAAAGTTAACATCAAACTTCAAACTACCGTGCAGTCAGTGCTTCCACTGATAAAAAATCCCGCATCTTCACGGTCACCAACAAGATCCCAAACCTCTCTTCTTGTTACACAGTGAAGTGCGGTAATAGCACCTGAATGACCCTTCAGAATACGAACACTAGATTGAATTTTCTTCTGTACAGGAGAGGGTAGCTCTGGTATCAAAGAAAGCTATTAGTTTCGATATTTACATTTGCATAAAAGAATAAAAGACAAAAGAAACACAGAAAGTAACGGTATTGAAAATGAAAATAATCCTTATTGTCATCATCATCATAATCCTTATTGGGTTTGGATATAAAAGTGCCATATGCTCTGAGTAGAGTTTTCCAGCGAGATATCAGGCTTACACTAATCTCGACTTGGTCATGGCTCTTAATGGGTAGTTATTGAGAAATGGAGACTTAGACAATAAATTAATGAGCCGCTAGGAAACACTGGTTGGCCAAGACTCAGGTTTATAATGTAAAAATCCAAAATGAACCGGTAATCTACAAAATCCATGAAACAGCGAAACATGTGAAATTTAAGTAAATGAAATAGGAAGAAGGAATAAGAATAATGAAATGAAAATGCAAAAGTCTAGCAGAATATGAAACTACATGAGGATATAAATTATCAAGCATTCCCTTGAAAAATTAGGAAAAATATCAATTAACAAGAATAGAATTGCTGAAGTCATAGGTCCACTTACGAGCTCGACTAAGTGAATTAATTCTTGATGCTGCATCTCTGCTGAACATACTCTGCACCCAACTCCTCCCCACTCCAGATGCCTCTGTAGTTTGTTGGCTTTCATCTGTGGCATCCTGTGGACGCGGGGATGGCAAACCATATGAGAGAATGGACTGGACCTTCCCTGCTGAAAATCCCCAATAGCCAATCCGCAATTGCTGAATATGCGACAGCAATCCTCTAAGTTTGATCTGGAAGCAAATCAGTGGTATCAGTACTTACGGGTATGAATACTATGATTAAAGTTAATAATAACAAATAAGGACTCACAAGTTGCTTAAATCCAAGATTATTTTTCTCTCCAATTGTTTCAATAACGTTCCATGCATCATTGTCAGGAATTCCCAATCCAGCCTCCATGATGAAACAAAGATGAAAGATTAGTACTGGAGAGGCAATTAAAATTTGGATAGATATCCAAACCCTGATGATAAAAAGACCATAAAAAGTATTACCATGTGTGATGCCACAATAAAAAGCTGGGTAGTCACAAGAATGACATAATTGACCGATCTGAAACATATAAAATGTTGTATACAGTTACAGGTTCCAGAAAGTGTAGTTAGTTCAATCATTACGTAAAAAAAGACCTGCATATTATCTAGGAAAATAAATTTCAGCATATATCAGCTGAGCAATCAGAAAATGTAACACAAAATGTGAGTTGAAATGAATATATCCGAGAATTACATTAGAGTACATAGCTTGATGAAAAGGCTAACGCTATGAGTAAGTACTATTGTGGTGTATTTTCATCATTACTAACAATGATATGATAGGAAATATATGCTACAGAAGGGTTATTATTTATTCGTGTTAAAAAATTTCTGTGCCACAGTATTTACTCTTTGCTGAAATTGTCAAAAAGGTACCTCTAAGGTAGATTAAGAATTTTATACAAGAGAACCAAAGAAATATAAGAAAAACTGGTTCCATACTTGCTCGAGGAGCACTCCATTAAGTTTTCAAAATAGGCTTCCCAGAAACTGCAACAGAGAACAGATAAGGAAACATCAATTTGGGCAGTTAACTAAGATAATTGTATTCCACAGAAAAAAAAACAACGAAATAGAATTCAGTTCGACAAAAAACTAAAAGAACATGAATTTTTGAAAAACTTTAGGTGATTTTTCAGCTTAATACCCCATAACACTGTCCAATCCTATTAACTCTGGTGAAAAATAAGAACTGATTCCATTCCACAGCAATGAGAATGGTTGTTCCTAATCGACAATCATAGCAACGAAATGTGAAACTAGGACCAAATACAGCAAATGAACAAATTTTAAAATATTTCCAAGCTATGGACCAATTTCGACTTTTATACTGGCACATAGTTTACTGCATCAATTAATGTATTAAAATGTCTCCAAACGCATTTCATAAATGGTATAAAGGTATCATAGATGGTTCTCAATAGTCATCGACATAGGATGAAAAATTTCAAGTCAGAAGTTTACTATATTGAAGAAACAAACAAATTACGAGCATATATGATTATGTTTTGAAAACATTACATAATCTCAGTGATTTGACGTCTAATCAAGTGTCTAACTAAATAAAACACTCCTAACACAGAAAGCGATAAATTGTTCTTTACATAAAGTAGCAGCAAGCGCTCTACAAGACTTACCGTGAATCATCCCATATAGATAGACTTATAAGCTGGCGTTGTATATAATCTGGGACATTATTTGAATCTTTCTTATACATTTCAGCCGAAACTTCAAGCGCATCCCTTATTGTTGCCAAGTCATTTCGTGATGCAGCACGACTTATTGCAGTCTTGAGCTGGATACATTATTAGTCCAACAGTCCACATAAGATATACATGTTTATATACAGAAATAAAAACTCACAGGATCTGACAGATAAATAAAAAATCCAGTATATAGTGATAAAATTAGGAGAAAAATATATATGGGATCATTAAGTGCAAAAGAGTGACCATATGTCACTCTGAAGGGACTATTGATATGAACTCCGGCTTGGACTAATTTAAGTCAAAACTGAAGGGAACCAAAGATTCAAATATCTTTCATAAAAGTGATATCTGATCAGAATCGCTCAACATGAAGCAGGTAGTAAGTGGCAATTTGAAGAGGCAGCCTCAAGAAGGTATTGATAATGAAAAATACAATTTAGGACTTATTTACAATTTCTTCCAACAGTTTCGTCATTCTCCTTCCACTGTTGTTTTTCCAAAAAACCCATGAATGACAGCATAAATGAGTCCAAACCGGAGTTCTAATTTGTATCATGCGGAAGTTCTTGCGTTTAATCTGTAAAAGAAGACATGAGGAACTGGTAATTCAAGTATCCCTCACTACATCTCCACATGACTACCAAGGCATGCTGATCTGACGACGAACCGGATTATTTTCCTCATTTCTATCTCCACATGCAGTGATGATCCACCAACAATGACAAGCAAATACTGACTATCCAACCAATTCATCATGAAAGTTTTTGTAAGCCTTAGAACCGCAAAGTGTTCAGAGGTAAGCATGGATCATCAAAGTGATAAAGGAGGAAAAAAGCGAATTAAAGCACACGAGTATGGTACACTTAAGCATCGAAAAAGAAAAAAGAAATCAACAATATTTCGTCACAATAATTCAACAAGCCGACAATGAGGGTCATGTCTCTCTTTAATAAGACAATAAACCTCACCAACAAGAAACCTAACGAAAATAAGAAGTTGGCCCTGAAAGAAGAGTCAAATACTAAGAAGCAGATTCTTTTGAAAACATTAAGTTTACCTTTTAAAGGAGCAATCAACTAAAAAGAAAACTTCTAAGGAACATAACAAGGTAGTATTTCAAGGTTACAAGACTAGTTAACTCTAATAAACTAAGGGAAATCGAATCCTGAAGATTGTGTCCAGTGAAAGTTAGACAGGTTTTTTATCAGAATGCTGTAGAGGCATGAAACTTTAACCTGGAGTAGTGGACTCACAGTTCAGATAAACTAAGAATCTGTCTAGACCCCATAATATATTTTAGGATCGAAGAAAGAAAAAGGCCCTCAGGAAGTATTCCATAACGAAGTAGAATTCAAGTTAACTCAGGAAAATATCAATCAGTGAAACTGATAAAAATGCACTAAGAAGGTTAGAAAACAAATAACCAAATTTCTGAAGATCCAAAAAAACTGTCACACCTTGGTGTTGAAACAAAAAGAGAGAAATAGACGGTGTGGAGAACTTTCCTCTGACTGAGAGGACAGGGAAGGAGCGGGAAACCATCTCACTTTATATTGACATTTATCACCCCATAAATAGGGAGATAACCCTACGTGATCTTTCCCAATATACCCTCAGACTAGAAGTTCCTGTGATGACCATCCCCATGGTGTGAATCCCCATACACAGTACATCAAGATTTAGAAATCCAACACTTGGAAATAAACATATCACAGGGTAAGAAAGTCACGAAACTTACGAGTTCCCTGACTGCAATAAATTGCTCCTCTGTCAATCGGCATTGCCATCCCTAAGAGTAATGTTAAAAATAAATAAGAATAATCCCGTAAGGACGATTATTCAATAGAACTTTTCCAAACTATACAAACCGAATGAATGTGTTCCCTAATACACTCAACAAACCCACTCCCTCCAATCCCTTCTGCATCTGACTCGATTAAAGCTGTGAGACAAAATGTGGATCATGAGATAATAACATATTTATCCAGAAAATCTAGAGCAGACTAGCTATTGGATGCAGTTGAAACCACAGCATGCTACGCAAGATGAAGTATTACGAATCATACCAAGGATTGTGCCATACTCAAAAGATGAGAGCGGATCCTCAGTCGCACCAAGCTTCAAAAGACGCACCCACAAACCCTATACAATGACCAGCGGAAGGGACCTCATTTACACAGAAATATCAAAGTAAGAAAATTAATAACATCAAAAAGTTTTCACGTGGCTCATAAACAACTTTCTAGAATTTAAAACATAAAATTTCGACCAGTAATTCTAGAAAAGAATTCACGCTGAGAACAAAGGTAAATACCATCACAGAGCAATTGTTGTTGCTCATTCCATAATAATCAATGGGACCAAAATCCTTTTCACTTAAAGTTGTGGATTTCTCTTAGGATTACAAAGCCAATACCATCTAACACAATGACAAATGATCTACATCATATCATGTTAGGTTTAATTATTCAGAGTACGACAAAACCGTAATATTCAGAACTGCACAATAGTCAGTAGAAGCCGCCCCCCCCCCAAGCAAACTGAAAAAAATCCACCTCTTTCCCAGTCCTGAGGACCACAAACTCGTAACTTTTGAAAATGAGATTTAACTACCAAATAAAATAGAAAAACTAATTGTTTAGAGTCAGATAGATGGGAAGGGGCAAAAATCAAATTCCAAGCATATATGGAGTAATCACCAAAACGTGTGCCAGGATCACAAACCAAATAATCAATGTTCCCTGCGCATATTTCCGAATATCGGCATAAAGGCAAAAATAGAAAAATGCAGACGTACTCATTTTGTGTCGCACATCCTTGTAGTATGTTAGAATAAGAGTTTACATGTTGCAAAAATATGAAAAGAATAGGACTACATCCTTGTAGTAGGTAGATTCGATGTCTTTCGAGAGAAGTAGGGACCAATGTTATTAACCGATTGATACGAAGATACAAGAATTGGTAGCGCAAAAGACGAATTCGATTGCACTCTTTCTTTTGCTTCCCTATAAAATTACATTGCAACATAACATGCAGCTAGCGTTCCAATTCATTGCTAAACATAAAAGACTTTACCTGTAGCTTTACTTTGATGTCCAAGACCATTCTTTCCCTCTCAGCCTGTCAGCCACAAGCACAGTTCAAGAACTAGATACGTACAGAAATATACAAATTTTACTGATAGAAAAACTCACAGCTCTCTCCCTGGGGCTAAGACTTTCTGCCCTTGGATCCAGGCCTACTGCCAGAGAAGGTAAGCTGAAAGACAGAATTAAGTGGGTCTCAATGAATTCATGAAATGTTTCTAAAAAATAATTCATTGAATAGAATCATTGGTCTCATACGCACAAATGTATCTTAGAATCACTTAACGGCAGGGTATAGATGAAGGAGATGGTGGGATACTTACATTTAAGGTTTCAAATACTATGCATGCTTCAGTATGAACTGACAATCGTACAAAGGAACAAAGGCCGCACAGTACTTAAAAGTTAACTCAGTTTTTGAGATCACTGAAAGAAAATCTGGCAAAAAAATTGCTCACGTAACCCAATCAAACACAAAGCTAGCTAATTTCCGTTCAGGGTTGAGATTATAAGGGGTAGGAAGATGCCAATGTCAAAATCTACTGGGAAGAATATTCTCACTTGTATAATCAAATGATCTGGTTAAACTTTGGCTTTATTATTCGGATTACGGTATCTGAAAGCTGCTGGTACAGCATACCTGGGAGCATACTTTCCTGAGTGGTCAATGTTCCCACTTGCTGTTGCCAGAATTACTCTACGTTCTTCTTCCTGCTCTTCCGTTCTAATATTTGATGGGAAACGATCATAACAGTACTTAGCACCAGATCCTAATAAATAAATAAATCATTAGTCAAGGATTTACCAAATGATACTACCAAAACAGTTATAAGTTAGACTTCAACTTTATCTAGCACATCGGTCAAGACAAACACTCATAAAAAATAAAACAGTGCTGAGCATTGGAGAGCAATAACGTCTTATACAACACTATCTAAAGTTTCACCGAGTGCTAATCAAAATGAAGGCATCAGCATATCACCTTCTGAACCAACTTCAGGATCTGATATAGTTATGATCTCTAGTTCCCCTTGAGAAGGAAGAATAGCAGCAGGGCTTTGACCTCTCCCAATTGCATCTTGTAACTTGTGAAGAAGATTGAAATTACCATCTGAAGTCGCAACTCTCTCCACATAGTCAGAAAAACCTTGTGAATCGAGAAACTGTGATATCTGGCGGAAGTGAAAAGAACCAGAAGGACGATTATTGTTTCATTGATGTAGATGACAACGGAATGCTGAAAAAATGGGGAATGCCATAAAGAGAAATATCTATCTTTCTAGAAAAAAGACTAGTGCCTAAGTCTATCAACTCTAAAAATAGAAATAATCCTTCACAAGTCGTGAAGTAGCACTGTATCATGGAAAATTCCTGAGGTAATTTACTAATGTGCCCGTTCCTAGCAACTAACTGAAAACTACAGATCCTTAATCAACTTCTCTGAAGGAGGTAGCTTCCACCAAAGTAAAAAAAATAAAATTAACTTCAAGTAGCCAACTTTTCTTTTAGGTAACATTGGCACTCATTTCAAAGTTCAGTTTAAGATTTCGTCATGTTGCAGGCACAAACTAAAGCACTAGAAAATTTTTGGGACAAAACCAACATGACGAGGATGCTCTCGTGCTTAATGGCCTAAAAATCTGCTGATGCCATGAGGCCTTGATTTAGATTCAGTCTAGGTGACCATAACCAAATCAAAATCACACACTGTTACGGTAACATTGAAAACATCAAGTTCTATTTTTTCTAAATACATACTCCACAAAGGTGACGCTTTGGGTCCATTTCCTGTTTTCTCCACATCAACTGCAATCTACTGCTTTCCTTGATAAGCAGTTCAAAGATTTTTTAGATGAGACACAAAACGAACCAAAATATGGAGTCAGAGTGGCCTAAGGGCATGTCATGTTTTACTACATCCTTGTCATTGACGTGAAAAAATAATAATTAAGCATTAGGCATTTTATTTCACTGCATGCTTTTTGATATACAAATATTATAGAAGTGTTTGTGTGGGGTCATGTCACTTGCTTGCCAAGAAGATACAAAAAGATATTAAGGTTTCACCAGAAGATTGGCAAATTATCTTATTTTAATCATAACATATTATTTTCCGAGCAGATGTAGGACTGTAACAATCTAGCTTTCAGCATAACGCAGCAGGCTTAGTCAAGTGCTTCATCCAATAAATACATCATGCCACACAAACTGGCTGGACTCAATCAGATATGGATGCATTTGGAATACTAAATCCCAAATGGACCAGAAAGAATAAAATACTTTTTTATGATATGAATAGAAAATCACAATTTACTATTATATGTTTTATCTTTTAATTAACATTGATGAATTGTGATTCTCAGAACTTCTCTAAATAGTGTCAAAATACCGTTCTGAACTATTTCAGAAAGGATTTCTAGACAGCAGGGGATTTACACTAAATGACCATAGTTTTTCTGTTACAAGATTTAGAAACTTGTTCCGATGATTGATAATAAATACGGGGAACTTCAGAAATGATGCCCAGGCATAAGTTAGATTACACAGAAAAATAGATACTCCGCTTTAAATATTCCAGAATCATGGCCAAGGATCCTACAAGAACCCCTTAAAAATTTGTATAGATTCTAACTACCAAATCACGAGGCAAACAAAGGTTTTTCTCAGACGATTTTGGTTTCTAAAAACTGAATTACTAGCTATGTGACCTGTGGGTGACAAAACCGTTGTCTTTTCAGGTGGTAAAATATACACGGTCTATGTTGGAACTCTTCCAGATGAGTATCTTAAACAGTTAAATTTCCAAAAGGGCAGTCAAGTAGCCCACGGGATCTATTCACCCATAGTAATCAGTCATAGTCTTGTCTATGATGCTCTTCCCATAGATCACAACAGGATCTACAGGTGTATCTCAAATATTTATGAATACCATGAAATTTAAGATGCCTCTCCTGGTAGAAAAGAAACTAAGTTTGTATGTAAGGAACATAATATCTCACCTGGTCCTAGGCTTTCTTCTTTTAACAATTCACATGGAATTCCTGAAACTCTTCCTTTTTGAAGTTTCAGATGTGCAAGTATATGGGCACTCCTGTAATAATATTGTCACGTGCCAGCTCACAACACATTTTCCTTAATATAGAGCACGATTTTCCTTAAGATTATTTCACAACAGTATCAGAACAACAAACTGAGAGGTCACATATAAATATATCAAGCAAGTAACATTTACCAGTATTCAGTTACATACAACTAAGAAAAACGCACTATAAACATCAAGAAGAGAAAGAGCAGATCGAAAATGATGACATGAAACATTAAGTGGTTCAAAGTAAGAGTTAATCTAAATGAATACCATTGTCATTGATTCGGGTGGTTGATTAGTCGAGCGAGCACGTTTCTTTAGAAATGCTTGAGAGTTAAAAACATGAGTTGCACTATTTTCCTGATAAAGAGGGATTGGATCAACAGAAATACCAGAGTTTATTCTTCAAACGTGGATGAAAATATCAAATTATGAAGGAGAAACTCACTATAAAATTACGGTATCCACTCAAAAGTGAGGCGAAAAATTTAAGAAATATCAACCTGCATCACGATGAGAAAGAAATGCATTTAGTGTAAATCTGTTATTGCAATGGCATGGCCACCCTTCTCCACATTGAATTGCAACACTAAATGAAACACAATGGCATTTCTACATAAGGTGATGGACAGGAACGCCGTCATCATTGTGATTGATCATGAGCGTTATCCAATCAACTTAGGAACTGCTATATATAATGAAGAGTCCAAAGGAACTGGCAAACAACTATCGCCCCAACCTTTTTCAAGGTGGTACCAGAAATTGATAGCACAATTTCTGTGATCAACCAGTTTCTCTGGAAGCGAGGGGTTAAGAAGGTAGCACTAAGTTGTGCAGCTTATCCAAGTGTAATAAAGAAACACGCCTCGATTATTTCCCCAGGTAACAGAAAGATTTTATACAAAAACGGGATGTTAGCCAAAGAACCAACTGCATTACGATTATGTGCCAGTCAAAATAAAAACTCTGAAACATAAATATTGCAGCAGACATGCAAAATTTATGCTGGTTACATCTTGGACATTTAATTTTGAAGAAATAAATAAATGGCTTAAAAATGATTTTCTTCATCTATATCACCTGAGTTGAATATCATGCTCTTGCCCCCAAGGTCTGCTGCTTCCCTTACCATGCAGATCAAAAACATTGCCTGAAGATTTCTTCAGTTGATCTATCTGAACTATCTTTGGATGCAACAATCTAGTTATCTCGCCACGTAAAAAACCTAGTTCAGGCTCTGGCACAGGTGGTATTTCCTCCGTTATAGTGATCTGATTGTACTCTAGATCCACAATAACGACCTGCAGTAATTAATGATGATAGTGAAGATGATGTGATACCCGAAAACGCATGCCAGGAGAAATCCTATATGAAACTTTGTCATCAAGCATTGAAATTTCGCAGTATCTCCTTCGAAAATGGACAAAATGGAACACACATTTCATCTAATGGTTGAGGATAAACATAAGTCCTGCACACTATGAAGGTTGATCAACTCTGAGAAAGAAACTTGTCACAGTAGTAAAATAAACAAGCTGTTTTCTCACATTACTTCAAGTGATATGACAATAATTTCAATTGAACATATGTTAATCATATGACAGTAAATACTACAGCAACCTGTTTTCCCATCGTTAACATTTATAATATCATAATATATTGTATAACAGATAACAGTTCGAGAGTAAGAATCCGCTCTGCTTACTATTATCAGCACTCTTAAGAAGAATGCATTAACACTATACTCTGATACAGGGGACAATCAATGTTTCGGTCTTAATTCACAGTCAGAATGTATGCAACTTTTTTTGCACCAGGATTTAATGGCAACTAAACAACAGATCCTTTCTAAGATGTACCGTGACAAGATGAGATAAAAAAGTATGCATCACAAAATACTGTGATGAGATATTCATCGTAAACTACTAGCAAAAAGTTGAAAATAGATGTTTAGTCGGTCCCAGGTGTGAGAATTTGACGTCAGAAGTTAGAGCCAGACAAATAAAACTAACTTACACCGTCCATCGTGAGACCAAATGTGTCAACACCAGAATGAAGCCCCATCATGTATGGTGTAGGTGCATCAATGTATTCTACCCCCTTGAAAAACAGTAATGGTATATACACATGCTGCAAAATCACAGAAAAACTTTAATGAGACATGCAAAGAGGCCAAGAAATTCGTAAGCGCAGAAGAAAATAATCATAATAACGATATAATGTGTACCTGATTAAAGTTAAAAAACAATAATAATCTGATTAACTGATAAAAAATATGCACTCTCTAGTTGAAATAACTTTGCACTTACCTGCCACCTAAATGGATATATCAAATGACAGATAGCCTCCGAAACTAGAGTTAAAAGAGCGTACCTGAGGAACAAGAAAAAGATCTCCAGTTATTCCACATTATATTCCATTGACAAACATGAAGTATGCAAACTTGATTTCAACGTAAGAATGTGTTTTATAATGAGTCAAAAAGTAGGGAGGAAATGCATTACCATTACTCAGTAGAAATAGCATCATGCCATGATGAAAATAAACAAAATCCCTAATGGCAGTAAAAATAAGGGTTTTAAAAAATTAAATGGATGAAAAAAATTCTCTATGGAATTGTTATGAGAATTAAATTAAAGCAGGAAGGCATAAAAAAATCTTATTCGATAATTTAAATTTAATCCCAAAAAATAGCTTCACCGAGTTACTCTGCATATTAGTGAAAGCCTTGTTGAAGTATTGGATAATCATTCAAATCGATTGGCAAGGTCTATTTATCTGACCACAGTTTTTTAAAAATAGGATTTTCTGGAAATTACTTGTTTGACCGAAGTAAAATTCTTCTTTCAAGAAGAACAGCCGTGAAAAGCTTGATCAAGTTATCAACATCCAAACATTGCATCAGATGTTGAAAAGATATCTGCATCAGGTGAAAAATTATGATTGTCATAAATATTTATACGAAAATTGTAGAAGAAACTCCATATTTGTAAAAGTTCCATTACATCTGCATGTGGAAGGCCCTCCTTTGGTGGAGCCTCCACAGAGAGAAGGCAGTTATCAATTGCAAATAAAACTCGATCCTTTCCCGGTGTAGGAAGAGGAACATTCGATACCATATGTGCTATGATATCCCACAACGGCAAGCTGTAAGTTTTTCATGATGGTTGTGAGTTCCATGTATGGCAGATGCACAACATGTAAACTGCTACAAAAAAAATATCTGCATAGAACAGAATAAGGAACTGTACTTGATAGCATTAAAGAAGTACCCTGTCAGAAACAGTGCAATGAAAACAGTGTATAGTGTGTAGAAAGCACTTTTCATAGACTGGATACCATTTAATAGATGTATGAAACAATAGTTTCCATTCATAAATTTGTATAAAGACGTTCATAAACAGGAAAAAAACAGGTGGCTTCTAAATAGTGTTACAGAAAATAGCTCTTTCTCACCAAGTTTACTATGGCTTAATACTCAAGCAAGCCCTAAGAAAAGTGTCCGCAATAGTTATGCCCATGATACCTAAAAGACTAATAGAGATGTAAATACAATAAAATAAAATAAATAAAATAAAATAGTATTAGCATTGTGATGATGGAAACAATTTCTACAAAAATATTATTAACCGGTGTACCACCTTTTCGTTTGTGACAACTAACTTTGTGTCAATGCAAAGGGACTATGTAATGACAACCTCGTTAAATATAGCCAATCCTGCATGAGCAGTAAAAACTGTGAAACAACCTTGGACATAAGAGCAACAGCCGACACCTGTCTGGTTCTTTTTTCTGATTTTTTAATCACTACACCTCACGGGGTCCCCTACTCATGTAGTTACCGTGATTTTTTAAACGTAACAATCTTCATCAAACATCAATATTTTATCGATCACTCCCAGGTCATGATCCGGCGAACAACATGTAGAGATTGCTAATCACTCATGCCATTATCCATAACAGAAGAGTTATGCTTATCAGACGGATGGGATCTCATTGTTGTCCTTGCAGACGTTAACCATAGATGTGACTTCTATATCCGTAGTGACAGATTCATGTCTGTGAAACTTGCTCACTAGTTTGAGAGAACTAGTATAGCCCCTCAGTAACAATGGACCGAAAAAGTGGCACTGATTCCATTGGAGGCTGTCAAATCACAAGCCAAAACTGAAATCTTTGCACCCAGTTACGGAAGGGTGAAGAGGTAGGGGAGAAAACGGTGCAGAGGCATCAGGTGTGGCAAGAATTCTCGTTGGACAGAAACATCAAATGTATTCTCTTTTGTTCAGAAAGTGAATAGTGACTTGCACGATGACGTATCTACACTATGATGCATAAGATCATGCAAACCGCCCAATCAAAAATAATATCCTACATTAGAAAAGACGGTTTACCTCTCTGTCTTTACCACATACGGTAATAATCACTGCCTTTGCGAAAAAATTATCTTCAAAAAAATCTATCAAGTCTCGCTTTTCAAATGGCACAACAGTTTTCAAACAAGATTAGACACAGCATACCTTCTGATCACCTTTGATCCTCACTACAGTGATATTTTACATGCCTATTTTGTGCTGTAGCATATCCAAAGCTTCAATGAAAATGACTCCCCAATAAACAAAGTGACAATATGACTCCTGATGACATTCAAGGAAGTATTCATGTTCGACATAAAGAGAGCAATCTGATCACAAGGATTGCCTTCCATGACATATCCTCCACTTCAGATCTGACTTTCAGGAAAAATGCCTCATTATTTCCTACGGTTTGAACATTGTATACATTAGAACTCTAAAAAAGGTAAGCCGCATCCTACTGAGCACTAGATTCTCTTTTTTTTTTGGCGATCATCACCCACATTGTAATCAGTCTTATCTTTGCACTAATTCATATTGTTTGATCATACACGTGTGTGCTGGTATCTTTCTTCTAATATATGCCATGATTGATATCCATACCCATTTTGATGGTTAGTGTACACATCCACATCATAAAAAATATAAGGATAAAGTCATGCACCTACTGCTGTTAGTAAACGATAAAAAAGAGAAGCATAGGGAACATGAATAAGGGAGTAGAAAAAATGACAAAATCAAGAGAGATTTAGAACATAACCTGCTTCCAACGGAAGAAAAGCAGAGATTAAACAATTCTTCCAGTACATCCCGAAGCACACTAAAACTGGGGTAGCGTGATACAAGACAAATACATTTATCTGCAAATGAGTTTGCTGGGATACCATATGCCTCACAAATATCTTTACAGACTGGGTCCCGGAAAGCAATGCAACTAACGTAAATTTTTGAGCCATCTCCTTCTGCAGTTTGTCACAAAACATAAAATGAACATCTAATCGTTCAATGAAACATACCACATCAACTTGAAGGGCAAAGGTCCCTGCATAAAATAGGAAATTAGAACATCACCACCCCAGTTACCCATAAAGAACACAGCTCGTGTTCCATTGGCTAATTTTTTCAATTCCTCATTTAATTGTTTTCGTTTTTCAACCGATTGTTATATTCAAGAACAATTAATTTCCCATTCATCTATGTTCATCTTTCTGATGTAGTCAGCAATGCCTATGGCTACTACTATCGTTTACAAGATTATGGCCAATACTCGCTCAACTTATTCTCAATTTATCCCCAGATAGATGATTCTCAAAGATGTAAAGGGAGATACCTCTCTCTGTTGAGGATCCTGCTCATTGGCTAGTTGTGGCGTCAATCCAAAATGAGAAGTCTGCTTGTCATGGTTATTCCACGAGAAAATGCAGCTATGCCAGCGACCACTCAACAATATCTCAAATTTATTTTATTTTCTTTCAATTGTCAAATGGAAAAAAGGATGCAGATAGATGGTGGACGATTAAAAAATTGGGTTTCCTGCCATATCATGGAAGATGAGGCGACGAGACACAGCATGAGTCTCTACACAAGGTGAGGATTTTCCCGAGGAAGATTTTACATGGAAGACAATCCACGTGTCCTTTCATGTTGCAAAGGACCTTGCAAAGAACCTCTAGAAGCATTTGAGGAGTCACCAGACCAACTAGATCTCTGAAGTTCATTTCCACAAGAGATTTAGAAGATGCACCAGGATACAATATGGCTTCCATTCTTAAGGACTTCCACTATAGAACTACATTACACTCACATGGAAAACAGAATATACTTTTCTGTAAGGGACATGAACAAGCATTTTCTTGTTTAAGAAGACCATGTTCTTTCCTTCGTTCACATAGGCTTCCCCCTCCTGAATGATTTCTACTCTTTATTCTTGCCCCTAATCATAAATTATGATGATTGCTAAAGAAGAAAGTTGCAAATAGATAATTATAAAACATTAAGAAAACTAAAAGGCATAGCAGAACCGGAGAATTACCAGTTAGTACTATTGGATAGCTCCGTGCACAAGTAGATACATCATTTGAGTCAATTCCAGAGTCATAGAACTCAATACCGGCTGGCAGAACACACTATAGTAATGGCTCATACCATGAAAAAAGAGAGCAATATTATTTTACGGAATAAAAAATCATAAGCACTGATTTGAACCGGAATATAAATAGATACTTTTGTATTCCATTCGAATTAGACTTGTCTCAAGAAAATATTTTGCACGTCTCATCACACAGTAGTGCTAAAAAGTAAATAAATGAACACCAGATGTATATAATAATGATTCGGAGTGGTGATCCATCTACAATGAAAGATAATATTTTCCAGTTTGCGAGTAGAGGATAAAAAACCAAGGACATCAAATGAAATCAGAAGCAGTGAATAAACAGAAGAGCATGGAAATTATGAGTCTACCCGTTTGGAACAGAAATAATAGAAATCTAAAAGAATAAAATGGATAGCCCACTGAATAGAAAACCCCAACAACGCGGATCCTAGAAAATATACAACCCAGGACATGGCACCTAGATGTGGATAGCATGAAAATAGTTCAGCAGGCTACGGATATATACCAACTTTCTACCAGTCACTGTGTACATATACACGCATATTATGCTTCAAATCAAATCCAGCAGAATTTATCCATCCCTTCACATGATTGATGGTCTAGAAGATTAAAAAATAAAAAATGAAGATGAATTTCTAACTATCTTACTTTAAATTATGCGTTCGACTTAACTTAGTACACGAAGACAATGGTCTGTCCTCCGCAATAATTTTACGGGCTATCGTGCAAGGTTCAGATGGTGTCGGGTTTGTATGACACAATGCCGTAAGTATTCGGATGAAATAAATCAAGAATTGAAACAAAGCCGTAAGTATTTGTATAAGATGGTCTAGACTGTCTTCAATGCGACAAATTGTGGGTGCATTGCACAGGAATCAGAGTTTTAATGTAAAAAACCGACACGAGCATCGAGAGTTTCACATAATTTTTTTGGTAACTTGATCAAGACAACCGTAACCGAGTCTTAGTGCAATCAAAACAAAATAAAACTCGTGCAGAGATAATGAGGGATTCAACATAGAGACGGACTCGGAAAGATTGGATCAGATCGGAAGCAAGAAATAGACTGTTGCTGATAGAGAATGATAGGAGAAGTGCACACCGTTGACAGCTGCGGGGGTGGAGGAGGATAAAGGGAGTGGTCGGTTGCAGGGAACTGATCGAGGAGGGAAACAGCGTACTTATACCCCGTCCCGTGGTAACCTTTCTCCCCATCGAGGGTCTGGATCTCTGGCCCGATGCCGCAGACAACGAAGTACTCGAATATTCGAGATGACATCAGCTTATCTCACCACTAGAGGAGAAAGAAAGGAGAGAGAAAAACAGAAAGGGGAGGATGGATCGATGGATCCAGGATCTCCGCCTCTGCCTCCCCCGTCCACTCCTTCCCGGATTCACCTCTCCAGCGCTGGATCCAGCCTCTCCCGATCCGCTGAAACTCTTCTTCTCCTTCACTCGCCGCCGTCCGTCTCCGCCCGACGTGAACCTGTCGACTCCCAAGACAATCTTGACGACAGAATTTCCTCCAACTCCTAACGGCTCTTTGCCCGGGAGAGGAGTCTCGCGGTCCGTTCATCTTGTTTCTCAGGTATCGTTTAAATTAAACGATACTGACTCTAAATGCCAAAAGTCTCGACTAACGACTCGGGCGGGACGGCTGATTCCTCCCCCAGTCCCGCTTATTTTTTAAATAAATTGTAATAATATATATTGGAACTAGTTATTATACATTATTTTTTTAATTTACCTTTTCCAGTAATGGTCTCCATTGGGAATTTTTAAAATATTATCTTTAGAATAATTCTCGACAAAGTTGACGCTAATTATTTATAAAATTTAAATCGTTATTTGATAGCTTGAATTTCCGACGACTGCCGGGCCCACCTACGGTCTTCTTGTTCCTTCGTCCCCCCAGCCATCCAATCCAACCCACCTGCAGCCAGATCAAAGTCTGGAAAGAATGCTTCCAACACCTGCCTGATCTTCCTGGAGTCTCAGTCAGCAGTGACAGGGTTGTCGCGGTAGCGATGTAGATCGCACTTCTGAAGATTCGATGATACCTGCCTGGTTCATTCGATATGATTTGGAATCTGTCGATGAACTATTTCTCGAGATTTGGAATCCTCGAACCACGATTCCCGGTGCCTGTTCTTCATCTCTGGTGGCGCATTTCTCTCCTGGCGACGAGAGCTTTCGTTTTGGGGAAGTAATCCATGGATGGAACAGTGAATGACAGGTTTAGATTATGAATCAAATGAAAACATGGTGGGTCGGGACTCGTCAGATGGTCGTCTCCCACTCACCATGTTCTAGGGATCCAGTACAGGAACACAATTATTACAAATGCAGGCCGATCCGCCAGCCGATCGAACCAGCGCTTGATCGGACAGATTCACCGGTTATGAGAAACCCTAGTCAAACAGCAGGGGGGTAAACAGTGGAAACCTAGAAGAAGCATTTATCGGGATGAAGAGCAGCAAGAAGCAAAAGAACAAACAAATGGCAGGCGCGGAGGTTGGGGCTGCGGTGAGAAGCAGATCGACACAACGAATCGTACACGAAGGCGCGGATCCTGAGCCTACGGAGATCCGGACGTCTCGCCGCGAGCTTCGCCGATGACGGAGTACCACCCGCCGCCCCCTTCCGCCAGGCATAGATCGTCCGTCTTCCTGAAGATGGCGTGGATGAGAACCACGACTAGGCCGGTGGAGAGGGAAGCGATGAGGTTGTAGGTGGCGTTGGTGAGAAATAGAGCGACGAGCGTCACCAACGAAAGCACACACAGCACCACCCCATCGGATATTGCCCGCCGGAAGATCACCAGAGGCTCGTCCCGCAGGAAGTAGAGGAACAGCCAGGCGATCATCATGACCGCGAGCACGATGAGCGAGATCGGGTGCCAGATCAGGCTGAGGACGATGATCACCAGGACGACGATGGCGTAGTTCATGGTGAAGTAGCCGCCGTTGGTCCGGATCCTGATATAGGCGTCCCCGAGGCTCGGGGGAACGCTGAAGGCGTGCCAGTGGACCATCTCCTTCCATGGCCGCCGCGTCTCCAGAACAGCCCTCACCCTCTCCTTCTCGCGGGAGATGAACTCGAGCCCCTTCCCCCCAGAGGAGGACGCCGTGGGGATCGTCCCATAGGTCGTCATCTCTGAGAATTCCTATCAACTGGTGACCTGATCAGCGGCGAATCCTCAGAACTGGGAAGAAATGGGAACCATCTACAGGAAGAGGAGGAAGGAGGCTGAAGAAGCGGCGACTGAGATCGTGACGGAATGGGTGGGTAGCCAATCCTGAACTCAGATAGAGAAAGACAGGGAGACAGGGAGAGAGAGAGTTAGCTGGCGGTGAGGCTCTCTCTCTCTCTCTCTCTCCCGACGTGGGGACAACGGCAGAGCTGAAGAGAACGACATGGACGCGTGATTATGCCACGTGGAGCGAACCGCGTTGATACGCGGCGCCGTCGTCTCCGATGAGCAAAATCGTACCGCTGGTTCCGTATAGTCGGGAATGTTGCGCGGGTATATCAGACACCCATCGACACTCTCGAAATCATCAACGATACACCCAATATGTATTTTGATTTTTTTTAATTACTTTGAAAAAAACCGGAATGCATTTCGAGAAGTCTTTCCAGAAATGAACGTTCCTACCAGTCACGTCGTCGCTCGTGCCTTCGTCCTCGTTTATCTGCTGGAATAGTGAACCGGAAAGGGATATTTACGCTATTTTATTTATTATACTATTTAATTTAAATATATTTTCTGAACCCAAAGTCGGAAAAATGCATAGCGAAGGATTCTGATGCGTGTAGGACTCAGACGGTTGAGCATCAAATTCTTTTTTCAAATTCTTTTCTCCGTCTCGTGCACCGACAGGCTTTCCATTATAATGGTTAATCGGCGGGTTCCTCCTTCTCCCTCTCATTACTCCTTTTTCGATCTTCTCGTCGCCGTCGACGATGGAGCAGCCCAACTCCTGGGTAGCCTCTGTGAGTTTCTTCCCATTACCCAATTTGTAATGGCGATCGCTGGTTGGCAATCACTATTACGCGCGTCTTTTTTTTATGCAGAGCTCGAGCTCGCTGACTTTGCCCGAGCGACTTTGCGCCGCATGTATACCTTTGATAGCGATCATCGATATCCTCATCTTCTCGGTGGCCGGCTGCTTCCAGTATGGCTGCGGTAGACGCCCACGTCAGAGGCCCGTGCGCCTCGGGCTCAAAGACTTTGGTCGCATGGCCGATGAAACAAACTGTAAGCCATATATGCCGTCCCCATACTCATTGGTTCTCGAATTCTCCGTAGTTTCTTTTGGCGGCATCGCGTATCGTTGTTCTTTTTCTCTTGATCTAGAATTTTTCTTCCGACGTTCTTTATTGTCTCCCATTTGTTCCTCTCTTCTGCAGTCGGAGTCAACGAGGTTGAGGCACTACACGAACTATTCAAGAAATTGAGCAGATCCATCGTCGACGATGGTTTAATTCACAAGGTGGGCATGAGTCGTTCTCACTAGCACTCCCCCTGGGGTTCGCATCTATGGATTTCTACTTTTGCTGTATATTATATATTCACTCTTCTCTTTTCAATTTCGTTTCCTCTTTGACTTTTTTGTTCAATAAACCGTGGAGAAATGTTGTCCGCTGTTGCAAAGTTTGCTTTGAATGTAGAGTATTGGAGCGTTGATTCAGCCTGTCGGGACTGTAAGATACAAAGGGACTCTTGTCCCGGGGAAGGGGGGGTATGGAAGGGCGGATCTGAAAGTTTGATATCGGCTCCATATCCACAATGCTTTGATTGAACATTGATGATGGTGTAGAAAGACTGTTGGGTGTGAAATTGGTAGGCTGACATGGTCTGGAATGGAAGTTTTAATTGCTAGTGATGCGATTTTTTTCTTTGTTTCCTAGCTGCTTAAGATTAACCTATCCAATCAAGAGGGCAAATTTCTCCAGACATTTATTGTCGCGGGAATTTAACAAATCGTCTTCTGTTAATTATGAATAATTCACTTTCACCAGGAGAGTTTGCAAAGTTCCTAGGTTCGCTGGATCTGATGTCTGGGCAATATGCTTAAAAGGATTCCCTAGAGAGATGGTGTGAAATTTATGGTGATAGCACTGATGATGTGTAATCTCTATGATGAATAAATAGTTTAGTTTTCTTTGAGAAATGTATTTGACCGAGTAGTTGTATGATGCATTAATTAAAAATGGCACCTGTATATGCATATATATTCCTTTTTTTTTATTGTCTCGCTGGTACTCTAATTATAATCTTATTTAATGATTATAATTTTAACTTTTCAGGAAGAACTTCAGCTGGCTCTTTTCAAGACTGCTTTTGGTGAGAACCTATTTTTGGATAGAGTAAGTAGGTTTTATTGGCCTTCTTCCTAATTAATTCAGGTCATTTCCAAATAGATAAACATGACATGCTTCTCAAAACATAAACTCAATTCTACCTCCTAACGCCTACTGTTTGTTAGATGGGTCATAGCTGTCCAGTTTTGCCCTCTTGATGGGTCAGCATGCAGACTAATTTTTAAAAATCTAGCAGTTGTGCTACTGAACCTGTAGGGCATAACACTATGACATGCGTTGCCCAAGGTTTTAAGCAACCTTCGTCGAGAGTTTTCCCCAAGTCATTATGACAGCCTGAATATACTACCAGACAAGTGAAGCCCATGCATGTCATCATGATTGACATTACCATGTATAAATTCTCTTTCAAATCTAATTATTGATTATATTTTCTATTTGTCTTCCTCAGTGTGGAATTATTTTATATTAAGGATCCTAAAATATTTTCTAGGTTCGGTTTACTTCGTTTGGCAGGATCCATCATGTTTTGTTTAGGTTACAAGTCATTGAACTTTGGTTTACCTAGACTCAAAATGTTTGACTAATTTGGAAGACGCATTTTGACTGGAGGTACGTTAATGACTGTTCCATTTTTTATTTTGAGGGCCACCTACCCTAAGTAATGTCTCAATAATGCAAGTTTTTTTAATATCCAACACTTTGTGAATCCCCGTGCATCTGAGATCGAATTAGATGAATATGCGAACTCCTTTCAAGGTATGGATGCCACCACTTTTCTGCTGTATCTTTCATCACAAAAAGGATCCTCTGTGTAATCGAAGAGATATGATGGAAAGTAGCGGTAAGGGGTCTTGAAAAGGATGACTGGAGGGCTCCAAAGACGAGGGTTGCTGCACTCGTTGCCATTTGATAGTGCACTAGCATAGCATATGGTTTGACTCAATTTACATATCTCATTCCTTTTTTGTGCTCCAACTAAAGTAGCGGATAAGAGCCAACTGCAACAAGGGAGAATTGTCTTTCCAGTGTCAATGGTTGCATGTGCCCTCTTCTTATTGTCATCTTTTCTAAGGCCACGTGTAAAGCATTACTAGTCCGTGAAATGGTGTAAATTAAAAAATATTATCCTACTCATGCTTATTCTTATCTTAAGACTTCATCAGGAGACTAATTCATTTATAAAGCATACCCTTTCTTTTACCTTTTCTGGACGACAAATTTACTCTACTACGATGAGCATCATTTTCGCTCCTCCCTTGTACCTCACATTATTCACCTTACAAATGGTGTTGCTTCTTCTAGGTTTTTGACGTTTTTGATGAAAAGAAGAATGGAGTCATTGAATTTGAGGAATTTGTCCATGCACTCAGCATCTTCCATCCCCATGCTCCTGTAGACGAAAAAATTAATTGTGAGTGTATGAACTATGAAGGAAATACTTTCTTAATTCGTTGCATTGCTTAACTAGGTGAGTTATTTTCTTCTTTTCCTGTAGTTGCTTTTAGATTGTATGACCTGAGACAGACAGGATTTATAGAACGTGAAGAAGTGAGTTCCTTGACCCTATTTATATTCTCTTTCTGTATTTTCTTCACATTGTGCTATCCAAAGTTGTCTATATTTAGGCATATGTTTTGCCCCATCTTTGAATAATACAGGTCAAACAGATGTTAATCGCTATTTTGATGGAGTCAGACATGAAGCTGCCAGATACCTTCCTTGAAGCAATAATTGACAAGGCAAGAATGTTCCCTGATGATGCCTTTTCTTCTGTAATGATGTTCAGGTGAGGTGCTCTAATATTATGTTGATTCAGACCTTTGCTGATGCGGATACGGATGGAGACGGCAAGATTAACAAATTAGACTGGAAGGAATTTGTTGCCAGGCATCCCACGATTTTGAGGAATATGACGCTCCCTTATTTGAGGTATGTTTCTCTAAATTTTGCGATTAATTAAAAGAAATAACCCATTTATGTTGCTTCTTCGGGTAAGAGTCTGTACTGTTCATTGAATGACCGAAGAGATTCCCAAGTCATGGGCAAAGGAGAGCAAGCCGCTCACCTCTTGTTTTCTACTAGTTTCACATCCATTGATGTATGAAATTATTAGAATTCTAAGATTCCTGATAAGCTAGTATAATTCGGGTGTTCAAATCTCGCACATCCGCGGATTTTGTGAGAGAATTGCCCTCAAAAGTCATGCGGATGTGGATTCTGACCTGTGATTTTGGAAGAATCGCGTTTTGTTCAGAGGGTCAACACCAGTTCTTGATTTTTCCAGGGACATCACGACAGTTTTCCCAAGTTTCATTTTCAACACCGAGGTTGAAGACTAACTCGGATGGATTGGAACCTGGGATCGGCGGAGAATGGATCCGTCGAATTGTTTATAAGGTGAACCTGGTTCTCCGCAAGCTTAGCAAGGTTTTGGTTCTCTCCATGATTCATTCACATCATTGTCCCCTGTTCCGAGTGTATCACCTACAGTTGACTCTTGTATATACTGTCGAAATCAGTCTGATGTACCTCAACTTCTATCATCTATGATGATGACAATTGATTATAATTTCATTTTTGCCCTTGTTTATGTTAAACCCCGCGATATTATGGGATTTTCTTCTTTCTCTCTTACTCAACAGACTTTATATGAGCCCACCATATTCGACGTGGTGCCAGTGATCCCACGTGGATCCACTAATCCAATGACACAGTTTTTCAATGCATATGGGTTTCTTGTCTGGCACAGGCCTGAGTGAGTGTAGCTGTACATGGTCAACATGCGAAGTCAACAGTCACGCATGTGCAGCGCGGAGCATCTCACCTTCCTGATTCGTGCCCAGCATCCGCGCCATCACTGACTTGCAGCGCACTGGGGTTCGGTCTCTGTCCACTCCAAGTGTAGTTGCTAGAAGAGTAGGCCTGTGAGGTTAAATCCTGCTGCATGGGTGGCAGTGACAGCTTTGACAGCAGTGCACAGAAGAATGGAGTCTTTGTTGTCAGGAAAGGGGAGCGGGATTGAAGAGGAAAGAGGGAGTGCTCTGTTAGAGAGAGGAAGGAGAGAGGAGAGAGGAAACGAGCTCCTCATTATCTATGTTGAAGATGAAGCACCCCTGGCAGAAATGATCATCAAGCAATATGCATGTCTAGTGTCCTGTCGTTGCATGGTTTATTCGCTTCCAGTTTCAATATCTATCTATGTTTTTGGTACTCATTTCATTTTTTTAGGCCCCTTAACCCACAGGAAATGAGACCCCAAAACTGCTTGTGGATAAATATTGGGCGGTCAAGGTAATATTCTCAATTTTTAAGTTGTTTGGTTATGTTATTCTATTATCGGAAAAAAAAAGTGTTAATTATCGGTTCTAGTCAGCTCCCTGAAGATAGTATGATGACAAGCTTATGATCATTTATTTCTATCAATTCAGGAACTTTGCAAAACATTGAAAGCTGATATAACCTGATGGAGACGGCCTAATTATAGATAAGATTCTATGAATCTGTCCAAGAACTAGTGTTTTCTTTATCTGTACACTCACAGTAATATACCAACCAAGTAGCAAATTGTTATAATAGGGAGCTGAGCTTTGACCTTCCAAGAAATTGGATTTAAATAAATACTTTCTCTGAAGTGATTTATCCAACATGAAATCCTGATAAACGAGCCGCTTAATGCGACAGGTGGGTCATCATGGTACATCATATTTATTTGTGTATGCACGCAGCATCGGTTATGATCATCCGATCGAAGACCTGCCCATCATCGATGAACTCGGGATCTATTTAAGAATTTGGTTAGGTGAATTAGATAGGGTTCCGTCTGATCTCATATGGATGCCACTCTAATCAAGAGATCAGTCTCCTTGAAGGAGGTGTGAAGGCTAAGTGAGGCGGCCCCCCCCCGTAGGTTGAAGGAGACCAAGATAGCCCGGAGGATGTGTGGTCCTGATTGGAGCCCCTCCGGACTTTATCTCCTCGTAATCTTTCATGGTGACATGGTGATATGAGCAGAAGAGGCGGCGCCACCCGGCGGGAGATGACGTGGGCTTTTTGCAGCCGATCCGGCGAAGAAGATGACCCTCCGGCCGCTTGCGGACGCCGCCGGCGTCGCTGTCCCGTCGACAAATCCCCTCGACGTCTCCTTGTTGCTGGCTGGATTTGCCTCCCGTGCGTCTCACTGCCCGCTGCTCTTTGACCACTCGTGGGGAAATAATCGCCGTGAAAACCCAGCGAGACACGTCGTCAACGGTAGAGAGAGAAAGGCAGATAGAGAAAGAGAGAGAGAGAGAGAGAGAGAGAGAGAGAGAGAGAGAGAGAGAGAGATGGGTCCTTCTTGGCATGGGGACGGTGTCATGTTACATGGGGGCAGGACCATAAAGATTTTGTGCACCTACTGACAATTACTCTCTTGGACTTTCCCCATAGTTGAAGTCTTTACTTCACAAATATTTCAGATGCTCTCTCTCTCTCTCTCTCTCTCTCTCTCTCTCTCTCTTGCTTGCGCCTATTAGTGACGGAGAAGCCATGAACGTATCCACTCTCTTCATCGTTGATGGAGGCATGTTATCCGCTGATGAATGGGATAGGATCCTCGAGCAGTCTGAAACGGAGTGGTCGCCAATAGATTAGTCCTCAAGCGTCCCACTTGCTCGTGGGGATGTCTATCGCCGCATGCCCTCTCCTTCTCGTATCCCTACGCCTGACCGCGAGCGAGATATTTATAGTTCGGTTGTTGCTTGTGACGACGCTGACTACATCATGCTGATCTCTCCACGGATCCCCTCGATTCCTCCGTACTCCGTTCCTCGTTGCTTTCCTCCGTCGCGGGTCTGTTAGAACTAGACAAGATAATCTTACCCAGACGGCCAAACCTATAAACAGAGATAGATACATAAATAGGCTAGCCACTTAGCCAGATAGATAGATAGAGAGAGAGGCGACGTGCTAAGCGCTGAGCTATCTAGATGATCGATTTTCTAGAAAATCGATGGAAACTGAGCTATGGATGCAGGACTAGGGTTTGCCCGACATCTCTAAGGCTTCTCCTTCACTGGCCATATTCCTTGGATGGCGTTTCCGACATTTTGGCCTTGTCCTGCATGCCTTTCCATCTCACCCTCCTCCCCCTTTCTCTTCCTTCTCTTCACTGGCCATATTCCTTGGATGGCGTTGGACTCACGTGATGGAATGCCTTTTGGGCGTCTTTGAGGCCATCCCTGAGCCCCCTATAAGAGAGATTTACCCCTTCGTTTGTCATGTCGATCAGCTTCGGGCAGCCTTTTAGACCCACCTGGTTGGTCGGTGATTTACTCCCTTCTCGTCTCCTGTTCGCTGGCTCCTCGGCAGGCCTAGATCCATCGGCTTCCCCCTCGCTCATGGCTTCAGTTCAGGAGACCGCCAGCTGCCATCTCCCTCACTCCCCTACTTGCGAGTCTTCTTCTCCCTTCCCACCTGATCACCTTCCCGGTCGCCGTCATCATGGCACATGGCATGAGGTAAGTCGATCATCTGTAGTTCATCTCTCCCAGAGATTTTCTTTTCTTGGGTCGTATTGAATCGTTGATCTCCTCTGCAGGGCAACCCACACTGCTTCCCTTCCGCCGGATCGAACGATCCCGAAGGTCTACTGCCCGCGCAGGCGCTGGCCAAGCACGACGAGAGCGATCTCTCCGATGATGGTCCGGCCGAGTGGACGCCTTCGAAGATTACATTCATGAGGAGGATGACGAATTCCGATGGAACCGCCGCTAACGATCGTAGGAGGATCGTTGTGGAGCCTCAAGACCAACCGGAATCGGAAGAAGACAAGACCCAGAGCGATTACATCGATAGTCGCCATTGTCACGTCGGTGGTGCTCCGACTAGAGTTTGCTCCGACTGCAACACCACGAAGACCCCGCTATGGAGGAGCGGCCCACAGGGACCCAAGGTAGCCCTGCGGTCTCTTCGCTGTGTATTGCCATCATCTGATGCCTTGCCGTCTTTAATGACCTCCTTTCTCCATGGTCTAGTCTCTCTGTAATGCCTGCGGGATCAGACAGAGGAAGGCAAGGAGGGCCATGGCGGCGGCGGCGGCTCTGACCGGCGGCCTGATCCCCGCCGTTGCACCATCAACGGTTCGGAAAGAGAAGACTTCAGGCTGTCAGCGCACCGTCCCATTCAAGAAGAGGTGCCGGTTGACTCCAGGTCGGACCCGGACGAGCCTCCTCTTCGATGAGTTCGCCATCAGCTTGAGCAAGAGCTCGGCCCTCCACCGAGTGTTTCCCCAGGACGAGAAGGAAGCCGCCTTGTTATTGATGGCTCTCTCGAGTGGCCTGATCCGCGGTTGAGCTCGCGATCGCCGCTTCTTTCGTTCTTCCTTCTTCCGCTTCTTCTGTCGCTGGCCCCATTTTTCTTTCCTTTGGGAGTGCTTGGAGTGCTTCTCCACCTTTGATTCGTGCCTTAAACCGCGAACAAAAATGATCGCGATAGCCTTCAAAAGAAATGCAATGTCTCCTGCGAGACTCAGATAACTCTAACCTCACTTCATCTCTGCTCTTTTTTTGGGACCTTGACTATATTGGTGAGACCCCCACTGACCTACTTCCTTAGGAGGTAATAGCTCGATATTATTACCCTTTGATTGCCCGCCAGACGTTCAAAGTTGAACCTCTCTCTCTCTCTTGTCATGGCTGGCAAGCTTTGTCCTCATTTCCTGTTGCTGTAAAGGCCTCCTGCTGTCCGCCAGTATGGATTGGCTGACGAGGGCCGAGAATCCTCGGGAAGGGGGATAATAGTGATCAAGACCCTGAGGCTGTAAGACACCATTGCTCAAGGACCTGTTCATCAGGGTTATAATTTTTTGCTCAACCCTGTGGAGAGCAGAGATTTGGGGCCCGTTATTCAACAGAAAAATCCTTCTGAGCTGGGTACAGTTTCTCCTTGCGTCCATGTGCGAGAGAGAGAGAGAGAGAGAGAGAGAGGAGAGTTAGATATATCGGTTGACGGGGGGAGGAGGAGAGGTTGATTGGAGGATGCACAGTACGAGTTATTTGCGAGTTCACGAGAACACCAAGGCTGAGGGCTCACCTGTCTGATGAGATTTCTTGATTGGAGCTTCGAGCAGCTGTTCTGTTCGTGTTGGCGTTTGGGCTCGGAGTGGTAGATCCCTGGTCTATCATGAACCAGCGATGAAGTAGCTCCGTCCTCAGGCGGAGAAGTCTCAGTTTTTCCCGTCGAATCCCGTCCGTTCGTAACATTTTTCACCAAAATCGGAGGGATTCAAGCCTCCGTATTCACAGACTTCCCATTTAGATTTGGATCAGGACTTCACATGACACGGCGAACAGTTCTTTACTGTTCTTGGCAAAGACTATGAAGTATAAAACAAGGATACTTCAAAGAGCAAGAAGAACCCAGTAAGGAAACAGTAAAAATAAAAGGCGTAACTTGTGTTCGTGGTGTTGGAGTTCATCCTTCGAATCGATCAGCAACAGCAAGCATGCCATGAATCTCCGCTTCCCATGGATTCTGGGTTTATAGAAGAAGAGAAAAAAATACGCTTGATCAGGTACGAATGAATCGATCCCATGATTTCCTATCTAACTTCATTCCGAATACTGATCCGACCATGCTACTACATCTGCATTGATTCTTTCGGCCTCTTCGTTTAACTAGTGATTTAGTCTGCCGGCGGTGAGATTGCGACAGCCGGCGGCGACGGGGAGACCTACTACTGCTCCCTGTCGAGCAAGAGGCCCCCATCCTCTCTCTCTCTCTCTCTCTCTTTCTCTCTTTCTCTCGCTCTCGCTCACTCTGTGTAATCGCCGTTTGACGGCCGGGGAGCGTCCAGCTGTGGCGTAGCTGCGTGGGGACTCTGCCTGCCCGATGCAGACCTACGCAGGGGAGGAGGGAGAGGGCCCCCGTGCCTCGAGCGCCACCACTGTGTGGCCGGCGTACGTTCGCCGCCGACAAGGTCCTTGCGGTGTGGCAGGGAACGGAGCGTGAGATGACTGCCAACGGAACCGTGCACACCTGGCGAAGAGCCTCTCTCTCTCGCTCTCTCTCATCAGGGCTGCAGGAAAGCGCCCCCTCGAGCATTGTCCGGGGCGGGGTCTACCCTGGGACCTTACCAAATCGGGCGCCGCAAAGTTAGACTCCTGTTTTTGGTAAAACCTTGGCTTTTCAGGACAAAAGGGCTTCCCGAGAGAACGCCGCCCATGCACTCAGAGAAAAACAGCCTCAGATCTACGATAAACTTACGAAGAATGACGAAGAAAACGCAGAGATTTTGGAAGGAATGATCATGTGGCAGAAACCCATGATGTAGAAGATCTGTCTTCTTACGATATCACTACTAGGTAATGCAGGAAGATGGCATCGAAAGAAAGAGGTCAAATGGCTGAGTCGGGGCTGTAAGCCCTAATCGGCTGGCTCTAGAAGCCGGGCACCGACGACGGCGCCGGCAGCGCTACTTGTTCGATCGTTGCCTTCTAGCGCCGGCGGCCATCCAGTGGCTCGTATCGCCGTCGTCTGGTCTGGTCGGGCTCACGGACCGGAGAAGGCCTTGAAGAGCTAAAGGACAACGGGATCCAACAATCCCTCCGGCGCCTCTTTCAGATTTCTGAGGCAAAACAGCCGGCAAACAGAAGATTTCTGACAAGATCTTCCAGCTCGAGGCAGCGGAATATCTCGGACGGCGAGCTACTACTTAGATTATACCATCTTCTCTCCAACTCCAGCTCTCTCACTCCTCCCCGCCGCCACTGAGACGGCCTCCTCCTGCGATTCTGCCTGCCCATTGCCCCCACGCCCTAACTACCCTAAAGTCGCAGACGACGACCGACGACATCGCTCGAGTTGGATTATCGACGACTCGTATATAACGCATATCATACACTTGATCGCATAAAGAGACATGTTGAATCACGTGGACGGCAGCAGAGCAATCATTTTTACTTCCAAGAACAATCGCAAAGTACAGAACACTAAATAATGATTTAATCTGTACATAAGATTTCTCTGCTAGAGCACCCTTGATTACACATTTTAATTTAGATTTTCCTAAGATTTATACGTTTACCAATGAATTGAGAGGGGGGGGAGGGTATGAATTATTCGTTTTCTCTCACAAGTTAATATATAACTATGTTTGATGTAATTAATGCGGGACACCATGATTTAGGTGAGTAGACTCTCTATATATGACTAAGGCGATGCTTCCAAAGAGTGCAAGAATTATACGATAGTTCAGCCGTCCTAAGCTACTGTGATCTCTCTTTGAATTATGTAAAGTACAATAAATGAATACTAGGTATCAACTCACCTACAATAACATGAGCCACAAAATCATAGTAATTAAATACTACATTGAAAGTTGTTCATCATATTAAAATGTCAAATTGCTTATAAAAACTTAATGGCAGTGATAAACATTTGTTACTATACATCAAAATAGGATTAAGAAAAAGTGATTTGGACTTTACAATCATTGGTTTTGCAACTTTCTTTGGGTAAGATGTATTTACTTGGAGTTGAAAGTTCTTCTTGTAGTTTCAACACCTTAAAAACTTATTGATAATGATTCAGTTAAAAAATATATTTACTTATCATTTCCAAAACATAGAATATTTAGTAGCGCATGAGATATTTAACTTCATAAAAAAAATTATATTTGAACATAAATATCGTGTGCTAAGATATTATGCTTCATACACTACGTTGGTTTACAACATAATTCTTATGCACTAAAATATTAAGTTAGATATATGGAGTTAATCACATACCACTTATAAGCTAATTACGCACACATGTTAAGTTTATATTCCACTGTATTGAATCATTTTTTTTAATATATGTACATATTAAACTTTATATATTATGTTATTTTACTATGTAACTCTTCATATATTTATATATTAAACTTCATATACTCCAAATATTTGGCAATATAACTTCTCATATGTTGGTTCTTTAATACTATAGCAAGTATACCAAGATAGGGGTTGAATAAGTTTTCTAAGAATTTTTATCATTTCTATATGTTTTTAAACTAATTATGTTGGTTCCAATTAAAGTGGGTCGACATAGAATATGGTTGGCTGACATCGTTTTCTACTAAGTCAACACACTAACTTCTAAATCAATTAGGACACCCAAGTTTTATATTGCTTTGGCCTTTATTGGATCTACATCTACTTTTCAAGGGTTCCAACTCATATGAAATACTTTAAGAGGTCTATCTTTCCACATCAAATAAAGGCACTAAACTTGTTTATCTGCTTATGTTACAAGCACATCTCCAGTGTTATCACTTATCGAATGTAAATCTAAGACTTACATTAATCTCACTATGCTTAAAATTCAACATTTTTGTAAATGAAAACACTTGGAACTCTTGATGAAACTTTGAGTGCATTCAAATTGTATCTAGAACTTATCACTTGAATTTAAAGACATAGATAGGAGAATTTGTCATCATTGAAGTGCGGGTTAAAAGCTCATTTAAGGGGTTTTTCACAGACCTAAAAATCTTGACCTTTTTCAGTTCAAATAATTAAGATATGGACATAGTGGGTTAATTTTTTTTTAACTCAACCCGCTAGAAGGCTGCCAATATAAGTCAGATTTTGTCAATTTGACTATCTTTTGACTAGGTCAACAATAGAGATGTGTCAATCGATGATCTTTTCACTTGTCATTGATCTTATAATGTGTAAAGATTCGTTACACTCATATATATGCTTACTACATGTTGATTGACTCCTCACATATCTTTTTACCTATTGTTAGTTTTGTTGTCTATGTCAAAGATTTATTCTTCTTGTTAGATTCTTCTCTGTAAAAAAACTACATGTACTATTAAAGATATTGTCGCATGTTAAGTGTGTTTATTGATCTTTTTGTCACTTGTCACCTTGACCAATTGGACTTAACCATGTCTCACTTGAATATTTTAACCTTACAATATGACATTTGTATGTTTTGAATGACATGCAACATCTCTTTTGTCTTATTTTTGTTATGTGTCATTGTGGTATTAGGTTCTGCTACATGTCATCTTGATTTAGACTTTTTACAAAATAATATTGTGTTAGATAATTAATGTGTCACTTGATTTTTTCTTGTTATGTGTCATTTATCTCATCAAGTTTACCACATCTTAATGTGTCATCCTTGTGAGTATTTAGTCATTCTCTCTCTTCTGATTGATGGTGGGTCAGCATAATAATTGAGTGGATGGTTATACATCTCTCTTCAAGTGAGTCAACACATATGTTGACACACTTTTTTTATCCACTTAATACTATACATATTTTTATATTTGTTATCTTCATTTGAGACCTGAAAAATATATATCTACAATACACAATAGAACTTCATTTGAAAATCAGTTCATTTCAATATAAATTTTCATTTACTTGATATACCCTGTTTTTCTAGAACATAACTATTTATTAATTGGTTTATTTAGTTTTATGTATTATGCCATTGCATAACATATTTTTCTGCACGCAGTGTATTCCATGCACTAAGTAGTGTATTGCTCTCAACTTGTATAGTTGTGTTCCACAATATAATTTCAATGTATCTAAATATTAATTTTGATACATTTTAATTTCTTACAATGAAACTTCTCATATAGTAACATTTTAACATTGTCATAATGTATAATTCCACAATGTAAACTTGCTATATTGAATTATTAACCTTGATGTATTGTGTATTTCTTAAACTTGACATCCTAAAATATTTAAACTTGATATATTAAGATATTCAATCATAATGTAGTATGATATGCTGCAATATACATAGTATATTGAAATATCAACTTTAATACAATATACTAAATGATGGCCTAAACTTTTTCATGCAAAAAATATTAATCTTAATGTATTAGGTTCTTTTCCAATGTAAATTTCATATAATGAAAGCATTGGCCTTGATGTACAACTTCATAGCATAAAATAATATTTTTGTAATCACAAACTTTTGTCAACTTGGAAACCTATTGGGGGCTTCTAAAACTCAACATATCTATAATGATAATGAAATTGACTAAATAATATAATTTATTAATTTAAAAACACCATATTAACAATGTGGGGTTGAAGCTAAAAGTACATTATTAGGTGAACCTACATTAAAATATCATAAAAGAATATGATATTTTATTAGTAATTGGAAATATCAATAAGTATTCATATATATTTAGCAACATAAAGTATACCAATGATACAAAACGATAATTTGATCTATAATAAATCTATCCATGGATGAAGAGTAGAGTAAATAGGCATTTTAAATAATACTTTTATTAAATACAAAGTAAAGATAAGCTAAGTAGAACACACAAAATTACATGACTATGCTTCAATTTAACAAATGATTGGGGTTCCCTTTATAACAACGAATAATTTGCATAAGTAATGAGTTTTCCCATTATTATAAAGCTATGGGTAATAAGTTAGCCAAAATGTTGTGACATCAATTGCATTTATATCTAAGGTCATCACAAAAGGTTTGTAAATTGATGTAATTTTGATTGAAAACTCACAATCTACTTAATGTTTGCTAGTGATCATTTTGTATTATTATTATTATTATTATTATTATTATTGTGAGTCATATGAAGACATTGTGCACACACGCATTTTTAGCTTTCTAGAATTCATACCAATATTGCTTTAATGAAATGAATCATTTGGTATTCTTCTTCTCCATTTAAGCTAAATGAGAGAGAAAATGGGCAATCTGTGCGTGTGTGTGTGTGTGTGTGTGTGTGTGTGTGTGTGTGAGAGAGAGAGAGAGAGAGAGAGAGAGAGAGAGAGAGATCACCTAAACAAGAAATCGCAATTCTATCCTTTCAAAGATATACATATACACAGGCGCTGATCTACAGGACAAACCCTGCTTTCTACTCGGGAACAAGTAGGAGCCCGAATGCCCCCACTGACATCCCACCAGCAATGTGTACCATCTCCCCACGAGTATACATAACAGGATCTAGGAGAGGTCTGAACCCCCACCACAGAAGGCCTCGGGCTCGAAAGATCTGGCGGCGGCGTCGTTGTAAACTCCGGCCACCGCTCTCCCTCCCTTCTCCTCCGACGCCGCGTCTCTTGGACTGTCGACATTGACGAAAAGAACGATGGACGCAGCCAGCGACAGGGCGAGAAAGACCAATGTGACCTTCACCCTGCTCAGCACAGGCTTGACCTAATGATGCCAAAGATAGACAGCGCCGCCAGCCGGCAGTCATGTTAGGAGAAGATCAAACACTGTCACATGAAGAGCTGAAGAGCTCGGCTTTTGGGTTTGACCATCCACAGGAGCCGATCGCCGAGGGTTATCACTGGGTTTCTATAAACAGCCATGCTGAGCTGTTACTAGCTTGCATTAGATATGGGTCATTTGAAAGTTATGTTAAAAAAAAAAGAAATTCCATCCCGCAATCAGTGAAGTCAACCCAACTCAAAAACATATTAGGATACGACGAATCAAAGATCTGGAAGTCGTCTAACTCAACCTGAGCCGAGATTCTAGTTTTCTACTAGACTCAGTAACCCCATGCAATATTCATAATTTTTTCTTTGAAATTCATTATATTTCCCGGACAATCTAGCAATGCACCAGTTTTCACAGCGATCAGGCAATCCCATCTCGGTTGACGTTTCGGGTAATCACACCTGAGATCTGGGAACAGGTCAACTCATTGTGTTCGCATAATAAGCTACACCTAGTTGGAGTTCAAATCCGACAGGCCCTATATGCTATGTCAAACCACCAGCCCCAGGTAGGAAAGATCAAGACAAATTATAGGAGGAGAACCTTAAAATATTTAGGGTGGGGGTGGGACAGCCAACTTGCTTCAGGCTAAAGTGGTGGGTTGATGGCCTTGCCCGCTCGCAACAACAAAGGAATAATGACAAGCAAGAAAATCTTACAGAAAGAATGTGTCTGCGGGCGCTCTTTTTTTTTTTTTCATAAATCTGTAAGCCAAAGAACTAAGGATGAGTGAACTCACAGAAAAAGAGCCTAAAAGGCGATCACGGGCTAGAACTTCAGGAGTTTTCACCCATATCTGAAAAACAGAAAAATACCGTTAATGATCAACGCATTCTCCATTTGTGACTCAACAAAAAGGTTTCATTCGTATAATACTAAAAAATAAGTGCACAAGCATAGAACGCAGAAATTACAGGTGCAGGAATGTCAGGTAATTCAACTTTTCATCATGCTGTATCAGATTTTTCTTTGGCGTGTTGGCAGGGCAACACTCTAAAGAAGGTATCCACATATTAAGTAGATCGATTTAGGACTAAGACATAAGACAAAAGCTTTAAAAATACACGTAAATTCGACCATTTTCGTCCCTTCAGAAAAAAAACATAATGTCCCTCCTGATAGAACAGTCAGAACTGAAAAAAACACCCAAACCATTAGTCCATGGACATTCACATCCCTATAAAAGCCAGTTTTGGGGTATCCCAGCTGCGGGACCCCCACCCCTCTTGCAAGACATCTCTCTGAAATGTAACTTCCAAGGAGACAAACCAATCCTTAAAATGACCTCTCCAAGACCTACTGTTCCAGAAAGCTGGATGCCTGTACAACCATCTCTTTTAGAGACACAACAGTAGTTAGTTCTGCAGCCGAACTTCATCTGTAACATGAGAAAAAGGGAACACATCCTTAAAAGAAGTATACCCACAGTTCATGACTACCTGAGTGTAACATGATAGAATGTCCCAGTATTAACCTCTCTGCCATACTTGACCTGAACGAACATGTGCCCTTTTTCATTCCCTCAAACTTTTAAATTCATTTCCTAGAAGGGTAGATTCTAGCCTTGCGATAATCACATCTATTTTTCGCGACATCTTGAAAGTCAAATTCCGTTTTCCTATGTGGCCTTCTTCATTCCATTTTACTCGCCAAAAAACATGCTCATTCCCAGTTTTAACTATAAGACTGTCAAAACATGAATGTAAGGATATGAGACAATATAACATCACATGGAACTACTAGAACTTTAGTAAAGCTAATATTCTATAACCCGGAAACACTTAAAGCACAGATATCCATGCTCCAGTCCCTTCATCAGAGATCATATTCAGTATGTGGGAGGCCAAAGATAGATAATGACGAAAGAAGGCACTCCATATCCCATTTTTCAAATACCGACTGGGACAACAAAATGGGTTCTCTTATTCGAAAATTTATCGCAAATATGGCCGCATGATTATCCGTCGATTGCATTATTTTAACAAAATCTTGATGATAAAAGGAAAGTAAAGATGAACAATGAATAATTGGATAGGCGAAACAGTTTTATCACCTGTCCATCATACCATCCAGTCTCCTCGTCTGTGGATGGAGCCATACATTACAGCAACAAATAGGCAAAAAATAAACCACCAGCCAAGAGAATGAGAAGAAAAATAAAAAATAAAAAAACTAATAAATCAATAATTTGTGGTAAGATTATCACATTCCACAGTGGCGCTAAGCAAGCGGTTGCCAACGTACGCCCAGCCTAGGTACATGCGGAGTACTGCCAGGATGACAGCAAGAAGTCCTGTGGACACAGCCCCAAGGGTACATCGGAGAGCGTATGTTTCGGGATCTCCGATGAATCCCCTTCCAAAGGCAGACACGGGGAGCCCCACGAGGAGGGCAAACGCTGCCCCAGTGCAGGCAAGACGGGAGCAGTAGAGCCCGAGATCACCTGCCGCCCAGGAGAAAGGGAGGGAAGTGGACAACGCCTGGTACTCGTTCACAGGCTGCTGCTCCAGCGGCACGGGGCACTCGGTCTCCGGCGAGCTCCCATTCCTGAAAGAAGAAGAAGAAGAGAAACCTGGGGCACAGGAGAGGCCTCTTCGGGTCCCCCTGGTCTTCGTCCAGCCATGGCCGCCGCCGACAAGGGGCTTGGGGAAGGGCGACGCTTCGAGCGGCGAGAAACGCAGAGCGGGGAGAAGACCCGCCGCCGCCGCTGCCATTACGGTGGCGGAGAGAGAGGGAGGATCACCAGCTCTCTCCCCTCCCGCCGACTTGTGCGGAAGGTAGCGTTTTCGGGGTCCCACATCTTGAAAACGGTTATGAACCGATCGTGTCCTGAAAATATCTACCGGGGTTTTTCCCATAGGAAAACGACAAAATTATATGGCTGGAGGGGACAAAATACATGTTTTCAGATAACCCCCAGAAAAATATGGTATTCCTCGATCGGGACTTATCTGACTTATTACTTTTAATTTTATCTAAATTTCCGACTTGGCCTAAAGAAAAAGTATAATTATTTATTAAAGGACAAATATTTCGGGATTTAGTGGAAGAGAAGGATGAGGGGGATTGACCCAAAGTTAAGAACATAATAAATATAATAAATAATAATATATTCGATAAATGACCAATGTTTCAGGATTTAGCGAAAGAAAAAATTGTTGGGGGGTTCACCGACATATGAGATATTTTATAGGGTCTTATAGTTAATAACATATTTTTCACGTATTGAAGTAAACGTACGGCGGATATATTTGTTGGATGGGGCCCACCGAAGACACCCAACCACACAGATCGATGCGACGCCGATTTCGCCCAGAACATTCCGCATCCGCGGATATCCACGCCGCGAGATGTTCCACCATACAAATTTGTCTCCGGCGATTCCTTGTCTTCTAGCGTCGAGGATTTCTGGAATCCACTCCGGCGGGGTGTCTGAGCAGTCGACGGCCTCCCCATCAAGCCCTCTTCTTCTTTGCCTCCTCGTGTGGCATTCGGATCGATCGGAGCCGATGCCGGGGACTATTCTAGTCTCAGGTAGTCTCTCCTCTCTCTTCCCCGCCACCCCCCAAGTGCTCAGACCTCGGGAACAGCCAATTTACGGTCATTTTTTGGTTGCATTGCTAACCGGGTTTTCCCCCCACCTGCTCAGTGCTCGGGGTGGAGGACCTTCCGTCGCCGTCACTCCCGACGTCGGCATTGTCGCCTGAATCAAGTGTTTGTGGTCCCTTTTCATTGAAGCGTGAGCGCACCCTAGTCCTCCCACCATGAAATTCACTCTCTTACATGCTCAGAAATTTCCCTATCTGTGGATGTTCCTTTGACTGAGCGTGGCACGTTTTTGCCGTGGCAGTTGTCATGGGGAAGACGGAGTATCAAACGACTGACAAAGGGGATTTTTCTTTGTGAGTGCTTCTATTTTGATTACAAGCTCCTGTGTGAGGAATTCTAGAATGTATATGGAACTCCATGGCTGGTTAGCTCAACAATGCTGAATACGGTCTCTGAACCCTGAAGAGCTTCACAAATTATCGGAAAGAAAAACTATGGTTGTCATTCTTATTTTATCCTATTCACGGAATGCCATTTAATGCGTTGAATCTGTCTAAGTAAATTGATTGAAGATACACCTTGAAATCCCGGGGGCGTAAATGCAGCACAGATTTCTTTAACTTGTAGTATGTCCCAATTACCTGAAAGTATTGGATTGATCCCAGTTTTCAAACTGTAAAATGCCTTCATTCCCAGGACTATGGAAACCTCGTATTTGGGGAAACTTATAATGTACCGTTTGGAGAAAAAATAAAGTTAATGATAAAGTACATTTATGAAGTTCACCCATGTTGTTCTTTATTTTTCTTTATTTCCTTTCATTCCTTTTCTCCCCATGAAGAAGAAAGAATGATGATTTTTTTTACTTTCAATGCATATGACTGCAGCCCGGTTATGTCAGTCCGTGAGAACCTGAAATTGATTCTCTGTGATGCGGAGGGTAATGAGATATCTCGATCAGGTTATCTCGGACAAGCGTGCCTCACATTATGAATCTTCCCCTCAATTTTCCGGCTCTAACCAAATAATCATGTCATTATTTTCTTCGATAGATGTCAAAACTATGGTAGTGGTGGAGAAGAGATCCTGGGACTCTTTCTTTCCTCTGGAAGGTGGTGGGCGTGTCCACTTGAATCTTCAGTTCATACTTAATGCTGAAGAACACAAGCGAATCCATGAAATGGTTTGCCGTCTACATTTAGCTATATGAATGGGAGGCAGCATATGTTTCTATTTAAACACGTAATGTTACGTCTTTTATATGTTTTTTTTTCTAGAGGGAGGCTGTACTCAAGAGGAAACGCGCTGAGTTGCTAAAAAGCATTTCCAATGGCCAAATTACTGGTAATTGCATTCTCCCGGCGTTTTTCTGCCTGGAGATGACTTTTCTATATATTAATTCGTGCAGCTTTAAATCTTACAGATAAGGCTCCTGGTTTTTCAACTCGTTTTGTTTGCGAGGAAGAGTCTCTACCTGATCGCTTAATTTTAAAGGCCCCAGTTAAGGATTCTTTCCCAGTTGCTGGAATTTTAGGAAGTCATGATCTAACTACACTTTTCTGTTTCTTGTGATTAGTCAAAACATCAGAATTTTTGTTTTTCATCTAACCGTTTTGATCATCACATCAACGCTTCATTCTTTGTGTTGTATATAATCAAGAGTAGGTGCTAGTACTGATTTTCCAGAATACATTCTCTCTGCTACATTTGGTAGAGAAACAAGAAAAACAGTTACTTTTTTTTTCCTCTCTACGTGATGTAATTTTTTTCCAAGGCAAAGGGAATTAGAGGAATCCTGAAACCGCCTAATTGACAATTTTCAGATTGCACGGATGGAGGAAAGATATTGGTTGCACCATCACAAAATTTTCAGCAGCTGCCTGAGCACCAATCCGACCTAGATGCACGAGAGCACCATCCCCAGGTTGATTCAGAGCAGTCTGGCCAGCATCCCGAGGGAGAGGCAGAACCGGCTTCGTACCTTCCCGAGGTAGATTCACAGCAGTCTGGCCAGCATCCCGAGGAGGAGGCACAAGCGCCTTCGCACCGTCCCGAGGTAGATTCAGAGCAGCCTGAGCACCAACCCGAGGTAGATGCACGGGCGCCCGAGCACTGTTCCGAGGTAGATTCACATCGGCCAGAGCACCATCCCGAACTCGATGCACGGCAGGCTCAGAACCATCCTAAACTGGAAGCAATTAATCGAACTCTGGAAAATAAAGAGGTTTCAGGTGGTCTTGCGAATCAGATTGATGTCGACGAAGTTTCTTCTTCAAAGGAAGCCATCGATCCTCAATTAAAACGCTCAGAGTCCCTTGTTTCTGAAGACATTACAGCAACTTCAAGCTCCCCTGAAATGGCTCAAGAAATAAGAAAAATTATCTCTTTCAAGGGGAAAAATCGCGGGAAAACTCCTGTCAGCGGTGTAAAGAAAATGATTAGCACATTTGAAAACATTTCATCTCAGGTATTCATATTTTTATTTACATTCGACCCTAGCTTGTTTTATATTTCTTTACTCTCCGATCAATTGAGATTCTGCATGCAATTTGATGAAAAGCAGGAACCAAAATTACCCGTAGGTTCAGCTACAAAATCATGGATGAGAAGGGTTGAGATGGTGGATTCTTTCAAAGAACCATGGTTAGAAGGATTGAGTAACGAACAGGAAGCAACAGTTGGCAGAACTCTGCCAAGGTCATTTTCAACTGGATCACTGTCTGGCACGAAATCGCCTAAGTTGAATTCAGTTTATGTACAAGTGCAAGAAGAAGAGAAACACTGTGATCTTGCAGTAAACAAGAAAGATCTGGGAAGTAACCAGAAGTTTCCAGAGTCAGAAAATGATCAGAATTATGAGAAACTGAATGCTGGACACTATAGTGTTGTTGTTGGATCATGTGATACCAAAGAATTACCTGAATGTGAAAAGAAAAATGATGTTTTAGATGTAATTCAGACCAAAGAAGTGGTTACTTTTTGTAAACCTGTTACTGCCGTTGAGGGTGTAGATACCTCTTCTCTTGAGGCCAAGGAGAGCACTCCTTTCACATTTCAGTTTAGAGACCGTGGAGAATTGGGGGAGAAGATGGGACTAGACTCTTTTCCAAAGGGAGGTTCCTCTCTGGATTCAGAATCTTCATGTCGGACCTTGGATGCTACTATCTCATACTATGGAAAAGAGAGACAGTTCTTTGATACTCGAGGTGAGTTTCCTTTGATAAACAAAACCGAAGATAAGGTGCTTGAAGGTCCCACAATCCATGGACAATATCTGAGCGATTATCTTGAGTCACCTGATCGAGAAGGAATCGTTCATACCAGCGGAATCAAGAAGGTGGAAGAAGATCGTACAGTGATCCATGTATTATCCAGACAAATAGTGGCTGACCCAGCAAACACAGAGGAGCCTTGCAGTTCATTTTTACATCCAAGTCAACGAGATTCTACCTTAGTTAAATTAGAGAGTGGATTCGTTAGTCCCAGCCACACTATTCGTGAATCAATTACAATTGAGAATTCAAACACGAAGATTGACATATTAGCCTATTTTGATGCTGAACAATGTTTACTCGGCAGTCATGGCAACCGCATACCAAGACATGTGTGCATTACTTCCGGCACCAAACAGTTGAGAGATGCCATTGGATGTTATCATATCCATCTATGAATACGCCTATGAATCAGCTGCTAAGGGAAATTGTAGAAAGGAGGTCTGTATCTAACTTCCCCCCCCATGAATTTGTTCCCCGGATTGCATTTCATGCACGAGTACTCCTTCCCTCATGAAGTGTAATTAATTTTGTTCTTCTGAATATTTATTCATAAACAGGTTGGTATTATCTTTGTTATCTATACGAATTTAAAGACTCTGTTCCAATAATGGTCATATTTTGCAACGTTTGATACTATTTGTGGTCATCATCTTGATTAAAGTCTGAAATCTAACACATAAATTTCAAGCCATTTCTACCTTTCCCCTTGTCGTGCACAAAGCTTATGGTTTCACGTTACATCGATGTAAATTTTAACATGCATCTGGGATGTGACAAACCCCATGATGGCATCATTCTCTCAGCGTAAACCAATCTGATGATACAATCCCGACCTTTTGGTGACATCCTGTTTGAATGATATACTTCTAGGCATTTATCAGTGGTGTTGTTTCTTTTTGCCTATCTTACAACATGATGAAGAGTACTCTCACTTCCTAGGAAAAATGGATTCCACATGGTAAGTGTTGAATTGGATTTTTTTTTGGGTAAATCAGAGAGCATTTTATAATAAATCGATGGGCTGCATAACTCCTGACATGGATCATACATATTTGCAAGTATAAAAGTGTTTAGAAAAGCTCATCGCCTGACCAAAACGGTACTATGTAGATTGACGTCCATTCTGAAGGCAAATGTTTTGGTATATTGCCGATTCAAGACAATGAGCTACAAATATGATCTAGGTGTCCCTATGTCTCATTCTATCAAACTTCTCAATTGCCGAGCCTGAACCATTTGCCCATTTTCTCAGTCCCAATGTCAAATGAGATTCGGTTAAAATGTCAACCCTCAACAAGTCATTAATACTTATCTGAGTGATTTATTTCTAAAATCAGGTGGTTTGCTAACTGCCCTTATGCACATAATTTATTTCGCCTACTAATCTGACAGTTGACATTTATACTTTGGATTAGGTGCGAAGGATGATGAAAATCTAGGCTCCTCCTTCTGTATTCTTTTCTATCTTAATTACTATTGTTAATGAACATCACTCTGCGGATTTCCAACGCATAGAAAGAATCCATAGAGGAGACTCGCAATTTCAGATGTTTACCCAAAAGTTCTGGTGGCGCATCAAACCTTCACCTCGATCCTCTCTGCTCATTAGGACGGAGGTGCATGAAGAAAAAAAACCTGGTGGCATTCCTTTTTTTAAAAAAAAAGAAGAGAAAAGGCCAAAGTCCACAATGTTTTATAGAATGAATGTAGATCATTTCTGGTGTCATTGCCACATTTTTTTTCTTTTCAGGTAGAGGATCGTGAGTAATTCCCTCAGAGTTCACATGGAAAATACAGGCCTCAGCAAGCAAGGGTACAGAGCTCCGCATGTGTCTCCCCCTAGGCACTAACCTCCAGATACAGGTACCCGAGGCATTTGATTCCTTTAAATCATGTGACCCTCTTCAGATCCATCACAAAGATCCGCAGAAAGAGGCATTTGATCCCATTTTCTCTGATTGTTGCTCCTTTTCTCTTTGTTCTCTGCATCACATGCCAGAGATTTTACGGCATGAACAAGGGGACCCCCTCGGCGATCGGAGATAAGTAGGAGCCCTGCAGACATCTGAGGTATCGTCATCCTGATCCTCCCCCCTCCCCAGCCTTAAGAGATCTCCCCTTCCAATGGGTCTCACTCGTGTCTGACAGACGGTCCGGCGTCTGGTCGCAGGAACGCCTTTTGGAGCGTCTAGGGTTCTTCGGCGAGCGGCGCCCACTGGAAGGAATGCTTTTTGTACCACGCTAAACTCCGCCATAGCCTTCATTCTGTATGGATCCCTCATCATTTCGGTATGGCTTTATCATTCAACTCGGTTAAAGCGAGGTTTGACCTCCTCATCTGTAGTCAACAGAGGGGACGGGGGTTTGGTGGTGTATGCGGAGGAAGCGACTTAAGTCAACGTGAGGTTGGTGACGGTGAGATCACCGCCTCTGGGTGGTAGAGAGAGAAAGAGTGAGGTGGAAATTTCCTTTCTTTATTTTGTTTTTTTGGGAGGCCGGAGAGCTCCTAGTCGGAACTACCTCCGGCGGCCTGGATAAAAAGGGGGAGGTGGTGGAAGAAGGTGACGATGGCCTTCTCTCTTTCCCTTTGATGACAGCCTTCTTGCTCATGGAAGTGAGGGAACTTCGCCCTTGGTTGCCGGGCTTCCCCGGGTTTTTCTCCTCTTCTTCCTCGTCGACTGCCTTCTTCCTGGCCTTCGCCCTCGGCTGCCTCCTCGCCGTCGCCGTCTCCGTCTCTCTCAGGAAGAAGGATCGCGGGCTGAAAGAAGAGGAGCTGCGGCTCCCGCGGCTGGAGAACCTCGCCGACGACTCTTCCGCGCCGCCGTCCTCTGCGTCTGAGGCGCCGCACCAGCGCCAGCGCCTCCACGAATGGGCCGCGACGGCTTCCCCTCCGCTCCTGCCCCTTCTTGGTGGCGGCGAGGGGGAACAAGAGAGGGATGAGAGGAAGAAGAAGAAGAAAAGGGGGAAGAAGAAGAAGCAGGAGTCGCAGTCGGGTGGAGGATCGGACGGCGGCGAGGAACCAGGGTGCGGCGAGAAGGATCGGATGGAGTGGGGGGGCGGGAAGCTGGGGCCGGGTAGTAACTACCCGTTCTCGTCTCTTTTGAGCGCCACGCAGAGGAGAATCAAGCATCAGTATGATCAGCTAGTCAAGTCCAACCAGGCCAAGGCATTGACCATAGCTCAGGCATGTTTTTTTTTTCCCGCCCATTTCCTTCCGTCTAATTTATTGGACTATTCTCTAAGTTTTCTTGGGTACAGAGAGGGAATTAAAAAGCCAGAATCATGAGAATGAGCAGCATACGACACCAGGAACACGAGTGCTTGTGATACTTCCTGAACCACTGAGCCACTAAAGTCAAATTTACTTCTTCTTCTTCTTCAAAATATAATTATTGTTCCTAGTTTGCCAGTTCACCATTTTTTTTCATATTTCTCTCTTTATTCGTGTACATTTTTCTTTCTTCAACAAGACTTTTTGGCGTCAGTCATGCTCGGCGCCTACGGAGCACGTTTTTCGCTGCTTTAGATTTCATTCATCCCAACCTAACTTTTTTTCCGCTGACTTAATCCACATCACATGCTCACGAGAATAGGAATGACGTCGCAGTTGACTATGATACCTTTATATATTTTCTCCTTTTCCATCAAGTCATGTCCCATGTACCCCATAACTTCTCATTAATTGAACCTTACACTCATCAGTTTCACTATCGAGGTCTGGTTATTCCCTGCCTACTATGCATTTCTGACTCACAAGTTTCTCTCCAAATTTGCATTCACATGTGTTTTAAAAGATTCATGCCCTAGAATTTAATTGTCAGCTGTATTAACATTTAGGGACTCATTTTGGTGCATGGGATTCGTTTCCTCCCGGCAGTTTAAGCCCCAAGTGTTCATTTTTAAAATGCATTCATTATTACATGTCACTCGGCTAACACATGCCAAATATGGTCATATATAGGCTGTTCGACTCAACATACCGAAGGGAAGAATTTTTTTGGCAATACAACATATACTCATATGCTAATATGTTTGTGTATGGAATTGCATGACTCACAGTTTGAAATGATGTATCTCTGCATTTTCTTCCTCTGGAAGTCAACTCTCACAATCTGTTGGTTTGCGCATGTTTTGTTTAATAAGAGACATGTGGAAGCAACATTTTAACCTTTTTGAGCTCGTGAGATTTTATAATGCGTGGTTACCATTCCCTACAAGCTGGATTGTATTAGAGGTCACATGTTTGTCCTGTATAGCATTGGAAAACTGACCTGCAAGACGACAATACAGTTTCTTAAAGAGCAAGTTTACAATCCGCCGTTTTCTGGAACATTGCGACAAAAAAAATTGGATTATGAGAACGATTATCTGAAGTCAAGTCATGAAATTCCTTGGATGCATTTATAATTGAAACTCATTTCATAAATACCTGACATTGCTCTTTCTTTACTGTCATCTTAGATTAGAGTGGTAGTCAACCTTTCTGTTCGGCTCTTATCACGAATGGGGTAAGAGATTGTGACAAATCTCTTAGTGGTTCCCTCTACCCTCAATGACGGCTTGTTTGTTGACCAATAGAGAAAATTTCGTCTCAAAATTCGTGTGTTGTGTTGTGCCCTTAAAGTACTCAAAGCTGTTTAGAACTTCCATAGCCGCTTACGATTGTGAGAGTCATTAAATGCATTGTTGAGTCACTAATTCAATTTTTTTTACAATATTATGAAATAACATGCCTTTTATTTATACGTTTTTTATCTCATGAACCATGGGTGGTTTCTTGAATCCTATATTTTCATGAGGTTGTGTACTAAACTTCCATTATTGCTGGCATTATGCCTTTTTGAACTAAACTTGCATGTAAGTCATCAAAACATAATGTGGCCTCTTCACTTACCATATGTCCTATTTAGTCGGTTGAATAGATGTCATAGGGTCAGCCTCTGTGTAATGCACAAAATCCCTCCAATCTTTGTTGAGAAAATTACTCTTGCTTAAACTAGAATGGGTAGTTGAGTTCCCCATTGTTGCCGCAGAAAGACATCATTACGCAACTCCCATTGAATGCCGAATATTCCATCTGGCTGCGTCCAGCATTTTCTCACTTATATGCTCAAATAAAGTTCCTTCAATTCTTTTCAATATTGATGCACAAGGTAACTATTGATTTCCATAATGCCTCCAATCATGTGGTTTCCGTCCTTTTTTTTGGTGATCATTGTCCTAGAAATTAATATCAATATATGTAATATGCCCTTTTGGCACAGTCACTTCCTAATGCAGCCAACTTAAAGTTCTAGAAGTTTCAGAGGTAACATCGCGTGAAATAACAGTAATTTTAGTTTGAAGAACAACGTGGATTAAGGCATATGTAACATTGTGGAATATGTTGATGGGGTAAAATTCTGGATCTAAAACTTTTAAAGTTTGGAATGTGTAATGGATTAGGTTCTTTAGGCGAAAGTAACAATTCGTAGCCGTCAATTCCGATTTCTACGTAGTCATTCTGAAGAATGCTGTTGTCATGTCACTGACTGTCATGACAGGGATGATGAAGCTTCCATTAATACCGACTAGACTGCCATACATTGGGGCTTTTCTCTATACCTATGTTTTATTGCGATTGTGAAGCATCTACTTAGCGTAAACCTTGAATGAGTGATGCCAATGGTGGTGTCTATCCGTGGGTAGATCAAGGGTCAAAGTGTCTTGGTTGAGGAGTTTGTTCTTGAATATTCTGTGTTAGTCATCATGCCGCATCGATAACTAAACATGTTTTTTTCTCTCATTATTCCTCAATCTTTCAAAAATGTTTACAGTTATTGGGTACCAAAAATGGAGTAAACGATGTGCTAAAGCTTACCTTTTAATATATTTTTTAATTCCTTCTTACCATTATTGGGCACCAAAGATGAAGTTCGCGATGAGCTTAAGGTTCCTTTCTTTCTTTATATACGCTTCAATTGCTTCTCAAGATTCAAAAAATTCAATCGTCGTCACTGTATGCAGGTGGGTGAATTTGCAAATTGCCTGACTGAAGCTCGTAATGAGTTACAACACAAGTATATTTCTCACTCGTGAAGAAGCTTTATTTTGTTTATTTTATTTTATTTTTCTCCTGCAGACTAGATATTTAGTCCGTAGCTTCTTTCTGCAGATCAGAGGTCATCCAGCGGAAATTTACAATAACGAAGGCGCTACTGTTCAAGGCAGATAGATCTTCCTTTGATCGCCTTTGTCAGCAGGTGGGGGGATCTTCTGCCATTGAAAGCTGCTAGATGAAGCTCTCCCTTTTTTTTAAACACCACCACAACCACGCATACCGTTGACGAACTAATGTTCAACAGATACACAAGTTAGAAGCTGAGCAGAAGAGATTGGAGGAGGATGCAGTCGTTTATAATCGGCTCCTGGAGCAGCTTAAACTCTCACCTGCATACAAAACGGTGACGATGATGGCTAATTATATATACCCCCTTTTGGATCTCAGCAAACCCTGTTCCAAGATCCTCGAGTATGATTTTTTTTCTCCCAATCTTATAAATTCTCAGATGCTTGAGATTGGCGCCCGAATGGAGTCAGAAGCGAGTCCAGAGGACGACGATGGAGACCCAGATTCGGAGTCAATCGATGTATCATTCGAGGAGTTGCTGGCCCAGGAGAAGAAGGATTCCTTCTGGTATTAGCCCCTTCCCCCGTCTTCTTTGCCATGAGCCTTCCCCCCTCCCTTGGCTGCTTAATCACCCTCTTCGTCCTCTGCAGGCAGAGGAACGGAAAGCTGAGATCTTTCTCCTCTGGGGCGGCCAACAATCGAATCGACCCAACCTGAAAGTTCCCCTCCCCGCCTCCCTTTTCTGCAGCACTTCTGTTTGCAGCGGCGATCACAGATGAGGAGATTCTTTTTTTTTTTTTTTTGCCTTTTTTATCCGGCTGTTTGGCTGGTCATCTCTCTCTCCCTGGTTGTGGAGGGCTTTGAGCCTCTCTGCTCAGAGCTACCACTCTGCGAGGTGTAACTCTCCCGTCTGTGACAAGCAGGGCGGCCATTGCCTTTGCTCAGATCTTTGTATATTCAGCCACTATAATACCACTGTTGAACCTTCTCCTTTCTTGTTGCCTCCCTGGTTTTGTGAAAGCATAAGTATATATGCCTCTGGGCTTCGAGCTTAGAGCGAAAGGCTGTGCGGGCGCCGGCGACATTGAGACGGAGAGAGAGAGAGAAGGGGCGGAAGAGGGTGGGAAGCCATGGAACTCGGGAGCAAAGTGATTAACTTTCTGGGGAAGAAGGACAACGTCGTCCACCTGTTCCTGGGGGGGGCGTTCGTGGCCCTGGGAGTGCGATCGGCGTCTCAGCAGGGGGACATCGACGAACTGGAGGCGGAGAAAGAGTCGCTGCGGCGGAGAAACAAGGCCATGCAGGAGACCATGTGGGGCTGGCGGCAGAGCCTCTTCAACCTCGCGGCGTCTGACCCTTCCAGCTTCCCCGTTCCCCTCTCCAGGCTTCGGGCTATCTACGGCGACGAAGATGAATCGGATGCGGCAACTTCCTTCGCCCCGCCCCCTTCGCAGAATCTAGGTATTTCTCCCTGAAACATGCAAACACTGCGATCTGTGGTGATCTAGCGCCTGTGGAATCTACTCCACAATACCTGTCAAGGCCTCCTCCTCACACAGTCCAATCGGAAGGGGGGAGGGGGGAGATCTCCTTTCCCTCTGGCTCCTCGAGCTACATCTGGCGTCGCCCTCGTCGCCATTAGCAACCCAACCCCGTGGATCATCTCACCCGCATCCCGTATGATCCCCCCCATGCAATCAATTCTTGTCGCATCAGCTGCTACAGCTTTGTCACTGCATATTTGATTGCACTCGGTAGGGGGCAACAGAATGGGAGACCATATATCGTAGAACGGCAGCATCCTCCTCTCGCTTAGCTCCTGGAGCCAACCGAAGATCCCATCCGCTCACCGTTCTCGAGTAGGAACAGCCTTCTTCTTAACCAGAGTTGAGATCTTTCGACGGGTGTGGCATAATATCCGTACATTCAGTTCTTCCTAAACCATCTAACCAGCGTCATTTCTCTGCAAATCCCCCTCTTTTATCTCGTTTCTAGTACTATGATCTTCATATCTTCTTATGATCTGGGATGAACCCGCCTTCCTTACATCTAATTGCAGATATCCCCGGGGAGACTGGAGCACCGACCCCATCGCCGGCTCCGAGGTTTACAGTCTGAGAGGCCTCCCCAGTTCTCTGTTCTTCTCGACGCTGTGGAACAGCTGAGTAAACCCTAAAAACGCCTTTCTAAGTTTTGACTTTATCTCCGATTATCGTAGATTTTCTGACAGAGACGAGCCCGAAGAATATCGGAAACATGAGTCATTGATAGATAGAACAACACGTGAAGCAGAGCACGTTGAAGAGGGTGGGTGGGGGTGGATGGGCAGGTTTTTCAGGTCGCCAGCAGAAGTGAAATGCCTGCATCCTCGTAGAGGGTGACACCATCTAGCGATCGCCATGGGCATTTGCACCCCCAACCTGAAGAAATTGCGATAACACGTCAAAAACATAATAAAAAATCAAAATTGATCCGCCCAGGACTCGACCCAGATGCAGCCTGATTCTGATTTCCTCTCCACTTTTTTAGGGTTTATCGCCAGAAAGTCTGCCATGCTATTATTACCAATATATTTCGTTCAACTAAACTAAATGAAACAATTCCAAGCACCTCTCCATCTCATCTCTCTGCTTTTGATGGCTACAATCTTGATTCTAGAGATCGTTTTTCTCCCGGGCTTCGCTTTACCTGGTTAGATCTTATGAAGTCCAGCACCAGCGACCCCAGCTCAGCTTGATGAGTTGAGTATCCGTGATCAGCACCTTCTATAATCTGCAAGGTATGGTTGGGTATGAGCTTTGCGAAATCCATGCCATCTTCCACTGGGACGATTTCATCCTCTGAACCGTGAACGGTCATGACCCTGCACGGAAAGACCCCATTGGATGTAAAGATGATACGAGAAAACCTAATAACGAGGACAGAAGCAGGCGGCCAGGTTGCGAAATCCTACAGGAAAATAATTTGTTGGATTTAATGATTAAGGTTCCAGGATTGGGAGGATGACGACTTTTGGAACAGCTGGGAACTTGAGACCAGATCGAGGAAGTCATTTGAACAGATCGGGGACGACCCAGCACAGCAAGAGAAAAAGAAAAGAGAGAGAAAACACACAAACATATGCATCAAGAAATGACTGAGATAGAAAATAATACATGACTTTGGATGAAAACTCGGTATGTTGGCATCCAACCTCCTATGACATATTTTCCGTGCTTGATAAAGAGGTGGGTACCCATTGAAAACTCGAAATTAATGTGTTTGATGGAATGAGGGTGAAGGTGGGCCAATAGTTTTGATGAAATGAATGTGCTTGAAGAACGCCGTCTTTGTTTGTGTCACAACTTTTGGATGGATGCATGCCGGAAAATGTTGAGTGTAGTGCACAAACATATGCTAACCTGCAGTCTTTGTCAATGGAAAGAGACGCTTGATGCATGTCAGTGCTGAGGCGATCCATTAAGCTTTCGATAGTCACACGGTATGGGCCTGCATTAAAATAAAATACTTGCCTCAGGTTAACTTACGTCAGTTCATCTCTACAGCTCAATATTAAGTATACTAGTAGGAAACTGTAAGCCGAAGCATAGTCTGACACTCGAAGCAAATCCTGAAATAAAAGAAACCAATCTCATACATTCCTACTCACACTTTGGAGAAACGCCCAGCCTTGGTTCAACAATCAAAGTCTTAATAAATATATGCATTTCAATACTTATTTGCTTGTATCACCTACAGGAGGTCGCCAATTCAGATGAATTTCTCACACGAGCTCTGTAGTCCCCATTTATTAAAAGGTTTTTAGTCATGGCCCGAGTGAAAACTCACACTTTGGGAAAGTTTCCGCACCCTTTCAGCTTGCATTTAACTGTCACTCGTCACCTACTATAGCCTAATCAACAGAGGATTCGCCTCCACCCTGCCGTTTTTGATCCATCTGAAGCTGACCATTGATTTTGTCAGACCTTGCATTGGATGATACTGATTTGTAAATCTTTCAGAAAGTTTAAATCTTTCCCACAACCTATCCTCTCAAAACCGGGGTAATTTGTCACCTCCAACCTTTATAGAAGTAGTCTCCATACTCGTAAGAATTTAGGAAAAAGTGACATTAATGCAGCAACATTCTAAAATAATAATAATAATTGACAAAACATCTCAACATATTTCGATGAAGAAAGGCAACCTGCCCACATTTCTGCAGTAACCCAACGCATCCTGTTATCTTAGATAGGCTCAATCAGCGATCAGCAATTAACATAACATCAAGAAGATTATTATATTCCAGGACATGCCAATATCTTGAAACCAAACCGTCCAACTTATTTACCTTGGCAGCACATGGCGTTAAATTTGATTTTAGATGTCTTTTCAAATCCTATAAGGAATATGTTTACCCTATGCACCATCTGTGGTTAGAGTAAGTCCATTGGAGGTCTAATTTCAAGGGAAGACTAAAGATCTTACCTGTGCCGGCATATACTGGGCTCAGGAGAGCCCCTGGAGCCAAATAATAAGGACAATAAGAAAATAAGAACACTGATGAACATAACTGATGAAGGTTACCTAATTTATCCTTTACGTCGATAAATCCAGCTTCCTTAACTCTTTCCATAAAGTTTTTCCCGAGGCGACCTTCCATCCCTCTATCCAGTGCAAATCGGCCAGAGATATTGATGACTTTCTTTATGTCGTGATACATTGATGCATATAGGAGAACTGCATTTCCTCCTGCAAGAGATTAGAGTTTTCAATATTTTATTATTTTATGTTATTTGGGAGCAACTAAGCAAAGGAGATCTACATAATTCTCCAAAATTAAAATATGGAACCAAGGTTGAAATGTCAAGTCTAAAACGTGCCGAGCCAAAAAGATCACACATATGTTCTCAACCAACTACATAATGTTAGACTTTAAATCACATTATGAAGGAAGAACCACCAATGTTGCCGTCCAAGAGAACAATATCTTATACGAGCATAGCTCCGAATAGGGCAAAAAGACATCACGAATCAGGATTCATTCAGTAGAAAGTGATGAAAACAAAACACCACGGTAAAATTTAATTTTCAACAGTCTTGTAAACCATAAAAAGGAATCACAAATCACAATTCCAGAAACTAAGTATACGTGCACCAACATCGCTGCATAAGCAGAGGTTACCGACATAATCTTCAAGGAACAAAAAAAATTCTCACAAATTCTCACAAGTCTTGTAAGAAAAAAGCACGTCTATGACAGTTAACTATTCCAGATCATCACAATCATGTCCTGTCGAGTGCCCAGATACACATTAAGCAAGTTCAAGGCATAACTAAATCAATTCGGTTACAAATATTCATTTCGTACACTTTCCCCTTGCAATTTTATTTAGAATGTGTCATGCAATCGAATAATTCAAAGCTTTCCGAATTTCGGTATTTTATGTTTACCTTTACTGTGGCCAGCAATGGCAATGATCTCCCGCTCTTCCCCCAAAAAGTGCTGAATAACAGAACGTAAATCACCAGCCTCTTTTCGATAATTACCATACTGAAAGGTCCCTTCACTTTCCCTGGGAAACAAATAAAATGCAACATACGTGCAAAATGGCTCAAATATGAGATCAAAAGCCTTACAGACCATCCGTTCAAAATAGAACAATGTAGTGCTTGCAAAGGCTAGCACAGGAATGGTTTTTCGAAAGTAGATTATCACAAGTAATTAATTATAAAATAGAAAAAAATATATATCCAGAATGTAAAAATAGCAATAAACTCAGACGCAAAATTTGTATTTGCAATCTACAGCACGCTGGGCTGAATTAATGGGCCTCGTTATATTTTTTAAACTTGGAGAAGACAGCAAAGGCACCATGATCGTCATAGGTTCATCATAGATACCACCTCACACAGCCCATGTCGTTAGTGAACAGAGGGAGAATATTCACAACCATCTCCTTTCAGCCAGATTAATCAGAAAAAAAAACCAGGACTATAATGGTTATAGTAATTTACCGAAAGCATTGCCTTCAGCTACAAAAATAGATCTATCTATCCTAGCTCTACGATGTATTCAGGCATAATTTGTTTCATGTAAATGCCCAGCTCCAATCAACGGCTATTTTGTCTAGGGGAACATCAAGAAATGGTGTGACATAAGGTTTGCGACGGTGCACTGCTTTTGGCTAATAAGCAAAACAAAGTATGATAAGAGAAATGGCCTTCTGAGAAAAATCAACTCTATAAAGTCTTATAGATGCTGTAGCGAACAAATACAGACTCTCCCTAGAGTAAATCAACTGCCATTTGAGTCAATAACAGAATTAGTGCTAACCTTCGTGCTGAACAGACCTAAGAATAAGTTTTCCGGAGAAGTAACAGGGCCAAAAGAGCTACTACAATTGGTAACGCATTTAACATTACTGATAAACAGATTGCTGGATATTTTTGACAGAAACTAAACTGAGAAACGTCAGATGTCCTTACCCATTTCCAGAAAAGTCAAAGCGAAAGGTGCTGATTCCTTCTCTTGATAAGACAGAAACAAGATTCAAAAGAATTTTTTCTTCCTGTAGATCAACAGCAATAAGAATGGGCAAACGATATTCACAAAAATTATTGAATCAATAGAATAAACAATCACATTTCACAAAAAGGCGTAAAAAGGAAAGTAACTGTCCAATAAGAACCCAAACTGCGTGGAAGTGAAATGGCTGTCAGAGAATTTAGCGGAAATGAAGTTCCAGTGCAAATTGCCGCCCAGGCAACAGGATCGAAAACATTGTTTCAGAGGTTCTAATGAAAATGTATCCACCAGATTTCTATTCGTTTATTATCCAGGGTAAGGCCAATAAAAGGTCAGGGGACTGTGGTACACTGAAAAAGAAGCCAAGACTAACAATGTTCCACTAAAATAATGACTCTGACAATAATTAGAGGGATCCAGACCAGCAGCCGGTGATGTTCAGCAAGGAAATTCATAGACAATCAGCTAGTTGTGACATTCTGACAGTTTCAGGATATCACTAACCATATTTGGAGATGACCAGTTAATGGGCAGTTCCACGTCCATTTGTAGGTCAATACCAAGCATGAAGGGTTCACTCATTTTGATAAGAAAGATAAGGAGGTTACGTCCTTTCAGACCAGGTTTCCCAATATGGACTGAACATTTCGAACAGATAACTACAACGAACACCTTTGCATTAGATGCAATTTATGAGGGGAATAAGAGGAATAACTGGTTGAATTTCTTAGCTCTTTTCCAGGAAATTATTACACGCCATAGTAGAAAGCTTTTTCTCTCACGTGGCATTTGGAAATACAGCTGGATTGGACTCTAATCGTTGGAATGGCTGACAGACCAAAAGCGTTTCCAAGTCAGAAAATCTCCTCGGATTTGCCACTATCTGGCTTTGAAGATGAAAGAAAGGCAAATGTCTCTCTCTTTCCCTCTATTTCTCAAAAGCAGAAACAAGGTAGCCTTTCATGGATTCCAAATTCACATCCCACACTGCCTCTGATGAAATGGTAATATATAAAAAGTTACCTCTCTCTTTCTCCCCAGCCCATCACCGATTTTTCCCTTCTCTCTCCCACCCTTCCACTGCCCCCACACTACCATCCACCCTCGGATTTTCTATTTTTCAACCCACTCCTGGGGAATTTGGTGGGTACGTGGGACCCTTTTTTTTCCCAGCCCAGTTGACCAATTTTAGCATGATTTTGGATTAATACCATTATTGCATCAGTCCAGTAGTGCCAATTCCAACAAGGACCGGGAAAACAGGATACATGAAATTTTGTCAACAGAGAAACAAAGTGTGATAATTTTACCCTGGACTAAGAGCGTATCATACATCTTACACTTATTCCAGAACACGTTGAGATATATGTACATATATTTCCAAAGAGACGCACATCTCATAAATGCTGAAATACAATATGGATACAGAGAAGAAATATTTCAGAATACATGCTGAAAATATTACCTTCGAAGACCGGAATCCATGGCACAATATGACAAGCTCTTTTGAGCCAGTCTCATGCAGAATCCCTACGAGCTTCTCTCCATGGTTGTTTGTCATGGAAATTCTTCTCTGAGGTGACACCACTGCAACAAAAGTTCACAAGGATATAGGTTGTAGAATTATACAGTACCGTGAAGAAGAGAAAAAATGAGCAAACATGTAGACAAGATTTCTCATCACAGACAATAGCTGCAATGAACTTCAATCCTCCATGATTCCCAGAACCCTTTGTCGTTTATTCTCCGGTATCCACAAACATCATAACGTGTCGGTGGTGAATTTGCTTATGACGAATCATTGAATTTTCACAATGACATGCAGCCCTTTACGTTTTCAATGTTTACCCCTTACACTTCAAATCAGAAGCGCCAAAAATAATTAGACAAGGTGCATCTTATATATTCATCCAACAATGCTCTGTCGTAGTGTATCCATGGCGGATTGTCGACATTATTTGAATAAGCAATGAATGATTAGTACAACCCATGTCGGTCAGACTCATCCAATGGCCATCTCGATATGTCAAGTTCTGCTCACACAACCAGTGGGTGGGCGTTTCTCATAAATATCCACAAGGAGGATGACTCGTCCTCGAGACCATGAACGGATTACCATTTATCGTGAAGGATCATGTATGTTCGCCACCACATGATGAGTGTGACGCACCTCACAGTCGAAATACCATAAAAGTTCGTCAAGTATTTACATACAAAAAAAGGCAACGGAGTAGAATTAAGCTCCAGCTCAGGCACAGCAGGTTACTTATTCCCTAGCGAACTTTGCCACTGGGTGGGTGAAGATCACGTCGGGCGGGGCAAGAGGGAAACCCCATATCCCTTTCTTTTCCCAAGGACAGAAAAAGGATCCTATCAACTAGTCCTGAGCGTGATCTTATTCAACCTCGACAAACGAGAGAAGACTTCCGCAAAGTCGTCAGGAACTTGCTTTCAAATTCCCAAACAGCTCGATTGGTCAAAATCATCGGGAATCCAAGTGCATAAATCTCTGCGTAGCGCTTTTCCCTAGGCGTTGGTATGTTCGGATCTCTGCCCATACGCCTCTAGCTACCTCGAAGCAACACTATGATCCACCCATACCGCCCAGTGTGTAGAGATGGCAAACTATGGCTACAATCTGCAAAAGAACTGCAAGCTTTTGCTAGTCGTAATTGGGACGGAGGGGAAGAGAGAATAAGCTCACCACTTTCATCCGCCATCCGCTCCCAGTGAGGCCTCCCACTAAAGAGGAAACATTGTCTCTGATGGTGGATTCTGGCAGAGCTGAGATCGGCTCCCGAACATTCGGAGTGGAGATTCTCCCGCGTCCTCTGTTTCCTGTTCTCCCTTCAGTACTTGGTAGAAGACGCCGGTCGAGATCCGGGTCTGGAAACCCCGATAATAATCCGATATCCGATAAAGATCCGCTGTATCCCGTCCCACGCCCGATCTATGAAATAAAGTCAAAATCCTTTCAGAGAGCCTCAATGATCATTACCCAATTTTGATCGTCATCGGGGTTGAGTAATGTTCACCAAGGACTGAGATGGGCGTCCATCGAACTAGTTCTTCGAACCCTCCATGTTCTTGTCAACTCCTTGACCGCAGGACCATAAAATCAGTTGACTTAACCAGATTATACCAAGACCATCTGCGTTGACTATAGAACGAGGTTCACTGGAGGAGTTAATAGCTGTGCATGATTATCATACTCGTAATTCGCCTGAGTTACCAAGATCTCAGCTTACTATGAGAGTTATTAGCGGAATTAAATCAAAATAATTAGCATGGAAAAACGACGCTTTTAAGAGAGGAAAGAGTTGGGTTCGGAGGGCGTCGTCTGGAGAGTGCAATGAGGCTTTCGAGGATAACCCGCTATTACGCCATTAAAAAGAGAGCATCGATTCACAGGCACAGCGGAGGACCATCTGGCTCTCAGTGGATGGTGAATCAGCTCGACCAATCCCTGAGAAGCCTGGATGGAGCTATAAACTGCCCAACTCACTACTGATGAGACCTCTCACGAGTATAGTTCGGAGCGTATTACAACCCTCCGGAGAGCCGGGCTTCTGTCTCCAGGTATGCAAAGGATTCCTAGTCTAGGGCAGAATACGTCATGTCAGGCAACTGGAGAGTCGAAGATCCCTTGCCCGGGGGAGAGGATCGCTTTCGGGTCGTAGTTCTTCTTCCTCTCCAGGAACGCACCCCATTTCCGGCCGAAATGCTTCACCCAGTCGGCTCTGCCCTTTTGATGGGGAAGGTACTGTTTAACCTCGATGCCTTCTGTTTCACAGAAGCGAAGGATCTCTTCGTTCTGCGTCTCCAGCTGCCGCCAGTCTTCCGGCGTGCTGGACCTCAGTAACCCCACCGTGAAGAAGACCTCCTCGTCGGGAACCACCGACGACATCCTCTCGTCCCACCTGCGAAAACCCCGTCGCCATAATGTTAGATGTTTCAAACTTCGCCGCAAGCGATTGCCTGAGATGGCCACCATCTACGGCGATGAGCACTTACTGTAAAGAAACTCCATGGAAATGATGGCTTACTTGTTTCTGTTCAAAGGATAGACGAGAATCGGACCCACAGAGTGATTACGCATGAGGATGCCTCTAAAAACACCGACGTTGAAATCTAAGATCCTGGTCTTGGGGACGAAGAGGTTGAGCCACGGGTGAGGGACGTCCCAGAGGCCGTTGCTCCGAAGCTGTAGCTCCCCTTTACGAACTCTGTTCAGAAACCCTACGTAATTGACGTCGTTTGTGAAGACAAACCCTGGCACGAAGCTGAGATCCTCCAGTAGCCGCTCGACGTCCTGCGGCCATGGACAACACTCGTCAGCAGACCCGTTTACGTGAGATCACTGACCTGAATAACTTGTGAGACACGACGTCGAGGGGTAGGGAGATCTGGTCATTCAAGGAGAAGGCCAAATCTGTTTCTGGAGGACCCATCTAAGGAGAAGGCCAAATCTCTGGGTCGGCCATGCTCTCGGGGTCGGAGAGGAATCCAGAGGACCCACAGAAGGAGAGCCTTTGGACGATCATGGATGAAAAAGACCCGCAGGAGTGGGCTACAAGGGCGGAGCAAGTTGCCTGCCGCCGTCTCACCTGCTCAATAGTCGGCGCGGAAGACGAGCCATAGTACATGGACCCCTCTAAGCAATAGATTGCACCATGCTGAGCCGCTAGGGAGGCGATTCTCCTGGAGTCATCCTCCGAGAAGAAGGAAGACCTCCAGTTGCTCACGGGGGTGTGACCCAGAGTGACGGAGCCCTCCACGTAGTCGAATCCCTTATACTTCTTATCTTCCCGCTTCATGATCTTCTTCCCCGGGGCTCCTCTCCCGTCCAGGGAGATCAAGAACTCCTGGTCCTCCGTGAAGGCCGCGAAATCTGTATAAATCAGCCGCACCCACCTCACCTGCGCAGGATATGTAGACCTGGTCGTGAGGACCTGATCATGAACAAAGAAGTATGGAGAAAGCTCGGTGGTTCCGACGGCCGTTACCCTCTCCGGTGCCGGCTCCAGCGCAATACTGGCTCGGGTGATGATGCCGAACTGGCCAAGCCCCCCAAGAACGGCGTAGAACAGATCCGGGTTGCGGTCCCTCGAACAGGTCATCAGCTCCCCTTGGCCTTTCTCCCCATGCCAACGGAACCACGCAGCTGAGTCAGTTGGAAGACAAGGAGAATACGACAAAGAGGCTCAAGATCCTCCATTAAGCTTACACCAGTAGATGTATCTAACCCATATACGATCAGTGAGATCTATCATGGGGATATCGAACTCGAGTAGTAGACGCTTTTCCGATGATGTAACACTTACGGCAACGTGTGGATGAGTATTGAGGATAGAGGTGGATGGCAGCAGAGATGGAGATAGATAAATAGATAGACAGATAGAGAGAGAGAGAGAGAGAGATCATGATGATTATCGTTACCGGTGACAACGTCGAGTTCGTAGACGTTGGAGATCTGGGGGCCATGGCGGAAGGCTTGGCCGCTCAAGCCCGCGTTGGAGAGGGTGCCACCCACGGTCAAGTACAGATAGTCCGTCCAGGACCTGGGTGCAAGCCCAAACCGGAGAGTCTCGCGCAGAACCTCCACCCAGAGCTGCTCCCCGCCGGCGTCCACGTAAGCTCCGCCTTCCGACACACTTATCCTGGCCGCCGCCAGAGGCGAGTGCTCCTCGTCTCCGGTGGCGTTGCCGCCTAGACAACGCATGTCTATGACCACGCCACCGGCGGCAGAAGCCTGCCCCCAGACGGAGTGGCCATGGCCACGTGGCGCCACCGTGATACGCTGCGTTGACTCATAGGCGACCTGGAGGAGCTCGGCGATATCACGGTCGGAGGACGGGCAGAAGACGGCGGCGGGAACTTCGTTGGTGAGCCGGCCGAAGTCTGTGGAAGCGGCGGCGATCGTTTTCGGGTCAACACGTATTCTCGTCGCTATATCGTGGGAGGTGAGCTCGTGGGGGAGGCCGCAAGGCCACAGCCCCTGAAGGCCGACTATGGAGATTGGGATGCCCACCAGAAACATGACTGTGATGAAGAAAGGAGGCCCTCGGCTTCGCTTAAGTGTAAGCATTCCTTTCGTCTCACTCCGCTGGGATAGAGAAAGAGGAGGCCCAGAACTCTCAGAGATTGCGATGGATATGGAAGACGGTCAGGTGGAGAGGTGGTATTTATAGAGCCACGGGGCCCGACGTCGGGGAGGGTAAAGGAAGAAATCAGGGGCTGGAGGGAGATCTTGGATTGGCAGAGGGAGATCCTGGCCACTGGCCTGTTTCTATTTCCGGGAAGATCTGTGTGCGGAGTACGAACGCTCTCATCCCTCCATGCTCTTCCAGCTTAATTTTTTAAAAGATTTGGGGGACGGATCTTTATTCCTCGCCGAGGTGTTCGTAGACCATGGGCTCCGCAGCAAACACATCACAGGGTCTCGCGCCTCTAGAGCTCGGGGAGGAAGCCTTAAGGTTAAACCTCAGTGTTGCCCTAGCCCGTCGGCCCACTGACACCCAGGGGGGCTCTGATTAATGCCGCCGAGGTCGATGGCGAAGAACGGCCGACGATGAGAATGGGAGTTGGCTCCATTCATCACTTCCAATTCTCCGGGGTCAAGGATTTGGATTCGACTGAGCCGAGGAGTTACTGCCGCTCATCGCCGGCGATGAACACAGATAGAGAGAGGATGAGGACTTTAAGAGGAGGGGCCAAGCTCGGAGTCTTGTGGAGGGGAGGGCCCCGAAGAGCCCGAGCCAGCGTCTCTGTAGATGAGTTACAATAATAAATGCAGGTTACCCGCCGGGAACATGACCCAACTGGGTCCGACTTTCTTCTTTTCTCCACTGAGCGGTCTTGTTGGTGGGATCGCACCAGATCCTTGTGTTCGTTAAGAAAGATTTGATTCATGTCCCCGATTTCGTGAAGGTCCACTGTTTACCGAGTTTAGGAAGAGAACCCGGGGGACGGCCTGGGAGAGATAGAGACAGCCGATAGTCATGCGGGGCGGCTCAACTTGTTCGGAGCAACAAGGTGGCTCAGTTATACATTCTCTCTCTCTCTCGCTCTCTCTCGCTCTCTCTCGCTCTCTCTCGCTCTCTCTCTACGCAGTGACCGAGAGGGCAACACCAGCGCCTTTCACCCGCCACCACGGGGCACAGATTACCGCCCCCGCGCGTCATTAGCCAGCACCGCCGCCGACGGGGACCCAAATGTCAAGCAAGTAACTCGCGCAATGAGTGGTGAGCCTCATTCCCCCCCTCCGGGCCTCGTTGTGGATGTACGTGGCACGGAACTGAACCGGCTCGGCGCTGTGGAACGGGCCAGGCGAGTGACATGCGTCATGTTCGGGAACAGCGATGAATGGACGCGCATGTGCCGCTTGGCAGAGCCCCAGCGCCCTCCTCCCCCGCCGCTGGTGGAGGCTTTTGTGGAGGCAAACTTAGGGTTTCCACTGCCGCCCGACGAGCTTGTAGATGGGGGGGATAAGAATCTCCGGCCATGGTGATGGATGGGGATGTTGAGAAAGTCTCCATGGGGAAGCAAAGAGCTGTGATGTCCGATGATATGGAGCCGTAATCCTGACCCTTTCCCCGGTAGGATTGGGGGTTGTACTCGTTGTTGCGCCATTTCCGGAACGGACTTACGACATCTTCACCACATTTACCATTGCCGGCTGACAGTAAAAAGAGCCGGCGGAGGACAACGAGGAGCTGCCATGGCCGCTCGCCTGTACATCTCTGAGCTGCGTGTGAAGGCATAAGCGACGGAGGATGGAGGCGTTGGGAGGACGTAGCTGTCTATCCCTCCTCCTCATTCCTTCCCTTCCCAAACCGGTCGAGGGCTTTCCCGAAAGAGTACGTAAAACTGTCGTACACGCCATGGATTTCTACGTTCATACGGACTGGTGCATGCACGACTGATGAGTTGGCTCCACGAAGAGCTGAAAAGGAGACGTGGGGTATCATATATACGCGCGCCTACCAAATCAACTTGGATCAAATCATTCCGATAGTCCGATGAATCAGGCCTTCGATGCCGTCTACTTCTCGCTGCTCAGCACAAGTTGGCCTCGGAAACTGTCCCATAGATCCACGGCCGTCGCCCGGTCTGCAGGGTCGTCCCCATGCAGGAGATGAGAGAGAAGCCGGGCTAGTGGGAAACTGTGAGGAAACATTACAATATTTGCCAAAAGAACTTCCATCGAGGTTGGCTCTATAGGCTTCGGAAAGGTTAGGAAGATCCCTTCCATGCGTCACGAGGCACCCTACACAGATTCAGAAAATGTGGACAGGATGAGCAACTATGATACGCATCCATTTCCGTGCTATGACCGATGAAGTGAATGAGTTATAGGGGAAAAGCCTGCGAAAGGGACGGAAAGCACTGCTTCCGAGTATTGGGTACTATCGGGCAGTGGAGAAGGATGACGACGAGTGCAAGTTTTGCTGATGTCAATCTAATCAACTAGTAGAAAATTTATCAGAACTTGGATCTTAGGGATTGGAAGCATCAGTTCATTAAAATAAATTGAAGTGAGCTTGAGAGCGATAGAGAGAGAGAGTTGTAAGGTTAATCTAACTCTCAAATGGAGAAAATTTTCAGAGTTTGGATATTTGAAAGCATTAATTTGGTCAGAAGAGATTGAATTTAGATATAGAGAGGGGAGAGAGAGTTCATTTACTTCTAATTAATTAAAAATACACATTATAGAATCGGTATATATGTATCAATTAAATACTCGCATTTTTAAACAAAATTAATTAGCTATACGCGTAGATGATCGAAGGGCATGCTATCACGATTTGGATCGAGATCTACTGCCACATTCTTTTTTTGAATGTACGTAATCAACGGGAAATAGTTGGTGGGTTTACCGACAACAGTGATAGCGGAGGAAGCTGACAGGTGTGTTCCTCTGGACGAAACGAATCACATCAGTTGCAAACTGATGGAACGCTTGACCATGCACGTCGATGTCTACGGAAGGCAGGTGTCGGCCCTCCACCTGCCCCCTCGCCGAGTTCATCTGCTAAATAAAATTCAGCATAAAAGTTTCATGTTGCCCTGAAGTTTTCATTGTATATGCTCACAATTTCGTAAATAGATGAAAAATAGATCATTCTTAACCGATTATTTGTTCAATAATTGGTTCATACAATAATAAGACATCAAAAGGAACACTCGAATTTACCTTTTATCAAACTTTGACTTCATGACCGTACGTTTTTGAAACTTTTAGTGACGGCACGGGTACCAGAAGACGATCTCGAACGCGAATATATAGAGATTCGAGGAAGATCCACATCGGTGGCCGCAATCCCTCCTTCTCTCAATCTTTCTCTGGCACACGATATCTGTCGCATCACGGCGAGCAGCCGTGCGGCTCGCCACGCGCTCGCGCGCCACGGCCGATTACCTCCGTCTGCCGCCGGCTGGCTTCCACCGGAGGCGGCGATAAGCTTTGGGAAGCAAGCGCCCGTCTTCGAATCTCGAGGAGATATGCTTGCAAGTACACTGATTCTTTCAAAGGAGACGTCCACGTCGTTGCCCATCGGATACATGGGTATGGCCGGGCTTCCCGGATCACGTGGTCCATGGGACCTCCGTCCCATCCCAGCCTCTCTCTCTCTCTCTCTCTCGGATGGCCTTCTGATTGGTCAAGTGGATAACGTCGATGGCAGGGGGGAGGGAGATCATATGTGCATGGCGGCGGAGATGGGGTGCAACGAGGGGATACGCGAGATATCTAAGATCTGGTCGGCGTGGATGACTGTAGACCCTGCGAACCTGCGGGATGGGCTCTGCTGGCGGTGCTGGGGAGTCGCGTGATGGATGATACAAACCAGACAGGAACAAAGGAAGAGGTTAGTAAGCAATACCCAAGATACGTAGTAGGTTCGGGGTTGCAGAAGAATCAAACGGATTGTGCGCTGGCAGCGTAGACTGTGAGTCAGCACCTCTCTCTCTCTCTCTCTCTTTCTCTTTCTCCATTTATCTAGCTATCTCTGGGTAAAGATAGATGGGAAGGGAATCCAGAGTTTATCTCCACCGGGGAAGTGTGAGATACCTTAAGATCTTCCTAGGCATGGGAGGTTTCTCTCGAACATCACGTGCTCCCCGACAGCCTCTCTCTCTCTCTAGGTCTTTTCGTACGCTTCGATTCGGCCTTCCTTTGTGCCGCCTCACGGGCGTAGATCTGGTTATTATTTCCCCGTTGTCTCATGGTATACACGACAATGCCAACCATGCATCGCTGTGTGCCGGTTGGAAGGTAGGGGATCAGAGTCGTAGTTTAGCTAGTCGTCCTCCCTCTCTAGCGCCTGTCGTCGCGGTCCAGGGAGATGCCCAGCCGCCCCTAAAGAGCGCGCCGCCGTGCTGGTCAACCTACGCTCGCTGGAGGACCCCCTCTCTTCTACCTCCGGCCTAAACCCGCGGACAAGCCAGTCCCCCATGCGCAGGTCAAAAGCCACCACTGATGGAAAGGGAATCTACTCCCGGCCGGCGTATCCCTTTCCGCTCGCATAAAAACAAGCTGGCTACAGATTTTTGGGGCCCATTATCTCAAATCCCGGATATACCCACTCTCTCTCTCTCTCTCTTTCTGTCTCTCCAGTTCCGGGCCTGATTCCTGATTCCTGATCTCTGGGTTTTGATAAGAGCCCAAGCCTGATTCAGACCGTAAAATTCATCCGGATCAAGCTAGACTTACTATGACCGAGCCCTTCAATCGGACTCTTCAGATTACTCACCTAAAGAAACCCCCTCTCTCTCTCTCTCTACAAAGCAGGCCCGAACCCTGTTTTCAGGGCTTTTATCTCAGAGCCCAAGTCGGATTCAGGTAGTAAAGTACATCCCAGTCAATCTAGAACTGGAAAGGCCGGGGCCAACCCAAGGAAAAACTGCCTCATGACTTCTCTCTCTCTACACAAATACCAGGCCGTATAAATCATCCGAGTCAAGGCAGAGTAGGGACGGCTGCCGGGCTGGGCGTTGTCTTTCAGAACTCAACTGAAAGCTGGCGGGGAGGCCCACCAGCGGCTTCTTTTCCACGCAATGGAGACCCGCCGCGGCCGACTGTGACACAGTAAACAGGACATTGAAGGAGCAAAAGTAGATACATTTTTACCCTGTTCCACACCAGGTACCGTCATTTCGGCCCTCTCTCAGCGAGCTCCTGCCCCTCCGACGGCAACAACCCTGCTTGCAGCGAGCTCATGTTATTCTATATGATCTATGATTTCTTCAAAATCATAGATCATACATAATAACATGAGAGTCCATAAAAACTAGAAGTCACATGAATCGACAGCCCGCTGTGAGGTTTGAAGGGCCAGATCATGTGGTTTAATGTAATCTCAGGGGATGAACGGCAGCAGAAGATAGCCAACGGGCTATTCCTGGAGTTGACCTATTCATTGTGACGGAAGAATGAGGGCAGCTGTGGAGCATTTTTCACTATTTCATCGCATTACACGTGAATCTACGTTTCTAAAAGTTCTGGGTATGTTTTGTATACCTTCATGTTCCTTTAAGACACTTAATTATTTCTTTTTGATGAAGGAAAGTTCAGAAATGCATAACGTACTTCATCAGGATTGAGAAAAAAAGGTACTGCTTGTAAAATATACAGAAGTCGCTGATCTTAGGAATGTATGATTTGTGGACAGGTATTCTACGAGCTGTAGTCTCTAGTTGAATCTATTCAGATACGCATGGTTTAGTGCCCACAGCAAAAATACTCAACAGAAGTCAGATGAAGCAGTAACTTGATGGAAAAATTCGAGCAATAAAACATCAATCTTTGCTGACATCTTCACTCTCGGCCAAGATAAGATCTGCTACATCACAAGAAATTTCAACAAAGGCCAAACAACGCACCTTCCTCTATCACTGTAATAGTTTTTGGGCAGTTGGTTTCCTACAAGGCCACAACAAATAAGTGGCTATCGATCCATAGAATATAGCATGTCAAATCCAATGGGCAACCTTTGGAAATAGGGTTTGCACCCGGAAACTTCTTGAAGCATTGGATCGAGAATCAGAAGATATATTATTGCACGAAGATCTAGGGGACAGGAACTAGGGACAATTATATCAAGGTGAACTTCAGGTTGATGCAAAGAATGGATTAGGTCCACTGCTGCGAAGACACGCCCTCTTTAATTATAATTTTCATGTAGGAAGTACAGATGGAAGAAATTCCCACAGTAAGAGGGTGAGACCAAAGAAGCTTGATGTGAAAGATTTCTTCGTCCCTGGGATCACTCAAGATGTAGCCAGTCATATCTTCTGTGAGATCTGGAATCACACCAAATAGTGTTTTAGATTGCTGCTCCTCCTGCAGAATCTTCATATCGCTGTCTCACAGATGAATGACACCTCAACTGATTGCTGGACGGAACTAATTACCCAAATAAAATGGGAAACATAAGATCTGATCGAGCATGCTAGCATCTATCTTCATGGAGTCTGGAGGAAAGGACTTCAAAGAAGCATCGCAGATTTGACTGAATCAAATAATTTCTTTATCTGAATGTTTTTACTTGGGGGGTCTAACATTATGAATTTTACATCTTATTAAAAGCCATGAAAGAAATATGGAACTTTGTACTAGGTCAAACGTATGTAAGTGGAGGAAGCATATTTCCAAATATTATGAACAGGGTATACAAGACTACTAGCCCGGGGCTCATCCCACGACCTTGGAACAGTAACAGATCTATCCTGGGGGAAAGAGAGATGCATCTTGGCGCTTTCTAGGAACATGTGCGATGTCAAATTAGGTAGTTGGTAGGGCAAGATACGTCATGTTATTGTATGCCTCTGTCACATGACTACCTAGCTTGGCCATCGGTCTAACAACGGTAAGCACGTAGGTCCATCAAACAGTAATGCCATATCATTGGTGGGACCAAGACAATCGGAGCACCAGGGCTTACGCTCGTTGTCCTTCACCCCATGCACATTACACTATCATCTATATATCCAAACAGATGGTGGCTAACCTAAAAGAGAAATTCAAAGTAAACACAACACAACTGAAATCCTACAGTAAAGCAACCGTTTACTCTAATATGTGCTAGGTCCAGCAGGATGATCCCTGAAGGGATCGTTCGTGAAAAAAACCTACTGTATTGAAGCATTCATAATAGCCTGACACAGAAAACGAACGATACAGGTTATCGACTAACAAAACAATAAATGCTGTCGGGCACAAAAAAACACTAGACAAATTCTTGAGTAGAACATAGTTGTACGTTTTAAATAAGTAAAAAGAGTGAGAATAGCCTATAAGAGGACTATCCTGCAACAAAAAGTATGAACGAAGATGCTCAAACAAACTGTACGGGGTTCAAATCGAAAGTGCGAAGCTTGAAATAAATAATTCTAATTGCATGGTGATGACTAACTTCATCATCAACAAAAATCATAAAGGAAATATGGCATAAGATTTTCTATTATTGACATCTTGTCCATTTTTTTTAAAAAATTAGCTAGAAAGATCCCGTCCAATGCACTGTCCGAGTGCTTCAATATCTTCTTTGTTTTATTTTCATTGTGGAAAATGTATCAACAACAGGCCAAAGTACGAAACATTAGTCACATCGGTTTTAGTGCCGGAAAATGATAAAAACTTTCAGGAGTAATTTCTAAGATGGCTTAACAAGAAACTGGACGTTTATTGAAACGGTGATACATGTCGTGGCACCTCGGTGATCTCGTCGCTTATCCTGGGTTGTGTTTGAAATTTTATCGAGGGTAGAAAAAATCTTAATGAATCGCCTATTTCTGCAGTCATTGCATTCGACAGAATAGATATATATATATATATATATATATATATTGGCAATTGGTCTTAAATATATTTGGACTCTGTAAGGTGGTGACAATAGAAAACAGACGATGGGATGCAGACGCCATGGACACGTAAGGCGGTGACGTGCAGTGACTGTTTAAGTGACATCAGTGAGAGAGTTGTAGCATGACATGAGCGCGCAGGGGATGGAAGAAGACAGCAGTAGATGATCAGGTACAACACGGTGATGGCGTAGCGGGGATGAACAAGATGAAGGGTGCACTGACGAATGTTTCACATTAATAAACAGCGCAGGTAATGGATCCTCGAGAGAATTTCAGATTTTGTCTCTCCCCTGACGTTGTATGATACCCAATTAAACTGTCAGTTTCTAATATGATGAGGCTAATGTCCATGACCGGACACACATTAATACCATCTACGACGAAACATTACTGCGACGAACCCATCCAAATCAATCAATAATAGCGAAATATTTTTCGGCGAGTGATTTCAGTGGCGTACCTCACAGTACCCCTTTCCTAGGGTAATCTCTCGGAGACCTCGCACGTCCACCGGAACTATATTCAGCACTGTAAAGCCCAAAACGAAGGACCAAGCCATACCTGGACGGAGTAGGAATTACGCAGTTCTCTGAAAATGTTGCTCGCCGGACTCCTCCAGAGGAGGCCGCAAAGGATTCGACGTCTGCTCGCGTTCTCCTTCCGGAAGCCCTCTTCCTCACCAGAATTTTCCTTTCGGATTTTGATGGAGTCGGAGGTGGATTTCCAGGAGGCGAGTTGAAACGAACATTTTGGCGGGAAAGGCTCCGGGCTGAGCCCATCTATTTAATGGGCGTTTTTGGAATTGGCCCGATCTCATAGATTTGAAAAGAAGTTGCCGGGATTTCTCCAGTGAGGGAGAGTCACTGCAGATTAATGGTATGATTGCGAGGGATTCCTCTCCTCCGACTCTTCTTCTAGGGTTAGATCAGAGGGTCGCGGGATGGAGATGGCGGATCTCCACAAGGTGTGGGAGATAAAGGCTCTCAAAAGGCCCCGAGGAGATGAGGCGAGGAGGATTCTTGAGAATGTGGCGAAACAGGTGCAGCCGATAATGCGGAGGCGTAAATGGAGGGTCAAGGTTCTCTCCGAGTTCTGGTATCCGTAGATTCGTCTCTCTTGTTGTTTATTGTATAAAAAAATTGGATTGCTTTCCTGGTAGTGAAAACTTTGGATCTTAATCGAAAATCTGTGGAATGTGCAGCCCGGCGAATTCGTCCCTCCTGGGTTTGAATGTGGGGAGAGGCGTGCACGTCAAGCTGCGTCTGCGGAGGCCAAGGGGGGACCTAGATTTCTTTTCTTACGAGGAGGTTCTGGACACGATGCTGCACGAGCTTTGTCATATAGAGCATGGTCCTCACAACGCTTTGTTCTACAAGCTCTGGGATGATATCAGAAAGGCGAGTTTCCCCCGACTCTCTCAAAGGAATTTCTTTTCGTCAGATAGTATCATATTCGGCAATACAGGGATATTATCCGTCATATATATAGGTTCTCAAACTTCTTACTCGCCCGTGAAGAGGGGTCAGTTTTGCTGTCCATATTTATGTAATGTGCATTATATGCAACGCCCTTGGCATCAAGAAATAGGTTTCCCTGTGTGTAACAAAGTTTGACTTCTTGCTATGTTTTGCATTCTCATATCACGCTTATGATGTAATTTTTTTGCAATCATATTCTTCTAAGAGTGTCAATTGTGATACCAAAATTTTTGCGCCAGAAGATAATGCGTCGTAAGATTCTAGAATCCGTTGCTAGACTACGAGGAAAGCTCATTTTTTATCCAAACTGTAGCTGTACCTTGGATGGGTACGTCAATAGATGTATTGACCTTACTAATTTTTCTTACATGAACTTTTGATCACAAACCGCAAAACTGCAAATTAACAAAGGCTTTTCTGAGGTCCTGGAAGAGTACCATTCATTCAAAACGATAATTGTCACTTATTCATCGCTTATCTCTGCAGGAATGTGAGGAGCTGATAACAAAGGGGATAATTGTCACTGGACAGGGTTTTGATGTTCCTGGAAGACGACTGGGTGGAGTTTCTAGGCAACCTCCTCTGTCATCTCTTGGGAAAACTGCTTTGGTCGCAGCAGAGAAGCGTAAATTGATTGCCAGTTTATTACCTTCAGGTCCAAAACGTCTAGGGGGGGATAGCAGTATCATGGCTTCTCTAACACCAGTTCAAGCTGCTGCCATGGCTGCTGAGAGGCGGATTCTCGATGATCTGTGGTGTGCTTCTGAATCCTGTGTACACTCTAGTGTTGTAGATGTGTCTGATGATGACGTGGATAATCAGTTTTTTAAGAGATCGTTAGAGACGCTGAACAGATCCTTGACTTCTGGGAAAGATACCTCGAGTGCCACATCCCAAGGTCAGGTTGACGCTCATGGTGAGCTTTACAGCAATGAGAGAGGTGGGAAGCGCATCCGAAGTGCTTGCTCAAGTATAGATTCTGGTTGCAGTATGGCTGGTGATCATTTAAGCCCTTCAACATCTGGTTCTGTATCCATCTACAATTCAGTAGACAACAGAGATTACGGGACGATTTGGGAATGCAGTGTGTGCACCCTGTTCAATAAGGTAGGAGCCTCCCATTGGTTTATATATATCTGAGTTCTAGCTATGTTTTTATTTCTCTTTATGTCTCCGATATTATCGTGCCATGTAATTGTATGTGAAGTATGCCCAATCGTTAACATATGCACTTCTTGGCACACAAACTTGTTGTGTATTTTAATTCATTTATATGTACTGAATCATTTATATTGTGAGAGTGCATATTCAAAGAGTTTATTTTTCAAAGGTGGAGAGGCGGCTTCAGTCATAAATCTGATGATTTGGGTGAATTGCATTACTTTTATGTCATTTAAAATCTTAAGCCAATAATCTACAAAAGTTGCGTCAGTAGATTTTTGCCGTTTTTGTTTCTCAATACATATCAGAAAGGTGTTTGCTGGCTGTTGCAATCAGAGGATCTTCTTTGTCTATGGATTTTAATGCACACGCTGACATGAAGCTGTCAAACCTTTCAAAGCCGGTATTTCCTAGGATTAATATGATGTCTCTTGTAGTTCGCATGCATTTCTTCCAATCTCATGTAATACCTTTTTCATATTAAGGTTTATTACCTGACGTCTGCTCTTTTCATCCATTTTGTTCCCAATTTCTTCTATGCATTCTATGTGCGTAAAACCCAAAAAGGAAGGGTTGGGTAGTACCTTCTAATAAATGAAACTAGCCTAGACAGCATGACCTTCTTTTGGCACAACGAGGTGGCTTTAAATGGTTTTGCTTATCTTCCCTTATTCTGCTGGGTATTTTTTGAAATTTTCATACGTTCTCATCATCCCGTAAATAATGCCAAAAAATTGCCATAATTTTAATTACGCAGTTTGGTGTGTTACTATGAATTTTTCTCATGCTGTTATTGGTTGAAGCCGCAGCCATTAGCTCTGGCTTGTGATGCGTGCGGTTCTGAGAGGCCTAAAGACACTGGAGGTATATCAAAGACCTGGTCCTGCAGATTTTGTACCCTCGACAACAACATGAAGCTGGAGAAATGTTCGGCATGTGGGGAGTGGAGGTACTCGCGTGGTGCTCCTACGTCCACTCGAGCACCGAATTTTGGTACTTGATTGCTGCAACGATCAAGGTACACAATTCTTAAGAAAGGAATGTCTGAATACATGCATGAATATAATCTTTTAAAAGGGTTGCTGCAAATATTTATCCCCCTTCAACATAGAGAATGTTCATCGCCCAGCATCATAGAGGTACCATATATGTTGATTTGTATGTGTATATACACATATATACTTCTTTTTTTTGGGGGGGGGGGGGTGTGGGGGTAGTGTTCCTCTCGCTCTATCTCTCTGACAGGCACAACAAAGTTTGAAGCTATATTTGGAGGTTTTGTTGTCTTTATAACACTGGTCATGGGAGTATTATTTTTCGTCATCCCAAGATAGGGACTTTGAGAGGTTGTCTTGGGGCTGTCAAAAGGATTTTAACGAGGAATTGCTGCTACACGTAGCACTGCTTGTAGCGCCAGTGGAGGTCCTCTGTCTATGTGCTGCTAAAGGCACTGCAGGCGGCACTGTACACATAGAGCAGGGTGATGGCGGCAGCGACGAGCACAAGCTTGGCCTTCCTCCACTCCTCCCTGAGGCTCCCCAGTAGGCCCGCTTGGCATGACCCACAGCTGTAGTAGGGCTCCTCCTCATCGTTGCTCCATGCATCGTAGTCTGATGTGCACCTTGAGATAATGGAGGTAAGACATTGAAGTTCCATAGAAATGGGGCTGACAGCCGCTAGAATTTGCTCAACTTTCCAAAATATAAAATAGAGAACGAGGACACAGCAGAGAGTTGAGAGAGGGAGGGAGAGAGAGAGGAAAAGAAACTTAGAAACCTGAAGGGACTCTTTTGTAATGGGATAGGGGTGACTGGTTTGAGACATTCAGTCTCCAAGACTTCGTAGAGGCTCTATAACAATTTTTCCTTTCTTCCCTTTTCGTAGCTGGGTTTCTTATGGTGAGCTGCTCTTGCCCTTTGTTTGACTAGTCAACATGACCATGGAATCTTCTTTGACCACTCCTGATCTGAGGATAACGAACTGGCTATTCTGATTCGGTGATATTGAGTTGGTTGTTCTTGTTGCCGTTGGTGATTCGTTTCTAGCGGTTCTTGATCTGATGATAGCGGTATGGTTATTTTGATTTGTAGATCTTGAACTTGTTGGCTTATCCTTTATTTCTAAGATGTTGTAAATGAGCCACCTGTTCAGTATCTAACTCCCCCCCCTATGAGATTCACCTTGTCCTCAAGGTGAAAGTCGGAGACTTAGTAATGTGTGACGTGAGTGGACTCCCATGTGGCTCTGGCAACAAGTAAGTCGCACCACTTTATAAGGACTTCTGGGCCAGATGTGCTGTGGCGGATGGCTTGAACCCTGGTGGGCTTTATGATCCTCGTGAGGTCCTTGTTTAGTTGGAGAGGGCTGATTGGGTATGGGATGGGAGAGCCTTCTGCCCTTTGGAGCAGAGACACATGAAAGATAGGGTAAATCCAGCTAGAGGAAAACATAATTGTTTTGCTAAAATTTGACTGATAGAGTAATTAGTGCTCAACATCTTGTTGCAGTGGCGGTCCTTGAATATTGGTGAATAATGCTGGAATTAAAGGCTTCTCTTTCTACGTGAGGGAAGATGGATCGCTCAAGGTGGTTTGCTCTATCAATTGATATAGTTCAAGAAAGACATCGTCCTTTTTTATACATATAGATAGAAAATTTTGGGCAAGCTATCATTACCTTTGGCGATTCAACATGAAGAGTCACCAACCCTTCTTCAATTATGAAGGATAGAGTCAAGCACTTGAAGTTCAGCTCAATTCTTTTCCTAGTCTTCATCCATTAGATTCCAAGGACAACATCTATGCTGGTGAATAGTAAGACCAGCATGTCTTCGCAGATGGTCAATGTCTATAGACTGATGGAGACTCCTAGGTAAATTTACGACCCAACGACATTCTCTTCAGTTCCCATAGTCACTTGGTAGGTTGTGACACTAGAAACATGAAGTTCTAGATTGCAGACTAACCTGCAGCTTATAAAGCTGTGTCACCCCACTATCAACCAAGATGGTGACCAGCTTCAACTCGAGGTTATTCATGTCCTCCAAGCTGATCAATTTGTTGCCTTCCATCTCCAAAACTGTTGGATCTTCTAAAAGGAAATTAGATTCTTCTAGGGAGAAGAGGATCAATAACTCTTTCTTACACTTGTGTCCCGACGAAATTTTTTCATTACAGTGGACTAGAGGCCCTGTGTTTGTCACAATTGGATCTCAACCACGATGAGGTTGATTTGTCTCCGTTTGTCAAGGGCCACATGTTCTACTCTGTAGGTAAAACTTGAGGCTATTGCTTGTGATCCACAAGGGATTCTTAGCTCTAGAGCTCCTTGTTACATCACTTCTTGGTTTCCTATACCTAAATCTCCTGGCCATAGGGTGCGATTTTTAGATGTTACTCATTTCTACCATAGTGCTAATCTTCAACTCCACCTATTGTGCGGTCCTCGTGATCGTCCCCAGGCCTTGGGGGTTTAGCATGCCAACTTCTACTCTGATGTCCTTCTGCAAACCCTTGAGAAAAGTGCTATCCAAGATAAGTTCATGCATATTTCAGATTAATCCTGAATATAACTCAAATTCTTCCTTATACTTTGTCACAATTCCATGTTGTATGAGCTCTAAGAATTGTTGACAAAGAGTAAATGTGGGTTTGGGGTGAAATCGAACTAGAAGGTTGGCCTTCAGATCCTCTCAATTACAGAATGGTCACATGTTATCTCCTATTTGAACCATAAAAGTGCATGTCCGTCAAGACTGAGGCTGGTGATGGATAATTTCTTGGGCCCTAATAGTATGTAAATTGAAAAATAAGTTTGGCCTTAAATACCCAGCTCTTTAGGTTGATCTCCATGAATAGGAGAAGCTCTAATGTCTCCCATGCCACTGCTCCGGAGATTCTCATTAGAAATTGACCCCCGATCATGAGTCTTGGGATTGGAATTAAGGAGTCCCGAGAGATCCTCATGACCTCCTTTGTCACCGGAGTCAAGGTTGAATCAGCCTTGGCTAGATACACTGGGGTGAAATTTTCTCTTTCTCAGTCCATGAGATGAGGAGTTCGATCAATCGATGTAGCACCTCAATCACTTGAGTCATTGCGGTGACCTATCGTTTAAATTCCTCGATTTTTCATTCGAGAATATCCACTTTAGGCTCATTGGGCTTGGGGGCCATCAATGATTATTGACTGCTTTGATACCTAATTGATGTGTACCTTGGGATAATAGAGGTAAGACACTAAAGTTCCACATAAATTGCGTTGTAGGCAGTCATTTGAATTCACTCAACTTCCTAAAATATAGAATGGAGAACAAAGAGACAATAGAGAGCTGAGAGAGGGAGAGAGAGAGCGACAAAGAGATAGAGAGGACAAGAGATGGAGAGACTTGAAGGAGACTCTTCCATAATAGGACATGGGTGACTAGTTCGTGACAATTGGTCTCCAAGACTTTGTAGAGACTCTAGAACAATTTTTCCTCCCTTCCCTCCTTTGTAGTCAGACTTTTTATGCTAAGTTGTTCTTGCCATCGGTTTCATCAGTCAACACAACTGTGGAATCTTCTCTTATTACTCATGATCCGATGATAACGGTTGAGCCATTCGAATCAAAGATATTGAGTCGGTCGTTCTCATCATCACCAGTGATTCCTTTCTGCTGATTCAAATTTGATGATAATAGCCTGATCGTTTTGATTCAGAGATCTTGAACCAGTCTATTAGTCCTTTATTTTCGGGACACTGTCAATTAATTTCCTGGTTAGTATATAGAGCCCTTGTTCATGATTGTTGCCCCTCTAACTCCTTTGTCCATGTGGTAGGGCGGTAGTGGCAAGGGCCTCAACACAGTCCCCCTCCACCACTGCGATCACAAGATTCATCCGCAACATTTACGGCTTGCAGCATCCCTACTATAGCCAACACACCCACAACTCTTGGGTTCAGAGAGAGTGAGTGAGTGAGGGAGAGAGAGAGAGAGAGAGAGAGAGAGAGAGAGAGAGAGAGAACATTGAGGAAAGTAGGCTGAAATGGAGTCGATGTGGGAATTTTACATGAAAATGGGCTGGCCTTGATTCGATATGGGCCGACATGGGCCTCAATGGTGTTGGCCCTATTGGTTTTGAGGTGGTGGGGAACCTATTGTTGGGCTGATTGTGGGTCTACCTAAAAAGAAGGAAGAGAGGGAGAGAGAATGTAATTAAAAAAATTATGAAAAATAAAAAATATAAATTATCATTTAAAAAAAACTCTTGGTTATCAATTTCATCAGAGATGAAATCACTTTGAGAAATCAATTGAATAAGAGATTTGGAATAAAAAGAGTACATGAATTGTCAAGGTATGATGTCATCACTTTGAACCAAATATACATTTTGCTTTCATGTGCACAATCATTAGAAATAATGACAAATCTCTATTATGACGTGGTGATCTATGTCAAAAATCTTTCAACCTTAGAATATTCTACGTTTTAGTTATATTACAAATTACTTGGCAATCTTACACCTTATAAGGTAATTTTTGAGATGATGACCTTTAATATTGATGCTTGTATATATCATTGTCATGTAATGTTGTATTATAATGTTTTATTCATAGAGTTTGAAGTTCTTAAGATAAAATAAACTTTGTTACAATATCAATTATTATATTCTTCAAATGGAGTAAGAAATATTAATTATGATTGTATCACAATAATAGTCATTTTTTAGGATAAAGTCATCAATGATATATTTTTATTTAAATTTTAAGTTTCCTTCAACATAAATAGAAGCTAAATAGTTGTAATATTTGGCTTCAACAAAAATAAATTGAGCAAAATAAATTTAATATTTTTAAAATAGTTCTATTATTAAAAGATAATAAATTCGTATAATACCTGATATTATGACATATATTATGACATGAGTTGGTGATACAATAAGATGATATCACATTAGTGACATCATTTGATAGATTATACCCTTAATCTCATATTAGTTTTCTTGTTAGCCTTGCAAGCTTAGCCCCTCTGTATGAAGGGTTAGGAAATTAATGTAGAAGTCATCTTTTGGAGTTGTGCAATAGAAGAATGGCTATTGAATAAAATATCTAGGTCACAAGGGTTAGGTTAGTTGGGATTACAAGCATGTTAGATATCAATAGAAGATTGAAGCATGACTACATATAATCTTATGTCAAGGGTTAGGCTACTTGCCATTGATAGATCCAGTTGTTGCTTTACATCCTCATTATTTCCACAATGAAGTAGGGGAGAGAAATAACATGACAAGTGAGAGCAAGACTCACATGTAGCAAATTGTCCACTTGGAGGAGAAGGTCGGAGAGTTTACTATGATTATTACGTTCCTAGTGGGCCAGATATAGGAGATGAAGGCTCAATTCTAAATGTTTAAGAAATGAGTCAAAAACTTATCATCAATAACTTGTGAAGCCATTGTTTGTACTCAGATGTGAATTGAGGAGAATAGTCTAGATTATATGTGTGAAATGTTTGACAACTTCAGAGATGAAGTATAATAGTTGAATCACAATTGAGAGGGTTTTTAAGTGGAAGGGAGCACTTCACATCTCAAAGTGTTGGAACTCAAATATTTTGTTGGTGAAAAAAATGTGCAAGAGATCAAAAATTCACTTGAAACCTTGACAAATACGTAGTGATAAATAACTCATATGAACAAGATATAATGTTTATTGCTAATTTATATCTTGTATTTTATGTTAAAAATTGATGATAAGTGAGAATAGAAAATCATGATTAAGATCTTATGATTTTTAAAGTAAATTTTGGATATGAGATCAAGTAGTAATTCTAACCAATGAACAATATATTGCACCCTCAAAAAGTACTATGACAACTCAAACACACAAAATGATAATACATGAAAAAAATCACTCTTATTATCAAAATATTAAGATATAGCAAAGGTGGACAAATTGTACAACTTCATGTTAATATTGTAATTATAAGTACACTAAATTTTGGCAGAAATATGTCATTGACCTCTATGTGTGATTACATCTATGAATATTTTACAAGATCATCATAGACGACATGATGTTGAAATAATAGATATGAAAAATTTACAATCTTAAGGAGGTTAAAATTGGAAGAACAACTACAATTGAGATTATACACAATTTTAGAGGAGAGGAGAGAGGAAAACAAGATTACAAGTCAAGACTGATCATCATCAATGTCACAATCTTACAAATAGAGAGCACTTATTGGGTAGATTCTTGTAAATGTGACCACAACTTAATTTGAGTGCAATACAAAACAAACTTCATTCAATTAATTATCTCAACACTCAGCTCACTGCAACTATTTGAAGTTCTACAAGGTCAAACAAATCACAATGGATTACAACTTATTTTTGTGGTAGTCAACATCAACAACCAATCTATAAAAGTAATAGTGAATAATGAGACAACCAATATTTTTCTCTCAAATTAAGAAGTCGGTCATGACAAGGTACATATTGATGATAGAAAGGCTTGGCTATCAACAATTGATCAAAATCTATAAATGAAGATTTTTTATTAGTTTAACAAAGTATTACTATAAATTTATTAATTGATTCTCTTACATAGTAACACTACTTATGAAACCATTGACAAATGATTGTTAATACAACAAGATAGACAAATGTTGATAGGTTTTCGATAAGGTTATTAGTGAGTACTAATATAGGAAGATTAGTGAGACTAAGTAATTATTTGATGCCCTTGGTTTTGATATTACAATGTGAAAATTTATTTATTGAATATTTAACATAAACTCTCATTATATATAAAAATTAATAAATATTTCATAATGAAATAAATATCCCCAGTTGAACAAACACCTCCTTCATCTCTCATGATTGAAAAATTACTTATCCCTTTTTCTACACTTCTGTTAGAATCTCCTATCTCAAACATACCTCAAATTCTACACTCACCTATTAAACCTAATGAAATAACTCATCGTAGTTATTTAAAAACTTTCGATGGACATCACACATAACAACATCATCCCAACACATTGAGTTAGAATTTAATCATCATAACATTTGTCCCCATCATTGATCCCTCATTCGGCAAGTAAATACTTACTAATTCATCTCTACCAAAATAGAAATCCAAATCAGCCACTTAAAAAGCTCCATTCCTTGAAAACCAAAACTTACAAAGGATATCTAGAAGAACATCAAGTAAAAATCAAGAAAACTAAACATCCACAAATAGAGGACACTCCCTAATCTAACATTTTTACATCTCCTAAATATTTTTCATCATTATTCATGAACATAGAACTTGAAGATAAGTTTCAACAATATTTCAAAGAGAGAAAGATTATTCGCTACAAGTTTTTTGATTTAAAATTCTTCAGATCACAACAAACCAACATGAAGAACTATTTTTATGTCCTTATACTCACTCGTTTTTCTCTACTGACAATTATCTAAAAAAATTGAAGTTATTCTATAGTCAAATGAGCTCTTATTAAACTTAATCCTAATGTACTTAATTTCATTCTTGATCTACCCTCTAATCTTTCTCTTAATGTTGATAAGAATACACTCAACACTTTTTTAGCAATATTGACTAGAATGTAGAATGTAACTATGCAAAACACAGAGTCATTTCAACTCCCCGTATCTCATTGAGTTATGTATTTTTGATACGTCACCTTCTATGGCATAGAAGTGGTGCTTATGATAGGATCTTTAACAAATCTATTTCTATTTTGTATTACATTGTAGAACACATTTCACTTAATTGTGGTGTATTATTTTTAGATAACATGATAATATCTCTCAATTACGATCTTATTCTACCTCTTGGCATCATCATTACAAGAATTCTTCAACATTTTTATATTGATACATTGAAGGAAGATTAATTAATTATTATCTTCATGATAACATTGTCAAATCTATTTTTCATAGAATGAATTACATTTATACTGATGACTAGTGACTTAATCTCCCATTTTCCACCTCAAATTCTTCATCTCAACTTCTCACTTTTCTTGATATCATTCTCGTTGTCGAAATATTCAACAAAAACATTGAATATTCGAACATTTTTCTTGAAATAGTATTATTTATTTGTGTTAATACGAATTTTATGTGTTGATTGTGTAGATTAAAATAACATAAATCATATCTTTTTGTATATATATTAATATATAAATAATTTTTCTCAAATAGGTTTTGCAAGTATAAAAAGGGTGAGATCATTGATGCCTTTTGTATTGATATTTAATAAGTAATTATAATGTGTTAATAATTAGTTAATGATATGTTTTATGTACTAACTCATAATAAATATTCTTATATTTATCTTAAATCGAGAAAAATAATTTTTATATGACTAATGGTAATTTATAATTAATTATGTAATTTTATATGATTTTTATATCTATGTTTTTAAGTTAAAATAGAGAAAAATAAAATTAAAAAATATATTAAAAGGGGGGGAAACTTTTGGCCAACCAATGCTTGACAGTCAACCCTCTAGTTAGAGGACTGCTTGAGTGGATGGACTCAAATGGGGAGAAATCACGAGCTGAACTCAAGTGGTTCGAGGAACCCACATAGAGCGCATCTGCATCACTCATCTTCCATGTTGTTGAGGGTTGATGTAGTGTGTGAGGTAAGGTATGATTTCGTAACATGTGTGCATGGGGGTATACCACCTATTTACACTTCTCTCCAAGTGGTCATGACCATTTGGTTTATGAGGGAATAAATCAAATACATAAGATAGCAGAAAGTTATATAGATCTAAAACTCATTGAAGCAACTGACGTGGGATTAAACTGTCAGCAACTCTCGTCAACTGAATTAATATAAAAAATATCCTTACATACAAAGAAGGTAGTACACTCATGTTTTCACTATTTTAAGGGTATAATGAGATTTTATTAACTTCATTTATGTAGTTAGGTGACTAGCAAAAGTTTGAAGATCACCAAAGCCAAAAAAAAAAATCTTCTTATTTTGACTGTGCAATTTTTCTACAAGAAAATAGTCAACGAAAAGAGCTCTTGAAGATGATGGATTGTCGATGAAAACTTCATCAACGAAAAAGAAATATCTTTGGTTGCATGTGACTAAGGAATTTGGATAGAAAAACTGTGACTTTATGAAGAAAGATCATTCCCTATTGGTCAACGAATGAGTTGTTGTCAAGAACAAATATATCTACCAAGAGACTTGTCGTGGTCTCTTCATAGTGTTCCATTTACAATAAGAGCATTCTCTTGTTATGCAAACTTAAAGAAGAAGCTCCCTCTACCTCCATCAATCTCAGCTTTGTTGATTGACAACCATTGAATAACTATTTTCATCAACTTTTGTTTTGCAAGTAACAACCACTAGAGACACTTGATCATCATCATTCTTTGCCTTCTAGACTTCTAGGAGAATCTAGAGGGTGCTTATGTCATGTACATCAAAGGAGAGCCTTTGGGACACCCCTTGAAAACTTTTCAAACCTACAAAATTTTGACAATTGTTGTTGTGATGGTAGAACTTTATTTACGTTGATTAAACTCATTTAATATTTAAATTAATGATAATTTTACTTGAATTTAAGTTTCAAAACTCATTTTTAGTCAAATATGATTCATTTGACATTTACATATTTTGATTTCATCAATCAAATCTTTCGAAATCACTTTCACAATAATCTCCAAACAAAACTATATTTTTGCCCAAATCATTGTTCTAGCAGGTGTTGACGTTTGCCTAACGTCACCATCCAAAATTTCCTTTTTTCTAATTTTAAATATAATTTTCTTATGATCTATGGTCTAAAAGTATAAAATCATATTATTTGATAAAAAATCTGAAAATTTACTTGATATTATCTTATGATCGACTTGAAAATTTCTTACTATTTTTTGAATTATTTTCTGATTTAAAATTGATATATTTTTCAAAAAGTATTTCTAAAGATCTAAAAATGAGTGTTTTTAGTTCTATAAAATTTTAATTTACATGATTTAATATACAATGACTAAGTCACATCAATTTTGTAATATAAAATGATATTTATTAATTTTTTATACATGATATGATTTTGTAATAAATGTTCAATATTTCTAGGATTATTTAATATGTATGATGTTTAATGATCTTTTGATCTAAGGACTAACAAGTAAATCCAATGAGTTAATTTGTAAGATTAATTAATTTTCCATCTATGTTGAAACTAACCTCGAAATACACCATCCTAAATACCATACAGAAGTACAAGAAGTTTAATGTCAACTCACATGATAAAGTATTTAGAAATTCATGAAATATTAAAGTTGCATGTGAGTCTTAAACCTTGAATTTGGACAATGACATGTTGGTAGTTTACATGAAGACAATGACATATGAAATGTGTTTATATGGACTCCTCAATAATAATATTATTTCTTGAAAATAAACAAATCTCCAATTTAAATTTCAAGTCAAATGAACAAGAAAATAGATAATTTTAAACCACAAAAAAGACAAAGGTTATTGCTGCATATTCTGAACAATGATAAAAAAAATTACAATTGTTTTACCACTTTTCAAAATGAAAAAAATATGACTAGAGAGCAAGGACCACAGTAGAATGTGTGAGAAGATAATATAAATCTCTCCAACCATTAATATGTATCTCTCTTAAAATTTAATTACCATGAGCTTCAATGAAGTATAAAACTCTACATTTGACCTTTATTTGACTTTGGTGATTCAAGCAACATCCATCTCAAAGGCTGACACTCTTCATCAATCCCTAAGATATTTGAGTGGTAGGGGGAGATATTTGAAAAAAAAACACTAGGTGCTAATAGCCTGATTGAGCCTTGAAGGGTGAGGTTTCTAAGGAGACAAAATTTGTGTGATTTGCTAGTTGATCCCATGAAAGTCAGTTATCTTTCATATGTAAATAATAAACTTCAACATGAAAAATCTTCCAGGAGAAAGTAGCCAGGTGAGAGGTAAATCAATATAAAAAGAGAGAACCTACATTGAGAGAGAGAGAGCTGTGAGAGAATCCATAGAAACCTAATTCACCCCACCTCCCCCCATCTTTACATTTCATCTAAACCCGTTTGAACTTATAGTAGCTATATTTCATCTATTTCACAAATATATTTCTCTTTTTGACTCATATCATAAAATTATGAGATATGAGAAAAATATCATTTTAGAAATTCTCATTTCATTAGAAGATTATGTTAATATTTTTCTCTCTTCTTGGCTCACAATTGAATTTCTTAACTATTTTTCATTCATAAATAGATGATAAAAAGAAATTTAAACGACTTGAAAAATATGTGTGATAATGTATGTCATATTATTAAGAAAATTAGATTAATTTACTTGACATTGCTCAATTTGCCTATGATATTTACCAAAATTCGTTGATAACTTACTTGCCCAATTTTTTACTATTTTTCATTCACAAATAAATAATCAAATGTAACATATTACGTAACTAACTCCTTGTATTAGTGGTACAATACAATGGACTATTAGTAATGATGTTGAGAGTTGGACAATTGACCATACACTTGCAACTACAACGATTAGAGATACTCCTTGTATTTCATATTTATTAACTCAAATTATATCACAATAATTCAGATGTCTCCACCAATTATTAAAGTTCACTATATTGACATGACAAAGTAATGTTAAACCACCAGGTTATTCAAAGGAAGATGAGGAAACCATTATCACCATCAAATCTTCTTCCTCATCAAGTGAGAGATTGGCTAAAAAAAGACATGAAATGATAAAAAAATATTAATTCTTGGCACTTTGGAGACTTTCTCTTACAATGTTAAGAAAATTAGCTTTCAACAAGGATGTCATAACTTAAAAGACGAAGAAAATGTCATAACACTAATAAGGCGAGATTAGATTCTATGGATAAAATCTCACAATTGACGGTCAACATGACTGGCGTGCATGACATGACACGAAAGACGCATATGACATGGCAAATATGTGCGACAAGGTGAGCACATGTGGAACATCGGGCATGCGCAGCACAGGGTGTGTGCACAGAACAACGGGCACACACAACACATGGTTGACTCGAATAAGTATTCTCCCATAACCTGTAGTGTTCTACTCATAATGATGACGTCATTTGATGGATTAGACCCTTAATCATATATCAGTTATCTGATTAGATTCACATGCCCTATGGCTCTATATGATGAGTTATGATCCTAATATAGAAGTCATATTTTATATTATGCAATAGAGGAACTCTCATTGACCAGACCCTCCGAGTCAAGAAGGTTAGGTTGGGATCACGAATAAAATCTATGCTGCAAATATTTGGTTCATTCAACCTAGAGAATGTTCATCCCGAGTTTGAACGGGTCAGCCCGGGACATAGAGACCAGAGAGGTCGTTAAAGGGGTGGGTTCTGGCTCTTCTCAACGAGGAATTGATGCTACACATAGCCCTGCTTGTAGCGCCGGTGGAGGTCCTCCGTCTGGGCGTTCCTGAAGGCGCTGCAGGCGGCAACGTACACGCATAGCAGGGCGACGGCGGTGGCGACAAGCACGATGCTGGCCTTCCTCCACTCCGACCTGAGGCTCCCCAGCAGGCCGGCCCGACAGGAACCGCAGCCGTAGCAGAGCTGGGCCTGGTCGTTGCTCCAGGCGTAGCAGTCCCCGTCCGCCGCCGGGCTCGCCGGGTTTATCCACAACGTCGGGTTCACGTAGCCGTACCCGCACGCCGTCGGCGGCTTACAGCATCCCGACTGCACCCACACCGACAGTTCGCGGGTTCAGGAAAAGACAATGTAAACCCCGCCGGAGGAGTCGCCTCCGGGGATGGTGCCGGAATCCGGATGTGGGTCGGCGCCGAAAAAGGTGATGCAATACTGCCCACTAGGGTTCAGTAATATTCTACTGCACAGAGAGAGAGAGAGAGAGAGAGAGAGAGAGAAAGTTGCCTGCAGGGGGGAGAGGTCCGCCTGGAAGAAATGATCGGGGTTGAAGTACTGCTCCTGGGAGAGCTTGGTACAGACGTTGGAGGCGCTGACGCAGCGGCGGATCTGGCTCCAGTGAGGGGAAGAGATGATATGATCCCTCAGCCAGGGGGAGAAGCCGGCGAGACGGTACTCCTTGAAGGCCCTGCCGGGGACGGCGTAGGAGCCGTCGGGTCGGGTGACGACGAAGACGAAGGTTAGGAGGACGAAGAGGAGGACGATGAGGGCGGCCATGGCGAGGAGGTAGGCGGCGACGAGGCGCTGCCGCCGCCAGTAGGCGCCGACGAAGCCGGCGAGGGAGACGAGGAGGAGGACGATCCCCATTATGACCACCGGCCACCGAACAAGGGGGACGCACTCGCTGCCGTGCTTGGTGGCCAGCCATAACCCCGCCCCTATGACGGGGATGGAGCACAGCAGCGCCACCAGGCTAACCAGTGCCGTGATAGTGTTGCTCGCCGCCATCTTCCACCCCGAAAAAGCTTTGCCTGAGAAGAGAGAGAGAGAGAGAGAGAGAGAGCAGACTGAGGAAAGTAATCGGAAAGGAGTAGACATATAATGAAAGTAGGGCGCCTGAAGGCATACGCCTTTTACATGAAAATGGGTTGGGCTCATCCGATTTGGGCTGATAGAGAGAGAGAGAGAGAGAGAGAGAGAGAGAGAAGACTGAGGAAAGTGAGTCAGAAAGGAGTAGATGAAGGAATTATCTATGCCTGCAAGTTGGCCTCAAGGCATACGCCTTTAACATGAAAATGGGCCGGGCTTGATCCGATCTGGGCAGAGAGAGAGAGAGAGAGAGAGAGAGAGGAAAGTGAGTCGTAAAGGAGTGGACGAAGGAATTATCTATGCCTGCAAGTAGGATCCAGCCCGGCCCATTTTACATGAAAATGGGCTGGCATGGATCCGATCTGGCTCATGGGCCCGGACGGAGTTTGCACTACTGGTCACGAGGTGATTTGGGGGAACCTATTGTTGAGCTGATTGTGGGCCCGTCTAAAAAGAAGGGTAGCCAAGGAGTAGCCCAATGGGCTGGATACCTGGTTCGAGAATCACCATGGAGGATGTAAAGGCCAGTTACTAGTCTCCACGTAGTAGTTGGGTCCGACGTCGTGGGTAGGCGGCAACGGGTACGATTCGCCGTCCGGTGATCTCGGATCCGAAGTCAATGTGGGTTGGGTATGGATTCGTGTTGGCCTGTTTGGATTTCTTTTGGTTAGGAATCGATCTGAGAACTTGCCCATTGAGGTCGAGGTGGGTCTATTTCATAATTAGGGCCCATTAGGATGTTTTCCAGATGCCCATATGCTTGTAAATGCTTGATGTATGCATTCTAATTTATCTAGTTCCCACTGATGAATTACATTTAGCAATTCATTGTCAAAGGCCCCATAGATAGCATTCTAATTTTCCCACTGATGGGGACGTCGATTTTATCTAATTTCCACTGATGAATCACATTTATACACAATAAATTGATAGAGAGAGAGAGAGAGAGAGAGAGAGAGAGAGAGAGAGAGAGAGAGGCACAATTAATAAATTTATGAAATATAGAAATTATCATTTTTTTAAATTACTCTAGGCTATCAATTTCACAAGAAAGAGAATCGATGTGTTGGGAAATCATTTAAATAAGGGGTTTGGAATTAAAGATTAGTTTGGATAGTCAAGACTGCATCTCATCACTTTGATCACATTGTACACTTTGCGCCATCATGCATACAATCATCAGGGAGAATGACACAAAACTCTATCATGGGGTGGTGATCTATGTCCAAGATCTCTCAACCTTAGAATATTCTGCATATTATCTCTATCACTTACTTTACAATCTTTACATCTCATAGGTCCATTTTTGTGATGATGACCTAAATAGAAATATATCCTTTATTAATGATGCTTGTACATATCATTGTCTTATTGTGCTTTGCTAGAATGTTTTAGTCATGGAGTTTTGGGTTCTTATGATAAAATGGCCTTTCTTACAATATCGCTTACTTTATGCTTCCAATGGTGGAATAAATGTTATTTGTCACTGTGTCACAATTATAATAATTAATATTTAAAAATTTAAGGATAAGGTCATTGTTGATAGTTTTTCACTTAAATTTTGAGTTTCCTTCACTTAACATAGGCTTAAGCCAATATTAATATTTGGCTTCAACAAAAAGATGTTGGGTAAATAATTCCGTCCACTAAAAGCCATTTTCATTGATTGTGATGCCAATGCTGTTGAATGTGAGGAATTATAATGAAATAATGGAAATAATAATTATTGATAATATGGTTTTTTCATATGCAACTCAGTTCAACCACTGAAATTTAAATGAGTGCAATACTATTGGGAATCAACCAATCAAGACCATGGGGAGGACCCAAAACCAATCAAAAGACATTTGATTACTTAGACAATTGATCGCTAAAATTGAATTATATTTAAATAATTTATTAACGGAAAATTAACCAATCAAGTGCTAAAAAAATTTTAAGTTGGTGTTTTTCATGGATAATGACTGGAGTAATTCGATTTATTTGGATATCACGCTCAACCTATCTCAATGAGGAATTTGAACTTGTGCCCTGTCACATGCTTACTAACTTAAAAGGCAAGGTGGTGTGCATACTATTCAAAATGAGTTACTCTCAACCAATCTAATGTTATTCCGACACTATTGGAGAAAATCTCTCTCTCTCTCTCTCTCTCTCTCTCTCTCTCTCTCTCTCTCTCTCTCTCTCTCTCTCTCTCTTCTCTTCATTGGTTCATATTTGTTAATTCTATACTTGTTTTTTCCTCCTCTACTAGGGTAAAGAAAGAAAGGAAGCCATGTCAGGATCAGCGTAGAATTGGAAATAATCTCAAGCTCCTCCACTTGTAAAAATAATAAGTGCACTCTCAATCCGTCCGTCTTCGAAAGCATAGCCTTCCTGGCCCGTTCAGTCGCCATCACCGACACTAGTCGGTGACAATTAACGGCTAACTGGGGTCCAACAACGAAAACATCGCTTGCCCTCCAACGGGGACGAAAGGTTTCCCAATAAAAGATTCTTTTATGAGCATTGCACGCAAATTCACATTTGATCTCCGTAGAGAACAGAGGTCAGCAGAGGACGAAGGCAGTTTCTGAGAAGGAAGGATTGAGACGATATTGAACGGCCTTATCCAAAGAGACGAGCGTAGGCACTCTATAAGGGGCCATTGAAACGATAGATAGGGGCCTTATCCGAACGGAGAACAGTAGGGTTCGCATCCACCGCTTCGCTCGAGGATCGGACAACGCCGACTGGTCAGGTGACACGGAACAACGGGCGATCTAATCTGATCGAGGATAGACCTTTGAGTGCGATGCATGGGTTCGTGAAGAACGCTCAACATAGATGAATAAAATAAAATCAAATAAGCTCTGCTCCACTGAGAATGGGGATATCGACGGCGGGGTTCCTATCCCTACACCGATTCTGTTTTCATGGAACCCCGTTCGCTTCAATAATGCAGGCACAGATGAAGAGCCTGCCCTTCGGCTGAAGAAACTATACTTTATGCAGATATAGGACGACGTGATCCGATTGCTCTCTCAGAATGATCCGGAGAGCTCGACAGCGAAAGCCCAACGATTTTGGGTTAGTATTACCCACCGGACGGGGGAAAAAATACTTGCTTTAATTAGTGTTAAGGTGGACATTAAATCCCTAAGACTCAACGATCAACGTTTGTCTGGTCATTTTTTGATAGTCATGCTCAATAGCGAAATGTCTGGTAAGTCTACCACTGAGCAGTGACGCATTCCATGCAGGCCATGGAGATCGAGAGAGAGAGAGAGAGAGAGAGAGAGAGAGAGAAGAAACGCACGTCATGAGTGACGCAAAGTGATGACAGGACAAAGAAGAGAGTTGAAGTAAAGGCACTGGGCACGTATCTCGAATTATGGGATCAAAGTGAGCAGAGCAGGATACAGAGATGAATGGGTGTTTAAGGAAGGAGGTTGCTCTCGAGAATCAAAATGTACGCATGGTGATGACGAGGACGATATGATATCTTGACCAACGTGACTTGAATATCAGGCATTCGCTGAGGATAGATAGTGGTGAATGGCCGGCTGTGCCGTCCGTTTCGTCTTATCTGCATCTGGGCGTTGTAAAGCGGCCGACGGCTCCTTGAGGATGCTGGCATGGGGGACAGGAAAGACCGGGTAGGCTGCTGGGCCAGCCTTCCGATTATTATTGTATATGCATAGTGTAGGCATAAAGCATAGGATTCCCTAAAGTAGAGCTTGCTTCGGCGAAGATTATACCTCCTATCCATGATTCGATTTCGAAACTATAGCTTTCCCATAGAATTGAGAGTTATTTTGCTATTTTATACACGAATGATGCCGGTTACCATTCTTTCTTGACGACGATGGGTTCCACTCTCGTCGGGTCAAAGAGTAAGAAAATGGCCCGCATTTCGCATCTTTTATTAACGAACTGCTTCGCTCTGTACTGTGTGGGGATGCCTAATGAACGAGAATGTGTTGGCAAGTCGTCTCACATGTGTGCCGTGGGCTTTTTTATTAGGAGGGAGATAATTTAATGTATAATTTCAATGGTGATGGGAGGGTTGTTGGAGTAGAGTCTACGCATCATCATTATCATCATAGCACATTATTTTTCCACTCTGAAAATATTTAAATAGATTTTCGTTTACTAAACAAGTAACTAACAGCCCATGCATTAATATCGTGCTAGATTATTCACATCATATTCGTAAAATATGCGTGCATGTGGGCTCGTTGGTGAACGAGAGAGCCCATGGAGAAAGGAACTGCGAGGGGGACCATGCACCCCAAGATCAGCAATGACTGCCGAGCGAGTGTGGGGGCAGATGCTTATGAGGGACGAAGACGGCTCTCCGCATTGAATGAGAACAACATGCACGCACGATAAGCACTACGTTACTCTAATGGCTCTCTGCGCCATTGCGGAAGAAGGGGAGATCCGTCGGTTGGCCTTGCGTCCATCTCGTTCTTCGTGGTGGCCATCAACTTTGATTCCTCTAAATATGGCTGGTAAAGTCGGTGGGCTCCAGTGTACGAGCTACGGACCAATCTAGCTCCGGACGGCGTTGAATTAAACTTGAATCATAAAATCGACGGTGGAGGACACTTTGCCGCACACATTAAACTCTTCTACGCTAGCCCACAATCCCGGGATGAGCTGATAATTGAAGAAGGTTAATCCTACACTTCCGTTCATGCTCAGATGGATATACCACGGCGGCGTCTTCGCCGCTCAGAGTCGCACTGGGCTGACATCCGGCGGCGGCGAGGAAGCCCGACGAGTGCAAGCTCGAGCTCGATAACCAAGACCCAGCCGTCAGCCTCCTCTAGATAACGTAGTAGTGTGCTGGAGACGATCTCCCTGTGATCCATCCGGCTTTCCGGCAGCTTACGAATGGCGACAGAAAGCAAGGCTGCCCTTTGACGCTACCAGGATGAAGACGACCTGGGCCGGTAGGAAGCTTCAGTCGAGCGGGGAAGCCGCCGCTTACTCTCCATCGTGAATAAACCAAACCCAGGGCCGGCGAGCCCCCACCGGAAAAGATCCCTCCACCGGGCCGGCAAGGCATCGCCACCGGTCCCTTTCAGCCGCCCTCGGCGGCAGCCAAATGAAGTTAGCGTGGTGGGTAGGTCCCCGGTCGCCGTCGCTTGCACTGGAGATTAAAGAGGAGAGCCTCCACGCGACGCCTGTAACCGGGCGGGTAAGAGTAGTTACTGCGGAAGCCACTCCCCGGCAAAGGTGCGGTCGCTGCTCTTAAATGGGGCCGCGCGCGGTGGGGCGAGCCGCCGCCGGGCGGGGAAACGACGGTCCCCCGGCGTGCGCGCATTAAAGCGAACCGGTTGCGCGGCCGCCACACGGCGGTAGAGACGGCGGCGGCAGTGATGCCGCCGCTACTACCGACGAGCGAAGTACCGTCACTATGGGTGCCCCTCGAGACACCACATGCGACGGGCCCCACCAAGAGGGTGCTCGTCGCCAAGCTGTAAACGAAACACGACAAAAAGAAAAGCGTGCTCACTGGTGACTGACTCGTCTACGTGGATAAAGCTGACGTGGCATTTATATCTGAAAAGTTGTACCGTTCCCGTGGGGAGCAATAAAGACGAGCTTCCCTCATCTGAGAAGGTAGGCAAGATGGAGGATAGTCTTGCGGCTCGAGCAGTGTATACGTGGCAGTGTGAACGGGAGCACGGAGCCGTACATCAGGCAGCAAGTTTACTCTCCCGCCTTTTTTTTACTTTCAACTTTGGGATGGAACGGGAACCGTAGTTTGACTCTCTGACCAAAACATTGGGAACGAAGTACGACGAGGGTGACATCATCAATTCGAAAATTATGGGAATATATTATAGGACGGAAATTATGGGAGCGATGGTGGTTGGTTGGATAATGGTCGCACGTCATACTTGGGTGGTCGCCGTGGCCGTGGTGGCGCCGGGCGGCGCCTCCTGCTACCGCTCGCCGCTCTTTAAAGCTCCTCCCTTTCTCTCCTCACGTTAACTCTCTACAACAACATTAGCTGCCCTTAACCCTCTCTCTCTCTCTCTATACTGGACTCAGTCGCCACAGGAAAGAGCTGCCACACGCGGCTACCGGATTAATTCCGCTCCATCTCCACCATTTCCGGAAAAAGAAAACAGAAATAAGAACACTGGGGAAAGGAAGATCGAGGGAGAGTGGGGCAGCTTCCTCCTTCCGCTCCTCCGGCTGCGCTCTGCCTCACTCCTGGTTCCTCATTGCTGTCGATTCGCCGCTGCGTCACTCTCTGCCTTCTGTCAGAGAACAGTGTTCTGTGTGGATTTAAAATAGAGGGTGGTGAGGGATCAGGCGGACAAAAAGAAAGCCCGTTTGCTTTCTGCGGCAGCGGGGGAGGTCGGGATGGGCTCGTGGCCGGTAATGCGGCTCGCTGGAAGATTTCCTCTCCTGCTGCTGCTTCAATACTGGCTCCTCATCGTCGGCCTGGTCGCCGGCAAGGTCACCTACGACCAAAAGGCCATCGTCATCAATGGGCATCGGAGGATCCTAATCTCCGGCTCTATCCACTACCCCAGGAGTGTCCCTGAGGTACGTCTTTAAGACTCTACCCTCCTCATACCTCGATCTCTCTCCCCTTGAGAATGTGGGTTCCCCATCTGCCTGTTTCTCGTGTGGGTATCCAACTTTTCTTCCTCTCTGCTCCCTTTTTGTTTTAAATCGTTTCAGATGTGGCCGGATCTCATTCAGAAGGCCAAGGACGGAGGGCTGGATGTGATCCAGACCTACGTCTTTTGGAATGGGCACGAGCCTTCTCCGGGCAAGGTACCTAGGAGACTGGAATCCGTCGGCCTAGTTTCCTCTCCTGTTCATGTTTAAACTGGGTCTCATTTCTATGGCTGCAGTATCAATTCGAAGGGAGATACGATCTGGTTCGCTTCATCAAACTGGTGAAGCAGGCCGGCCTCTATGTTAATCTCCGCATTGGCCCATATGTCTGCGCCGAGTGGAACTTCGGGTAACGAATCCAAAACCGTAATGTCCGCGGAGGGATTCGAGTGGGAAAGATTATTTGGATGAAAGTTTTCAACTTTCTCTTTCTTTTCTCTTTGGGCGACAGGGGATTTCCCGTCTGGTTGAAATATGTTCCCGGCATCAGGTTTAGAACAGACAATGGACCCTTCAAGGTTAGCATCCACAGACGCTCAGAAAACGGATATATTCTTGTACAAGCCGATGGATTCCCTAATCCCATACGCTTGCTCTTTCTTTTTTCCGGTGAAAAGGCCGCAATGCAGAGATTCACCGAGAAGATTGTGTCTATGATGAAGTCAGAGGGGCTCTTCGAGTGGCAAGGCGGTCCTATCATCCTCTCCCAGGTTATCTTCTCTGCCTTTCAATTCTCTCACGGCTGACATCCCTAGCTTCTTCTGCGAGAAAACAGGGAAGAGATCGTCAAATGAAGTTTCTGACTTTGTTCTTGGGTTTTGCGTGCGTTTTTCACGATTACAGATTGAGAATGAGTACGGGCCACTTGAGTACAATGGCGGATCCCCTGCCCGATCTTATGCCAACTGGGCTGCCAAGATGGCAGTCGGCCTCAACACTGGCGTTCCCTGGCTCATGTGCAAAGAAGATGACGCCCCAGATCCAGTTGTACGTTCCTCTCCCTCTCTCTCTCTCTCTCTCTCTATATATATATATATATATCTACCTATATTTTTTAATGTTTTATATATATTGGAGGGAGAGGGAAATTATAGTTTTTTTTGCATGGGAAATTATTTTTTGCTTGGACGAGCTCTCCCTGATGTCTATTTCTTCTCTTGATGACAGATAAACACCTGCAATGGGTTTTACTGTGATTACTTCTCTCCCAACAAGGCTTACAAGCCCACCATGTGGACTGAAGCTTGGTCTGGCTGGTAATTAATTTTGTTTCTTCTCCTGGAAATTCCCTCCTACTAGTAATTTATTTTCTTGATCCCGCATCTGACTATTGGAACTTCAGGTTCACCGCATTTGGATCACCCGTTCCTCACAGGCCAGTTGAGGATCTGGCCTTCGCTGTGGCCAGGTTCATTCAGAAGGGTGGATCCTTTGTTAATTACTACATGGTATTCCTTGTTCTTTCGCAATATCTGTTCCGAATTTTCGTTCATAAATTGTGTCGAGTGTGTGGAGCTGTATTTATTTGCGCATAATTCATCATAGAACCTAAGTTTTCTGGATATTCTGATCAAATTATAAACTGCAATTCTCACTGACGTGTTCTTTCACCAGTACCATGGTGGAACCAACTTTGGCCGGACAGCTGGTGGCCCTTTCATCGCCACAAGCTATGATTACGATGCTCCCATTGATGAGTATGGTAAGCTTGTCTACCCTAAAATATTTTTAATACTTTAATAAGAAGAGAATTCAATGATTCATACCTTATTATAATCAGGTCAAGGATACCATTATCTAGTTATGCTAGCGCATTAAATACTGAATCAGGGCATTCTGGCTTCATAAGCAGTGACCTTTTTAGATATTTTTTTCCAATTTTACATGATGGATCGTTCACTTTCTATGAAAAAACTTAGATATTGTTAATATATCAGACCAGCTGTACTCTGCTGGTTTACCGATTGTATGTAACAATTAATGGGCTTAAGCTATAAACAAGAGAAAACGATTCCTCATTAAGATAGTGATTTCAGAAAATTTATGAAAAAAACTGATGAAATGTGTGTAAATAGCTAATCGCTGGACAGAAAATTAGTCGGCTTTTACTTATTTGGTGCAAAATTCAACAAATGTTTTTCTGTTCACATCTGTAGGGTTATTGAGGCAGCCTAAATGGGGTCATCTGAGGGATTTGCACAAGGCGATCAAACAGTGCGAGCCCGCTCTCATTTCTGGAGGGCCCACTGTAATAGCTCTGGGGAATTATGAGCAGGTTCGTGCTTCTGCACCTCTCTCTCCCTCTCTGGAATCATCAGTCCTTGATCTCTTCCTGGCGATGGATCTGAACCTGTTCCTGTTCATTCATCCAGGCTCACGTATTCAAGTCGAGTGGCGGTGCTTGTGCCGCATTCCTTGCCAACTTTCACTCTACAGGGTATACCAAAGTAACTTTTAATGGGTTGCACTATGATCTTCCCCCTTGGTCCATCAGCATCCTCCCTGACTGCAAGACCGCCGTTTTCAACACCGCGAGGGTGAGGAACGCTTCGATCAAACTCCTGATTTTAATTCCTGCCGTTTGATCTTTTTGTTTTCTCTCATTTTTTATGATTCCAGCGATGGTAATGGGTATTTTTCTAATGCTTGACTTGAATTTTATATGGTTTTTTTTTCTCTTTTCTTTCTGATGATTCCAGCAACGACATGATCTTAATCTTGGGTTTTTCTCTCTTTTATTTCTGGAGATTCCTGTGACGATGATGTATATATTTCTAATGTTTTCTTCGATGTTAATCCTGTTCCAGGTTAGTTCTCCGATTGCGCAGGCAAAGATGTCCTGGGCAGGTGAGTTTGACTGGAAGTCGTACAACGAGGAGACCAGCTCTGACGATGATAGATCATTCACAAAGGTTGGACTAGTGGAGCAGCTCAACATGACGTGGGACTCGACAGACTACCTCTGGTACACGACATAGTAAGTTTACTGGGCTCGAAGACTTTGACTTTTTTCCGAAGCTTGGATTAAATATTATATAACTCTATCTAATGGTAATTTTTATCGTTTCAGCGTTGACATTCACCCAGGTGAGGAGTTCTTGAAGAGTGGCCAAAATCCAACCCTAACCGTCATGTCAGCGGGCCATTCACTGCATATTTTTGTCAACGGGCAGCCCGCAGGTAGGCTGATGAAATCGCCCTGGAAGTCTCTGATCCTCTGATAGTTAGTGTCCCTCGTGTAAGATCGATGAGTTTGACTTCCGATTCCTCAGGCACTGTTTATGGGAGCATCGAGAGCCCGAAGTTGACTTTTAGCAGAGGCGTGAAACTGTGGGCCGGCAGCAACAAGATCTCGATCCTGAGCGTTGCCGTCGGTCTGCCGGTCGGTCATCACTCCGTCCTCTTCATGCCCACATGCTTCGAAATCCAAGTAGTTTAACGCCGAGCTCTGTTTTCTGCCTTTCTTCCTCTGGTTCAGAATGGCGGGGAGCACTTCGAGACATGGAATGTGGGGGTCTTGGGGCCGGTGGTGTTGAACGGGCTCAACGAAGGAAGAAGAGACCTTTCATGGCAGAAATGGACGTACTCGGTCAGCCCCCTTCACCATGAGAACACTTCCTCCCATTAATCTGATACATATATGGATATTATTTTATTTTCTTTCTTTCGAATGATCTGAAGATCTCCCTCTTGCAGATCGGTTTGAAGGGTGAACATCTGGGTATACATTCTCTCAATGGGATTTCTACCGTCGAGTGGCGGGGAGCGAGTCCGAAGCAGCCGCTCACCTGGTACAAGGTCTGTTTCAGAGGAAGGATCCTTACTCTCTCTCCTGTGATCTGTGATTTCTCAGAGAGAATGAGTGTTCTTCGTGTTGGGTTCTAGGCTTTCTTCAATGCGCCGGCCGGCAACGATCCTCTGGCTTTGGACATGGGCACCATGGGGAAGGGCCAGGTGTGGATAAACGGGCAGAGCATCGGCCGATACTGGCCGGCCTACAAGGCCCAAGGCTCCTGCGGCGGCTGCAGCTATGCCGGCACCTTCGGCGAGAAGAAGTGCCAGAGCAACTGCGGCGAGGCCTCACAGAGATGGTGAGGAGATCCCATCTTCGTGGAACTCCTGCTTCCTGCAGAATTCTCTCTAATGGCGGATGATTCGCTCTGGTTTTCAGGTACCACGTCCCTCGGGCATGGCTGAACCCGACGGGGAATCTGATCGTCATCTTCGAAGAATGGGGCGGCAATCCGGCCGGGATTTCGATGGTGAGGAGGACCTTGGGACGCTGAAGGACCTCTCAATCAAAGGAGGCCAGCAAGATCCCGGCAAGATCTCCTGCTCCGTGTCCTGTTTCCGCTCCCCACCGTACATTATTTTCCTTTTAGGGTTTCCAGTCGGTCAGATCCATGAAGACGGAGGTGAAGCTCGCCGGAAACCGGCTCTTCAGAAGCTTCTTCCGGGGATCGCTTGCGATGGGAGAGCGTTCTATATGTGTACATAAATGCTCATCTGAAGATGATGATTCGAACGGGGCGCCGGCCAATTGTCCGGCATTCCCACCCGGGTGAAAAGAGTTCGAATTCAGTGCTTGAGAAACTACAGAGGAGCGACCCTTTGTCTGTCTGTCTATCTGTTTGTCTATATGCGGCTTGAAATCTGCCATCAAACCCCTCTGTGCTCTTCTCAACGTGGGGATCGTCCCACTGATCGATCGCATTTCTGCGGCAGTGAAGAACAGCGAAGCCAACATCTTCTGCAGTCTAGCCGCTCCATGAAAACTAGGGTTTCTGGGGAAGAAGGCTCCACGGAATCACGGTGTGTTCCCTGCCCCCCATCCTTCCTCAGAATATTTCACCGAAACGACACAAGGGAGCCAGAACCCACCGACAGGGCGGGCGGAGGACCACTGCAAGGGACCACGCTCCCACCTCCTCACCCACTTCTCGTCCTCTTCCCTTCCGCAGCAGGTGGAAGGGAAGGAGAGGTGGAGGAATTCGACGAAGAAGACGAAGAAGTCGACACAGAAAGGGAACGATCTGTAATGAGGAAGAAGACGACTTCTCCGACGTCGCATCAGAGACCGATCGATGGGGAAACCCACGAGGGTTTTCCCGTGACAGCTCTGATTGGGAAGGTAGTTAACGAGTTGCTTTCTTGACGGCGGCGTCAGCACCGCTGTCATGCCACCCTAGAGAAGAAGAACCGACGGCTCCAGCGTTGACTTACAATTATAATAGCTTATAACAGCCTCACGACAGATTATTTAAATTAATTATTTTTAAAAGCATTAAATATCCAACCTACCCGACGGAAAAAACGTCGTGGGGTATTCATGAGTTATGGCCCACTACTCCATAGACTATTCCGGGCCAAGTTGCCCACTCCGTCAAATGGGCCTACTGGGCCTTGCAAGAACTCTCCCCATCTCCTTGAGATCTCCCTCTCGGAGCTAGCTCCCTACGAAATCTAGATCAGTCATAAACCAGGCCGTGGGCATGAGAGAGATGGTCTAGGTTCCTGAGAGACCAGTTCTTGAGGGCTCATCAGCCAGTTCTTGAAATAGGATAGGCTCAAATAGATTTCTTCCATCATGCATATGTAACTTATATAAGTGCTTATTCAAATATAATTTATTTTAAAGATACTTTGACGTGTATAACATTGTGAATATATTCCAAAATTCAATAACAATATCTACTTTGAAAATTTTATATGTTACCTCATAACTTAACTATACTAACTAATTTCAGTTCGAATGCATCCCAATCTTCATCACTCGTTTTTTATATCTAAGGAACTTTGTGAAGTCTTTATTCTACAATGATTGACTTCACTCTCTTCTCAGTAATCAAAGTCAATCTTTCTGTTAAATTTTGCAATCTCAAATTTTACCATTAACATCTTTATAACACTAGACTTAATAACATAACATGAACATAACTCTAATACCAAATATTATGAAAATAAAAAAGTATTGATACTCACAAATAAATTGCAAAATATGTTACCCTTTAAATATGGATGAGAAAAATATAAGGAAAAAGTTATAGTGATACCAAGATTTATATATATATATATATATATATTAAAAAGTACAAAGAAATGATGCACTCGAATTTATGTTGTTTAGAGAAATCCTCCTACATCTATAGGGAGAATCAGATATATGAAAGAATAAATAGATAGAAAACCTTACAAAATTACGTGATATTTCTTCAGCACGATACATAATACCATCATCTTTAAGGCAGTGTGCTCAAAATAAATCTCTCAGTTCCTACCAAACAAATAGAGGAATTACTTTAATATCTTAGATAGCAAAAATGGAAGAAGTGGGAAGAACTCCAACAATGGTCATTATAGCTAGCCGTAGATGCAACTGCATTGGTTGTCTCTTTGCTAGAGATGGGAAGTAGAAGTCATCTAAGTTATCAGCTATACCAAACTCAAGACAATGACAAGTAAAAATCAACATGATTTCTACTTTTAAGTAAAATTACTTAGTTTTGGAAGGTATGAAATTTAGGCTTATTTGGATTCCTTTCAAGGTCAATCAAAACTTACTAGAGCTACTTGGTCATCCCTAGACTAGAGAATCTTAAATCAAAAGGTGAAGGGGATTTCACAATGAAATACTGCTTAGTTATATTATAATGATATGATATTAATATCCATATTTTGAAATAATTACCCCATATAACTTAGAGTTTCTTGGGATGACCAAATGTTCTTCGATAATTTACATAACATTTTATCTAATAATAACTACTTTGAGATGAATTAAATTGTAAGTTCTCATAATAGCATGCTTCATCTCCTCTTTATTTGGTATCATAGGACGAATGTTAGTACTACCATCATTTCTCAATATGACTTAGAAAAATTTGATGACATGCTAATGTCAAATGCCATATTTCCTTGTACTAACCCACACCACCATTTTTCAGCCTCGAATAATTCAAGGCTGCCATCTCTTTTTTTAGTAAGTGCAGATCTAACTCTTGCAGTCACTTCTCATCACAAACTTACCCAATTGTTTGATGAAGAACATGAACCATTAACCTCTCCATGCTCTGTCCTCTTACAGGCAGGCTCTTCAATGTGAGCGATGTCAGGGCCAAATCTGCCATGATTTCTTTATGCTTTCACTGTGAATGTCATTTCAAGAGGCACGTCATCAAATAGTCACATTGGTGTGAATTTTTTGTGCCATAAAAAGCTCTCTCTCTCTCTCTCTCTCTCTCTCTCTCTCTCTCTCTCTCAAAATGGTCGGTGTATAGGAGGGGTAGGTTTGATGGGCCATCGTGGTCCAAGCCCAATCTCACTGGGCCTTGGGAGTGAGCCCTTTTACAGGCTTCTCTTCTGGCTGGGTGAGGCCTGGGCCTGGGCCCGGGTCTGGCCGGGTCGACGGAATCATACGAATTAGTGCCGATGAGCCGCAGCTAAGCTTGTCGTGTAAGCGGTCCACGGAAAATAGAGCGGATGAGAAATCAGTCTGGTTAACTGATCGCGGTAAAGAAAGGAAACGGCGTTCGATTCTCGGCGATCTCTGCATCGGCGTTCGCTAGGCGTCGGCGTGTAGACGGGGAGCATCCTCCTGGGGATCTACGTACTTTGGTGGTGGGGTTTCTCCATTCGATGGCCTCCTCGCGTCCTTTCTCCGTTTTTTGAGCTTCTTTCGCGATTGATCGTCTAGCTAGAGTTTTCGAAGATCTCTATTCCTCGAACTTGTGTATGGTTTCCTGCGCGTATCCTTTCCTCTTTCGATCTCTGCTGCGTAGCTCATGAATTCGATAATTTTTAGTGCGAGGTGGAGAGGAGGAATTCTGGGCTTTAACTTGGGTTGCGCCTATTCGGCTTGTTTTTTTTAGGATCCGTAAATGGAAATGGTTCTCCTGCGGGGAATCTTCCGTTGAGACGGAGGATACTGTGGTAGCCGCGGTGGATGGGCATTCTGCATTGAGGAGATGCCCCTGAAACTTTCTCAGAGTTTCTCCTTCTTTGGCGGTGGAAGTTCCTCGTCGTACGATGACAAGAAGGCGGATGCCTCAACGGAGCGGGGTCGCCCTCCTTCTCTTAGGCTGCAGATGGAGAAGGAGGTCTACAGGCCGGGCGATTCGATCGTAGCAACTATCGAGATATCGAATGGGATATCCAAGGGGGAGCCTCCACGTCCTGACGATGGTTTATCTACGTTTATGGTGGACAGCATGTCTTTTGAAATCAAAGGCATTGAAAAGCGAGATACCCAATGGTTTGCCACACAAAAGCCGTTGCCGGGCTCCAAGGAGAAGAGAGGTAATGTATTGCATTTCCTCCGTTCTTGGAGATCTACTTGACTCATCATCGTTCATTATACGCTTGGTCGGACTTGTCATTTGCTCTTTGGATCTGCCACTACTCATGCAGCGACAAGTTTTGGGTTTCTTGGAGAACTCTGGGAAAAAAAAAAAGTGGATTGATCTTTTCTTCGGAATTTTTATGACCGTATTACCTCGTACGCATGGGTCATCACCGTGTATTTCAACACCACGAGGGATATTTGTTGGGAGTGTTTCGGGCGATGGGTTCCTCGACATTTGTTGATTAAGGATTGGGTGGAGTCAGCCAGGATAAGGGGTGCTTCTTCAATCCGTGCTGTTTTAATTTCTCTTTCTTCAGGATGACAGGCATCCCATCTCTGTGGACTTGGGTCTATCTTGTTCAATCCTGCCTGGATTGGGCTCTGAATTGGTACCACATGGTCTTTGAAGCGTTTGATGACCATGCTTTATCTTAACTAGAAAATTATAGCCTAATTAGGGGAAATTGATAAAGACATGCTAAAATATCTGATGACTGAATCAGAAGATACAGTTTTCTTATCGAAATATGGGCTATACCCAAGAGTTCATCTCCCTATTACATAGATGAGAATCCTTGCTTTAGCCATGGGTTTACAATTAACTGCACTGCCTCAAAGCATTTCGGGGAGAACCCTTAACTATAACTCATTCACATCATTTTATTTTTCTGTCATGAACTATTACTTCCCTCCACCACTGAGTACCTCTAACCACCATCGCTTCTAGACTTTTCTCTTTCTATGATTGATGATATTCCTTTTGAGATCAAGAAATATTGAAAAGACTGACCTCTTTTTGCCTTCTTCAAGTGTTCAGTTGATCATTTGTTATGACTCCATTATTGCCACTGGCCACTGCTGTTCACTACTGCTTTTTTCTTGTGCTGCCAATCACAAACACTACTCTCTATTACCACCAGACATATACTATCATCAATTATTGTTTCTGACTGGCATTTCCAGCCAGTACTATTGCCTCCAGTTCCACGCCAAAATAGCTATGCATATCCTTCACAACCAATTACTGCTGATTACTATCACGGTTGGCCAACTCTGCCACTAACCACCACAAGATTGTTACTGACCCCCACGTGTTTTAGCCATCGTCCTTGATTATTTACCACCAATTTCGACCTGCCAATCTTCACTATCGCTCTCTTGTACTAGCACCTCTTCCCCCATGATCCATCTCATTGGAAGCTTTGTTATTTTTGAAATAGTTGTCATCAAATAGTGTGACAGTTAAAGTCTTAAAATATATTCGATTAAGATTTGCGATGTTGTATTGATGAAACAGTTGAATTCTCTCAGAGATAAGACAGAATCCACTGTGTTAACTAGATCTTCAATAACATATTCCCAGGATTGCCGGGGAGATTGGGATGCGTTGGTACTGATATTAACTACTCACATGGGGCCCCTTTGGTGGCCGATCCTGCTTGTAATCCTGTGGTGTGTATGGACCCAAAGGAATATTTTGATTTTCAACAGGCAAAGTCAGCAAGTTGAGCGTATGATCATGTGGTACTTGTGAGAGAGTAAAGGTGTGTGCAATGACACGCTGTGGGGGATGGGTGGTGGGAAAAGATACATTTCTTTATTTTAAGGATGGATTGTTTGTGATAATCTTTTCACTACTGTTGTGTAGACGATATTTTGTACAAGGGGGTTCACGGAAGAAGTTTTTGTACATTATAACCTTTTTTCTCTTTCGGCTTTTAATGAATGCAAGATACTATCAACTTAAAATATTTATAATTATTTCATTTTTTAATTTTATGATATATATTTTTTATTAATTATACGAATATAAGATAAGAATCTCGTTCTCATATTTCAACATTCAGTTTTATGAAATGTTTCATTAACCACTCATTCTAATTTTGGTTTCCGTACTTTTCGCTGAGGAACTTGTTGGTACCTAGGTTTTCGCTGATGACTGATTTGTTAAACTTCTTATATGACGTGGAAGGTAGCTGAGCCTGTTGTTTTATGATAGATTGGAAACACTATAGCACACCCCGATAACTTAACCTATGAGGTTGAGATAAGTACTTAAAACATTGTTTCTTTGTTGCCCTGTTATAAGGGAGGCATCGGGGAAACATTCTTGAATGGGGTTATAAAGGTGATTTCTGGTTAGTTGAGAGGTTTTTATAGCTTATATGAGATGCATAGGTGATTTCAGCTCAGGACAGCTACATGACTACGTTTGCTAGATCATCCGTTATGCGTTGCTACCATCTAAATACGAGGGGACAACTTTGCTTAGGTTGTTCAATGGCTTCATGAAGTTCGTGACATGGATGACACAGGTGTTGGGCATTTCCACTGGGAGGCATTCTGTATTGGTTCATAATTTTTGGTGACACGTTCAACTATTCTATTTGAGGGGATGTATCAGTTCAATTACATCATGATCTACGTGAACACTTAGTCTGGTCTTTTTGCAGTTCCTTTCTGCGATTTGTTCTTGGGTTCCGTACTAAAATATTTTGTAATACTGGGCTACGAAGAAAAGCTTCAGAATTTAATATGGATACGTGCAGAAAATAAAAGAATGCTGATGAAATGTTTTGGGTATTTTCACTGGAGACTAGCTATGGTGATTGGATATCAATATTACCAGGAGAGGTTAATAAAAATGGAGACTAAAACGTGTGGCTGAAGGTGTTTTTACTGGATTTAAATAAATCACACGTCAAAGGATATGCTGATTGGACTTGGAAAAATCACAAATCGAAGGGATATTCTCTCAGGAAAAGAGGATCATTTTCGTTATGTTTTTAGTTCCTCCGCCACCATGTATTCATTTATACACGTTGCTGTTAGTCATCTTTACTTTCTAACAGGAATAATGTTTTTGAGGTCAATCTTTGTTCTTCTGACGGGCATGTTTGCAGATATTTATCGTTATTGATTCGCTTTTGCCTTTTTAAGCATGCAGGTGAAAACGTTTTCCTGGATTGCACAACTTCATCAATTGTTTCAAAAGTCATAATTTCTAAGGGAGGTTCTAAAGCATGTGAGTATACCCTTTTGTTCATTTATCCCGACATTTGGTAGTGACTTCTAATAACCTATATATTTGACACATGAAAAAGATGCCGTAGACAATTGGCAATAATCTTCATTTTTGTATTCTTCTAATATCATTGAGAAGGTTGAATACAAATTTGAGATTGAAGAGACAAAGGGTGGATCAAATAAGCTTAAAAATTTGAAGAGTCGGTGCATGTCAGCAGTCAAATTACATGTCTGAGACTCTCATATTACAATCATAATTTTTTTCTCTTTTAGTCGTCTCTATCCATATTCTTTTTAACATTTCTCTTCCTTTTTAAGAGCCCTACTCGAAATGGTAACTGGCGCTCCTTCGTATCTTCTGATCATGTCTTAATTTTTTTTTTTTCTCAGAAATGGCTTTTGTGGATTGTTAGCGTTGTTACATGCATACCCGATATATCCTTGATAGTTTATCTGGTGTAATTTATTTTTTTTCTTGAGTTTCTGTCCAGCCACCCTGGGTTTTAGCTTCTTCATGCTGATCGAGAAATATATTATGATTGCAAAGTTTTCTATATAATGGTTTTCTTTACCTAGTTAAATGTCTCTTTCTCCACATTTGGAAGATGTTTTCCGCTTTTTCAGGGTGGAAGCAGACGATTCTCCGCAAAAAAATGAGCCAAAAATTGTGATTTTTATTCAAATTTGGATACAAAATCATGAAAAAGTATCACTTCGGTGGTCTTTTTGCAGTTTTTAATGAAAAAAACTGGATAAAATGTAGTTTATAACATGGTGGGTGTGTTTGACTAGCAGTTCTGATTTTCTAGGACATTCTTTGTCATCTTGTACATTGTTTGAAGGGGTCCCCAAGTAAATACTAACAGTTTCTCTAATCTAGTACTGTCTTTGAAGGAGGTCCAAAGTATTAAAAATCTCTTTAATGTTGGATAGTGTTTGAAGGGGCCCTTAAGTAGGGTTTCTTCGTAGCTTCATCACTATATCTTTATAACACAGTGATAAGGAAAAATGAAATCGAAAAGAAAAAGGAAAAAAGTATTGTTGGTAATAAGAACAACAAAATATGCTTAACTGGGTGTGAGATACGAATAAAATAATTTAGGGGAAAAATGGGCACCAGTTTTGAGTCTGGCTCTGTCTTGATTTTGAACATTGTCATCAACAGCTGAAATTTAGAAGTTAGGACCTTTCAAAAATAATTTCTTTTGCTTCCCTTTTTTTCATTTTTAGTTTCCGTTCATTTGGGATGAATGTGTCCTATTCACTTCAATGGTGAGAAAATTTTCCATTCCAGTGTTTCATGAAGAAGAAAAACGCGTCTCACCCCTACAGTGTGGGGCAATCGTCACCTTCATATTTTTAGTTTGCAAATATCTTCTAGATTTGAGACATTACATGTCAATTTAGCCTTTAGCTGATAGTTGGTTTGTGTAAGGAAACATGTCTGAAGTACCCTTCAGCTGATAGTTGGTTTGTGTGAGGACACATGTCTGAGGTACCCTTCAGCTGATAGTTGGTTAGCTGGTTCTTAAGTTAACTCGTTGTTCTTTGGGTATATCTTATATAGAAAATGAGATTGAGGGTCTTTTTTTTGTTCACAAACTCTTTTTTGAGTTAATCTGGTTCAAATGTGTAAGCCAGAAGGTAGTTTTTCCCTTATCAGCTTGCCATCTGGGTAACTGATTGGCAGATTTCTCTGGCCATTTCTTCTTAATTTTTCCATATTAATATGAATTTCCTAAAACTTTAAATAGGAAAATCGGAACTGTGATGTTTTGAATCATTTCATCCAATGGTACTTTATTTGACCGCAGACTTCCCATTTTTGTGTCTAGTTCAAACATCCTCTTGGTTAATGGGTTGAGGGAGACTTTACCATTTTTTGACGAGCTAGTTATTTTAGATATTTCATTAAAACTTGGTCTACTGATAAATTTTGATTGGTCTTTTCCACTGGAAGATGATGCATTAATGATGAGTCTTGTTTAGAAAAGTATAGCGAAGGGACAAAACTGTTGGAGTTTTTTGTCTTCTTTCAACCTAGTTTCATGGTCTTGATGTTCCTACAATGCTTGAAATTCTATAGCATGTCTTTACGGCTGTTTTCTTTATTTTTTTAGTGATTTTTGTCATTTCGTAATTAAGGTATTCCTTTGCTAAGGTCATTGCTTTGTTGAAATGTTTGTATTTATGTTGGCCTGCAGATGAAGTACGAGCAGAACTACCAAGGTTCTTACCACCATCATACAGGGGAACAACCATTCGCTACATGTACTATGTGAAAACTACAATATGTGGGCGATGGCTGGTTTTGGAGAATGGGCATTCCAATGCACAGTCTGGAAATGATTTAATTCAGCTGGTACCTTAGCTAAAACTATTTATGTTAGATACTTGTCCTCCTGACACTGCTAGTTTTAGATATCAAGAAATATTTCCATGTTTTATTCTTCTATTGATAATTGATTTGGTTCATTTTCCCCCCTTGCATGCGTGATTTGTAACTTCAACCAATGAAGGAAGCTCGTCAGCCATTGCAAATATGGGGGGCACAGAAGACTGGTGGTGTGAAAATTGAAGAAAGTCAAAGTGATGGTACAGTATTATTATTGAAACTGTTAGGTTCTGTTTTGTTGATGCGTTGTGACTTGTGAACAATACTGGCAAAAAATATAGGTTTACTTTCCTGGTTTACCTACTGATTTGCGAACGTGAAGGATATCCCCAAAACTTATGTTGATTTATTGTGTGCATTTTGATTTCTTAAATAGGCATTTTTGTACTGGTACGGTTTTTTGAAGGGCTATAACTTTGCCTCTTCTATCTTGTTTTTTGTTGTGTTTCTGCTGTCTTATTATAAATACGTATTGCTGTTGGAGATCTTTCTTTTTTCTTTCTGCCCTCGTTTGCTTTCATTCGTTTCTTGTTCATATTAACATTTTTCATTACTGAATTAAAACAGAAGATGCTTTCTACAGTCATTTTTGCTTTTCTAATTTTGTCCAAACAAGGTCTATTATGTGTACCTATTCCCTACCTTATAGCATTTATTCCGCATACGAATTGAACGGTCCACTTGTGAGGCTGGAATGTGTTTAAATATATGATTTATAGTATCTGAAGTGTGGAAACTTATAGCTATTTCAATTTCATGAAATGTTCTCAAATGCCCATGATTTCTAGTTGTGCATTAGGTTCTTTTGGTATGAGGAACATCAAGAATTATTTTCTTGGGATTTTTCAGGAATTTCTCCGAAGACAACTGCACTGGTGGATGTATACTGGAAAGAGAAGGATGTGGACTCAGAGTGGGTGTGTGTCGTGAAACTTCTATGTCATTTCAACTGAGAGACCAACTGTAGCTGCCTTACCCTGATTCTGTATATATTTTTGTAGTTATGAAAATATTAAGAATAGGAAAAGAAGAAGAGATCAAAGAAAAAGACAAAAAACGAAAAAAAAAACCTTGATGGATGAGGAATTATTGTCATACCATAAAGCCACCGGGCTGACATAGGCTATAATATGAGGCCTGTAATATTGTCCCATTTTGCCACACAAAATGGGGCTAGATGTTGGTTTGTGTGGTTGTCTAGGTACCATCTTAGCAAAAGTACTCACTGTTTCCAGAACTCCTTAATTGTAATAGATATTGGGTGTGGCCCTTCTTACTTGTCCCTTTTTTGTTTCATATTGTTTTTTCAGGACTGTACAAGCGGATATCTCAAATCTCAATGGAGTGGTCACTAAATGAATGCTATTTTTTTTCCTTATTCTCTAAATAGAGTGATTACACCAATAGTTTAGCAAGAAAACTGGAATACTTGCTAAAAAACTTTCAATCAAGATCCAGGTGTGAGGTGTATTCTGAAAGTCTTCCCAGTTCACTAAAATTCACACATCACGTTAGATCTTGTTTTTTCTCAGTATAATTCATGTGGGCTAATTAATGATTTTTTGAATCTAGTCTGCAATAGCTAGTCTATGAAAATCATTCGGACCTCGGCAGCGCCAATTTCGTTTTTTCTAATCTGTGACTATATTTCTTCGTGCCAGGTTAGAGCTATTGAAACCTTAGACGAATTTGAAGAAGGCTATGATAGTTCAAGGGATGAGATTTCATCTGTATCTTCATTCAATCCAAACAAAGGAAGGCTTGACTCGGCTTTGAGAACATCTTTGTCCTTGCAGTCATTTGGATCAAGGCCTTATGCTGAGGGTCTACATTCCGAAGCTGAAAATTCTAATTTACGTTCGTATCCGGCACTTCCTCGTCTATCTGTAGTGACAACTACTGATGATGCCAATAGGGGTAGGCGTTTCTTTAGAAGATAAAATCAGTTGTTTTGGTTTAATTCGAAATTGCGTTTTATTAGTTGCTATGATAATTTGGAGCATTCTGCTTGTTTCTTTACTGTTATTTTTTTTGGAAGGTAGATAAAGCCATAAATTAATAAAAGGCATGCTTTGGTTGCATCAGGTTGGTTGAAAATCATTTCCACCAAAAGAGAAACACCAGATAAAAGCAAGATAGAAAAGATAACAGATTACAAGAGAAATTTTCACTTCTACTTCCTGGCAAGATGTTTGATTAGTTCATCCCTACTTAAATACGAAATTGTCTTTTCTAATTCCTTGAAGCAAGTGATTGTCTGCAAATCCTCATGTTCGCTGAGATTGATCAATTCCCCTGCAATTGGTAGTTCTGTGGTCTTGGGCACTCATAAAGCATTATCTAATCCTTTCCAATTTCTTTTTCTCACTTCATAGCAAGATGAACCGTGCCTATTTGCTTGCCAAAAAGATGAACTGCTTCGTGACGCAGTGTCTCTTTTACACGGAACACTAACATTGCTCTGTAGGGAGGTCGAGACAACTTGAATAATCCCACTTCACAAAGAGGTTATCTTTAGGTGTGGTGCATGCATCACAGAGTATGCATTTCTCATTTAGTTCAGGTCTTAGTTGTTTGTCTGCCAAATAGCTACTTTAATCTATAGGAAGATACTCCTAGTGTAGAATACCTGTAGGAAAGCTCTACAATCATTGTTTAAAACTTATCCTCCTGAATTTCCCCATATCCAGTCATCGGACGGCCTTTGAATATATGTGGCAGATTGGTTGCCAATGCCCGTTTGCATGGTTTACTGATGTCTTTCATTGTCCCTAAAAATTATATTTCAACATGTTGTCAGAATATGGAAGTTATTTTTTGGGAAGACGAACCTTCCTGACTAATATGCTCAGATCCGCTTGAATTTAACCTTGAAAAATCCATTTAGCATGCTGAGTTTCTCTCTATGTTTACTAATGTTGAATTGGATTGCCCATGAAGCGTTCCTCCAAATTTTCTAAATTGCTGAATTTTATAATAATGGATTTACTCGAGCAACCTTCCAAGTTAATGTTAATCAAACTCAGGTGGATAAATTGTTTTATGATGTCAACTTTAGTATCCCACCAAACCATACTAACTTTCCATATTTCAGGCATTCCCCCGTTGAGCCATCAAAGGAAACTCTCAAGCTCCCCTTTCTCTAAGGATGACACAAGGGCACTCCTCGGACCTGTTGAAGGTGTAGCATGTAAGTTATCATACATCATTTCATCCCGAAAATCCATTTGAGTAACATTAAGGTCTTACGTTTATCTTCTATTATTGGGCACAAGGTAATTTAGAGAAAATATATCCTTTGCAGCAGAAGGGTTTATTCGAGGAAGATCTTATAACATCAGGATAGACGACCAAGTGCTTCTTAGGTTTTCTCCTAAGAGCTCTGATGCTGCTTACTACTTTGGTGACACGGTAAGTAGAGGTCTTCTACTTCTTAATGCCTGAGCTTTTCTAAAGGACTAAATATTTCTTACGATTCACCAATAGATTGGTGGCGTTCTTACGTTCTTACATGAAGGAGCTCAAAGGTGCCTTGAGGTGATGAATTTACTTTACCCTATTACTGGGCTGGTCTATATCCAGTCAATTTATTTTTTTTCAGCCCATTTTGGTCTTAACTATGGGCTGTGATAATATTATACAGGTCTTGATAACTTTGGAAACTTTGGAAACTGTCGCCCAACAATTTGTCCATCCTTCACGCAGGAGTTCTCCTACAATAACAAAGGTTCTTGCCATTTCCCACTTTTTGTTCCCGTTTGTTGTGTGTAACATCTGACATCGTATGATCTGGATAATAAACTGGCTCCCTAAAAGTATGATGTTTTAGTGACTATTTTTTCTAATATCCCAATAGTTGATGGCATGACTGGCTGACATCCGCCATCTGTTTAATTTACCATATGACTGGCTGACCCCTGTGATGCGGCTTCATTTATATTACCATCAATATGTGTACGCTATGGTTTGCACGTCTGTCAGTTTTACTTACCATATGTTTGATTAAGCTGTCTCCGTTAAAAATTACCTGGTAATCCTTGAGTACAATTAGATTTATGCTACCAAATATGTCTGCTTCCTGCTCTTGTAATTATTCCAATATTACTACTTTACAGAAGGATTTATTTTTTTTTTGATGATTTAAGCCTCGAATAGATAAGGTTTGAAGTTCGTGCTGGTTACCAAGTGTCGAAAGAACTAGAAAAACATTGCTGTTGAGATAAATTTTCCTCAGCCTCAATCACTCATATCTCTGTGCTATAAAGTTTAAGGGAAATGATATCATTCATCTCAATATGACTCAATAAGGAACCGTCACTATCTATTTTCCATGGCGCAGTTTCCATGAGCATCTTTCGTCACAAAAAAAAAATGTGTATAAGAAAATAAGGGTGCCTAATAGTGTGCCCTGTCGTGAAAAAGTTGGCCGCATCGAGTATGAGAGTGACCTTGAGGAAATATTGTGCAGTAGAGTTCATGGAAAAGTGCATGTTAAATGGGCTCAGAGCGTAAGCTGATGCTATGCACATTCAAATGGGTAAAAATAATAATAATTTACACGTAGAGTTCAAGTGGTGAATTCCAACTGAGAAATCTACTTTCCTCTACAAAACGCTACTAATAAATATTGGAAGAACTCTCATTAGATATGCTCCAGGAATCACTCTGCGCTGACTCGCTCAAATTTTGATCGCAGGTTCAGAGCGACCACCATGCCGTTGTGGCTGATCTGACGGAAACTAGTTTTCTCTTTTCGATTCCCATGGACGGACCCATGTCCTTTTCCACGCCTTACGTTTCTGTCCAGTGGGCTCTCCGGTTTGAATTTTTTACCAACCCAAGAAGCGTGGACTGGCGCAGGTTTGTATTCTGACTCTGGGACTTGATGAAAGCATACCCACTTGAAGTTATTCAATGCATGAAAGCTTTGTATCCACAATATCTTCGCTCCTTTTTCTCATTCACAATCTCATGTCTTACCTCAGGCATGAAAACATGCCTAGTTTCCGCAACCTTTTCTTTGCTGGCAGACTCCCCTCTTCCTGCCTTTGCGTCACCCTCTCACCATTGTCTGATTTTCCTCAAGTGCCGCTGAAAAAAACTAGATCACCGCCCTGATTACCAGTTGCCCCCTGCGTGATCCTGTTTCTGATTGTTTATTTATTGATCCCCAGGTATGAGCATCCTCTGCTGATAGAGAGCAGAGAGAAAGGCGACTGGGTCCTTCCGATCACTGTGCACGCGCCGCCGCCACGCACGAAGGCAGGGAGTTCAAAAAGTGAAAAGCCCATGTCTCCCGGTAACCTGTGTGTCCGAACCTGAGTGAAGGCTAGCCATTTGCTTCCTTTTCTCCTCCCCATGATTCAATTCTAGTATGAAATATATGTCATCGAATCTGTACCGAAGAAGCCCACGAATGAAGATCAATGGATCCAGACTGCCAAACCTCCCTGAGATGTAGATGATAAGATTATGCCCACTTATTCTGCCGACGTTCTTAAAGATTTCTTTTTTATTATTATTATTGGAAAATGTCGAAACAGATTCCATTGGGCTATATTTTTTCTCGTGCTTTTCATCTGGTATTATAATCAGGAAGATTTTTCAAAGATCAAAGTGCATATTATTTATTCAACCTCCACTATGTTTGAAGAAGCACATGAGCGCACCCTGTGCACGTTTACCATCGTGTAAGCTCTGCGATAGCCTGAAGTCGATCTAATGGAAGAGTATTCCAACCTCTGAATCTGAATCTGGTCTTTCTCTCAAGAACATGATTACAGTAATTTCCGTCCATAAGACTCGGAAATTACCTGGGGCTCGATTATTACGCATTATTTTTTTAATATTAATGTTGGGCAGAGCGACGGTTCGAATTAATGGTGGGAACTATTTACTCTCACGTAGTTAAGTCAGCAATTTATGTCACCCCTTGATGAGAGAGGCGGTCGGCAAGCGTTACGGAAGGGAGTGATGGCTTGATGTGACGTGTGTGTGTTTTTTTAATTATCAATGTTTATTACCATTATTAGAATTATGAGGAAAGGAAGAGAATTAATGGAAGCGGAGGGCCATGAAAAAATGTGGGACTTTTTGTAATCACCCATGTTTATAGCATTAATGACGCCGCATCAAGAAATCGAAGAGCATCCGCCCATCAGAAAACCAATTAATTCAACTAAGTTCGACTTATTATCTGAAGTCTATACGGCGACTGCACACAAAGCAAGAGTTATTTGCCAACGCTGACGAAATGGGCTTCATGACACAGACTACACTTTGTCCGGATGATGGGGAGGGGGAGGACGACGGCTGCCGGTCTTCTTTCTCTGTGAGCTCCGGTCGTCCACTCAGGTGACGAGGTCGATTCCTTCGGTGATGAGGGAGTCGGCGAGGACCCGGTTCGCCGACTCAGACGGGTGGACGCTGTCGAAGAACACGTAGCCGGTGGCGTTCCGACACGTCCCCGGGGACTTGGGGTTGCACAGCACCGATGTCTCCACGGTTCCTGTGCCGCAGCAGCCCTTCCTTGCCTCGAAGAAACCTGCGCCGACGAGCTCTGAACGTTAGACGCCAGCAGCGGAAAGAAGGCCTCGCGCTCGCCTGGGTTCTGTGGGACGGGATTACCAAAATCGGAAGGTTTCTGGACGAGGTCGAAGACGGGCTTGTAGATGTCGAACACCGCGATCTTGAGGTTGGATAGATGCTTGGACAGTGACCGCACTTCCGCGGAGAGCTTCCGGTTGAAGCCTTGAGCGTCGGCGTTGAGCCTGGCTACGCATTCGTTGCTCCCGCCGCCGAAGAGGGTGATGGAGGCGGGGACGCACCCGAGCGGCGGCAGGGACGTGACGCCGATCCTCCGAGCCCCCAGCCCGTGTAGATCCTGCACAGGCCAGGCCATCAGAGATATTATGCCCGCCCACTAGGTCTACTGTGGCAACCGTGCAATGGATTCTTGCGTGGGAGGTTAGTTAACTCTTCTTTCTACACATCGAGAGACCTCTCTGTGGGCACAGCTCATGGCCAGAGGCATGGGGACAGCTCCGTCTCCAGCACAACGTGGCTGCAGCAGTAGATGCGGAGGGCAGGGGTGTGAGTCTCATTAAATTCCATGGCCCATGGCCAGGCCGTCAACGTCGCACCGGGCGGGGCCACACCACCTCGCTGTAGAGCCAGCCGGCGGACTTTCTTGACGATCGGGGGAGGCTTTAAACATGCAACGAAAGAAAGCAACAGTCCCCGTGGCTCTGAACTGAGCCTGCTGAGCATGTGATTAGGGTTCCCTCGGCTACCATAGATATTAACGAGGGAAGAAGACGACGCCCTTTGGCGTTCGCGATTGCACCGGCAAAGGGCAGACGGCAGGGGATTCTGCTCCTAGAGATCGGCGGGCTCACCTTCACGAAGTTGGAGAAGAGACCGACGAGGAACGTGGAGTAGTCGTCGGGGGAGTAGAGCTTGTTGAGCCAGGGGTTGATGTAGTAGTTCTGCACGAAGTCGCTGCTGCCGGTGCTCACGATGTAGAGAGCCCCAGATAGAATGGTGGACGTGTTCTCGCGCGCCACCGGCGCCAGCTTTGACTGGTACTCCTTGTAAAACTCCAGCTGCTGGGACAAGGGAATCGCGTGCTGCAGCCGCAAGGCAGATCTCAGGCATATTGAAAGGGACCGGAAGAAAGACAAGAATCTTCCCTCACAACAGCATACCACCACCTAAATTCAGATCTACGTCCCTTAAGCTGTACCCCATCAGGAAGACGATGCACATGGCTACAGATCCCATGTCGTCAAAGTATGCCCATATGAACTGATTTAGACGCATGCATGGATATTCTATTGATGGGCAAATTAAAATCTTGGACATTCGTTATGAAAAATATTTAGAGGATGTTTTTGTACAGGTGCTACATTTTTTAAGGCGCATCCAGAAGAGGGAATATTTTTCATGAAAAATTTATAACAATGACGCGTAATTGATTAAGCCAAACAATTGTGTCATCCTAGTATTTATTTTCATGTCTTCAATGAGTCACACATCAACCATGTTTGAAAGGGTCTTTAAAGTCGCTTATTGATAAGAGCTCGGTTATCAACCGCCAAAACAAGAGAGAATTCAATATGCCAGTTCCAGTGATGAAAGTGACTAGAGATGATGAAGGCCGATGAATGCAGCATATTTATTCAGAAAGTTTATCCGTTGTCTCTCATACTTACAAAAGAGATGGCCGTTTGGTCATAATAACCGGAGCCGGCAGAAGCAAAGTTAGCTCCTATGAGAAGCTTCTCCCCGGAAGCCTCGGGGCTAAGGTACGCCGCCGGGTACTCGCTGAAACCCAGACTCTCAGCTGCAGTTTTTTCCCAAGCACAAGGTTTTTAAGTGACGAAGGACAAGATTACGTCGGAGAAAATACTCAGGCGAGGAGGTTTCAACAATCCCCACCGGTAATGTCCGTGGCGAGCTTGCCGTTGCAGAACCTCCCAGTCGGCCGCTTGGTCACGAAGTCCCTCCCGTAGGGTGGGAAGTCCGCCCTGAAGAAGGTGGGCAGGTAGTTGTTGTTGCCCACGTCGACCGACGAGTCGCCGAAGGTTATGACCGCCGGGACTATCTGGGCCTTCCCGCCAGCAAACGCGAGAGCGAGGAGCAGCAAGACAAGAGACACTGGAACGGTCTGCCCATTGGAACTTCCGCCGCCGCCGATGAAACCCATGGCCCTCTCTTCCAACGGGTGTCTCAGTTTTTTCGAGTCCAAGTCCAGGGAGACTACACTTATAGGCACGCACCCAGCAGTGAGTTGTTTTTACGAACCGACACGCCACTGGAACTGACGAGATGAGAAATAAATACCTCTGGGTTTGTTGGAGTGCATTCAAAGCCCCCCAGCCGCGTAGAGAACTAGAGAGCGTGCCCACGGCCATGGGCGTAGAGGCTGTGTTACCGGCTGGATTGCCACTCCCTCTTTTAGGCTCTCCTTTACTGCATTCAACTACTAGAGTGGCGCATTAGTACGCGGAATGGTAGTTGGGAAGGTGTGTAGGCCAGCGCAATGAGGTAGATGGACACGGTTCTTTGGGGCCAATTCTGTTCGTCTTCAAGGAAAATAAAATTTCATCGATACGCCATGTTTTCCTCATTGTAACTTCATCAAACACGGGATCCGTGGGTTCCTTACCTTCGTCATCTTTCTGGGACTCTCCCCATGTAGGCTTCCTCCAACCTGAGAGAGAACGGGATGTGGGCTTACTACGATGACAGGGGCAGGAAACCTAGACGATATACTCTTTACAGACCTTTAACCTCTGCCACGAGAAAACTCCAGTCTCCGGCAAGGGAGCCAGTTTAAAGTGCATCTCTTGGCAAGTCATCGAGTGAAAATCTAGCTTCTCCGCGTCAGAAGTAAATACCCGTAAGCCCGGGCTTGCCTTCTGCGGCCACTGGGCATGTTTGACTCTGCAGTTCAACCCATGTTGTCAATTCCTGGAGGGTGCGGTCGATTTGTCAAACCCTCAGTAAAAGCTCACCGATCCTGTAATGCAATAAATATGGAAGTAGAAGGCGTTCTGCCTTGAATTCGCTCAGACCCTCGGCCACCGTCTACCTGCTGGATTGACCTGGACGGCATGGAACCCTTCTGAACGAAGAAGATCGGGGTTGCGCTTCTGATCTCGGTGGGCCTGCGAGCACTGCCGCCCGGTCTGGTTAGGGTTTCATCCGGGGAGCTCTGACCAGCTGAGGTATTAACTGCCTGCAGAGGATAAGGGGCCCGCGGGCACCTTCGTTGTTCTGCACCAGGGCGTTTTATCCTCGTGCAAGTACAAGAATTCTGCGGGGAAGGTTAATCCCGCAACCGAACAGAGAAATATTCATTTACTGAGTGCCCTCTTGTTACACTGCCCCGAGGAGGCTCGATTCGCTTCACCCGTGGTTGACGTCTGCAGCCTGACATAGCGAGAATTCAATACTCCACTCGTAGTCGTGGGGTGACTAGTGACGGTCAACTGGGGCTAGTTAACTGGAAACTTGCATGTCCGATGAGTCAGCTGTGACATTGCTCAGAGGATGACCAGGTGGTTCAGTCAATCCCCCCTGCAGTCTCCATTTAGACGCAGGGTAAGTACCACGTCTGATCCACCCCTCAGCTACCACAACCCTACCCACAGCCGCCTACGCCATCGTAGAGAGTTATGGCCTTAATGGACATAAAATGCAGCATCTTAATGGAGGACCCTAGAGTGAGACAGTGGCATATTACACTCAGTTATTGGAAAATTATAGTTACTACTATTACATGACATCCAAGGTGTACGCTCTACATTTTTTTTCTTCTCTTTATCGGCTATGGAAGGCCCGAAGCCTCTCAAAGTCACTGGTTGGCCGTTGCTTACACTCACGAAGGCCTCACGTCTTTGAAAGTTACATTTCGGCTAGAAATGCATTTGATCATGGGTTTGTTCCTGGCCACGGGTAGCCCCGGTCGAAGCAGCACAGCTCAGTTTCGTGACAAGTGGGGACCCTGCCGGACGTTTAGTCTTACCCTTATCCCCCCAAAACCCTCGGTTATTCATGAAGTTTCATCATGCGCATCTTTAAGTAAATTCTTTCATAAATTAAGTATATACGTTACTTCATTCTTCCTCCCTTGATTTTGACTTGAACGATGCGTGAGTTTGACGTGGCACTAGACTTGATGACAGCTCTTGGGCTGGACGCCCTCAGTTTTGAGTTTAATGACCTAATAATGTCAACACAAAAACATGAGATAGGGAAAGGCAGAGAAAGAGAGAGATAATTGAAGGAATACCCCATTCGAAAGGGACTTCCGGCCGTCACCTGGGTGGCGATGAAGAAACAGGTCGTCTGGCGTGACGGTCAAGCACAGTCGCTATTGTGATAGAAACAAATGCCGTAGCCGTGAAATTGCAACCAAGCAAATAAATGCGCGGAAATAGACAACAGAGGAGTTCTGTGGTCTCTTGTCATAAGAGTAGTCGCACTGTGGAAATCGACCCTACACATCCAACGAAACCATGGGAGGCCATATTTCTTCTGGTAGACACGTATGTACATCATGGGTCGTTTGGTATACATCATGGGCCATATTTCCATTGTGTGGGTCGATCTACACACCTGTCGATCCACGCATTCCTGCTCACCAATGAAGAAGTGAGTGACCACTTTCCCTTCGAGGAGCGTTCAAGATGCGATTGCTGCTCCCCGCTTCAGCGGAGCCGGGCCGCGGCCTTCTGGGCTTGGAGTGTAGTTAATAATGACGTCATAGCCGCCGCAACAAGGATGTGAGGATGCCAGTTCGGGGGACGACGTTCTGTCTAGGCGGTTTAAACCACGGACAGCCTTCCATTCTCACGACGGCTCAGGAGGGGATATTGACATTCCCCGCATCTGCCCCCCCACGCATGGGCTACGACGGAAAATGAAGGCTGGGAGAGGCTTGCAGGTGGCGGATTCGAGACGGCGGTAGATAAATTAGCTGGCAGTCAGAGACGTAGCACTGATGGCCCAGCTCGTAGCGAAGAACTCTGAATCACAATTAAAAATTTAAAACTGATTTTTTTTCGTAGAGTAGTTTCGTTGAAAGGAAATAAGAAAGTCAACATTATACGTAGTCTGCGAAACTGCAATTTCCTCGTTCTCTTAGATAGGTTTTATACAGCCATTACGGTCCGTTGTGTTTCATTATTTCAGTGTATCTATTCTCCTTAAACTGTTAATCCACCTCTTCTTGTGATATGGAAATACGTTGCAGCGTAATAATACAAACTAATCTGAGTATACTAAAATTGTTCGACGAAACAGCGTAAACAAGGAGCCTTCCATCTCGTTGGAACCCAAAATCTTGAGGACGGAGGAAATATGGCCCTGTAAACCACCACCCTTATCGATGCGGCCAAAACTGGCAGATTCTATGGGCTTGAGGGAGTCGGTTCCAACTGAGGTAGCGTTCTCCCGCTCCAATTCAAGAGACGGCAATAGACAAGAGAGGAGTCAACGAGTTTGAATTTGTCTTCAGTTTTTTCATCAATAATTTTTAGTAAATCAAATGTTTTTTATGGAACCAGTCATGAAGTGGGCTGGCTTAACATACGGCCACTCTTTTCCCTCAAGCACGTGAAAATTTTGCCCATTTCAAGTGCCGCTGCTCCACTCTCCCACCAGTAGTGCAGTTTCTATTAGATCTAAATGATCTTGTGTTGAAGTAGATAGAGAATGACAAAACATAATAAGAATGGATTGAAATCATACATGAATCCATACGAGGGCCTTTTGGATCAATGTGGGGGAGTCATCCAATGACTTACTTTAGAGAGATGGGATGCTCTAAGAGTGACTAACGATGTGTGACCCAAGGAACAAGACCCCCTATTTATAGACAAGAGGTGGTTAACCTCTTGATATTTTTTTCTACTTTAAATCATCATAAAATTAAAATAAGACATGGTATTTATATATATTTATATTTATACCCATACTTATGAGAGAGGTCATAATCTCAAATACTTAAACTCTAATGAATCACTTTAAGTGACATTAATCAATGATAGTCTGATAATATATAATTATATATATAATTATCTATATTGAGATTAATTCCAACAATCTATCACTTGAACAAAATATATATGACAACTTGATATTGTACATTATGACTTTATGAGTTCAATTTTTTTGCTATCATTACTAAATACATCTCCAATAATCTCGTCCATCATTATACTAATATAAAATTAAAAGTGTTTTCGTTCACATTTTTTTATGTGACTAAATCTACAATAATTACGTATATCGATATAATCAACAATATAGATCAAGTATAAATGTGTAACATGAAAATTATATGAAGTATGACTCAGACATGTATATTTTCAACTTAGTCCTTATTCTGAATGGAATCAAACAATCATATTCAAAGTGAGAATAATCATAAACTTTATTCATGCATCAAAATAGTCAAAGTGTATGTCTATAACTATATGAGCATAAAAATATAAATTCTCACTAAAAAATACATATCCTCATGAGGTATTATACTCATATGAGCAACATACTTATGAAAGACCTTTGGTGGTATTCCCTTAGTAAGTGGATCTACTACCTTAGAGTTTGTCCCAATATACTCAATAGACATCTGACCACTATGAACTCTTTCCTTAACAATTAAGAACCTAATGTCTATATGTTTAGACTTTGTTAAGCTCTTATTATTATTATTATTAAACATAATGACTGATTTATTGTCACAAAATAACTTTAGTGGTCTTTCAATTCTATCTAGAATTCACAACTCTATGACAAATTTTTTTAGTCAAATTCCATGATTGAATGCCTCATAACATGTGATAAATTTTACTATCATAGTAGAAGAAGCTATGAGTGTCTACTTAACACTCTTCCATGATATAGCTCCTTCAATTAGCATATAGATTTAGCCCATAGTAGATCGTCTGCTATTAGTGCATCAAGTGAAATCAAAATCTAAATACCCAATGATCTCTAAATGATTCAATTTCCTATATGTGAGCATATAGTTCTTTGCCTTTTGCAAATACCGTGTAACCCGTTTGGTTACTTTCTAATGATTCATATCAAGATTTCTTTAATATCTATCTAATACTCTAATTATGTATGCAATATCCAGACGCATACATACTTAAGCATACATAAGGCTTCGTATGATTGATGCATAAGGAACCTTCTGCATCTCTTTAATCTCATAATCATTCTTAGGACACTTATTGAGACTAAACTTGTCTTCTTTAGCAACAAAGATATCATAAGATTTACATCCTTACATACCAAATCTCGTAAGGACTTTCTCGATATAGTTCTTTTCTAACAACCCTAAAAGTATTTCGAGGTCAATCTCGATATATCTCAACACCTAATACATAAGAGGCTTCATTGAGATCCTTCATGTCAAAATTCTTTGACACAAATCTTTTGGTATCACAAAGTAAACCTATATCGTTACTGACAAGTAATATGTCATTGACATATAAAACATGAAATATATGTTTACTTTCACTGAACTTGTGATATACACAGTCATCACTCATATTCATCTCAAAATCAGATGAGATAATAATTTGATGAAATTTGTGATATCATTGATGAAAAGCTTGTTTTAACCCATAGATAGACTTATTTAATTTGTATACTATTGACTTTGGGTCTCTAGACATAAAGTTTTCTTGTTACATCATATATATCATTTCATCAATGTCACAAGTGAGAAATGCAATCTTTATGTCCATTTGATATAGTTCAATGTATAAAAGAGTCTTTCAATGAAATCGGAGAGAAAATTTATGTATAATCAATGTCTTTTCTTTAAGTGAATCACTTAGTGACAAGACTAGCTTTATATCTTTTCACATTTAACTTTTAAATCCTTTTTTATTTTAAATATTGATTTTCAACTAATAGGCTTTGCACCTTTAAATAATGAGACAAGATCACATATGTCATTATTCTTCATGGATTAATCTCTTCAATCATGACACTAATCCACTTATGAGAATTAGAACTTTACATGACTTGATAGAACTTGATAAGATCATCTTCCATCACTTTGATGTCAACCTCATGTTCTAAAAGAAATATGATATATTCATCCAAAATCACATTCCTTGTCTCTCTAGTGAATCTTTTTAATGACACTAGTTCTTAAGTATATTGAGTTTGTTCTTCTACAGTAGGAGGCTGATGATATGATTTTGATCAAAAGTTACTTTTTAATCAATGTTAGTCAAGATGATGTCATCAAGACTATTGTCAACAATAGGTTGTAGATATGTTGAGTTTCCTTTCATTAGATATAAAGCTCATAAAGAGATTTAACAATTGTCTTTGTTAGAACCTGATTAAGCAAATAGGTTGTAGTTTTTAGTACTTCTCTTTAGAGGTTATCTGACAGGATAAATTGACTGTGTACTTCTTACCATATCTTTAAGTGTTCTATTTCGTTGTTCAACAACATCATTCATGCTAGGAGATCCTAGCATGATGTATTGTGGAACGATGCCACACTCTAAGAATTTAACGAAAAGTCCTAGATGTCGTTCACCTTATCCATCATATCTATTGTAGTATTCACCACCATAGTCTGATATGATGACCTTAATCTATTTTTTGAGTTGATTTTCAACTTTGACCTTAAAGAACACATGTAGTGATTGAGACTTCTCATGAATAAGATGCAAGTAACCAAATCAAGAATAATTGTAATTAAATATTATTGATCATTCTAAGAGGCCATAGGGAATGGTCCACAAATATTTGTATGTATTAATTCTAAGATATCTGAAACTCAATTGACACTTGTTTTCTTTTATGTTAGTTCTTTTTCCCTTGATACATTCAACATGTGTCAAAATTCTTATAATCAAGTGAGTCAAAAATTTTATTAGACACAAGTCAATTAATTCTCTTTTTAGAGATATGACCTAATCTCTTATGTCATAATGAAGCATAATCCTCATTGATTAGTTTTCTTTTTATACTCTTTGAACATATATACAAAATTTATTAAAAATGACCATTACGTCAGGTCAATATAGGTTATCATAACTTAATAAAACATCGATATCAATACTATTTGAATTATCAAAGAGACTAAATTCTTCATTTTTAATTAGACAACCATAACCAAATTTGTCTAAATTAAAAACAAAATTAAGTTATGTCTAAAAGACAGTAAGACATAAGTCTGAATCAAATCTAAATAATATTCAGTCTTTAACAATAACCTAAGGGTCCTTATGACCTCTACTGCTACTACATTATCATCATCTCAGTAGATTTATTTTTCATTATCAATTAGCTGATGACAATAGAAGCAACCATGCATAGACACACTTACATAAATACTAGCATCAGAGTCTATCCACCATGTGTGCAAGGGTATAGAAGTTAAATTAACCTTTGAACAAACCAAAGTGAAAAGGTTATCTTTTTTTGTATGCTAAGTATGATATTTGGTAAAATCCTTTTTTATTTGACTATTATGCTTACAAAAGAAACAAGTAGATTCCTTATCTTACTTTTTTTGTTATTTCTTTAGTGGTGGTCCACCTGTAGCTTCATTGATCATATGTCTTTTCTTGATTTTATTCTTAGAGGTCATGGCCAAATGAGCACTCTCATGCCTATCTTACTTCAACCTTTCTTCTTCTTGCACACAATGTAATATGAGCTCATTTAGGGACCATTTGTCCCTTTGACAATTATAACTCACCTTAAATTGACTAAATTATAAGGAAGAGAAATAAAAACTAAGTGCATGAGTAAATCTTCCGATAACTCTAACTTCAATGCCTTCAGTTTTGATATTGAGACATCTCAAGAAGATACTCCCTTATATTTTCCTTACCTTTATACTTCATAGAGATAAGTTTTGCTAAGATTGTACTTATTTCGAGTTTATCATTCTTAGTAAAAAAATTCTTAAATTCTTCAAGAATTTTTTTTGATGTAGTGGCCTCTTCAAACAAAGTGCCCATAAAAGCTGCTAGAATGATATGTTCCATGATCATAAGACTTGAGCGATTTGATTGGTCCTACTTATCCATATCTCTCTTATTCTCATGAGAGTTTGTAGGACAATCTTCTTTTAATACAATGTCTAAATTTATGCAACTGAGAATGATCATAACATTCTCTTTTCATGCCTTAAAATTGATGCCATTTAATATAAGAATAGAGTTTACTTAGACAAAAATAATAGAGGTAGAACTTGAAATTGTATAAAGAACAATATAAAACTCACATAAGTAATTTGATTTTCAAATAATACTACTTCTCATCACAAGATATTGAGTGTAACACTAATACTTTGTCTTTGGACAATAATATTAAATACAAGTAATATCTTGGAGTGACAAATAAATATTGACAATAAGTTTCTGTCAAATAATAAGCCTTACTTTGGACTAACTCATTATTCACATAAAAATATCAAATAATTGTCACATATTTATTAATAAAAATGTATGCAATTTGTAAAAATACTCTACTTTCCTTTGAGCTAATTAGTATGCACAAAATTACTAAACTTGTTGAAGGGATGATGAAATAGAACTAAGGTCTATCTTTTTGATCAGAGGTTGAATTGATCATCAAAAGAAGAATTAGGCCAAAAATGAGACTACATTATGGGAAAATGAAACATTCATTGAAGAGAAGCAAATGAAATTCTTTCATAAAAATTCTCATAAAAGTTCCAATTGTTTCGAACTTCCTATTTCTTTTTGGAACGGGATATTTTATTTATGCAATCCTCATGAATATGATCAAATCTTGTTCTATGATAATTCCATAATCTTCCTCTTTCTTATTCTTAAGCAATATCCACAAGAGAGCTTACTTTGGTGCAATGTTGCTTCAAGTAATGATTCTAAAATATCAGACATGTACCAAAATTTGAATCATGATGGTTATTTAACATTTATTCATACTCAATATAAACATAATCATTGAAAATATCTAATAAATTTATAAAAAAATTATGAAATAAAATCATCAATAATATGTTAGAAATAAAATGAAGTTTGAAATAAATTATTTTATGTGTATGACGTCAGTAGACTAAATAGCTGACGTCGTCGTCATGACGTCATCGCCACAGACCGCCCGCTTCGGCTAGCTGGATCGGCTTATGCCGAGCCGGCGCGCCGTGTAAAAGCACCGTTCTAGCTGTCCGGCTCGTGCTGAGCCGATCATCCGAACCGGCGCGAGCGGTGTACGAAACCGCCGCGTGACGGTTCCTCTCCCGTCCGGCACGCACCGAAAACGGTGCGGCCGTTTCGCGCGACGAACCGGCGGCCGGCGCCTGAAACGCCCCGTGACGGTTCCTCTCCCGTCCGGCACGCACCGAAAAACGGTGCGGCCGTTTCACGCGGCGGAGCGGCGCACGAACTATCGCACGAAGGGAGTGAAAATTAGGGCTGGGAACGGGTCGGCCCAAAAATGGCCTTCCGTTCGAAAGACGGACCCGAAGCGGTCGCCCCTCCCCTCCACGTCTCTATTCATTCCCGCCGATTTTCGGAAGGCCCGGAAACCATCCTTCTGCGAGAGGAAGAGGAAGAACTGAGGTGATTAGGGCCGTGCGGAACTGCCGCAGCCCTCCGGCAGATCCTTTCGGAATCTTCCGGCGCTGGCCTGCGCCTCTTCTTCGCCTTCCGGAGCCCTCCGGCGTCCATGCCTTCCGGAAGCGCCGTCCACCGCTCTCCAGCCTCCCGTCCGACGACGGAAAGGGGAAAGGGGAATGGCTGGGCTCCTCCTGCAGCCCACGATTTCCAAATGGAAATCTTCCTTCGGAAAAGGAGAGGAAGAAAGGTGTGCGGAAACCACCGCTCCTCCTCTGCAGGGAAAGAAGAAGAGTTGACAGACCCATCTGAACGGCCTGTTCGGCCCGTTAAGCCGTCCATGGTAAGATCCAAACCTTACGATCTCCACAAAGGACGGCTGAATCTATTCTCAAGACAAGGCATCAAGAATGATACCATGGTGAACGAAAATGAATGAACAAATTTCATTCTCTAAAAAATCAACACATTGACTTGCTCTAAACATGTTAGATCTGAATGATCTTATATTAATGTAGATAGAGAATGACAAAACATAATGAGAATGAATTGAAACCATACCTGAATCCAATGATTTACTCTAAAGAGATGGAATGCTGTAAAGACTCATTATGTGTGACCTAAGGACCATGACCCTCTATTTATAGACAAGAGGTGGTTAACCTCTTAGTGTCTTTTTCTAATTTTGCCCATCATAAAATTAGAATAAGACCTGATCTCTACACATATTTATATTTATATTTATATTCATACTTATGAGAGAGTTTGTAATCCCTATATTTAAGTGAGATTAATCAATGATAACTCTATAATATACAATTTTTATATATAATTGTCCACATTGAGATTAATTCTAATAATTTTCAATTCGGTGAGACAACGGAGAACATATGGTAGCAGAAACCCTACAGATTTTATGGATTCGATCCAACAAAGAAGAAGTTGTTGCTGATGTTGGAGACGAGGGTGATATCGAAGGGCGGCCGCGTTCTGGCTGTAGTATACTGGTCAAGCTATGAGGGCGATCCCTTGGTCAATGAGGGAATGGGCAATGTACTGGTTCGCCGCCTGAGTTGGATGCACCCCATCCCAGAAGACGTACTGCTCTGGGTTGGCGCAAACTCCCTCCCGCCGCGGCTTGCACAGCACCGTCGTCCGGGAAGTGCCCGTTCCGCAGCACCCTTTCCTCACCTCGGCAAAACCTGACCCAGTCGCCGGAGGCAGCAACGCGGCATCATCCTCCGTTGAGAAATTGAGAGAGTTACAGTGGCGGGTGGAGGAGTGCTCACCGTGTTCGGAAGGGGAGGTGATCAGCTCCATTAGGGGCGTGAATATGTCTAACACCACGAGGTTGAGGCCCGGAAGCTTGCTGGAGAGCTGACTCGCCGTGGCGTTGAGCTTCCTGTTGAAGTTCTGGGCTTCCGCGTTTAAGCGGGAGATGCACCTGCCATGACCAAAGAGATTGATTGGAGCTGGGAGACACCCCACCGGCGGGAGCGACGTCGCCCCGATCCTGCGTGCTCCTAGGCCGTGGAGATCCTGCGACAGACGTCGTTTCTTAACATTTTCACATACCCAAGCTTTCTACGTAACAAACAGACACTAGTCGAGAGAGAGACGTCGACCCATTGGAGTCGGTGTATCCTATAGTAGAGAACCCAACCCACCTTCACGAAACTGGCAAATCTTCGGATGAGAAGCTGCGAGAACTCGTCTTGTGTGTACAGCCTCCGGAGTGACGAGTTGATGTAGTAGTTCTGGAAGAAGTCCCCATTACCGAAGCTCATCAGGTGCACGGCTCCCGACAGGATACCCGCCGCCTTCCTCTTCCCCGTCACCTTGGCCAGCTCGATCCGATACTCCTTGTAGTACTCCATCTGCTTCGCGAGCGACAGCGCATGCTGCGTAGGACGGAGAAGCAGTGGCAGAAGCTCAGGCTTAGAACAAAAGCTCGGCCAGCATAAGCAGCAGAAACTTACGTAGATGGCTGCAGTCCCTTCGTAGTACCCCGAACCTGCAGAGGCGAAGCTAGCGCCCTGCAACAGCCTCTTCCCGGACGCCTGCGGGCTGAGATAAGCCGGAGGGAAGCTGGCGAACCCCAGAGCCTCGGCTGCAAACGAAGAAACCCACCCGTCTCTCAGAGGCGGCGCAGGAGCTTACAGGCTAGGGATGGTCTGAAAGATTGGTAGCTTATGCGGCACTCGCCTGTGAAGTCGGTGACCAGTTTCCCGTCGCAGAACCTCCCTGTGGGTTTGTGCGTGGTGAAGTTCCTCCCGTAGGGCGGGAAGTCGGCTTTGAAAGCGGCCGCCGGGATGTAGTTGTTGTTCCCCACGTCGGTGGAGGAGTCCCCGAAGGATATGATGGCCGGAACCAGCGCCGCTGGTGGCGATTGCGCTCGCAGAGGGAGGGCGAAGACGAACAACACCAGAGCCACCGCTAAGGCTGCATATGTTCCCACAGGCTTTGCCATGATCCTCCTAGAGAGCCACCGATGCATGCCATCATCCTCACCCGAGGTGGGCCCTTATAAACTCTCGTGGGCGGCAGAAGGAGACCAGCTGGAGGTCCATTCCGCCGCCGCGGAGAAGGCGGGTCCCCCGGAGTTCAACTAAAACTCTGCCACCCACCAACCTCCAACCTACCTCAGAAACCCTGGGCATACGAACAAGCTGGGGATACAGAAAGTGTTTGTTCTCTAGAGAGGGCATTGATTGATGAGAAGAAGCTTTCCTGACAGGAGCAATGGCAGCGGCCGCCACCAGTCAAGGAAAGAACGGTTCTTTCGTAACTACCCATCGACAAAAACAGCCGCCAAGAGATGGCGGCGCCGGGGGGTGGTTCTCTACAAAGAATTATGGGGGGGGGGGGTAAGTAAGTAAGCCAGCCGGATATTTACAACACGAAGACCGCCGCCTGAGAAAGATTCACAAGGGCAAGGAAAGGAGAGTCGCCCTCTCCCTTCTCTTCTTTGTCTTCGTCTTCTTCTCCTCCTTTCGTCCTCCCGCTGCTAAAACTCCAAAAAAGGCGAGTCGCATATAAGAAGCCGGTGAAGACCTGCTGTTTGTTGGACGAGTCACGATTGCCAGAAGATGCTGGGGTCCTTGCTGTACAGAGAATGGTCCTGTATCTCTAAATTAGCCACGTGCCAGTCGATGAGCCACGCCTGAGTGCATTTACAGAGCACCAGGGAGGCAGGGAACAGCCACCATCCGCTCTCATCACTGAAGGACACAAGAAAGTCAACGGGGGTGAAGGGAAGACGAAGATGGGGGAGGGAGGTATCAAGCGTTTACTCACGTGTTCCAGGGCTGAAAGTTTGGATGTTTCCGGTTTAATGGCCTGTAGTGTATAAACCCACAGATGAAGGCTACGACCTGAAATAATGGAAGGAAAAGAGTAAGTTCTTTGTCCATGACTTGAAAAAAATTCCTATAAATGGCAAGTTGAGCAACAAGGAATGAATACTGCGATTGATGGTGGGTTCACAGCGGATGTATTTATTTGCGCCAAAGTAAAAGTGGGGAAATTAAGCAAAATTGCAGCAAAAGAGAATTCTGTACTGAACCATAGAGTGGCGGATGTCTAGAGAAGGGACCGATGCATGTGTAGACATATTCATGGATTCAGCTGTTCTGACAAGCCTCCAAGAAATCTGTCTCCTCTCTGACCCCACACTTCACAGAAGATCGGATGCAGTGAGGTGGCATCCCCCACACTGGCCACTTCCAAGTAAGAACAAAGATTCGTGGGTATAGGTTTGCAATATAGGCTGAACCTGATGATTTTTCTCGCAATGAGAGATGTTCTATCACAGGCAAAGCAAAGAGGAGAGGAAAAGGGTAGAAAGTCGTGGAGATGGAAGGCAAAGGGAAGGGTCACAGCTATATAATTTTTGTGCCTATGCACTGTGTCACATCGGCCTAAAAGAGCACCATTGAATAGCACCCAGAAATTGCGTTCAAGGATGAACATGCACTAATGATTTTCAGCTTATGGCTTTGATTCATTCCGGGCCAAAAGTTTCCCAAATGATGAGCAATGAGCAGAAAACAAATGGTCATAATATTGTTAGATGATTTTTGAACGATATCTGGGTAATCCCGCAATTGGAAAAGCAAGCGAGCCTGTGAAAAACATTCCGACCTGTGACCAGTTGTTCCTTCTTTCCTAAGAATTCACACATTATATTATCCACGAAAACATTCCAACGACAGAGCGGAAAATTGTTCCCTAAAAAACAGATCCGGAAGAAATCAGATCGTATCACCGCCAGCATTTTCAATCCAAATCACAGAAATCAAACAATTCGAATCCAGAGTTGCATAAAGTGAAATGAGTTCCATAGCCTTTCTATCTATATACTTCCAATAAGAGATAAAAAGTTAACATTAGAGAAGTTGATTCATATCGTTCCAAAAATAAAAAAATATACACAAAAAGGATCTAACATTGAAGATCCAAAGCATCAGTCGGTTTATTGACACTACCCCACAGAAAGGAGAAGGGCCAATACCGAGACATAGAGAAAAACATCGGACCTTAAAGGTATAGTGAAACACACACATACAAAAAAAAAGAAGGGCAAAATGAATAAGGATTTGGACCACTTACTACATTAATCAAGGACGTAAGATTCCACAACGCATATACGCGTCCAAGGCCTGCAGATCTCCTAGGGCCGTGACTAAAAAGAGCATTGATTCCAGCAGGAAACGGCGAAAGTATAGCCAGTGGAAGAACAAATAAAACCAGGAAGACATCTCCCAGAGAAATGGAATACAGTTGGAGCAAAGTAAGCAGAACTAAGCTAAAATCTCCCAAAAGCAAAATCGAAATGATCAATCCAACTACATCCTGCAAAGACAAGGCAGAATAATACACATCAAGGTGATGAACATAAAGGTGGTGGTATATAACCAGTGAGAATGTACACAGTGAAAATTACCTGGTGACCAATAGGCTTAGTATTATGCACCATAAGAGAAAAAGGGTAAAAAATATCTCTTCTGTGCTCAAGCATGCGCAAGCTACGAGTATCTAGGACTCCACTAATCCTTTTACGTGTCACAAGGGTTTCATTCTCCCGCAAATTGCCAGATGAACCATCTCTACAGGTGTTGTTCATGCTGCAAAGCAGAAAACTTTCTACTCGTCAAACAGGTGGCTTGAGGAACAGAACTACGGAATTGACCAGTTCCACAGCATACACAACAAATATACAGTAAACGACATTTCAGGTAGCCATTCTTATATTCATTATAAAGGAAATAGAATTTACCGTGGTTCTAGGTCGATTTTCATTGACCCAGCAATACCACCAACTGTTGAATTTCCAGAATCTGCGGCATTGACGATGAGACCAAACTGGCAGTAGCCAAATGCAGTTGACTGGAACCACGCAAGATTAATGCGTACACCATGCAGAATAAGGGCAGGTTTGGCATGGGTTTCAAGCCAGCTGATAACAGGCAAGAATGTCAACTTAAGGTTCCCATGGCGAACCAAACGCAATTGTGCATTTAAACCAGCTACCAATCGATACCATATGGTGGGTGGAACAGCCTACAATATTAAAGAGAACTCACGAGTTAAGAAAGCCATCAACATAAAGATATTACAAAAAAAAAGCCAATAGTGTGTTATACAATAAAGATGGCAATTTACGGCCTTGAATAACACCTGACTCATGAGGCTGGTGAGAACATTATCACTGTGAAGAGCAAAAGGAGCCATGTAACTTCCATCCCCCCCAAACACTAAACAGATTGGAAATCTTTGCTGAAGACGAGGAGGAAGATCAGGCCTTTTTTCATCTCCACCAAGAAAGAAATCTACGTAGGCCAACATTAGATCCGGAGTTGCAGCTACCTGCATGAGTTGAATCACAGTGAGATACCAATCTGGGAATCCGAATCCGGGAATCGATTGCAATGAAATAAATCCACTGTTACATCAAAGAAGCCAATTGATCACTAAGTCCCTTCCAAAATTTCAAAGCTAATGCAAGCTCCGAGCACGAAATGACCATCTTTTTAATAAGAAAAAAGTAGAAAAGAAAGAAGTGAAATACTTCAGAGAATAAATGAGGATGCGGACCTTGAGTCCTTCATAGAGAGCCCGTGAGCGGCAAGATCGCAAGCATGCATGATCATATTCTGAGCGAACAAATTCACGCAGCTGTTGCAACTTCTTCCTTCTGCGCCACTGCTGCCATGACCATGCAAGCGGATATGCAAGTATAGAAAGAATGCTGTAGATGGAACCCTCCCACCATTGGTAAGCAGCAAGGGCATTGATTTCATCAACAAATCTATTAAAAGCATCCTCATATCTGCCACACAGGAAAGCAAGCACAATTCAATAGGTTAGTCTAAACAAAAACACACTATGCAAGTTACATCCAAGACTGATGTTACATTTGAGACATCTTAAAAACATGAGACACCCTAGAAAAATTACAACCACTTACACTATCTCAGAAAGCTGTTCTGGAGGAGAGTGAGTAAGATGCCAAGGTTCACTGAACGTGTTGGGACCCATGAAATACATTCGATGCACATGACTCTGAGATTCCTCAGCCCGATTTGTCTCCAAGACCTGTACATGTGTCAATTAAATCAGCAACAAATGGAAAAAAATAACCAGATGAAGGTGATGTATTAACCAAAATGTCAAAAACAAATATACACAGGAGGTTATAAATGAACCTCATTTAAGGATTCCAGGAAAGGAAAGGAGTGATCAATCTGTGAACCATGTTGAGTAGGAGCAGGTCCTGGTAGCTCATCAGTGTTGACAAATTTCATCCTGGCAACACTAAGTACTAATGCCAATAGGATAAGAAGACCGCAGAGGAGAAGACCAAACAACCATGGTCCACCAAATGTGTATATCAGCTCTTCGAGAGCAGTATAACAGTGTGGCATGTGATACCTCTCGGATACACATTTGTATGGACAAGGAGTAACAGCCACACCACCTGTTTAAAAGATGATTATTAGCACTAGTTTGAAACTCAATATGACAACAAAAATGAGTCAATCACTGCAAAAAATAACATTAGAAGGTCGCCCTTTCGTTAAAAAACAGCTAGACAATAGAATGCATCTTGCACAAAAGAGATGTGGACTGAGGAAATAAGTAATTAGAGATCAAATTCATCTGAACCTCAGTCGACAAGATTTTTCCTTCATTCCTTGATGATTGCTCTCGCAAAGAATATGAGCATCACATCACACTAACTACAATGAACCAACTTTACTGGGTGTTGATATTTTCCTCAAATTAAACAACACATAGTACCGCTAGAACTGTTTGAATAGGGGCATAGAGAGTAAAAACTGAAACTCAGGAGTGCAAGGACTAAAACAAATCTAGAAAAAAAAATGCTTCATGAAAGGGAAAAGATGGTAATTAACTGTTTCCAACAGCCATAAGGACAACGTATCATCAGCCTATACTCTTTAGAGGAAAATTTGAGACTACAGCGTACTATCATCAGCGTAACTAACTGGATACAAAAAGATGAACAATATCAATTATTTTAGGAGACAGAAGCTAGTAATACCTCGAACATTTACATATGTGGCACGGCGAGGGAGCTCGTATGAAGGGCATGGACGACAAAGATCTGCATCAGACCCAGTGACATTCTTGAATGTTCCCAGGGGACATTGCTACATTAAACACAAAACGATATTTGTATAAGTTAGTGATACAGAACAATACTTGATATGGATAAAAGATGTAAGTTTGCCATGTGATGTTTAATGAAGTATCCAAGGAACATGTGAAGTAATTAGTAGACTTCATTACATTATGTAGCAAATGAAACTCGAAGAAATATGTGCTGTCAAACTCTGCCATGAGATGCTTATTAAATGGAATACAAGAAAATGTTCTAATTATTATTTTAATTCCCCGTAGTCCCCTCAAGATCGGATACATCAAGCTTCATCATGCCATTACGTTCCATCAATGTTGTATGCAAGCTTATGAAGTCGAATAATTGTCACTGAACTCTAAATTGAAAAGAAATGGAGAACTATTTCAAATAAGCATTACAAATTCACCTCGCAGAAGATACCATAGAGGCCCTTAGGACAATCTTTGCCTGTAACAGTTCCATTTTCTCCAGCAGATCCCCGACCTTGACCCAATCCACCACTGGCATCAAACAGGAAAAAAGATAAATATTACAATACAAAGAGCGTATGGACGCTACAAAAACAAAGTGCAGTATAGAGTCCAATAAACAGGAAAACTTCATAATGTACGTTTCTCTTGTGGGTTAAACGTATTCACAATAGAATAAACTGTGCAAGCATTCTGATTGCGTATGGCAACATAAAGCAACTTTCCCTTGGGGCAAACCGTGATCAAATACTTTAAACGGTTCCAGACTTTATCTGGAAGACACCAGATATTCGTTATCCTATGTCCAGTAATTTAAATTGAGAATGGTACGAAATTTTTAGCTATTGAATTTTCTACAGCAAGCAAATATGTTAACAACACCAGAAATAAGGGAGTCATCAAATTGTTTTCCCTAGAATGGCAACCAATCCAATCCAAATTGGAACCGGATGAGGCAATGGCTAAACTTGGGGTTTCGTTCGAATTTTACCCTCCCTGATAGATTCGGCATCAGTTTGTCCTTGCTAAGAGGAGAACAGACTACCGATTTCAGAATTGAATCAAGAAAGTCATGGTAGTCATCTATCCACACTGAAGTAAAAGTGAACGTACCCCTTTTAGATTCATAGGAAATGACCCTTTGACTCAAAACTAGAGCCTATTCTACTTTAAACAGGGTAAAGCTTCTAAATACTCGTTGGGAACGAAAATGTCTTACATGATGATGACCAATCATGCTGAGTGCAGCTTACCTAATGCCTAAACTTTAAATGTGGAACCTATATGCCGAACATGACAAGCAACTTCACATCACCCAAGGACCCGGGTAGGTCAGGAATGAGGCTCAAGATTCAAATCACCTGCTTTCAGGGGTAATAATCATTAAGAAAATATGTAACTATCTCCAACCCTTATCTGGAAAAGTTCAATAATTCCTGCCACTTTAACCACAGAGTGAATGCCTTGGCTTCCCCTGTATCTCTAAGTTCAGACAAGATAGATGTGGAGGATAAAAGAACCCTCCCAACAACAGAGTGACAGTGGGGAAAATAAGAAATTCTTTTCCTCCCTCCACCTAGGCATGAAATAGTTTATGCAAAAACGCAACGTAGAAGAGAGATCAATGTGCAAATCTAAGGACAAAGAAATACATTCAGGTAAGCAACAGCATATCAACTACACATATTTTGAAATCAGAGCATCAACCATCAATATGGTTTTATGATCAGAACCAGCAAGAACAGCTACCACAAAAAACATATCACAATTATTTTAGAAAAAGTGAAAGGAAAAACAAAAATACATAAAAACCTTGTATTTATGTCTCCATTCACTGTTGCAATTGGAAGATACTCATCCCCTGTGGCAATATCAGACCAATGAAAGTGAATCCTTCCACCTCCACCACCGCCGCCACCACTGTGACTGCCATATCCCCCAACACTTGAAAGGGTAGAAGCATTGGAAAGCATGAAGACGTGAAGAAACAAAAGAATTGTCCCCCCAGATCCACCACCAATCCCCCCACCAGGGTTGCCGAGTAATCCATAAAACTCTTTACCAAAACCTGTCCCTAGACTTTCTCCATCAGCCTTGATAGAACCATAAACAGTCAAGCTTGATAAAGAATGCTCCAATGAACCCATCACTGCAAATAAACGCAAACAACGTCAGTTGCATTTCAATCAGACGTAAAGGGTATGAAAATATAAAATTATCAACAAATACATGCTTTCAGATCTTAAGATTCCATATACACAAAATATAGATACATTGTCTCATGATCACTCTCCAAGGAGCTTGAAAAGGCGACTTAATTAGATTCTGTTTTGCAAACAGCTGACTTCCATTTTCACATCAATGCATATTTTAAGTATAATGAAAACAAGTAATCACAGAAGTATGTGGTGAACAGGCTCCTCTCCATATTGATCATACCTATGATACCCCCACCAGCAGTTGATGCACCAAGACTCTCGTCTCCACTACCACTTCCAAGCTCACAAGGCAAATAAGCAGTTCCATACTTTATGCCGCCTTCAACATAACTGCCATTAAAGAAACCATCTCCCCCTTTTCCACCATGGCCCCCACCTCCACCAAGACCATTGCTCAAAACTTTTCCTCTCCCCACACCACCTCGGCAACCTGTGTACGGCTAAGCGTGAATGATCAATTTACCCTATGCTGCCCAAGAAATTGTCGGAAAACAGAATTGGAACAGACAAATATGAAGGTGAAAGAATCATACCCAGACCAGAGGCGCTAATTGTGCCAGATGGTTGCACAACAACAGATCTGGCTCTATGGAAATGAATGACGTTTCCTTGTAAAAGACCAGCGATCGTAATATCCTCAACTCGGCAGATCTGGAACAGGTATAACAGATACTAATTTGACTTCAGAAAGAAAAAAATAACAGATATAAATGGACAAACACTAAGAAAAGGAGATTATCACTTTAAAAAGAAAAGAAAAAAGATCTCAAAATAAACACAGTCAACAAAGATGCAGTACCTGAAGAGTGAAAGAAAGTGAAGCGTTCACATTGCAGTCCTCTGGTGGACTGAGAAGTTCAATTGGGCAGTCTTCAACTTCACATTTCAATCTAGGTGCCCTAAAGATTAAACGTAATAAATAGCCAAACCTCCCACTACGGCAGAAAGAAGATTAAGCCCTTACCAAAAAACTTATCTCTCAACTTACATTTCATGACTTGTTGCATTCTCCAAGGGACCACGCAGAATGGATCCCGGACCAAGCTGCAAAAAGAGTCTCAGATAAATATACGCTAATAAAGGACAGCTCCGATATCCTTAGGCCATCATTTTCGAAAAAAAACCAAATTAGTCTTTCATTAAGTATCAGTGGAACACCAATGAGCCATGATTACCTGGATGCTGTAAAAAAGAGAAAGAATCAAACGTTGGGCTTCAATCACGTCTCCAAGACCAGACAAATTAAGAAGTCCTTGTCCATGGATTCCCAAATAGGAGTTGGAATGTATCATTGAAGATTCCTGATTGATATGTATAAAGGTAAAACAGAAATTAATGTTTGCACGATTTAGAGTTTTAACTTGGCAAAAGATAGGATGATACCTTCAGAACAATCAAATTGCTGGCCTCAAGCAATGATGTGGCGACTATTGCATCCCCTCCACCATTTATGAGCATTTTGGAATTCCACATTAAAAGCATCTTTACAGACATCCGTAATGCCCCATTTACCTATATTTGAGTTAAAACACAAAGATGAGGAGAGGTTTGTCAAACACAATATTGGTAATTAACGTTTGTGGGAAAAAAACTAGAAATATTAGCTTAAGAGCAACTGACGCTTCTTTTATTAAAGAAGAAAATCAAACCTGATATATCATAAACTAATATACTGAAAACAAGCATGCCGCTAAATTGATGAGAAAATTGCAAAAACTTCAAGAAGATACTTGAAAGAGAGCATACAAAAAATATTGCGCTGTGCAACAGAAAATTCAAGGTGAACAGACAATAAATGAATTGATACAGCATTTTTTAGAACCACCAACCGACGATCCCAGAGACAATGAAAATTAGAAACCTGGGTTCCACAGTTCGTGAAAGGATGTTTGTCTAGCCAAGAATTTCAGCACTAACTACCTGAGAATTTCAATATCAACAAGTATTGCCTGCCAGGACTCATGGTCTGAAAACTACCGCAAAGCAGTTATCTTAAACTAGAATAAAACATCCATTACCCAGCAAGTTGGCCCATCACTAAGTGAAAAAATATCTTCTGGCACATGCCTATTGCAAAGAACCAAAAATTTACTTTCAGTCACTCGGAAGACTAGCAATGATCTTCATCAGCTACTGGCAGATGTCATCTATAAAATTCTATCATATTCTTGGATGATATTGTTTTAAAATGCGAAATCACAAGGATGGAAGATTAAATTATTAAGGCAAGTGAGGGTTAAGCTTCAAGGTTCACGTCACATGCCTTCCTTTGCTAATATTGTTCACGACTATTAAAAGTACATAACATAGAATTCGGACAATATAAACCATGCATCCTTGACAACATTTGTGTGCACAAAAATACAATTTGTGTGCAGTCAGGTTCAAACTAAATACCTTGGCTAAAGAATTATATCAGAGAAGAAGGCATCTAGATATAAAATATATGAAACCACAAAAAAGCAATGAAAATAAAATGCCAATAGTAATATAAAACTAAATTATTCAAGAACTTTAAATGCAATCAACGAAGCATATAAATAAGCATCAGCCCAATGCATTACATAAGCATGAGAGTGAGATGTATGGCTCTATAAGCATATGATAGAGGTACAGACTTCTTAATTTGGATTTTGCTAAGTTTCATGGCATTTCCTTCCGGTTACCTCAATGTGAGGAGAACTAAGTTTAACAATATAAAGATAGCCATAAAAACCATTACCCTGATTATTGAGTCACTCATGAGAAGCTCTTCAGCCATAAGTTCAAATTCGGAATAAGGGTAGCGTACAAGGCCAAAGCTTAGAATGCTGCCCTGCAAAAGACTAAGTTGCCCTTGAACCTGTAAAATGTAAATAGTTGATAAAAACGAAGCTTAGCAACATGCACCACGTGATCGTAAAACACAAAAGACAATTGACACAATTATGGCAAAGTAGAAATTTTCTAATATTCATATTTACAGATTAAACAAAAGAGGTCTTCACAGGACGGCTAACCAAGTGGACTATCAGTAAGCCCTAAAATTCATCCTGGGAGGTTCATCTGAATCTTTAAAATAAAACTTAAAACCCAGAGGTTTATCATATCATAGCTATAAGCATGTCATAGACACCAAAATCATTTAATATTGTTTGAGACAGAAATCTAACGGTGAACAAAAGGTGGAAAATAAATAACGAGCATAAATATAAGAAAGCTTAAAAGTCACAACGTCAAGGCCCAAGTCTTGATCATTTTAGACAGTTGCAATTTTTAAATGTATATATATTTATTTTTGGAAATACAAGATTGAGTATTTATGTTTGTCCACGAAATGTCAAAATCAAAAAAAATTAGTTCCATTAAGCTCCATGAATAAGAGAAATAATTTTCACAGATGTTATTTACATTTGGAAATGTAAATAAGAAAATCATTTGAAATGTAAATCATAATTCAAGAGCACATCTTCATCAAAGGATCATTATGCAACTGAATCTCCTTAAGAGAATATAAAAGTAGGCAAAAAAGAACTTAAATGTGGGAAGCGATTCACATCAAATGTGGGAAACAGAGTCAAGCGAAAAAGAAGCGATCCCCAGCAAGCAGATATTCATGTTCCATCCCTCACGAGCGGTCTAATGCAACTAGAACGTACATCATGTTTGGGGTCATGTGCAACTGACTGTTAACGTTCTGCACCTAATCCGCAAAAGCCAGGCCCCTTATCACTTACGCAAGCACTATATTACCCTGCTACCCAAGGAAGGTCAGATGGCTAGGGGATCTGGACCACAAGGACACCTAGGTGATCCATAGCCAAACACGACGTTGGATAATTGGATAATTTTAAGAGTAAAATGCACCAAAAGAAAATAAAAAATTGGCAAGGCAGTTTCAGATTAATACACATCATTGATAAGACCCCAGCGCAACATAAAGAAGCAAGCACAACAATAACTTGCACATGACCGACAGAATCTTCCAGAAGTTCAACAGAGCGGGTCCACACACAATCAACCCCACAATAGCAACGAAAAAATTTGACTTTCAACATATTACATTATGAGATGAAAGGGCCTCTATCTTTGAGTTATTCAACAATGCTATTTAACTCAACAGTTATCTCTCTATGGTCACCAAAGTCTTTTCAACAGTTGCACATCATGGTAGAAAGTCAACAGACAAGCATTGGATAGTAAAGGTTACAAACACAAACGATGTTTACAAGAGAGAAGGTAGTAGCAGACCTGCACACGACTCCATAATAGCGGCACAACTACTTTTGCAGAATTTCTCACAAGAACATTTGTCCAAAGAGGTTGGAAGGGAAATTCCAGTAAAAGTGTATCTGTTTGTGTTGAGAAATTGTAATTGTCCACAATAAGGCTACGCGGGACAGCATCATAAAATGTCCCCGCAGCTCCATTGTTATCTTCACAACCAACACTTCTCCCCCCTAAAAGATGAAGAGATTAATCCTCAGAAACAAAAATCAGACCATGGGATACTGGAAGGATAAGGGTAATCATGGGGCAAATGGTTCAATTTCCTTTATAAGAATATTGCAACAAATCTGAATAAACAGTATAATTTAGATAACATATAGGTTTCAACAATCAATATAGCGTATCAGCCATTTCTGGTCGATGCTCACTGGCATTCCACTAAATACGAAAATAATACAGAAAATCAAATATGGAACCCATGTCATTGTCCATACTGCTAAATTTGGGAAATCGTATAAATCCCATACATCTCAGTCTATCTCTGGTCGTCAGTTCTCTCAATTGATCATAAGACTGGACATATGGCCCATCTTGGCATTCTTATGAGGTTATTTAACTTTCTGAATTAATCGAACTTTCTGCTCAAAATCATTTAAGTGTTTGTCACGTTAAAGGGGAGCGTCGAAAAAACCCATGTATTACTTTGCTAGCACAGGGAACGTAATGCTAGAACAACTAATTGAAAGAATTGCAAATTATGTAACTAATAGGAAAAAAAATGATTTTGAAAGAATAATCAATAATACATTGATCATGCGCACAACTTAAAAACCACTTCAGAGGATTATCAATTCACCATGAACGTAGATCTTAGGATCATCGTGTCTGCTGTATGCATGAATAGAAACTCTTCCTCCACCACCTCCACCATATCCAGTACCTCCAGAAGCACTGACCTTGCCACTTCCATTCCTTTCCATGGGAGAAAAGTTGGAAAATTAGAAAAACGCAAGACCATCATTGCTAAAAATCATGTAGATTTTATGCATTCGAGAAGTTAGTATAAAGCTGGTAAGCTAAAAGTATTAAAAAAGAAGAAGCCAAAAGTATATTTTTCAGACGAAGGTTTCAAAGCAGGCAAGCTAGTATGTAGCTGAAAGAAACTACATGACTGGAGACAATACTGAAGGATAATTAAACGACTAAAAAATTACTACTTTGTGGGGAATGAGCAATAATATGTTTAATGAATAACACCAGGGCTTCAACATGTTTTCAAATGTTATTCAAAGATTGGTATTCTATCTCAACTTCCAAAAAGCACACCAACTGAAAATTTAGAGAAGTGATGAACAGTGTTAGTAATTGAAATGGAAATAAAAATTTCAAAAATTCCTTCAATGATGGATTCGTTATGAGATATCAATTCCAAGGACAAAGATGACAGCAATGGAAATTAGAAGAATAGTTTTCTCAGTCAAACACGAAAAACAAAATCCTTTCGAATGAAGGACACTGATTTCGGTGGGGAAATACATACATACAAGGGCTATTACCATAGATACCTAGGGATAAAAGGTAGTTAAACAGTCAAGAAGATTACTTTCATACATTAACCGATGGGACAGCTTAATAACTGTGGATGCAAAAATGCGATGAAGGGATACCGGGTCCTCTCCTATCCTCCACCTTGTTGATACCCCCAGCTAAGAAAAATGTTGTGTTGAATATAATCCTTCATACCATGGGACATTGGGATTAAGAGAAAGGGGGTTATGTAATATGTGTAGATGGTGCGAGAGAGAGATGATAGAGTGCTCAGAAAAGGATCCAGAGTTTTTGTGAGGTATTAAGGATGCTTAACCTTTATAATCAAACATCGTAACAAGGGCTTGCAATCAGGGTTTTCAATACGCTTTCAAGTTGCTAAGGATTAAAAACACATACTTTATCTCATCATGGAAATCATTCAATTTGCAAACCTAAGAAAACAACCACATTATCCTAGCAGACACATACACTCGTCAACTGGGCAAATAGATTCTTTTCTTTTTATTGAATCTATTAAAAAAGAAAAATGAATCATCCATATGGCAGAAGCACCACAGTTAAGTGACATCACATGTTGTCTCATAGAAAAATTGGTATACATGCGTCGCTTCACCTATAATCTATTTCACAAGTATTTTCGTCTAAGGGCATGGCCAGTCACCACGAAAGGGAAGCAAAAGAGATCATTCACACAAGCCCTGAGCCCTCTTGCACACCTGAGAATACTGAGCCCGCAGAAATCTTACTGTAACTTTAGACAGAAAAGTTAAGTGAACCTTTCGTAGTAAAAGGCTGGATAACTCCTGTGGAGAGTTTTATGGCAAAGTTACCTGTATTGATCATAATGATTACCACCCCCAACCCCCAGCCTATACACATGTCTAGTAATCAGAAACTTGTTTACTATCAATTCCTGCCTAGAGACCATTTCACAATGTTCTCATCTATATTACGCCAAATTACCAACATGAAATTTAAAAGGCTTTTCTACTAAAATGGTTTGGTCAAGACTATGCCTGTAATGAAAAAATACATGTTCAAATATTGGACTGTTCCATCCACTTTCAAGATGAAAGTGATGGAAGAAGGATAAGTTTCTATCTCATCAAATTAGGAACCACAATTTCGGAATTCTAATCGGCATCTAAGTTAACCAGCAGGACTTTTATGAATGTAGTACTTACGTCATACATCACACAATGGGCATATCTAATTACTACCCAGCACAGTTTTGTTTAATTCTCTACAGAATACTAAGTTCTCAAAAAACCCTACGGAACAGATTGATGATAGTTACTTTTATTAACTTGAAAAAACCTAAACAATATTCATGCGCATTAGAGGCTCTACTTTAAATTTTCGCGGATATCTTGCCATTCGAATCTTCAAAGTTGTCGAACATAATAGCTCCTATTATGTGTCCAAAAAATCCCCCACTCACTTCACCAACAGACAAAATATTTATGGTTTCTGGGTGACGAACGAAATGGCGTTGAAGTCAGAAAGCTATAAGCATTAACATAAAAACCTACAAGGAAACACGAATGCACCTTTGTAGACGATGGAAAATGATTACGCATTCAATAACTGTGCAATGACACTCGAATGTAGCTACAGGAATTCTAATAACACCACAGGGCATAAAAGTGGTTACAGCAATCTGACTAAGCTTCCTAATCAGGGATATGAACTAATGCATACTGAAAGAAGGGAAAAAGCATCTCACATTTTGCTAGCCATTAGATAAATGCTGCCACCTGAGCCTCCACCACCCTTGGGACCACCCTCCCCGCCGTCAGCAATGACAAGCCCATTTATCTCAAGTGAATCTGTGATGTTGAACCTGATACGCCCCCCACCTCCACCCCCATAATCTTTTTCCCTGCTCGTCGTCCCACCTCTGCTACCGTAGCTCTCAGGCATCATCAAAGACGACCATGAGTAAGCGTCGCCTCCCCATGAATCATCAGGAGTCTGCCCCTCCCGCCTATAGCAGCTAGCACCCCTGCCGCCATGGCCACCACCGTCTCCGTGAATCCCACTGGGCGTTCCACTCGTCTGTGGTGGGGGTTCTCCCGCCAATCCTGTGGTATTCACAACGGAGCCGTCGCCGAGGCTTACATTGGTGGCCTGCACGTCGAGCCTACCTGCCTCCAGCACAGACTGGTTCCCGAGCCTGAACTCGCCAGAAAGATTTATCACTATGGAGCAACCAGGTAGGGGGCACCTCAGGACGACGCTGGGAAAGATCACAAAACTGCCCTTCCCTTCTATATACAGGTCGTCGGAGAGCACCAGATCGCCATTAAGCTGACAGAGGGTGTCAAAGGAGCCAACGCCATGCAAGTCCTCCTCACAGGAGGACGATGGCGGGCTAGGAGGGTCCGGCGGCGGGGGGGACGGCGGGGAGTAATCGTACCTCAGGATCGACAGTGGCCCTTCCCCTCTCTCCTGCGATTCCTCCTCTAGCGATGGCGACGACGCCAAGGCACCGGCCCTGACGCCCGGCCTAGGGTTCCCGTCAAGGAGGACGACGGCAAGTAGCAGGCAAGGGACGAGGAGAGGCGGAGCAGGTCCCATTTCCGGCAGGGGGAGAAACTCATCAGACTAGCAGAAACCCTAGCTCCCCGCCCAACCCCTCCCCTTCCCCCCGGAGAAGGAATCGACCTCTCCTGAACACCAATCCCCCCTCCACGATGACACAATTCACAGAACCATATATAATTCTAAATCCGGCCGTTTACAGGGATGCGTACGCCGCGTGGTCGTAACGGAACGAGCACAGAGTGGGAGGAAGGTGGCAGAATCTGCTAGAGATGGATAGAGAGAGAAGGAGAGAACCAGAGAGAAGGAAAGAGAACCAGGGAGTGAGAGAGAGAGAGAGAGAGAGAGAGAGAGAGAGAGGGGTTTACAGGGCATACTCGCTCTTTAAGAAAACGGAAATTCCTTCCTTTCCGAAAGTAAGAAAAGCGTGCACCTGCGGAAGGGGCCGACCGCACGATGACGTGGCTCCATCTTTGCCGTACGATCTCCATCGCCCACAAGGGGAGCGGCATTATCGCGACCGGGTAAAGCGGCAGAGGCTTCGTCGCCAGCGCCCCGCCACGTGGGATTCGATGGCCGGGGGGTCCAGGCCTCCGCGGTGACGGACGGCTAGCTCGACTCCACCGTCGGGCCACCCAGCCGTATCCGTCAACCGGATGCGAACGTCCCACCATGGGCTCTCACCGACGGCCCACGAAGGTGCCCCGACCCCGCCCATTTCTGACGTGGATAATTAGTCCTCTTCTGAATATCTCCATAAACCACGGGAATATCCCCGAACCACGAGCTCCGAAGTGACGACGCGGAAATTTATATAAACAAAAAAGGCTCCTTTGACCACTGTTTCCTTCAATGCTTCGCACTCATCGGACAAACGGATCAACGTCACCCCGATCTTGAAATCCTGTCCACGTGTTGACGTTGGGTGGTCACGACTCGGAACATTCAAGTCGTGGGAATATTTCCCTTCGATAAATTCGGCCGCGAGGTTATTTTACCGACGACGGAGGGCGGCGTATGAGACAAGTTGACGACGGTGCTGGCCGACCATCTAGTTCCAACTTCCTATGGCGGGGAATCTCCCTAAAAAAAACGCCGCCTTTTTTACTTTTGGAAACCCGTAGAAGATATCACGGTCGGCTATATCTTTTTCAGCTGGGGAGACATCTTCACCTCCGCTCACTCTCTTCCGAGTCAACGCAACCGCCGATCACAGGCGACGTGTGTTCGTCCGAGATCAAGCGAAGCGTCGGCCACAGGAGGCCGGGGATCACGACGCCATTCGTAGATACTTGGTTTTCACCTCGTCGACTAAAAAATATATTAACGAATGAGTTATTTAAAAAAAAAAAATACTATCGGGCAAGAATTGTGTAATCGTCTCACGTCGAAGTCGGAGAATTGGGGAGTTGGGCTTTTTGTAATCCCGTAAAAAATAAGCCCTCTTGTAGTAGGCCCATGGAAGTTGGTCCAGGCCCAATAAGTACGGAAGGGGGTGGGGGAGACAGGTGTCAGCATCTGGTGAGTTCTGTTGCTCCCACGTTGCGGCGCGAGATCCTTCTTAGCCGCCGGCTGCTAGGCCGCTGCAGCGGAGTAGAAAGAGAAGTCATTCGCCAATTAAAAAACTCTGCCGCGTGGAGCATGGGGATGGGGCTAGCTTGCTGAGTCACGGTTGCGCCGGCGTGGGGCTCCCTGCGCCACCCGTTCTGGTCCGCTGAGCCCGGGTTGTTCTTCGGTCTAACCAGTTTCCCTCATTGGAAGAACGACGTCTGTTCTGTCTTAACGCTACTCGGCAAAAAGCTTATCCTCTTCTCTCTCTCTCTTCTTCTTCTTCTTCCTCCGCTTCTGCGCCTTTGACTGTCCAGATCTTTGGGGAGGGAGGGAGGTGACTGGGTACCAATGGAGTGCTTTGTTTGCGGAAACTCCAGGACGCTGTCGGTGTCTCTTCATGACTGGAGGTTCAGGAGAAGGGTCCCGGTTGGCGGACCAGTCCTCCGGGGGAGGCTATGGCGGCAGCATTTGGATTGGAGGCCTTTGCAGATCAGTCGCGTTGCAGGCGGCGGCGGAGTGGAGAGTTGCGTAACGACGGTGGAGGACGAGGAGCAGGTGAAGGGTTTCGCTGACGAGGAGGACTTTGTGAAAGCCGGGGGCAGTGAGCTCCTTTTCGTACAAATGCAGGAGAGGAAGCCCATGGAAAAACAGAGCAGGATCACCGACAAGGTGCTTGTCTCTTCCCCTTTCTCCGGTCACTGCTCACGGCACTTTGATATTCCTCTTTTATTCCGTTGGATCACTCACTTGCTCTCTTTCGTGAAATCGTGAGGTCCTATTTCGTGCCAGTAGACTCTGCTTCGTGCAAGAGTAATGCAGTCACTCAACATAAAGGGGGGCTGGAATACTCGAGTCAAAGGAGGCAAACTCTTGAAGCTGGTTTTATCCACATAAGGAAGAAATTAGTGTACTCTGTCGTGTGGGAAACCCAGACCTAAATAAAATCGTGGGTTGTTCAACGTTGACCCTGTTTTGAGAGTACTGTTAGTGCCATTTATTGATTCCACCTTGATCGTGGGCATTGCTATGACAGTGATTATCCTTAGCAACTCCGGGAGGTTTTGTTACATCGTTTGAAGTTTGGATCATTTGTCGATCTGATGGCGTCGGTGTGCCATGGTGCCTCACCTGTCAGCATTCATTTCAAGGGCTGCCCCTAGAAATGTTCATCAATCGCGATTTCTGACCCCATCACAGTGACAAAAACATGACGCAATAGTTGGGTCAATGTCTTCCGAAATTCCTAAAATTTTGATGGTTGGTTGTGGGTGAATCAATGTATCATGAAAGTGCCATAATTTTTTTTCAGCTATTTTTTTCCTCTCTACTGCATGTATTCTTGCTGTGGTAATTTTTTTGGTGGCCATAGAGATTCTTCTTTACCTGTATCTGAGAAGGAAAAAAAGAGTGTCGAGAGCAATTTTTTTCATTATTAGGTTCACTAATGGCATGTACCTTCCATGCACTTTGTTGCTTTGCTCCAAACATATAGCAGCGTCAAGGATTTTCTCTGGTGTTGGCTCTCGGTCCGTTCTTTGGTTCCCTCCCCTGTGGAGAATTATTTACGATGCCGTATGTTAGTAAGTATGGCTCCATGGAAGTGCTTTCGTGATGATTTATTCATTTTGTACGTCTGGGAGAGAAGCAGCAAGTAATTTTATTCTGGTTGATTCCATTTTTCGTTGGTTATATGAAATCTCGATCACCTCTTTGTCAGTATTTCTGTTCATCATCTCAGCTTCTTGTTTATATTTATCCGTTTTGCAGCTAGAGTCAATACCTACTGGAGATTCTGTACTCGATTTAATTGTGATTGGTTGTGGACCGGCTGGCCTTTCCCTGGCTGCAGAATCTGCGAAGAGAGGATTGAATGTTGGCCTTATAGGTCCTGACCTTCCATTTACAAACAACTATGGTGTGTGGGAGGACGAATTCAAAGGTTTGCATTATAGTACTGTGGATTATTGGCTTTAGGTTACTTTCGTCATCCCTGGCTTTGCATGTTAGGGAAACCATCAATTTTAGCCATTCTATTATTTGACTTCTTTTTTTTTTCCTCAATGATGTTCCTTGGATATAGGCTTACTACGACCTTCATTTTTTTAAAATAAAATTTAGGCAAATTCTTATGCATTTAGTAAATGTCATGCAAAATGATGTTAAGTCTCCGATGATCTTTCATTTTTAGTGTACAAACTTTACAAATTCTCTGTTTTTTAACTTTCTCCTTTACAAATATCTACAAATCGTTCCTTCTTTTGCTTGAGAGGTTACTAGATGATTTATATTTCATCAATCCCTCCCTCGTTATTCTGGTAAAGAATATAGATAAATAGAGCTATTTGGTGTAATCTTGAAGCCCTCATGTATCTTTTGTGCTATGCCTTTAATTGAAACTATGTTACCTTGCTTCAGATCTTGGGCTTCAAGGGTGCATAGAGCATGTTTGGCGAGATACCGTTGTTCATCTTGATGATAATGATCCTATTTTAATTGGTCGTGCATATGGTAGAGTGAGTCGACATTTATTGCACGAGGAGCTTTTAAGAAGGTGCAGTTTCACTACCTAGCATGTTTATCTCTTGTTTTGGGATACATTCTCAGGGTCAAAACCATATTCTTTCATCTAGGTGTCAGGATACTGGTGTTAGATATCTTGACTCCAAAGTCGAAAAGATTGTTGAAGTTTCTGATGGCCAGAGTGTTGTTGTTTGTGAAGGAGGCATTAGGATTCCTTGCAGGTATTAACAGGAAATCGTCATCTTCATTTACCTTCATGTAAGTGTCTAACCTCTGAAATTGCAGACTTGTGACTGTTGCATCTGGAGCAGCTTCTGGAAAGCTGTTGGACTATGAGGTAGGGGGTCCTAGAGTCTCGGTCCAGACAGCTTATGGTGTGGAAGTTGAGGTAAATTAACAGTTATTCAATTGCGTGCGCTTTTGTTAGTGAAATGTTGACTTATTTTCAAAAATCGTCTCACATGTTTTTGACCAAGATGTAGCGTAAGACATCTGGTGTCAATTTCCTATTAAAAATGTGCTTTCGAGAAAGCATTTTCGGTGCCGTAAAGGCTAATAACACTGGACGAACTCGTTTAGTAGATAGCTTAAATATACGCTTCCATCCTATTCTAATAGTCCCCGAGTTTTTGAAAATATTATTAAATTTTCAAGTTTCGATAATGAATCTCAGAAAATCATATCTAAGACAGTTTTTTATGGTTCATTGGCAACAACTATAACAGATGCATTTGTGGGAAAATAATTTCACAAGTTCCTGGGACAGAGTATGCTTCGATCAAATAGAAAATTGAAAGCTTTGTTGTGCCAGAAAATGTTTATAAAAACATGTTCCTTATCTAAAGTGAACTTGCACGATGCTTTGGTTTTATTTCCTTGCTGATCCTCTGTACCATTATGACAGTAAGACTATAGAATGAAGGTGTTGCCTTCTATCTATGTATTAAATCATAAAAGTGATTCAACTACTATCACTTTTTCTGTGATATTATATTATTATTTTCAGGAAATATTTACTATTGGTAATATACTGTTAACTATCGTATTGTAATACTGGCTTCCAGGTGGAAAACAATCCATACGATCCCAGCCTAATGGTTTTCATGGACTACAGAGACTTTGCAAAGGAAAAAGTACAACCCCCGGGAGAAGAGTATCCAACATTTCTTTATGTCATGCCATTGTCATCGACTAGAGTATTTTATGAGGTTAGTTGGTATTGTGATTGTTCACTAATAGCCTTTTGTTATGCACCCTATTTGTCAAAGTGCTGAAGGAGCCTTTGTCACAGGAAACTTGCTTGGCTTCAAGGAATGCGATGCCCTTCAATCTGCTGAAGGAAAAACTTATGTCACGTTTGGCAGCAATGGGCATTCGTGTGAAAAACATTTACGAGGAAGTGGGTTATTGGTCTAACATTTAAGCGTTTTATAGTTCTCATGCTTGTTAAGAAAAATTTATGCTTGAAACCATGTGGATTGGTGGAGAATTTGTGGTTGCATCACCAAACTTTTCTGCGTTAAGAAAGATTCACCTTTCATCATTGCAAATATTTATTTTTTTGCTTGTTTTAAAAATTTGGAAATAGACACAATTGAATACCAAAGGAATCTACTTGCTGATGAAATCAGTGGCCAATGACAGGGAGTGCAGGCCGGGTAGTGTTGGGTTGGCTAGACCATCATGTTTGACGCAAGGATGGGTGAAATTCCTTTTGAGAAAACTGATTATACCAATGCTTCAGCGAACTGACAGCCCTATGCAACTTGGTATGCCTGACAAACAGCAGAAGACATCAACCTGACCATTGGGATTAAGGGAATTTTGTTTTGTGGTCTTCCTTTTTACCTTTTGTCTAGGGGAAATCTCTCTTGGAGTTTCCCCTGGAACTGTACCTCGGCCTCCTTTTCTTGCTCTCTCTTGTTCTGATATTGCTACCGTTGTTCTGTCTTCTCATCTTGTGGGCCCCGTCTGGGAAAGCGTCAGGAGGTTTAATGCCTTTAACTCCTCCCCTTCTTGTATTCCAAATGGCATGTTGTGGTAATCACCGAGGGACGGTATATGCTTTCAATTATGTATATGTCATGATCACGCTATCTTCTCTTCAAAATTATGTAATACCCTGCAAAGTTAGGGTTCCACCCCAGGAATAGGTTTCCACAAAATGCATATCGCCAAAACTACCATAAACTACTGCTCCATTCGAAAGGATAAATGTTCATTGCTTTATACTGACGTATAATCAGAAAATATATTCCTTCAGCATGTGGCTGATCATTTGTTTAGCCACGATACATTTTTCATTGTTTTCTGTGAAGTAAGAGGATTTTGAAGCATCCATTTTGCTTTAGTTACAAGTTTTATCGTTTCCTCTAGAGCATGCGATTTGAAGATGCCATTTCGATTTGATGCCACGCGGAGGATATTTCCTTTGGCTTATTCATTTATTTTTTTCCTACGTTCAGAAACAATGCGTTACATTTTCATTAATCTAATCGTCAACTTCTGCTGAATGGCACTAATTTTGGTAGGTAAAGAATCTTTCTGATGAAAGCCCATTTCTAGAAAGATGATCCACCACTTTATTTCATCGTAATTATGTGTGTGTATACATTTATATATATATATATATATATTGGAAGATGGACGCTGTTAAAACTTCTGCTCGGTGATAATACCAGGACTGGAGTTCCATCCAGTGTACTAGTTTCTCAGGGGTCTCACCTGCTCTTCTTAATCTTGATAAATCCGATTTATGTTTCTCAGGTGTCTAATGCGTGGATTGTTTGATTGTTTTTTAGTGCTTCCAATTTTCTTTTGTATTGTGTTTGGATGTGTCTGATTTCTGCTCCGTTGTACAGGAATGGTCATATATTCCAGTTGGTGGTTCCCTACCGAATACAGAGCAGAGAAACCTTGCATTTGGAGCTGCAGCTAGCATGGTTCACCCAGCTACAGGTAATTGAACTCTGGTTTTTCTCCGTACATTTGACTTTCACAGTGGAACATATTAACTCGGTTGTTAGTCATCGTTGAACAGGATATTCAGTTGTTCGTTCGTTATCAGAAGCCCCAACATATGCATCTGTAATTGCAAATATTTTGAAGAAATCTAGCCATCCCAAACAACCTTTTTCCCTCGAAAGCGGTCCAAATTCCTCTACACAAGGTACAAAACTTCTTTCTTACCTCTATGAACGTGAATCAGAACCTCAGTTCCATCATGGTAAAGGCTGCTACATCAAACGCCATGCGGCGTGAACTAATATCATCTTTTCTTCTTCTTCTTTTCCTGTATTTGACCTGTCAGCATGGAATACCCTATGGCCTCCAGAGAGGAAGCGGCAAAGGGCTTTCTTTCTGTTTGGACTGGCGCTGATTTTGGAACTGGATATTGAAGGCATTAGAACGTTCTTCCGTACCTTTTTTCGATTGCCCAGTTGGTAGGTGAACCTGCGCCTGATCTATTCTGAACTGGTTTTCAGGGTATTCCGTTGGTGATCTGGGTCGGTCGGCCAGTGTTGTCTCAGACTTAGTTCAATGGTAGCAGTCGTAGTTTGCCAGTCCTGCCTGGATTAGGGAGCCCATTCTAATATGAAATCGATGCTTTACATTTTCAGAATTTATATCCAAACAAGAGATAAATGTCTGCACTTTAGTGAGGATTGAGCAACCCAGATAGTGAGGAAGCAAATCAAGCATGAGAATCTCTTTTTTTTTAAAACAAAACTTTCCTTTTGCTGAACTTTTACCTTGTCTATGCCTTCTTCACGGCCAGAAATTAATGGTGTCTGGCAACACTTCGATTGTTTTATTAATGTATTCATGCAAACCAAGCTCATTATGGCCTTGGATTTCTTACAAAATCTCTCGAGAATCCTGGATCACTGTATGATTATGATCTTTGGTTGATCTTCAATCCCCAGTATGGGTATGTTAGCTTCCTTGTGATTATGTTACTCCAGTATTTTTCACCAGGATGCCCACCAGTGCATGGACAGTGTTCGGCTCTGGGTTCCTCTCTTTGATTCCTCCCCTGGGTGATGCAGGATGTGGCAGGGTTTCCTCGGCTCCACTCTCTCCTCCGTTGACCTCATCTGGTTCGCCATCTTCATGTTCGTGCTGGCGCCTCAGAGCATGAGGATGCGCCTTGTCCGGCACCTTCTCTCCGATCCGACGGGGGCAGCCATGGTACGGATGTATCTCTCCCTGTAGAGCCCATGTACAGCGGCGTCATACTCTCCTAGAAGCGTCTCCGTTGCCTTATTCGTGTACATATTCGTCTATGGAATTCCAATGGTGAGATCAGCGACTTCTGAAAACCAGCGCTGGATCACTCCCTCTCTCACTAAATAAGATCTCAATTCCGCGTTCATGGCTGTTCCCTCCGATTCTAGAGTTTTTCCAGTTCATGCTAAAGAAGGGGAAGGGAGAAGCTCCCTCGTGGCGTCACCCTCGCTAGGAGGATCCTCGAGGAGGAAGTCCAGATCCGGCCACCTCTTGGTCGAGCAAGCGGCCATCTCCCAGGCCCGCAGGAGACTCCTCGTCGCCAAGATCGCCCTAGTGTCCACGTCCAGCGTCGCCCTCGCGAGGAGGCCGCGGACGGCCGCCGCTGCCTTGTCCTGCACCTCGCCGGCGTCGGAAGTCCCCATGAGGCAGTGCCCCAGTATCCGCAGTGACGGCTGGATGAGCTCCCATGGCAGAGGGATCCTCCCCCCTTCCTTCGCCGCCTCGTCCCTCGCAGAAGTCGGCCCTGCCCACGCGAGGCAGAACTCGCAGAAGTCGACCTTGGAGCGTGCCGGCATGAGGCAGACCTTTGAGCAGTACATCTCCAGCGCCACCCCGACGATGCGCGCCCTCTTGGTGGCCCTCACGGCGCCGTGCGGCTCCAGAGTCGGGGAGATGACCCCCACGGCCAGCTCCCCCCCCGTGGCCGCCCCAGCTCCCTCGTGGTACACGCTGGGGCGGCACAAGTCCGGCACGGTCACCGTCACCGGCTGGTCGCCCCGCGCGGTCGTCTCGTGCGCGTACAGCGCCAGCAGCACCGCCTCGTAGCCCGGCAGCGGCCTCCTCGCCGCCGCGCGGGGAAGGTACACGCCGGCGATCGTCGGCACGAACCGGAGCACCGCCAGCTGCAGGGCGGGGTCCATGGAGTGGAAGGTGTCGTAGAGCCAGCGGCAGACGGTGTCGTCCCCGGCGCCGGAGCTGGGCAGCCGGAGCCGCGCGGATATCTCGTCGCAGAGCTCCGCGTCATGGAGGAGGCGGAGGGCGTGGTTCTCGGAGTAGGCGACGGACTCCGGCAGGGGGCGGCCCAGGACGTCAGAAAGAGAGAGGATGGCCTTCTGGGCCCTGGAGATGGGCGATTCCCACTCGGAGATCATGTTTGTCGTCGCCGGCAAGGTACGCTGCGGGGCTCGCCCTCGGTGATCGGACGTCGACAGATGGAGAACGGGGGAGGAAGAAGAGGGTGTCTCCCCGCGCTTTTGGCGGCGAATGCGACGTCCAGCCCAACGGTCTCTGCTACTGCCACCGCCACCAACCCCGCCTTCACGTCCGGTCGCCAGATTACCAGATCGTCGGGCCTTTTTTTCACCGGTAATGTTTTCTTAATAATTTTTCAGCTGCCTTTGACTTCAGAACTAAAGACGGCACAATCTTCTGGACGGGCCCGACCCACCAGCGCTTTCACGCCGACCGTCAGCGGAACTCCAGCTCGTCGACCTCCTCGAGTTCGCTCGCTTTAAGCGCTTAATTTCGCTTGTTTATAAAGTGCTGCCAGAAGGGTTTCTGAGGTTTCGTTTCGCGTGATTTCGCAGCGTTGGAGCAGATGCCCATTGCTGTGGAGACCGAGATGCCCAAGGCCCAGCACTACGAGCTGGCCACCTCTTTCTTCAAGCTGGTGCTCGGAAAGAACCTCAAATACAGGTACTCGACGATAATATCAGGAATGATATATGTATAGTAATGGAGAGAAACAGATAAATGTATATAGATAGATAGATAGATAGATAGATAGATAGATAGAGAGAGAGAGAGAGAGAGAGAGAGAGAGAGAGAGAGAGAGAGAGAGAGAGAGAGAGAGAGAGAGAGAGAAGAAGACAAGATGACTTCTTAATGGAAATCATGGAACACAAATGTGTTGGTGGTTTCCTTGAAAAAGAATCTCATACACCCCATAAGGATACAATTGACTCCCTCAACTGGACTATTTGTTCTTGTGAGATTTAGTCCATAAAGGGGCCATTTTTTACCAACCCTTATGCATTTTCGTGAGAACTATTCCATGAATTGACCATTTTTCATAGAGGGGATAGAGTCTCTTATATGGTCCTCAAAACAATAGATACATCACATTGACCTTGTCTTTAAGTCACATACTTTTTCATAATCCTTTCAAGAGTATATCTAATGCTTGGTCTTTTGTGGAGTCAAAGGACACTAGGAGCTGCTTTGATGCCACCTACTAACAATCAACATGAAAGGTAATCACAACATAGTTTATCAGTGCATGAAGCACTAGGTTTGCAGCTAGGTAAATAGTGTTATGTTATCACATTAGAGGCTCCTTGGTGATCAAAAAGTAAATGTAAGTTTCTATAAGAAATAATACAGTTGAAATAATTTTACCATGACAATTGAAATGACCTTGTCCTTTTCTTCAGTGCTAAATTGAGTCATTATGACTTATTATTTATGGTTTTTAAAAATCAGGTTACAATCAATGAAGATAAAGTGGCTATTAGCAGATTATAGATAAGTGACAAAACTTAGTGTGCACTAGTTAAGGTGTGAATTTGGGAGACTAAAACAACATCTTTTAGTAAACTCTATTCAATACCTTGAGATATCACAAGATGCAACTGATCACAATCTAGTAATCAGGTTGTGGCTCATATATGAATTTAAAAACTCAACTATGAAAATTAGTTTTGTACAAGAGATAGTGAAGTACATAACAACATTAGATAAAAGAATCTACATAATGTAGAATAGTATTAACAATTGTATACTAATGTTATGGCACTAATGAGTGTAGAGATAAGTTTTGAATCACTCATCTTGACTCACTAAAGTTAATCTACAATATATTTAGATTGAGAGATGATCATGCAGCTTAATTCTTAAAAAATAGTGAGCTTTGTCAACTTCATGAACTGAAAATTTTGATATTTACTGATATGATGAGAATATCATGCTCCTTATATTTAAGACTAACAAGATTTTATCACATAAATTAGAATGAAAAGTTGTGAGTTATTTGAATGATGACAGTAAAATGATGAATTTATCTTCAATTGCAAAAGCCAAATTCCTAAAGTCATGAACACAATCATGTAAATCATGTTTTGAATTTTGAAATGTCTTTATAAATATTTTTGAAGAGGTTAACATGAATAAGAAAATGATGTTGTACAAAGCCTAGTGATTGATCTATAAATATTATTTCATCAAAATGAATTTTGAGGAATGTATTAGTTAGATCCATCCAATTGTTTAAATCATTTGTGACTAATGAAAATACAAAAAGACATTATATAATAATGATCTTAATTACTATACTGAAGTTTCAAGAAAATCAACACCTCATTATTCTTATAAACATTTGATCGCAAGTCATGTTTTGTACTAGTCAATAGACTCATCAGTTTTGCATGCAACAAAGGTCAAAGATAATTGTAAAATTTAAATGGCCTTTAGGGTTAAGCATACTTAAACCTAAAAGGCACCACCATCATAAAGATATTTTGGTTTTTCTCTTTCTTTTTTTATGATATAAGAGCCCTAATTTGTCCAGTGAAGTCCCATCTTTGCATCCACACTTGTTTGGTCATACATTGATGATGTGCATCATTGTTGTTCCACTTCACCTTTTATGAATTGTCATAAGATGTTCAGTGTTGTCATCCTCCTACCTCATATTACTTTGTCCTTTTAGTATTGGTTATTTTCATATGAGAAATGTTATTTTGAAATATCATCATTTATCAAAGACGTAGTACTCTACCATCTGAAGATTCATTCAATCATCATAATATTTGTATTTTTTTTTATCATTAGTCCTGATCAAGATTTAGAGAGGTTTTATCTAACCTTTGTTCAATCATCTAATCAACTACAAAGTTATTAAATGATCTTTATTAGTGGATCCTAGACTTATAGTGGATTAGATGACTGAACAAAGTTTCACCTACAAAGTTCCAAAAAAAAATCATTTTTGGAACTTTTATATCATTAATCTTTATACATGTCATAACCAATTGTTCTATCAATTGACAATCAATCCATTATGACATGTGTACAAAAAGACATTATATAATAATGATCTTAATTACTATACTGAAGTTTCAAGAAAATCAACACCTCATTATTCTTATAAACATTTGATCGCAAGTCATGTTTTGTACTAGTCAATAGACTCATCAGTTTTGCATGCAACAAAGGTCAAAGATAATTGTAAAATTTAAATGGCCTTTAGGGTTAAGCATACTTAAACCTAAAAGGCACCACCATCATAAAGATATTTTGGTTTTTCTCTTTCTTTTTTTATGATATAAGAGCCCTAATTTGTCCAGTGAAGTCCCATCTTTGCATCCACACTTGTTTGGTCATACATTGATGATGTGCATCATTGTTGTTCCACTTCACCTTTTATGAATTGTCATAAGATGTTCAGTGTTGTCATCCTCCTACCTCATATTACTTTGTCCTTTTAGTATTGGTTATTTTCATATGAGAAATGTTATTTTGAAATATCATCATTTATCAAAGACGTAGTACTCTACCATCTGAAGATTCATTCAATCATCATAATATTTGTATTTTTTTTTATCATTAGTCCTGATCAAGATTTAGAGAGGTTTTATCTAACCTTTGTTCAATCATCTAATCAACTACAAAGTTATTAAATGATCTTTATTAGTGGATCCTAGACTTATAGTGGATTAGATGACTGAACAAAGTTTCACCTACAAAGTTCCAAAAAAAAATCATTTTTGGAACTTTTATATCATTAATCTTTATACATGTCATAACCAATTGTTCTATCAATTGACAATCAATCCATTATGACATGTGTACAAAAAGACATTATATAATAATGATCTTAATTACTATACTGAAGTTTCAAGAAAATCAACACCTCATTATTCTTATAAACATTTGATCGCAAGTCATGTTTTGTACTAGTCAATAGACTCATCAGTTTTGCATGCAACAAAGGTCAAAGATAATTGTAAAATTTAAATGGCCTTTAGGGTTAAGCATACTTAAACCTAAAAGGCACCACCATCATAAAGATATTTTGGTTTTTCTCTTTCTTTTTTTATGATATAAGAGCCCTAATTTGTCCAGTGAAGTCCCATCTTTGCATCCACACTTGTTTGGTCATACATTGATGATGTGCATCATTGTTGTTCCACTTCACCTTTTATGAATTGTCATAAGATGTTCAGTGTTGTCATCCTCCTACCTCATATTACTTTGTCCTTTTAGTATTGGTTATTTTCATATGAGAAATGTTATTTTGAAATATCATCATTTATCAAAGACGTAGTACTCTACCATCTGAAGATTCATTCAATCATCATAATATTTGTATTTTTTTTTATCATTAGTCCTGATCAAGATTTAGAGAGGTTTTATCTAACCTTTGTTCAATCATCTAATCAACTACAAAGTTATTAAATGATCTTTATTAGTGGATCCTAGACTTATAGTGGATTAGATGACTGAACAAAGTTTCACCTACAAAGTTCCAAAAAAAAATCATTTTTGGAACTTTTATATCATTAATCTTTATACATGTCATAACCAATTGTTCTATCAATTGACAATCAATCCATTATGACATGTGTACATGTACATATACCAAAAAAACTTATTCAATAACTAGTCCTTCTATGTTTCATGATTTGTTAAAGAACACATTTATAACATGATCATGATCTTTTCATCTCCTTTAGAAAATAAAAGTAACTTTTATGTATATCTTAGTCTAAATTCATATCTTATCATTAATTTCTTTGTACATATGATAGTTATTTGTTCAACTAACAATCAATCTTTTATTACTTAGTGTACATATGGTAGACAATTTATTTTGTAATAATTGAAAAGTTCAATTAGTAACTAGTCTTTCTATGTTTGATGATCCATTAAAGAAAAATTTACATCACATAATTTTGATATTTTCATTTCTTTTGGAAAGAAAAAGGATTTATGTATTATTCTTTGTCTAATTTTATGTCTTATCATCGAGCAATTTATTGACACCTTATTAGAGTTTGATATTAGGAGACATGATATTAATTGTTCTCTCTTTGACTAACACTATTAAATCAATTGTGTTATGTTGATTGTCTTTGTCAAAGATATAGTTATGACTAGGAGTGACTAGGAATGATTATGATGGTATTTTTACATTTAATATTTTCTTTTGTAGATAATCTACAACTAAGAATCTAGACAATCTCAAATATTTCTATGGCATAGTGATTGCTTGATCTAAAGAATGAATTCTTATCAACCAAATAAAGTCTATAATTTGATCTTATTAAAAAAATAGATAGGATAAAGGTGAAACCTATTACTACTCCTATGGACCCTAAGATAAAGTTATCTCTTATCATGAAGTAAAATTATTAGAAGATTTATAGAGGTGTCAACACTTAATTAAAAAACTAGATTATTTTGCTATCACTTGATCAAACATTTCATTTGCTATCAATAGAGTGAGTCAATTCATGAACTGATTATGTAACATACATTTAGGTAACTATTGTGACGATTTTATGATATCTCAAGAGAAACATAGGTCAAGAGTTGTTGTATAAAAGTCATAGATATCTTATAGTCTAAGGATTTATCAATATTGAATGGTTGGTGATTGTGTAAATAGAAAATCTATAATTGATTATTGTATTTTCTTAAACAAATATTCTCTCTTGAAAAAGTAAGAAATAATGTGGTCTCAATCTAATGTGTAATTATATTATAGAACATAACATGCATTAAATGTGAACTAATATATATTTAATAAATTTTAAAAGAGTTTCATTTTTCTCATTGAAGATGCATAAAACTTTGATGTGGTAAATAAGAAGTCATTATATTAATTTTGATCTCATGTTTCATAAAAGGATAAAACATATTGAAGTTGACAATCACTTTGTCATTGAGAAGATTAAATCACATTTCATGACTAGAATGAGTGTTAAGTCTAGAGATCAACTTGTGATATTCACAAACACTTAAGTGTTCATAGAGTGAAATATATTTGTAAATTTTTTTGAAGAAAATGAGATCTATACCTCAACTTGAGGGATAATAAAAAAGTAAATTGACCTAAGATAAAGGGTCCAAGAAGTTGACATGAAAAAGACATATATGTATATATATATATATATAGAGAGAGAGAGAGAGGATGGAAGAAAAGAAGAATTTTTGATGAAAATCATTGATTACAAAAGTATTGAGGTTCTATTTTTAGAGGAATTTTGAGTTCCTATAATAATTAAATGGACAATCTGAAATGAGTTTGGTAAAGCCTCATAAAGGACATGGGTCTTTTACTAATTGACTTTTGTTTTTGTAACTTTTGTTCCTCCCATGTTGTAAGGATGTCCAAAGCCTAAGCATGCTAGGCATTAGATTTATCCCTTCATGGAGCCTCGTGTAGTATGCTAGTCATTAGACATATACCTTTATTCAAGTTCATATGCTGAAGTGTTTTCATCTTTGTACTCTCTAGTTATTTCTTTCATGTCTTTGTTAAACACTAAAATCATATCTATAAAAGAGAAGAGGGCAGAAGTTTTATACATAGAAGGGTGGGAAGAGTGAGAAAGTGGGCTACACCCATAAACACACATATATATAAATATATATCTACAAAGTTATTTAGATTGTTATTTTTGTGATATATAAAAATATGCATTAAAGTTTTAAATAATTTATTTAGTTAGCAAACATTGATGTTACTAAGGTAACATATGCATCTTCATCTTGTTGGGATACTAAATTGCATTACATTATGGAGCGAGTTATGTTTTCTTATAATGAGGAACGTTAACCCTTCACTTTGAGATTATAGTCTACTAAAACTTCACAATCATAGTCTAAACAACTAGTTTCTTCAAGAGCTTATGAATATTGTGAATTACTCTTATATTTTAGAATTTTACAGAAAATGGCATTCTTTTTAGAACCACAAAGTACAAACCTAATTGTTTGCAAATTGTGCATATTAACTAGGGGAAGTACAATGACATATATCATAAGTGAAAAATGTCACATCAAATTTGTATGACAAAAATCATTTTTCTTTTATAATTTAATTGATAGTTGAAGAGAAGATAAACACTCTTGTTTGACAATGTGGTTGTTTGGGTGCATAGTCAAATATTAGTATCTTACATAATCATTTCATTTAATTTTTTCTTGAAAGTAAACTAGTATATATGTTCATTAAAAAATATTGAACGAACTACACTTTTTTTGCATAGTTGTTGCTACTTTTTTGACAAGTCAAACACCTTATATGATGTTGAGGATCAAATGTTGGAGATGTATTGTATGAGAGCACAAATAAATGACGAGCAAAGTATTCTTGATGTTGGATGTGGTTGGGGTTTCATTTTGCTTGATCTAGCAAAGAAGTATAAGAATTGTAATATCACTGGAATTTGTAATTCTAAAATACAAAAGACTTACATCGAGGAGCATTGTAGGTGAGCTTAGATCAAATTCTATCTTTTTATACACATTTGTATCATATCTTTGTAACTAATGTTTAATTTTTTGAGTCCCACACATTATATTATTCTATGTGGTAATTAGAAATAGTTTATAGAGACTTGTTTGTTCTTATCCAACTTTATCTTAGAAAAACAAAGATGCATATTGAAAAAACTAATGGTTGTGAGTTTCAAGTTTCAAGATCTTGACAATGTCATAAAATAAGAGAATAGTGAGATCACTAAAGAAGAAAAATCTCCTCTACTTATTTTCTCTTATTTTGATTTCAACTTTGATAGAAGAGAAGCTTATGATGGTCTATCTCCCATTCTCTATTTATATTTTTGTATTTTTCTACTGATAATTAATTTCTTTTGCTTTTTCTCTACTTCATATCTATACTTGTGATAACAAAAGGTAATCAGATCTGGGTTTTACATAAGGCAAACTATTTGAGTGATGGCCTGTCTATAAAGTGATGGTTTTGAATATTCTTGATTTTCATAATGTTTAGTTAGAACTAAAAAGCATTAGGGTCTATGAATTTATTTCATTACTTTTCATCATATTTAAAATTTTTGAGACACATGTATTATTAAAATTTCCTCTAAATAGGGAGCTTCAATTATCAAATGTTAGCATTATCATTACAAAGATCAATACATTTGAAATTGAGACATCTTTTGACCGTATCATATGAATAGAAATGTTTGAGGTATGTAATGTTCACAAGATTAAACCTTTTTCATAGTTGATTGGTGTTAACATTAAACCCTATCTTTATTTGTGGCATATGAAGAACTAGAACTATTAATCTAGATTTCTAGGTGGATGAACGATGATAACCTTCTTTTTGTAGAGTATTTCTGTCACAAAGCATTTGCTTACAATTTTGAGGTACTTTTGATTCCTCATCAATAACATCTCAAATTTTCTATTAAACTCTTCACAACCTATCATCTCTCCATCTCATGCACACTTTTCATGATAAGCATATTAACCAACAACACTTTTCATACACATTGTAACAATGCACTTAAGACAAAAATGAAGATGAGTGGATTATGAGATATTTCTTCAAATCTACTTCTATATTTCCAAGTAAGTTAGGGATTTTTATGGACTTATCTCCTAAGCATGTTATTATGTACTTTCCAAGTTTTGAGTACATAATTTTCACATCTCATGCTTAAATTCTGAAATTTCCACATTAGCCCTCCGCTTAGTGGTCCATAAACTTTTTTGAGTATATTTATATGCTTTGTTCTATCGAATGAAGTCATCATGGTCGATCATTGGCTTGTGAATGGGAAACATTACACATAGACAAGGTATGTCATTTTGGGGATTGATAAGTCTTCATTATCATGAGTTAATAATTAGTAAATAATATAGTTTTAGCTTTAACTTATGATAAATATACTTATATTTATGTTAAAGTGTGAAAAGTGATTTTTAATTAATTAATATGAATTTTTGGTTAATTATATAATTTTTCAAATTTTTATAGTTTTATTTTTTAGATAAATAAAAAAATAAATTAAAATAAAAATATAATAAATGGGGGAGACCTATTGACTAGTTGGGCCTACAAATGGGTCATAAGCATAATTAGGGGGAGCCATGAGCAAGGGCTCGAGCGACTAGGACCGATGAGGGCACATGTACACTACTCTTCTTCCATGTCACTAATAATCAGCTGGCTGTGAGGCAAAGAGTGGTCATACATGCATAAGAAAGGGACTCATTACTTGAAATGTGATATTATTAAATATTTACTCAAAACTTTGGTACATAAATCATATGAGACCAAATCCGCATCACACCTTCTCCTGAAAAACTTTGAAGATTTTAATACCTAAACTATCTCTTCATTATCATAGAGATATACTATGATGATGTCACTTAATAAGGGTATTATAGTATTTATTTCAATCTCTCTCATGTATGCGGACAATCAACGCAAGTTTGAATCTTCTCAAAGTCAAAACTTGTATTTTTATATGATTATCATGACTTCTCTATAAATCACCGATAAAGGATTAAGTCGTCATAATTGTTGAATCATCAGTGAAAATCACGTCAATATAATTTGCACAATATTGTTACTAAAATTGATGAACAATTCACGATAAAAGGATTGTAAATCTATCGGGTAAATCATTTTTGATTGATCGATAAATAAGCTATTATCTAGAAGAAGACAATTCATCGGGAGATGAGTCACCACTTCCTGAAAGCATACCAAATGCGATGAAGAGCCTTATATTACTACGTGGACCTAAGAATGAAGCTCCTTAACACGCACTCCACCTTTATTTAGCTCCTCTCTATTGGGTAATAGTCATCAGAGAGCTGCAAAGTTGTCACTTTTTCACTATGTCAGGTGACAGTCATTAGAGACGATTCAACTACTCATTTTATTGATCTCTAGACTTTGCAAAGAGATCTATAGATTGTCCGTATCATCTTTGTTCAAGAAGAACTTTTAAGACAATGGACACTACATGATGATCCTCTTGAACACTCAAGATTCTAGTGCATCACTGACGCATTGTTGTTGTAACACTGAAAATCTATTTTCTTACTTTCAACTTAATTTTTATTTTGTTTAGTGATAATTTGTATGATTTAAATTTACCAAACTATACTTCATTCAATTATAATTTTTGTAGATTTTACTGATCTTAATTTGATCAATTAAATCATCTGTAATTACTTACGTAAGAATTGTTGGGCGAAACTCTATTTCCACCCAATTAACATTTGTCAGACACTGATGTCATCTTAATGTCTACACCCTTATTTTCTTTTTTCATAAATTTTAAATATATTTCATTTTTATTTATTAATATTAAATTTATAAAAACTCATATTCTTTGAATTTTTTTTGAAAAATTACCTAAATTATATTACTCCTTGTGATCGATTTATTTTTAGAAGTTTTATTAAATTATAATTGATATATTTATTTAAAAATACTTTTAAATATTTAAAAATTAATATTTTCTAGTTTTATAAATTTAAAATTTACGTGATTTACTATACAATGACTAAGTCACATCAGAGGCATATCTAGGTTGTATCTGAGATGAGAAATGCTCTTAATCTATCATATTATGTGGCAATGTGTGTGAGTTTTATGTGATTTTGTGACCCTTATCTTGAAAAGCTTAAAATATACAGTAAGAAGTGGCTCAAAAGAATAAATGAAAATTCACCCACCATTAGCCCCATTATGAAGTCTACCTACGGAAAGGTACAAGCCACCAAGTGAATTATTTATTGATGAACATTCTTTATTGCTGTTGTAGAGCTCTTCAAATACAACAATGGGGAAGAGTGGATGGTGGCCTATTTTCTCTTCAAAAAGAAGTAAGCTCTCAATTACTCTTTTATGTCAAAAAGGTTAAGGATATCGGAAGCTTTACTTTATCAAGTTGAATAAATTGTGGCAACATAACTCACTGAATCTATTAGCTTGAAGATTTTAAGAATGAACTCTTTCAATATGGTACATTAGGGCAATGTAATTTATGAAGTGTATGAGGGGTAGCCCCATGACTTCCTCTCCTTTGAAATTTATGAAGTACCATAATATCATTAAATAAATATTACATTTACAATGACCTGGGTTAGATTAAAGCCTTTGAAAACTGAATTTTAAAATTGAGCAATGCCTTGATTGTAAGCTCCACATCTAAACACCTATCTCACGATCTCCTCTTCCTTTTAAATGACTTAGAGTATAATTAAGATTATAACAACTAAATGTACCTTTTTTTTTATGAACATAGAGGTAATTGGTTGTATACTATTCTTTATTTTGTCCATCATTAGATGTTATTTCAATCATACAAGACTATTATTGTGAACAATCTCTAGTAGTTCACATCTTTGTTAAATTTGAGCAAAACTAGATATTACAATATATTATGAAATATTGTTATTATTTATGACTTCATGAGAGATTCTTAGGTTTTAGATCAATAAGATCAACATAAATTTAAAATGTGAATGTAATTAGTACCCAAATTTGGTATCAAGGTACAACCTAGGCTTTTCAAATTTATGTTAGAGAAGGAAATTTTATTTCCAAAATTAAATATCAAAAGATAATAATTTATGTGATGACATATTGAGATTTGCTACTAACAATATAATCATAATGGCAAACAATATATACAATCAAGGATAATAAATGATTGTCTACAAGTTATGTCACACATAAAAATAATTAAATATAATAAAATAAGAAAAACTCTTTAAATTAAATTTATTTCACAAATACTAATATACAAAACATCTCAAAGGTTATCATAAAATAGGAAATATAGCTTGACAAAATGTGTAGTTATTGATCACCAAGATGAAGGAAATGAGGTAGTTTGTCCTTAGAACAAAGCATTAATTCTTCATCTTAATGTTCAATACACATGATAAATAACTATTCATGTGATATCATAATATAATTACAAAATATTCCTTGACAAAGATCAACATGTTACAATACAACATGTGATATTATCAAGTTGAGTACATTACATTAGATCTTATGAAGTATCATTAAGATTTTTCTCAAAGTTTAATATTAGAGTTCTACTTTTGGTTTTCATTAAATATTAATTAGGCTATTACTTAAACCTCACATTTCACCTTCTGGGCCTTTGGATGATTACGCTTTATGCTTCTTTGAGTCTTGATGTTATCCTTATAAGCTATTTCTGATATATATGATATATTTTTTTAATCTTACACTCCCTTTAGAAATATGTTTATTCATTATCATGATACTTTTTTGTACTTGAATAATGTCTTTGACTGCAACATTAAATAGTGTCCTCATCATTTATAGACTCAAATAATGAAATAATTTCATTTCAATCAATAAATTAGTAAGACTATTGCTTGCATATCTAGTTTCTCAAAACTAACCTTCAAATGATTTCTTCTTAGTACCCTTAAATCTTGGACACATTCTCAATAGAACTTCACCTTCGCTATTTTTCTCAACTATATCATTATCTATGATGTGATCCATAAATTTTCAAATTCACTAACATATTAAGGATATTATAACTAACATATACACAAAAATAATATTGTGAATGGGAGATGATTACCTAAGTAAACAACCTACATGAAATGTTTATGTTACCCACTAAATCAACTTAAAAGTGATTCATCAAGTATCATAGACCATTCTCTTCCATTAATGAAATATTACATACTTGGTAACTTAATAATGATATAAATAATTTGTTAGTTTTCTTCTTTGAAGGTTCACCCATTAGACCTATATGATATTGGGAAATAATAGACACTATTACTACTTACTCCAAAGTTAGGAAGTCAAGTAATTTAATTGTGTTGTCTGATTTTGATTTGAGCTTTGCTTGTTAGGCAATCTAAGGATCTAATCTATAGGGCCATATCCTAGTTTGGAATTGAACTATAAGTCAATATTCATGAACTATGGTGTGATATTTTAGGCTCTAACTCACATGATTACATGTGAACAAAGTTGTTATATCCACTTAGGGTCCAACAACTATTGTGACACTTGCCTCATAGACGAACAAGGTTTTCATGAGTTGAAGGACACTATTGGCTAAGGACAATGATTTGAGTGGGCATGCATATGATATATCATTCAGCATGACCTGGTACATAGAGGCATGTCAAAGACACACAAGTATACAACAACATGACATGACAAACACAAGTGATAGAGGCTCACACATAGGTACACATGACTCAAGTGAACTGCTCCATTGGGTAGTAGCAAAGGTTCTTAAAAATCATTCATAAACCTCATAGGTGAAGTGCACACATGCAATGTACATTAAAACACAATATAACATAACAAGTGTGGAGCACAAGAGGCTTGTGCTTATACATGACTTAAAAGAATGACTCTATTAGGCCACTTGGCCTAACTTACTCTCATAAAAGAAAACATGCCTACTCTAAGGAGGGGTCCAGCCCACTAGTGAAACCACAAGTTAGGGCATCGAATACCCTCAAACTTTTCAAGCTTTCTATGCCCTAACTCCAATTGCCTTCTCTTTTTTCACTCTCCCTTTGATTTTCCTTCCATTATGCTCAAGGTCATCACAAACTCTACCGTCACAAAATGAGGTTCTAAGGAGCATTTGCATGAACCTTAGACACTATTGGCATGAAGCGACTTGAAGATATAGCACAATCTAGCAAGATGACAAGATGACAATGACATGATTTGACACAATGCAACATGGATATAGTGCATGAGGATCGCATACATGGGCAACTAGATGAGTACACTAATTGAACAACACAACCTCATTATCACTCAAGATCATTGTAAGGATAGTCAATGGCTATCTGATTGGTTGGTTGGTTAGGGCTGCTATAATAATCAACCAGCTCTGCTTGATGCCCACCATGGTTTTTATGATAATAGTTAGGTTGCTCAATGATATAAACTCATTCTTCTATAAAGGAGACTAAGAAGGGACACTATGAGGAGTGAACTCATAATTGAGAAGCCAATATATTTAACAAGTTCTTCTCATAGTGTATCATCCTTATGGAGTGAGGGGTACAACCTACCTTGAGTCTTATCATTTCTCCATAGTAGTTGAGGTTGACATTAGGAAGCAAAAGGATAGTAGGCTTAGTTGGATCCCTATGACAGCTACAAATAGAATAGGGGCATTACTACCCCAGCCACTTGAGTGAGCTGGCTACCTATCTAGGCTTAGTGGGCTACCTATTCATACAAGATCTTCCCTACAAAAATTTCACAAAGCCCACATGAGTCAACCATGTGCCTTGGATAACTCAAGAACTAATGTAAATAGAGTTTTCAGAGCCATATATGCTGATGTCTAAGAGAATGTGCTGCTTGGTAGGTCAATTGATGGCTCCCCTTTGCTGTAGGAACCTAAATATATAATGGGAGACAAAGGGGAGAGGATTGCTAGGGCCTATTACCCTTTGCTGTTATTCATGTTCCCCTCATTGCTCAGCCGAAAGGAGAAGACTGAGATAAAAAATAGAGATGCAACAAAGGAGTAATGAGTGATAAGAGAAACATGGATTGGGGAGAAAGTGGAAAAGAAAATGAATATCTCTCTCTCTCTCTCCCTCAAAAGTATCCACAAGAATATTTATCTTCATAATCCCAAGAGAGGGGAGCCTTGGGCACATTGATATGTGTACAATACAGTCCCTATGACAAAAGGATATTCACTCATAAGCATGTATGTGCAAAAATACCAATACTAAGAGGGTATTGTTATTTATTGAAGCAAAATCTCATTCAATTCTTGATCGAAATGGGGTTTCACAAATTCACATAATTAGAAGATCATTTCACAATCTTCAAGCATATTCTTGGGTTCAACTTGATTGGTTAAATAATAAATACAAATGACTACTCAGCATAAAAATTTAAAATGCTAGCAAAAAAATCAATTTTAAACGATTGAGTGAAAATTGATGTACGACAATTCCAATATGATTGATCACATATGAGACAGTAAAATTCCTCTTATTTGATATTTAAGAAAAAGTAGTACTACATTACTAATAATCAATATGCATATTTGCTAATGAAATTCGCACACCACATTAAACTAGAAGTAGAAAAATGGCAGCCAGTTTAGTTGTTGATAAGCACACAACTACAATGAAGTGCTCAGGTTGCAATATCATCACCTAGATAGGCATTTAGCTGTCACCCTTGGTGACTCTCAACTAATTAGTTATCAAAGACACCTAAGAAAAACATCCTACCTAACAGGAGAGCACACGTGAAGGAGAGGCGGTCTCCTGTGCTTTTGGCAGCAGACACGATGTCGAGCTGCAGCTGTTCCTTTCTCATAGACCCCTGGCTGACGATTCAGATCCCAACGGTCATCGTCACCGCCACCCTGTACTACATCCTGTCGCTGGATTACCCAATTGTTGGGCCGTCTTCTCTTCCAAACCAAAGATGGGCCCACCGATCGCACGTTATGGGATTAATGGGCCTATATTTCCCCGGCCCATATATGAAATGGGCCTCAAATGCCAGACTACAGAGTTAGGCCTACAAGATATAGTTAAATGGGCCGTGGAATTAGCGTTCCAGTAGGAGTCCCTTCTTCAAGGTCCATAATGAAGTGGGCCGAGAATAGCAGACTACAGAGTCGGGAAAGGAGTTAGGTCCGCAATATATGATCCAATAGGCTGTAAAATTAGTGGGCTGAGACTTTTCCACAGCCCATACATGAAGTGGGCCTCGAATGGTAAATAGCGCTGTGCGTTTAGTATGGCTTCCTGGGTCGACCCTTCGCCTATATGAGAAGTGGACCTCGAATGGCAGAGAACTGGGATAATGAGTAGGTCCCAGAGAAATCGTCAAATGGGCCATACCTTGTCGCGAGTGGGGCCCAGAGTTCTGAAAACGCTCAATCGTTGGGGGGATAACCCCAACCGTCCCTCTTTCTCGCTCTCTGTTGTACTTTCTTTCTCACACAGACAAACAGCGGCCATCCATGGAAGCACTGATTCGGACCCCCTACGAGGCCACTGTGAAGGCAATGCTGGCCTCCTTGGAGAGGAACCTCCTGCCGGATATGGTGGTGAGGCAGCTGACGAGGCTCCTCCTGGCGAGCCGGCTGCGCTCGGGGTACCAGCCGTCTGCGGAGCTCCAGCTCTCCCACCTCCTCGACTTTGCTCGCTGTAAGCACTAGAACTTGCCGGGGGGAGTTGCTTGGTGAACCGCCGTCGGTAGAGTTTCTGAGGTTTCGTTTCGCGTGATTTCGCAGCGTTGGATCAGATGCCCATAGCTGTGGAGACCGAGAAGCCCAAGGCCCAGCACTACGAGCTGCCTACCTCTTTCTTCAAGCTGGTGCTCGGGAAGAACCTCAAGTATAGGTACGTGGAGGGTTAATGTGACGTAAGATTGGTCCTTGCTGGTGCCTCTTCTCTGCTTTCACAATCCTTTTCTTATCGTGTTCTTGCGAAACGGAAAATTTTCGTGCGGAGGTTTTTGTTAGCTCTTCGGCTAGCTAACTACTTCGTCGACGTAGGGTCGCCGGGCGTTGGGGATATCCCTTTTCTCAGGTCCTAATGCTGGAATCTTTTCATCACGGTGGTCTATGGTTTTTTATTTTGTCTTCCCGTTGCGGCTCTTAAGCTGGATACTTGAAGTCAGTTGGATTGCCACTTTTGTGATCTACGAGAACATACGTTTAAGATTTTGAAGAACTGGTTTGGCAAGTGTGTGCTTATTTTACCATTTTTAACATGTTGATGGATTTATCTATATCTTAATGGGATAATAAATTGTATCGTGTGATGGAATGATGAATATCAGTCCTTTATATAGGGAAGGTAATTACTGTAAACTTCAAAATCTTCGTTTGAACTAATGGTTTCTTCAGAAACTTAACAAATTCTAGTAAATCTCGTTTTTACTTTTTAATTGGAATTATTCTACCTCTTTCAAATAAAAAAATTAGTATTACAAAGTGCAAACCTGCTTGTTTATGAATCCTGTCTGCTGGCTGGGTGAAGCAGAATGCCACAATGCACCAGTGGAAGACATGATTTCACAAATTCTTAGCGAAAATCATTATTTTTCTGTAATTTCATTCGTAGTTGAAAGGAATATTGAGCGCTGGATATTACATAATAATTCAATTTATTATTTAAAAAAATCTTGAACGCCAACTAGCATGCATGTTATTCGAGGAACACTAATGCTGACTACACTGTTTTTGCACAGTTCTTGCTACTTCCTTGACAAGTCAAACACCCTGGACGATGCTGAGGATCAAATGTTGGAAATGTACTGCACGAGAGCTCAAATAAAAGATGGGCAGAGTATTCTTGATGTTGGATGCGGCTGGGGTTCATTTTCACTTTATATAGCAAAGAAACACAAGAACTGCAATATTACCGGAATCTGCAATTCTTTAACACAGAAGGCTCACATAGAGGAGCGGTGTAGGTGAGCTTAGATCAAATTACGTCCTTCTGTGTGCCTTCGTATCGTATCTTTGTATCTGGTGTTTAATCTCTTGCGTCCCATCCATTTTATGATTCTACATGGCCATTTGGAGACGCTGTTCAAAGAGACTTTTAGGCACCTTACCAAGATAACCCAAGAAAATGAAATATCCTTATTATTAGTATTGTTTCTGTTTTCTGCCATTCCAGAAAAAAATTCTGAAATGGTTTTCATATAATTGTTCTCGAATCAATTATGAAATATAGTTCTCAAGTTGCTTGTTTTGTCAATGTTCCTCTTTTGTGAAAGATGATTGTTTTCATGAGCTTTGGGAAAGCGTAAACCTATCCTGCCTTGTATGTGCTGCTGAAATTAGGAAACAGAGTTGTTTGCTGCATATTTGAAACCGTGATGGTTCGGTAGGTTTCAAGCTTAAAGATCTCGGTGATGTATACATTACAGATTGCAAGAGCACCGAGATCAGAAAGTGTCATGTTTTCCCACAGAGAAGGAAAAAATCTCCTTTATTTCGTTCCGATTCCTCGGAAGAAAAGCTTCTAATGGCCTTTCTCCCTCTCTCTCTCTCTCTCTCTCTCTCTCTCTCTCTCCCTTTCTACTTTTCTACCTACTGTTGGTCTACTCTCCTTTTTCGCCGCTTCACATTTTTGTTTTGTGCTACTAAAGTGTCCCATTAGAAAGCCCTGGTTCTAAATATCATCTTCGTGATTTCACAATTTCTTGTTGGAACCAGAGGGCATCTAGGTCTGCGAGTTCATTTCATCACTTTTTGTCATATCTGGAAACTTTCTGAGTCAAGGAAATTATTTAAATTTCTTTTATGCAGGGAGCTTCAGCTCTCAAATGTCAGCATCATCGTTGCAGACATTAGTAAGTTCGAAATGGAGGCATCATTTGACCGTGTCGTATCAATAGAAATGTTTGAGGTATGCAACAGTTGCAAGCTTACGTTTTTTACACAGTTGGCTGATGCTAATGCTGAACCCCATCTCTATTTATAGCACATGAAGAACTACAAAGTGCTGTTGAAGAAGATATCTGGGTGGATGAAAGAGGATAGTCTTCTTTTTGTACATCATTTCTGCCACAAAGCATTTGCTTATAACTTTGAGGTACATTTGATTTTCCATTGAAGTCATCACATTCCCCCCCCCTCTCTCTCTCTCTCTCTCACACACACACACACATGTGCACGCACTTTTCATGTGGACTCTTATTTAGAGTTTTGACGATGCAATTGATGAACATTGCGCCCAGGACATAAATGAAGATGACTGGATTACGAGATATTTCTTCACGGGGGGAACAATGCCTTCTGCGAATCTACTTCTATATTTCCAAGTAAGCTATGGATTTTTATAGGCCTGTCTCCCAAGCATGTTATTGTGTACTTTCCAAGTTTTGAGTGTGTAATTTCCATATCTCGTGCTTAAATTCTAATTGTTCTACATCAGTCCTCCGCTCTGTGGATCCATAAACCTTTTTGAGTATTTTGTATGTTTTTGTTTTGTAGGATGATGTCACCGTTGTCGACCATTGGCTTGTGAATGGAAAACATTATGCACAGACAAGGTATGCCATCTTGGGGGCATATTCAGACTGCATCTGAGATGAGAAATGCATCTAATCTATCATATTCTGTGACAAAACTTGAACCATGCAGTGAAGAGTGGCTCAACAGAATGGATGAGAATTCACTTGTCATTAGGCCAATTATGGAATCTACCTACGGAAAGGCAGAAGCCACAAAGTGGACTGTTTATTGGCGGACATTCTTCATTGCTGTTGCAGAGCTCTTTGGATACAACAATGGGGAAGAGTGGATGGTGGCCCATTTTCTCTTCAAAAAGAAGTAAGCTCTGAATGACTTCTATGTCAAAAAGTGCAAGGATATTGGAAGCTTCCCTTTGTCAAGCTGAATAAATTGTGACAAACTGGCTCACTAGCTCATTGACTCTACTAGTTTGAAGATTTCTACAATAAACACTTTCTGTATGGTGCATTATGCCAATGTAATCTATGGAATGTGTGGGAAGGGGGGTTAGCCCAATGACTTCCTCTGCACATAAAGTACTATACTATCATTGAATAAATATTACACTTAAAATGACCCACTCTAGATTAAAGCCTTTAAAAGAATTAGAGTATAACTAAGGTTGTAATATTTAAATGTACCTATCTATTTTTTATGAACATAAAAGTAATTGGTTGTATACCATTATTTCTTTTGGCCGTCATTGGATGTTATCGTGGTGATACAAGACTATTGTTGTGGACTATGAAATGAAGGGCTTTGCAAGTTCACCTCTTTGGCAAATCTGAGTGAAACTAGATGTTACAACATATCATGAAATATATTTCATTATTTTATAACTTTATGAGAGATTCCTAGGTTTTAGAAATGTGCATGCAATTAGTGCTGATATTTGGTATCAAAGTATAAACTTGGCTTTTCAAATTTATGTTAGAGAAGGAAATTCCATTTCCAAAATTACATATTGGAAGGTAGCAGTTTATGTGATGTCATATTAATATTATATAATGGTCAAAGATAAGACATGATTGTATACAAATCATGTTAAACATAAAAATAATAAAATAAGCACAGCTCCTGAAATCAACTTTATTTCGCAAACTCTAACATATGAAACATCTCAAAGGTTACTATCATGTCAAAAATAAGATTACTCTCATAAATTGGGCAAGATAGCATAGTAATGTGCACAAAAACTTATTCATCACCTAGATGAAAGAAGTGGGGTAGTTAGTCATTAAAACTAAGTACTAACCCTTCATCTTGTCATTCAATACACACATGATAAAATGACTAATCATGTGATACCCTAATATGACTACAAAATATTCATTGACAAAGAAAGATGTTATAATAAAACATGTGAAATCATCATCTCAAGGAGTACATTACATTCATTGGATCTTAAGAACCATCATCAAGATTTTTCTCAGTATTTAACATTCAATTTTTTTTTTCATTTAAACATTAGTTAGACTATTACTCAAACCTCACATTTCACCCTATGGGCTTTTGAATGATTACACCTCATGCTTCTTGAGTCTTGATGTTAGCCTTATAAGGTACTTTTGACATATCTATTCTTTATATGATTTTTTTTTTAAGTCTTCCATTCCTTTTAGAAATATGTTTATTCACTATTGTGATACTTTTTTGTACTTGAATTATATGCCTTTGACTACAACTTAAGTAGCATCTTCATTATTCATGGACTTGAATCAATTCAATAATTACATTGCAATAAATAACTTAAAAAGACTATTTGTTGCACATCTAATTTCTCAAAACTCATCTTCAAATGACTTTTTCTTATTATGCTCAAATCTTGGGCACATTCTCATCAAAACTTCACACTAGTTATTCCTCTCAACTATATCTTTTTCTACTTTGATTCCCATGTGATTCATAAACTATCAAACTCATGAGCATATTAAGGATATTGTCATTAGCACATACACAAAAATAACATTGTGAGTGGGAGATGATTACCTAAGTGAACAACCTACATTAAATGTTTGAGTTAATCACTAAGCCAAGTTATAAGTGATTCATCTGGTATCATGGATCATCATCTTCCACTAATGAAACATAACATACTTAAAAACTTAATAATGATAATAATAATCTACTAATTTTCTTCTTTGAAGATTCACCCATTAGGCCTATATGACATTGGGAAATAATAACCACTACTCCGATGACTCTAAATCTAGGAAGTCAAGTAGTTTAATCATGTTGTCTGATTTTGATTTGAGCTTTGCTTGTTAGGTAACCCAAGGACCCAATCCATGAGGCAATATTCTACTTTGGGTCTGAACTTCAAGTCCTTATTCATGAACTATGGTGTGGTCTATTAGGGCCCAACTAACATGATTAGGCATGAACTAAGTTATATCCACTACATGCCCAAAAACTATTGTAACATTGCTCTCATATAAGAACATAATGGTTTCGTGAGTTGAACCAGACTACAAACTAAGAACATAATGGTTTTGTGTGGGTATATAGATGGCACATCATTCGACTTAGTACACAGAGGCATGTCAAGGACACACAAGCATGCAACGATATGACATGACAATACAAGTGATAGAGGCTCACACATAGGTGTACATGACTCAAGCGAATGGTTCCATTGGATAGTAGCAAAAGTTCATCAAAGCCATTCATTGTGTACATGCAGTGTGCATTAAAACAAAACTCAACATAACATTTGTGGAACACAAGAGGCTTGTGCTTATATATGACTTAGATGAATGACTCTATTAGGCCAGTTGGCCTAACTTACTCTCATAAAAGAAAACAGGCTGAGTCCAAGGAGGGGGTCCAGCCCACTAGTGAAGCCACCAATCAAGGCATCGAGGATGCTTAATGTAAAAGGGGGGAAAGGAGGAGAAGGGAGGATATCTAGAGATTTGGACTTTGAGAGCAATGGGTCTATTGAATACCCTCATACTTCTCCTTTCCCACTCTCCCTTCGATTTTCCTTCCACTATGTTCAGGTTCATTACAATGGATTTATTGGTGCTGCCCTATTTTTCTTGGGGGGAACTAGTTGTGATAGAATAAGGCCCCTTGGGGTTATACTGCACTTGGAAAAAGAAGTAGGAAAAAGAAAAAATATATAGTGACAGTTTTTTATTCTCTGTCGCCATAAATAGGCATATTGAAAATAACATTTTTGAAATTTTGGAATAAAAATAAAAGTAGTAATCTGCTACGATTACACTAATTGAACAGCACAACCCCATTATTACTCTAGATTGTTGTAAGGGTAGTTGGTGGTTATCTGATTGGTTGGTTAAGGATGCGATAATTATCAACCAACACTACCCCATGGCCACCCTAGTTTTTTATGAGAATGGTTAAGGTTGTTCAATGATACAAACTTGTTCTATTAAAGGAGACCACCCTGGTGGAAAGGGACAACTAAGAAGGGTGAACTCATAAAAGTTATCTTTAAGAGGTTCTTCTCACAATGTATTATTCTTGTGGAGCGAGGGGTACAACCTACCTTGAGTCCTATCGTTTTTCCGTAGTAGTTGAAGTTGACATGAGGGAGCAAAAAAACCATGTGCCCTTGGCTAACTCAAGAACTATTGGCAGTAGAGTTTTCAGAGCAATCTATGCTGATGCCTAAGGGTCATCTGCCATCTAGAATGTGATGCTTGGCTGGTCCATTGATGGCTCCCACTTACTGTAGGAACCTAAATATATAATGGAAGATAAAGGGGAGGGACTGCTAGGGCCCCTAAGCCTCTGCCATTGTTCATGCTGCCCCCATTGCTCAGCCCAAAGGAGAAGACTGAGAGAAAAAACAGAGATGCAACAAAGGAAAATGAAACTGTGTTGGGGAGAGAGTGGAAAAGAAAATGAATCTCTCTCTCTCTCTCTCTCTCCCCCCCCCCCCCCCCCCCCTTCCACCTAATTTATAAGAACATAAGTTAGAACCACTATCGGGTATAATTATCTGATTTCATGTTTACAATAGTTCTGGCCAATCTATTACCTTGTGATATCTTCTATGATGGCATAATTTTCTTCTCACAAAGCAGCATAATCCCTTAGCACCTATGCACTTCGCAGTACCCTCAATTCTATGGGTTAGATGCAGTGCATTCTCAGAGGTGCAAAGGAGAGGACGAGCTTAGATGCTAGGGTAGTATGACACCATGCACCTAGAACAGTAAAAAAATAAGAAGTTCGCACAACTATCCATAGGAATACCTGTTTTCGTCAGCCCAAGGGAGGGGACCCTCGAGCACTTATGTGTATAAATACACTATATCATGCGTGAATGTGCAGAAGTACCAATACTCTTCGGAGGGTATTGGTATTTATTCCAGTGAAACCCCACTCAATTCTTGACGGAAATGGAATTCTGCAAACTGTTACCATAACTAGATGATCATTTCAAGATCTTCTTCGCACATATTCGAGGGTTCAACATGATTGGTTAAATAACAAACGCAAGTGCCTCCTAAGAATTTAAAAAAAAAACGCTTGAAAAAGAACTAATTCCAAAAGGTTAAGAGAAATTCCATGTAGGGAAATCCCAATCGGATCGAACACATACGCGTCAGTAAAATTCTTCGTATTTGGCATTTAAGAAAAAGTGGTAGCAGTTTTACTGACAGTTAACACGTAGATTAGCAAAAGAAATCTACACAATTAGAAAAATACTAAAAAAATAGAAAAATGAAAACCCACCTAGTTATTGATAAGCACACAACTTCAATGAAGGACACTAAGATTGCAATATTGGTACAAAGATAGGCGTTTAACTATCACTTTTGGTAAGTCACAGACAATGAGTTAACAAAGAGGACTAAGAAAGATATGCTACATGACAGGAGAGTACACTACCTTAAGATCTTGCTCAGAAGTAAGAAAGGATATATATTTACCTTCCTGCGACAACTAGACAAGTTCTCATCGTGATACAGCATTCCATGGCACAGAAATGTGGTAGAATGAACTTCACGTCTCATTCAAATTTGACACAAAATGGATTGCTATCTTAATACAACCTGCCAGTGCACTCATGGGAGCCACAGTGACAAGCCTTTGTTTTTGCGTTCCCATCAGAATCACGAACCTGACCTATTGTATAGTTGTAATGGTATGTAAGCTCGTGTAAAGGAGGAATATTCTCAGCAGCAAAAAACACAATGTGAGGCATTCTCTTGTCATCATGATCGTAGAGAACATTTTGTGCGTAAAGGTTAGGTGAACAGCTATGATTGATGAATCTTCCTACATTCCCATAATGAGCAGCGTCGATGGTGAAACCTCCATAGTCCACAACATTGGAAAGGGAAATTGCTTGTGAAACCGGGATAGGAGTAGGGGAACCATCCCAGATGTCATGGTCATCGTAGTTGTGACCAATGTCGAAAAGATATTCATCATTATTCCTCTGTTCAGCCTCCATATCCTGGATTAGCTCTCCAATATATTCACAGATGAAACTGCCAGATGGTATAGAAGTCAGGGTTCTGACTCCCCAGCCCATTGATTGAGTTTTGAAGATCTCCAATCGGAATTTGATGCCATGCTGGCTGACCCTGTTATGGCAGTATGGAGAACATTTACAAGAAGGACCACACTCGTAAACAAGGGGTTTGGCTTGCACGATAGCACCATTGAAGTTAAAAGGAATCTCTCCTCCATTTCTAACGGCACAAGAGCAACTACCAGAATCAGTGCATCTCTGTGTGCAGGCACATCCCTTTGGCATGGTTGGCTCATACCAAGAAGGGTATATCATTTTTCTTATATATTTGAAAGGCATTGGTCTTTCGTCATCAACTGTGTTGACCACAGAAATTGGTATTTTCTCCAGGCCCCCAGAGATATCTGCGATACAAAGTCCTCGTACTGCAGTTCTTTTTGAGTTCATCACCTCTATGAGAGAGATTTCTGGTTGCCCAGGAATTCTCCTCAGCTTGAACTTAAACATATCAAAACCCTGGGGACCTTTTTCCTTCCAGTAACCCTCCACCAAATATAAGCCATCATAAGTGAATGTTGAGAGCGGCCTTGGCTTTCCATCCTGACCGAATTCCTCAAAACCACGGATAACCCGCACAGGCGTCTCGGACTCTATGCAATTTTTGAGTCCCAGATTCCCACGCTCAAGCTTCTGATCTTCTGGAGGCTTGTTCCCTTCTGAAGGACGACCACCAGAACCGGAATATATTAAGAAATTAGAGCTATCCATTTCATCAGCATGACCCACAAAAGCAACGACACTAATCGCCAGAAGTGAGTTATTTATTCTTGTGTAATCTATTCCACCTTGATATGAACGGTGAAGACCTACAACCGAAAGTTCTGCCCTGTAATGAAACTCATCACCAACTTCAACACCAGGAACAGATCCTATTATTGGACCACCAGTGTTTACAAATTCATTTTCTGCTTTGAGAATTTTGGCAGCAGTAAGGTCAATCCGAATCCTTTGCCCACGATTCTTTGATGTGGACTCCTCACTTTGCAAAAGCTTTCTACAAAGTACTTGAAATAGACGTAAAGCTTTCCTTACTCTGGTACGAATGAGCATCTCTTCATTGCAACTTACATCCAGATTTGAATTAGACTGTCCAAAGGGCGGCAAACTGATACTAAAATCCTGTGTTCCACGACAAATGGTAAGTGCTTTCTCGCCCTCTTCACCTTGAACGAGAGAGTTCTCAACATCTTCCTCTGCAGATTTATTCTGAGGCTTATGTAACAAGGCTCCAAGTGATGAGCATTTCTCTTTTGAGACTCTCACTTGTTTCTTGGCTTTTTTTCTGCTCATCAATGAGGATTCAGTAGATATATATTTTCTTTTCTGAATTCTCACTTCTTTTTTCACTTTCATTCCAGATGTTTTTGAATTTTCTAGCACCATGTCAGTCTGTTGTCTCCGTCTCCGAGGGTGATCTGGTGCGGCCATCAGTGCTTGAACAACTGTCATATCTTTAGATGCATCCAAACTTATCAACTCTTCCTGAAATTCAACAATCCTAGCGTCCCCTTCCTCTGCAGCCTCCATGAGTTCAAAGCGGTGATTATTAACATCTCTCTCTTCACCAACTTTAACAAGTTTGCCAGTTAAAAATGCACCTCCTTCCACTCTTTTGAACTGACATGTCTCATATTCCCCTCCTCTATTCTGTGATGTCTCGTCCCCTTGTTCATCATCTGTACTGGCAAGAAATATCATCCCAAATTTCTCTTCCCCAGCCGCCTGTTTTGCGTCACTCTGGGAAGCAAGCATGTCTACACCACTCCCGTAAGCACTGAGATCAATATCATGAGTGCTCTGTGAACAAATAGGACTAGTCAATATGCCTTTCTTTCCCACCACACTATCGTATGATATCTTAGAGAAATTAAAGTTACTTCCACCATCTCTATCATTCTCTAGAAGGTCCTGGCTATTCTTCCAAGCCTCTTCAACTGAAACATCCTTACATAGACTTTCTTCCATAACAGTTCGACATGCTGTAGTTCTACATACAGAGTTTTCCCAGCTTTCTCTACAAGCACCCCCATCAATCGTTACTTCCAATTGCCGATCTGAGCTATCTTGAATCTTCTCCTCTAAATTTTTCAGCTCCTTATGTTTGTCAGCCTTTGCAACGGTAAGACTTTGCTTCATATTCGAATCCTCATATACCATACCCTTGTCATCCATCGCAGTAGACCGCTTTAAGCATTCTTCCCTTGTCATATTAGAAGCATTTCTCCCACAGCCAAAAGGGAAACGACGGATAACTAAGACCTTCCTTCTCTTTGAAGGACCATACAGCCTGGAGACGCCATCATCGATCCCACCATGCTCCAGTGAAACCAGACAATTCGGCGAATCAAAACTGTCATTCAAGTGTTCAAAACACTCTGGGCCTATGCCATTAACTTCAGTTGCTTCCTCCGTCACAAAAGAACTAGCGGCACCACTGTGTGATAAATCAACTTCTTCCATGTGATCCTCCATCATGGATGAATTACACGCCTTTCCAGGCTGGGAGGACCCAGAAGAACCTACAAACTGATATGGCTCAGGCCTCGACATTTTGACAGGCACCAGCTCGGCCATCCCATTATGCCTGCTCTTCCTTGGCGAGTGTAATCCCCCTTTCCTTTCAACAGCATGACATATATACATTTTTTCAAGCTCCCGTGATTCAGAATGTCGCAATGTTTCCACGTGCTCCTTTTTTGACATTTGAACAGCATCCATCTCCCCGGTGGCATTCGCTGCTAGGGTTTCAGGCGTCAGATACTTGCCTATTTCGAAACCTCTACTCGCCAGCCCATTGGACGAAGCACAGCCATTGACATCTTCCGGAAGCACCCTTTCGACTGACGGTGCATTCCGGCCGCAGCCTTTGGGGAAATGACGGATGACCGATATATTTCGCTTCTTGTACCTGTCGGGCATCAACGCTCTCGCGAAGTCCAACATTGTCGGAGCTCCGTCCGAGCCTTTTCCACCAATCACTTCTGCAAGAGGAAAAGAAAAAGAAAAAGAAAAAAACAATGAAAAAAGCAACCAAGAAGCTTAACCCGCTGAAGAGGTACAAAGCCCTCACGACAGAAAGACCAAGACCCCATCCAGAAAAGTAAAACTGGAAGAAGCCGGGGTGAACGGTAGCAACACATGGAGTTTCATCACTACCCCGAGCGATGACGGGGAGAAGAAGAGTTCTGCATGAGAAGAAACAGGTCTGAAGGATAGACGACGACCTCAAGCAGAGCTGCAGGACGTCCGCCCTGTTCACCGACAGAGAGGAAAGGAGAGAATCAGGGAGAAACGCTTCTTCCTCACTGTTTTTGTGCCGTTGCGAAGCGGTTAGTCTTCTTTTTAGAATTGGGCCTGGATCTTGACAGGTATGGATGGGCCCATTTAAAGGACCATTAAAAGCTACCAATCGGGCCCAAGTTCGACAATGAGGGGTGGGGGAATAGGATAAGGATGATGCTCTTAAACCTTGTATGCGGCTGAGTGGAACGAAGTCCTGGTCTTGTAACTCTTCTCCGAGGCAGCGGATCCGGGAGGGAAGGGGAAGCCCGCCTTCTCTCTCCACTGTGATCTCTGCCATTGTTACAGAGGGAGAAGCTCAGATCTGGAGAGAGGCATGGGGCTGGAGAAGAGCCGAGCCGGAGAGGAGGAAGGAGAGGAAGAGACCATGGTATCCTCTGGTCTTCTCCCGCTCGCAGTGGCCTCCCAACAGCCATACGTCTCGGAGCTGCTTTCATTCACCCTCGACCGTCTTCACAAGGTACAGCTCCCCCCGTCTCTCCTGTCTTTCCGCCCGAAATTCCGGTGATGCAATTGCTCATTTGGCTAGAAAATCCTGGTGACCGTTGTAGGAGCCGGAGCTCCTTCGGGTGGACGCCGAACGCATCAGGAGGCAGATGCAGGAAGTGGCCGTGGGAAACTACCGTGCCTTTGTTGCGGCAGATGATGCTTTGTCAGCTTGTCGTGAGCAATTGGTGTCTATCGGCCGGCACCTCGACTCCATGGTACCGTTTTTCTTTTCTTGTTTCTTATCGTTTTTCTCTCTTTCCCTCGATATTTACTAGTCTTTCTGTCGATATTCAGTTCTCCAATGGTTCTTCATGAGTTGCTTCTCTAAGGAACTGACCTAATGCTTTGGTTGCTGGAGGACCATGGCTATTATCTTCAGCTCCCAGTAGTCAACAAACCAAATAATGTGCGCCACGCGATATAGTTTTAAAACCGCCGAATCTATTTTCCACGTAAAATGTGAAATACGATAAAATGAAAGTGGTTGGAAGAGGCAAGTCGAGAAATTTGTTTACACAGAAACATTAAGCTTGAGCCTCTTTGTAAATATATTCAATTTTCCCTTACCTGTTACATTGACATGAATGGGCATTCTTCTCTCGACTTCTGGTTCTCCTATTCACTGCTCGTAAATCCCTGTTATCTAAAGTCTTCCAGAATGGTTATTTACTTCTCTTATGTAAAACTTACATTTCTATCATTTGTACATTTCAGATAAATGAAATTCCCAAGCTCTCATCTGGGTGCACTGAGTTCCTTGACTCCGCTCAGGAGATATTAGAGGAAAGGAAAACTAATCAGGCATTACTGGCTAATCACAGTACCTTGCTTGACTTACTTGAAATTCCTCAGTTAATGGACACGTATGTACTCTTTCCTTCATAATTGGTAAATGGCTCTTGGTCCCCATTGTCTGCGCCATTAGACATTCCTTTATGAATTATCGATGTACTGAATGCTATCACGCAAAAGTTTGACTAATGTGTGCCTCATTTCATAATATTTATCCTACTGACCAGTCTAGGATTATTGGTCTCTCGTGCTTACGTGACTAAGCTGCATAATGATGATGGCTAGCTTTGAAAAAACAAGCTTCCTGTAATGTCTATTTCTAAATAAGTTTTCTTGCCAATCTGTGATCTGCACTAGATGAATTTAAAATTTGGATTTATTGCTTTAAGTGATTTCAATTTCTGACGGCATTTTTTGTTAACATTTTCGTTATAAAATTTAAATCATAAGTAACTCAAAAATGGTTCAGTTTTTTTTATATGAAAAAATTATTTGATTGATTTAAAATAGGTGGTTGGAGTAAGTATATATTCGTAAAATAGAGATAGTATGTTATTAGTGGTGTACATCCATGTAGCTGCATCATTATAGAATTGTTTCTTGACTTTCTAGATGGCATCTTAATCAGCTGATTCTAATGTGCATGTAAGAAATATGAAATAGGAAAGGAGGTGTTCATTTGTAGCATTTTATTTCCTAGAAATCAGTTTAACTGCACGGCAATCTGTCAATTTTAATGTGCACCCAGCAACCAGATAAGTGTCTCTAGCCAACACAGGTGTGTTTGTTTGCTGGTTGAAAAACATTCTGCAGTCATCGAAAAGAGAAATCAAATGTATTCACGGAATCACTTAATCTCACATCAAGTTCATGCTTAACAACAGATCCTGAAAAAAATGCATTAAAGTTTAACTCAAGCCCTTCCTTTATTCCATTTCTATGATGACTGGTGAATACCCTCTGTATTTTCCTTTCTAAAACCTTGCTTTATAGTTTATTTCTTTTCGTTGAAATCTGTTATCTGATAGATGGAATTTTGTGTCATGCAGGTGCATACGCAATGGAAATTATGATGAGGCCCTTGATTTAGAAGCCTTTGTTTTGAGACTGTCAAAAGTGCATTCTGAGTAAGCTGATGCTTGTTTCTGTTGGCTATACCTGGTGTCGGCTTATCACGAGCCCTTTTTAATGTCTCTCTTAATAACACTGTTATTGTCTTGTTTGTCGGATCAAGATTACCTGTTATTCAGGCACTGGCAGCAGAAGTCAGGCATACCACTCAGGCAATGCTTTCACAACTTCTTCAGAAACTTCGATCAAACATTCAGGTATTGACAATATAGGGGGTGTCCTCATTGGCTAATAAATGTAAAATACGCCTTAACTTAAATTTATCTTCATTCTCCTCAGTTACCAGAGTGTCTTCGCATTGTTGCACATCTTCGTCGTGTAGGAGTCTTCAGTGAATCTGAGATGCGCTTACAGGTTCAGTATTTCTTTAAGGATTTCAGTGTTCAATTATATTGTATTGAATAAAATTTATGGTCTAAATATTTTATCCACATATAAATATGAAGAGAGCTTTTTTTTTTGCATAATCATATCTAAATGGAAACTAGGTTATCTAGTTTGCTTTCAAGTTTTTTATAGCATGTTAGACGACTGGCTGCTGTAATATTTAACAATCTGTTCGTTTCCTCGATTTTTTTGTCAAAAACTTTGGGAGATGGACAGGTTTGCTATTTTTTTCTCTGTAAAATGAATACTCTCAGAGGATTCACGTTAACTCATCGTATAGGATGGATTGATCCAATATCTCTTAACTAATTTGATCAGATCGGTGAACCAGGCTCTGACATATCATATTTCTTTGTGTTACCCGCGTAAATCGTTTTTTTCAAAGTTTTGACTCAGGCTCAGTAATGGTCAGTTTCTTTAAAATTGAAATTTCGATGTGAATGTCAGTGCATATAAGACTTTGAAAATGAATTGTTACTTGGTTGGGCGTCTCTTCCTTCCCAACGTTACCAATTGAGATCGTCCTCATAAAGTGAAAGGTATATATGTTTCATTCAGTAAGAGCCAATTTGTCGGCTAAATGTAGTCAATTATATATTTTTAATTAAAAATCCAATAAAAGGGGATATTCTTGGACTGAAAATAAATTGTCGAGTCCTGAAATTTTCTTTTCCAATCACAGTGATAGTCTGACTTTTATCTGGCTTTGGTGCTTTTTTTCTAGCATTAGGTTAACATATTGAATTTTTTCCAGTTTTTGAGGTGTAGAGAAGCATGGCTTGCAGCTATTCTTGATGACTTGGATCAGAGAAATGCCTATGAGTACCTCAAGGGGATGGTAAATTGCCACAGGATGCATCTTTTTGATGTTGTCAATCAATATCGTGCAATATTCAACAATGACAAATCTGGCAATGAGGAGAACTATGATGGCGGACTTCTTTTCAGTTGGGCTATGCATCAAATTAACACTCACCTGAGCACACTGGAAGCCATGCTTCCCAAGATTGCTGACGGTGGGGCACTGTCAAATATCCTTGACCAATGTATGGTAAGTACATCACTGACGAATATTGCGTTTCAACTATGCTTTGAACGGGAATCAGCAGAGTTCGTATCAAGCTTAGTGTTTTGATGCTAGGATTTTGTCACAAAGATCACTGGCCTCCATAATCTCAGCTTTCTTTACGTCTTTGGTGTTTTCATATGTTTCATTTCGATCATTTCGCATGTTCCCTGTTATCTTCTCGCCTCCCCGACGAAGTATTTCTGAATCTGGTAGTGATTTCACGATTCAGGATTTTTGTATATGCTTGCTTCTGTGGATTTTAGTGTTGTAGATTTTCATTGCTTGTGCTACAGTTTACACTGAGTAGTTTCGCTGATCATCCCTACCTTGTGGTGTTTTATTCTTCTTATTGCTATCGATGGTCTTGATTCCATTTTCTCTCTTACGTTGAACCTTTTGTGCTACTTTTTCTAGTACTGTGCAATGGGTCTTGGTCTGGTTGGGTTGGACTTCCGGGGCCTTCTGCTACCACTATTTGAAGAGTAAATAAGTTTCTCCCTTTTTACGCTATAGCACATAATCTGTTTACATGTTTTATTTGGTCTTCTTGGCTGACATTTGGACACTTCAGTGCAGTGCTTAATTTATTCTCCAGGAACATGGACATGGCAGTCAAAAACTTCCAGGTACAGAATCTATGAGAAAGGATCATCAATTTTAGATGTTCATTTCTATTATGTTTTGGGAAGGAAGATCTCTTTATAAAGAATATTACACAAACGCACAACTTTTTGGCTTGTTCTTCTTCTAAGGCACAATGTCCTTTACTATTACTATTGTTCCCACCTTAGAAATTGACGAGTTAGTCACTTCTGTCAGGAGGCATTGAGTTCACATCATTGGGTTCCTTTGCCAGCTGTTGGCTTTACAACGAACAGTGCAAATGATGAGAATCAGGACGATGTGGCTCCACCATCTCTTCTGATGGAACATTTTCCTCTCGCCGTATTTGTTAATGGTAAGTGATTCCACCATCTTTGTTTTCCCAATTCTACACAGTTTTCATCAACCCTGTGTACTTTGAGGCTTCCATTAAATCGACACCTGGCTTTCAAATAAAGTGGAAAATAAAGAAAATCGTCTCGGAGATGAAAGAATTTCAATGAATATATCTCCATTCGTCTCACATTGTTCTATTGGAGCTAGAGTTCATAGCAATCACCCACTAAGAGACGAATTCTATGATCACTGTTCCCATTTCTGCCAATTCATGTCCATCATCTTATCGAAGTATTCCATTTAGTATCCAGAGATCTAATCATCCCAAAAGCCTTCTCATGCCGCCCATCATATTGAATTGCCTTGCCTTCCACATGGCCAAGATCTCTTATGTTGATACCAAGGAAAGAAAGAAAGTGACTCCACTCGTGTATGTGAATAAGAAAAATTTTCAGCGTCTCAATAAAATTCATTTAGCAAACGAAACATGGATACTTTTGAACGAAGCATTTTACAAAATATTGCATCTTCTTGCAGGTGTTTCCTTAGCCATGAACGAACTGCGCCCATGTGCTCCCCTTAGCTTGAAGCATGTCCTCGCCCAGCAGATTGTTGGAGGACTCCAAGAAGTCTCTGACGCCTTACTGCATTACAATTCAAGTCGGATTCTGCGGGACAACGAATCTGCCCTTTTTCTCTCACTCTGTCAAGTGTTCACCGAGGTGATGAATGGCCAGTCCTCGTCTCCTTCCACATCCGCCCAAAGACTGATTCTCCAAACTGACCTGCTTCATCTTTTGGGTTTCAGGTGGTTTGTCTGTACTGCGCCACTAGCTTTGGTCGATGCTATCCTGGGGGTGCTGCCTTAGTCACAGAACAGAGGGCCCTGTTCGATGGAGTCAGCCAGCTATTGGCCGTGTCCCCAGCAAAGGATCTCAAAAAACACGCCGACAACGTTCAAGAAGAGCATCCCGCCACCAAAGAAGATGTGAGTAGTGATGTTGCTCCAGTCGAGGTCAAGGAAGGGACAGAGACGGGAGGTTGACTGCATGGGGGTGATAGTCTAATGCGGTATGTATGAGATTTCCAAGGCATTGCTCATTTTTGTACCATTTTAGGAATAGAAAAGGAAATAATTGATTTTTACGCAGAAAGAGGAGATGCCCGCCCGTTTACTCTACCTGTTTATAGAATGCATATCATGAGGACCGATTCCAGAGTAATTCCTCTTATCATGTGATGCATCAATTTCCATCTTCCATTTCAGTGGAAAATTTCTCGCCTGAAGAGTAAAATTTAAGAAATACCGTGCTTAAAAGAGCATGGCATACCCTCACAAAAAAATATGGATGATCCCTTGTCGCGCTTTCAGCGTCGGACCGGTTGCTGCTGTAAACAGAGAGGATCTATTTGAGTCGCTCTGGTTGTAAATCAGCTCCAACAGAGAAAAGACATCGGCCGAGCTCCGAGCTTGACGATGATGATGATATCAGATTGGGTCGCGCAGTCAGTACTGTGCCGTCAACCCCGACTTCCACTCCTGTATAGCAGAGCGCAACGAATGGTTTGGGGTTATGCAGGTGTGTTGGAGTTTGAATCTGGTCACGGGGGAGATCTTCTGTTTCTCAACCCAGGCTTTGATCGCTCTGTACTCGTATGAGAACCCATCAGCGGCAATGTAGGGGTTCTCCATCAGCACCTGCATTCGCCGAGGAAGGCAGAGAGGAGGACGGAGAGAAGATCAACCAAAAAGGGGAGCTTCGTTAGCCATGGACGGATTGCACTGCAAGCGCACCTGGAGAATCGGGCAGAAGAAATGCGCAGGCGCAGCGCAATGGCTGGGGCTCAATCTGGAGAAGGAATCGGCCATGTCGGCAAGCCGCGCGAGCTCCGGTATGACCTCGGACTCCAAGTCTGGCCTGTCCCTGCACCGCAGTTGGCAGCATCTGAGGCACATCCGGGCTAGCCTCTCCGCCTGCGCGAGCGGCCACTCGGGGACTGTTCTGTCGATCACCTCGGGGAATCGGCCCCCTTCAATGGCGCTCGCCACCATCGTGGCCAGCCCCATTGGCGGCGCAGCGGTGAGCAGCTGGAGGGCGACGACCCCGAAGGCGTAGAGGTCCGACTTGGGCCGCAGCGTGCCAGTGCGCTGGTACTCGGGGTCCATGTAGTGGAGCGTGCCGGCTAGCACGGTCTCCCTGTACTCCGTCACGCCGTCCGGCACGATGCGCGGCACGAGCTTGGCAAGGCCGACGTCGCCGATCTTGCTTACCAGACTGCGGTCGAGCAGGATGTTGCCGGGTTTCAGGTCCCGGTGGACGATGGGCTCCGGCTTGGAGCCGTGCAGGAAGGCCAGCCCGCGCGCCACCTCGATGATGATGCGGACTCTGACGAACCAGGGGAGCGGCCTCGTCCCCTCTTGGCGCAGGAACAGGCGGTCCTCGAGGCTGCCGTTCTCCATGTACTCGTACACCAGGCCGCCGCTCTCCGGGCAGGCCCCCACCAGCATCAGCAGGTGCGGGTGCCGCAGCTGACTGAGAACCTCCACCTGGGAAAACATGGAGGATTTGTAGAGAGGTTTTTGGAGGGATCAAAGAGCAGTGTAGTGCCGGACCTCTCTTAGGAATTCGTCTCTTCTTCCGATGGCGTCTTCTCTGAGGATCTTGACGGCGACGGGTGTGTGATCGAGGATGGCCTTGTAGACGATGCCGAACCCGCCCTCGCCGATCTTCCTGGAGGCGGAGAAGAAGTCGGTGGCGGCCTCTATCTCGCCCCTGGAGTACCGTCTGTGGGTGCCGTGGCCAGAGAAAAGGTCATCCGTGTTCACCGGTTTCTTGGAGGCCTCTGTAATGGCGTCGGCTTCTGGTTCACGCTCACGCCTTTCAGATGCCTCTTTTACCAGCAGTTGTCTCGCTTCCCTCGCCTCCCTGAGGGCTAGTAAGTGCTTGGCCTTCTCTTCTGCGGCGATGTGCTTCAGTACCTCTTCTCTCTGCAGAGCTTCCCTCGCTCTCCTCGTCTCTTCGGAGCATTCGGCTGAGAGCGTCTGGACCTGCCGTGGGCATCTCCCTGTCTCTCAGAGGGGGGCTCTTCTCAAATGTTGACGTTTTAAAGCGCAGATGGGTCAGCTGTAAGTTGACCTTTTTCCGGGCGTGAACGAGGTCTTTGCAGGCTTGGTTATACATGGCGAGGGTATTTCGTAGCTCAAGCCTCAATCTTTCGACCTCGTCACTGTCTTCACACTGCATAAGGATTTCACCCAAAAACAGCCATTTCCGTCGCCATGGATCGGAATTCCGGTGAGAAAGATTACTGAGAAGAAGGATATTATTGAGCAAAAATAACCGATTTCTTGCCTGACTCCGTTGACTTCTGGAATTCGATAAGATTGGGGGTTTGTCTCTGAAGGAACCTAGGAAGTCGTGCTTCTCGAAGGCTCCGCTCTCCAGGAAGACATTGCTGAAATAACGTCGCTTCCTCTGTTCTCTCGCCGGAGCCATGGAAGAATAAGCATGGCGGTTGTCGCTGTCGGTCGTCAAGGCGCCAACATCCCCATCGGCTCTGGTGTTTGCACAATTGACATCAGGAGGGGCAGGCACTTGCAAAGCGTCATCTCTGAGGTCTGCAGAGAAAGAGCTAGAGATGGACATCTGCCTATCGAAGTGGGCGCTTCCTCCCCTCCGAGTAAAAGTTTTCTGCCTGGTTTTGATGCGAGGACCTGCAAAGGGTCCACAAGAACTTGATTATCTCATTCGGTGGCGCGAGCAATTGATATCTAGAAATATATGCGGTAAACTGATTAATTAATGTACGTGCTTATGTACCGTTGGTTACAGGTTGGTGGCCCATTTTGGTGATGAGATTATGTCGAGACACAACATAGACGCTCAAAGAACTTGGAGCTGATTTAAGAACAACCGTCGGCACGTCTGGCCCCTTTAGTAACCTGGCAAACATCAGCCCATGCTGATCAGCGTCTCCAAGAGGACCAAATATAGCAAACTTTCCCAAGTAAAATTAAACTAATTTAGAATCAGAATGAAATTTATTCATAGCAAACACAAATTGGCTCTGCTTAGTAAGCCATATTTGGCTACTTCAGTGGATTCATGGAGATGAATACGGAAAAACAAATCTGCAAAGTGGAGCATCGAACATGCCCTTTCTTCCATTGGGTAACTTTGATAAGCACAAAAAGAAGATGTCGCGAGTTATGCAATGGAGATTTATTTTGGTATCACCTGCAAAGTTTCTGATGCTCATATGTGACATATTTGAAGAGTTCTGTTTCAAAAACCAAGCCCGTGCATCTGGACGTTTTGATTAGTTCCTGACAAGATTATCTCAAAATTTGTGGAAAAAAGTAACCAGGGCCTGTTTATCTGCACATTCATGGTTTAATGGCTCTGTGCAGTCTTTCTTTTGTTTTCTTCATGAGAACTTCCACAAGATCCGCGCTGCAGATCCATTAGTCGGTCAGTAGAATAGCTCAGTACTCTCAGCAGACCACAGGAGATGACTAGATTTGTATTCCAATCTAAGTTGCCGGGGATACCGTCTGCAGAGTACAGCTCGCCCTAGACTCGGTAATGCCACAATCTTTTACTAAATAGGACAGTAACCTTAGAAGAATCCTCAAAGAGAGACAATTAAAAGGGACACTTATCTGACTGATTACGATTATAGAGCCAATTTTCTCTGTAAAAAAGCGGATGAACTGAAAACGTTTTAAATGCGGAGATGATCGAATAGTCTACCTCTTAAACCAGGTCCAGGAAGAACCGCCCAACACTAGATTCTGGATTCCGGATTCTGAAACGTATCTCAGCAAGACATCAGCGACACAGTCGCCATCAAATACCAGGATTTCCACCTGCAACGGCGCGGAAAGGAAACTAGGTGAAGTTCTAGATTCCTACTGTGATTACGGGAATGAGATCCGCCGCCATTTCCGACAGGCGGGCGGCCGGCGGGGGGGGGGGAGGAGGGGGTCGTTTGGGGGGCCGTAATGATGAAAACCATCAAACGACCTCTCTCTTTGTCCTGCACAACTTCTTGAAAGGGAGAATTTCTTGCAGGGCCTGCAGCTTCCTCCCTTGCTCGTACGCCTCCGCCACTTCCCTTCTCACTTCCCCGATCGGAACAAGCCTCCCCGCTGCTCAAAAATACAAAACGATGAGCCGAGCATCCTCTCCTCGCGACTCCACTGGAAACACCGAGAAGCATAATACAAAGCATCGAGGATGGTGAAATGTAGAGAGAGAAGTACGCACAAGGCTGGGGGATCGCCGAGATGGAAGGGATCACATGGAGGAGGAGCACTCGGCGGGCATCAGGGAAGAGGTTCTCCACCGCCCAGCTGACCGCCATCTCGCTTCGACTCCCCGACACCGCCACTGCCACCGAACCTGGAGGCTCCTCGCCGCTGTAGAAAGCCATGGATCCCCCTCGCCGTCGTGCTAGTTCTCTGTCTCTTTCCTCCAGTTCTCGTTTCTGGTCTTTATGCTCGCTTTCCTCTAAAACCACCGCGGGAGTGGCCGTTGGAAGAAGAAGATGACAGCAGACTTTGGACATCTCCAACCTTAAATTTTTGTTTTTTATGGAAAGACTTCATCCAACGGAAAAACGGACACTTCAGTTAGACGGCCCGCTCTCAACCGCTAGATCTCTGTCTCTCTCACGCCACAGAACCTTAACTAATCAGAGGCGGAAGAGCAACGGAATCCAGGTGGACGGACCAGATTTACCTATCGGAGATAAATGGAAGGCCCAGATCCTCCGGGTCGAGTTGATCCCTGCGGTTAGAGGATTTGCTTGACTGGAGTCCGACGTGGCTCCTCTCAATCGCATATGGGTAACCCATCTTTAGATCACCGCGCCGTGTAAGCTTACCTTCTCGAAGGGAAAACAGCCGAGGCGAAGGAGATGAAGACAGCGGAAGGTCACCGAATCGGAACCGTTACCTCTTGGACCTCGTCAAGCTATCGCAACGCGTGGCGGAACTAGAGGATGGGGACCACACGAGACAACGGACTAGAGAAGAGGGTATTAGTATAACTTATATTCTGGTGAGGGGCTTAAAAACTATTTTCCGGTCAAATGGCTTAAAAGGGTAAAAGACCGTTCGTTACGTGGAGTTGCACTCCCCCGCTTCCTCCCCCCGCGAAGAACGGACTGCGAGAGGAAGGAGAGAGCGATCGAGGGAGCGAGGGAGGGAGCGAGGGAGGGAGCGAGGGAGGGAGCGAGCGAGCGAGAGAGAGAGAGAGAGAGAGAGAGAGAGAGAGAGAGAGAGAGAGAGAGAGAGAGAGAGGGGGGGAGAGAGGCCTCAATCCTTTGAGATGATGTTGATGGTGAGATCCCAGTAGGGGGGGTCCGTAGTGGAAAGTTGTGGTAGCGGTGGGGGTGAGAGGATGCACATGCAGGTGGCCGGTCACCACCATTCGACGGACGAGAACCGGCACCTCGTTGCGGCGTACACAACGGCGGTGGCCGTCGACAAGGACAAGAACAGCCAGCAGGCGGTGAGATGGACTGTGGATCACCTGCTCATCAGCTCGCCCGTCGTCGTCCTCATCCACGTTCGGAACCCGGCAGCCAACCACCGTAGGTACCTTCTCTCTTTCGCCACGATCAGCGACAACTCGCAGGCCGTCTTCTTCCATAGTCGCCCATGAATTCAAGAGAACCTGTATCTTTCCCCTGTATTTCGTGTGCATGGTGATGGACTTCGTCTCCTGTTTCTTCTGGCAGATGGCTTCTCAATGTCGGAGGTGAGTCCGGAGGCAACCCGGGAGCAAATAGAATCGGAGATGTCTCAGCTCTTCCTGCCTTACCGCGGCTTCTGTGCTCGAAAAGGGGTACGTCAGCGTTCTCCCAAGAGCAGCAATAGAGCGGATTTCAGATCTTAAGTCTCCCTCGTAATTTGCAGATACAGTCCAAGGAGGTGGTCTTGGAGGAAACTGACGTAGCTAAGGCCATCGTTGAGTACATCAATGCCCACCAAATCAGCAACATCGTTGTCGGAGCTTCCAACAGGAACGCCATCACCAGGTCCTCTCTCTCTCTCTCTCTCTCTCTCTCTCTCTCTCTCTCTCTCTCTCTCATCGACGGGATTCTAAGAGGTATCGTTCTGCAGGAAGTTCAGGAATCCGGACGTGCCAACGAGCCTGATGAAGTCCGCTCCGGATTTCTGTACAGTGTACGTAATAGCCAAAGGAAAGACGATGACGGTGAGGTCGGCGAAAACCCAGGCCCCTAGCGCGGTGGCTCCTCCCAGGCATGCGCCCATCCCACCAAGCCCGCAACATATCCCCACTGTCGGCCTGGAGCACGACGATCAAGTCAGGTAAATGGCTAGAGGTGACGGCCATTGTATTGTTAGTTAGAAGTATAATATTTTGAAAAATAGCAACGGCCGATTTTTCTTCAGTTTTTCTGCGCAATGATATGTTCTTGGCCGACGTTCTTTCTCCGCAGAACGCCGTTTTCAAGGCCCGGCGCCTGGAGAGGTGCAGTTCCGCCGCCGCCGTGGCCAGAGAGGCGCTCTTTTGAGAGGAACGCCGAGTACATGAGGACGCCGGCGAGGGACCGGCCGCTCTCCACGGCGAAGGTGGTAAACAATATGTTAGCTGAAGGGATCGACGGCAACTTTAGGCCGTCGAGGATCTCCAACTCCCGCGAGTCCTTGTCGGAGGAGCTGGACTTCCAAGCCACCGACTCCGGCGCCGACGCTCTCGAGTTCTCAACGCCGCCGAGTGACCACAGCCCCACGAACTCCTCCTCCCCACGGGCCAGCGTGAGTATTATCAAGAAGATGGAGCCTCTCATTGAGTAGCTTTTTTCTCAATATTCTAAGTAGTCCTCAGATGCATCAATTGCTATCATCTCAGTCAATCCTTTCCAGCCATGTTTATGAATCGAATAGCCCGTAGAACGGTCTTATTGGGGAGTAGACTAATGTTTCAACGAAAAACTTGATCTTTCATCGTTATTATGAATGGCTCTTGGTAGAGAGAGGTTGAGGCCGAGATGAAGAGGCTGAGGCTGGAGCTGAAGCAGACAATGGACATGTACAGCACCGCCTGCAAGGAGGCAATCACAGCCAAACAGAAGGTGAAGTCAGCCTGCCCTACGTACGTCTGCATCCGTAGTTCACTTCTGCATGTGAATGGATGGTTAATGATTTATCAAACGGAGCAGGCTAGAGAATTCCATCAGTGGAAACTAGAGGAGGCAAGGAGGATCGAGGAGGCGAAGCATGCAGAGGAGGCCGCCCTTGCCGTGGCCGAAATGGAGAAGGCCAAGTGCAGAGCCGCCATAGAGGCGGCCCAAGCGGCGCAGAGGCTGGCGGAGATCGAAGCGCAGAAGCGGCACAACGCCGAGCTCAACGCTAAGCGCGAAGCCGAAGAGAAGAAGAAAGCACTGGAAGCTCTCGCCCACAACGACATCCGCTACCGGAAGTACAGCATTGAGGAGATAGAGGTCGCCACTAATTTCTTCGCCGACTCACTGAAGATCGGGGAGGGAGGATACGGGCCAGTGTACAAGGCCTGCCTCGATCACACGCCAGTCGCCATCAAGGTCCTGAGACCAGATGCCGCGCAGGGAAGGAGGCAATTCCAGCAAGAGGTTCGTAACCCGCTTCCATGAAAGGCCGTGTTCTTACGCGATGAATCACCCACCGCCTCCTCCTCTCGCCATATCCAGGTGGAGGTTCTGAGCTGCATCAGGCATCCCAACATGGTGCTGCTGCTGGGTGCCTGCCCGGAGTACGGTTGCTTGGTGTACGAATACATGGATAACGGGAGCTTGGACGACCGGCTTTTCCGGCGGGGCAACACGCCGCCGATCCCCTGGAACGTTCGTTTCAAGATAGCTGCGGAGATAGCGACGGGGCTTCTGTTCCTCCACCAGACGAAGCCGGAGCCGCTGGTGCACAGGGACCTCAAGCCAGCAAACATCCTCCTCGACCGCAACTACGTGAGCAAGATCAGCGACGTGGGGCTCGCGAGGCTCGTCCCTCCCTCCGTTGCCGACAGTGTCACGCAGTACCGGATGACGTCCACGGCTGGGACCTTCTGCTACATCGACCCGGAGTACCAGCAGACGGGCATGCTAGGCATCAAATCCGACATCTACTCCCTGGGGATCATGCTGCTGCAGATAATCACCGCGAAGCCGCCGATGGGGCTCACGCACCACGTGCAGAAGGCCATCGACAGGGGGTTATTCGCCGAGATGCTCGATCCCGCTGTGCCCGACTGGCCGATGGAGGAGGCTCTCGGCTACGCGAAGCTCGCCCTCAAGTGCGCAGAGCTGCGGAGGAAGGATAGGCCCGACCTCGGCACGGTCATCCTCCCCGAGTTGAACCGGCTTAGAAACCTCGGCCACGCGTGGGAAGCCACCCGCGGCAGCGGCGGCGGCAGCAGCAGCAGCGTTAGCGGCAGCTTCGGCAGGGTCTTCCATTCGTACGCCAACCTTCATCCGCGGACGATGTCTCAAGCTCAGCAGGTGAGCCCACTCGTGCCCAAGATGCCAACCCCCAGAGGAGCTCCTTCCATCGGTCTCATCCTCGGGCCTCCAATTTTCTCAGGAACGGGCGACGAGCAACTCCCACGTTGGAGCTCAGTGGAGATCGACGGCGGAGGACGAGACCCAGTGAAGAGTTCCGATTTTTGTTCATCATTTGTATACTGTTGTGTCGACGGCGGGGTTAGCGGCCTACGCGTCCCTCAATATTCGAAATAACCATGCCTGACTTCGTCCAACCCCAATTGTCGTCGCCTAGCTGGCGCCGCAAGGAGTCCAGCCGTTAACAATTGTGTGCATGGCTGGAGGTTGGTGAAGGTGGGACTGTCGGAGAGCATTGGTCATCTACTGGGGCCGTTCTAGCCTGAAAGAGAACTGAGACTGTGTTAGACGGGCCGGCCTATCGATCAATTCCGGGCCGTCTATAACCTTCTGGAAAAATGCCGTCTTTTGGCCGATGGACCGACTATTCCTGAGATCCTTCGTCTTCTCCGTTGTCGTCGAGGACGCTGGAAGGGGGAGGTTATAATTGCACAGAGGACAGCGAGGTGAGAGGCGACCGCGGTAGCGAGGAGGGTGAGATCATGTCGGCTTCTACCCCTTTCCTCGTGCCATGTTCCATCTTGGTCGTTGACCTATCTCTATCCATGGCGTCACAATGAATTTCCGAACTGTTTTTAATCCTGTACACGATAAAAAGAAGTGCGAGAGCCAGCTGCAGCTGGGAGAGAGGCGGGGAAGGCGGGTGGAGGGGAGTATGTAGGCTTGGGGTGAAGTAGCTGTAGTTTGGAGGGAGATGGAAGGGGAGATTAGAGAGGCAGAAGAGGAGATGGAGAGCGGGACGGAAGAGGAGGAAGAATCCCAGGGGTCGACCTTGACGATGGAGAAAGTGGCGGCAGCCAAGCAGTTCATTGAGAACCACTACAAAAACCAGAGGAAGATCCACCAGGAGCGCATGGAAAGGTTAGGAACGAAACCTGACCAATTCATATATTTCGGGTCCTACGGTCGCTGCGGATCACTCTCTGGCATCCGATCTTCACTGGCAGATCCCCAGGAATTTGGAATCCCGCCGTGGTGACACTGTCGCTAAGGCTTGGAATCCCCAACTGCGTATCCTGTTAAAGACTTTGAGATTGTTGATCGGGCTTGTATTGTGCTTGTTAATTATGAACTGATTAACCAGTAGTGTCGTAATGGCATCGATAGAGCGTCTTAGGGTGTGTTTTCCTGATATTGGTGGATAAACACCTCGCATGCGACGTTCATCTGGCATACCAATCTTCAAGATGTGTAATTATCTCGTTATAATTTAAATATAATTATACAGTCCCGTTGTCTCACTGGAGTGTGGTTTCTGAAGTTCAGATGCAATCCTGGGAACCTGTTGCATTGGTTTTATCCCGGTGCGACAATTTGATTTTGGATTTTGGTTATAGACATGTTTTCTCCTATTAGAATCTGCTGAGGTAAAGAATTTTGCAGGACAGTAAGAAGGCTAAGCATTGCTCATGATTTTGTCAGCTTGATTATCCCACAGATATACATTCCCTAGTCTGTTTTAGGCATTCGAGCTCGAAAATATTTCGCAGGATAGCCAAGAAGGAAGTCTTGGCTGTGACCACTTTTTTGAAAACTATTAACAGAAGGTATTAGCTTGACTCATATGAGTTGGTTCTCTCTCTTACATTTTCTATAGGGATTTTTACTATCTCTCTAGACTAGTCACAATTTTGTTCATGGACTGGACGCTAAAGGTGCAGAGGACTTGATGTTAGGTTGGCATAACCGGTAGCATGAATGTATGATCCTTCATGCTACATCGTGAGGCATTTGGTGTGGGAGAAGTGTTGATTTTTCAGCCATGAGCAACACTAGTTCATGAAAAAAGAAAATCTTATCTGTTAGGATAGAAGTTGTAGATCTTGATGGTCTTGTTTAGCATTTTAGTTTGCGTTTCCCACAAAAATCAGAATCTTCTGCTGGAAATTCTTCACCAAAAGATTCGCCTTCTGTGATGAATTTCGAAAATTCCTACCAAATAGCGAAAAAAAAGTAACGAAGAATATAGAGATTATATGTCTGGTTTGTGATACAGTGAAGATAGTGTGGAAGATGAGTAAAGGAAATAAAGAGTCTGTTCTTGCATATGTTCTCACATTAGCAGGATATTCAGTGGTGGAAATCCCTGCTACAGTTGGTTTTGTGGACAATTTACATAGAAAGGAAGAACAAAGTTGTTAGACTAGAGTTCAAAGCGGGACAAAAGAGTACTCTAGCAAGAACACGAAGACTTAAGTAAGTCTTCATGTTATATAAAATGTTTGGACTGATGGGATAAAGGAATGGAGCTTGATGAATCTACCTAACCTATAATATTGGCAAAGATTAAGTGGAGGACGAATATTTCGTTCTCACCCCCTTTTTCTTCTTGTTTTTCATACAATTAGATGCGTAGAGAAGGAGGCTGTGAACATATTTTCTGAGCTTGTAATTGCTGTTTTTACCTGTGTAGTGTAGTCCTTTGGTTTATAGTAAACAAGAATAACTGTTCAGACAAATACCATTTCTTTCCCATATTTTTCCTGGGTGCCTTTCAGAGATATTTCCCTGCATTTTTCTCTCATCATTCTCCAACTATATGCTTTCTCGACTCCTTTACAATATTCTGTGCTTGGTATCTTTCCGTACTTTTTTATCATTTTTTCCTCCGAAATCGTGTGCAGCTGGATCTTTTACTCCGATTTTCATCCGTATTTTCTTGATGGAGGCACAAGATCTTCTACAACTCAGCATAAACGCTGCTTTTGAAAAGTTTGTATGCATATTTCTATGAGCTTCATCGTGCTTAACTTCAGCCCCGTCCTTGATACTGTTAATATGACTCGATGATTACATTCTCTTTTACAGAATCTATCACTGTCATCGTTGGCCTAAAATACCATTTATCTCACCATACATACTATTATTTGCAGATATCGTATGCCTGTCGATTAGGGCTGAGGATTGTAGAATACATTGTTTTATCTTTATATTTTTGATCTATTCCATTATTGTATTCCCTTCGGGCATTCCTCCCAATATATTATCAGCAATGGCTGTGGGTTGCAAGTGCTTATTCAGCTTATAAATAATGCCATTTGATATTTCGGCTACCTCTGCGTTTATTTTTGTATGCATGTTTGGATGCATTTCGTTTTAATAACGTTGATAGTGACCCTGGCCATGGGATTTTATTTTCTTGCAGACGCTGGGTTTTACAGCGGAAGTTAGCATCTTCTGACGTTCCTGTTGAAGAACAGGTCAATCTAATAAAGGATTTAGAACGTAAGGAGACAGAATTTATGCGACTTAAAAGACATAAAATCTGTGTGGATGATTTTGAGCTTTTAACTATCATTGGTAGAGGGGCCTCTGGAGAGGTTAGCATCTGCACTGCTATTCTTTTTAAATCAAAACTGCTTTTGGAAGTTATTTTTTGAAATTTTCTCTCCTGTTTTTTGGCCTTTGGGATAGTGCTCATTGAGATTCCATTCTCTATTATTTCAATGTCTGTACTGCAGGTCAGGTTATGCCGAGAGAAATCCACTGGTAATATATATGCGATGAAGAAGTTGAAGAAGTTTGAAATGCTTTGCAGGGGTCAGGTGATAAGCTATATTTTTTTTCCTTGTTCTCGTCTTACTTTTTCACTTCACTGAACAGAGAGGGCGAGAAGTATCTGAAATTTTGAATGTCAATGGCAACATGGCATCTATCTGGTGAAAAATAGATGCTGCCAAGCTTTCACCAGCCAGTTATTATTGGATTTTCGTTTTCTTCTCCATTTTTCATCATCTTTGACTGTGCTGATCACAAGTTATTGTAGTATTCTGAAATGACTTTGACCAATTTGATATTCCATGCCATTTAGCTACCAGATTTAAACACACAGAATGATCTTGTAGTGGTCGTCCTCTATTATAACATAGTATGCTCTGCTTATCTCTCTTTGCTTTTCTACTAAAATTATCACTCATATCTTTTGCCTTGATCATGCAAATAAGGCGTCAAGAGTAGTCCCGTCGATTTTGAGACTGATGGTTCAATAACTTTAATATAGTACTGAACTGGACTGCCGTTCTAAGGCTGTATGCACATTTTTTATGTTGCCCTTCTTACAAAGTTTAAAAGTTAGCTTGCATACAACAGTGATTATCAAGAATAATCATATATTGGTTACTAAAAGTAGACGCATTATTATAATGATAATCTTACCTTACTCATTTCCGGTTGGTTTTGAGTTGAATGACCAAATAACTTTCATGCGTTTTAACTTCCATAGTATCAATCTATACTTTCATCCATCTTTTTCAACTACAAAAACCATATATTTTGATCTATGCAGGCATTTTCATTGAATTTTTTTAGTAAACACATCCACACCAGGGAGAGTACCACAATTCAATAAACAATATCTCACGAAAGGATACCCATATTTATAGTTTTTATTGACCTAAATGTGCTTCAGTATACATACTCTCTGGTTGACTACCTAGTCCTACCCTTGAACCACAAAGCTGGTGTGCACAGTTTTTCTCTTCATTAGTTTTGACAAATGATCGTGTAAAATATTGGATCAGCAAAAACTATTAGTTTTGGATAGCTTACTGTTTTACCTCTTATTTCACGGTATTGTACAATTAAGAGTTTTGTGATATACATTTTGCATGTCATTCTACCACATCTATTCTTCAACTACATTTCATTCTGTAGGTCGAACACGTTAAAGCTGAGAGAAATTTACTAGCTGAAGTTGCCAGCCATTGTATCGTTAAACTTTACTATTCATTTCAAGATGCTGAATACCTTTATCTAATAATGGAATACCTTCCTGGAGGGGATATGATGACTCTGCTCATAAGAGAAGACACCTTGACAGAGAATGTTGCCAGATTTTACATTGCAGAAAGTATTCTGGCCATTGAATCTGTTCACAAACATCACTACATTCACAGGTTTGTAGTTATTACTTTAAGATGCTGGGTATTGAACTAATATTTTGAGAATAGTTTCCATAAGCTCTCGGCTTACTTGCATTTGCAATTTTTTATAATAATTTCAATGTGTTTTTATTGACAGAGATATTAAGCCTGATAATCTCCTTTTGGACAAAAACGGTCACATGAAACTTTCAGATTTTGGACTATGCAAGCCTCTTGACTGTAGGAAACTATCAGGTTTCAATGAAACTGTACCTGTTCGTGGGGAAAATGTAAGGGAATCAATGGATGTTGATGGAGGCTTGACAGTCACTGGAGATAGTAACCGTTGGAAGAGCCCTCGTGAACAACTTCAGCATTGGCAGATGAACCGGAGAAAGCTGGTCTGTGTTGTGTGCCATTTCTTTCTATTTACTCTTCAATGCATCGTTGTTCTTGACAAGCTAAACTGAGGCCACGTAGTCTCTGATGCTGTGTCCACATTGTGGTTCACCTTACTATTTGTAGGTCTCATTTTCAGGCATTTTCAACTGTTGGGACTCCAGATTATATTGCTCCGGAGGTTTTGCTAGAAAAAGGCTATGGAATGGAATGCGATTGGTTTGTCCATTTTTTTCATCAAAAATCTGTAATATGGCATACATTGTTTGATTGTCACATGCTGTATCCGCCTGACATTGAACATGCTGTTTCAGCTCTTGCAGAAAGTTCTGAAATTTGATATGTGATTAATTTCGTATAAAGGTCATATATTGATCACTATACCTGTAACAGCCTTCAAAAGTTATAAAATTAGAATACGGAAATGAAGTGTATTGGTATGGATATTGTCTCTTTTTCAACGAATATGAAAAGAGAAAGCGAGGACTCTGGGTCTGATCAGAATCACGGCTATGGAACACCTGATGTAGTGGTCAATTCCATCTTCTCTTTTATGGCATGAAATGATGGCCCGTTTTCATTGGCTGCCTGCTGTTTAAGTGCCACAGCATTGTTGTAGTTGATTACTCGGTGATTGTGCACCCCATGATAAAGTCATAGATTCTGATGAGTCAAGTGATAGTCTGATTTGTGCTTGAAATGATTGAAGTCTTGGGTCCATTCCTCTAGGTGGTATATTAGATTATTGGAGTGATTATTTTCACTTAAACTTTTTATAAAGCTTTCCTTGTACAAATATGCTTATGCAGAAGGCCAGGTTTTTGCCTTTTTTATATAGAGAGTCATAGTATTCAAATTTTCGAATTTCTACGCAATTTTCTGTATTCTTATTTGCGGAAGCTTTTGCAGGTGGTCATTAGGTGCAATTATGTACGAAATGCTTGTGGGCTATCCGCCATTTTACTCGGACGACCCAATTACCACATGCAGAAAGGTTAGCTTACTGCATTTTAGTTCATGCAGAAAGTTCACGTTCATCACTTTCATTAGACGAACGTCAGAAGGTTCCATTAGGATCGTTTATCATAGGTTATGGCTATAAACAAAAGAGTGTCCTCTAATTTAAGGATGCAGTTGACTCGAAACAGAAATTATACTGAGCCAGCAAACGATTCTACTTATTATTGTTTGCTACTATTCCCTTCCCTACGGCCTAAAGTCTGATTCTTTGTTTGTTTCGGCTTCATAGTGATAAGCATGGTTGACTATTGCTGATGCCATGAGGAAAATCGCTATGCTTCTATTGTTGGCATTTGATAGAGAAAACTTCAAGATTTTCCGGCGTATACTTTTTTTTTTGGTTCGGACCATGTAGTGTAGTCGGCTTGTATATTAGTCCCGCGATGGATGGCTGTGATTGTGCAGTTTGGGTATCTTAGCCATTATTTAATTTAGCTGGATGCTCTGGCATGGCATCGGATCCCATGGATGCTTGTTATCAATCATCACGTTTCTGGAAGCAGATACTGATCTTCTTTCGATTCGGTTGTGTTATTCATTACTAGCTACGATCAAGTAGGATGCTCCAGCAATATCATCTTTTTAGGGCTGCAAAAGTTTTTTCTTGTGAGGGCTCTTCAGAAATTTCTGTTCTTAGGAAGATGGTTATTTTGAGAGTTTGTATTTCTTACTCAGTTTTGATGAACGATATTTCGTGAGTTTAGTCTTATCTGAAGATGGATGCAGAACTGCTAATTCTATATCCTCATAATTTACGCTATTTTTTAGTTAATTTAAAATTGTCCTTTCTTTCATAATTACTAAAATGGTTTTCAGATTGTGCACTGGAGAAATCACCTGAAGTTTCCAGAAGACTGTGGGTTGAGCCGTGAAGCAAAGGATCTGATCTGTAGACTACTATGTGATGTTGACCACAGGCTAGGTGCTGGTGGGGCCAACCAAATAAAGGTATATCTGGCGTGCCCATTTACTCCTCTTTTTTCTCAGCTACCTGATGCTGGTTTATTTCTGTCAGGCGCATCCGTGGTTCAAGGATGTCATTTGGGACAAACTCTATGAAATGGAGGCAGCATTTAGGCCCGAAGTCAACGGCGAGCTGGATACACAGAATTTTTTGAAATTTGATGAAGTATGGTGCTTTCCTTTTTTTTCCTCTCTCTCTCTCTCTCTCACTGAGATATGGTTCTTGCTACAGTTGGATGCCCCGGCAGCCGCAAGAACTGGATCCGGATCCTCATGGAAGGTATTTACTTTGTATGTTGAACTGATTTACAGTCTTCATCACCACTTGTAAATTGATTTCTGATGGTATTACATTTTATTAATAATAAAATAAATTCACACATAAAGAAAAACTTATCAGAAATCATCATCCCTAAAGTCATTACAAGCTTAGTGCCTGGATGACTGAATTCCAGCCAGGGCTTTTACCCTGCTCTAGCTTTTGGGGGGTGGAAGTAAGCGATATTATTGTAATTGAGGGTTCTAATGGTCGTGCAAGCTTCTTCAACGTTCAACAGGGCGAACTTAAGTTATCCTGTTTCTCATCCGTGTGGACTGGGGCCACCCACATCAGCATCATGAAATCGCCACAGTTACGAAAGTTGGACTATAATGAATCTGAAAAATAATTTTTTGGGGGAGCCCTTGGTCACCAATTTTATTTTTTTTAATCATTTAATTTTATATATTGAGTTGCATTTTCACTCACTGATTCCAGCAGCACTTGATAAATGAGAGTACCATACTTTGATTAGATTCGGTGAGACATTGACCGCACCGTTGACTTTTCAGTCACTGTTGACACCCAAAGACTTGAGTTTTGTGGGATACACCTTCAAGAACTTTGATGCTGTGAAAGGTCTGCATCAACCACTTGGTAAGAAGCTTTTCTTCCCAGGTGAACCTTCAAGCGTCTTCAAGTTTATGTCTCATTCTATGTCTAACTTCTAATATTTCCTGAATGCCTAAATCTAGACAATTATGAAGAAAACAGCACCCCAGATCCCAACCCCCCACAAGGAACTTACTGTTTCTGGCGATCTCAGCATCTGCTCATTGTTTATTTACCCATTACTAAAATGAAACAGCACAACAGATAACCCAAGTCTCTGTGCCTAATTACCTAATCACTCAATCTTTAGCATGATTGTGTCTGTCACAGGAAGAATAACAAAAAAAATGAGTTTTTTTTCACTTGCTTTCGAATTTTTTTATCGAATGTTATAAACTGGACACATATACTATTCAAAATGTGATGCTTTTTCTTTTATTTTGGGCATTATTTCCAAAAATGCAAGACTCTTGTAAGTGGGAGAATGTTATCATGCTATTTTCTGCTCATGGGTTTCTTGAGTAATCTTTAAGTCTTCTGCAGATTCAAGAACCACTTCATCCCCAAAGCATCCATCTCTAAACTCCATATTCGGTAATGATGCAACATCATCTCCATTAGCCCTCGTCACCTATTAATCACCAGGGAAGTTCCATCAAATTCTAACTAATGCCGTTGAATCATTCAGGTGAATCACTTGCAAAATTGGAGAGTGAGTCATCGAGGGGGGAAATCAAAGTTGACCGGGTCTCATCATCCGATACTACGCCACCTCAGCAGCCGAGTCTACCTCTCCAATGAGAGATCCTCATGAACTGTGGCGCCGCTATAGGGAAAACCTGATCGTTTTCTTGTCAGGTTCACCCCTATCCTATGATCTCGGCAACATTATGAATTGGGCTTTTCGTATGTATTTATGGTTGTAGAACAGGGAAGGAGAGGAGCCGGAGGTTTGTGTTTTGGTGGTGGGTGAACGGACTTTGGAACCATAATTCTTTGAATTATGAAAACCAGGTCTGGTTTGAGTTTCTTTACTGGTTTATTTTTTAAAATAAAATGAGAGAGAAAAAATTCAGAGTCAAGTTAATGGGCCGGTTTGGGTCAGGGAAAATGAGTTTCAGGTCAGCCCATGACGAGCACAATTTTTGGGCCCAATCAGAGACTTATGTGGAGCTCGAGCGAGTCAATGATTGGCGAACCGGAGATCCATCTGCAACCGTGGCAATGTTACCTGAATGGTACTTGTTTCCTGTATTGGGTGTTCTTTTAATGGTTTCAATACCAGCGGGATTATTAAACGTACCTTTTTTGGGAAAATGTGAATAAATCCCTAAAATCCATCTCGTAGGCCAGCAGCTACATCAGCCTTTCTGATCGGTCTTGTAGTAACATTATCCAATGATAAATCTCTTACTTCGGATCCTTTTTAAATTGATTTATATTAAAAAAATTAATTCAACCTGTCAAACAATCCGCGGAGGTGCTTAAGATTGAAACAAGAATAAATGGGCTTTTCATTTATAGTTCAGATAATATATGGGCCTACCTTCTAACAAAAAATGGGCCAGGGCGGGTCAGCAGTTTTGGATAAGATTAAACTTCTGCATTTTTTCCCTTAGCCTGTGTTGAAAATATATTTATGCAATCTTATATACACCCATTTTAAGGGCATATTCTGATTTATATACATTTGAATAATTATAATCATATATATATATATATATATTTTTTTTTTTTTCCCTTCCATTCGAATCCGGGTTCTTCCCATGAACCAGTCAACCTAATCTGGGTTGGACATTAATCCCATCTTCATTTCACTAACGAAATCCAAGCAGATTTCTTCAGAATTTTTCTTCTCTATCTGCATTGCAAACATGTTCCTGCAACCTTCCGCAGGTTTGTAAGCTCAACGATGAGAAAAAAAAATGTACCCATCATGAAGATCCAGCCCTTGTTGCATTCCCTTCTTCACGGTGAACAAAGGATTCTAGTATGCGTTGACTCATGAATATTGCCAGCTCAAGATGAGCTGAGCTGGTGAACTAGTTGAATGGATTGGTTGAGCGAAATAAATGATTCAAGATGAACCAGTACAAGCAACCTCATGTTCATATAATTCTAAAATCGGATGCCTGTGCAAGCACATCAAATAAATTGAGAAAAAACTTAGCTGTACAAGATCTACACATTGGGGAGTGCAGTTTGATAAATATAATCTACAAGGCCGGTATGACTCTTAGACCATGGGACTGAAGAAACCCACCTGGGAATTCCAGGTTAAGGAGCAGGCATTCTAGCAACTGCCCAAAAAGGAGTGTTTTTTTCCTGTTAGGATCTACTATTCTAGCCTGAGATATGAGGAGAATTCACGAAGGAAAAAAATCAAAAGTAAGAACAGTCAGCGTCACCAACCTTGGTTTGCTCATTGTCAGGGAAGTTTCAGCTTGCCCAGTTCACAAAGAAGGGAGGAATTCCCCTCGCAAGCTGCGGACAGTATGTCAAACCTCCTGATGGACTCCGATTCCTGAAGAGGTGTGACTTCACTGTCGTGGCCACATTGGAGCTTGGGCCTTTCATATCGGATGAGACAGAGAAGCATTTTCTGAGAGAAGCGGGAGCAAAGAGATGTCAGCCGGCGTCGTCTGTGTAAGAAAATCATTGAATCTACTAAAAGCTTTCGCAGAGATTTGCCTGGTTTACCTTTAGCTGCGGTTTACGTGAATAACCACGCAGGAGGGACTTCACCAATTTATTCCGAAAGGGTACTTTGTCTGAGCTGCCATTGAAGATGAACCAGGACAGGTGATGCATAGGAAGCGCGAAAGTGATAGATCCCCGAGCTGCAGCCCTGTCTAGAGGCTCAGAAACCCAAGTTTTGGCGTAAGCTTCTAAAATCCCTTCATTATCCTGCACAACCACAGCACATTCAATGCCAGAACAGCTATAAACAGCGTTCTGCCAGAACAGGCAGGCGAATCGGGCTCATGGCTCTCCTCGTTTAATGCCAAAATGCCCAAAATAACCAAAATGCATGGAAGAGAGCTAAAATGCCCCAAAATAAAAAATGGGTTGTCAACCAAGAACCCAGATGAGATATTGACAACGACGTTTGGGTCTGAAATCCAACTAAGAGAAACCTTTGTGAACTAACAGTTATTGAAATCTCACGTGCCCACACCGGCATATTCATTGAAGTTTGCTGCTCTTTAATTCTGATGTTTTACATGTAACCAAAATCAAAGCATAGAAACAGAAGGAATTTGCTCAGGATGTTTCAAGTAATTTTTCTGAGATGGAAAATTTTTCTTGCCATCGTATAGGTTTGTTTCGAGAAATTACAAACGCCCTTTTGGTGTTATGCGGCTAAAAGACAGTCACGACTACAATCTGAAGAGTATATGCCATAATTGGAGCACAATGCAGATGAAAAACCATTGAAGTCGAGAATTAATAAAGTCGAATATCACATGTTACCTAGATGGTTGATCTAAAAGAAAGCATGATTGACTCGGAGAAAAGAAAAACCCGAGATGTTACGAAAAGTGGTAAACTATAACACATTTTGAGAAATATCTGTAAGGCATTGGTACATTAAAAAAAGATAACCATCACCTCAACAGGTTCTAGATATCCCTCAGCTTCACCAAAACATTTATCCAGTGGTGGCAAGAGTTCAAGGACATGACTGTTTACAAGTGAATTCCATGCAGCAAGCCTGACAGCAACCTCAACTGAGCGATGCAAATAAAGTGCTATTTGCCTGCCATAAAGTACGTTGCCATACGATACAGCCCCAAACTGCTCAATCAAGGTCTCAATAAATGTTGCATAGCTCTCATGAACTTGAGTTTGGAAGTTGAGAAATTCTGGTTCATGATTTTTCCCTGCTTCCAACAGCGAGGGGCACTCTGAGGAACTTTCTGCATTATGATTCCTTGCTTGGGTTGATCTTCCATTTTGAAGCCTCAACTGGTCAATTTTCTGCCCATAAAATTCTTGCAAGCATTCATAATTATCTCTGCTTTTGGCATCTTCAAGAACATCCGCTGTTTCCATTCTTACAAGCAGTACCATAGACAAGGCATGCAATTTCCAAATTAAAGGTACAGCCTGCACGGGGAAATCAGAATCCATCGAGTCTGCAAGGTAGGACAGTGCTTCCAGACCGAGGAGGAAAAGAAGCCCACTTTTTGCAACATCAAGACAATCACCTGAAGAACGGATGTCACTCGTCTTTCTATAAGAGGAACTGGGGTTATTGGCATCTCCACCGGTCATGACGCATGAAAGTGGGCTCAGAAACCAATGCGCAGGGAGTGGAAGCCTCTGATACGCCCACTCTACCTGCAAAGAACAAGCATCTGGATATTTGCTTCCAACTTCTGATGTTTCCATGTCTTCAGGTATGGTTCCCAGAGCATCATGCTTTTCAGATGACTTACCTTTGGTACTGCTGTCATCTCTTTTGCTAGAGGATTTACTCTTAAAGCTTAGCCAGAAACTTCTGAAATGCGAACTTAGCATATTGCTAAAATATCGGTAATCTTCATAGCAATATTGCCACCGAAATGATTTCAGACCTCTGTTAACGTGAATGAAATGATCAATACAGAAACCCAGAAACTCTAGGACTGGAGCTTGAAGCAAAACATCTAATGCCTTCTCCAATATAATTCTATCTCTTGGTCCTGAAATCAAACAAACACCAAGTATAGCATTAATTCTCGGAAGAGCAAAGGCCATTTCAGAGGAGCCATCAGTTACTGGACTCGTCACTCCAAGAAGGGTCGGATCTTTGCCAGGAACAATCGGAATGGTTGTGAAAAGGCTCATGATAAGGTGTGCCTCAGCCTGTGCGAGCAAATACTTGGTAGACCAGAAGCCTCCGCCAGATGAACCCCAGCCAAGTCCAATCCCAGGGGCCGGCCCTCCTCTGCCTGACACTTCAGTTCTGAGCATATGCTGCCATCCCGAAGCAGCCAAGGTCATGAACAACGAAAGTACCCTAGAGAGTTCGGTAAGAGCCCCTTTGGATATGCCATCTTCAAGTACCTTATCATCTGTGCCTGAATAGTCTTCTTGTAATGACTGACCGGAAAGTGAAAAAACCTTGGAACTCTGAATGCATTTGTCAACTGAGTTAACCAGTCGGACTAATCCATGAAGGCAGCTTACAGAAGAAAACGATGTTTCTAACGCGTTATGGGTTCTCAACTGGCAGAGCACGCTAACAAGTGACATATTTCCGCCTGGCACTCCTTTGTCTACTCTGCCATTTGGATGGGCAAAGTCGAAAATTCCATTTTTCACAATTTCAAGGCCCACTTTAGGGATGAAGAAAGGCAACCATGGCAAGACAGCAGCAGTACCTTCTTCATGACCTAAGCTATCCTTTGGGATGACTTTGTCAAATATACTTGAAAGCATGTGCATTATAGCTGAAATAACCCATAGGATGCAGTTTGCAGCTGAATTGCTCTCATTACTAACACTGTTCTCTTCCCTGGGTAGAATAAATGGCATGAGAGAGCTGGTTTTCAAGGATAGCCACTTTGTAGCCAATTCAACCATCGGAACCACTCGACTCCACGACCAAGATTCCATGTCATTAGGAAATTCAGAAACCTCTCTCTCCAATTGCACCTCTGAATGAAGCCTAGGCAGCCGATGAGAAAGTGCCTCCAAGACATGGTACGCTTCCCGTGTAACCAGGGCAAACTCCTCAAGGACGTTTTCCCCAACCAGTCTGTCTAGTGTGGGCAGGTTCAACCATGTGCACATCACCGGGAAAAAATCGTCAAAGTAAGAGGCACAATAGCCATGACGTATACAGACCTTCCAAAAACGTAGTTGTTCAACCATTAAGCAGGAAGTGAGGTTACGGTGTTCTTTTCCAGATTTAATCCATTGATCAAGGGAAATTGGACCTCTGTACATATGCCACATCATGTCTCGGAAGAATCCACACCTCACAAACTCTGAACAGTGTTGCCGGTCAGATTGAGACAAGACCTGCATGTGAAAAACAATCCCCTCAAGACTATTCCATACATAATCAATGAAAATTGAAACATATAAAGGTACCGCAAGGACTATTCATCACTACGTACGTCAAAATGACACCAAACTTGAAAATCCGCATGGAAAACATCCTTGACATTCAGAACTCACATAGCTACAATTAATTTGCCATAAACTACATCACAAAATAAGGCTAGATTTTCCATTTTGGCAAAGTACTCGGTGTACTCAACATGATTGAAAGAAAAAAAATAATTCAAATTTACTATTATGCATTGTGCTATACATCTGTACAGTTTGGCAGATTTGTGAGGGCACGGTACTCCTAAACGACACATAATAGTCCCAATGCGGTCTCTTTGCTCAAGAATGATATCATAAATTTTGAATGGAGGGCAGCTGACATCAGACAAGATATCATTTCACGGCTACAAACTTGACTGAAGATGGTTCTGACTATACTGCTGTAGGGAGCAAAATGCAAGCTCATGAGGAATATGAACTATATGTCTGACTACACGAGGGCAACAGAAAATATCATACCAACGAAGTAGAAATAAGAATATCAATACATGATAGTCGAATGGAGGGCAGCTAACATTGGACAACATACCCCTGCATCCGCACGAACTTTATTAAAGCTTGCAACGGGAAGGAAAGCAAAAAGTAGTTCTGACGTTACTGGTTTAGGAAGTGTGATCCAATGCACCTTTGGAACTATGAAATCTATTCCAGGCTTTATCCCAACAAATATGCACTTGCACAAAAAAGAAACCAGGAAAAAGTTGCCAAAAAATGCACATATCCATATCCTTGTCAAGGAAATAAATTGAGCCAATTTTCCGAAATAAATGGCATTAAATTGCGACTTCCAGTAATAAAGAGAGGTAGCTTAAGTCCTAAAAATAGTTGACATCAACATTACCCAAGGAATGTTACACGGAGGGTTGATGAGAGTCCTTAACATAAACAGGCACATTCGAGGACCCAAAATATTAATGCAACCTCCTCAGAACAATATTATAAACGAGAAAGGCTAATGAAAACAGGATAAATATGTTCTGACAATTACCCTTAGAAGGACAACTGATTTTATCATTGAAGGGTGAACGTCGACCGCAAGATGCTTAGTGAACCGGTGGACAACAGTTTCAATCAGCCTTGGACATTTTATAATAGCTGTTGCACATGATGGAGAATGTCTGGCCAATGCAACAAGGATAGAGACAAGGCATTCATCCAGAGTAGGAAGGGGGTCCACCTGAACGAATAAAAATATGAGTGAATAACATAACATCTTAATGAGCAAAAAAAATCAAAGAAATGAAAGGCCACATAAACCAACCAAAACAAGGTCATCATTATTCTGTTATTCATGAAAGGCAAACTACAACCAGTGACATAAGCAAGAACTATCCAAATCTTAGGAACTGGCGTGAAGAGGTCAGAAGCTATTATCTTGACAAATGATTCAGATACATTGATGGTGTGCATTGACTTTCATTTTCCATGAGTTTCTGCTACTGTATAGTCAATATGGAACTATCTTATCACCAAAATCTAAAGTTTATGGTGTCAATATTAAGTGTCTTACTATTAAAATTAAAAACATCTTGGATTTGGCCATATCGGTTATACCCTCACTATTTAATTCATTAGCAGGTCATCCTTTAATTTTAACATATGAATAACATTTTACATAAAATGCAAAGTATTTCGTCAATTCGAAAATTACATATCTAGATCATACAACTGCGATCAGACTATGAGTATAAAGCAGAAAAATCGATATGACATCCATTGAATGAATATGTTTTACATAAAAAATGAAACCCACTGTTGTCAGTTTAATTATGCGCAAAACAACCCGGAACATAATCCAGTCTCTTTCTCATAACTATGTCAACACTTTGACACTGATGTCTGTTGAATTGATCATAGGTCAGCCTTTACATGTATTTCATTTTCATCTACCAAATCCAATAACAATTACCGAATCATGATTTTTTTTTCTTCCCAGTGTTGTCACAATGACCATGGTAAAACCTAAGTGTACATATAGACGCAGAATTTTGCAATAAAATTAAAAATAAAGCTAGTTCATATGTCAGCATGATCATAGTTTAACTACGTTTTTTTAGAACACAGTAATCATAGAAGCAGCTTCAGAATCAATAACCTACACATGCATTGGCATGAAATTCAATAACACTAAGAATACAGCAGAAATGAGAAATTAAAAAGAGACAGCCATAGATAAAGACGTACTAATTTGTCACACGATAAACATTATACAAAAGTATCCCAGTAAGTCGGGGATAAAAGCACTTAAAAATAAACCTCTAGCAGTTTCCGTTGCAAAACTTCATTTGATGGAATTTTCCGGATGGCAAAAATGAACCCAGTCATAGTATGCAGAGGAAGAAACAGAAAAAAATATATGTAAAAACGTCTAAGCAGCAATTTAAAATACAAAGATCATGCAGGTGAAGAAACATTACAAAAATATACGTGCATTCAATGCATTTTGAGCAACTAATGCATTTACGAAGGCATGCATATCATAATACAGCTGTAACTATAAAAAACGACCACTAGCCAAAGCATGGTCTAAAATTTCGAACATTAAATCTAAAACATGATCTTATCCAGGTCCATGACCATTGAATAGTAAATAAACCACATTTTCATTGTTCAGAAGGCAACTGAAAGAAGAGATAACAGTAGAACTTGGAGCATGCGTCAGAAAAGAGGAAAAACATATATTTATAAAAAATCATTGAGTTTTATCGAATTGAATTGCCTACCTCTAAAAGATAGCATATTCTTGGGAGTATACCCATCCTTACTAGACCACCAGCTATATCTTGTCCAGCCAGAACAACATCATCCTGGATTGTACGTCTTTCTTCATCATCAGCATCCTCATACTGATCGTTGAAAGGGAGGATATTTGAAGGTTTTGAGCTGTACTTCCAAAATCCACCATGAAGATAACCAAAATTGATATCTGGCCGACTACGAAATATAGGTGCAGTGTAAACATCTATCTCATAGACACATAATTTCTGAAAATGGAGGTACAAATCAGCTCCAATCATTTTCATAACATACTTTATGCATAAATGTTGTAAAAAAGGGAGAGCAAGAGGGAAGCATGACTCTACCTCTGAAAGATTGAAGTAGAACTCATTCACATCAAAGCTCAGAATGGATTGAAAAACCTTTGCAGAAGCCAGAATGACAGAATTATGGTTGTCATCCAAAGAGATCCTGTCAATGGAGTCCAAAAAAGTCAAAACCACAAACTCTAGGGCGGAAAATGAAATATACACTGTAATTGAACATTATCATTCAGTACAATTATAGATTTAATTAGTTCATTAAAGATATTGAATAAGAACGCTGAAATCATGAAAGTGCACAACTAAAATGCTTTGATCAAAGGATTTATTTATTTGGCCCCTGGAAACATGGGGATTCTGTACTATTGCACTGAACCACTAAAGATATCAAACAAAGTACAAAATTAAAAATACATCAAAGAGGCGAAAGTGAAGAAAAGGCAACCCCTTAACTGCATGTCAGCATGCCTCATTTATCACTATGCATTTTCTCCAGAATGCACCTCAAACAAGCCCCTGACCATAGCAAAGATATGTGGCATTAAAAAAATGTCACATGAGGTATGAGCCACTTTTCCCTTGTCAAATGTGTCACCTAATCACTATTAAGTAAATAAATCGTTTGATAGTGCACTTTGAAATTCTGATGATTTAAAAGAATCCAAAATGTGAAAGATGCCAAAATCCAATCAAATGACAACAATGCAAAGTCATGAATGTTTTCCCAAAAGTGGGACCTAAACGCAACTCTTTGGTATATGCATATCACATTCTGACTTTCAGGATCATGTCAGCAAGGTGGGGTCCAAATGAAGGGAGGAGAAAAAGAGAAGAGGGAGAGAGGGAGAGAGAGAGAGAGAGAGAGAGAGAATAGGAAGGAAGAGGGCCAAGTCTAAGTGGCAGTATCTGGTACTCCGCTGCTAAAATGTGGGTAGAGTATAATAGACTTTTCATCCCATACTTCCTTCTTTCTATGCACGAGTTTTTTAAAATATTTCTTCCTTCCACAAAACTTCCCATTTCCTCCACCGTCTGCAGAAACAGGACAGTAACACAGGCTGGTCACACCTAATCCTATGTAGATTAGGATTGGATAACCCTAATCTGGAAGACAAGGGCTGATGTAGATGCAAAAAGTATTCAACAAAGAAGTGATGCTTTTATAACCCGTAAGAGGATATTTGTTCACGTCCCTAACTTAAAGTAAAAGCTGGCGAAAGATCTGAATTCCTTTTACACAAGTCACTGTAATGCAAAAGTAAATGGCATGGAATAGCCAAAATCAGACAAGCTGGTTGAACTCAACTGACTATGGTTGACCTTGTTTGATAAATCAATAGACTCAATCTTAATACTCTCATTTTTTAAACTATAAAAGGGTCAGGCACAAACTCCCCATCCAGGTTTTTCTTTGGGAAAGTTCCCATGCGAGTTATCCATCTAAATCGAATCAGTTAATTCCACATAAACGGTTCATTTGCCCTCCCCCGCTCTTTCCCAATATCTGATCACAAGCCAATGTCAACCCTTCTCTCTTTCTGTCACAATTTTATGAGAAAGGAGATAAAAATAAATTCGAAAAATGAAGAGAGAAAATTGTGGTGAGGAAATCTAAATATGGTTTCATTTTTTAACTTAAATTTTACACGGAATTAGCGTGCCTTTTGGGGAGAAAAAAAGGTTTATAATGCAATGTGTCGATAGTCCACTAACCAACAAACAAAGATCTATTATATTCTAGCCATATCTTTTGTCACATTAGAATATGCATCACAAGCATATGAGATAATTCGTGCAACTACTCTGTTCTTCCCAGAGTTACCAGCCGGTCTCAATTTCAAAGGAGTACAACACCAAATAACTGGCAGCTGTTAAATAAATAAAAATAAACTGTTCTGTATTCACCTTAATGATAAAGCAATCTCCGGTTCAGGACCGAGGACATATGCCCAAATTGCCTGCCAATCAACAGCTTCATGAGAACAGTTTGCATTTGAGAGGTTAGAATCGGCCTCTTTCTGTTGCAAGTGGTGCAGACACTTATGAAGGACAGAAGCGAGGAGTTGCAAAGCAAAGCAACGTTGACTGGGGATCTGAAACACAAACACAAAATCGAACTGTTCAGAGAATAGCATATTCCTTATATTCTTTCTCTGTTTTCTTTACTTCCCTTTTTGCCTTTCTTCAGGTTATTGAACCTGCGTGTTTGCTATTTATACATATGCGTTTGTGTGGGTGTGCGCACGCATGTGTGAGTGTGTATATGTATATACCAATTTCACATGTGGAGCACGCTCTGCAATTATCCCCACTCTCTCTAATTCATAATATGGTTGTTGAATCTCAGAACTGTAGATGCATGGATGATAGCAGATCACAGGAATCCATCAATATCACAATTCTGTTCAGTCAAGAGTGGAGTAAAAACAACAAGTTTGTCACATTGGCATTTTTGGAGATTCTAGAAATACTGAAGCCTGAACCTTGAAAACGGATATTCACATTGGCATTTTTGGAGATTCTAGAAATACTGAAGCGCCTGAATCTTGAAAACGGATATTTACATCTTTAATTTTGAATTAAAAAACAGTAACCTAAAAATAAAAGAATCAGGTAAAGTGTTGGATAAGTACAAAGACATGAGATCAAAACTGTTTGAGTGACAGAAAAACTCAGCATCTTGTCTGAGTTCATTTCACACATTTCGTCTTAAAGTTAGTCAAGAATAATTTTTTGAAAACAAGTAGCCAAGGTAGTTGGTGGTAGATGCTGAGTGCTGCAATGGCCACATAACAGTATAAATAGTTGAATGTTCACAACTATCCATAAGTCATTATAAAAGTACAAAATTTCTCTTAAGTAGAGCCAATTTGGTTGATTGGAGTGCACAAAACAAAAAAGTGGTAAAAGGGTCTTAGTGATGACACATCGTCTGTCCTTCCAGAGCTTTGCAGACGATACCTTTCACAAATCTGCATCTTGCCTTTTTACTTCATTGTATAATGACAACCTAGCCCAGAAGCATGGGTCCATATTTTTGGATCATTTGAGCCTTAAAACTCTACATTAAATTTTATATCAATAACCACTTTAGAATATTAGTGTTGTGTTGACCACAAAAACCCAACACTACAATAAAGTATATTATTCTGACACAGTTCCATCCAGACTCAAAAGAAAAAACATAAAGAACCAACATTGCCCCAGAATTACCCAGACGTCCCATCTATAGTGTAATTATAAATTTATGAAATGGAATTTTAAATTAAAAAGGGCCAATGAAAAAAATAAACAAACTTACAATGCTTCTAGTCAGTGCTATGGCTTCCTTAATTGTGTATCCTGCAGCACCAGGATCACCTTCAGTTCTCAGGAAGTCACGCTCAGCAACATTCTCTGGATTATATTGACTGAAGCTGGTATTGAGACCTACACATAAATGAAAACAATCAGCCAGTTTTTCACTTCAAACTTTTCAAATATCTATATAACACATCCAGATCAAAGAAAATGCAACCGTACAGTCTGAATAAGATTCCCTGTGCTGGAAAACATTTGAAAGAGTATATATTTAAATACATTAACAACCACACAATCTGGTTGAGAGAATCATCAATGGTGACAAGATTTCCTCATAACGAATGGTGTCCTGTGATTAACAGGACGTTGTAAATACATTCAATCATTAGAACTACCACGGAAACAACCAAAAAGTCCAGAAAAAATGCATTTTTCACATTTAGCTTTTTGATTGAGAGGAAAAGAGATCATAATGACTGTTGAAATTCGTAAGCAAAAATGTTGAGATAACAGGATACTAGGATTGTAGTCAGCTCACAAGTAACCCACAGATAATAAGAAGAAAACGGGTAACAGGATTTAGAGATTATCAACATACACAAATGTTGCCCTGGCTGAAAAGGAAATCCAAACTCTACTGTGGAAAGAGGACCGAAGGTAGATCAAATTTTGAGGGAAGAGATAACAACTATTGGAAAACAATTCCAGATTGAGAGTTCGGAAGAAGTATTAACCATGTATTTTTAAGTCACCGGAGCTGGAGGCATTAAAAAATAACTGTTGATTTTTAACTATTCTTTGAAACTTCTTTTGATCAAGGAACCTTGCCCAACGCTCTACCTGTATGAATTAAAGAAGCATAGCCTCAACTTCCTCTTTTGGAAAAAGATGATGATTGTGTAGCTTACCATTTTTTAGCTCCATGGGGATGCCATCGTTGATGACATTACCATCCAATCTGAACCTTAAAAGCCTCACCTTCTCCACTCTTTGGCACCACGACTTCCATGATCCGCTATCACCCACACCAGATGGCGCCCATTCATTGTTAATATCTGAAGATTCCATCTTTTCGGAACTCGTGGTAGTTTCGGACTGTCTATTTGCTGCATCCTGAGGAATCTCTGAGCGTTCAGGCTTGGCAGCTTCTTCCTGGTAAGAACTCTTGGCACGTTCAACCAGGTTAGCCCCGTTCAAACTAGTTTTCCCCTTCTCCTCAGCAGGCGTAGCTCTCATATTCCTTCTTTTGTCTTGACCCCTCTTCCTCAGCATGGCTAATATAGTTGGATCCATTTTCCCCATTATCTCCGCCTGACTATCAGCAATCTCCTGGGGGGACATCTGGGCCAAACGAATTAAATTCTCCGCATTGATATCCTCCATCATAGAGAATTTTCCTCGGTGTTGGACCGTAGAATCCAAAGACTCGTAGTCAACATCCATGGAAGTTGGCTGACGTACAGATTGATATTCTATCTCCCCCTGTTTTCTCGTACGTCTATCTCTGGTGTCTACCCTAGAGATAGACGTATCTGCGACAGGTGAAAATATACTATCTGTCTCCTTCCGCTTCAAACCCAACTCAGCTGCTGCTGCTGGTGCTTCTATAGCATCTCCCATTTCTTTGTCAACAGGTTTCAATACGACGGCTGATTCGTGCTTCTGTTTCACCTTGCTTGAAAAGGTAGAATGCTTCCCGTCGAGCAACTCCCTCCAGCGGCTGAAATCTAGGCCCTTCTTCTCTATCTTCTTCATCGGCCGAACAAGTGGAGCGGCCAACCCGTAGTCCACGATATCCTTATCCTCCTCTGCGTCATCCTCCTCCGCGCCCCTTGTTGTGGCCACCGGGGTCCAATGCTATGTGAGAAAATAGAACGTCGAAGAGTCAGAAATCAATAGAGGAGCACACTGCGAGAAGGACGTTACAGAGAGGTAAGAGAAGGGGGCGGGGGAGAAGATCGAGGGTTCCAACCGGGCCATGCGAGCGGTGGCGCGCGACGGGGAAAGGGAGGACAGTAAGACGGGGAGAGGAGGCGGGGGCGCCAGACAGGGCGGACGAAGAGAATCCCTTCTCGACGATGCGGCCCACTAGCAAGGAGCTGTGATGCTGTTCTCCCAGCATCTTCGACCGGGGCCTCCGAGAAGCCGAACTCCCCGTGGTTCCCTCCGCCTCCATGAGAGCAGGGGAGGGAAGAGCAAGGAAAATTAGAGCTCGGAAACTTCCTGAAATCGCAGCCTATCTAGGGCTATAACAAAGAGCGATTTCAAGTCGGTGAGCAAAGGAGCCGTTGGCCGCGGGAGGGTGTTGGAATTTTTAGTGAAACGTGTCAATATATCACTCGCACTCATTTGAATCCGTGGAAATCGCTTCATAACATGGGGTTTTCGGGGCTCTAGGCTCTGTTGCAGCAGACTTCTGACACCGTACCCGAGGACGGAGGAAACATAAGTCAATGGTATCGATTTCACGTTCTGGTCAAGCCAGGAGTGCGCGTGAGAACGGTTGACATCTGATGCGGTGTGGGGCCCACCTAGGCAACCACCAACGATACGAGAATAAAATCACGGCTGTCGCGCAAGTTGTTTGTACAGGAAAACCCTCACTCCCGCTCTCCGCTAACCTCCGATCGCTCCCATGGTCCCGTTGAGAATGAAGAAGAGCAGCACGAAGCTTAAGAGTCTAAAGCTCAGCGTCCCCGTCCCCGATGCCCCGTTCGGCGAGTTCGTGTAAGAATTGAAACTTCCTCTCCCACCCCCCCGTCCTCTGTTTCCCGTTTTCGTGGTCGATCTGCCGATCTCTGTCGATGTTCCCTGATGTGTGTCTGGTGGAGCTTCACAGGACTCACAGTGGCACATTTAAGGAAGGGGATTTGCTCGTCGACAAGGACGGGCTCCGCATCGTCCGCCAGAATGGAGAGCCGGCGGTAATTTACGAAAACCTGAAATCTTTCCCTTCCCACTTCTGCTGTGATGTGTACCTTTTAATCTATTCCATCGGTTTATTCTTTGCTATCCATTTCCTCCCACTCCCTCTACTTTTACATTGATGTCTTTACTCACATACCAAGACCGCCAAGATGAATTCTGAACGAATATAGATCATTTTGAACTGCCTGATTATCGAGTATGATGCCGTGATGCTAATCAGTGATGAACCAACTGCGATCATTGAGATACCTGACTTTGATACTGAGAGAACAAGTATTCTTCTAGATTATTATGACCCCGACACGCTTACCTAGGATAACCATCCCATCTCCCCATGGTAAATGTAGATTCAACCTCAATTCGCAATCATTGGCATAGTCCGAGACGAACCTACCATAGGTATTCACTAGCCATCTAATGATGGATGTGTAAATTACTTTCTATCTGCAAAGAAGTACGTCCAAGACTAATTATGAACAATATTATTGCGACCTAATCTATGTATATGATGTGATGTATAAATATGATCTTGACCAATTTGGTTTTAGTGTAGGATTATGAAGATATAGGATTTACCTAGTGTGCGGGTATGCTGAGCATCCCCAGTGGAGATGGCAAAGATCTCAGTGTCCGTGTTGATTGAGATTTCCCATCAGGCCCCTGAAAACCCAAAAGAAGTTCCCTTGGCATATCTCTTTCGCTGCCAATATCAGAGCTACTAGGATGGGTAGTCTCATGGCATTTCATTCCGTCCATGTGTCAGTCGTGTACCAGTCATCCATTGAGCCTTTTTTAGCAAATACTGGACTACCATTGTGACTAGGTCTCTAGAAAATGTAAGAGGGTTGTGATGCATTGGAGATTGGTGGTGTTGGAAAGGTCGACCGTCTCTCTCTTCCTTGGCCAGCAAGCAGAAAAGTACTGTTGCCCTGCTCTTCCGAATCTGCGACTTGTTGGTTGGTGTTCCATTATATGTTGCTGAGCTATGCCTGAGACGCGGAAGGCTAATAGCACTTTTATAACGTTTGAGCTCAGGAAGATGACTGTGGTACAGAGGTGAGCTTCTCTTCTTTGTCATCCTCGGCAAAAAATGTTAGTGCATTAATACCGTTATTGATACTTTCAAACTCATATAAGCTTGAAATGCGATGTGCATGTGCTGATTAAAAAGATATGGCGAGTTGCATATCTGAGTTAGGCTGACTTGAATCAATAAGTCATAGGTTTTAAGAGTCAAGCTGATTAGAATCAGAATATGGATAAGTTTTGATCAGAAATAGTCTGATTTAATTTAATTCTTCAACTGGGTTGTCAACGCTTTACCCACGGATCAATAATATTCTCAAAAAATAAAAATAAAAATATTTCAACTTTTATCAGCTTGTTAAGATATCTCTCCTTATTCTTAGCAATATGAACTTTATCCTCTGTAGACGTAGCGAGATATTCTTCTGGTGAGTGATATGGTGATAGCGGAGTTTGGACTTTCCCATGGTAATGAACGACGAATTTTATTTTATGAGGATAAATGTTGTGGGATCTCATCCCTTAGAAGTGAAATTGTCCTAAATGCATTGTTGAAAAGAACATCCAAGATCCACTAGAAGTTGGGATTCTCTCTTCCTCTAATGATAGCGGAAGAAGTTGGTTTTTTTAACCCTAGGTTGCTAGGTAATTTTAGAGAAACATAAATTGTTCACCCTGGAAATCTATTTCCCATTCTTATATAAGATTGAAATATGGATGAGGACGATTTACGATGATGGAAATGTTATAGATTTGAAAATTTCAGAGTTCAATTTTACATCATATACCATTATAGAAACGCTTCCACCTCTAAAGAGTGACCTCCTCGGGTATTGTTTTTCTACTTCTCCTACTGAATTACCTCCTCGCGGTTCCCAATCTCTTCTTGACACCCCACGTTACAGTCTCGATCTTGGAAATACACTTGCTCTTGCTTGCCTCCTGTGGAAGTGAAGGTCGATGTGGAGGATTTCACATGGGAGACGACCAATACCCGGCCGTTTCGCTATTTCATATTGCATCAATTGAGAACATCTCTTCTGATGTTGTTTCTCGGGTGCTCTTCTTCTGTAGAATTTTGGCAATTCTTCTTACAGAAAGTTGGTACTCAATGGAAAGTCCTCGAGCTGACATCACAATGGTCACTCGAAGGAGATTAAAAACTTCGGTGGCCAGTCCTCCTAGTGGGCCATTTGAAACGGCTGGAACTTCAGCCGCAAGGAGCATTCAGTAGAGAGAATGGTTGCTTCCGTATGCTTTAGCGCGATGGAGTGGGCTTAGCGAGGAAACCCCTTACTCCTTGACCTCGACATGCTTTTCATAACACCGAAAAGTTAGACTTTAAGTCAACCTTTTAATGGAATCTTTGTGATCCTGTTCCTTGCTACCTCTGCAATTCCTCTAACCTCCAGTGTGCACCCTTCAGTCTACGGGTGAAATCAGCCTCGTAGTTGCCGCATCGGACAACATTATTCCATGCAACTGTTGTTGCGTATAGTTTCATTAAAGTGTTTGAATGTGGTTATTTATAGCATCCTTTGATAAAGCCTTCGGATAGTCGGTTGACTTTGGACGATATGGACATGATTCAAGTGATTGGCAAGGGCGCCAGCGGGATCATACAGCTGGTTCGCCACAAATGGACTGAACAGTTCTTTGCCCTCAAGGTATTCTCCTGATGCACTGGATGATACTTATCCATTTACAGGTCTGTTTATAAGCAGAGATAACGAGTCGTACTTTCTTGATCCATTTTACCGGTTGGAGTCCTGATGCCGGTGTTTCATGCAGAGCATCCAACTGAATAGTGTTCCCGAGGAATCCCGCAAACACATCTCAAAGGAGTTGAAGATAAACTACTCACTCAACCACACCTCCCCATGCTCGCATATCGTTGCATATTACCAATCATTCTATGACAATGGTGTCATATCTTTAGTCTTGGAGTACATGGACGGCGGGTCTCTCGCTGACTTTCTAAAGAAAGTCAAATCAATTCCAGAGCCGTATCTATCCGCGATATGTCAGCAGGTCAGTCTCCGTTGGCAGAAAGATATCTCCTTTCATCAATAATACTCGAATTCCCCGCTTGATCAACCATTACCATTGGCCATTTCCTTCCAATAAGATGGGCATATTTCTTCTGCTGTGCAGATGGTCAAGGGCCTCGTTTGCCTTCACCATGAGAAGCACATCGTCCACCGTGACTTGAAACCAGCTAACCTGCTGATCAACCATAGAGGAGAGGTCAAGATTACAGATTTCGGTGTGAGCGCAATAGTAGAGAGCTCTTCTGGGCAGCAAGGGACTTTCGTGGGCACATGGTACTATATGTCTGTGAGTATTCGTCCAAAGCTCCAACCCCTCCATGGTTCCAAACTGTAAAAGCCTCAGTAGAATATTGATCTCTTGTAGCCAGAAAGAATCAGCGGAGGCAGACATGGCCCCAAGAGCGACATCTGGAGCCTCGGTTTACTTCTGTTGGAGTGTGCTACTGGTCAGTTCCCTTATGCACCTCCTGTCGGACAGAAAGCTTATAGAAGTGTCTTTGAGCTGCTGGACGCCATTGTTCATCATCCGCCGCCCGCTGCTCCGCATGACGAGTTTTCTGAGGAGTTCTGCTCGTTCATCCATGCATGGTGAGGGCCAGAATGTACTTTCGCTTTATTGCCTTTTTATTTCAATAAAATAAAATAATGAACTTATTTGTACGCATTTCAGCGTCCAGAAGGATCCCAAGGACCGCAAGTCCGCGCTGGAGCTTCTGGTAATTTCTCAACCCTGGATTCCTCCCTGACTGACCCGGCGTCTCCCCCTTCTCCCTGCCGCTGAACCCATCGTCTCCATTGACACAGGAGCACCCATTCCTGATCGCCTACGAGACCGAGCACGTTGACCTGGCGTTGTACTTCGCCAATGCCGGCGCTTCTCTCACAACCTTCTGATGCCATCCGGTACATCTCTCCCCCAGAAGCTCCAATTTTTAAATAACATAATTTCCTGGGTATCATTTTAAAAAAAGGTTCTTGGGATCAGAGAGGAAATTAACCTGAAAATGTCATACGTCGTAGAAGTTTCGGGCTAAGAGCTGCTCCTCTCCGGTGATTCCACGTACAATGGCATACCAGTAGAAAATCATTCTTCTCCAAGGGTAGAATATCCCTGTTATTTTGTCCAGGGAAACCTCTGAGAGAGTTCCCCTCGGGTAGTCGGGGTCGTCGTCTCCAATCTCCGCTATGTGAATGGTCCAAGATTCGCAGAAATGAGGTAAGAAATTTGTCTTCTTGTGGGAAGAAATCGGCATCTCTGGCTTTTATGAAAGTCTTCCGGACTTCATCACTGTGCGTTCTTGGTGGTGGGCCCCGACGTGATGTCTCGGGTTGATTCCAGGTGCCTTGCTGGCTCACACGTGTCGGTATTTCCCTCCCCTCCCGTACGTTACATTAATTCGACCATACTTCACGTTCAAGTCAAACTTATGAGCGAGAGCGAGCGAGCGAGCGAGAGGAGAGAGAGTGTGTGAGAGAGAGAGAGAGAGGGCTTGAAGAGCCATGTGGTGGCGCAACGGCTCTTGACGTCAGACGAGATATGGACTGGCATTCGTAGCCAATTATATGGCGTGGAGCCTATCCAAAGTTCGTAGGCCGCACTCCGACAAGATCTCACCTCCCTCGGAAGTTATGCTTTCGGTCCAATCCAGTTTGAAATCACTGGCAAGAGAGAGAGAGAGGAGACAGAAGAGAGGGGTGAAAAGTCGAAGTAACTGGCATTGGCCACATGTCAAACATCAGAAATGTCAGCTATGGGAAGATTCTGATGGGAATGGCGGCCGGTGTCAGAGGACACGTGTCGACAAAAGCTGTGTGGGCTGTAGATGATGGGACGCGTGGCGTTTCCTTAAAACGGCCCACGTATCAACCCCCAAAACTGTTGGGCCTTCTGCAGGCCATTTTCTCACGCCCTTGCATATTTTTAAAATTATGGCCTAACCTTATTATTAAAATGACCTTCGTTCGTCCATTTCCGAAAGAGAGGGTGAACTTGACCAAAACAGTCAAAAATTTCTTCTTAGTCAACATATTTTAGAAAATCGCTTCCGGCCATACAGAGAGCCTGCCAATGATTACCCGACGCGTATCTAGCAAAGGAAGGCCGGCCTCTGGCCTGAGGAAAGTGGACACGTGGAAGGAGAAGGGCAACTTCGTAAGAAGCCACGGTGTTGGCGACGACAGGAAACGGCGCCGGGAGCAATGAATTTGGCCTAACACCTTCGCTCCCGTAAATTGGCGACACCTGTCCATCCTGCGCCAATCCTGCCCCTTCTCACTGTTTCTTTTTCCCCCTCTCTGAGACGACTAATGTTTTCCTGCAACAGGTTCCTTCTTCTACATCAAAGGGAGAGAGGGTGGAGAGAGACAGAGAGCTCGTCATCTTCTCATCCGCGTCCATTCACTTCAGGTAAGGCAGCTAGCTTATCGTTGCTGTCTCTGGGGGGCGGAGGTCGTCTCTGAGTTAGGCGTATCGGTCATTGACGGGACAGATCAGGGGGAGAATGCAGAGAGAGAGAGGAGGAGAGTGATGATGTACGAGTCTGTTGACGAGCAACAGGTGTTCCTTGTGTTTTAGGAAGGTGTGTGGAGCAAGGGAGAGTCCATTTTCCCCCTTCCCTCGATCCTCCTATCTAGGTAGATGCTGAGGTGTGTTCCGTCTGATCCAGGGAAGAAAGATGTGAAATGATTCCAGAGTTCAGGGAACTGTCCGTGATCCCTCTCAATCCCTCTCACCTAGTCTCTTGTTGGTGTTTCTCCACTCGCGGCCCTCTCCTTATCGTGCTTGTGGTTTAGGATTTTGATTTCTGTTTCCTTTTTTTTTAAAATATTTTCTCCTTAACAGAAAGAACAAGCAAGTCATGGATGCAGTTCATTTCCTCTGTAATGTTTTTTTCTCGAGATCAACAGGTATCTCAAGCTGGGAGAGGCGACTATCGCTGGAATCCTTTGACCGATCACTGTAACTATTCGTCGAAGACTTTTCAGGTTTAATTGAGGCCGTCTAGATCTAGTATCGCAAGAGCTCTGCCGATCTAATTAGCGAGGGAAATGCCGTGAATTGCTACCGGTGAAAGGGAGGGAGGAGGAAGCTGCTATCGAACGATGACAGCTTACCTCATCCCCAAGGCGTCGGTAAATGGCGGCTACTTCTGTGGTACCTACGGCTACTTCAAGACCTATCAATAGTTCTGCGACAACAAACCAGGAAGCAGGCGAATCGATGGAAAAGGTGTCTCCGACGGTTGTTTTGCCATTTAATTCCCTTTGTGACGACTCGATGGAGATCACACGACTGAATCTGGTGACGAAGAGCGCCTGCTTGCTCTCTGATCACATAGCTGATCTGGTGGACGAAGATTGCAGCAGCAACCACAAGAGCGAAGAAGCTAAGATTGCGAAGACAGAAGACCAGGAGGTGAATGGGAGTGAGGAAGATGAGATGCTCTTGGTGGACCCTGAGCCGTTGCTCGATAGCTCCTTCTCCCCTTCCGTTATCAGCGACAGCAGCAGCTTTCCAAGTGTAACCGAAGACCTCTCACTGCAGGATGTATCCTCTGAGAGTGGACCTCCAAGCTTTCTCAATGGTACTCTGAAGCGTGCGCCGAGTTTCTGTTCAGAAGATGCTTCCAGTTCTGCTGCAGGAGATGTAAACGTCAAAGATCCTCTGGCTACTTCTAGTGGCTCCAATGCGGAATTGGTGCCGATCAAAGGGCAGATTAAAGAAGAAATTCGGGGTACTGTAGGTAAACCTCGCAGTTCCCTCGTCTCTGACTGTATCCCTTTTTGGGGCCATGTTTCCATCTGTGGAAGAAGACCAGAGATCGAAGATGCTGTGGCAATAGTGCCGCGATTTTCTGAAATCCCCCTCCAGTTGCTAGCGGGCCCCCATCTTGTTGATGGTGGACTCGAAACGAATCCCACTCAATCGATTGGCCATTTTTTTGGGGTCTATGATGGCCATGGAGGAGCTCAGGTTCTGCTCTTCATCTCAACTTTACCTTATTTTCATTCTGTTTATCATGTTATACCATGCTGTCATGAACATCACCATTTTCTTTCAGGTAGCTAATTACTGTCAGGAACGAGTTCATCTGGCATTATATGAGGAGATTAGGAATCTTGGGGAAGCTTCAAGTGCCACAAGTGAGGAAGATTTTCAGAAGACATGGGAGAGCGCCTTTACTAAATGCTTCATAAAGGTTGATGCTGAGGTTGACGGGAGAGCGGAGAGAGGAGGTTCTGATACCTCCCAACAGAACAGCTGTGTTGTCCCTGCCAATCCTGTCGCGCCCGAAACCGTGGGATCTACTGCTGTAGCGGCTGTCCTCTGCTCTTCGCACATCATCGTCGCCAATTGTGGGGATTCCAGGGCTGTGCTTTGTCGTAGCAAGCGAGCCTTGCCTTTATCAGTGGATCATAAAGTAAAGCATGCGCATAATTTTCTTGACTTTCCATTCTTATGACTACTCTGTCGAGAATGTATCTAACAGCAGATATAAATTATATGCTTCAGCCCAACAGAGAGGATGAATACGCGAGGATTGAAGCAGCTGGCGGGAAGGTCATACAGTGGAATGGGTATCGTGTATTTGGTGTTCTTGCGATGTCAAGGTCAATAGGTAAGCATTTATTTGCATCAGCGAAGGACGGGAAAACTTTCTCCTGCATGAAATACTCTTTGCAAATATTTACTACTAATATTTGACATTAGAACCATCCGTTGTTCGCAACTCCTCTGTTTCATAGCTCCATATTGATTCACTCTGTTCACTAGCTTTTGTGAAATCTACTTGTATTGCACGGTAACCTCTAAATAAATAAAAAAGATTGAACTTAGTTTTCTAAATAAGAACAAAATGCCATGACTATTCTCATATGATTTCTCTTGGTGGAATCATTGCTTGAATCCGCTGAGGCCGCGTTCCTGCCCAAGAAACTTTCTCTCTATGACCAAGAATTTGACAGCGCTTCATCTTGCATTTTGCTGTATGTCTTGCGTTGTCATATGTTTCTCATCTCCTCTCACAAGTCTCCCTAATGTAAGAGTAGTAACACTGCATGCAATACTGGCGTGACTGTGATGAATGGTGCTGTGGAGCTTGTTACATTAATCAGAGGAACTGACAGAAAACCCAGTCAATGGTTCCAGAAAATGAGACGAGCTATCGTGAACTAGAGGTGAGGAGGACAGACTTTGCAAGAATCAGAGGAACTGTCTCTTGGTCAGTGGCATATCTAATTAAATGGCCCGACGACTGGGTAACCAACACTGATTTCCTTCTATGTTCATCGGGAAATTCCTTCTTGCCAATGCTCTTGTGCATTTCTCGCCTTACATTCTTCATTTCCACCAAAAAAAATTATACTACTCAAAAGAACATGCGTTTTTTTACTCCCAAGGTAAATGAGCTTTCAGCTGCTTACTCATCCTTTGAGAAGGTCTACTGTGCGTCAGGTGGCATTCACTGTGTCCGTCTTTTCCTTCCCAGTATTGGGGCCTTCCCTTTTGCTGAGATTCTCTCTGGTTAGAAACCTCATGTAAATAGACCCTCCATTTATGTTTATATTCCATGCCGTGGAATGCCTGCGACGATGATATTCGTGTGTGTGACTGAGCGACGGGAGAGGTGGTCTCCGCAGGTGACAGATATCTGAAGCCGTGGGTTATCCCCGAACCGGAGGTCACCTGCGTCGCTCGGGCGAGGGAGGACGAGTGCCTCATCCTCGCCACCGACGGCCTTTGGGACGTCATGTCCGACGAGGAGGCCTGCGACGCCGCCCGCCGGAGGATCCTCGTCTGGCACAAGAAGAACGCCGGCACGGAGCGCGGCGGAGGCGGCCGCGGAGGAGCGGACCCCGCCGCTCAGGCCGCCGCCGAGTACCTCTCCCGGCTCGCCCTCCGGCGGGGCAGCAAGGACAACATCACCGTGGTGGTCGTCGATCTGAAGGCGCGGAGGAAGTTCAGGACGACCAACCCCTGACTGTGAGCTTCACCCCATACTAAAAGGCAATAAACAGGTCCTCTATATGTCTCCCTCTTGATATATGATGGGGCTCTTGATACTTGACCAGAAATAGTGCTTGCTGCGAGCGTAAGATCGGTCCCCACCGCGCCCTGCCCGGCAACTGCTCCATATTTCGCCTATGGCGGACCCGCAGCTGTCCCCATGACGGGCAGCTTTCGCTGGGCCGGCCCACTCTCTAGAATGTATTATGGGAATGGACTCAGCAATCCTAATGAAGGTCAAGGGGGAGTGGGCCGGGCCTTTCTCCAGAATGCATTCTGAGAATGGACTGGACAAGTCTACTTAGGTAGAGGGGGAATGGGCCGGACTAGTCACTAGATTGCATTCAGGGAATGGATTCAACGACCCTACAATGGTTGAGGGGGAATGGGCCGGACCAGTCACTAGATTGCATTCTGGGAACGAACTCGAAAGCCTACACAGGTCGAGGAGGAATGGGTTGGCCCACTATCTAGAATGCATTCTGGGAATGGACTCAACAAGCCTACTCAGGTAGAGAGGGGAATGGACCGGCCAACTCTATAGAATGCATTCTAGGAATGGACTCAACATGCCTACTGAGGTAGAGGGGGGAAATGGGCCGTTGCTTGGTGAGGCCCTCTGGCATGGTGGAATCAACGCCGTCGATTTGATGGATCCATGGATCCTGTGCCCTCTTCTAGTGGGCTCCACTTCGGAGTTTCTGTGTCTCAACGTCTCTACAAGTGAGTGGGTGGCGCCGTGACGTCCCGACCGCCCGCTTCGACTGAAAACCCTAGTGACCCTCGCTCCCCTGGGCAGAGGGCTCCTGCGAGGGCCACGCAGGAGAGAGGAAAGTGGGCGACGGGACCGGGGTGGCGGCATGGTGTGGTTCCAGTGTGAGGACTGCGGGGAGAACCTGAAGAAACCGAAGCTCCTGAATCACTTTAAGATCTGCTCGGCCTACAAGGTGAGGGGGGAGGAATCCTCAGACCTTGACGTCCCTTTCATGCACGACGCTCGTGGTGCGTTAGTGATCTGCATTGGATTACTCTAATTGCCGGTGGTCTGATCTCTTTCAATGCGAGCAGCTCTCGTGCATTGACTGCGGCGAAATCTTCACCCAACAAACCGTTCAGGGCCACACGCAGTGCATAACCGAGGCGGTTCGTATGCGTTCGTCGCGACCACTAGACTTCGCGTGTGCATTGAATTATATGCCTTTTATTCTTGCTTTTTTATATGAACGTGATGGAGTTTGGTTATCTCTTGGATTTTCTTTGCGAGTGTATTGCATTGGAATCGTCCTTTGCAGGACGGTCCGTCTTTTAGAAGAGGACTTCTTTTGGGCGACCTTTAATTAAGCTCTTCTCACTAGTTATAGCTTGGACAGAACGTCACATTTGTGCTCGAATTGTGAACGTCCTTCTGTATTGGGTCTTATTGCAATGTTTTTCTTTTTCAAGCCCCGATGATGGCAAATGGCAAAGCCGACCTGGTTCTTCATATGGATTCATTTCATCGGATGGGGAGGGGAGAGTAAAATGGTTTAACAATGGTCACATGCTGCAAACCTTCAGGAGAAAAACTAAGTCTTATTTTATTATACTTCATAAGGTTTCGTGCATGAGCTTTGGAAAATGATTTTTTTTTTTTTTTTTTTTTCCCTACGACTTGTGGATAGTCTAGCATTCCCTTCGTTTTCACCTGAAGTGGATAAACAAATACTCCTGTCAAATAAGGCATTGTTACTTCCGTGGTCGTTTGTTACTTATCCTGGAAGCCTTTCTTATCCCCATTTTCGAAGGCCTTTGGAATTGGCATGGCCAGATACTTGAAATCCCTTAACGCTTCTAAAAATATTTCTTATCCTATATCTATTGTGCTCAAAGGACAAATGAATGTTTTTTTATGATGCGATGGCAAAACACGGCCTTCTGTTGCTTTTATGTTCATTAAAGGTTTACACATAATTTTTTTACTTCCCTCAGAAATGATTCCTTGGATGTTAAAATTAATGTTACCCATCTTCTAGCAGATATTACCTCTGAGCTCTAAGTGGTAAATTTATTTCATCAAGAGATGTCCGTTCCTGATATTAGCATTTTTCATTTGCAATTGATTTTCTTGAATTTTCAGGCCTTCTTAAGTTCACATAATAAACTCATCACCTTTCTCAGGAGAAATATGGTCCAAAAGATCAAGCAAAGTCTGCTCACAATGCACAAAACAAGGTTAATAAACCAAAACCAGGCTTGGATATTGATATCAATGTGGGACTATCTACACACCCTCCTTGGTTTTGTAGGTAAATGGAACTCCCTGAACTCTTTTTATCAGTGTATGCCTTATATTCCTTTCCTATTTATTGGACTAAAGTGCGACTAAAGTGGTCAGGTTATCAAAGATGTCAGTTGTTCAATGGCTTTAAGGTTTAGATAAAAATAAAAGAGAGGACTATTAATGGAGAAGCTTAATGAGCTCCCCGAAAAATCTTCTAACCAGCATTTATAATGTACTACATATATTGCTTTTAAAACTATTGTTTTGCATGCGCAGCTGAATCAACTTCTTTTGACTGACTCGTGTCCACAGCCTCTGCAATACCACGACCACAAGTAAGCAGACACTGCTGCTCCACGCAGATGGCAAGAAACACAGGGGCAAAGCCAAAGCATTCCATGCATCTAAGAACCAAACAGACAAGCCACAAGTGTCTGCTGCAAACAAGGATGACATCAACGGCGTCCCTAAAATAGATTCTGCTGATAAAAAGAGTGCAGATATTTTGGATGAAATGAAAGCACCATCCGGGCCATTTAACACCGTTGCAATTTCTGTGGGAGAAGAAGAGAGTTTGCCAAAGAAAAAACGAAAAGTTGACGCACCAGATCATATAGAACATGATGATGTAACTGAGATGGCTGATGGGGAGGTGATCCAATCAAATGAAAAGGTTGCAAAAACTGGCAAAAGGCTAAGGAATTGTGCCGAGTCAGTGCAGATTGGCCATCATCAAGATACAAAAGACCCTGCTAAGGATTCTTCAGAGCAGAAGATCAGATGGAAGAAACTTATCGTTTCCATCTTGAAATCAGTATGTCTCGCGTGGCAACCATCTTCATTTAGAAATTTCATATTGTCACAATTCTCATATATGCCAATGATCCTACTGTGTGTCGTTGGCCATTTTTGCTGCTTTATCTTCTTTATAATTCCATAATGCTCCCGTCTTCTCTTCCACTAAAGTCCGACATAATTGCTCAAAGGTATCACATTTCACATCAAAGAAACGAATGATGTCACCTTCAATTAAAGAGAATAAACCCTCGTAACAGTTCGTCCAGTTTCCTTTATTTTATGTGAAGATTCTCAAGACGCATGGGCTAATAGAATATTCATCCATCTCATAAGTTTTGCCGCTTAACAACTTTGGATTTCTTCAAACCGTACAAAGCGGAGACTTAACATATTCGTCTAAATGCAGCATCCAGATGGAGTTTTGAAGGTGAAAAAGCTGCAGAAACTGGTCAAAAAGTCTCTTCAGGAGTCCGGTATGACTGAAGGCAAGGACCAACTTCAGACCAAGCTAATGGACAAGGTCTGTGGAGTTGATCATATCTATCATGGCTTAGCAATAGCTCCTTGGGGCTGACACCCAGCTCTTCTCATGTGCAGATAACATCCAGCTCTCGATTCATTGTTGATGGCAAGTACATTCATTTGGCCAACAAGACCAAATCCTCCTGACGATCTCTTGTCAGACCCCCACACGTCATGGAAGCTATCATCCTTTAAGAGACGACTGATTGTGCCAGCAAGAACACAATCCAGGACATAAAAGGTACCTTTTATTTCCAACAAGAGATCTATGTTGCGGCCTTCGGTTTTTTTTTTTTTTTTTTCTATTTTCGGGGGCGGCTGTTTGATTCCTGAAGTGGTAGGAAAATCCAAGGTGAAATCTAGGAGACAGGTGGTTCTGTACCGCCATTTCGGTGTTTATTTTTTTTCTTCCTTGAGCACCAGGAGTAAACTAGATTGAGAGAGGTTTCCTTTGTTGGGGATCCATATAACTCGATTTCCTTGTACTGAAATCTTCTGATCAGCTGAGGGGGTGGGGGCAAGCTTGCTCTGCATCAGTGAAAATAGATAGATTTCCAGATTAAGCTTCATTTCTGAGAAAAAGGAAGAAAGTAAGCTATGGACTGGAGTTAGATGAATAAAGTATAAGGAGTACCTACCTTATACTTTATTCATTTGTTAAAAATACGAGTTACCTCTTGCTAGATTTCTTTGAGATATCAGTCAGTCTTCCTCCCTTCCACTGGAATTCTCTCTAGAAAATCTGCAATATTATGGGGTTTTCTCCCCTATTTTTTAGATTTTGCTTGATTTTATTTTTCCGAAAGGATGGAACCTGCTGATTGGTGATAGAAAATCGTAAATAGGTGCCAATTATTAATGAGGATAATACGACCAATCGGCAGCTAACAATGGTACACTAATGCTTAGTATTCAGAAATCTCAATCATGTTACGTCAAATATCATTAATTTAGCAATTCGGGTCAATTAATTCCAAAAAAATAATTACTCAACACAAAGCTTCACAAATATGTTTTCCTAATTAGATATGAGGGTGTGGTTCTTTAAATATGTTTTTGCCGTTTTATGAAATATATTCTCACCCATATATTAAGTGAATGTCACAACGTTAAAAGGTGAATGACGAAAAGGATGTTTAGACGAGACATTTTTTATTTCCGATTTTTCCCATATATCGTGTTTCTCGTGAAATGGGCAGAGTTAATATTATCGATATTAAGCATATATGACAATGATAGCAAGTAATTGCATTCACCTCTTTTATATTTTTAATATAATTATCATTGTAGGAGGGAAATGGGTCACACACGAGCAAGTAGTGGTCTCACACTGCGGGGCATAGAAGTAGAGGGCGATGTCAAAGTGAGAAGACGATGGACTTGTCTCTAATTTAAAAGGTTTATAAGGACCAAGGACTAAATGACCATTTAACTTGGCATCACGGAAAAGACTACCTCCTCCCGATTAACTGCGTTCAGATTAGTTCTCCTGAAACCCAAATACCTCCGTTAAAGTCAACGCAGGGAGACTCCCAGCGAAGAGAAAAGAGGAATAAAATAAAAAGAATGATTCAAGTGGGTTATGGAGAGTTAAATCCAAATGCCCCTAAAAAGAAATTGACCCGTAGACCATATATCCATAGAAGCAGCACAAGAGCGAATCCTATCCTGGTCTCCCTCATTCACTCTCTCATGTCGGAAGAGAATCATTGAAGTCGGCGCCGCCCATTGCCGGAAGAGCATCTGTCTCCGCTTCAACCGAAGGTTAAGAGGCCTCACGGGTCAACGTCAGAGCCTTGTCCTGCAAGAGAAGCTGCCTCTGCAGCGTCAATCTCCGAGTCCAGAAGGGGGATGAGCTTCTGGCTGACGTGTCTCGCGGCGGAGACCATGTCCAGGATCACGCTGGCGTCCAGCCCAGCGCCGCCCCGCTTGATGAGGCCGCAGACCTTCCCGTGGCTGTTCACAGAGACGGAGACAGCGGAGCTCATCTGCGACTCTTCATCTGACGTGGCATCCACAATGTACTCCCTGCCCACCTGCATGAAGGCCACGTGGATTGAATGCACGGCGGGGAATCAACAGTGGGAGGGCCACTGAAACGAGAAAGTGTCCAGAACCAGGCCGGAGAAGGGAAAAACAGCCCCGGTGATTAAACGGGCCGGGCCCGGGACCCTGGCTCCCCTCCATTATGGCCAACTTAGTGGGCTTTCTCTTTCAGCCTCAGAAGACTCACTTTGGTCAAGGTGATGATGACAGGGACCGCCGAGGTGTCAAACTGCAAGAACTCCTCATCGCTGATGTTAACCTCCGGTTGTTCATCAGGTGAGGCTCCAACGCCGACATCGACTTTGGGGATGCCTGTGTTGGTCAACGCGGCCTTTAGAACGAACAGCAGAGGGAAAAGAGAAAAGTCAGCTTCAGCAATAAGGCTCCGCAGGAAGAGTACGAATGTGATGAGAAGAATCATAGGCATTATAAGGAAAGAGCGAAACAGACCCAACTACAAAAAAAAAAAAAAAAAACCTTCAAGGATCATCAGGCGAGCTTGGACGTAATACCATGATTAAATAAGATTAGTCAACGGCCTTCTGTTCACAAGCAAGACTAGCAGGCCGTACTCATGGAAAATAAATTAAGATAAAGCTTTGACTTGGGTGTGGGAGACGGATGGTAGGAAAAAAAAAGGCGCAACTTCCAGCACAAAGAAGGTCATCTAGGGCTTTTACAGATCTTTGTCCATGCAGAAGGAGGCCCCAGTGAGCATAATAGGAGCTCGCTGAATATTTAACCGAAGATAAACGGATATTTAATCATCAAAGTCCCCTTCCAGGATGATTTTACCCAGTTGAAGAAATATCTTCGCAATCTATTTGGGGTAATAAAGGAGTGATTTTTGCTTCCCATGGGTGGGTTACCTTGATAGCAGCAGCCAATGCGTCCAGTAGATTCCCGTCTGAGCTAACCACGAGTCCATCAATATAGAGGTCCCAGCATACCTTACCCTCCAGAACCATCAAAGATGAGAGATCTATTCCAGCTCCTGGCAGAGAAATGGAAAGAAGATGGTGTTGGTAGACAGCACAAGTGTAATCCTACTATTAGAAGTCTGGGATTGAAGCAAAGCTCATGCCTGCCCCGCTCTTGCCTCCAAGTAAGCACTTTTGGAGTGCAGCTGAAAGCTCTGTCGACAGCTCTTCACCTCCTCCTCTCTGTGATAACGCATAACTTGATATAAATATAAATTAATAAATAAATAAATCAGGAATAGCAGAAGGCTGACGCAATATTATCTCGCTACAAAAAAAGCGGTGGCAAGATAAATGATCGATGTGAACGCACGGTAGCTTTATGCACATGAAAACACAGAGAATAGTTTGAGGAGATGAAAATTTTCGTTCCTACTTTGTTGGGATTTATGTTGTCTTCTTATTTTTTATGTGCCACAGCAACAGGCTTGATACCAGAAGCGTAAAGTTTTAGAGTCAACGGGTGCAAGCAGGCCAAGCCTTGCTGAGGCGAAATCAACAGCAACAAAGAGCAGACTAAGCCATGTGAAGCGCATTATGAGTACACAGTAGGCGCCTCCAAAAAAAATCATCGACAGAAAATAAAATAAAAATGCAAAATGAAGTACAAATCTGGGCCAAGACATACTTCCAAAAGCGCATCTGGATGTACTTGAGGAAAGCCATCTGATTTATAGATGATTTGAAGCTCAAATACCATAACTAACAAAAGGGCAAAGCCACGTGATTTCAGAACTATTTGAACTACCAAAACTCTTTTTACCATAAGCTGATTGATATCTTGAGAGAGATTCAGTACTAACTATAGAATTCATGTCCGTATTGTCCTGTGCATAAGAAACTAAGCAATTCCCCCCCAAAAACCACTAATAAAAGTAATTACGTATTAGATAGTTCTCATAATTGTGAAGATTTCAGAAGCAAAAAATTTAATGTTTTATGCTGTCATATGACTATGCCAAATTCGGTTCCATCACAAGCATAAGTACAGTGCTTCATCCTCAAGCACTGCCACATCGCTCTTGTCAGGAAATTCTTCAGATATCTGAACCATCCACACTATCTATTCACTCTATTAAATGATGAAAAAAGGCAAAAAAAAACCCTGAGTGGCAGAATGCTGTTCCATAATGAAAGATTCTCTTTTATAAATAAGAATGCTTTAAAATTATATTTTTCTTACAAATGCCTGTTAAGATTTGCAGGTTTTTGCACCATGTATGAATGGACATTCGATTGCCCTATTCCCAACTAAGGATAAAACCCAGCTACCCCATATGTTTAGTCGCTCCTCTTGAGGAGGATAATTTCAAGATAAATATACCAACCTCAAACGCAGGTGCTGCTGTAGGACTACAATCCACATATATTGCAACCTTCCCTCTCCCAGGTTGAAGGGGGTTAGGCTTACCAAGTTCAGCCTGCATACAAAATGCCAAAAATTAGATATAGCAGACATATATAGACCACAGACAGCTCGACAATAAAAACCAATAGGTAATTCAAAAGGAATACTAAACTTAAAGATTATACTCAGGATCTTCCCACAATGATCCATTGGATATGTTAGATCCGAATTATCTTATTTTATAGATTTAAAAAAAATGGAAAGCGGACCTTCTACCATCAAATTTAAACCCAAAACCTTAGCCATGACCTTTTTCTGTACTCTTCTTCCTCCCTTCACCTGGACATATACGCATCTCACTATCATAACTCCTTATTTCACACAAGCTTTCTTATCATCATAATCTTCCCCTTAACCTTTTACAATATTTCCATCATATCCCAATGGTGTCGAAATCATATCCGAGACTCTCATCACAATAATAAGTTTATAGACAATTAAGACCGTTTGGTTCTCAATGCAGGTGATTACTCATAGTTCAATTGTCTGGAAGAAGGTCAGATAGCAACTTCCAGATATTTATACAGATCGCCTGTTCATAGCCACACGCTGTTTAAATCTGATTTGGAGATTCTATTCATTCATTTAAATGTAATTCATCATTTACACTTTATGAAAACAAATGACTGGGCCTTTCATTAATCCATTCCGCATTTACATTTAAACATCGTTTTCCCTGAATAAACGGTTTTTCACTTGGTTGTCATCCTGGGATAGAGAGATAATAGATCATCAGCACGTGGCCATCTTATGACTGCTTGCATTTATCCCCCTCACATTCAGGTTGTTCCCATGCCTTTATATCTTGAAAAGCTGAGATAATAATAGATTCAGAATGACACGGATGCCACCTTTCTTCAGGAAAGTAGAGAAGCCTCAATATTTTGCTTACAGAACGAAAGACGTAAGAAGGAAGGAACTCCACGGAAACTAGAAGTCGTGCCTCAAAAAACCAAGTGATACAGTTCATATTCACTCTCAACACTCAGAAATACAGGAGGGAATGCAAAATGTTAGGAAGTACAGAGCACAGCATTTCAAGATGCTTATGCCAATTGATTTCGACAGAAATTTCGACTTAAAGTTCATAAACTTGAGCGAGAAATCATCCGCCATGCTTTATACGGCACGCAAAAAACATTGAAACAATAACCTCTGAAATGACGCGAGAAGTGCAATAACCGAACATTCATACATGCAGCGTTGATATGAAAGATAAAAAAAAACGAATCATGCGAAGACAATGATACCTTAACGCTAGCAATCACATCAGTTGCCCCGAATCTAACTCGTGCTGATCCGTTTGCCTGGGTAAAGTATTCCAAATAAAGGTCTAAACATCAGCATGTATGATGAATTGGGTACAAGCATCGGGAAGTTTCCAACCTGCGGAATGACTCCAGTTTCAATTAGGATAGGCCTAAAGTCCTGTCTTTGGCGCCCATCTGCTCGGAGGTCTTGCTCAATACCGCCACGGATGAAATTTTTTTCTCCAGCAGAGAGTCCAACCATTCTTATGAAGCATGAAAAAAAACGAAAATGAGAAAAAAAAACTCCTTCCCTTTTTGTCATTCCCTCGAACAGTTAGCGATCTCTTACGTACAAAACCGAAGCAAAAGGCAAGCTAACTAAGAGATTTGATCAATGCGAGTAGCATGATATATTAGTACCTAACTGATATTCCGGAAAGCGAAACTAATATAGCAACCAAGAAGATAAACCGTATCTCGGACGACGCTTCGTTTATTAATGAAGTCAACTCGCACAACCTCTCCCCCCAAGTTCACCGATAAACGTAACAGTCTCCGAATGACAACGGTGGAGTAGGGACACTATTGACTAGGAAATATATCTTCCGAGACTACCGTGTCTCCCAGAGTCTGAAACTGCGGCATAATACAGAAGGAAGAACTCCAGCACAGAGAAGAAGTGACGGACAGGAGGGAGGTCCGAAAGGGGAAGGAAGCGGAAAGAGTACCTCGTGCTGCTATCGCGCTCGCCGGAAGCAGTCTCGACAGCAGGGCCGCTCGTCAGGCAATCGCATGGAGTCGGAGAGGAACAAACCGGTTCTCACCCCAGAAATCTTATGGAACAAGAAATGAAAAATGGAAAGCATATATAGTAAATATATTATTTTTGTTATTAAAATCAAAAATAATTTTGATCGAATAAACCCTATTTTTTATTTAGTACTGGCGAAAAACCTGGCCACAATCATAAATGATCGCAGACCCGACTCGGTGATGCCCAGACATGCTGATTAGTCTTCATAGATGATAATATTATCCATTAAATAAATTTATTTTGTATTTTTTAAAAAAATAGTTAAAGTGGGAAATTTATCTGGTAAATAAATTCGAAATATTAGTTTACAGGGGAGTACTGATGGACTAAAAGTTTTGCGGTAGGGAGAGGTCCTTTTTTATTAGAAAATACTTGGACACATCAGGGTTGCCATAATAAATTAAAAGTCGGTGGCATATGAGTATGCCCATAAGTTTGTAGGGACTAAACAAACATTCTGATGTTTACCAAACTTCCGTGTCCTATATATATAAGTCAGGAGACAGCCCTCTCCTCTCTGCCGTTGCCACAGCGGCGAGCATTGGAGGCGGATCAGATCGTCTCTCTCCCCCCCTCTCTCTCTCTCTCTCTCTCTCTCTCTCTTCCTTCTCCTGTGGCCTCTCTGTTCTCCGTAGAGAAGCTATATATGTCGCACATCCGTTGAAGCCGAGAGGATATCAATCTCATCATCTAAATCGGCCTTCACGCATACTCCTAGGGTTTCTCCGCTTCCACTGTTTGCCATCTCCTTCAGTGAGAGGTTTATCGGGGAAGGCTCAGATCGAAGAAGGACAAGATGGGTAAGAAGAAGACGGTCGCCATCGACGATGACGAGTATTTCATGCCGCCAGATGATGATTCACAGGAACCGACGCCGGCTCTGGCGCCGGCGCCGGAGAAGGAAAGTCGGGGGAAGAAGAACAAAAAAGGCGTCGGCGGGGGGAAAGTGCAGCGCGACGACAGTGACAAAGTCGATGGCGTTGTCGAATTGGAGAAGCATACGGTTTCTGATGTCGCGGAGGACGAGGATGATGCGGCGCCCATTGTCTTCACCGGTAAGAAGAAGTCTTCTAAATCTAAGAAGAGTAGTAAAACAGTCAGCGCTTTTAGTGCCTTCAACTCCCTCGTGGAGGACGAGGGACATGGAGATGATGTCGAGGTCGAGCCCGAGTCACCGCCTATCGCTAAGGTGAAACCCCATCTAGATATTTTGGATAGAAATGGCGTAGGTGAGGGCGAAGATGATGTTAAAGATCCAGATTTCGTGGTGGAGGAGGTTAATTTGAAGAAGCAGCAGCAAAAGAAGAAGAAAAAGAAGGGAGGGAGGAGTGCTCAGGAGGAGGAAGACCTGGACCGAATCCTTGCCGAGCTTGGGGAGGGTCCTGCACCAATTGCTACAGTAGCAGAAGATTCTGCTCAGTCTTTAGCAGAAAGGCTGGATTCTATGCCCATCAGTGGACCAGAAGGGGGAGGTGAAACCGTAGACATGGAGTTGGAAACAAGTGGGAGGGGTGAAGGTGAGGAGGTCAATTCAAAGAAGCAGCAGCAAAAGAAGAAGAAGAAGAAGGGTGGGAGGACAGCACAGGAGGAGGAAGATTTAGAGAAAATTCTTGCCGAGCTGGGGGAGGGATCTGTATCCTCCCAGCCGAGTACTTCTGCTGCCGCAACTGCAGCTACAGATGAATCAATTCAGACACCGGCAGAACAGGTGGAGGCCAGTGCTGACGGTAATGCAGAAGATAAGGATGGGGAAGCTGAAGGGGTGGAGTCTGCTGCAGCGAAGAAGAAGAAGAAAAAGAAGGAAAAAGAAAAGGAGAAGAAGGCAGCTGCAGCTGCGGCTGCGGTGACAGGATCAGGGGAGAATGCCGAAGAGAAGAAGGAAGATATTAAAGGGAAGGCAGCAGAGAAAAAGGTTTCTGACAAGAAGATTCCGAAGAACGTTAGGCAGATGCAAGAGGCCCTTGCAAGGAGGAAAGAGGAGGAGGAGAGGAAGAAAAGGGAGGAGGAAGAGAGATTACGGAAGGAGGAGGAGGAGAGATTGAGGAAAGAGGAGGAGGAGAGACTTGCTGAGGAGGCAAAGAGAAGGAAGAAGGAGAGGGAGAAAGAAAAGCTTCTAAAGAAGAAGCAGGAAGGGAAGCTGCTGACAGGTAAGCAGAAGGAAGAAGCCCGGAGGCTGGAGGCAATGAGGAATCAGTTCCTTGCACGTGGCATAGAGCTCCCCTTGCCAGAGGCTGAAAAGGAGGTGAAGAAGAGGCCTAAGTACCAGACAAAGAAAGCTAGACCGGGTATCTCAAAAAACGTTGGAAAAGATGAGGTCATGGAGAGCCAACCAGAAGTTGTTCAACCAGAGATGGAGCATGCTGAAGAAGAGTCTATTGTTGAAGAGGAATCGCAACCCCAAATTCTGGAAGTTGAGAAGGAACCCGAGGAGAAGATGGAAGAAGTACAGGTGGAGGAAGAAGACGAGGAAGAATGGGATGCAAAGAGTTGGGATGATATTGACGTCAATTTGCCTGCTACAAGCGCTTTTGCTGAGGAGGAAGAGGAGAAGGTCACTAAACCTCTGGTAAAAAAGATTGATGAGCATGTGAAGTCATCAGCACAAATTGAAGAGAAGGCAAGCAATGCAGTATCTGCAAAGCCTGCCACAAAAAGGGTGGTTGCGCCTCATGCAGCGCCAGTTAGTGAGAAGAAGGAAAATGGACAAAAAGCTGATTCTTTTGTTGACACAAAGAAGAGTAAGCAAGCTGTCAAGAAGAGCCAGGCCTCAATCAGTGGAGATTCCTTATCAGAAGCTGAAGATAATCTTCGTTCCCCCATTTGTTGCATTCTTGGCCATGTTGATACAGGTAAAACCAAACTCTTGGACTGCATCAGAGGCACAAACGTTCAAGAAGGAGAAGCTGGAGGTATCACCCAGCAGATTGGGGCTACATATTTCCCGGCTGAAAACATTAGGGAGAGGACTAAAGAGTTAAAATCAGACGCCAAGCTGAGGGTTCCTGGGTTACTTGTTATTGATACCCCTGGTCACGAATCATTCACCAATTTACGTTCTAGAGGTTCAAGTTTGTGTGATATTGCAATTTTGGTCGTGGATATCATGCATGGACTTGAGCCTCAGACTATTGAATCGCTTAACCTCTTGAAAAGTCGGAAGACGGAGTTTATTGTTGCTCTGAATAAGGTGAGTTATGCCTGCCTAACAATATCTCAATATCTAATGCTTCGTTCCCCCTTTCTGAAAAACAACATATGGACCTATTATTAAGCGTTTCTTTCTTCCTCAATGGCCAGGTTGACAGATTATATGGGTGGAAGAAGTGCACTAATGCACCAATCCAGGTGGCTATGAGGCAACAATCGAAAGATGTTCAGAATGAGTTTAAAATGAGAGTCAATCAGGTCTGTGTGTTTACCCTTCTTTGTACAAAACTTTGTAGTTTTAGCCATTGTCATTAGGTCACTTATCTTCTGTTTCTATGCAGATTATTACCCAGTTCATGGAACAGGGCCTGAACACTGAACTGTATTATAAGAACAAAGACATGGGAGAAACATATAACATTGTTCCAACCAGTGCATTCAGGTATATTTATATTTCAGAGTTTATCTCACACTCGTTTCATGTGGTAGGTTAGAAACCAAAGACGAATGTTGATACCTTGATGCTAACACGTAATTGTTTCCAGTGGAGAGGGCGTACCGGATCTTCTTCTGGTTCTGGTGTTCTGGGCTCAAAGAACAATGGCTGAGAAGCTTACATTCCACGATGAACTTGAGGTGCCTCCCATCATTTGCCTGCCCATCATCGGTTCTTGTGCCTCTCTGTTCTTATGTTAATTGGATGAATACCTTCCCATGGTTCTTCGATCTGGGCTTCCTTCTTTCTGCCCGGTTGTTCTCGAACACTTTAATATACCCGTTTTCAGAAGAGTCCTCTTTATCTTCTGGTTGGGTAGTTCAACACGGTTCATCTTTTTTTGTAGTCAGCTCTCTAGAAAACTGACGTCCTCGTTTGTGCTCTCTATCTTTTCATAAAATTGACCTTTTCTTCTTGTGTGATGACCAGTGCACTGTGCTTGAGGTGAAAGTGATCGAAGGACTGGGGACGACTATAGACGTGGTGCTGGTGAATGGTGCTCTCCACGAGGGAGATCAGATTGTTGTTTGTGGCATGCAGGTAGCTGTCTTCACTATCTTTCTCTATTCTCTCATAGATCATGGCCCTTTCAAAATTTTCTGAAGTAATTCACTTTTAATGCAGGGCCCCATCGTGACTAATATAAGAGCTCTGTTGACCCCTCATCCGATGAAAGAACTTCGGATAAAGGTGAGATTCCTTCTTAATGACAGCATCATAGGGAACTGTTGTTGAAGAACAGGTGGCCTCAGAATCTGGTCTTTAAGATAAAAACACGGTTTTTTGGGGACTTTAGGCCGATGTTGACTGAAACAGGATAGCCTGGGCTTTCGCTTTTTGGTCTGTATGGGGCTAGCCGTTTCAGCCCAGTTGTGCATGATGGATTTCTAACATAGGAAATAGGGGAGTTTCCTTTCCAGTGGCTGGACTTGATTCCCTCGGTAAACTCTTGCCCAAGGGCCAGGCAATGTGGGGATCGATCACCTGTGAAAACCCTAGTCTCAGAATCTGTATATTCGACTACCTAATTTCCTTCATTCGGTGTTCTGGGTTTGTGATATTGGGATTCAAAATCTACATCACACATGCTAAAATATGTTCAATAGCCTGATTTTCTTCATTCACTGTTCTTGGGTTTCCCCTGTACAGTCTCTGGTGCACTTAAAATCTGTTTAATAATCTCTTCTTTTTTTTTTTTTCATTTTGTGTTCTTGGGTTTCCCCTTCACAGGGTTCATATCTGCATCACAAAACGCTCAAGGCCGCACAGGGTGTAAAGATCACTGCACAGGTATCTGCCATTTTTGAAACCCAGAGCTCGTTCCTTCATGGACCACCTTCCTTGTTGAGACTCTCATCTGCCTCTCAATCTTTAGGGACTCGAGCACGCAATCGCCGGCACCGCCCTCTATGTGGTGGGACCCGATGATGATCTAGAAGATGTCAAGGACTCGGCCATGCAGGACATGAAGACCGTCATGAGCCGGATCGACAAGAGCGGGGAGGGGGTCTGCGTTCAGGCTTCCACTCTGGGGTCTCTGGAAGCCCTGCTCGAGTTCCTCAAGACCCCTGCGGTTAACATCCCCGTTAGTGGCATCAGCATTGGCCCTGTGCACAAGAAGGACGTGATGAAGGCGAGCGTGATGCTGGAGAGGAAGAAGGAATATGCGACCATCTTGGCCTTCGATGTGAAGGTGACCCCCGAGGCCCGGGAGCTTGCGGACGAGGTCGGGGTGAAGATCTTCATAGCAGACATCATCTACCACCTCTTCGATCAGTTCAAGGCTTACATCGACGCTATCAAGGAGGAGAAGAAGAAGGAAAGCGCCGAGGATGCGGTATTTCCCTCCATTCTCAAGATCATGCCGAACTGCGTCTTTAACAAGAAGGACCCGATTATTTTGGGCGTCGATGTCGTTGAAGGCATCTTGAAGGTGGGTCCGGCTCTCTCGCTCTCCTGGCTGCTCGGAGAAGACCCGTGTGGCTGAAGAATTAGAGTTCGCCAGGATCTTGGTGATGATGGTGTTGCGTTTTTTTTTTCTGGTTGCAGGTTGGGACTCCCATTTGCATCCCATCGCAGGATTTCATTGACATTGGGAGGATCGCATCGATTGAGATAAACCACAAGCAAGTCGATGTGGCCAAGAAGGGGCAGAAGGTCGCAATAAAGGTCTCTTTCTCTTGCTCCATCTATCTATCTATCATCTTTCTTTCTGTGTTTAATTGCTAATTTTAGTAAGATGGACGATGATTTGTACGGTTTGCTGGCAGATTGTTGGGAGCAGCCCTGAAGAGCAACAGAAAATGTTTGGCAGGCATTTTGAGATGGATGATGAGCTTGTGAGTCACATCTCGAGGAAGGGGATAGACATACTGAAAGCGGACTACAGGGTAATCTATGTCGTCCCTCTGCTCCTGATCTCCATTAGGGGTTTCTTCCGGCCATTGATGGGTAATTCGTCTGTTGGTGTGCAGGACGAGCTCTCTAATGAAGAGTGGTTGCTGGTGCTCAAGTTGAAGAAGCTGTTCAAGATACCCTGAGATGAGGAGACTCCGACTGCCGATCACGACGCTGAGACGCATACGCTGTTCAAGACACTGGTTCCTTTTCCGGGGGGGAAACTGAGAAGCCGCCCGGCGACAGCGGCGGCGGCGCCGCCTACTAGCCTTCGTAGATCCCCGCCGCGCAGAAATGTGCTTGTCAATATGAATTGGACAGCTTGGAGAGCTTTTTGTTCCTCTTCTCTCCGAGTGATCATCCAGCGGATCCCTTTTTCTGCACCATGTTTGCGAGCTTCTTCCGCGAAAGGAATCGGCATCAGATCTTTGCTTCATGTTCATATCTCGACAAAGATTGTTCATTGCTTATGGGTTTGAAAAGGGAAAGGTCTCGCACCTGCCCCGGCCGTGATTCACAAGAGATTCCGAAGAAAAAGAGTCCAGAACAGCCGAATATAGTCCACAATCTCGGTTGTTTACAGCAGTCGGAGAAACCCGCATCCAATTTTATGTAGTAGAGATGCGTGAGTGAGAGAGAGAGAGAGAGAGAGAGCAAAGCAGGGTTGTTTCCCTTTCCCGGCTACTGTTCTCGTCATTTCCATCGCAGCTCCAGGGGCGGCCATGGAGGTCTCAATCTCTGGCCTTCCCCTTCAAGAATTCCTTTTGCTGAGGCACGAATTTGAACTTTCCGGTCACTTGTTGCTGCCCATGGAGACGAAAACGATGTGTGAGCTCGAGCGTCTAGCGAGAGAGAGAGTTCAGGAGGTGGGTCAGGTTACCTTCTTCCAGAGCTGGGTGTGGGCGTGGCAGAAGCCAACGACGATGCCGCCGCCTCTGCCCTCCCTGTACTCGATGCAAAGGTCGGCGTCCACGGCGCAGGAGGCGTGAAAGGCGAGGCCGCATCTGGCCTCCGAGCAGTCGACGACGCAGCCCTCGGAAGAGCCGCAGGCGTAGCAGGCGCCCTCCCACCGCCTTGCCGGCACCCGCGACAGGTCCAGCCCCTCCCGCCCTTCCCCGTCGTGGAAGAACGCCTCCGGCACGAGGAGCGCGCAGAGGATGTGCGCCCAACGCCCGTCCGTGGTCCGCTTGGTGGCGCCGCCCTTCGCCGTGCAGAGGCAGCACTCAGTGCTCTCCTCCTTGTTCTCGCACCTCTCGCAGAACCAGTCCCCCTCCGGGACGCCTCTCGCCAGCGGGTTTCCGTAGCAGGACGCGTGCACCATGAGCTCGCAGCCGTCGCAGAAGACGATGGGATCCTGCGGGTGAGCGTCCGTGCTCTTGCACACCGCGCACACCACGCCGTCGTCTTCCTCTTCCTCTTCCTCTTCCTCTTCTTCTTCATCTTCTTTTTCTCCTTCTTGATCTTCTTCCTTGGGCTTCATAGGGGCAATAAATTTCGAGGGTTCGTCGTCCTCTACAGCATCCGGTGGGAAGGGGAGGAGGGGATGGGGGGCCCATATCCTCTTCTTCGCGGGAAGGCAGCAGGAGTAGGGGAGGTCTGGCTCTGGTTTGTGCTGCTCCGGCCGAAGGTGGAGGCGGTGGGATTCAATCCTCTTCTTCGCCGGCAGGCAGGCGGCGGACGGCGGGGCGCTGGGCTGCTGCGGTGGCTCCTGACGGTGGAGAAGCTTGAATCGCTTCGACGGCGGCAGCTCATGGAAATTGCTCCCCATCCCTGCAGAACGCGCGCGCGCGCGAGAGAGAGAAAGAGAGAGAGAGAGAGAAGGCGAACCGAAAGTGAGCGGGAATGGTTGCCGGGGGGGATTTAACGGGGGAAAGCCATGATTTTCGGAGCTGATAGTAGGAAACGTCGAAGATGAGATCTTGGAGGGAGCTCAAGTTTGAACTCCCCCCGCCCTCCCCGCCGCATCTTCCCTCTCCCTCTCTCTCTCTCTCTCTCTCTCTCTAACAGCGCGGGTTTTCCAAAGAACGGGATAACGGTTTGCCTCTCCCGCTTACTCTCGCCGCCAAAAAAATGAGCGAAAAATGTAAAAATACGCCGCCGAATCTCGCCTTCCCCCGAGTTTTGGAGGCCGTCCCGCCGTCTTTCGCCGTCAAATCCCTTCGCCGCATCCCAGCCATTGAAGAGACGTCGATCGGCTCAACGACCATTCCCCACGGGCATCGTGTTCTTAATGGGCCGTCTATTCTCAGAGGGCCCATCAGGCCTTCTCCACGTGGCCACTTGCAAAATAATAACTAGGCCGGGCTTATATTTCTCCTTCATTAGCCCATAAAGCCCATCAAGGATGAACGGGCAATCGGGTCCATGAAGAAAATGGAGCCGCCACACCCAAAATAAGAATTGGACTGGGCTTGCATTTCTCCTTCCAGAATTGGGTTAAATGGGCTGATTCTCCATCATTACCCATACATAAAGGCCCATTAATGAGGCACGGGCAATCGGGCCAATGAAGAAAATGGAACCGCCATGCCCAAAATAGAAATTGGGCCGGATTTATATTTCTCCTTCTAGAATTGGGTAGATGGGTTGATTCTCAGTCAGGAGCCCAGGTAAGGCCCATTAAGGAGGCATGGGCAGGGGGCCCTACCCCCCAGGGCCTTTGTCGGCACGTCCTGCCTGTCTCTCTCGTCTGGCTTCCCTGTTTGGGTTCCTTCCACGCGATTCCTCAATCCTCGCGCACAGACTCGCAGCTTTCCCGACAGGTAAGAGCTTGTCCGAGCCGTACGATTGACGCAGCGTCTTCAAGGAAGAGAGAGATAGGAACGGGGAGAGAGAGAAAGCGATCAGACGGTCAGATTCTTGATAATGGCGATGCTTTTCGAGGTCATGTTTATTAGCGTTGTAAGTTGTTAAACAATAATCGGCAGGATAATCGCGTATTTCCTGCCGTTAAATAATGCGAATTATGACGTCATCCACGATTTAAATGGGGAAAATGTGGTCTGAGAGGCATGTTTAATAGTTTGGAAGGTTACTTTCCTAAAAAAGATGGTGTAAAGGGGATATTTTATTTTAAACGTTAAAGGAAATAACGTCCCCTCATTCCCCGGACCCCTATTTGTCCGCCAAGATATGTGTTCCACCAAGATGTAGTAGAGAGAGAAAGGTGCTGTCGCCGTCGTCGTCTTCTTTGTCTTCTTCTTTCCTCTCTCTAATCCTCATCTTAGAAGATCCTCAATGGAGGGGTGGTACAGGGGAGAAGAGGCATCGTCTTCTCCCATTCGCTTCCATCGACGTCCGATGAGAACCGTCTCTTACTCTTCCACCTCCTCCTCCGGCGGCGCCGGCGCCGGCGGCCTGAGGCCGTGGATCATCATTATGTTGCTCTCCATAGTGGCGACGATCTTCCTGCACTCCTGGCTCCCTTCCTCCGCCATCAGCCTCCGCCCAAGCTTCGTCAAGAATGGTTGGGACGCCCTCAACGTCGTGCTCGTCGTCTTCGCCGTAGTCTGCGGGTTTCTCGGCCGGCACTACCATTCCGCCGGCGAGGAAGCCGAGAAGCCCTCCGTTTCGACGTCTCACGTCCACGGAGACTGGCTCGATTCGAGCTACCGAGACGCGGGCATGGAGTGGGGGCCGAAGAGGAGCAAGAACTTGTACACAGACTTGACGCAAGAGAGGAATTCTGCCGCCGGCGACGGCCGGACCTTCTCCGGCGACGTCTCCCTACACGGCGACAGTGCATCGGAGAAGGTCGTGGCTGGGGAGGATGAGGGCAGTGTTTCTACGTCTCCGCCACCGCCGAGGAGGTCGAATCAGATGCTTCCCAAAGAGGATAGGTTGCTCGCCCCGTCGACTCTGCCTCAGGGTAGGAATCCCCGAAGGCTGCTGGATAAAGAGATGGGTGAGAAATCCACCTTCAAACGTCATCAGGAGTCGGAAATGTCCCCGTCGCGGCCGCCACCGCTGCCACAACCACCGTCTCACCGGGAGGAGCAGAGCAGAGCCCACAAGAGGAGGAGCGGGGGAGCCAAGGACATTGCAGCTTCTCTGGGGCAATTCTATCAGAAGAAGAAGAGAAGCAGCAGCAAGGGAGAAATAAGCAACGACTCCTACATCTCGTTCCCTCAGGCTTCCCCATCGGCGCCGCCGGAGACGGCTCCGTGCCCGCCTCCAGCGCCGCCGCCTTCCTCCGTCATCTTCCAGCTCTTCTCCAACAAGAGAGGAGCTACCAAGAACGAGAGAGTTTGCTCTGTCCCGGTGCCGGCACCTCTCCCGCCACCGCGTCCCTCCAGGAATCCCTCCTCCGGGGCTTCGGTGCCTCCAGAAGCCAAGGAGAGTCTCCATCGATCCGGCTCTTTCTTTTTCTCACTGCCGCCGCAGCCGCCGGCGCAGCCGCCGCCGCCGCCGCCGCCACCACCACCGCCACCAGCTGAGAAGGTGGCTCCGAGGAGGAAGGGGCAGTGCCCGCCGTTCTGCCCGAGCCCAGACGTGAACTCCAAGGCGGAAGCGTTCATCGCCAATCTCCGGGCGGGATGGCAGCTGGAGAAGCTCAACTCCGTGGAAGAGAAACAGCGGCGGCGGCGCCAACCGCAGCCATCATCATCATCGTGAGCCTCCTTTAGAAGGCACTCCCTTCTCAAGCTGTGAACACTCCGATTAGCGAGAGAGCGAGAGAGAGAGGCGGAGAGAGGGGCACGTGTTATTTGGCGCACATAATTCCATTAACTATGCATTTATTATGATTTGCTTTTATTTTAAGACGGTTTTTGGGCCGGTTGATTACCGTCCAACACCGGCGGGCCCATCACGCGCATCGTGTTAACCACGACGAAGGCGACTTGCTATCGTAGCATACGGAGAGCTTACTTTTATGAAAATGGGGACTCCCTCCGGGTTCAATTCCTCCCCTTGGTTCTTCTTCATCTTCTTCTTGTCTCCGTTTTTTAAGGGATCCGGCAGATCGCCGCGGAGCGGGGTGCGGCGGAGGACGTGGATGCCTCCCGAGTTGCCGCCTCCATCGCCGCAGTTTCAGTCGACAGAGCGCAAAACCTTTTCCCGTAGAAGACGGAGGAGGTCGCCTCGACTCCTCTATTCCAACCGGGAGACAGGCGAGGAGAACTGGATTTCAGATCATCGTCTGGAGTAGAGAGCTTCTGCGGACGCATTGATGGAGGAGAGAAAGGGAGGGAGTAAATAATTGAGGGAGAGAGAGAGAGAGAGACGCCACCAGGGCCAGCTTCACGGTGGTGCAACGGGACGCTGGATCAAGCTGTCGTCTGACGGAGGCATCCCGCCGGAGATCCAGGTGCCGTCTGACGGAGACATCACCATGCAACCGCTAGCGCTGCCGCGTCTGACGAGAAAACAAAAAATAAAATGCTTCTGGACAATCCCCCTCGTCCGCTCCTCTTGGATTAGACAGAAACGACGCCGACCTTCGCACCGGCGTTTGGAAGCATGATCCTCCCCCGACTCCCGCCATCCGAAGCCTGGTTCGTCCCCTTCAGACTTGCTCTCTCTCTCTCTCTCTCTCTCTCTCTTTCTCTCTCTAGATGGCAGTATTCCTCACGGAAGAAAGGAAATTCTACAGAGGTGCTGGAAAGGGGATCTTCATCGGCGAGAATTCTACAGAAAATTCTCCGAGTTACAACGACTCTGGCTCTCCATAAAGTTACAAGGATCATCAACCGGGAGAGGGCGGACGGAGATTTGGAAAACCTTCGCAGCCGAAATTGTCCCGGGTCGAACAGGGAGGAGAAAAGCGTCTTCGGAGGCCCCATCGAAGGGAGGAAGCGGTGTTTTCCACAACCATCGACTGTTCTATCTCTGCTCCTGAGGTTTCTCGGCATTTGATCTAAACCTCAGCAGGCGTCTTCTGATAACTTACCGGAGACAGAAATGGCAAGGCGGAGGAGATCACCGGTAGGGCAGGGCTTGATCTTCCTCTCACAGCTCCGCTAGGGTTTCGGGGTCCTTTGTGGCGTCGCCGATCGGGGTCTCTGGCTTGGGAGGAGGCGGCGCCGGTGAGGCTGCCGGGGTTTCCACCTCCATTCTCAGGATCCTCTCAGTCGCTCGTCTAGCCTCCGAGTCAAGGTCATTCCACTCTGGGACAATTCTTCTCGCACCCTGAGGAGAGAACCATGAGGGGAGGTTTCCCCGTGGGAGCAAGCTCTCGCTCAATTCGGCGATCGTAGGACGAGGCTTACCTGCAGTTTAGGTTCTTTCGTCATGGGATTGTTGCAGAGGTCGATCGTCTTCGCCTTGGATTTTGTGGCGTTTCCGCACCAAGATTCACACCAGAGCCATTCTTGGGGGAGAGAGAAGATGGGCACCGTGTGCTGAGCATAGTTGGGGAGATCCTGAGAAGACCGGGCGCGAAGATCAGCAGCAGCTCTCTCCCAACCGGAGGAGCCATAAGCGATTTGCAGGGCGTGCTTCGATTAAAAGGGGGGAGGAAGGGATTGCCTGATCTAGATTGGAGAGGCTGTTCGGATCCTTGCTGAGGGTCTCGTAAAATATCCTCAGCGTGTCCCCCGCAGCGGTCTGCCGGAACCTCGCCAGATCAACAACGTACAGAGCACTGCAGGTAAAAAAAAAAATTAAAAAAAAAAAAAAACCAAGGGACGGATTAGAGCTGCGGGCGGAGCTCTACTACAAGCATCAGACCAAGAACACGGCAGCTGCATACCTAATATGATACGGTCTCCCCCGTAGGTGGTCCTTCCAGAAACCCTAATTACAGAAGCAGAGAAGCCACGGAATGAAGAGACAGAAAACCAGAGATTTGGAAACAAAAAGCCAACAAGCAGCAGCAGCGAGAGGAACCCACCTGCCTCCAAAATCGGTACCCATCCATGTCCTTGTTGTTGTCGCAGAAAGGCGTGTAAGCGAGAGGCCTCCCTTTGATATCCATGTCGTAGAGCTCGCCCATATCAGCTCTCACAATCTGGTCCGCATCGACGAATATGACCTGGAACGAAAACAAATATAATCTGGGTATGGATTCCAAGTGGGCAGACGACCGATCTGCAGCATTCAGATGGAACGTGAGATTGAGATACCTTCTCCAAGGAAAGTGGAAAGATGACGTCAAGAAATAAGATTTTGTAGGCCCAGATGATCCTCTGCTTCTCCGTCTGCTTATGGAGCCACGTGGGCCATTTGTAGGTGATGAGCTCGTACTCAAAACCGTACTCCCTCGCCATCTGTGGGATGACATCCTGCAAAAAGAAACCCAAGGCCCAGTGCCGCAGGTCGGTCTTAGGGATCCTTCGACGGATAATTTGCATGGGGCTGGAAGTTTACACGGAGAAAAACACAGGCAGGCAGGCAAACCTTGAACTGAGGAGAAAGATAGTTCTTGATGAACCAGAACTTCACTGGTCTTTCTGTGTTCTTCAGGACGCTCAGTATCATAATCTTGAGAAAGCGCTCGTACCTGCAAGGTTAGGGCTACGTTAAGAATCCACGGACAAAACCAAACGGCAGGACATGGCAGGTATGCTCGGGGGCATATACTTACAGATGCCCAGATGCAACTGAGAATATATTAATTGTTTTTCCATGCCTTTCATTTCTCTTGTCACCCTGCAGCAAGACGTTCCACCCACGTCAAAATGGAAAGTCACTGATAAGGAAAGACGGGTTGACAACAGAAACCAACTGAAAATATTTTGAATCATATTAGCATAAAAGAAAATCTTGGCGTATACAGTGATGCTTTTTTTTAGGAATAATTTAGGGTCCATCATATGGATTGGGGCCTATTTTTCCTGAGATGGTAAGGTCTGAAAGATCACACCCTGGAAGATCAGGCGATATAAAGTTGGGATCTAGTCTGAAAACGCTGGAAACTGAGTCAACTCAGATTGACAAACGACTAATATGACTCGGAACAATACTCTCTCTCTCTCTCTCTGAGACTCACCTGGGGCAATATTATTTTTGAGGTGAAGTTGACATTTTCAGTGGGTCTGACGGGTGGAAGTTCTACCACAGTGAAACCAAGGAATAAGAAAGAAAGAAAGAGAATGGCAAATAGTATGGAAGCACTCATATTGACCATCTCTGCTGTTGCGCTGACCATCAACTAAACGTTTACCACTGTTCACGTAGGTTGAGAAACTGGCCTATTATATCAAGACTCAAAAAAGTGGGGGGAGTATTTTTTAAGGGCCTCAAGCAATACCATGGTTCACTTTAAAAGCTTTAGGGTTCCCCCTAACACATCTCAGGAACCAGAGATGTGAAGAGTATATCTGCTCATCTCTGGTCCAAACCAAGCCCGAGCTTAGAACCTTGACCAGAACAGGGATGAACCCAGAGAATCAATGTAAACTGAGGTCAGCCTGAGCCATTACCCACACAGAGTCAGAAAACGCCAGAGAACCAGAGCCTGAACCAAGTAGCCTACGCGTGAGGATGCTATTGACGGTCCAAGGTCCAAATAGAATCTGAACTACGTTGAAGCTGGGGAACCATGTGCCCTAAAAATCTTAATTCTGCCTACTGGAACATAGTCTTCTTTATAAGAAACTGGAATATGTGACTGATGTTTCTGTCCTTAGAAAAAAAAACTAAAACAACCAATTAATTAATGGAAGCAATACGATTACCTCAGAAGTCCCGCGTTTCTTATTTGGCTGCCCATGGCTGCCAACAAAGCCGGATGCCCACTTTAAAAGATTGGTGTTCCATCTGTTGCTATTTTCCTGTAGCAGAAGAGGTAAATCTTGGCCAAGCTCGGAAGAAAAAAGAAAGAAAGAGGAGGAACAGTTAAAGAAAGTAAGCAAGACTGACCTTTCTCCTTTCATCAACATGTTTTTCGTCAGTAGAAGCGGTTAATAGTTCCTCGTCCTCCTTCCCTTTTCTTTTAACTACTTCCAAGTGTACAAGCTTCCCCCTCAAATCATTTATAGTGATGAGCTTCAACTGAGGACTCTGTTGGATTTTATCTCCAGCTTCCTTTAGGGCGTATAGCTCTGCACTCCTTCCAGGAGCAAGCTGCAAGTACCATACTCCAGGTGAAACCTTCATCTGCCAATAACCGAGGTTGGCCATGACAATAGTATCAACCAAGTGAGGTATGGGCTTTGTTCCCAGAATCAACTGGAGACCTCTGGGTGGATCATGGTCCTTTTCAGAACAGTGTCCTGCAAGTTTTCGAGTGAGGGCATGCCGAATATGGATTGCAGATTGCAGGGAATATCACCAGTTTTTTTTTCTTTTTTTTCTTTTTTAAAAAAAAACCAAACTAACAGTTACCTGTCAAGATTAGCGATTCCAGTTCAAACACTGCTTTCAGTGTCCTTTCATCACCGAGGTTCTCGAGCAGAATATTGTCCAGGTCATGTCTGAAAGCAGACACACGGCATATATTTAAAGCAGACACACGGCATATATTCAAACACTAAACGATGTTGCATACAACCATGCTGAATTGGAAAATGACGAGAGTAACTCACACAGCAACCACCGGTTCAACCAGCCATGGCTCGGGTACATCAAGATTCATAGTAAGCGTTTTGGATAATGGCATATTTGAAAAGAACGCTTTTGGGCCATTTAAGGAGTAATCAATAGAGCTGAAGTCATCCTGCAAACAAAAACGATGGATAAGGAGATGACACAATCAGCTATGTAAACTGAAATTGTAGACTAGGCTTAACAACGAAGTATTTTTCTGCCACAATCATCAATACCTGCGTTGGAACCACATATCTGTAGTAATTTTTCAGTGGGAGATCTGCGAGAGAGCTCTGCAACACAAGATTAACGGTGCTGTTAAACTCGTCACACACAGCAACAATGAAGGGAAAAAAAATCAATCTCTGAAATCTAGTCACTGTTCCTGTATGGTAGAAAGAATTTGAACTTTGCAATTATTTTCCATAAAACAAAAGTCTGCATGGAGAGAGTGTTAGAATATGCACTATCTTTACCACGGTATAACTTATAAGACAACCAGGCGAGGATACAAAGATGGCACGCACAGCTTCATTTATCTTGTAGGGTGCCCATAATTCTCGAAATAACTCCCGAGAGTGAATTAAAACTCATATTGGGTTTTAATTAGTTGACATGCAGATAAAGGACTTGTATATTTATGCTTCACAGGAAAATAACAGAGAAAGTCAATAACGTTTGGAGGACAAGGAAAGAAACCAAGTCGTAGTTGCCACCCCACAGCGATCAATCTACTTCTGCTAACGTGAACATATTCCACAAAGAAATGTTATTTAGTTAACTATCATCAAGGAAGGTTGATTAAGAAACTGCTGTCAATAAGTTCAGATAAATATGTCCATATTTTTCTTAACCCTTGGAAAACTAATGCAATTACGGTTGCTCACAGAAGATTTCGAAGAGGTTGCAGATTTGATCTAGAGCTTCAAGTGTTTGAGAACCATGCAGAAGATTGTAGGTGTGATCCCTCCACATGAATTCACACATCTAGTTTTTAGCTAGTATATTCTATGGGAATTTACAGTTTTATTCATTCCAGAGTTAGTAGAAGATTACATAGCATATGCTAGAGACAGTCTTGCTACATGCGATATTCTTTCCAAATCTACATCTATGACAAAGTACTTGGGCTATGACTAAGCGAGAATAAACCACTTTATTCGAAGCACGGTTCTCACAATCATCATGAGAGGTAAAAATTTTACTTAATTTTTTATAATTTTACTCCGTGGATAACATCAATGATGTATTTTTGCCGATCATCCCTCAACAGTGGCACGGCTACCATTCATCAATCAAAACTTACATCAAGATAGTAATTCATAAGATCTGGATCTGCTAAGGATGCTGAAGTTTCTAATACATTTCGAATAAATTAAAAAAAATGTAAAATACCTAATTATTCTTTTTTTATTTCCCAGGATTTATGACAAACCTGAACTACTAAATAAAATGAAAAAAACATGAACAATATATAGTAGTTACAAATACAAAGACAAAATGAATAGTTGTTTAGCATGTATATTATTTATCAAATTTCATTATTTGAACAGTTACAGTATTGAATAGTTTTCATACATTAAGGTAGAATGAAAAACCAGAAAATAATTAACAAGCTCACCATTGGGTTAAGGACAATTCTCATACTTGGATGAATATTTCTCTGTAGTATGAGAAGAAGAGGAGAGAGTTTTTGTCCAGCATGGCTTAACGGATCAATGACTGCATCAATGTGAATGGAAGAATCTTTGTTATCCAGGACAATTGCACTGACAAAAGAAAAAAGTAATGTCAGGAAAATGAAAAGGTATGATTCAGCCAAAACATTCGGCAGATCTGCAATGATGTTCTAGCACAATGAAAAAAAACTTGTAGGAATTTGCAGCACATATTCAAAATAAAATATTTCTTATAAAAAAAGTCGCTGACGATTATTCATTCGAAATGATGTCAAAGAGATTATATTCTATAGATATCGTTCCAAAGTTGAATCGGGTGAACGACATTCTTATGCATGTATCCATGGATCAATCTTTTTTATTGCCCCAGGCTGTACTTATAAAGCATGGTGAATATTCACCAGCAGACTATGAATTAATTTTTAGGTGTACTTCATCAATGCTGGATGGTTACTAGACCCTATTCAATAAGACAATCTAGATACCAGATTACTGACCGGTAGAGACGTCCTCGATTTCATTAAGTCAGAAGTGTGGAGAGCGCAAAATATTCTACTGCTTGGATTGAAAGAGAATGTACGGGCAAGAATTTACCTGTATTTTGAACTTAAAATTTCAAAGCGTGCTGCATCAGAACTTCTTTCACGGGAAGACATTGATGATGAAACCATCATGATAATATCACTTATAAATTTACTGCATTTGTTTATGGAAGAATGTCAGAAAAAAATTAAATTACTCGATGCAAACAATAACCATTTCATTAATTAAAAAATAAAAGATATAACTCTGCCTCAGAATATCATGGTTCTATATGAAGAAACACAGAGAATCAAAAGCTGATTGACAGTATTATATCTCGGACTCTTTAAACAAGGTATGTTGCAGGGATATGATTATTAAGCAAAACAATACCTGATAAGGAGCCATGTAAAGTAAACGTGCGATTAAATAAAGTGTGATATGAACCTTCAACAAAAAATTAAGTCGATTGTGCATCTAAAAGGATCACCTCGTTAAATCATCAGGGTCAACATCAGGCCATTCCACTTCTTTGATGATGTTGACAATGTACTTTATTCTCTTCTGTAACTCAACAGACTCTACAAGATCTAGATCATCACTGAGGAAGGTATCCCGTTCAGCTGGAATTAGCACCTGCCAAAAAGAAGGAAAAATACACAACATAGAAGGATTAGACAATATATATGCGTATAAAAGAGGAAAATATTTTTGTCAATAAAAAAGAGATGGAAATCATGATAAAGTAACCATCACTGGAGCTACAGAAATTCAATTACGAAGCATCATGACGATACGAAATAAGCAGAGATAAATAACCTACCCGACCATTTGTGACCACAGCATTAACTCCAACTCCGAGATTAAGTTGCCAATGCAAAAAGTTTTTCACCTGAATGCAAACCATTTTCACAAAAAGGAAAAGAGGGGAAAAAAATACACATTAAGCAACAACAAAGCAGGGAGGACACAAAAAACGTCATTGCTAAGGCATTTTCATCAATCTAGGTGCTATGGCGACTAGAATACCTCAAGATAATTCAGACAAACTACGAAATTCATCACTGAATTTCAAATATTTATACTCTGCAAGCATGTACAAACACAATGGAGGAATGGACGTCCCAGTGATTGAGATAAGTCAGATATAGACAAAAAAGATTTTCCCTCTTATAGGATGAAGAGTTGATACTCTGATACTAAGGCAAACATTCTGACATGAAAAACAGCATTAACAAAAGAATCATGCAACAAAAAGAGAAACTTTTCCATCTATGATAGATCATTCCCCATGCAAGACAAAAAGGAGGCTTACAAATCCCGTTTCACTGCCATTTCATCTCTTCTAATACCATGAAAGCTTCCATGGAAAAATTTTGTACACTATATTTAGAAAGTCAGTCTGCAAAATCAGATTAAACACAATGCTGCGGAATACTTTCCTGAGGATCCAAATCAAGCAAAAAACTGAATAATCATATCTTATGCTAAAGGTGGGACACAATATCCGCAAAACTAAAATACACGCCTTGAAAGAAAGAACAATAACCAAGATAGCTAGCCAAATGAAACCCAAAAAAGCTTGTGAGGAGAGATTTAATATGTCCAAAGTTCTGCAAAAGGGAGATCGGACCAAGTGAGACAAATAACAACATTCCGAAACGTATGTTTCTAAGTCTTGAAATGGAACCTGGAACAGGCAATTAACAATCCATTCATGAAGTTTTGAAATAATTAATCCATTCATCAAGAATATAAGCATTAACAATGAGAGTGGAATATTTGAACCATGCTCTGATAAAAACTGTAAATCATGCACCTTTTCCCAGTGGCTCCTGGATGTATTCAAAGAAATTCCAGATAGGGCTACTTTGAAGACTTCATAAGGCAAGCCATTTGCCCCAGCGAGCTCATAAACCTTTTCACTGAAAGACTGGAGGACCTCGGAATCAACTGAAGACAAAGCTTCATAAATGCTCCCATAGAAAGAACTCAATTGATCCAAGAAGGTCAAAATTTTCTCCCTCCGACTGATGTCAAGATAGAAAAAAAATTTCTATTTTAGTGACTGAAAGTATGAATCCAAGCTTAATGAGGGCAAAGAAACACATAACCTGAATGAAGATGCTGATACTTTAAAAATCTCTGCTAAAGCCAAAGCATGTGCTGAAGAACCGTGTCCAAAATTAAAAAGAACACCAACACGAGCATTTTTTGATCCCCTCTTCTGCACAAGCATAATGCTCTAAAATAAAGAACTTAAAATGAGAAGTCAAATGATTATTAGATCACAAGAAAGAAAATACCAGATATTGAATTCCTTCGCAGAGTAAATCAATTCCTTTCCTTGTTGAAATATTAACGATAAGAATATGTGTAACTGGCTTCACATTGTCAACAGCTGAAAGCATACAAAAAAAATAACGCAAATGCAAAATTAATCATATAGAAAAGCAAGGCATAGTTGTGATTTTTCCAAATGATGCTTACTTCCAGGCGAATGTAAATAGCTGATATCATGTAAGATGGAGTCACTTCCAGTGCCTGGTGCAGACAAGGAAACAAACCTCAACGTACCCCCACCGTCTCCAGTAATCTACACAACCACATATCAGAATTATGTCTAAAAATGACCAAAACAAACTGTCTATGAGTGTGTACCTAATAGACAACTCACCAAGGGGTTATATCGACGATACCCACTTTCAGTAAGAAATTTCTCCAACACATCTGTACTTGAACTGATTTGCCCATAGTAAACTTGTTCTTGTATTCTTGGAAGTTCCTCATTCATAGCATTCGTAGCAGATTCCTAAGAACATAAGAACACCAACGAAAGAGATCTATGACTTCAGTGTCACTAGTGATTTACACATTCATAATATGTGAGCGTTGGACTCTGAGGAACTTGTATCCTAAAACAAGCCATCAGATAAAGAAGGTGAACCATGATTCGAAAGTCGAAAGAAGGACGAATAAACAATTCGTATTGAAATCACTTGTTTCCCACACGCTCTAGTCGACCTTGCTCGGTGGTGTGGGGGGATCCAATAGAAATTTAAGAAGGCTGCAAAAAATCGTTGATGAGCTGATTCTGGACCTTCTGTGACTGAAGGAGCATGGATGATGCACACCCGAATAAAGAATAGGGAAAAAAAGCAGGGAAGGAAAGATTTGTCTTAACCTCTCTTCCATTGATGACCCACCACTACCCTCTCCTGATTGCCCCCAAAAAAGGGGAGGATTTATGAGCTTTGGCTTTATTACAAATGGTTGATCCAACCTTTTGCTATAGCAATAAGAATTTCATTGAATCTATTAATCAATGCAATGTCTAAATAGTAATATGGGACCTCCCAACAGAACCAAGAAAAAAATTAAAGGAATTGGTCATTCATATCAGAACACCCGGGCAATTTGGCCAATCCTGTTCCCACTTGGATCAGATTCACCGCAGTTAAACTTTTTCAATTTTTAAGTCCAGGTTCTCACACAACAATTACAGAGGGTAGTCCCCGCATAAAGGTTTCATGGCGTCGTTTCACACAAAAGCTTGGTAAAGTAGGTGCCTAAGAAGATATATGGCCAAATAACCACTGCCACAGACAAACGACTCTATGAAGGTTCTGCTCTGAGAGAAAGCCACAGGTTTCACAGTGCAGCTTAGGTGGCGAATGAGGACCTATGGTCAATATTTTCTACGGAATATGGAAGTCCTAGGCATCAAAATTTGAATAAATGACAAATCACGTAGCTGTAAAGCAGTCACTGACTTATGAATAGAGAAAACGACGCATATTAAATTACAATATTACTGACCGAGGTTGATACCTACTCACTTTTGTTTCCTGGTTTGCCTTACCGGATACAGGGACTTGCACCATACAGGGCCTTACCCCAAGGACCCAGCCAGCTAAGAACGCGTCTCCCTTTCTTCCCCGATTGCAAACAGGTTGAAGCTGGCGTGTGTCAATATTTTCCTCTGGTTCTTCTCTATCGTCATAGCCTCCAGTATCTTTTCTTGTTCCAGGGGTGTGCCCAACAAACTTCAGCTCCTTACAACTAATATTCATCTTTTTTCTTCCTAACTTCTGTCCCTAGTAAATGTCACGGCCCACTTCCTACACTCCCACGCTGCTTTCCCTAACACAATCACAGAATAACTAGGAAACATAGTCAGATCTTAGTCCATAAGAGAGAGGGCTAATGATCCCACGATCAGCATACATCCTTCCCAGCAATGAACCAAACCATAGCGGACGTGCATATGCATGACATGAGCAAAGAACCGAAGAGAGAAGTGATGGTTGCCTTTAACATATAAATAATGTTTCTCATGTAGTCGACTGGTACACTGAATAATCACAGCCAAAAAAGTTCATGAAAAAGTTAAAATCGACAATACATAAACAAGATGATCAAAATTAGTTATAAAGTTGAATTTTATCCATAAGCTTAAGAACATTTTCTTGAAGAGGATATTTGAAGGAGACCAGAAATGGCAGACAAAAATGTTTGCTGGATTTGAGATTCAGTGAATAAGAAAAAAAATTCTGTCAACAAAAAAATGTTTTACTCCAGTATTACTAGTCAAGGAATGTTGAAATACACCTTTCTTCTCAAAAAATATAAAAGTATACCAAACTGCATAAATAAATTTGAATTTCGCATAATGATCAAAATATCTTCTATATGAGCAATCACGCACCTCAGTTGCCTCAAAGACCAGGCCATTCATCAACAAGGAGCACTCACGTCTGGCCAATCCAAGTTTGAAGACAAAAAGGGAGCTTTCCTCTGCCTCCTTCTTGAAGCTTAAATCTTTTCCAAGTTCTATTAAGGTGTCACGTGGTAGAGTTCTGGGCTTTGATCTGCACAAGATTCCTAACTTGAGATTACCAAGAACAATAAAGATAAGTACTAGAAAATCCTAAGCCTTCATTTGTTGATTGAGGGAATGATTTACAGATCCCCATGGAATAAAGGCAATGTTTGATAGCCTCTACCGTTAGGTTTAGAATTGACATATTTTTTACACATCTAATTGATTAAAGAAACAATTCTTCCACAGACGACGAGCATGAAAAACAATTCGAGAAGCATACTGTAGGGTCTCAACAAATGCTTCTTCAACATGCTGTACTTCAGGGCGCTCTTTGCGAGGATCCATTGAGTCACTCCACAACCTGTTCATCTGAGTGCAATCCATGAACATCATGTTAAATTAGGCTTCAACAAGGATACCAAAACTAACTCCAATCAAGGAGATAAAAATCAAGGATCAAGTTCTTTATCGATCTCTAGGAGTTAACGTGACATTGTTAAATAAAGGCAACAGGGGTTACGGTGTATGGGAAAGATTGGAGGTGCCTAACACAAGTCTTGGCCCGATAAATCAATCAAAGAAACCTGGCAACTGCTATGATCCAAAAAACTTTCCAAAGTACAATACACTCTCCAAAAACGTGTATTAGGAAATTATGGGTGGATGTAATGTTCTGCAACCCAAGCAGACATGTTGGCATATGTTGCCCGGCAAAGTAATTTTCCCTACCAAATTTTGAAACTGATAAATGACCTAGGTCTAATAGTGTGAGATAAAAACAATGATGGAATTATAATCCGAACCTTTCCCTTGTTTCAGTCCCATACATCCAAACTACGCCACAGAAAAAGACGCAAGAATAGAAAACAAGGTCCCACACCCAAACACATCAAACACCAGTGGGAATTTTTATGTCCACGGTAACCCCATGGTTACCTTCTGACTTAATGCCAATATTATCAACTTGCTAGTCTTGAAAAGCGGATCAGACCATCCTTGTCACTAAGTCTGATATTTTAAAACTTTAGCAGAAACATCTTTATTCAAAAACCATGTCTAATAACGTACACACATGGCTTTCCACAACTCTTGTTAGGAAAATCCAACTGCATTAAGAACAACGAAAGCACGTACATTGGTAAGAAACGCGAAAGCTGACTGCGCATCAAAGGTCTCTTTGATATAAAGGAAAAGTCGTATTATCTGCAAAAAAAAGAGGAAACAATTAGATTTTCCAATTTTTTTATAAAAAAGATAACATCAACATTCCTTCTTAGAAGTAAACACAAGGAGCCAAGCTGATGACGTTCCAACATATCAATGTTTTTGGATAAATACTATTTATTTTTTATTTAGTCACGCCAAAGGCGAACAGGGAAATAATTTATTAGGCCGTCAATGAGTAATGCTCTTCTACCCATAGGTTTCAAAAAAAGAAATAATTCCATTCTTCCACAATTTTAATCTTTTTTCTATAAGAAACAATTTCTGTAGGCGCAAAGCAATGAGCGTGTAGAAACAAATGCAGTAACACAATAGAGGAAAACCCTCTTTAGCGACAAGGCATGAACCTGCCAAATCAGGACAATTTGTGGATTCTCTTCGTAATAATATTAATTTATTGTAAATTCATCTTGACCACAAATTAATCAATTATTCATTCTCCAATATAAACATCATGCATCTCAATATGTTACCATTCATAAGAAATGCATCTTGTAAAAAATATAAAGTATATCCACAAAGATGCCATGGAAATATGTTACCAAAATCGACACATCTTCCCCAGAATTATAGACAGCAGTATTTGTAGAAGGCACGAGTTCACCACCATTCTCTTGCACAGACTTGATTTGCTTTGAAGAGTACAACAATATTCCAAACCGCATCGGGACATTGTCACCATACATGGAAAAAATGGCATCAAGAGACTGCAGAGAAGATATTGAAAAGTTTCAGACAAATGAAACGAAAAAAACCTGATTCCTGAAATTTGGAACTTCAGGAACCTAGGGTAATAGGAAAACAATAATGATATGCACTGCGGAAGCAGAAACTAAATACCTCAGCAACAATAAAATGAACAAAAAATTACCTCAGAACCACAAATTGTTGCCGGATCAAACACATAAACAGTAGTGAACAAATTCTTACGAATGTACCGAAGTTGACCAGGGAAAACTGGCATTAAAATCTGCAAAGAAAAAACATCCAATTATGGATAATAACATGATACCTAGAAGCAACTGTCCATCTCACGTCACAATAATTCTAAAAAAGACGCACCTCATTAATGTTGCTTCTCCACCTTTTGTACATGGCATCCTCCTCTAGATTGTTAAGATAATGGACATGAGTTGAACGAAAGTCAACCCGAAATGAATGGCTTTCGGAAGACGGTTGAGCTGACAGCAGTTTTCTGATTGCACTTGGAGGAATCTAAAAAGAACAATCAATGCTCATTGACAATTCAAAAATACGAACTAATTAATGAAATAAACATTGAAATGGCATCATGGGGAAATATAAATCAGCTGCAAGCTGTGAGCCTGATGATACAACAATATTCGTTAGAGACCTCATCTGAAACAGAACGAATTCAATAGACCTCATCTGTCTCATGAGAGTAAACAAACTGAGAGCTGGACAGGAGGTACCACAACCCAACATGAAAATATTTGAGACCTTTTACGCAAATAAATCACCCAATGTATTATAAGGAAGTGAGTAACAGACAGACTAACAAAAAACCATTTAGTCGAAAACCCGGAAAATATTTTGTATCAATGGTTAAAATGCTGTTTATATCGAAAGGGAGACCACACCAAGGCAGCCACAGAGAGGGATGCACAAATTTAACTTTTTTGGAGGCAAAAGCACAAAAGAAGACATCCTGAATAATAATGGGACGTTCATCTGATCTAGACAAAAGGTCATCAAATCTCTTACAGTCAAATAACACAGAAAAACTCCAATCCAAAACGAGTTCTCCACTCACGTTGGTGTAGCCAAAGTAGCAGTATCATGCACCTTAGCGGGTTTTATTTAAGGATGTGAAAGCATCAATATTGGTTTAGAGAACCAGGAAGGGATTTTAGCCATATGTAGTCGGAGTGAACGCTCATAAGAAATTAAAGCAAATTTGAGCCCATTGAAATGAACCAAGTCAAGACAGTTCCGAGAAAAGGGGAAACACGCCCCTTGAGGTGGCTTTAGGCAACAAGCAAGATGAAATCACAATAGCACTTATCAGAATAGCGAAATGAACAGAAATAGAGGACAATGCAACACACTAAGCACATGAAGCTTCAAAAGATTCTTAGCAAGGATTCACAAACACATTAAACAAAAATATTGATACATATGAAATCCTATACCTTCAATTTTGAGAAGCGGTCAGCCAGCAGAATCTCTGTGTGAACCAGATCCAACAACCTACAGAATCCCAAAATTCTGGGGTTACAAAACTTCACTCTATGTACTGCAGGGAACAACATGCAGGAAGAATCAGATATAATGAGAAAATTGAAAAAATGGAACTTGAACTGTCTTAAAGTATTACGACAAGAAGGAACAGAGTTACACATTCTAATATTGTTCTTCTAACAAGGACATATATTCAATATGATTTTCCATTAAGGATGTAAAGAAAACTACGCCTGAAACTAGTTTTTTTCCTTGAGAAGGAGAGCAGAAGAATGCAAACTTTTTCTTTCTCCTCGATATTGAAACAGTAAAAATTCTGTGACCCGCATCTACAAACAAAATAGTGACTCTCAATGACAAACAACACTTACATAATTAGAAGAAAATTCGCAGAGGACAGTCTATTAATAGAGCAGTTTATGTAACTCATAAGAAGCAAATTTAGTATCAGCTAGCACCATAAATCGATTACTAATCTATAATCTAAAATATTTTCAATATATTTATCCAAAGTAACAACTTAATTGCTGTTTATTTTCTGCATTTAGTATTAAAATTTAAATACAAATAGATGACCCAAGTAAATGCGTAGAAAAAATTAAGCATGACCCTATGAGATTATAAACATTTACAAGCTTCAAAAGTCATTAGTGAAAATTTACCCCTCAATATTAAGGGTCTTAATATATTCCTAATGACAACATATTTAGAGATGTCATATACACCCCATTATTTTCACGAAAGTAACTCCAAGAGTGAAGTAAACATAACCTAAGGGCAGCATTCAAAGGTGTGTACAAATCATGACTAATCTGTTAAGAAAAATAAAAACTAGGAACGAAATTTTAATTAAAGAAATTGTTGGTTTAAGCACTAAATGGCCTCCCAGCCAACACCAGTTGGTGTAAAAGGTATTACTGATAGAGATCAATCTCGTCAATATTGATTAGAGCACCATTGATTGCCATTAATGATTTTCCAGGTGGAACCATCCGCTGGTTTGCAATGATTTCCTCTTTAATCGAGTTACTCAGCTGCAGAAACCATTTGAAACATGTCACTCATGATTTGTATGCAGAGAACATAAGTAAAAATGAAATATGCCTTCAGAACAGCGGAAAAGTATGTGCATAATTTATGGGAAGCTTTGCAGACTACCTTCGTGCGAGATAACGAAGAAACTATGCTAGGAAAATTTTGATTTATTTCCAGCATGGACTGCAAGGGATCTGAACCATGCACAATCCTTTGTGTTGTTTGATGTCCCAAATCTACACAAAAGTACACGCTAGGACTCATTAGGTAGCTGTGCATGAATGACTCTTGCTGACACTTTATGAGGATGAGTTATATGATTATATGATACAACCCACTTTGAAAAAAGAATGTACGACATAAGTTAACGAATGGAGTCTGCACTGCACAAGCTAAGTCACCACAGTACCTTTTAATTCCCAAACTTCAAGGGAATCAGATACTGTTGATGATAATAAATAATCTCTAAACTCCATTATCTCCCTTGTCAGTTCAGGCTTGCGTTCCTGCGAATCCATCATAGACGTTTAGTGAATTACTTGTTCAGGAGCTTCACATAAAAACTGACAATTAGCTTGAATTAACTTCACAGGATATTGACCAACTAACCAATAGCTTAGAGAAAATGAATCCTCTAACTTCTTGGTTAAGATCCTCCGTCTGAGGGTCCTCCAGAGTTACGCCGCCTTTAAACGAATAGATGAAATGATAAGTGCTAAGTTCTTGGGAGGATAAAGTGAAATTAGTCTTGCAATCGAAATAGCATTGGATCAGAAAGAAACAGTAAGCAATGGGACAACTAAAAACGTTATTCAAGCAGCTTCCACGTGTTTATACTAAGGACAAACAGGTCTTCAGAGAAAAGTTGCAAAAGAAAAGTTTCAGAGAAGCCTTCACGTTTGCAGATACATTACAGCAAAAATTACCGTTCCAGTAATTTTTTTTATTTTTCTTTTTCTTTTTTTGGTGGGGAGTGGGGGGGGGGGGGTTGGGGGTGGGGGATAATAATATTGCCGGATTTTGTAACAATTGATCATCTGTTGGACATGACCAGAGAGTTTAAAAAAAAAATTGAGATAACAAATATAGAGGATGCACATATATTTCAAGAAAACCTCATTCAAATTCAGTATGCAATATAGGTGGTATAATACGCCTAGAGTACAAGCATTACTCAACTCAGTTTATACAAGATGAAAACTAAGATGTAAAAATTACATACCTTTTTTGACCTTATTATCATCCATAGCTTTGTACTCCATGTTCTTTAAAGCAAGCTCTACTCCATAACCACCCAAGTTTGGAGCGTCTGATGTACCGATGGCACTGCATGCAGTGGTTGCAGCTTCACATCCAGAGGGCAATACAGGTCTAAGGACATATCTAATTTTGCCCTATAATTGATTAAACACACTTCATCAGAAATTGAATGCATGCTAGCGAATAAAAGAAGAGAAAATGCCAAGAAGACGTAAAATTACATTTGAAAAGGCCTGAAAGATTTATACTGCCGTCGTTGGAAATAATAAAGAAAAGTAGGTTAAGTGACATGTTTTGTGCAAAATGAAACAACCAATTACAGTCAGTAGATATCTGATGGCTGAAAGTTTTCAAAATAAAAAGTATAACATATTTTTCTACATAAAATTCAATCTGTACAAACCTTTGCTTAACAAAGAAAGCCAACAAAGTAACCAAGGGCTATTTCTAGAAAATATTCGCTGCAATATCATCCTAGACCAGCAAAGCCCCCCACTCTCCCAAACCATTCTGACCACGACAACCAATATAGTAAAAATGTTATATTCCTTTTCCCATCAGCTCCTATTTCCCATCAACTACCAAGAAATTATTCTCTTCCCCGTTAATCTCAAGAGAGGATCAGGGATTCCTACTGAGAAATTGGATTGTAAAATGTCGAAACAAACAAACCAGGGCTACTATCAGGTGTCTTTTCCAAATCTGGTACATCTTCAAGGCATTTTTTCTAAGAAGTATCTCCTAATAGTCATTACTATAGATATAGAACTAAACACAATTATAGATTGATAAAACCATCATTTTTAATTGCTCGAAATCCATTTTCAAGACGAAGATTGTTTGAGGCTAGTTTGAAAAAGAGGGCTCTGTATCATAGAACAACCGGGTGAACCAGTTCCTTTCTCTCCCCTCTTTCATAGGAGTTAACCTTCGTTTCGGAGGGTATTCCACCCCAAAATAACAGTTCCTACCGTATGTCTCCATCAGTCAAATAACTTCTACTTGATTAATTCACTCTACAGTTCACCTCCCAAAAACCACTGCTATATGTTGTCAAACAAAGTACCAGAAAAAACTAATAAGATGAGCGTCTTGCAGATTACAAGGTCCAACTTTCGGTTTCCTACTTGCAATGAGTTATGGCATATTTATACTTTTGTACCACATTCAGTGTTGTCCTTTCCCAAGCTAAGCCTAAGGTATTTCAGTTCAAGTTGATTCCACAAACCTAAGAAGTTCAGTAGCATAAATGAACGAACATGTTTCAATAAAAGAAATGGTTTTAATCCTTACTGATCATGATTACTTGATGGACATATAGCCAAAAATCTTCTCTAAGCGCATTCCCATTCTGTGAAAGTAGAATGAACCAGGAATATGCTTTCTGTCACATATTTTGACAATGTCCCCCACCAATGTAGCTCCAGGAATATTCATTCGCACGTAGCCTGGACTGCACCTTTGCCTATTTGAAGTCAGGTCCCTTATGTCTCCATGGATAAGCGTTTCGGTGTTTACACAGTTAGTTTTGGTATTGGGTCCCTGATGAATTTTTACGTTCTCTGTTTTGATAGTTGATCTGTTTATACTAGTGTCATCCCCACATATGAGATGCTACCATGAGACAAAAACCTTTTATTTTGGATATATTGGTCAAAACCTAAATAGAAATATATGCAAAAGATTGTAATATAAGTAAGAAAAAGGTAAAGATGAATTTCCTCGTGAAAAATCGTCATCCGTGTTATGAGTTGTAAGAACTCTTCTCCATGTGTTCTATGATTCACATTGTTAACTGCATAAGCCTTACTCCTACATGTTTAGAAGCACCATAAATACCTTCTTTGCTGCTTCTGCCAGGACAGGATGAAACTCCCTAAAGCAGTCTGTCCCAAGAGCTCCATAAAATATGGCAACAGGTCTGTTGAGGTTTGACTCGAGAAACACATGATCAAAATCGAAAATCTCGGGCTTCTCAAAGGTTTCCCCGAATCTGTCATATATGCAAATGTAAATTCGCCATCAACGTGAAAAAACTTTCAGTGAAAGAAAAAACAATGTCATACACATTAAAAAAATAAATCAACTTACACTTCTGCAAACCCTTCAAACCAAAAGGTCAGTTCTGAAACGTTAAAGAGTAGTGAACTACCAGTATCTATCCAGCAGCAGTGTCCCTCAGGGCTACTTGGGTTAATACTCATCACCATGTGGTCTGAATTTATGCTGCCCAAACCTGTCTCTGGAACATCTTGTGTCTGTCCAGGCCATGATCTGGAGGCCAACGAATCCCTTGCCAACTGGCGATAGAGCGCCAATCTTGGTGAGGCTGACCTAAGTTGCAGGGAAAGTTCAAATATTGATCCCAAATGTTCACTCAGAAGGGAGCGCCCGTGTTTGACAATTTTTTGAAAGCAAGATTTTGCGCTCAAACAGTCGGAATCTTCACTGGAATTCAGCCAGCTATCAATGAACTCCCAAAATAGTCCTTTCCATTCTTTGGATAGTAGCTCACTGCAGAAAAGTCGGGTAAAAACGCCTTCAAGATTTAAAATGTCAGGGTAAAAAGCGGAGAAAGTAAAGACAAAAAACGTAGACATATACATTAATCATAAATGTATACTTCTATCCACAAAGGTATCGTCCTTCCTACATCCTCAAAATTGATAAATGAGACATAGTCTATTTTCTTCTTGGAAAATACAAAGCTTAGCGGGCAAGGCCCTGATGCTAGGCAATCATTTTCTTCCCTTTTTTCAAATACATGGAGGAAACCAGTTAGCTGGAGATTATGTGATGTTAGGACAGGATTTCATCATCTGAGAAAATAAATTAAGAACAAATTAGGTTATTAAATAAAGGTTTTTAAGGACCTTAAGAGGAAAACTGCCAATCCCCAGAGAATATTGCCAACAGAAAGAAAAGAAAAAAAAACCTCTTCGGTGTGGGCTAGCCATTAATTTGTATACCTGACCATAAAATAAATTGCATTTAGAAAAAAATAATTGATGATAGCATAAATCGTACTAGAATTTTCAAAATAATATGAAAATAAAGGTTCCCAATTATCCATAAGAGAGGTGTAAAGTAGCGGGTGTAAATTTGAGTTCTCAAACAATCATTGACCAAATTTTAAGAGTATTTTAAGTTTCCTTGAAAGTATCATTCTAAATCAAAAATACAAGAACAAGGAAATAAGTGACTAGACATCCATCTTTGGCATAAGCTTGCCACTGAGAACAGTAAAAAACCATCATAGACCACTTAAACCCCATCGCTCTTGTGCAAGAGGATTAACGGCATCATAATCCAAACATTAAGACCAAGGTCCTCACAAATACAAGAGAAGCGCTATTAGAAAAAAACAAATAATTCGACGTTGATGCATAGACCACTACTTTCGTGATACGTGTCTGCATAGGATGTAATAGGTCACATTCCTCGCACACCTGATACCGCATTTTGAGGATCAGAGAAAACCAAGAGTGTAACTTGAATTTACTTCTGCATCATCGTTAAATCGCACTGTCAAAAGCCACAGATAGAGCATCGGGAGACAGAAAGCAAATGAAGTACCCGGCTTCCAACAGCAGCGGAGTTCCGGACCATTTGGCCCGGAGCGAGACTTGCACGTTCTTAGGGCGACCGCCACCAGCGCCAGTAGATCGCCCAACGGCGTTCAGAATGACCAAAAAGATCAAGACGCTCGCCACTGAGGAACCCGAGCGTCCACGGCGCTCCATTTTTTGTCCTTGATCTGGCGGAGAATCCTATTCCCCTTCTTTCACAACATAATTCCTGATCCCGCGCTTCCTGCCACTGGAGGCGACACTCTGCGGTCGGAGGAAATCGGGGTCGAGATTTCTTCCGCGAACTTTCCGCTCCCCCTCCACTCCTCGCGAACTGTCGCAGAGCTCCGACGACGGGGCGATTTTAGGGATTACCCAGGAAATTGCCCCCATTGAACCGTTAGAGACTATACCATGGAGTTCGGATCCTTAATCAGTACCTATTGGTTATATCGGACCAATTTACGACATGCCCAAGATCCGATATTCTGGCAGCCGATGGATGCGCATCCGATGGGAGTCTCAGGGTCCCTTGGAATGTGGGCCTGTCTCAGGGTCCAAATGAGCCGAGCTCCCGGCCCAACGTACCGTCCATCAAAGGAAAACGAGGAAGAGGAGGAATGGGCGAGAAAAATGTGGAAACTACTAAAAAAGACCGGAAATACTTTCTACTCACGGTCAAGGCGATCATTTTTCAAACATATTTTAAGAAGAAAGCAGCCTTTCCCTTTTCTCCCGAGGGAATAGGGATCTCCGTGGAGTATGCCACGTGTACGGCCGGGAAGAGCTCCCAACACAAAGAATAATATATTACATAAGCCGGGTCCAGCACACGACGCAAGCAACCAGTGGAAACCCTTCAGCTAGAGGGCAGAGGGCTTGTGGCCCCCACCAACTGCCGCTCGGGCCCCACTTACCACGCACAGCACCTGACTAGGCATTCTATGTTGGAAAAAAATTATAAAAAATAAAAAATAGAAAAAATGAAAATTACACCGAGAACCCGAAGGAAAGAGTGGGCGAAAGTATACACAAGCAGCGGTGGGGCCCGGCTGGAGATCACTCGGCGCGCTGGGTCAGGAAGGCGAAGCCCGAGTTATCTCGGATCAACGGCGGAGGATCAACGTCGGCTACGTCTATCTCCGTGATCGACTTCGAGATCTCGTCCACGGTGAAAGGTATGCTGCACCAGGAAACTAATATTAATAATTATTTATCACGAACATTTAATTATTTATTCCAAGTGGGGAGGGCCCCACCTGGAATCGTCATCCAGAAGGAAGGAACTGCTGACGTTGTTGGAGTCCGCAGTCATCTTCCTCATGCTCGAGATGACCTGGCGGATTTGGTGGGGTCAAGAAAAATATTAATTAAAAATTAAGCATGGTTTAATAAAATTAAATGAGAAATTATAAGCTTACCTCGGAGGAGACGCTGTGTGTGCCGTGTCTGTCGTCCCAGTACATGGTGCTGATTCTGTACAGTTGCTGGATGCTGAGAACCTGGCGGGCATGGGAGGTGGGGTGAGGAGAAGAACAACCAGGGGATGGACAAGGGCAGAGGAGGTAGAGAGGGAAGAGGAGGGTACCGGGCACAGGTCGTTGGTGATCTCACTGAGAGTCTTCTTCGTCTTCTGGTGTATGACCTGAGGGATTGGATGAGGATGATGAGAAATGAACGCACCAGCATTTGAGATTAACCAGAAAGCTTGTTGACGAGAAGGGATGGTACCAGAAATCCAACTGCCTGTCTGATGTGCTGAAGTTCTTCCAAAGCTGACCCGGAAAACTGTTTCCAACCGACGCTTCAGCGCTTTAGAGAGAGAGGAACCGAAGGAATAAAGGAGGAGAGAGAGAGAGAGAGAGAGAGAGAGATGGATACCTCCTCTGTGGCGTCGAAGCACCATTGTTCTAGTTCAGCCAGCCCAGCTTTGACGTACTCCCCATTGCTGAATGAGCAACACTCGCGCCGCAGAAGGAGGCTGCAGAGGGAAAGTCAAAGGGCCATCCTATATTGAGTAAAGGGGAGGCGACCCAGGTGTGATAGAGCTGAAAAAAGTCAAGTGGACCAGAAACCTGTTGAAAAGCTGCACATTGATGAACGAGAAAATCTGGGTGAACACCTTGCGGACCAGGAACGGCGGAACCTGGAGAGTGAGGGCACGTTAGGAACTCTCATGCTCATAAAAACGGCTGGCAGCGTCGTCCCCATTAAACCCATTCAACTCACGTAATTGGCCCTCAAGGTCTTCAGGTAATTGTTCAGGATGGCCACGATGCTCTGCCAATGGGCGATCAGCGCTTGTTGAGCGACACCCCTGGGCTGACTGCGGCCTTTGACCAGATTCGCCCTTGCATTCCGCGGCGCCTGTTTTCACCCCAAATAGGGAAAAAAAAGTTAGCACAGGAACCCCATGAGAATGGGAACTCGGAGCAATACCTGAATACACAGGCCGAGCAGAGGCGCGATTTCCTTCTTGAGGTTGTCCCTCAGCATGCCGTAGATCTTCTCCACAAAGGCTGTTAGCTGCTGTTTGAACAGCAGGGCGGGGTATTTGGCTTCCACCTGGCGCACGTCGTTCATCGCACCGATCATCCTACCATTGAGGAAGGGAATGCCGCCACTCTGGGGAGACCCTCGGAGTCCCTGGAGTTTACAACGGTTGAGGAGAGAAGCGGGAATCACCGACCACATAGGCTTATGGTTGAAAGGAGGCGGGTTTGGTTGTCTTACCTGAGACACCCTACCAAATAATGAGGTTGATGATGGTCTCCGCCGATGAGGGGTCAGACCAGTTGCTCCACCTGCCTTGAGCGTGCGTTGCAGGAGCAGCAGCAGAGTGGTTGAATTTGATAACCAGTAGGAGAGTGAATCGTTGTTGTCCTGGGTCTTTGACAAGAAAATAATCACTAAGATATCCCAATATTTTTATACATTTTAAAAATCATGTTGCTGGTTTTATGCATGTGTGTATATTTGAAGAGGAATCTATATGTATAAATAAAGTACGAACTGAGAATATAAATGTTGTGAAGTACCTCAATGGCAGAGCCTATGCTTTGGATTATGCGATCGAAAACACTGGTCCTCTCCACCTCAAAGGATCTCCAATGGAGAAGACACTTGTATATGACACAAGCTGCGATGGGCCTTCCCCCGGCAAATCCAAGATCACGTGAGATGCACTTGATGAGCAAGTCTTGGTTCTCCTGCATACAGAAATTGAGGACCGACAGAGGATCAGCATGCATGTAATTGGAGACCGTTGTGATTCATGCATAGAGAGAACTTCTACCTGTTGTTTCTCGTTGAGTGATTTCTGTGGCTTCTCCTCAATCTCCATCTCCTTTGCGCTATTTGCAAGAGGACCCAAATCCTACAGAGTTTCTGGGGTCAATCGAGGGCGCCATAGAGCGTACATAGAAAGACGTATGTCATATTAAAAATGGCAGAATGATGCTAACCTGTGCCATTTTCGTTTCACCATAGAGGATGCTTCCACCGTCCGGCGTCCTCTGTTCGCGCAGATGTTCACAGATTCAGCATTCAAAGCTATGCGGACCACGCGTACGGAAGAAGATGGACCACGCGTTCGAAAGAAGTATACTACCTGAATGATGGTTGTTTTGGGGCGTGCAGATAATGCTCTTCCAGTTGGAGATATAGCAAGCGCCTGCTGGCGGAGGACTTGGTTCTCCGACTCTAGATTGGAGAGTTTCTCTTCAAGCCTGAACGAAAAAAACTCTCACAAACCAGTATGTGGTAGAGACGAGATTACAGTAATCACCATGCATTTCTGGTTAATGATAGAGCAGCACAAAGCTCAACAGCTAAGTATCTAGGAGCAAGTGGCATCTAAGAGAGAAAAACTCTAAGAAAATAACCTTTGAACAGTTTCCTGAAGCTGATCAGCTTTTTTCTCCGTGTCAGCAAGGCTCTTGGCCAGATCATTCTTCCTGGCCTCAGCTTCTGCGTAAGCTTGTTTGGCGGAATCTTTTTGCTGCCTCTCTAGTATCAATGAAGCCTGTCATAACATCAGATTAACAGGGGGGTTTACAACAAGTCGGCAGCATTAGTTATACCCCTGTACTTGCATCATAAGTGAATCTCTGTTACAGGGTAAAAGAGCAGCAAATAAACGAAGAAAAATGGCATGTCCACTACTGAGCATCATCAAGAGAGAACCTGAATCTATGCTTTTATCTTTCTTCTCGAGAATTCTTCTTGCCTCTTATAGAATTTTTATTAAAAGCAATGCACCCAATCCCTGATGTTGCCTTCTTCCAATATGTACTTGTGAGGTGATACCAGTAGAACACGCTCACATTGGATGAAAGTTGTACTCTCACCGGTAAAAAGTGAAAGGATTTCTCAAGTGGTATAAGTTTATGTTCTATGCTTACGCATCCTTCTGGTATCCATAAGAACACCGATAAATTCATAGATCGGCACAGGATAGAAGATCAAATGAAATTGTGTCTCTACCTTGAGGCTTTCAACTTCCGCAGTCAGTGCATCAATCTTTTCTGTATCATGGACCAGCACAGGAGTTTCTTTGATGACGGGAGGTGCTTCCTCAATGGCTTTCCGAGCAGCCTCCCTCTCCCTGATAACTAAGGAGTGGGCCTCTTCAACTTGTAGTTTCATTTCGTGCAGTGCTTCTTGTAGCTTGGTAGTTTCTTGTACCTTGGCCTCCTCAAGGTCAACCTATAATTGAATGGCAACCATGATTAACGACTATCCAGATATTATTCATTTAAGATGACAAGATATATGGATAAATAGATAGATATATTGGAAGTGCATAAAAAATACAAACACAGGTAAATAGATGGATGATATACGTATTTATAAATATATATATATATATATATATATATATATATACAGAGAGGGAGAGAGAAGGGAAAACCCAAAGAGACGAACAAACAGAAAGACCAGAGTATAGAGATAGACAAATGCCACTGAAGCAACCAGCTTTCCACCGTAAAAATTCGACATAATATAGAGTACTCACTCTTAATCGTTTCTCCAATTGCAAACGCCATGTGAGCTCTTCAACACGCTTTTCGAGTTTATCTTTTGCTTCTTTGAGGGCTCCAGTTTCTTTCGCAGCCTGTAGACAATAATGTGATTAAGAGTGATTCCACAAAAGATGATGCACCTCAACTTTCAAACAAATGAATGAATTTCATCAAAAGAGACCATTCTGAGCTTTCTGAGCTCCTTCCGTGCAAGCCTTTGCCTCCAGGCACACTGGTAAGTGATTGCGGCCTTCTGTAAATTCTTATAATACGAATAATCTTTGTGGCTACGCCATTTAGTCTGCAAGAATCATGAAGAAATAAAATCACTGATAGAAAAACAAAAAAGGCAAAGGGTGCATTTGAATCCTATATGGACAAGGATATTGAGCGAATCAAAGGCAAGGTTCCAATATAGGCTGGTGATATAATAGATAACCATGGATGGCTGATTCAGATAGAAAAACGATGTAGTTAGATGCATATACCAGAATGTCACTACAGAGTAACGATTTTCCATTTCGAACTAAAGACAGAACAGAAGATAGTACTGTGATTTTTAACAAAATCTTATTATATCACCTACACTCCTGACTTATATCACCCATCTCTACAGCATCCAATGTTAACAGAATTTCCAGAAAATATTTGAACATCTTGAGAGGAGAGTACGTTCCAGTATGTCCTGGCTAGTTGACATAGGCAAAAACCAAACTTCAAGAGGACTTATAACCAACGTTAAATTATAGTTATAAGAACTAATACGGACTCCAGAAAATCTAACATCATGTCTTCCAATTTTCAATGTTTGGGAATAAATGATAAAACGGATGGTCATCAAATCTATAAACACCTGAAGTGGGATCTCTAGCAGAAATACGAGAACTACATGACAGAGGTTTAGTCTGATGATCAACTGTGAGCTACCTGGATAGCAACCGAAGCTTTGGTTTGCTTCCTTAGTCTGAACTCATTCCGAGCAGTCATTGCCCTTAATCCTGTCTGCAATGTCACAGCAGAATGTCTGAGTGACTTATAAGACTTCTGGGCAGAGTGCCGTCGCAAATTCTTCTGAATCCTCAGTGCGGCTGCTTCACGCCTCATTTGCTCGTACAATTTGGAAGCCAAATTCCCTGCAGTGATCAAGTAGTTGAAAATCTAAGTACCGGTATCTCTTCATCGACGGTAATTTGAAGCACAGCTTTTGTCTGATGTAGACAATATTCTTCATGCGAAAGGAACAGGGACATACTGTAAGGAAAATCAATAAATCAAGTGCATCTCAAAAGCAATAAAGAACAAATGATACCTCTCCAACGGGACTGCAAGTGAATTGCAGCCTTGCGTAACAAAACGAATTCCTTGCGAGCAATATGTGTGCGGATTTGTCTCTGGATCACTCTGGCTGCTTTGACCAGAACTTCTGTTCTTCTCGCATCCAATTCAGCCATCTGGCCAGCTCTCAAGAACACTTTATTCTTGCCTATCTGACAAGACAAACAATGCAGCATCTTGTATGAGAGACATATCTAGAAACGATGCAACTGGCAGCATCAAGTATTGATATGAACATCAACACCAATGCCAAACTGATAAATCAATCAACTTGTAGAAGCAAATGTTCCAAGATTCGGTCACCTGATAACCTTTCAACCCCATTTTGTCCAGAATTTTTTGACATGCAGCCTTGTCATCATAGCTATCCAGTCATAAGAATTTCCACATAAATAGCATCAGTATTTGCTGAAGTCGATGATCTTCAGACCATTTAGAAGCAACCTAGCATAGAAATCTCTACAAGTATATTTGAAAGACAACACTTACTTTCCATCTAAAATCTCTGGAGCAAGAACACCAAAACGAAGAAGAAATTCATAAAATGTCCTTTTTGTTGGATATCCAGCACAGCTGATCCTAATGGCTTCAAGGACACCCTGAAACAATGGGAAGACATTCATGGAACTATACGGCTGTCTTTTCCTTACAAGGAACGTTAGAAGATTAGATGAAACCGTAATTCAGTTCAGTACTTACACCACAACGTAATTGTTGAATCACATTGAAGTTTTCAAATACAGCTGGCTTGAGAGCATTATTTGGCTTCACGCATCGGATGTAATGAGGTTCCATTGTACTCAAGGTCTCCATCAATGCTTGAAGTTGGAGCTGGGATTTAAATTAAAAGCACATATCAAATTAAATTTAAAACATCAATGTTGTAAAAATATGATCAAACCCTAACTGGCACAGGGACAGAGACCAATCATAAAGGCAACAACAGAGGAAAGACAGCCATTAAGCTAGGAACAAGAATCAAGAAAAAAAACTGTTTCAGCGGAAAAAGAGAACTTCAAGGGGATGCCCAAGAAACCAAGCAACCCTCGACGAAAGTTAACATACTTTTCGGTATCCTAAACATTTTCACTTTTAGAAATTTGTTGAAAGATGACTTGCAAAACTTCATACATTAAAAGTTCATTGCCTAAGCATCAAACATACAATAGAGTTACCAACTAAGAAGATCTTGGTCAATGAATAAGCTTCAATAAAGAAGAAAAATGGGCGAGAAAAGAAAATGATATGTGCCCGTGCTTTCCAACAGATTTCCAACGTGATGACGCACAAGTCAGATGATGTTTAGCAAGAATAACAAAAGATATTTAGCTGTGCGCAATAGGATAAATCATATGAATAAAAGATTTTTTTGGAAATGAGAAATTTCACAATCGATTAACTAAAATGAATATAAAAACGATTATATTATTAATGAAATCAGAACGAAGAACAATAAGGCAGGTGGACACCCATAATAATAAGATAGAGCGTGCGTTAAAAGAGGGAGAAACAGTTAGCTATCTTCAAAGAGTTCATCAGAAAAGTGGTATTATTCACATCCATCAGATAAAGAGGCCCGCTACGCTCATGGACAGGACGCAGTTGAATAAAATGTGGTATTTATGGGTGGAGTAGAGAAAGGAACGGAAGTGAACAATCACGAATTCGTCTTCCTCATGAAGTATTCATTCTACTGCTTTGAGCACACGGTGCTGATCTGCTTTAGCTGCTTTTTTCAATCAGATAAACGTGATTCGTAACGACTTACAAAGAAGGAAAGTATGGGAAATGTGACACATGGGAGAGTCTAATAAAATCCAAAAAGAACATCCTATGAAGTTAAAAAGAAAAACACAATTATCCAAATCATATCAGTCTTCCTTGGAGTATAAAAATCTACGGATAATCTAACTCTGAGAAAATAGGATTATGAGAATGAGCTGTCCCATTACAGTGAAATTTGAAACTTTTGTCAAACGTGATGGCAGCGCAATGGCAATAATGTTCAGTCCAGAATCAGAACAACAGAACAGGGTCATGCTAGAATGATTTCTACGATACAATACAAAGAAATGAATCAAAACAAAATCTGGGTCAAACTTACTGATTTAGGGAAATATGCAACAATCAATGATCAATGGAAAAGGAAAACATGATTACTTTGGGGCATATTTCCTCTGTGTGAAGATTATCTGGTTCACATAATTTTTTTGGATCCACTGGGTCGGATTGCAATCCACAGAAGACAACCAAGATGAATCGCAATGCGAACTCTTGATCATATACACACAATTCTAACATTACTAACACAGTGTATCGTAAAAAACCACAATATCAAATTTACCTCAATCTCTCTCCAAAGGAATATGTACAATGGAAAATCTCGTTTATTCAATTGAAAACCACTTTGATGCGATTTATATCCAAGAGGACAAAGGAACTCACTAATAGAGCTAAAACATGATTACAACACTGAAACTTCCGGGACTAAAAGAGAACAATTGTGATTTTAAAAGTGGTATCGAGGATCATGGAACAAGATTTTTACCCAAAAAAGTGAAATCTAAATATCAGATGACCAAAAGAAGGTAACACATCAAAATCACCTTAAAACGTGACCCAATGGATGAAAATTTCGAAGACTTTGATGTTTCCATAGGCAGAGGTGGAAACAAGCCCGCTACAAATGGGCATTTAGAAACACTCAGTAAATCCTGATGTTCTGCAACAACATAGTCTTTGTTTTTGTCAAGAAATTGATCAGCCTGATATGTGACCTGAATGTTTAACCAAGAATATTAGGAGGCAATTACCACTATTTCAAAAAAGAATGAAACAAGAGAACAATACCATGCATAATTACCTCGCCTGCATAGTGACAGATGGTGAAATCAGTACGTGAGAGCTTGGGTTTCATAAAACGCTTATTGTTTTTAAATGTTTGGTACAACTTCTGAGAAAATGTCTCATGTGTTGACTTAGGAAACATGCTGCACATCAACGAGATAAAATGAGTAAAGATATGGATGGCAATAAACATATTTGTATTTCGTGAGAATTTTAAAACCATTTTTTGCAATAACTCAGAACGTAGAAGGACATTAGAACTAGATGTCACTTAAGGGGAAAAAAATCAACAACAAGAACAAATAGAGCATTAAACCACTTACCAGGCTTCATCTAGGAGTGAAATAATTCCACCAGGTTTCTGGAGCACGAGTATAATTTCCATTGTCAATGCAGAAATTAGTGAGTGAGTACACGTTGACCACCAAAAATAACAATAATACAAATATCTGGACAATCGATTATATGCATGCTGCATGATTGTGCACATACTAAGCATACATAAATGTAATTTATTGTATAGATTCGGTGATTATGCATATGGATCTGAAAAGGCAAAGTACCATATGCAATATTATCGTTTCCAAGGCCTTCTTTCTGGACAGATTTGAATGAAGTACTTGTAAAAGGAAACCTTTTGGAGAGCGAGTTAGATGAGTTATGTTTTTTACAAAAATTACGATTCAAAATTGCCTCCATGCGAGATAGTGCAGACCTCCGGTTCAGGAGCCGTCAAAGAGGAAATAGATTATTGATGGCAAATGGAGAACCAAAAGTTGACAAGGTAGGTTCCCTGTAAGAAGGAAATTACAGACACTTTCTCCAAGAAACTTCGAAGGTTGCTGTGGCCTGACCTTAAATTCAAATGAGTTATTCTGTCACCACCAGGTCACATTGAATCCTCAACATACTATAAATTCCTGGGACACTTTATCAGATATCAACTCCATACTGTTGAGATGAGGCTCATAGTAATGATGAATACACTACTTCCAGATAATCCTAGACCTTGGTTTTAAGAAAATGTGCAAGTTCAACCATTAAAGACGGCTATCAACCAAACCGTTCCTTGTTTATGTCCTAGCCCCTCAGTGATCTTACAGCACCATTGGGGTATCTCAAGTATCTTAACTGGACTAAGAAAAGAAGGTATCTATTGAAAAATATATCTTTGAAGCTCACCCTACAACATACAACATGCCAAAAAATCGTCATCTTGGTGACAAGGAGCCTGGTACTCAATCTGAAAAGGATGGGACATAATAATCTAGATGCAAACAGAGCTTACAGTGGTTATTAACTAAGAGTTACCTTAGGCTTTTGAATCAACACATTGGGTGGCATTGCAGCATGTCAAACCCCACTCCACAGGATATAAAAATTAATACAGGAGACAACTTAACCATGACACTCAAAAAGTGTTTTTCACTAGCGGAAAACGTTTTTTGCCAGAAACGTGCTATTTGATCAATAAATATGATAACACAGTATTCATCATATTTCCAGTCAAAGTAACAACAAAACAATTTAATACATGCCTTCTCAATCAGGTCGAGCACATCTTGGTTATCAACAAACTCAATGTAGCTCCAATTGATCTCCTCCTTTGTGTATTCTTCTTGTTCCGTTTTGAAAACTTGCTGCCATTTGGGATAATAAAAAGACAGCCATTTTTTAGAAAGGTTTTATTCATGGCAGATACTTTCAAAAGCAGATTAAGAAAAACCTAGGCAGATATAGATGAAATTAGCCGCAATTCAAACCTGGTTAAAGTGCTGTTGAAGCTTCTCATTCGTGAAATTGATACAGAATTGTTCGAAGCTGTTGCATAAAACAGTGTGAAAATAAATCAATGAATAATGTAGCACCAATGATTATCATCATATTAAAAACTTCTCCAGCCAGCAGCATACCTATTACTTTTGAAACTTTCAAAACCATAGATATCAAGAACTCCAATCAGTGACTTTGAGTTTGGGTCCTGACCAATAGAAATATTAATTTTATCCACCAACCTGAAGAAATAACGATCATAATTAACAACGAAGTTGTCAGGCAGAACGTGACATTCAGGACAAGTTTAAACAATCAAAATATCGTTACCAGTCAAACAGACGAGAATATATAGTTTTGGCTAAACCATCACGGCTGACAATAGCAGAAGCAGGATCAAGGGTCCTTGTGATAACTTCTTCAGGTGTCACCATCACACGTCTAATCAGTGCATCCTCTAGACTCTGGGCATCACACCTGTCATAGTGCACAACAAAAAAAAATTGTGAAAGGCGAACCCAAAAAAATTAGAGGATGGTCAAGAGTTAGATATGGTGGAAAGAAGCTGACATACATAAGAAGTTCAGCTGTCATGTTGAGATGGAATCTTGACTTCTCATCTTTAATGACAGAAGAATCAATTTCCTCCCCCTTAGCAAAGTTTATATTTCCGATGTGAAGTATTGCAGCAACAACTCTAAATATGGCCTCCTGAAAATGAACGATTGTTGAATTGCACTGAAAAAGATACTTCTGCATGGGAATACAGTTATTTTATTGAATTTAAAAAGAAAAACACAAGACAGGCCTGTTCTTCTTCATTGATTCCAACTATATCCATGGCCCTTCTGATAGCAAGATATTCATGCGCATCGTCCAATCCATCCAGCTTGTAGCATTTAGATTGGTTGAGATAGTGGAAGGATTCAGGGTTTCCCAACTTATACTTTTCAATGTCCTTCCAAATGAAACACAGTTTCAAAATAAATCAATTTTAGCGAACAATATTGATATGAAATTTAAAAAAACGGCAAGAAAGAGCAAGACAAGAATTAAAATGACAGATAAGAGCTTAAAAAGTATATTACCTCTCGAGGGGCAGCACAAAGTAGGTAGAAACAATGATAGTTTCTCTCAGGATCGTTAATTTGGCAAACACGAGATCTTTCAAGCAAGTATGTCCTAATAGCCGCCCCAGATATCCTCCCATTCTTGTCAAACTGAATCTCAACGAACTTCCCAAAACGACTTTAACATATATCCATCATAGATAAGATAAAATTGTGTTATTAGTTGTATGGAAGAGAGACGTGAGAAAGCAGATACTTGAAGGCGCAAGGAAAAAATAGAAACCTACCTAGAATTGTTGTTTCGGACAGTTTTTGCATTCCCAAATGCTTCAAGAACCGGGTTGGACTATGATATCATAGAAAATGAATTATCCAAAATGAAAAGTATTTAAAAAATCAGAATTCATACAAAAAGAGCCCTCAAAAGGTTCATTAGACTTACTTCAAGAACTTGTTGTTCAACGGTCCTTCCTTCTACTCCAGATCGCCCACCCAAGAATGCAAGATATCTCATGATCATTTTTGTTGTTTCCGTTTTACCAGCACCACTTTCTCCACTGACTAAAATGGAGTTACTTTTACCCTCATTTATCATAGCCCTGATATGATTGTATAAAGAAATCAAAAACTATAATAGAAAATATATAGAAATGACTCATAAAATCGCAATTACCTGTATGCAACATCTGCAACAGCAAAAACATGAGGACTCAATTCCCCAAATCCTGCCCCGTTATATTGTTCCATCATATGAGTATCATAAAGATGTGGCAATCTTTGGAAAGGGTTCACGGCAATCAAAATATTCCCAGTGTACGTCTATAAATGCAAAATACAGCAGTTAGAAAACATAACACAAATTATGGAGTCACAAATACAAATTCGAATTCGAAGAAAACTGAGTAGTTACATATATTTCATTCAGCTCATATCTAGTTGCCAGGTTTTGCAGCACTCCAGGTTCATGAAGGTAGGACAGTTTCGTCATGTCATCCACTCCTCCAGGCGGAGCTTCTGTATCCTCGGGAAACACCTTTGATATATTTGCAGTAATCTGTCCAAGCAGCCAGATAAAAAAAACGAAGCAAACATCGTGAATAAAACAAGTTTTCTATTGTTTACAAAGATGGATTGAAAATTCTTAAATGACAGAAGAGTACCCAAGAAATTTCTGTATACAGGAGCATAAACTTTTTGGATACCAACAAACACACAATCACTTTAGAATAGTCCAGTTCAATAAAACTGAGGTCCGAAGAACAGAAGCAAGGCCAAGCTTCAACCCAGGGGACTAGAATAAGAGTGAGAGTTGAATTCAACAGTATAAATAAAATGGAGAGTAACTTTTCTTAAACTTCACAGTTTATAAGGAAAAAGGAATGAATTGGAGGTACATTTTGATGCGAAAATTAATGCACCGGCGAAAAGGGACAGAAAACCAGCGGGCAGCATGGTCGGTAGTTCTAATCCGCCAACTGATTGATCTGAAAGGCAGAATCACTTGCTTTCTCGTGTAATGACATTGAAGGTGTCATCATACTTTTTTATTATTTGCCATCACCCAGGATCATTTAAGGCAGCAGAGAAGCCAGTAACAAAAGCACTAAAAGTGGAAAGAAATAGGGACCAATAAAAATTTCCAAGAATGAAGACCTTTATGAGGGTAGATACACTGTTATGTCAACGAAACTTTGAAACACAAGGGAACTATTATTTTATATTGTATATAACAGTCTTTCATCTTAATAGTTCAGCCCAAGGATACTGCACCGATAAATAGCCTTTGTCTTCGCCCACCGAATCTAGGAGCTGACCCCCATACCTCAGGCCAGAAATTAATGAATGTCACCAGCTTGAAATTGCTAAAAGGCCGAATGTAATATCCACAGAAAACTTCTATGGAAAGAAACAAATTTTTTAATACATGGAATTAGAAAATGAATGTCAAATACTAGGAAACAACTGGCATATGAGAGAAGATGTAAAAAGGGAAAGCCTTGGATACATCTACTTTTGACTCAAACCAAATGGATTATACTGCTATCAAGCTACGTGAATGTAAAAACTTCAGATAACACACAAACTATCAATTCCACAGGAAAAGAAAATGCTGAGTTATTTTGCCTGTATCACAAAAAGATGAAATGCCATTCACAAACTAGACCACGTCAGGGAAGAACGTAACTAGACAAATAGGCTCAATCCTATAATTCCAACAATCTATGGCTTCTTGAAGATTATATTGAAAAAAAAAAAAGGAAAGCCTGAAGTGAGGATGTATTACCGTTTTTCCAGTGGTAGTCCGTACATGTACTTCATTACCACTAATTCGAAAAACCTCGCCATTAATCCAAGCCGATTTTGGATCTTCAACCCACACATGTGAGGCAACGGCTATGTTGACAGAGGTTGCCTGTATAGAATGATCAATCAAAAACAGAAACAAATTATGTTTGATTATATGAATTACCGTTTTCTAAAAAAAAGTGCCATCTTTATTAATTTTGCTTTAAAACCTTGTAGTCTAAATTTAGAGAAAGAGAGCATAAAATAAAAAGTGGACAGCATAGAAAATGACGGTCATGCTTTGACTATTCTTAGTGTCATTCATGCAAACCAATAAAGTGGAGGCAAAACTCCAATGTTCATGTGGTCTTACTGCATTCTAGTATCAGACTAGAAAGCAACGGTCAGCTAAAATGGCATGTCAGGGTAAGGGACACATAATAGTGATCCAAATTGCCAGATCAGAAAATTGATGTCAGGGTAAAACACATCAATAGCTGAATATTAGTCAGCTACAATAATCATTGGAGTTGAGTGCTTTGGTCTGAAGTAGTTCTTTTCCATAATTAAATTCTAAACCAGCACGAATCCATACACCATCCCATTATAACGGCATCTGATAAAAGGTCATGAAGTTATCCTCAATACTGTCTTAATTTTCTTCAAGTTGATAACGACTGGCCAAATATTTTATTCACTTCAAAATGATCATCAGTCTAATATCAGGGAAGATCACCACAATTGAACCCAATAATGGCTCCTTCCTGTACAATATCATGATGTCTGAATCAATTCAACAAATATCTAATCCATTGGACATAAAAACATAAAGTACACGTTGGTCAACAGTTAAACTGACAGTTTGAATTTCATACTTTCCAAAAAAAATGAAGGATTTAACACAGCCGATTCACTCTTTCGTCTATTTATTATAAGTAACGAAACGATTTAGAACGATGCATATGATGTCAAATCCTGATTTCCTTTTCGTATTCAATCATATTTTAGCAGAATTCAAGCAACGCATATTTCTATCCCGTTCTGGTCAACATCAAATGTCATGAATGAGCTAATTCTGATTCAAACTTAAAAATAGCACCGTTATTTTCCCATTTCTCCTTATATTGGTAACTTTATAATCGATACCGTTAACAGCTTAGTGGTCGTCATTCCTACACATCTGATCTATAGAAGGCAAACCAGAAGATGGATCATTTGGGTTAGGTCATTCATCTGCACCTCGTTTACCTTTGACCAAACCAAGCAGCAATCCCTGATGGTTGACACACAGCAAACTAAGTGGCAGCGGAGAATTAAAACTTGCACGCAGTCTTAGCAAGCATTTGTTGCTTACAGCAGCCTGTAAGCTGAAAAACATTCGTTCTCCAAAAATGCAGATTCTTCGTCGCTCTTAATGGTCTACAAGGTCAAACAAGGGATAATCCACCAAATCTTCCAGTACTTCTTCTCAATCGAACGTCAGTTCTACTATAGCAATAAGTCATTCAATCAGACACATATGCCATTGTGTTTAACGTGTGGAACACGATCTAACAAGTTTGGAAAGAAAAAAAAAAATCCTGAATTTCATAGGCGATGAAATTTTCAAGGAAAAACCGTGTTTAAAAGACTCTTATCACCACCATATATACGATATGAATATTATCCATAAAAAGAACAAAGTGATAACATGAAAGTAGTCCTCCCGTGGTAGATCCTCCTCATCAAAATGCTAACGTTAATAACATGGGGTTTCCCACGCCAAGCTACAACCCAATGGCTCTGCAACATTATGACGACCTGACTTTGCTAAAAATCAGCATCACTTCTTTCATAATCAGTGCCACATGTTTTCCTCAAACATTGCAATGACGAATCTATTTGCAATCTCTCCTTCTCCTCGAGTTTTTTCCGACAATTTATTGCTACCCCGTCCCAATATTCCGTGTAAAATATATGTAGATATCTATATATATATATATATATATATGAGTATTCACTAAGCGTTGGGCTATCACGCCACTTGTCTCCCTGGAATAATGTTTTTTGTGCAGAAATTCCACAGTTCTTTGCTCGGAGCCTCGAAAATATAGACAGGTCACTACTTACATGGACACCATGTATCCCAAAGCGAATGACTACCATGTCGGCCGTATGCTCTTGCAATGAACATTAACTACATAATTCATTTTTCCAGTACGTCAAATTAATTGATTTTCAGCAGCATGCTGATTTTCCTGCCCATAAGTTAAATTAGTGGCATACCAACGAAAGAGTGTTTCACTGTTAATCTGCTATTCATCGAATGGCGCACAAATTCCTGTATCGTGCGAGTAACATCCACAATACTCCAAGAGCCATCAAGCTGATACCGAGCTCCCTTACGAATAGTGTATTTAAACAGAATCTGCTAGAGCCATTCTGAACCTCCACGGGAAGCAGAACCAAACCAATGTTCGCATAACCATAACTGTAACTATAGAGCGAAAGAGAGATGGAAGCACAGAGATTGAATTCCGAACCATAGGTCATCCGAGCAAGGCGTCTCCAATCCGGATCAGAGGTGCATAACGCAGGATGGAGGAATCGCAGACTCCCGCGGCAGGGGATCACAGAGAGCAACCAAAAAAAGCACACGGACGGCGCGCCCGTGGATTCGCGGAGAATTCCGGCGGAAGACTCTCCTCGCCGCGTTGTCTCCTCGTCTTCTACGCACCCATCCCCTCTTTCTCTCTCCTCCCCCCACTCATCTCCATATTTTTATGTAGTCCTTACTTCCTACTGCCTCATCTGCCTTCGCAAAACTTGCCCGCCCCTCCTCCCCCGCTGGTACAATCAGACGGGCGGGACCCACCACGGCCGTCTCCTCCCCCTTCTGAGGCTACCTCCGCTTCCACGACTCCTCCATAGAGGGTCTTTCTGTAATAAGTCATAAATACTAGCCCAAAAAAGTATATACCAATAATTACATAATTTTTAAAAAAATCTGACCTGGCTCGGAGTCGAAAGTTCAGGCAAGGAAAACGGACCGCTCTGACGCAAATGACCTAAATACCCCCTTCTCAGCAGTAGAATAAAGTACGGCACCGGATCCCTCGGGACAGCTGGCGGCTCGTCCTTCCTCGAACGAGCGTGAGGACTGGTCGCCGCTGTCCAAGACGTGACAAAGTTTTCCGATCGCTGATAAAATATCTGAAATGCCCTCATCCAGTTGCCCCGTGGTTCTTACCGACACGTCATTGCGAAAGGCCCCCCACTTCCTCTCTCCTGGGCCTCAGCATGTCGCGTGAGCGTGTGTACGTCGATTCCCCCTCTGATTAGGAGTCCACCATAAATTATCACAATTATTAATTAATTCGGAGTGTCAACCGGGGCCGTCGGCCCATCCCAGCCGCCTTAATGGGCCCAGAGAAAACCAGGCCCAATTAACATGCCCAAGAATAGAAAGGGAAGGAACTAGACCTGATCGAGAAGATTAGTACCGACCAATTAATTCGAGATCATTGGGAATAAACACGGGGCCATAACCGGGACCGATTCAGTCGGTCACCTGGGAGGACCGGGGAGCAAGTCCATGGCGGCCGAAGGCATTCTGGGGAGGATGATGTTAGGGTTTCTGGTGGGCGGGCTGAGGGCCGCCAGCTCTCTCCACTGGCCCCCAGCGGGGTGAAGACGCTTCGAGATGCTCCAGAGAGTGTCGCCGCCGCCGGCGAGAGGGCTGGTCGCCGGAGAAGAGGACCCAGTCCCCGCCGCCGCCCTTAGCTTCGTGAGCGGGTGCTTCCCGCTCCTCCCCATTCCGCTGGCGAGTAGCCATCGCGAACCGGACTGTTGCTGCAGAGAACTCGCCCAGAATCTCCTCCCACGGGGATCATCGGTCTTCACCCCCGCGACATGCACGTCGGTGATCTTGAACCGAGGAGCAGCGGCGCCTCGGTCTTCCTCGTCTTCCTCTTCGTCACCCTTCTCCTGGTTATCAGATGAATTGATGATTTCCATATCGGGTTCTTCACCTGGGGCACCGTTTTTCACAGGGTCGGAGGCCACCCGCTCGACTTGGATTAAGGCGAGCATGGGGGCGCCCACTGGCTCGTGGTTCCGGGAGGGATCTCGAAGCTGCACCATCAGAGCCACAGTGAGGTTGTTCCCCAGACAACCCCTTTTTCTCCCGGAGTTCTTTCCCTCCCACCGTCCGGCTGCCAATTCTGGAAGGTTTCCATGGTGGGCGGCGAGGACCTTCGAGGTTCTATCGCTGATCAGATCCTCTGCGTCGATCATTCCCGAGTCCAGCTTCATCCATTCATCCAGAGTGATCGCGAGACACATCAATCCGTCAGCGTCATCTCCCTTGGCTCTGACATCCAGAAGCTGCAACCCTGCAGCAACTTCTTGGCCTCCTCGTCCTTTGAAAGCGGAAATCTCACCAGGCGTCAGGTAGATGACGCTCGAAGGAACGTCCTCGTCGGACGTTCCTGATTGTATCCTCAGTCCTTCGATCGAGAGAGCTTCAAGTTTTTCCATGGCCGAGGGCGCAAGGTCTTCCAGAGAGACACAATCAGATGAACAAGTGTATGAAATTCCTCCCGTCTTCCTCTTCCCGGCCGCACCTGCGTCAAACCCAAACCAGCCATTCTCTCTGAAACACAAACAGAAGCGCATGAGAAAAACGAAGATCAAAAGGAAGACACAAACCCCATGGAAAAAGGTCAGCAAACCTCTCAAATGCGAGCTGTTGCATCGTCTTCCCGGCAACATCTTCCAAGGGCATCACCATCCTGGCCTGCATCGAGAGCTTCTCGATCCCCATCGAGCCCAGAGACTGCAAGATCTCCATGACGCCAGAACCCATCTCAGCCGGCACCACCACGGGGCACGACACCTGCATGATCAGACTCCCGCAGTTCTTGGAGAACCTGAAGATCAACGGGTCCATAGACCGCAAGAACCCCCCATCTTTCGTCCGAACAAGATGACCTAATCCATCGCCGAGCGGGGGCAGCTCGAGAGGATCATCGGGGGGCAATTCTATGGGGCTCCCGAAACCAGTCGGGCTGCCAGGCGGTGTGTGCTGGAAGGCCCGCTCGTTCAAACCCAGTTCACGCATTAGGGCTTCTGCCTCAGCGTCCTCCAGCATTTTGGCCCTTGCCCTGCTCTTCATCGCCTGAGATTCTCTCTGGTGCTCTCTCTCAGCGGCGTTGACTATTGATGACAGATCGAAGTCGTCGTCGAAATCCTTCCAGTCCATTTCTTTCTCCTTCTCCATCATGCCAAGATCAAAGATGTCCTCCGTGTTCGCTAGAGATTCCTGCCTGAACTGTTTCCACAATCGCCCCCTCGGTGACTCTGGGTCGCTGTCAGAGCTCAATCCGGATGGGCTACGGTCTAGCCCGAGCACACGCAAGAACTCGCTGGCGACCGACTCCGTTGCGTCGTCCAAGCTGAGGGACTGCTCCGCTTTCCCTACCCTGCAGTTCGATTCGATCTCGTACAGATGATATTGCTCGGGTGACCGGGCCTCTGATTTGGATGATTCCCAAACCACTGGTTCGAGGATCGAGAGATTCTGGAAGGCAGAGCTTAACTCGTCAAAATCTGGTTCGGTAGAAGCCATGGCTCTGCTCCCTGCGTGGCTGAGCTCAGATTCCTCCGGCTCAAGTCTGAGCGACTTCCCGATTTCGATCAGCTCATCATTCCCAGCAGCAATCTCATCCGGGGGATGTTGCCTTTCTCCCTCATCAAAGCCCCTCCCGTCCTCGTGCTTCACCATATCATCGTGGATTTTGATCACATCCTTGGTGACAATCTCGATTCCTTGCTCGATCACGGTAAACTCTGGATCAAGAAACTCATCTAGGTCCGACTTCATCGGATGTGGCATCCCATCAGTCCTTGAGACGGCCGATTCGTCTTCTTGTGTCAGAGCTTTGAGCTCGGGCTTCGAGCAGTCATCGGAATTTCTATCGACGGAGAGCTCCTCGACATGAACAGAAGCTGGAAAGATCTCGTGAAGAACTTTGACGTCGTCCACAGATTGCGGGAGAAGAAGCAACCGACCTCTAGATTCATGGCTTGGAGCCGGAAGACTTCCCACTCTCCTCAAGCCGCTCTCCCGGTCAACCCCGTCCAGCGGAGGCTCTGGCACCCTGTCATGCCCGCTCCCGTCCAGGAGATTGAACCCGAAGCTGACATTGAGCAATCCACCCCTCGCCTGTCCTGAGAGCTTGAACGTGGTGCTCCACCTGCCGGAGCTCTCCTTCTCCAGCTCCTCCAGTGTCAGCGGCAGCAGCCGCGTGAGATCCATGCGATGCTCCCCGAGGTCCAAGCCCGGCGCCCCCACCGCCGCCGCGAACAGCACATAGGGCTTCGCCTCGTACCTGGCCGCGTGATGGAGACCACCGCTCCTGCTCCCGTACACTGCGCATCGGTGTTCTAGGGTCTCCTCGAACTCGGCGGCGCCATGGGAGACCAAGGCGGAGCGGGTACGGAGACCGATCTCCGCGGCGGCATCGCGTCTCCATTGGACGCACAGCCTGGAGTTGTCGAAGGTGGGAGGGAGCCCCTCTACCGTGTGGACTTGCAGGGTGAATCGGCAATCGAACCTGCGGTGGCGGATGTGGGAGAGCGCCCTGAGGGGCTTCCAGTTCCAGATCGACGAGGAACTCGATGATATCGACGACGACGGCCTCTTCTCCTTCGTCGTCGTCGTCGTCGGCGGCGGCGGCGGCGGCGGAAGATCCCTCTTCGGTCCCTCAGACTTCCATCGGGCCTCGGGGAGGTAAGATCCGCCGGCAGAAAGGGAGTGGCGGCGGACCGAGGCGGCGGGTTTCTTGACGAGGGCGAGGGCCTTGCTGAGGGATTCTATGTCGTCAAGCAGGCGGCCGCTGCTTCTGGATTCCTCCTCCTCCGGCGAGCCTTCCTTCTCCCGCTCCGGCTTCCGCAGCATGGCGGCGCCCTTGTTCCCCGCAATCAACGCGACTCCCCTCTCTTCCTGGAAGAAGAAATTCTCTGAAAAAATTCAAGACCTACTCGGAACCAAGAAATGCGATCTCCGCGAGCTCGGAGACTCCGCCGCCGAATCGGCTCCTGCTGCACCGACGAGTGAACGGAGAGAAGAACAGGCGGCGGAAGTTGCCGCCGCCGGCAAGTATCCTCTGAAGACTACCGCGCTTTTTTTACCACACAAGCGTGCCGAAGAACAGAGACTGGCACTCGCTACTGAACGGATAAAGTAATAATTACTTAATTAATTAATTACCCTTTTTCATTTTCCCATTCGGAGAGAAGGTTGGGGAAAATAAGATACTCCCGCGGGGAAGAGGTGCATCTCACTCCGATCAGTGTGGGCCCAACTGTATTTCAACAATTATTGACCTATCCATAGATAACCAACATTAAAAAAATTAATAATTTAGATTATATTAATTAATTACAGGCGGCGGGTACAGGACAAATAGACCTGGAGGATTATTATGAGGGCATATCGAGAGATGCGTTCGGGGGGGGTGCTAATAACTCCGCGGGGCATGGGACCGGAAGCCGCGTTTATTCTAGAGAGTAATGGAAGCTTCTTTTGGAAACAGCTAGAAACCCCCGGATAGTTCCACGCTGCTGTCGGTTCACTATATAGTCTCTACACCTCGTCCATATTCTGCCATCGATCAAAGGCAGTGTAAATCGAGAGCTAGCAACGTCGCAATCCTCGGAGGCGATCGCTGCGAGTCGTTGTCGGAAAGCGGAGGAGCAATGGACGTGAGGATGTTCGGCCTGGATAACCCCCTGATCTCGACGCTGCATCATCTGATGGACATCCCGGAGGAGATGGAGAAGGCCTTCAATGCGCCCACGCGGACGTACGTCCGCGACGCCAAGGCCATGGCCTCCACCCCCGCCGACGTGAAGGAGTACCCTAAGTCCTACGTCTTCATCATCGACATGCCGGGGCTCAAGTCTGGCGACATCAAGGTCCAGGTGGAGGACGACAACCTTCTGGTCATCAGCGGGGAGCGCAAGCGCGAGGACGATAAGGAAGGGAAGTACATGCGCATGGAGAGGAGAGTTGGCAAGTTCATGAGGAAGTTCTCGCTGCCGGAGAACACCAACACCAACGCCATCTCCGCCGTTTGCCAGGACGGCGTGCTCACCGTCTCCGTGGAGAAGCTTCCTCCGCCGGAGCCCAAGAAACCGAAGACTATTGAGGTCAAGGTCGCCTAATCCTCGCCTTCTAGTACGATCCGGTAGAGGTCTCGTCTTTCAGTATGCTTCCCTCTCATTCTGCCTGTGTTTGATCTTCTTCTGTCGCTACTCTTCCTCATTTGCCGTCTATCCCAATAGCATCTCCTCCGAGAGGGCTTTCGTTAATCCCACGGACAAGATCATTGTACAGCCCCTCTCCTCCGTCTCGTTGTTGACTTTCTAATGTTCAAGGAAGATCACTACTAGTACGAATCCCCATCGTTCGTTGCACTTCTACTCTCTCTCGAAGGATGTCCGACGATGCCTGAAATTATTCTCTAACACTTGAAATGTCGTGTGATCTACACGATTTTGTATGAGCGACAATGGCGGTGCATGATCAGTTGAGAAGATCACAACATACGACAACGAGAGCAGATAAAATTATGTTCGGGAGGATTTCGCACAGATGCAGTTAATAATGCCGGAAAATTTCTCCGAAACTATAGTCGGTGAAGTCTGCCAAAATTTTTGCCCCAACTTCCAGGCTAGTAGTTTGATTCAGAGACCACCACCAGCATACCCGTGAAAAAATTGCAGGTCCAACGGTGTTCATTATCCGAGAGAAGTTCCACCGGGGGTCGACTTTCAGAAGCCCGATTCTCTCAATTCCAATCCTGAAACAAACACCAGCAGCTTTTAATCTGAATCCAACGTGCTTTCTCTATGAGATTTGGATCCTTTTTACTTGACGATTCAGCCATGATTCCCTAAAATCAGAGGACCATTGTACCTAAGCTCATCTACTCCGGTGCTTCGCCACTCTCCTCCGGATCATCTGCAAATGCATAGATAGTAGACGCGCTCTTGGGAATGGACACTGTATGAACCTTCTCCTACCCAGCTTCCTCCTGGTAGGATCCACCGGCTTGTTCTGACCATCTTCAGTTTCTTCTGTAGGCCTATCAGCATCAGTTTCCCTCACGAAGAGCGCGATGAAGAAACCGTCCATGCCGTCTCCCTCATCTGTTCGGACTAGGTGTTCAGCTGAAGAGAGAACCAGAAGGGGAGGAGAACGACGTCAGGGTTGCAGAGAGTGAAGATCGAGGAGGATGATGGAGTCTGTGAAGCACTTACAACCATCAAAGACTGGGAAACCACGACGAGGCCACTCTGGGAAGGGAGCCGCCAGTCGGAAACCGAGGGACGATGCCAGGGGAAGAACTGAGCAGACCACATCTTCGTTCTCCGCTTGGAAGATGGAGCAGGTGCTGTAGACTACTCTCTCAACAGCAGGAACTGTAAATTATAGAGGAGAGAAACAAAAAATCTTAGCTAGAAACCTACAGTATTGCCTTTTAACTAAGAACACAGAAAATCCAGGCTTTCTGATCTTACAGGACAGAGCATGCGCGAGGGCCTTCCTTTGGAAAGCTGCGAGCTTCTTCACTCTCTCACTGCTGGCGGTGGCAACCTCACGATCTACAGCAGAGAAGAGGCGGAACTCCAGTCAGCAGAGTTCATCACAGAAAAGCGAGGTACACCGAATTGGTTCCCCTCCCTCACCCGTGCTTCCCTGATTGCCACTCCACAGAGCCAAGAGATTACAATTCATGATATTCGGACATTGAATGTGTTTTATGCACCTCTAATGTAGGATGGGAGCAGATGATCCAGCCTCTCCGTGGACGTTCCAGAGCCAGAACACGAAGGGTCCAAGAGAATAGCGTTGACCTGAACAAGGGACTGGATTTCAGAAACTGCACAAGAAGAACATGACTTGGAAGATAAACCTTGGCTCTGTCTCATGTCAACTCCTTAATTTCACTATGGTTTTCTTCTTTTCATATTTAACACTGATACAAAAATAGCAAGAAGGCCAACATTGCCATCCTTTTCAATGTTTGACTATTCGGTGAATAAGATGCTACTCTCTCTCTCTCTCTCTCTCTCTCTCTCTCTCTCTCCATTGTTCTTGCTCAATGTAGCCCCACGCAAGGCCCTGTCTTCATCCAGTTCTCTAGTAATGCCAACACTCTAGGTGCTATTTTCCTCTGATTTTTCTTCAATGTTTCATCTTCTCACTAATCGGGCTGTTTCTTCCATCTTGTTCCCTCGCTGGTGCGACTATTCTTGATCCTTTACTGTTCTCTCAGTTTTTTTCCCGGCCCAGTCTTTGAAACGCAAATGCAAACTCAATATAAAGATTTCAGGAAGAAAAAAAAATCTCAGTAATTTGCACGCAAGCAAAGATCAATTAAGTTTCTAGAAAAAAGGCTACATACCTCAGAAAATAGTGGGCCCATGGGGTTGATTTCCAGAAAGTCTCCGTGAATAATGTCAACGTCTATAAATCAGCTAAGGTCTACCAGTACCAGCACAAGTCAACTCTACAACATATTATTTTCCAAGAAAAAATTTAAAAAATCATAAATCCAAGGCCAGCAATGCCAGATAGAAATGAGAAAATGAGAAAACCCGACAGATAAACACCCTTGCATCAAAATTTAAAATAAATATACCAAAAAAGAATTATATGAAGCAAAAAAAAGAAGAAGAAGATCATTTATATGCAGAAAAAATGGGTTTTTAACGCTGATTTAAGTAGCAGGAATGAACAGAGACGGGTAATCAGGGGTCAAACTAGAAGATGAACAGCCGCCGACTGTGGGCTCTCAAGAAAAGAAACGGATACTGGTAGCTCCAGAACGTCTGACGGTTGACTCCAGGTTTCTGATCCTCCCTTCATTCAGTTCGCAGGCTATGACTTCGCCGGTCCCCCTCATGAGTGCGGCGAGCTGAATGGTTTTGTTTCCTGGGGCGGAACAGGCATCAAGAACCTTTACGAATCAGTGAGAAATCAAGTGAGAGGATGCCCATAACAGATAGTCAATCGATACGCAGACACATCATGCACACATCGTACGCGAACAAGCGGTGATGAGCAGATTGCGTATTTTATTTATTAATTTACATAATATTTCTCAAATATAAAATGATGATGATGCAAACACTAAAAATTGCCAATTTCAGTAAACATCGTGGCTTCATCCTCAAAGTGACGTAAATATTTCCAATATACATAAAATTCATAAGCGTCGAGGACCCTGGAGGGTTAGTTGCGTAGGCCACAGCATGGAAACCAAGGCTGACATTACCAAGAATAGCAAAAGAATCATTCATAACCCGGTGAATTACTCCCAGTTTTCTCTCTTGAGACATTGATATCCACGAATTAAACATTATTTTAGCTTCTGCATCTTGCTTGAAAAAACCATCATTAACTGAAGGGGAAGCTGCAATTGGTTAAAAGTGTCAACATCAAACTCCTTTTATAGTAGCAGATTAAATGACACGTAATAAGGATTGCAGAAAAAAACCGTTCAAAAAAAATATGAATAGAGTATGTTAGGCAAGACAAACGTTGTGGAGCCAGCCATTTAAGCGGGTGGGTGTTCAAACGTTGGCAATGCACTGAGCTGAGCTCTTTCATCTAGGAGAAGGCCAAAGGCTGCCAAAACGTAGTTCAGGTGTGCCTTCTTCGAGGTAGGCAGTAACTTAGTCCATAGATTTAGCCCAAGTAGACGTGTTACCAGGGTCCCTCTACAGGAACCACCCTTGGTAACAACACGGCGGCACACTCGGCAGAAGGGCATGGCGCGCATGGCGGAGCAGAAGACAGCACCAGTGAGCGCCAGCATGACACCCGCACCTGTCGGCACAACACCCGCGCGTATAACTCACCTTTGGTTATCAAGAATATTCATATTGGTCATACGTGGACTCATTGAGGATCGGATCACCCAGCACCCAACAAGGATTTCGTGCAGAGCAGCCAACTCCTTTGTTACAAGATGCATTCCCTGCCTAAATTGGCAATGCCAATGCCCATTTGTCTTCCCACTGCTCACCCGATCAACCCCTCTCCTATTCATAATCAAATCATTTATATATATATATATATATATATATATATATATTTGGAGAATCTAAAACATTCATCTCACAACAACCCAATAATTTTAAATGGTCGTTACTGAAGATTATCAGAATCATTGAGAAAGTTTCCTTTGAGAAAAGGTAACAAGAAAACACCAACTAAAAGACTAGGTGCCAAAGGCATTGCAAAGATATCATAGGATCTTTGGCGCCAAAAAAGTTTGGTAAAAACCAAGGGTTGAGCTTAAACAGAAAAAATAAATTAATAGGGGACGAAAATATTACCATAACACACTCTATACAATAAGAAAAAGCACTTAATGATAAATTTCAATTTACCTTCCATCCTGATTTAGGCATTAGGGCCGTTGCTGCCATAGAACTCGATTTTCCCTGGACCAAAAGAAAAGACTTAGTATAAGCGTTTATGAAGCTTTTATTGACTTCGTTACATCATCGATTCAGGAAGAACTGAATGGTATGCCTATATAATTTAATCAACCAAAGATGCACCACCATCTGTCATTCGTATAAGCATTGACCCATCCCCTCTATATCTTACAACAGCAAGAAAAATTTCAACAGGAACTGAAAACCATAGCCGTTTCAATGTCTCTGTTGTGCTTATAGATAGTGATAGCGCATATATAAGTGATATGAACTCCCACCCAACGCTACTGCTCTTAGAAAAAGTCATAATTCGTTAGTTTCCGGGTCCTGCTGCTATCTGAATCTGATTTGCAGTCCAAACATTGAGGGCAAGGGACAACGGGGAACTTCTTTTGAGGATGTATTTTGCAGCAGTCCAGGGTAGGTGAAGGGGTAGTTGATTAGCTGGCAGTGAATGTCGGAAGGGGAACATGTAGAGGATATGATGTTTCTATTTTGATCAAGTTCCAATGAAGAAAATTTATCATTTTTACCGTTTATTTGGTCCTGCTGATCTTCTGGATCTAAAATCGTATATTTCACTATCTCCCTATATTTGTACCCTTTTATGCTAAAATGGCAGATGCCCTCAGACACAAACACAAGGACAAGCATCTTTAGTTGGGTGTGTCATACACGCCTAAATTGATATTATCTTGCACACTAACATGGTTATTCCGACTTCCACCTCCTTGATATCTTATAAAGACATCGGAGAGAAGGAGAAAAGGAAACACCACCACAGAATTATAGTGTTAGAACTTAAATTTAAGGTTTAAACACTGTAACGCCGCTTACTTGCAGAAAGACGCTCCCATTCTTCACCAGTGGATGATCGTGCAAGTCAGTACCAGGTGGAAGAACTAGTAAATCAGGGACCATGTCATCTTTTTTCACCTACCCAAATCAGAAAACGTTACCAAATGAAGGAAGATTGAAAATATGTCAACTCCGAAATTCTTTGAGCTCAAGATCTTGTGTAACTACAGGCAGGCATAATAAAACAGCAAAGAAACGCCAACAAATTTAGAGATACCAGTCCCATAAGACCAGATTAAGCCATCAAACTGCCATGCGCTAAACAAAAAACGATCGGGAATACACATGGGATGTTCAAAATATTTTGACTCTAAGGTAGTAGAGCACGATAAATGACAGAAAGCAGCTTTACTCTCATAAGTTGACAACTTTTGCATTCTCGTTAGTGAAAATTTGGCCCAGAACCAGAACCCTAATGTGTGAGGTCAAGGGCACAGCCGCTCTTTGGCCATTCCCCACCAGCAAATATCACATTCATATTGACATGGCTAATCTAGTATTTTTCTTCAAAGTTTCTACATCTCATCACGAGAGCTCCTTTCCAACATCAGTAAGCTTGGACGTGGTTACTACTCAGGATCAGAAAAATCTACTCGTAAATAGTCTAAAGGATAACTCATCTTAAAATGGCAAAAAAATCGATCCGGCTCAGACAAGTCGAATAGAGAGTACAAGACAAGAAAAAAATGGTATCAACCAATCAAATGCAAACTTTAAACAATCTAATACATTCAGAGTATCATCCCATTCCTGTGATGTAATAACCATCAACGGAAGGTATCAAAAAACGTCGGATGGAAAGTTTAGACTCCCTATATTTCTGAATCCATTAAAAGCATTATCTTCCTATCCTAATTCCGTCAAATGATCCACCCTCCAAATAATTTGTCTACTTTGAGCCGAGATCTTGCTTAACTGGCAAAAAGAGCCAGTTAATCAACACCCTTTCATTTTTAGGATGGAAAACCATCACCTCAAGATCCAGTTAATGTAAAACAAAAAAATCCCTCTTGTCGCAAATCCGACTTTAAATTCTGAAACATACGATGGAAAAATATTTCAACAAATAGATACCTTAATACGTAAAAAATGAACTCACGTCAACTGCATTGAATCAACAGGATAAATGATATCAAGTGATACGTACCGCATATTCTTTATCTAGTGCCACTATGGCAGAGTCAACGTCAAGTTTTAGGGTATTTACACGGACATATCGAGGTTTAGTAGGCCCTACAAGAAGAATTTTAGGAATGTAAATTCTACAACTGAACATCAATAAATGGCACTCTGTAAACTAAGGTGCTTTGATGAAAAAACTTTCATAGAAAAAGAGCAACGAAATATTAAACCAATGAAAAGATGATATGCAGCAAGATGATATCTTTCTTCTTGATATGAGCTCCCTTGGCCAATCATCCAGGTTATTAAAAAAACACAGAGATAGATAGATAGACATGTATATATATATATATATATATATATATATATAGATATATATCGAGAGAGATTTGTGTCCTCCTATATACAGCCACTAAACCACGTGGCTATAAAGTTGATAAATTGTAACATCCAAAAGCCATAAGTTGACAATTGAGACATTTTCACAAATAAAGTGATTTGTAAAACAATAGAAGTATGAACTGTTTACACGTGTATAACTTCTCCATGGTCGAGGATGCTCGATGGTGACATTGAGAAACTAGACGAAGAATAATGCAGTTGACTGAGGGGTTACACCATTGTGCCCTCGGTCCCAACTAATCTCTCATTTATGCAAGCATACTGAGAAATTGCACGGAATATTTTTCCTATGTTCAAGGATATTTTTCCAATTCCATTTGAACTGGCCACATGAACCCTGCCACCCCTCTACGTTTCCACCTTCCCCCTTCTTCCAGTGGGGAGAAAAAAATGAAGTACATTGATGCGAAAAAAGTGGGATAAAGTACAGCTAATACAAATAAAACCTTTGAGGGAGAGAGCGAGAGAGAGAGAGAGAGAGACTGGGGGGGACGTGATCAAGGAATATGAATGACGATATAGAAATCTTTCTAGAGAAATGAGAAAGCAGCAAAAAAATGAATGCCAACAGCGTGGTGTCTTATGTGACTCGAACCAACCGAGCCCCTTACCCCAGGTACAATCTCTGATATTTCAAGGGAATCATTTTTGGTACATGACGATTATAGCCTATGTAAAAGATATTAGGTTATGATTAAATAAATTTCTAAACTAAATGTAAATGTTTTAAACTGCACACAGCAACGTGGCAAGGTAGTAACCGAAAGAATAAGCAATAAACGCGTGCATTCTGCATCCAAAAAATCGGATACTTGATTAATGCAACTTCGTATGCGTTCGGAGAGCACTGAAATCATGTAATGACATGCAAAACATCCACATTATGACATTTGAAGGAATCAATTATATTATTAGGGACAACGCCACATTCAATGTATGCAATGAAATATGCCATGAAATTGCATGAAGAAAACAGTACAAAAAATTGTCCAAGACACAGACTCGAAGTTGGATTCGTTTGGAGCAAGTCTCCAGCATTGTTGACGTTCCTTCTCGTGCATAGCTGCGATAGAACATGCGTAAGGGAGTTCTTCCGAAGCAAGAGAAACTTCTCTGCAACCCCCACCATGCCGGCTGCCTGCTGGAAATAAGCAAGAGTACTCAAGAAACAGTAAGAACTCCAAAAACTATGGAGTTAAAGCGTCCAAAGAAGCATGAGAAGTTTGATTTGAATGAAAAAGTATTACGGCCAAAGACTAAACCTGATGGTCAGAGTACTCCAAGCTCTGGAAGCACCTTTATTTTATCAAATATACTCGTTATTAAGATAATCATAAAAATTGGATGATTCGTCGAAAATCACTGTGGCATTTATCAGAAAAACCTGGGAGAAACACTCCTCCAAACAGAGAGCAATGATGCCCATTAACTAGCATTTCAATCACCGTGGTGTTCTACATAACGTTTGAACCATGTTAAGCGCTAGTAATGTACAGTCACTGTTTAATTATCAATGGACGATGGTTCCCACTGAAATATGACGCAAATCCAAATAGCGGCTCAAGGACTGAAGCGTTCGAGATGAGAAAGACAGAGATAAAGACAGGACCTGCCCGAAGAGTAAGTCATACGCCGTCACGTACATAATCTCCTCTTGCCTCTGAAACCCAAAAAAAAGCACCGTCAAGCGTGGCGACCGGGGCATACCATTGCAATGAGGAAGATGATTTTAGGGCTTATCTTCACCTTCCACTTGCCTTTCAGGACGTCGGTCCCTGCTAGAACCTCCTTGAGTAGCGGAAGATCTGCAAAATAGCAGCAAAGTGAACACGTTTGCGAGGCTTGTGAGGGACCCGACCAATCCACGACCAAAAAAAAAAAGAACCAACGAGAACAAAAAATGTCGAATTCGGCAAATATGAGTTGGGATTACATTTGAGGGTTTGGCAGACGAGAGCGAACGTGGCCTTCTTGTTTCGCACTGACGGGCCATACACGAGGGATTTGATCGTTCCCGCGGCCCTGCGGCGCGCGTCGCCCTGGAGTACGCTTCTCAGGACCTTCGCCGCCTCCCTCCGCGCAAAGTAAGCTGAACGCTCGGAGGCCTTGCAGCTACCAACACCACCAACCCCACCAACCCCACCGTTCTTCTTCATCTAGCCTGCAGCAACGGAGAAGCAGGCGACGCCACTATTCGCCCGCGCCGCAATCGATCGAGCTCCCAGAGCGGGGGCGGGCGGATACCACCCAGTGTCTCGCAGTTCTTCCACGGCTCGCCACCTCCGTTTATGTTTAACTACTTATGAGGTATTATATATATTTTTATATTTTTTTCATTTCTCTTTGATAAATTTAAACCTTTTTACTTCCTCCATTTAAAAAAAGAAAAAGGAAAATATATACGTCTATGCTTAACCTCTCTCTCTCTCTCTCTCTCTCTCTCTCTCTCTCTCTTTCTCTCTCTAAACAATAAGGGCAGAGAATCAGATGGGCCCTTTACAGCTGAGAAGTCTAGCCCCCTTGTGAATTAAAACTCGAAATTATGGAAAAGTATATACAACTCTAGCATTGACCAGCCCTATCTTGAGGCTATATACATATCTATTATCTCCGAAATTCTTGGAGAATAAAGTCAAATCCAAGTTCTAAAACGGGTATTGAACTTTCCCATTTTTTAGGATTTTTCCGGCCTAAGAATATAGAAAATGACAAAAAATATATTTCCTCAAAAGGATTAAATTAATGGGAAGACTAGACACACGTTCTCACTCAAGGCACAAAGTACCGAGGCTGATCAAAACACGCAGGCAATACAATGAGAGGTACATTAAATAGATGCAATCAGGGATGAACTGAGGATAGACAGGTACAGATTTCCCCGTGAAATTTTTACACAGGCTTCCCCATCACTTTCCATAAGAGGAAAGATGAAAGCTGAAGGTTCATTCGAACCAGACGAAGACATCGGGACAAAGAATTCTGTACGAAGAGTGAAGCGTTGAAAATCAACGCATAGCTTCATAGCAGACCTACAACCCACTAAAAGCCACTGGAAAATGCACAAAAAAAAGAAAAGGGGGGGGTGATCTACGCCTGTTTACTGTCATCTGTATGCGAGGTCTCACTAGTGTTCTGACCATTGTACTGGTTACTGTTTGTGGAAAGATCAGTGGACTTGGGATCTGATTGAGTGGGGAGGGGCATCATCTCCAGCTTCTTCTTTTCCTTGAGCACGACCTGCCTCGGCATGACTTCCAGAAGGAAGCTCCCACCGTTCCATACGGTAGCAGAGACCTTGAGTACCTGAAAGACAATGTGCATCTCGTACGACAGAAAGATCGGGACCGTGAGGGCCATGGTTGCCACCGTGAATATTGCCTGAAGCAATATATACATGATGTTCCGATTCTGATCCCCGAGAATCCCGCTCAGCCGCCACCAGACATTGTTTGCCTTCTGGGCTTTCTTCGACAGCTCCCTACCAACATCAACAGAAGAATTGCATAAGAAACAATGAAGAAATGCTGATATATCGCCGATAATTAGAGCATCGTACAGACGATTTCGCAGAGAATACGCTGCACATCTTAATAACAAGATGAGTTGGGCCATCTTGTTAGAATAAAACGGGTCTACGATTATTTAGCAAAGTGAAAATATCAGGGTATTTCACTAAAGTTTAATTGGTAACATGATCGAAATGTCCCCTTTGATGAGACACACGTGAAGAACAATTATACAACTCAAGACAGCCAGCATCCGACCATGTGAAAGCATTGGGCTTGGAGCCTCAAAAGGAATCAGCCAACATATTTTAATCGCTAGATATAATTGCCACATTTACCAGATCAAAAGCACGCATGATCTACCACAAGTGCATGCACAAGCACGCGCTGGAAGCAAAGAGAGTTACCTGTAAGAGGTCATGACTTCGGGATCTCTTAGCAGCCTCTGCTGTCGTAGAACATTAACAATGAAGAAGTACAGAAGTTGCCAAAGGGTGTATGCTGCCAATGGAAAGAGAAATAGCCAAGTCCACAGGTATGACTTATCCTCAGCATAAGACCAAGATGCTCTGTCTTTTCCCTCGGGATGCATTGAGGCAAATGTTGCAGGATCCCACCAACGTATGGTAAAGAAGACAATTCCTGCAGTGGATGCTTTATTAATGAACACGACAGTCCAAAACTCACACTGTGGTATTAATAAAAAAAAATTATGTGCCCATAAATAGATAAATACACAGAAGACAAGGTGGGTCCGCAGTGCTCAACGATGAAGTGACAAGTATTTAAATTGCTCAGACACTTCACAAAGAAGACCAGGCCAAACAACACCATGGTATCAATAAAAAAATCAATGTGACCAGAAATAGATAAATACACAAAAGACAAGGTGGGCCCACCTGCTCAACGATGGAAGTAACAAGTTCTTACATTGCTCGGGCACTCAGCAAAGAGGACAAGGTCAAACATCACTGTCTACACCAAAAAAACACATTGCACAAAGAGACCGAGATATTACGAGGGGATTATGTTTCAGTTCACTCTTTTGATGACAGTTGGCCTAAGAAGACAGGTTCTTGTCAAGGCTTTCTAGAGTCAAGGGAACCTTTGAAGATTTGTCTTCACTTGCACGGGTCTAAGCTGCACAACCAAGCAAGTGAATTCTCTACGCACCAGCTAGTCTCATGTTACCTCCGCCAGACTCTTTCGTGTCTGACATTTGGAACGCAGCCGGTTAGAGAAATCCATCAATTCCTTGGATCGGGAGAAGAAACGTCACAAAGTGGGGACATCGAAATCTGGGTTGAATGCATGAATCAGATAAGAATGATATGCTGCGTGGGTAACAAAAATAAAGAACAGGCATCACGCTATCAATTCAGTTCAGTAAGAGGATGGGAGACTGACCAGGTAAGAGATGAATTAAGACGCTGACAGTCTTGTCTAGAGAACTGAACACAAGGCTACACCGCCACACGATCAATGCCCAAGCCAGCGGTCCCTAAAGAGAATTAGAAGACATTAAATATAAAGAAAGTTAGATCAAAGAGAAAATACATGCCGACCCTAACCCAGGATTTCACACTTACTTCTGCAAATGAGAAACAGATCATGAAAAGTTTCTCGTGTCTTGGGAAGAAAATAAGTGTAATAATAAAAATCGTATTAGCGTAGTAGCAGAAGTCCTGCAAAACAACAACGGCTAAAAAAGTTGAGCTTAGAACACCAAAGCACAGCATACAATAGATACAAGAGGCATGAGCCAACTCTGATTTGTATTCTGAAACTTTTGTGGCCTGACAAAGAGCCAATCAGAAACCTGTTGGAGATGTATGATACTCACCAACAGATAGTAGTGCCATTTCTTGAATCTGTAGTAGATCCATCGCAGTGGAACAAATATGACGTAGAAAAAACAGTACACATACGGGATATCCTGGGGCCCTGGTCACCACAATAGATGGAACAGCTTCCTTTTACTAAAATGATATTTCTAACTGAGGATCGTAATGGGTGTTTCAAATTGATGACACTTACTAGCGCCCAATAGGTAGCAGAATCCACCAAACCCAAGCACGCCCAGCAAGTGAGTAACCTATATTGCAGCGAAATAAGCAGTTACTTCCAAGAATGTCAGAAATCATGCCATCTACATAGAATACCACACAAATGATGGAACCGGTGAAATGAAATCCTCGGAAAGGCCTCACAATCTGGGAAAATAGAAGGGTAACAAGTCGAGGAAAACGGGGGACCTTTCGGAGGAAGCAGCGGTACACGATTAACGAACCGAGATGGAGTGTGGGGATCGGAAACGTCTGATGAGTGAGAATGATAAACAGAGATGATGATGACCTTGTTGATAAAGGGCTCGTGCTCCTCGGCTTGCTTGACGATCTTCACGGCCTGCTTCGAGAGTATCTCTTTCGTCTGTAAAGCCTGTTTAGACAGCCTTTCCCTGGTCTGGACTGCCTGCATCGCCAGCATCTCCTTCGCCAGGGCCACCCTCTGAATCAAGCAATACAACAAAACTCGAAAAATCGGAGGCAAGACCAACAGAACCGTCCGCAGAGCCAGGAAAGACGACCGACCAGAAGACAGGATGATCAAAACAAGGAGACGGTGACAAGGAGGGGGGAAGTACCGCGGATCTATCGTTCAGCTCCTGCTTGGACTCCCGAACGGCCTCCTCTCTGTCTTCCAGGCCCTCCTCCGCTGGCGCCATTTCCCCACAATTCGACGCCCTCTCCCTCTCCCTCTCCCTCCAGTGACAATCGCCCCTTTCCCTCCCCGCTCCTCCGCCTGTCAGGTGGGGCAGATTCCGAGCCTGCGGGCGCCGCCGAAGACAAGAGGTTCTCGAGGCGGTCAGCGCCGCCGTTAAGGCCAAAATTTCCCGACGCCGTAGAAAAGAATCCTAATATTTTAAAATTCCCACTCGCGTGCGACAGAATGGATAAAATAATTAATCACAAATAAATAAAAACTGAACAATATTAATTCTTAAAAAAGATCAAGACCGTATAAAATGGGCCTTAAGGCTCAGGGCCCATGGGCTTAATTAGAAATCCCCAATAACCCGAGTCAACTTTCAGATGAGTGGATGGTCAAAGCCGGGGCTCGCGCGGACGTCAGCGGAGAGAGAAAATCTGTACCGCCACCACCAGTGGACCACTCCCACCTTGTTGAGAACAACATTATTTGAAGTGCGCGGCATAATAGCATTTTCGGAGCTCCGCGACTCTACAGAACCGGTGTTCCGCTCCATTGTTTTAACTCCCGCGTCAATCCCCTTATCAATTTTCCGTAACCTGTGGCCCCCCACCGCCAACCGAGCAGGCGCAGAGAGAGAGAGAGAGAGAGGAGATATAATGGGAAGATACTGATTTCTGGGGAGGAACTAGAGGAGGGGGCTGAGGAGCTCTCGGGATAGGAGAGAGTGGAGGGACCTGAGTCCTCGAGTTTGGACCATTTGTTTTTCCGTCTTCCGGCTGGTGGGCGAGCTCGAAGCATCGCCCAGCCAGGGGGCCGCCTCCGATTTCCCTGTTCGATGCGCCGATCCGCCTGAGGTGGTCCCTGTTGGTGTGTTCGTTGAGCTATTGGAGTCGATTCCTGGACGATCCCGTGAATCTGGTTGGGCGCCGTTTCCAGATCGTGCTGTTGGAGCCGGGGGAAGATGCCGTCTCACGCGGATCTGGATCGTCAGATCGAGCACCTCAGGCAGTGTAAGTACCTGCCGGAGGCAGAGGTGAAAGTCCTCTGCGAGCAGGCGCGGGCGATCCTTGTGGAGGAGTGGAATGTCCAGCCTGTCAAGTGCCCCGTCACGGTGTGCGGTGACATCCATGGCCAGTTCCATGATCTTATCGAGCTTTTCCGGATAGGAGGGGAAGCCCCCGATACCAACTATCTCTTCATGGGAGACTACGTAGGTAAGCGTCCGGGAAAATTTGAATCTCGGCGTATCAAAAATGGTCTGATGCACATCAAACGTCTGGGGCTAGACTTGTAATTATTAGGTTTTGGGGGATTATTTTCCATGACTTGATTACATTCATTTCTACCATCTACTTTGGAATTGATCTATTAACTCATTTTTGCGTAGAATATTCTTCTGACCGAATATTTTCAAGTTTCAAACTAACCCAGCTTCTGGCCCCTGATTTTAAAATTTTCGGCGTAATTCAGTCTAGGGAACCCTGATTTAGGTTGGTCTAAGACAGTACCAACTAACCTAATCACTTGCCTTTGGTCATAACGCTTCTGAATTTGAGGTGATGAAATTTGTTCTTTCATAGTCATTCTATTTTGGTGAAGAATGGTACTCATTTTGTTTCGATGGATATTTTTCATTTTTGAGGAGAAAAACACAAGGGAAAATTTTCGTGCAGTTTCTTGATTTTCTCAAATTTTTTGGGTATAAAATGTTATGGCAGAAGCTGGAGTCCGCTAACTTCTAGGAAGTTTTGCCTTTATTCATTTAGTTTGTTGGCCTCTACCAAGTGTTAATTACTATGAATCAACTGTGTTCAAGATTCTGAGGAATGTGAAGCTCTTGATTTATGTTCATTGTAAGTGTATCATATATTCTTGTCCTTCTGGTCAAGAAGAAGCCGTTGTTGATGCTTTGATAGCCATGAAGTTGTTTATCATGGCCCTTTAGTCACTCTCGGAATCCTAAAAAGGCCGCCCTCATGATCATATTCCATTAAAGTCTAGGATACTGTCATTTATTCCCGGGAGAGATGCTTATTCCTCTCCCAAAAGCCTCTACCAAGTCTCTACCAAATCTCTAGGCCAGTTTCTCATCGTCTTAAAAGCCTTTGGAACTGCTGAGTTTTTTGGGATGATCAAAGGACATTATCTTCACAAAAAATCTGGGGCGCCACAACCTAATTGGATGCAGTATAACAAGTTTCTTCTTCCATAAGCCGATTTGTTCTTGTGGTTCATTCTGAAAATAGGGGATATGTGCACCTTTGGCTTTTCTCGTCTTTGTTTCTTAGCACTTAAACTACACCACGAACGAAATATGCAATCATGAAAACACTTGATGAAGATATATTTTTTCTGTCTTTATATGGATTCATTGAAGAAACGGCACTTATGAGACACTGGCATACCTTTTCCTGTTTCTTTTCACGGGATTTTGCATGATCTCTGTCATGATTATCTTTCAAGAATATTTACTCTGGTGACAGTTTAGTTTCCTTTTTATAATACAGATCGTGGGTATTACTCAGTGGAGACCGTCACCCTTTTGGTGGCCTTGAAAGTTCGTTACAGAGAGAGAGTTACGATTTTAAGAGGAAATCATGAAAGCCGGCAGATAACTCAAGTGTAAGTCTGTCATCCGCCAAACTTTTATCCGTTCGAGGTTATCCTCAAATTCACATACTAGATTTAGGGATTCGCCTTTACTTTTTCTATAACTTGCGTTTTTGTTGTTCTCTTGATTCTGTTTTGAATCCAATTGGGTCACAACTCTTTCTCTCTCTGAGAAACCATTTATTCTAATAGATTTTATGCCACCGTGTGTTAGTTTATGTAAGTTTAATGTCTTCCTCGAAATATATTTATTTGGGGCATCAAGTTATATCCTTGGTCTGGATAATAGCTTCTGAAGTATTTGTTCAAATTAAAAAATGTACTTTTTGGTACACCTCTAATAATATTTGTGTTAACTGGTCTTCACAGAAATACTCATAAAACATTGCTTCAAGATGTTATATGACACTTGTCCAATGACTATGCTCTTTTGTGCCAACCTTCTGAAATTACCTCTAAATACGTAGAGAAATACTTTGCTTCCTTGAGTAAGTAGATCATAGAGCATAATTTAATCACTGTAGAATATTTCTCGTACAATTTTCTGACGTGAGGAGATTCATCTTGATGAGGTGAATAGACATTACGGAGAAAACAGAATTCTTATTTTCATTTCACGAGATATTTTCGGGGTTTTCTTATTCAGGTTTGACCACTTGGAAACGTCATGAAACCAGTACAAGTGACAAGATGAGGACCAAAACTAATTGAATAAAATGGACTAGCTGTATCAAATTTATTGTGATGTTAGTAGTTGGAAGGGATGTCTTGTTGTGTGTGTTCCATGTTGGGTATCATGATAGACTGTGTGACAGAGCTCGCCGGTTGAAAATCAGATAGGCCCTTTTTTTCTGAAGATATTCCAATGATTGAGTTCAGAAGCATCTAAGAAAACAATGCTAAGATGTGAGCATATTATAAATATATGGCACGAATTTAAAGCGGTACATTCATGCAGAGTAGTTGGGATGTTGTAGTTAATCAAGAGCAATGTTCTAGTGTCATCAGATCAAAGTTGGGTCTAAACTAAGCTGTGAAAGTTGGGAAAATCTTCATGCCGTTGCGATACTTATGTAGAGTAGTTTCTTTTAACTAGACCATTGCTCTTGATTAACTACAAGAGCAGGGCAGGATGATTCTCGTGCACCTATGTTGGGCATTAAAAGATCGTTTGGATCTTTTGAAGGGTTTTGAGGGTATGAGTTTAGTTGACGAGATTGATCAAGGACTACATTTGAACATAGATTTGAGGTCAGTTAACAAAGGGGAGGAGTTCATGATTAATAAAGAGGCTACAAAAATCTTCACAGAACTTTCACTCTTATTTAGTCTTAGTGATGATTCCAAACATTTCTGAGAAAATAAAACTCCTTGATACGAAACATTATAGCAAAAAATTCTAGTAATATGAAATTATTACTTACGTAGATGGAAAAGATCCACAAGATATGGTCTTGCTAAAATGATCATTAGTTTTTTTTCTAATCCTTTTCTTTTTTTTTTTTTTGAAAGATTGCTTCCCACTTATTCATCTTCGTTTAATATACGTTGACTGGGATAATTGTCAGAGTACCTGTGATGGTGGACCATTCCGATGCTGCCCATAACTGAACCACCCCCCCCCCCCATCCTGTGGGCGTTTTCTTTTACTGATAGGGATGTTGGACTAGACACTTGGCTCTTTAGATCAGAGTTTTCATGGCACCTGCGATCCCATAGAAGAATGCTTAAACGTCTCTACGTTCGTTTTCCTATCACTCGGCAGCCTTGAATGAGTCCACGTGGCCGTGCCATCATTTGGTGTTCCTGGGCTGTGGAGTGGAATGGTATGGACCCATTTTTCTGAAGGAAAGTCTGGTTTATGACGTCTTCATGAAACCCTCTGTCGTCGAATTCATGTACCCATGCCTGCATTCATGCAGCTGTTCTTAGGTGAATAGTCAACGCTGTCACACAGTAGGGATTCCTATGAGTAGACAGTCAACTGTCCTGTTCTTTCGTTCTGCTCCTCTGTGGAGTGTAAGCCTATAGCTAATCTATCTATCCTCTCCACTGGAGAGATGGTAATGAGAAGTGGGCTCACCCTGGTGATGCTAAATAGTTGGTCGACACCCCCACTGTGGTTTTACCAAAAAAACCTCTCCCATTTGGTCTCAAAAACACGTTTATCTTGCCAAAAACAGAAATTCACGTTTATTCTCTGTTAAAGGAATCTTTGTTCTGTTTCAGGTACGGGTTTTACGACGAGTGCTTGAGAAAATATGGGAACGCAAATGTCTGGAAGTACTTCACCGACCTTTTCGACTACCTCCCCCTCACTGCCCTCGTCGAGAACCAGGTTTATGTTCTAAAAGTGGCCCTGAGACGTGGCGCCGTAATATGCCACTTTTGGGTATTCTTCTGACCACGATCTTTGTCTGCCGTAGGTGTTCTGCCTGCACGGAGGCCTGTCCCCGTCTCTGGACACGCTGGATAACATCCGTGCTCTCGATCGTGTACAGGAGGTATGCTGCTACTGTGGCCATTATTTATTTCTATTTACGGGAAAGTTATTCCGGCCCTACAATGATCGGAATTTTATGAATCACCTCATTTATGGTATATTTCGGTGACGGAGGCAGAAAAACAAACGTTATTAATATCATGGCTGACCGGGTGGTGCGTTATAGGTCCCACATGAAGGGCCGATGTGCGATCTCCTGTGGTCCGACCCCGACGACCGCTGCGGGTGGGGGATCTCCCCCAGAGGGGCGGGCTACACGTTCGGACAAGACATCACGGCGCAGTTCAACCACACCAACGGCCTCTCCCTCGTCTCCCGGGCCCACCAGCTCGTCATGGAAGGCTACAACTGGTCTCAGGTCAACTCCCCATTCCCTTCATAACGGGCCTGACGTTCTCTAGTCGGCTGGGCGTTCTCTAATGGGATTCGCTTCGCTCGTTCTGCAGGACAAGAACGTGGTGACGGTGTTCAGCGCGCCCAATTACTGCTACCGCTGCGGGAACATGGCGGCGATCCTGGAGATCGGGGAGAACATGCAGCAGGAGTTCATCCAGTTCGAGCCCGCCCCGCGGCAGGTCGAGCCGGAGACCGCCCGCCGGACCCCGGACTACTTCTTGTGATCCCAGCGGCGCTGCCGCCGCGATCCGCCGCCTTGTGTAGATGTTTCCAGACACCGCCGGAGTTTTTTTGGTGAGCTCAGTGGACCGCCCACCTCTGCCGTCGTCATCATTTTTTATCAACCCTCCCCCCAAAGGTTTGTAGTCGCACTGTTTCTCTTTCATCACCACGGGATTTTCAGACACCAGCCCGCCGCCATTCGTCTTCTCCCTTGCCTCTCCATGCACTGTCTCCGTTACTGGGCCGCGCTGGATGCGTTTGGGCCCTAACGGGCCTCAATTAAATGGCTTTTAAGCAGATCGCGCCATAGAGTGGGCTGCCTTTACAAGGGGTATCGCATGGTCTCGGCCCTGGGTTTTTTTGGTGGGGCATGGTTTTGTTTTAAACACAACAGAAAAAGGTTCCGGTGGCGCGTTTCCAGATGCTCTCGGTTTCCGTCTGGGAAGGTGAAGGTTCCCCGTTGGCGCCGACGCGTCTCACAGCGTCGGCGGCGCGCGGAGGGGCCCGGCATCAGACGTTCGTGGGGGATGTCATTGATGAACAATGCCGGCCTGATGTTTTCGACCTACAGCTCTGCGGCGGTGGCGTATCGCGCCAGCAGTGATCCATGGACGTTAGGTTTCGTGGTCTCCGCTTACGGCACACTGATGCTTCTGTTCTGGTTCCTCCGCGCTTTCAGGTCGCTCCGCAGAAGAGGAGGGGGGAGCAAACTTGTGATCTGGCTCTTCTCTGTGACGCGGATCTCCATGTTCACGTATCGAGTCGCGTCCATGATGCCGTTCGGATTCGCCCAAGTTATCTGGGCCACAGGGCCTCTGACGATGGTCGCCGGCTTCTACGTGTTGTTCGTATGGGGAACGAGTAAGGATCCCGATTTCTGGGGTTCTAAAGGCAGACGCGAGCCCTTGGTGCGGATGCGTCTCACGGCGGCGGTGGCGGCGGCAGCGCGCGGAGGAGCCTCAGTCGTACGTGTGGGATGTCGGTATGAACACTACCGGCCTGGGTTTCTTGACCTACAGCTCTGCGTTGATCCATGGACGTTAGGTTTCGTGGTCTCCGCTTACGGCACATTGATGCTTCTGTTCTGGTTCCTCCACGCTTTTCAGGTCGCTCCGCAGAAGAGGAGGGGGGAGCTGAAACTTGTGATCTGGCTCTTCTCTGTGACGCGGATCTCCATGTTCACGTATCGAGTCGCCTCCACGATGCCGTTCGGATTCGCCTAAGTTATCCGGGCCATAGGGGCTCTGACGACAATAGCCAGCTTCGACGTGTTGTTTGTACTGGGAATGAGTAAGGATCCCGATCTCGTTTCGTCGTCGTCGTCTGGTGTTCTTTGTTTCCGTCGTTTGGTTGCCTCGATTTACCATTTTGACAGTTGACCTCGTCAATGGGAGAGGGATCTGCCTGCGGAGATGGTGATTATTTTTCCGAAATATGTACGCTGGTAACAGTTTAGTTTCCTTTTTCTAATACAGATCGTGGATATTACTCAGAGAGAGAGCTACGATTTTAAGAGGAAATTATGAAAGCCGGCAGCTAACTCAAGTGTAAGTCTGTCATCCTTCAAACTTTGATCTACTCGAGGTTATCCTCAAATTCACCTGTTAGATTTTAGGCCTTTACTTCTTTTATAACTTGCGTTTTTGTTGTTCTCCTGATTCTCCTCTGAATTCAATGGGTCACAACTCTCTCTCGCGCTCTCTCTCTCTCTCTCTGAGATACCATTTATTCTAGTAGAGTTCATGCTACTTTGTGTTAGTTTATGTATGTTCAATGTTTTCTTGAAAATACCTGTATTTGGAGCGTGAGGTTATGCTTTTGGTCTGGATAATAGCTTACCACGCCTCCCTCTTTTTCTCTTACCTCCTTCTGAAATAGTTGTTCAAATCACACAATTTATGTTTTTGGTAAACTTCTAAGAATGTTTGTGTTAACTGGTCTTCACAGAAATACCCATAAACATCGCTTCAAGATGTTTTAAAACACTTGTGAGAGGACTATGCTGTTTTGTGCCGACCTTTTGAAACTACCTCCAAATACATAAGGATGAAATGCGCTGCTTCCTTGAGTAAATACATCATTGACCATAATTTAGTCACTCCATAATTCCCTTGTACAAGTCTTTTGACATGAGGAGATTCATCTTGACGAGGTAAATAGTCCGTCATTCTGGAGAACAAAGTTTTTTCTTTTCTTTTTTTTCCCATTTCACGAGACATTTTCAGGGATTTCTTATCCGGGTTGACTACTTGGAAACGTCATGAAACCAGTACAAGGGATAAACAAGCCGAATAAAATGGAGTGGTTGCGTCAAATTTATTGTGATTATAATAGTTGGAGGGGATGTCTTGCTGTGCGTGTAGCGATGTTGGTTATCATGATAAATCTGTGTGTGAAAAAGCTTGACGGTTGAAAATCAGAAAGGCCCTTTGTTTCTGAAAATATTCCAATGATTGAGTTCAGAAGCAGGTGTAGTTGAAGTAAGAAAACAATAGTAAGATGCGAGCATAGAGTGAATATCTGGGTCGACTTTATAGCGGTAGATTCATGCAGAGTAGCTGGGATGTTGTAGTAAAACAAGAGTGATGATCAAAGCTGGCTTTCAATTAAGCTGTGAAGGTTGGGAAAAACTTCATCCAGTTGTAATAATATGATGTTCTGGAGTAGCTTCTTTTGAGTGAGGGAAAGGAGGCTGTTAACTGCAGGGAAAAGGTTTAGTGGAAGATTCTCGTGCACTTATGTGGGGCATTAAAAGATCGCTAGAATCTTTTGGAGGCCGCCCACAGAACTGGACCCCCCCCAGCGTGTGGCCGTTTACTTTTTATCGATTGGGATGTTGCATTTTTTCCATCCCTTTCGTCACCACGAGCTTTCCAGACGCCAGCGCGCCGCCATTCGGTGCCTGATGTGTAATGGGCCTGACGGGCCTCTGACATAAGTTTTTTAAGAAGACTTGGGCCGGAGGCCGGGGCCTAGGTAAGCTTCTCTATGGTTTGCATCTTTATGGCTCGGGTTCGGATTAGAGCTTGTCTGCGAAGATGGAAACAAAGTTTCCAGTCGGTGCACCGGCTCAAGGCGGCTGCATCGGCGGCGGCGCGGGTAGGAGGCTCAATCGTTCGTGGGGGATGTCGTTGCTGAACACCGCCGGTCTGGTTTTTTTGACCTACAGCTCTGCGGCGGCGGCGTATCGCGCCCGCAGTGATCCATGGACGTTAGGTTTCGTGGTTTCTGCTTACATTACGCTGATGCTTCTGTTCTGGTTTCTCCGCGCTTTTGAGGCTGCCCCCCCCCCAGAGGAGGGGGGAGCTGAAGGTCGGCATCTGGTTCCTCTCGATGTCGTTGCTTTGCATGTTCACTTATCGAGTCGCCTCCATGATGCCGTTCGAATTTGCCCTAGTTATCTGGGTCACAGGGACTGACGATGGTCGCCGACTTCTCCGTATTATTTGTACTGGGAACGAGTAAGGATTCCGATTTATAGGGTTTTTTAGCTTCTCCCCGATCTCGTTTCCTCCTGATGATCTGTACATCGCTTAAGATGTAGTTTCTTCGCCGACCGATCCCTACCTCCTGGATCACTGGGAATACAAGCTGCCAATAAGCGAACCGCCGCAATGATAATAAATTAGTAGTAAAAATATGGATGAAATAGGTCCACATTGGTCTAAGTGAATTATGAAAGGATTCTGTACTTGAAGGGGCTTCGTTGTCAAAAAGATTGTACCAGTTTTACTAATTCCGTAATAGATATTTTACTTTCTTATCATCATTATGCTGGATCTTGAGGGATTTCCCTTTTATGCGGGTTATCCTCTTTTTCCTTTCATAATAAACTTTTGAAATTTAAATCTTCTATTTATGCTATATTTTCCTGTTGGTTTGATACTGTTAATAGATTTGAAAACATATAAACATTACAATACAATAGCTGGATCATCATAAATACAATTTTGATCAAACATTTTGTTTTTCATATGTTGAAGCATGCCATAGAATTGTATGTAACATAGAATAGACTTCTTTGTACATTTTTTCAATGAGTAATTTTTTGCTGTAAAATATTATTAATATATAAAACAACTTAATATAAAGATTTATATCATTAGATGTCAATGTTATTACTGATATCGTAGTAATTAGATCAATAATTCAGTATGTCATTAACGTGATCAGACTTTTGAATATGTAGAATGATAAATTCATGTAAATTATAAGTAAAACATAGGAATCAAAACTCAATTTCATCTATTCTTGATAAAATATGAACCAGTTATGTTTGAGTAAATTTTAGTTTGCAATCATCAAAAGCAATGATGGTGTGTGATTATTTGTAAATTTGAATTAATAATGATGTTGTACTCCTAAAATAAAAAATAATTATAGAAATCAAAGGTAATAAAAATATGTTGAGAGTCATTCAATACATCAAATTAAGTGTCTTGATTTTTGATATGCAACCTGAAGTTGTCACATAATTATTAGAGGATGAAAAATAGACGTATACAATGACTTGAGTGTTCAATCAATTTGAGAAAAAATGAACCTTGTATATTGGTTCATAATAAAACTAAGATCTTTATCACAAAAACCAAATAAAAAATTATAATGAATTAAATGAGGATAGAAAAGTCATTAAGAATAGTTAGGTTAGTAACAAAAATTGATTATGATGAAATATATGTACTAGTACTTGTATGGAATTGCAATTCGAATTCTATTAGCATATGCGTATCATAAGAATATCATTTCACATTAAATAGATGTAAAAATTGCATTTCTAAGGTAAAAAATTAATTAGGAAGTGTATGTCAATCAACCCCTTAGTTCTACAAGTTTGAAGTACAATTATTACGTTTTGAAATCATCTAAGGTTTTATATGATATTAAGCAAAGTATAATAACTTGATATCGAGCAAGCTTTGATTCAAACATATGTTGATGGCGTAGTTTTGAGATTTTCAAATGAAAATGTGTACATCTTTTTTTTCGGAGTTCATGAAACGATGCTCATTGCTTGATGCATATTTTACTTATTTTAAAATACGTATTTCACTTGTTCGTTGTGCGTGATCCTTTGCCCTATTCATGCGTTGGGTTCTCTCTTTTCCCTTTTTATTTGGTTGATTGTCGGGGATAGAGTTAGGGAACTGCATACGCATCTCCAGCCCCTGGACAAGCTCGTGTTTTTTCTTTTAGAGAAAATAAACAAGTGATCTTCCCACAGCGGCAGTTCCACTTTTCCTTTAGATATTCCAATGGCTGCCCTCTTGAGCTTCCATGGCAGATCGATCGATTGTTCTTCTTCTCTTAGGTTCTTGTTCCAATGTATATAAATCGCTCCAAATTTTATATTATGGGAAAAAAAAAACGTGACATTTTGACCGTACAAATTAGATCATCCTGATCCTCTCTCTCTTCTAGATTTTTTTTTTCCCAACTGCACAAATCAAATATTGGCTTCTACGTCACCGCCGCTGTCGGGCTCAGAGCTGTTGGCTTTTGTGGACAACATCTTCAACCTGACGGTAGAGTTTTTGACACTTGTGGATGAAGGTGGCGTGTCGTTTTCGGCGTTTTCAATGTGCACCTATCGTTGCTCGTCCGACACGTCAGGGATCAGCCTTCGCCCGACGACTTTTGACTTTGGAGCCCCCGAGGTCACAGTCTCCATATTCCAGATTATCTTGCCTACCTCAGCTATCGTCATCAGTTTTTTATCAGCTATTATTCCATATTCCGTATTGCATCCAGATGGCCTTCATCCTTCCTCTGCGCGCATTGTCTCAGTTACTGGGCCGCGCTGATTGCGTAATGGGCCAGAACGGGCCTCAAACACAAAATCTTAAGAAGATCCCGAGGTGGTGGGTCATGAGTCCGTTTGAAATACGACGAAAGATGTGGCGTCGCTGTAACGGTTTCGGTAGTCCGCTTCCAGATGGTCGACTGTTTGCGTCTGTGAAGTGAAGCTCCCAGTTTGCGGGGAAGCGTGGGCGGCGCGCGGAGGAGCATCTATCGTTCGTGGGGGATGTCGTTGATGAACACTGCCGGCCTGGCTTTCTTCCTCTACAGCTCTGCAGCGATCCATGGACGTTGGCTTTGGTGGTCTCCGCTTACAAGCACGCTGATGCTTCTGTTCTGGTTCCTCCGCGCTCTTCAGGTTGCTCGGCAGAAGAGGAAGGGGAAGCTGAAACCCATGATCTGGCTCTTCTCTACGACTCCGGTCTCCATGTTCACGTATCGAGTTGCCTCTATGATGCCGTTCAGATTCGCCCAAGTTATCTGGGCCACTGGGGCTCTGACGACAGTTGCCTGCTTCTATGTGTTGTTCGTATTAGGAACGAGTAAGGATCTAGATTTCTGGGGTTCTAAAGGCAGACGCGAGCCCTTGGCCTCTTATTGGTATGATTGCAGTTCTTTGTCAATCTCCTCGTTCTTGTCAATCTCGTTTCCTCGTCGTCATCTGATGTTTCTTATTTCCGTCATTCGGTTGGATCAATTTACTTTTTTTTTAAGTTAAACTTGTTGAATATGAAGGATCTTGTGTTGAGATAGATGGAGAATGACAAAACATAATGAGAGTGGATTGAAATCATACATGAATTCATGAAGGCGCAAGTACGAAGATGACCTTTTAGATCAGCACAAGGAAGTCGTCCAATAACTTACTCTAGAGAGATGAGTTGTTGTAAGAGTGACTCACGATGTATGACTCAACGACCATGACTCCTTATTTATAGACAAGAGGCGATTAACCTTTTAGTATATTTTTTAATTTAGTCCATCATAAAATTAGAATAAGATATGATCTCTATATATATTTATATTTATGCTCATACTTACGAGAAAAGTTGTAATCTCAAATACTTCAACTCTAATGAGTCATTTTAAGTAAAATTAATTTAATGATAACTCCATAATATACTATTCATATATATCATTGTCTACATCGAGATTAATTTCAATAGAACCTCATCAAAGGTTAACTTTTAAGAATATTTACTCTGGTAGATATTACTCAGTGATTATTATCACCCTTTTGGTGGTCATGAAAGTTCGCTACAAAGCCGACAAATAACTAAGTGTAAGTTTGTCATCCTTTAAAGTTTGATCCATTTGAAGCTATCTTCAAATTCATGTGTTAGATTCTATAGATCAGCCTTTACTTATTTTATAACTTGCATTTTAGCCAATGGGTCACAACTCTCTCTCTCTCTCTCTCTCTCTCTCTCTCTCTCTCTCTCTCTCACTGAGAAACCATTTGTTAATTTATGTGGGATTAATGTTTTCCTAGAGATACCTTTATTTGGAGCATCAATTTATGCCTTTAGTCTGGATAATAGCTTATTGGGCCTCTCTCTCCTTCTCTTATCTCCCAAAAAAATTCATCTTTTTTTCTTGACAAGGTGAATAATCCGTCATACTGAAGAACACAGATTTCTTATTTCTTATTTTTTCATTTCAAAAGAAAATTTCAGGGGTTTCTTATCCAGTTTGGCTACTTGGAAATGTCATGAAACCAGTACAAGGGAGAAGAGGATGACCGAGTCGAATATAATGGACTGGAGGGTGCCACGTCTCCCCAGCCAAATGGATCCTTTATAAATACAACATGGTATCCAACAGCCACAGGTTTTGTCGCTTCGATTATTCAGAGGGGGAATGGGATGAATCTCCCAGGCGTTGCCGAAGTGTCTCATGGCGGCGGCGGCGGTGCGGGGAGGAGCCTCAATCGTTCGTGGGGGATCTCGTTGATGAACACCGCTGGTCTGGTTTTTTTGACCTACAGCTCTGCGGCCGCAGCGTACCGCGCCCGCAGCGATCCATGGACGTTAGGTTTTGTGGTCTCTGCCTACAGCACGCTGATGCTTCTGTTCTGGTTCCTCCGCGGTTTTGAGGTTGCTCCACCGGAGAAGAGGGGGAAGCTGAAGCTCGTGATCTGGCTCCTCTCTATGACTCTGATCTCCATGTTCACGTATCGAGTCGCCTCTATGATGCCGTTCGGATTCGCCGTTGTCATCTGGGCAACCGGGGCTCTGACGATGGTCGCCGGCTTTTACGTGTTGTTCGTATTGGGAACCAGTAAGGATCCCGATTTCTAGGGTTCTAAACGCGGTCGTGACCTGGCCTCTCGCCGATCTGCTTTCCTCCTCGTCTTCTGGTATTCCCTTTCTCCGATCTCGCCGTTAGTTGCCTCGATTTATTGTCTTTGAAGTTGATCTCATGACCAGGAGCGGGATCCTGCCGGGAAGGTGATCTTCAAATCCTGGTGCCCAGTCCGTCCCACCTCTCCCTCAGGGTCAATATCAATCAAAGCTGAGCAAAGTGGCACGAGGAGCGTGAATTAGTAGTGTCACACAAGAGAGCCGGTTGTTATGATCGTGTTACTAGGAAGAAATCTAAGAATATTCTATGCTGGTTTTAGTTTTTTTTAAATAATTTTTTTCACTTGTTTATCATCTTTGTGTTTGATCCTCTGTACCGTTATGCGTCGGGTTCTCCTTCTTTCCCTCGCATTTGGTTGATCGTCGGGATAACGGATCTCATCCCTGAAGAGCCTCCCGCTGAAATCTACCCCCCGGACAAGCTTGTATTATATATCCAGGTACAAATGGCGATTTGATCCTCACACACCGTCGGTGCCACTTTCCCATTGAGATTCCTCTGGCTGCCCTCTTGAGCTTCCATTGCAGATCGACCGATTGACAACTCTTTGTTAGGTTCGTCTTACAGGCGAGTGATAAGATTGCTTGCCGACCGAACTTGTGTCTATCCCAACTGGTGACGTGCCGTTTTCAGGGTGATAGTTCAGGCGTCTGCGGCACGGCACAGCAACCCTGTTGTTGTTTTCAATTCAGACGTGACGGGGGGGCCACGCTTTTCATATTTCAAACTTATTGAAAGAGATAGAGAAAGACGGAGGCAGGAGAGAAGCGAGAGAGAGAGAGAGAGAGAGAGAGACGCTGCTTTACTAACGACAGGATAACGAGAGGACGTGGTGATGTCTTTTCACGCTGAATCAAAATTACGTGATAAATTTTTAATTGTTTTTTTATTAAGTATATTATTGTCTTTTATTGATATCTCAATTATATATTTACAATAATATAAAAATATGGAGCAAATCATGAGAATATTTTGCACTCTAAATTTTAGAGTGATAGGCTAAAATCTTATGAGCTACATGATACGTCGATATATCATGTGTTTCAACTAGTTTATACATCATGATCTTCAATCTTATTTGGTCAAATGATCGGGGTTAAAGGGGGTCTTAATTGGCGGTGGTAAAAAGTCTGAAAAATCTAAAAAATATATCAAATAATGAGAAAAAAAGCATAACTCTCTCACTACTTCATTTTTTTTTTACTCTTCCTATTGACTATGTCTCATTATGGCGGAATTGTTGTTGTGTTTCGACGGATGATGTGAATCATCGGAGTAAATTATTTCTTTGATCTCCAGATACTCCTAGTTACCCATAGAGCCACTATATGGCTGAAAGAACGCGTCTGGTCTGAAAATTCTAGCTATTTGTCATGGAAAAATGTGGCAGATGCTGACTTTTTGACAGAAGGCTTTAGCAAAGTGATCCGAAGTTCATATCATCCTAGTTACCCAGAAAAATAGGCTTGTTTCCAATGACGCAACCTCACTTAAAGCTTAGGTCAGCGATTCCATGACGAGGACATTACACACACCTGCTCACTTCTTCTTTCCCTCTTTGATCAGCTTTTAATTTTTTATGTTCACGATAACCATTGTCCCTATTCTAAGATGACGATGCAGTTCCTGTTGCATGGCCTGCCAGATATGCCAAGTGGGTTGTTCTGTTGTCATAGATGCTTCTGTCTATTGTTTTAATCGGCGGTTGAACTGGAATCAAAATAGACCTTCAAAGAGTCCCCTAATCAGCTTCCAGTGACCTAGTTTTTAGAAAAGTAACTGCTCCTGTAAGGATTTCCCAAATACTAGTAAAATCCTTATGAAATCCTCTTCTTTCTTTTTCCTTTCTGTCTACGAAGTTTTGTTCTTATAAACTTGGATATATATATTTTTTTCAGATTATCAAACGAGGATATTCCTCGTTTTTTTTTTTTAATATTTATTCTGGAGGAACATTCTCTTCAGAGTCTGTAATCTTATGTAGGACAACCACTTGCAGGAGTTTCTTCAAAGCATTTCGTGTGTAGACATTTGGAGCTGTTACCAGTCAGTGGAGTAGACGATGCAGAATATGAGCAGCTAAAAAAGAAGAGTAGTCGCTGTTACTATTCTTAGGAGAAAAATTATTTGACCTGTGGGCTAAGATGATGTCCCCTTTGCGGTGGAATTCTGGTGAATTTTCTCGTCCTCTGCAGATTTTGTCTCTTTAAAAAGTCGTATAGTGTTGAGCTGGGTGATTTTATTTCCCATCACTATCATTCGTATGGAAGTTACTTAGTTGATTCAAACAATACTTTTGGTTAATCCTTTTCACCTTACTTTGTATTGAACTAAACTTCACATCATTTCATCTTAGATAGATTGATAAATTAAAAGAGTAAATAAGATATTCAAAAACTACATGTGCCACTATGTATTTGTTAGGCAATGGGGTGGCAACCATTGACACCCTTGAATTGATGAAGTAATACAATATGAGGTAATTATTGATAGTATATTAGTTTTCAAAGCAATGACTATAACTTATTGAGGAAGCTAGAGAAACATTGATTTATGTGACATTCCGCATGAAAAAGAATATAAATAGAACCAAAGGGAGGTGAAATATCCCATCAATGACTAAGTTTTACTTCAAATATATTCTACAAACAAGAGCCTATAGTGACAAAAATCTTATAATAAATTTGTTATATATTATGATGGGTAATAAGTGTTTACTATCATGAGTTAATAATTATTTAAGCAATATTTTATGTATTAACATGATAAATAACTTCATTTTTTTAAACTAAGAAAAAGTAACTTTTATGTGATTAATGTGATTTTTAATTAATTATGATATTTATATAATTTTTATATTTATATTTTTTAGTTAAAATAAAAAAATAAAAATATATACAAAAAAAGAGATACTCACCATTACTTGACAATTGACCCATAAGACATTACACACTAGTGGGAAGCACAATTGGAGCAACCATAGTTAGACTCAAGTGATTTAAAGAACCCACGTAGAGCACATGTGCACACTCTTCTTCCATGTCACTAGGGTTGAATTGGTGCATGAGACAAGGTATAATCTCGTCACATATGTGTGCGTGTGGGTAAACCACCTAGTATTTATTATCTCTATATGGTCTTTGTCATTTTATTTTTAGTAGAAGTAACTTGAATATAAATGTAGCCCAAAATTATATTTGATTCTAAAACCACTAAAACAAATAATGTGGGTCTAAATCATGGGTAGCACACATTAACAAAAATTCTATTAAAAATGTCCCTCCATAAAGAGAAAAGAGTGCACTCATATGTCTATTGTTGTAAACATATGATAGTAAATTGCTTAGCTTCACTTATGTAGTCAAGTGATTGGCATAGATTCAAATCTCACCAAAATAAAAAATTATAATTTTATTTTATTTTATTTTAACACAACTTTCCTATAGAGAGCCGGTTACCAGCTGTTGAAAATACTTGATTGTCGATGAAATCTTCATCAACGATAATCATTGTTAGTAACTAACAAATGATTGAAGATACAAAATCACGAATTCTTAAAAGAAATCAACTTGGGTTAGTCGATGAGTGAGCCTTTGTCAAAAACAAGGCAATCCACTAAGATAGTTGTCATAGTTTCTTCAAAGTGTTCAAATTATGATACGAGTCTACTTTTATTGCACAAACATGAGGAAGTAACTTCTTGAGATTTGCTCCATTACCATCTAGTTGAATTCTCTCAGGTGACAATCATTGGAGACGTAATCATCACTGAGCTTTTGCTTTGTTAGGTGACAATTGATAGAGAGGCTTCATTGACTTCTATCTTTGCCCTTTATACTTCACATGAGAATTTGAAGAGTGCCTACAATGTGTAAATCAAAGAAGAACAATTGAGGGTGTGAACACCTTTAGGGGTCATTCCAAACACTTAGGATTCTAGCAATCACCGTCATGACAATAGAACTCTATTTTTCTTATTTAAAAATTATTTAATGTTTAAATTAATGATAATTTTCTTGAATATAAGTTTTAAAACTCTTCTTTAGTTCATTATAATTTATTTAATATCTACCTATCTCGATTTCATCAATCAAATTGTTCATAATCACTTATGTAATAAATTTTAGACATAATGATATTTTTACCCTAATCATCTTTCTTCGGGGCACTTACGTCAATAGTCAAATTTTATCTTCTTATTTAATTTTTAAAATATTTTTAATGATATTTTAATTTAAAAAGTAGAAAAAATTCTATTCTTTAAAAAAAATTTGAAATTTTACTTGCTATTATATGACATCCCAATGATTAACCTAAAAAATCTATTATTTTCAAAGCTTTATCAAATTATAATTAATATATTTTATAAAAATACTTTTAAAATTTTAAAAATTAGTATTTTTCTATTTTATAAATTTTAAATTTACATGACTGAATATACATCGAATAAATTCTTAAATGATAAGAGTGGGGCATCCATGTTTCATTGCTAAAGCCCTATTATACAGATGATGAGGACTTGGCTAAGAATCAATCAAGGTGTCTGCCACCTATGGTCCAAGCCCTAGTAAAGTTAGAATCAACATGGACTACATTGATGCTATATATTAATTGATTGATGGGGGAAGCCAAAATTATGCTCATTGAAACACATTCTATCTAATCAATTGGCAATACCACAATGAAGAACCAATTGTGCAAGAGAAAGACAAACCTATGGTAGCTTGAAAACATGATTTACGAATACCATGTACACCAACGTTCAATGAGGCTGTTTGAGTCGAAGAGGAGGATAGTGTCACTAATATTGCCAAATAGGGTGAGGCCCCAACACCAGAACCTCGCATCTCAGCACTATAGTTGCACATGACACATTGGGCGCATGCAACATGATAGATGCACACATCATAGTACAATGCACACGCCATGTTGGTTTGGAGAAAGTAGGTAGTTGACGAAGTAGATGGAGCTGATGCCATGAGCACAATGTCATCTTGTGATTTGACAACTATCTAAGTTGACTTATTTATATGAAGTGACCTAGTCCCCTTGTGGTTGGCACCTTAAGAGTTATAAAGGATATCTTTATATTGAACCTCTTGGTTGACTACCAACACAAAGGTGGCATGATTTGACCAAGAACCTTGTGTCACCTTATGTTAGGAGTAACCTAGAAAAGTGAAAGGCAGTAAATTAATTTCCTTTAAATCATAATTAATATTCTTATTTCTTTAATCAAGACTAGAATAACTGCAATTCAAAAGGGAAAAAATGCTAGCTGATTTTTCAAGGGAGAGATTGATATAAGAAGAGAGAGCCACCAAGTGAGAAATCACCTAGTGATTGAATGATTAGTCCCACATCGAGTATAATTGATTTACCTAAACTAACTTCCTCCATAATAAAGGATCTGAACCCCCTTGTGGCCGGCACCTGGGGAGCTCTCAGTCACCAAGTTTGGCTGGTTGGTGTCGTGAACACGCCTAATGTCAACACAAAAGTCAGCATGATCCGACAGTCAGCCTGATGTCAAGGAGATTTTGAAATTATAGGCATCCATCCTATCAAGAAAAAACTGAAATATATACCATCGTTCCCCTCAATCCGTGATATAAGACACATTATATAGAATACACGTAGTCAACACTCAGACGTTGACTTGACAGTAGGAGAACGAGTGGAGATCAGAAGACTCATTCACGTTGACCTCGATGGGCCCGGCCCAGCCGACAGGCTCCTCACAGCCACCTTCACTGCGCCCACTGCCCCCAATTGCCTCATCCCCGGGCTGAGCCCCTGACCGTCTGCCTTCGCAGCCTCGTCGATCTGCACCCCGACAAAGAAGGCGATCTACCAGCATTGACCCAGAGGGAATCATTGTTAGTCAAAATCCCCTCGAGACAAATGGCATTCAGAGTGAGGGAAATAAGGCGCCTGCTGCTGGCCATACCTTGCCGGTGGCGTTCCGAACAGGGGACACATGGAGGATGTTCCAGAACGTACTCCTGTCCTTCCTGAGATCACCGCACAAGGTCAACGGCCTCAGATCCGGAAGAGAGTAGTATGCGAAGAAGAGTAGAATAGGAGAAGATCGAGAGGGCAGGAGGGTTAGACCTGTAATTCAGGATCCGGACCGTGCATGGGTTGGAGGCTTCGATGCTTGCTCGTAACTGGAGAGTAATTACAACAAGAACATGGTTAGGAAAAGATAAACGTTGACCATGTGGCAATTGCAGAGGAAGGAGTGAGGACAAGAACTGGAGAGTTTGGCAGTCAACCTGCTGTAATGCTTCATCATCTGTTTCGGGTCCACTTAGGAATCTGCAGTTCCTCCCCAAGACCTCCTGTCTGGAGTAGCCTACAAAAGGGGAAGCCCGTATGTTGATTTCCTTTAAATCATAAATAATCTCTCTCTATTTTTGAATCAAGACCAAAATAACAGCAATTAAGAGGGTAAAAATGCTAGCTGATACTCTGGATGTCTACCATATTTAATAATACTAAAACATGGATTTTTTTGTGGACAGACTGCCACAGGAGGAGGAGAGAAAATGGTAATTATGAACCCACTACCCCACTTCTTAGAGAGGCATTAAATTAGAGGGATTCGATTCTTCATAATCGCAGCTTCATTTCAGTAATAACCAATAAATTGTGTAGCCCATGACCAATTTCTTCCTTTTTTTTCTTTCCCTGATCTCTCCCAAAACTCGTTGGTCCAATGATAATGGATGTGTACATGTTCTTCATTAGGATATTGGGCAGGAGGACGCAGAGGCAGATAACAATCTAGGCCATAAAATCTTCACACTCAAGATACCCTAAAAGCAAGAATTCTCTGTCTTAGATTATCGTAGGAGATAAACTGGAAAGAAAATTTTGATCAATTACTTAAGACAACAATATGATGTGCACTCATAAGTCATCAAAGAGATACGATTTTACTCTCAGTGCTCCATTTCGAAGCCACAAAACTTACCTACTTGAGTTCTTCTTTATGAGTCTTCGGAAATACGATCAAAAACTTATTTAATGGGCGGCAGGGAATACGGTTACCACATGCAACATTCTAGCACGAAGAATAAAAGCCAAAAAAAGATCGGTAGAGCTACGATATACATGAACAAAAAATTCAACATTAAAAAAAATAATGGGGATTAATTAATTCCCAAAGTCGAAACATTCTGAAAGCACGATTAATGGCGTAAATGCATCATTGAGAAAATTATAGCAAGTTTCAAACAAAGATAATCATCTCTTGTGCTGAGGATCTCCAGATGGCAGCTTGAAAAAAACTCTCGTTCAATCAGTCCACACTGTCGATGTGAAAGCTTTTCTCATATTCCATTTTTTTTTCAACAAGAGGGAACTAAAAGATGCTAGCAAGACTTTAAAATAAACTATCCCGATTCCGGGTTCTCAACTTATACTTTTGATGAATTTCGGTACAGAGGATAATTTTTGTTGTACGGTTCTAGTCAGATTTTTTTTGATCTTAATGGATCTGAATAAAATTTTTACAAGGTTTGGAAGACAGAAAAACAGCACCCAGATCTTGAAGCATTGATTCCTATTCCGAAATCTGGGTGCTGGTTTTCTGGCTTTCGAACCTTGTAAAATTTTTATTCACATCCATTGAGATCAAAAATAGCTGACCAGAACCATGATTTGACAAATTGCTCGAACTCAAACACAGATCAGGTTGCAGTCTCAAGTGAAATCATGGAAGGAAATAATGCCATGACATGCTACCAGAAATAAGCAGGATAATGTATGCTAAAGAATTTAGCTCAGTTCATGAGTACCATGGTATTCTAGTGTTACATAATAAACGGCAAAAGGACAGGGAGATCGTCATTGGCTCATCAAGAGCGGACTACTGACATAACACCAGATTCATACCCTTCAATAAACAGGATAGTGATAAAAATTCTCAGAAAAATTTTGCAGCATCAAATGACGTGCACTGAAATCCATAAGATAGAGAAAAGACAAAAGTCAATAAAAACAATGAGATATTGAATACCTGTCAAGCTCAGGAATGCATCGCTAGCATAAACAATGGGCATACCAGGGAAATGGGGATCAGTCCTGAGACGTAAAAATTAGGATTTGTGAGAATCTAGATGCGGTAGTGCCGGATGCTACAGAGGCACTTCAGAATAATTCTAACGAGGGAATACTGTAATAGGAACAGGAACTTGAAACAACTCACAATACAAAGCTCTGTTTGATTCTACCAAGAGATATATTAAGTGATGAAGGAAGAGGAGCAGCGCCAGCCGAGCTACACCGCGTTCTACAAACTATTCTACCAGTGAGCTCACTATAGTGGGTCAGAGTGGAGAAAACATTATTAGCAGCATCTGCAGCTTTCTGTTTCTCAAGGTCCCCCACTTCACATGACTCTTTAGCCTCAAGTCCTGTAAGAGTTCATCCACAAAAAATAAAGTGAGAACTGACTGGCACAACACACCACTTTCTGACGTTACGAATCAGAGTTCTAAGAAAAATGCTATCATTACACTACTGAAGTAATCTAACCACAAAAGATAACGAGGGTGCATCAAACTAAGTCCACTAAGAAGAATCAAGAAATTTCGTACCAAGGATGATGCATGATCTAAGCACGGTAATCGCATGTTAATGGAAATCATTATAATTATTATATGCGCCATCCAATCCCAAAAATATTATACCATTTTTAGGTCCCCACCAATCATAATAATCATAAGATATTCTCAATCACAACCATGACCGATTGCAATTGTACCGAGAGGGCAGAAAAAAAATCTGAAGAAACCAGTTCGCAGAAACAAAAAGGAATAAAGAAGCGGAACAGTCGAAATCAATCAATTAAATCGAATCGATCTGCTGCATATGTGACGCGCGGAGGACTGAAATACTCTATAAAAAATCGCAGAGACCAATGAAAGTTTCGAAGGACCCAGGACGAATCCATGTCAAAGCACAGCGTCTGCAACCCCAATGCAATGAGTAACGCACAGATTTGGGTTCAGAGGGAATAGCCACTCGTCACTAAAACAAACAAAATAAATACGAGTGAAATGTAATAAACAAGTGCATACATCGATTTACTCTAGAATTGGGACGACGATTCCCACCTCTGTTGTCGGAATCCACGAACGAATCCACGGTGAGATTGCACAACAGCTCCATCTCTCCGCAAACTTCTCTCCGACACGACCCGACGACCGAACCCGTTCCACCGAGGCACCTCTGACCCTGCCGACGGCCGACCGCTGACCGTCCCGATATCGGAACCTGGACGGCCACGAAGTGTATCACCTGCCCGTCGTCTCTACTGAAAACGGGGAAGAGGTGGAAGAGAATCCACATCGGCCTGCCGTCCTTCCTGTAATTCAGGAGGCTAATCTGCATCGTCCGCTCCTCCCGAATTGCCTCCCGGATCTCGATCACCGACCGCCGATCCGTCCCAGGTCCCTGAAAAATCCTCCCATTCCTCCCCAGCACGTCCTCCCTGGAGTATCCGGACATCTTGAGGAAACCCGGGCTGGCGAACACAATCGGATGCCCGGAGATGCAGGGATCGGAGATGAGGAAATTGTCGGTGAGCTCATCCAGAGCCTCCACCACCCACTCCGAATAGCGCGAGGTGAGGGATTGCCCCACGAGCCGGTCTCTCCGCTGTGGCGCCTCCATCATCCTCCTCCCCGCCACCGCCGCCGCTGGCCGCTTCGTCCCCTGATTCTCGCGCGCGGCGCTTCCAGGGAGAACAGCCGCGCGGACCATGTGCGCACGCCGCCGTCGTGCGCCGCTCCGGCAGCTCACCTCATCGCTGCAGCTCCGCCTCAACGAGAAGGAGGGGGCACCACCGCCGCCGCAAGCTCAAGCGGCCGGTGAATAACGGCGGCGAGTTTAGGCGGCGTCCTGGAGGCATCATGAGGGCGGCGCGCCCCGACGCTTGCTGGGGGTTTTGGGAGGCGGCGGTTGGCGTGGCTCCCATGCGCCCACCGTCCATCGGATAGTCCCCATTACCCAGATCGAAGCACGGCCGCCTGATCGGAGATTTGTCTTCCGGCTATGGGGCCCACTTAACAGATACTACAGCATATGGCCACGCGGCGGCCAGATAGATGGCCCAGGAATGAACGATGATCGTTGTTCTGTGGTCCCCATTTCGCTTTCAGGGTTTCAGTGGCTCGAATCCTCCGGCCCGTTTGGTTCTCGGATTCCTCTTCTGTTTCGCCATCTGGCAGCCGCTATCACACCCACGCAAGCGACGTAGAGAGGGAGAGAGAGAGAGATGGTTGTTACCGTTCTTATCCTGCCACGTATTGATTCCGTCCTCCGCCACTGGTTTTGTTGTCCACTCCCAGACGCCACGTCGGATCCACGGACGGCACGTGACAGGTGGCCTAAACTAGTCACGGCCCGTGCGGTAAGCGAGTACCCGGCTCCGGTCGCTTAGTCTTCCCCTGTTTGGACCGGGGTGGGGACTCTGATTACCAGAGCTGGCCCGCTTACTTTTTTTCTTTTTCTTCTTCTTCCAGGGATCCCATGATCGGATCGGACGGCCAGATCAACGCGCCAGGACGGTGACCACTCTCTCTCTCTCTGTGTTAGTTCGTCCGTTAGTGGGGAATGACTTGGACGTCCATTCCAGCATTAAAGGAAGGAAAATGACAGATAATTGAGGACACATAATATTAGAAAATTATGCTGACCACAGAAAAATAATATAGGGAAGAATAAAAGATTGAAGAAAATGTTAAACGCAGGAAATAGTAATAATAAAAAAATTCCAAATTTTAATCCTAATTAGGATGGAACATGAATGATTTGCCCATATTTAGCATAGTTGACCTCGATCAAATAATCTGCTATGATTCTAGTCAACTTTTTCTCTCTCTAAGTCTGACTTCCTAATGACAAAAATCCTAAATCCCACCAAAGTTGGTTGCAAATTAATGATTTCTTAATTTTAATTTGATGGGTGTTTCTATGTATATAGATAAACTCATAAGTATCCGTTGGTGATTGGAATATTCCTCAATAAATAAGATAATATCCTGTGTGTATATTCATGACCCTAGATTAGGCAAATTATGCATCCCCCTCTTGATAATTCATGGCTTCGGTCCTTTTATGCCGCCAAGAGCAGGCCTTAGGCCCATTCCCATCTACTCTGAATACGGACGGCCCAGAAGCCCACAAAGAGCCCATAGAAGAAGCTACGACTTCTCTATGGGAATATTGGGCCGTGCGATTTTCAGTGTAATCAGCCCAACACGGCCCATTAATAGGATTGAGGGCGAAATTGAAAGGAACGTGTCAGCCTAGGATTGGCTGTTAAAAGAGGACTAGGAACTTCCTTGCGCGGCAGATCTTCTCTGATGACCTCACGTGACGCCGGAAGAACGTAAACATAATCGTTGGTAGTCTTAAAGGTCCAGTCAAACGTAGGGCGGCGGCTACGGCTTTCAACGCGTTGACTCCTGACCCAGACGTCGACTCGGCCCTTTGTAGCATTGGACAAACCAACGTGGAGGCGTTGAAGTCGCAAGCCTGCAAATGTTCTACGTGGTTGACGATATGTATCCATTACTTACCTTCTGGAAACACGGGTGGACGAACTTCTCATCGCCGAATGCCAAAAAGGGTGTGGGCGGGAGTTTACGAGCGAGAGAGAGAGAGAGAGAGTCAACCCCAGTGGCAACCGAACCAATGTGTCGATTTTTCGAAAAACCTTACCCAAGTCACCACATTTTACATGTCTAGTAAGATTATGTAAATATATCCCATAACCAACGATGTTGAATGGCACTTAATACGATATTATAGATTTTCTCTGGATGAAAAATATGCTCCAGAAGAAATCTTCATAAAATATCTCATCTCCAGTTTCATTTTTGGGTGGTTTACTGGTAGCTCCCCATAAACTGCTTAAAGTATTAATAAGCTCTCTTCTCTCTCACCAAACTTTTCAAGCTTCTATAAAAAATAGGGACTTATTGGTGTCAAGTCTCTCGACCAATTTCCATTCGAGGAAACCAAGTTGACTGTGGTTGAGATTGGTTAGTATTTAATTTGATTTGAAAAATACTCGTTAGAAGCGATTCTCCGCTTCGCTTCCGCCTCTCTAGGCTTCACAATTACATTTCCCCCCCTGTGCCAACACTTTCACTTGTTAATTACCATAATAGGCATTTAGATAGAATAGTAAAATATAGTTAAAATTTAGATCAGAGAGATACCATAAAGTACAATGGAATGATTGATTATTTTCTAATAGCCCGACACCATATGAACGACGAGTTTGACTTGACCTCTGAGCCGATCGCTCCTGTGAGAGATTCGGAGTTTTCTTTAACGTGGTACGATTGGCCGCTGAACAGTCCGGTCTAAGAAGTACAGACAGACATCTTTAGACATAAAATAACGTGGAGATGTTTGGTGGCGGTTGTCAGGGCAGACAAGCGCCACCGGAGTCCTAACAAGGTGGAGCCACCAAGCAGCGACATTCTCGGCTGCCCCCGCCGCCTTCTGCTGTCGGAGGGATCGCTCGGCAGCAATGTCCCCCCCTTCTCTCTTGACTGCGTTCTTTAAAAAGAATCGAACTCGCCATTAAGGAGCCGGAAGCCTCTCAGCAGAAACTCCAATAAGAACACGAACTTAATCTTTCTTTCAACGGCTGTTCAGATGAGACGATGAGAAGGAAGCTCACCGGGAGGGGAGAGGGGGGGGGGAGACGACACCAAATCGTTTGCCTCGTCGTGGCGTTATCTGCGGGAGATTGGACGGCGGAGGGAAGTTAAACCGAGCACGGGGTTGTATTTTATTGACTGGGAATGACTGTTGCTTAGTCGTGCGGTTAAGATCCCACCTGCACGTCGAGGGTTGACATCTGTTTTCTTACTGACAAAGGAAACTCTCGTTGACCGTTGAACAACCGAGGTTAAGAAGAGAGATAACACTGTCGACAGGGATGCCTTTTGAGAGTTGTCTTCTGGATTTGTCTGAGGTGAGATGAATTGGTGATAGATAGAGGAGAAGAGAGACGTATAGTGTAGTTTAACCCACTCTCTACATCATCAAACTCTCTCAGTTGTGACCTTATCAGTGGAAGGAACGTAGACCAAAGGACTAACCCAGTTTAGGGGTGAAAGGTTGAATGAGAGATAAAGACGCGTGGAGCTCACCCATTATTTCCAACCCTGAGGAAGGCACGTAGAAGGGGGATATATCTCTGACGCTAAAAAAAAGAGGTAAATTGGACACCAACTTTAGAAATGTTGACATGATATATTTGGACTTTTTGTTTGTAATTATCGTGACCATTCGAAGTTGGGGGGCCGGAGTCAATCCTCCCTGGAGGTACATAATAAGAGGTCTTCCCCCCGCCCGCCAAAAGCATATCATGGCGACAGTCTCGGAGTTACCACACACCAACATGTCCTACCCTCCATCATTTTTTGAGGACTTGCTGCTGTTCATGGAGAGTGATCCCTTCTCGCCCCCGTCCGCCGGCGTCGGCGAGGCTCTAGAACAGCTCCTGTTCCAAATCTCTGATCACCTTGCGTTCGACGAAGGATCCCAGCCAGGAGGGTCGCTGCCGTTGGCCGTCGCCGGAGAGGATGAGAGCCGCCCCCAGGCGGCGGCGAACGGCACCGACAATTCGATTATGGTCGAGCAAACGAGTTGCAGGATGTAAGTATAATTCCCCTCCCGTTCGCTTCACCATGCACCATGCACTTGCTAAATTCGCATTTTTCCCATATTCAATCTCAGGGAATGCGAAGGCACGTCCAAGAGAGCAAAGAAGGATTCAAGTCCAAGAATCGGATTCAGGACGAGGTCAACTATCGAGGTATTAGAGGATGGGTACAAGTGGCGGAAGTACGGGAAGAAGTCGGTCAAGAGCAGCCCTAATCTAAGGTATGCCGTTTGGGGGTATGTAGATTAGTCCCAAATCGAATGATCAGAGGCGTTCCTATTTTCCTATTTTGGGTTTTTGCTTCTGCATTTTGCCGATTTAGCACCAGTGGCTTATAATACGGAAGAACCCTACATGCAGGCAGATCAATGGAATACTCCCTCTCTTCTTCACTTTATTGTTCAGTATATTACATTAGAAGAGTCTCACCTCGATAGCATGTATTCGATTTAAAGTATGTAGAGGTGTGAGATTTACGATTTCTTCTTAGGCTATTGCGCTTTCGATTGATCATCGTCGTTCGATATTTAACTCCTGACGAGCTGCGACGACGAACCAGGAACTACTATCGGTGCTCGACGGCGGGATGCGGCGTGAAGAAGAGGGTGGAGAGAGATGCGGATGACGCTAGCTACGTTATAACAGTGTATGAAGGGACGCACAACCATCTGCCAACCGGCGCCGTCTACTACCCTGTGCCAGTCAGTGGCCAACACGCTACAGTGGCACCGGCGGGCGACATTGCCGCAGCTGCCTGGGGTTCCTCAAGCAGCGCGATGAGCACGATGCGGCTGGATCCTCAACGATGGGAGACTCACGGAGCCCACTTGCCTTGATGAAGGGTTTTGTCGATCACCTAGTCGATCGCTTATCTGTGTATATACTTTCCTCGGACATCTACCGATGTCTCCGCTCCCCTTTTTTAAGTCTAAGCCATTGGAATTTCTCACCTAGTCGATCGCTAGACTAATTGGTTTATGGCAGTCTTTTCTCAGCTTTACTATGATAAAGGGTTGAAATAAGGGCTCCGAATCCGGCAAATCACGCATTAGTCTGTGCTGTAAGTGCCAAAGAAGCGAGAGGAGATGACGTTTAACAATTTCCATTTGCGATCAAGGCGTAGATTAACAGGATTTGGGGATAATCTAACCAGATAATGTTAGAAACTAATCAGCCAAACTCTCACCGACAGTTTGCAATAGAGCGGATAAAATCAACTAAATACAGAAAAACTCGTAAAGCAAGCAACCGAATGGGATCATTGAGGAGTTTAAGGTCAGTCAACAAGCTCTATGAGCAGCGCGTCGCGTCCCCACGTTTACAGTTATCAATGGGGAGACTTTCGCTGGCGTGGAGTCGACGGTTTTCAACGCTGGATTTCTTCATTTGTCAAAGTCGCTTTTGTTACTAGAAGCTCAAATATGAAACGAAACGGAGGAGATGGCTTGGTCGTCTCAAAAGTATACCTTCTTACACGTACGGCATCTCTTGGAATGAAGATCCAGATGATCGGTCATTGAAAAGAACAAAAAAAGTCAGCTTCGTGATTGATGATGCCCCGTCAGACATGCCTCATTCTCCCGAGGCCAACGCGCTTACTTCATGTGAATGCCATAGAAGGCTTTGTCAACCTGGCCACGTTGACAATCAACCTCCTCTTACCTCAAGAAACCGTCCCCCTTGACATTCGAACGGATCACCGTGTTGATTTTAACGTTAATGCGTGTTGAGAAAATAGCAAGGAACGGGGTAGCCTAACTATATATTTTAACATGAACGTATGGATGAATAGGAATGACGTCAGCTGTGAGATGGGCAGCGTGCGGAGATTATTATGATCAATTGGAATTTTATCCTGTGGAACATTGTTATTAGTTGTTATGCAGACTATGAACCGTCAACTATGGAGTTTCGTTTGATATTAATTATCGGATAAGTAATTTGTACTACTTTTTGTGCACTTTGCTATGATTGCTGAAAGGGTTCTACCATAGGAGACGTCGACGGGGGATCATTTGACCCAAAGTTGAAAAATCTTCGCGGCCTTGGTTAGGTTTGCGTCCTATTCGAGGATGCAGTCAAGGACTTCTAGGTTTTGGACTTTTGAAATGTGGGGGGACAAAGAAAGATTCGTTGTCAGAGCCTGTGAAAGGAGCCGTTTGTTGTTATTTTTAATACACTAGCCACAACCATTCTGGATCGACGTAAAGGTTATCTCTTATTGAGAGAGTGACAGTCAGAGAGAGAGAGAGAGAGAGAGAGAGAGAGAGAGAGAGGAGTCACGTGGATAATATGAGAAACAGAAAGTCTATCATGAAATTCGTCATGCAAAGTGACTAGACCGAGGTGGGCCTTACTATTTTTTATTTCGTATCCTGATTTTCGCTCTCAAATCGGGTAAAAGAACGAAGATGTTATTACGGAACTGATTGTGCTTAAATTAATTACTTGAATCATTATCACTTGATGACAATGATCCGCGAGAACCGGGGAAGAAAGGATTAGGGTTAGTCTCCTCCCCCGACTAGATTGCCATTTCAGGCGGTATGTTAGTGCTAACATAGATAATATGAGAAAAAAATCGAACCATGTCGGCTTCGACTCCGTGGGATGGGACGGATGGACTCCATTGGGAAGGAGTTCAAAGACATGAATTCGGTGGACTCCGTCAAGTAGTAAGCGGACGTCATTACCCCTCTCCCGGTATAATTATCAACTAGAAGGGGAATCTCTTTCCTTGGTTTAATGATTTAGAATACCGGTTGTAGAAAACTAGCGAAATGGAATGTGACAACTCTCAAGAGTTGACTCGGATATTCTCGATTTTGACTCATTGACTCTAACCCATTCCAGCTGGAATGGGCTGGCTCTCAGTGTCGCGTACTTGCTTGACGCCGGTCGTGTGGGAGAATCGTCCGGAGGTATCCATTCGGACTCAGTCGTAAGTTCCAACTCGTCGAATCAGTCTAGCTTCACCATGTTGTATATTACCCATATACAAAAGCCTGATTCCTAGGATTAAACACCTAGTTGGCAGGCGTTAGATGGGAGATTTATCCCTGGTTATCGACTCGGACGACTGAGAAGCGAGTTGCACCGGCTTAAATTAGGCTCTATTCGATATGATGATGTTTTGGGTTAATATAGTTTTATTGCATTAATAAATCTATATATTTTTTCGACCTACGCATGCTTTGAAATGTTTTGAGAAGGATGAAGCCATCTCTAAGGTACCTACGTCGACGCATGGGGAATTTACGAGTTGACCGTACTTCATGTTAAAACCTTAAAGCAACATCCTTCGACTGCATGGTCTCTTCCTTTGAGGAGCGAGGCTCATCGACTGTTCTCCGTATAACCATGTACAATACAGTGGCCAGTGCTGTAGGTACTTTCTGCTCTGACGCCAGCTTAGCCCCTGCGGAGCGCCGGCCGGTACTTGAAGCGTGAGCTCCAGAACAAGAAGTGGAGGAAATTAATGGTGCTGAGGATGCACATGAGCCAGTAGAAGCTCTCCAGGCGGTAGCTATTGAGGTTGCCACCGGCCAGCCACGGCTTCTGGTGGTTGCCATTGGTGACGCTGTTCACAATTGACACCAAGATAGAGCTGAGGTAATAGCCGATCGCTAGGGATGCCCAGGAGAGAGACGTTGCTAAGGACCGCATGCTCGACGGCGCCTCTGTGAAGAAGAACTCAAGCAGGCCGGCGAGAGTGAAGAGGTCGGCTGACCCCAGGAAGAGGTACTGTAAGGCCACCCAGAGGAATGTGATGGGAAGCGGCGCCGCCGAGTGGACAGTTCCCGTGAGGGAGGCGACCCGCTTCCGCTTGACCTCCACTAGGGCGGCCACCGCCATGGCCAGCACGGAGAGGACCAGGCCTACGCCGATCCTCTGGAGCTGGGTAATGCCGGATTCGGTCCCCCTCATCTTCCGCGCGAAGGGCACGATGATGTGGTCGTAGAGAGGCGCGACGACCATGATAAAGGCGATGGGGAAGACCGGGAGGGATGCCGGCGGTACGGTGAGGGAGCCAAGCCTGGTGTCCATGGTGGCCGCCTGCTGCACAGAGAAGGTAGAGAGCTGGGCCAAGCAGCAGCTGAGCATTATGGTGGAGAGGAAAATGGGAAGGATCTTGACGACCACCTTCACCTCTTCCACTTCCTCTACCGTGACTGCGAGCGCTTGGTGTATGGGTTTCCTCTCCATTGCCCTGTTGAGGAAACACAACTCCCGGGATGGGAGGCGTGAGGCCTCTTTTAGGGTATTCTGTTCCCCCGCATGGAGGTTCCATGTGGGACTGGTGGCCATGTCTACCACTGCGCCTCTGGGAGCTTGATGGTGGCCTTTAGGGTTGAGGGCGGCCGCAAATAACACCTGCCCAGAGTTTTAATGAGAATGAAGCATTCAACTCCGTAAGAAAGAACAGAGTATCTTAGTCTCAGATAATCCCATGTCCCCGGCGCTTACCCTCGCAATAGTGGAGAGGGGGCTTCCCGTCGGCGTCTTATTCCGGTAAGTGGCGGAGCCGGCGAGGAAGACGGGGAAGGAGAGTAGTACGGCGACGGTGGATATCCCGAAGCCCCACTGCCAGCCCTTGTTGTCCTCCAACCACACCACAAAGGTGACGGCCACCAGCGCCCCCAACGAGAGGAAGAAGACGAAGTAGTTGAAGAAGGTAGACCTGCTCTTTCGCCCCTGCGTCGTCTCCTCGTCGAATTGTTCGGCGCCGTGGGCAGGGAGCGAGCCTTTGATGCCCCCCACGCCCAGCGCCACGAGATAGAGCCCGGCGAAAAGCAGCGCCGCCTTCCCGCCGGAGACCTCCTCGCAGGGCCTGCTCGACGGGCCGAGGAGATGACACTCGGGGGGCTTCAGAGATCCCGTCCGGGCTTGGATTGTTAATATAACCAACCCCTGTGAGAAAGGAAATCCAAGGCTCAGCAATAGACCGTTGGTTTAGAGTTTTCGTCGGGTTCCGAAGTTCTAGCGAAAAGAGAGTGTTGCCCTAATCTAGCCCATGACGAAGAAAGCCGCGGCTAAATCTGGAGGGTTAGGTTATTAACCAAATGGGTTTCCAGACTCCCATGGATTTAGTTCGAAAAGTTATCTGTCCTCTTCTGCGAGAATCCGTAGCCGTTGCCGGCAGAAAAACATAGGAGCTATTCGCACGGGCCCAGCGTGGGCTGCATGGAAATGCGATCCCCACCACAGCGCGCGATGCGCCGCTGCCGTGACGTCGGTGAGAACCAACCACCGACGGACTTCCGGTGGGCGGGGTTACAGCGGCGAGGTGTGTACCAGGAACTCGACGACGGCGCTGATGAGGTAGATGCGGAAAGAGGTGTAGAAGGCGTCGGAGAGGAAGCCGCCGAGAAGGGCGAGGAGGAAAGCGGTGCCCATGAAGGTGGTGACGGCGTTGGCGGCTCGTGCGGGGGAGAAGTGCATGGAGCCCGTCAGGTATGTCACCAGGTTGCTCGCGTTCGCCAGGAATGCCAGGTTCTCCATCGCCTCTACCGCTGCCGGACGGAGAGTTTGACATCACTGTGGGAGAGAGAGAGAGAGAGAGAGAGAGAGAGAGAGAGGGAGATGAGAAGGGTACCCAGAACAAAACAAGCCGCGCGCATACCGCCGTGCCTGGCCTTCAAAGCCGGCCGGTGCCGCCAGTCGACGTAGCCCGGCCACGTCTCCGAAGGAACGCTCTCCTCCTGTAGGAACGACAGTCTGGGGGGATTGGGACGAAGAGAATGACAACATACGACGGGAGGGGAGAGAAGGGATACCCACCATTTCTTCAAGGGACGAAAAAAGTTCGACCTAGTAAACCGCTGAGGAGCGAAGGGTTGAGAGGATCAAAGAAAAGAGAGCAGAATGCTGCATTTAAAGGGCTGGGGGAAGCGCGATGCCTGAAGACTGCGGGGACTCACCACCCGGTCCCTTCCTTTCCCTTCTCCCAAGCGGTAACTTTTCTCGCCCGTCTCAGACATAAACTAGCCTCCCTGTACCGGACATGTGGTGATCGATCTTCCAAATTTCTCGATAGCAGATTCTCTCAAAGAGAGAGAGAGAGAGAGAGAGCGAGAGATGTGCAAATCACCAAAAAGGAGTCTACGTAGCGCCCGTTCGTGGAGGTTGAAAGCCGGAATAGTGAAGACAATACCGAAAGGTGAGCGGGGGGAGTTTGCTGTTGAGAGGCCGAGGGGATCTTAATCGGAATAATGGCTTCCCGCATGGCAAGTAGCCCGTCGCCCAGGCAGATATTCGATTCTCGCCGCCACCAGAAATGCTGGGAATGCTGGGAACGGTCGTCCTTTCAGCCCAATCATGTACCGACGACAATGGCCACTACCGAGTGCGTCGGCCCCCACCCTTCCACTCTCCAAACAGCCGAAGTGAAAGATATGGAGCAGGGGAGACGTATGTGAATCTAGCGAGCGAGTGAAAGAGCGAGAGAGAGAGAGAGGAGAGAGAGAGGGAGAGAGATAGAGAGGAGAGAGAGAGAGAGGAGAGAGGGAGAGAGAGAGGGAGAGAGAGGAGAGAGAGAGGAGAGAGAGCGAGAGGAGAGAGGGAGAGAGCGAGAGAGCGAGAGAGAGAGAGGGAGAGAGGGAGAGAGAGAGCGAGAGGAGAGAGAGGGAGAGAGAGCGAGAGAGGGAGAGAGATAGAGAGCGAGAGAGAGAGAACGAGAGAGGGAGAGAGAGGAGAGAGAGAGAGAGAGGAGAGAAAGAGAGGAGAGAGAGCGAGAGGAGAGAGGGAGAGAGCGAGAGAGCGAGAGAGAGAGAGGGAGAGAGAGAGAGGGAGAGAGAGAGAGGGAGAGAGAGAGAGAGAGAGAGCGAGAGAGATGTTTGATGAAATGCCGATACGGCACCGGGCTCCGCTCCTCCCTCCCCCACGACGGCACGCTTCCGTCAGCTTGGAATCAATGACGCAAGAGGTGGGGCGACGCCGGATGACGGTCAGAAATGAACCCATATGAGCATTACTATATTCCCCCAGACGAAACCATGGGCAAGCTCAAATATGCCGATGACCGATCAAACATTCGTAAAGAATGATAAGCTGAGGCAATCGATCCACCAGGGACCCACCTCCAATCAGTATGAACATGAATGCGGTCTTCCTCGTCCAATTCAAGAGCCAGACGCGCTAAAACTGCAACCGCGTGAGGGTAGAATAATCTAACCTCCTTCCCCCTCCACTCCCCTCGGCTCTGAGTCGCATCATCTCCTATGAATATGATGAAGCCGCTAGCCCGCCACGAGGACCAGCCAAACAACACAGTAAATCGAAGAAAGGCGGGTTTCTTTTTTCTCTCTTTTTTTGTTCTCGTTGGGAGATGAGGGCGCGCCCCCACAACGATCGATCCTTTTCAGCAGGCACAGCCGCCTCCCCTCTGTTCCGTTTCAGGCACTGCTTCTGGGATGGTCTGAAAGTATCTGCACGACAGTAGGATGTAGCCCATGAGAATAGAATAGGGGAGGCCAGAAGAAGATGATGTCTGAAGGAGTGCTGTTGGTCAATGATTTCCAAACTGAAGGGGGCATTAGAACAGTGCAAAGTAATAGAACCCCATCGAATCAGAGACAGCAGAGAGCACAGCAGAGAAGAGCGGGTAAGGGGGAATGTGAATGTGGAAAGACAGCGTAGGTGGTAGAGGAGTCGATTGCAAAGCCCAGTTCGACCCTAGACGTCTTTAACAAGGTCTGCACTTGAAGAATAACCCATAGACGAGTCCCAGGCTAGATAGATGCTCTTAAGCCCAGAGTCTTCTTGTTCTTGCCTCATGACTGTCCCACTATTATCCACGCGGCACACTCTTGTCTCTTTGCTCCCCTCTCTCTCTCTCTGTAGCCTGGGCTAGATGCTCTTAAGCCCAGGCCTGCCAGATAGGCCCGCTTAGCTTACTCCTCCATACGCACCCATATCTGGCAGGCCTGGGCTTAAGAGCATCTAGCCCAGAGAGAGAGAGACAAAGAGAGAGACAGAGAGAGAGGGAGGGGCAGGGGGTAGGAGCAAAGAGATAAGGACACGTGGATAATCGTGGGATAATCATGTGGCAAGGAAAAAGGGACTGAGCTTTCCAAGCTAGACCTGCCACACTGGCACAGAAAGATGCTGGGCCAGGCCGGGCTTACCTGGCCGGCCCACAAGTGCCCCTAATAAGTGGTGACAAGAACCCAAGGTTTTAGAGAAGAATATGTCGATGAACATAGATGTAGATCAAATATGAAATTAGTATAAGATCAATGACATCAGTTCATTGGTTCTTCATGGGGTTAAGAAGAATGTAAACCAGGTGAAGACTATGAAACATCATCAATTAAACAAGAAAATAAATAATGAGAAATAAAGATGCGTACATATCCATATCATGCTGATTTGCTAGTGCCAGTTGTGCAATGCGCAGAAAGGCAGCGTCCACATTATAGTCCTCTTTAGCCGATGTCTCAAAGTATGGTATACCACCCTTTGAAGCACACCATTCGTTAGCCTTTTTCTCTGAAACCTACAGTTTAAAAAGAAAACTAGTTATGCAACAGTTATCAACATGAGATGAAGGCAAGGAGATTTTCTGATGTTCTCACCACTCTGCTGTTCCCACCATCTATATCCACCTTATTTCCAAGAAGAATGAAGGGGAATGCCTTTGGATCAGGTGGGCTAGCCTGCAGTGCAGCATAATATGATAAGATGAATATGCACATCATAAAAATATAACAAAATAACAAGGGGAGAAAATCTAGGTACGTGATACGTGCTGAAGTGTTTCGATGTTCAATCAGCATTAGGTAACAATTTTTATGTACGATTATCTATGGTCAAAACATTGATCCCAGGATTAGTATTAAGATTGTTGAAGGCCCCAATCCCATAACAGTGTTGGACCCAGCGTAATACAGGTTCGTCCAATCCATCATCAATCAGTTAAATCATGCAACGGTGAAAGGGGATACCCTTCCCGATCAGCAACCCAGACAAGCCGTAATAATATTTTCTTCCGCTAGAATATTAAGATAGGTTCAAAACCAATGTGATAATGTTATTCGAATTGCATATTCTTCATACGCATGTTCTGACAACGACAAGTGCATTTGCTTCAACACACTTTAGTGCTTTGTACGCACGAAACCCATGATTTTTTTGTCATAATTCTCAAATCTAAACGTAAAATGGTTTTAAACAATATCATAGGATGGCAACATCAAAGGAAATCATACACCATGGAAGAAAAGGATGAAGAAGCACGGGAACATAAATAGCGGTGTAGATCTTGACTGAGAAAAAAAATTCACTTTTTCCTCCTCTTTCTTTGTTTAAGTGAAAAAAAACTAAAAAAACTACAGCGTTAGTATACACAGAAAGAACAACAAGCTGCTGAGATATTCCCCTTTCTCCCTTTTCTTAAACCTCATCTTTTCCTACATCACCAGAGACGAACCAGACAGACGTGGAATAAGGGTTAACTGACAACTTTCGAGCCAAAGCACTTTTGGCAGCACGCGAAAGCGGTGTATATTCCTATTTTATTTTTAAAACAGGAACGCTACAAAAATAGGTCCACATATTATCCTTTGACTTTGTTTTTGATGAAATTGTCATATGCAAGTTCATTGCTAGAATGCACGCAGTAAAAAGTTCAAAAATTTGATTGATTTGTAATCTTCAAACACTGAAAAAGATTACTAGCTGGCAATTTATAATTTCATTGTCATTTTCACATAAATATGGAGTTTCCTTTGGTTGCAAGTATACCAGAGTAAAAGGCGGTGCGATTGTTTTATGAATTGAAAAGGCAGTGAAAAATATTTTTTGACTTATACACGACTGCTATCATTTTCCTTCTCGTTTAATGTCATGCTCACTAAATGGCCTTTTTTTTTTTACCAAGAACCATATGCCTGACACCTTTGGTGAGATTTAGCATAGTTTGGATTTTTCCTATTTCTGTCATTAAAGTAATAATTTCTCTTTGCAGAAGCTATCATCGTCCATTAGCGTCCTCCAGACCACACCTTCAAACGATAATTAATGTCAAGCTATCATCACAAAGTATGGATCTAACAAGAAAAGCTAACAGTTTCCCCTAGTTACTACGATTCAAAAAAATCTCTAATAATTACAAGATTATTCATTAACAAATCTTCTCTTCAATTTAAGAATGATACCAAAAGCGTAGATCTGGCTTGCTGAAAAATCCAAAAATATTCCGTACAATGCAGTACATTAACAAAGACTATATAAAGTAGGATGTCTTCATGCTCAATCCGTAGAAGAAATGGTAGAGGAAAGGAAACCACCTATCTAACTTTGCATAAAATTGTCTTTCCCTTAAATTTAACTATGTTCTACTGGTAAAGGTAGCAAAAGAGTTGAGTAACCGAGAAGGATAGCTGTCTACAGTCGTTTTCCACCTGAGGATTTACATCATGACTTAATAATGTTCATCTAACCTTTTGCTACTTGGTAGTTCTAAATTGACAGTAGGAAATGATACAAGTCACACGGTTTCACTTTTGAATGCTTTTTTTGTTAAAAGGTTTCGATTGTAGCTAAAGGAACACAGAAAAAAAGTCATACGAAGAAGAAAACATAGGTAACTATCAAAGGGCTCTAAATTATCACAAGAAGAACAATGAAAGAATGAATAAACCCCCAAATAAAAATCGGAAAAAGGAAATAGAATGATCATTACCTGGCTTAGAAACTCATCATGCCAGGTATCAAGAGTGTCAAATGACTTGAGTACATTAACATCATAGACAAGGATGCAACAATCCGCCCCTCTGTAGAAGGCAACACCAAGACTCCTGAATCTTTCCTGACCTGCTGTGTCCCAGATCTATCATGCAACAAGTAAATTTTAGGAAATTGATGAGTATAAGAAGCTAGGCAAGGATATTTGAAGAACAGTAAGAGCTTACTTGCAGAGTTACAAGTCTATCCTCGATTAGAAGTTCCTTTGTGACAAAGTCAGCACCAATGGTGGCTTTGTACTGCTGACTGAACTTCTTGTTAACATATCTATGAAGAGTTAAGGATCCAAATGGCACAAAAGGCTGCACAAATATACACAAATATATACACTTGCACAGCAGATAACTATACAGGAAAACAACTAGGAAGGACAACGTATGACGGTAACACAAGAGATGCGGCGTAATATAAATCGGGGGAAATCATATGAAGCAAGGCCACTCCCAAAATTTTCTCCATATTGGCAAAGACCGTACATCCAATTAAGCTTAAAAAGCGAGATGTAGTTGTCCAGAAAAGGGAAAAAGAAAGTAAGGCTAAAAAAAAGTCAGAACAGGCAAGAGAAAACGTGTTACAACAACCAAGAAGACACCAGAAGAACATTCAAACTGAAATGCCTGCCATATTGGAAATAAAGAGAAAAGGCACTATGACACAGAAGCAAGTAACCCAATGCTTGGGGGATACTGGTTCATCAAAGACGTCTTACCCACCCTGGGAAATAAAACCAAAAATGAGAAAATCAAACAGCGAAATCATGCAAGTAACGCATCAGCAAAACCCTAAGCACCAGAACAATCCAATAAACAAGACACTGTACAGTCCTTAAATCCTGTGTAAATTCCTCAGAAGAAAAAAAGAAAATGAAGAAAGAGGGCACGCCGCACCCGCTGTCCCCCAGTACGATCACTTTGAGCAAGGTCCGCCTCCGCGCCGACATGGCCGGAGCGATCCGAGGACGCGGAGGGGAGGAATTGAACACGAGATCACTCCCTACTTGAAGAAGCTCTGGCAACGATGAGGCTTGGGCAGGTATTGACGCAGAAGACGACGAGAGGGGTGGGTGCGGCGTTGGAGGTTCCTCGTTCTCCGGGCTTCTTCGCTGCTGCCGGCATGTGAAAAACAGTTCGGCCGACGGCGCCAGCAAAGGCCTCCCTTTCAAATGGCCGAGGGGGCCGGCGCTGCGCACAATAGAGGCGTGCGCCGCAGATCCGTGAGGTGGTTGTTGGTTGTGGGATGGCGCTCGTCGCAGACATCCCAGGAAAATGCGCTGGCCTAATCTTCACCGTCCGATTCCCATCACGTGAATCGGGCGATGGAGGAAACACTCCGATCCGCTCTGGGATCCGCTTTCAGCCGACGAGGCGCACGTGACCCGTGGATAGCGAAACAGAGCCATGGACACCTTTTCGGTCCCGAAACCCCGAGATTCTTTCTTACAACGGGGTGAACAGAAAGCTAGCGCAAAGTCAACGGTAGCGTCTCATACTCTCGTGAAAACTATAAATCCAGCTTCTAACTCCAGCCGAGCTGGCTAAACGCCGCCGCATATGCTTCCAGTCAACCACGATCGTTTGATCTTTGGTTTCACACAAACTATAACTTGTGCCCATGAAACATCTTATCAAAACTCTCTCTCTCTCTCTATCTCTCTCGCTGTCTATCTCTGATTTTGAGCCGCAGAAGATGACTGCCGCAGCAGCTCACAATAGAGAAAGACGAGCGCAGAGGCAGCTCTGGCTCCAGCCGCTGATGCCGCCATGGCTGCTGCCCAATGACTTTCCCTGGCTTGCTCAGCATCTCTCACTGAAGCCGTTGAATCCTATGGCGGGGACCAAGTTGGGTTCGATCCCCGTCAACGAAGCCTGGGTCAACTGTCTCCCCTTTTTCTCTCCCTACTCTTCACCGGTCATCTCTCCTTTTCCAGATTCAGTAACAGGTCGTCGACTTTAGCCCTCAGTTCCTTGTTGTGCGTGATGCGAGCTTCATTCACGGTGTGGAATCCCACTAATCGCTTCACCTGCACGGGTTCCATCAATGGCGGATGCTCCTGTCGCCCAAATGCTCGAAGGGGAGGAAGATCAGGGAGGAGTGCTCTTACCAGGAGCTCTAGTCTGGTCAGCTGTTCCTCGAGCCATTCGGTTTTCTTGGGATCAGCTTCCATAAAAGGGAAGCTGTCGATGGCCTCCCGAAGCTTATCGATTCTCCAGAGCAAGGAGAGGGCAGAGTCCAGAAAAGGGTCGTCACTCTGGTTGGGAACCTGCTCAGCGAGACTCCCAATCTCGTCCAGAAGGTCGTCCTCCAGACCCTCCAGTATGTCTTCAAGCACGACCAGGCAGGCCTCCTTCTCTCGCTCAAACTCTCGGAGCTTCACCTCCCTCACCACCTGATCGTCTCTCTTGATCAGGTTTACTACTTGTAGCATTGAAAGATCGATGGAAAAGGGTACCACCAGAAGGTCTTACCAGCTTAAGACGAAGCCATTTCAGTCTTATCCTCAGTAGTTTCCTCTGATTCCCCTCAATGCACAGAGAAAAACATGAGAAAACCAAAACATAGAGCTTACAGAAAGCTAGAGAGAGAGAGAGAGAAAGAGAGAGTTGGGAGGGGAGGAATTTGTTCCGAGGCCTCACCTGGAGAGAGTACCTCAATGCTCCGTACAGAAGAAGTAGCTGCCCCAGTCTTTCTAGGATCGACTGCAATCCCAATGAAAAGAGCTTAGAACACAGAATATGATTTAAATGGAAGCTAATGAGGGATAAAACGAGAAGATCTCACCATTTCTTCTGTTGATGTGCTTGAAGATGTCCAGAAAAGGCCTGTGGAAGAAGGCCATTAGATTTTGTTAAGAGCTCCTGCCAACTTAGTTCATTGAGATCATAAATCCACAGTGTTCCAAGCACTTCTATGAACACTGTTCTTCGTCATTATCCACGGTCATCAAAATCATGAACATAGTAGAGAATTTGCTGAATTCTGGCTCACCTCCGGCCAAAGCTGTCAAACCGAAGCAAGCCCAATCTCCCAGCTTTGCCAGCTCCGACCGCTGGTGTGACTGGTAGTTCCATGCCCTCGTCCCTCCCGCCCAGGAAGAATAGGGATGGCCGCCACTTCCCCTCCATCCTCCAGCCTCAGGGCTCGGCAATGGGTTCAACAGGGCCCTACTCCGCGTCTGGGCACTCCAAGATGACAACAGATTACCTGCATCATGTGATAACGGAGCGCGTGAGCATTCTTGGGTCCAAGGAAGACCACAGACAGGTATCCAAATGGTGATCGCCGCCCTGGTTTCGATCCGGACGTCCAAAGAACGACTGCTGATGCACGGAGACGAGGTAACGGGGGGGACATAGACGGGAGGGAGTTGGCTGTGTACCACGAAGAACACCGAATTGGATTCTTGGATTTCGGAGGAAGGCCGCCATCGCTCGCTAGGGTTTCCCTCGAGGGCAGAGCGGACTCCAAAATTTTAGGGCTAGTTGGACGAGAAGAAAGGGGGAAACCGAAGAAGCAAGCAGCAGTCGAAGAAACTTGGGTCGCCACACCCTGTCGATCCTTTGGAATCCGAGGACGCAGGCGAGTTTGGCGGCTCGAACCACTCCGCAGAAGTTCTTCCAAAAAGCTAGCGACGATTGTGATCAATTGGATAAATGCTTCCACGGACATTCAAAACGCGACAAGACCCATCGCTATCGGGGAAACAAATGCGCATCATTCGCGCCAGCTTTCATGGCGGAGCTTCTTTCCGGCCGGCGGGGATCCCCTGAAGCCTCCTCCGGCAAAGGGCCGCAGGAAAGCCATGGCCACGCATAGGTTCCCCCACCTCTCTCTACCCAGAGAGGAACCTTGCAAGGTCGCTTCAAGATTTAGGCCCCCTCCCTGCTGGCCTCGCCCTTGGTGGCCTCCAGTACGCTGACTCCGGAAGTTAACTCGTAGCCGGCGCATGGTCAATCTGACGGCGTTGTGCCACCGGGCATTATCTCCAACGTTCATAAAGGCCCAACGGCACCAATATGGGCCCAGTTCTGGGCATGGCCCCATTGGGCCAGTCAACAAAAGGGCCATGTCCTTGTGCGCGCTGGGTGCTGCTGTGATTAGGCCCGATGGCAGCTCAAGTAATAGCTTGTTAGGCTCTAAGGACTTTGGATGACATGTAGCCCCATGAGCTAGCTGAAGCGTTGTGTGCATATGTTCAATGCATAGGTTGGATGATATAGGTATCATTGTCCTATTTTTGGTCAATATTAGGTAGTTTACTATTGTTGTATAGTGTATCCTATGCAATGACATGGCATCAGAAGCCCCTTAGAATGATTCTACGTTTTAGTGTTGTGCTGCCCTTGGTGTTGCATCTCACACGATGGAAGTAAGAATGGCCAAGGGGATACATATTTTAAGTAAATAAGATTGAGGGAATAAATGGTCCAACTAATGCATTAAGTCCCTTTTCATAGCCCACTGACTAATCCTAGTAAGCTCCACATCACCAACTACTCTACTTCAATTCAATGCCCAAGTCTTATGTGCTCATCACATGTGGGGTGCACCCATGATCCACCAATCAGACAAATGGATGGCTTCATCAAGTCATGCTCAAGTCTCATTCTCACATCATGCATGAACCATTTTATTTACTAGTACAATTTCTTCCACCATTTTCATTATCTAATTACTGGTATGAATATTTGGCAATATAAATATATAGTTGATGCATTAATTTATGTGTCTTGGACATGCTCAAGACAAATATAATGATTTAGCAAGTGATGCAACTGAAGTTGTAGAAGAATGGAAAGTCTAATCTTGAATCTACAAGGCACAAGATTATGTAATATTTGAGTTTATAAGGATTAAAATAATAGGCTTGAATCAAGAATCACTTTAATACCATTTGATGTAGCACATGTTGAATGGAATAAAAGACAAGCTTTGAATCCACATGACATGAATCTTGAATTTAGAAAGTGTCCCTTGAATCTTCAACTATTTAATCCCCAATTAGTGACTGAAGAAACTCTTGAATCCACAAGGAGTAAATAATTTTCTTGAATTCATAAGGGATGTACTTGAATCTATAAGAAAAGAGAGACATAAATCTCAAAGAAGGTAAAATTCGTACTAACAAATAATGAAGTGAAGGTACAATTCGCATTTATCATGCTTTTTTTGTTATGGGCCTGGCCTCATTCTTGGTCATCTCATCCATGTAGCCATCCTTCAAATTTCCAAAATGTATAGTATGCCAATTATAGGGCCACTTAGGTCAAAAACTTTTCATGCTTCTCTTTTCTGGAAGTGATGTCGTACATCAGTTAGAATGTATATGCTTTTTTGGGTTAACTAGAATGTGCATCTTATTTTATAAGTAGATAGTCAAAATTAATATGGCTTATAAAGAGAGAGATTTGTACAGAGGGGTAGCACCTTTGTCTTTTCTTTATTTTTTGAAGTGTATTCTTGTCCTCGGGGAACAGATAAATGCTTTAATCTTGATTATGGTCTTGTGAGATGCATGGTGGAGGTGGAGTTTAGATATGAAGAACCTTGTCATCCTTTCGTGAGAGGCACCATTCTTCTTTCATGATTTGTTGTGGTGTGTAAAATGGTGTATATTATTCCCTCTTTCTCAATTGCTATTATTCTATCTTGTCATTTAATGGTGGGACACTTGGGTAGAGATGGATCGAAGTAGGACCCACTTGAGTAAATTTTTTCTAAGAACAGTAGTTGAGAAAGTTTTAATTATGCGATGTTGGAGATGTCATCAAAGACAAGTAGATTTTGTTGACTTTTAGGAGCTTAGGTTATTTTGATGACATAATATATGGTAGAATAATTTGATGAAGTATAGAATTATAGAATTATCCATTTGGATGATCGTGATGATGGTAATTGAGGAAAGTCAACTTAATGATAAATACATCATTCTCATTCATAAGTTAAACTGAATATTCTAGTGACTTTTGAAACTGCCTAAACTTGGTTGCATATGATCTAATATGATTTATAATATTTATTGAGCATTTTAGAGTAATGTTATTTGTACATTTTTGTACGCCCTAATTCAGGTGTTTATGCATGTGTTAACACATGAATCAAGAGAAGATAAACATTGTGCTCGATGCAAAACGTTGGACCGTTCTATGGCTATTGGAACATGCGGCCTCTAGTGACCCAACATCTGGTCAACTTATGGCCGTCTGTCGGACCATACATCTAGCGGCTCACTGTTAGCCATGACGAGGGGAATTCCCTCTCTGACGTATTGGATTAAAAAATATAATTTATAATATTGCTTTCAGATTTCCGTGGTCAAACATCTTTCTGTCCTCCATACGACGATTCCTGGTGAGCAATCAGACCAGATGAACGAAATCTTATCCGAAATGTCAGAGCCTTCGTCATGAGATCTCTCTTCCTCCCCAAAATCGTCGCTTTCACAGATTCATGCAGGGCTCCCAAGTCTTCCCCGTGGTAAACGATCCCGAGTCCCGTGTTGAGAATCCTCTCTCTCTCTCTCTCTCTACCCACTCCGTCCCTTCCTCCTTCCCCCTTCATCCAGGCGAGCCCCAATGTCAACACCTACGGGTGGTTGACCTTTTCCGGTCGAAGGAATTCACTCACCAGCCGTTTCCTCAAATTGTCAACATGTTTCACTTACTGACGCACGGCCGCCGGTTGACTTTCAGCATGCCGGCTGGATCCGATCGAAAGAGAGCATTGGACTCCACAACACGGCATCGACGCTCTCCTGGTCCTCGTTGATTGCGTCCTCTGGTAAGCCCACGGGACGATGTACGTTGACCCAGGTGTGGAGGTCCACAGTTGCTTGCGGTAACTTTCAAAGTTCGTCCGCTATTTCCATATCTGCTGCGTGCTGTGGGTTCTATGCTGCTGAAAACCTAACTCTCTGACTAGAAGCCAGTTCATTCCACATGGGATGGGATACGAGAGAAGACCTGAGTGCATTCTGACCTGGGGTATCACTAACTGGCCGGCGATGCTTTCTCGTCGACATCTTAGATGATAGGAGTCCCTCTCAGCTGATGTGCCTTTGGTTTACTTTGATCAAAATGGTAGGTAAGGATGTTGTGGGGGTGAGGGGAAGGGGGAGAGTGAGAGTTGCGGCCGGTCCCGAATTGGCTAGCCGCCCACTGGATTCGGATCTACCAGTCTTCGTCACGTTTGCGTGTCAAGATATGGGACCCAACCAAACATGTTGCAATTAAGAGAAAGTATAATATTCTACTCACCTTGTTGACCAGGATACTTTCGGCATCTCATCGCGGCAGGTCACGAGGTCTCCTCCACGGTGGAGAAACAAATCAATTCCACTGATTTGAGATTCAGCGTGACCGTTGAAGAAGCAACATCGAACTTATTGTAAAATCTGCGTTCTTTTTTGTTTCTCCCCTCTCCCTTCCTGCTTGGATCTTCTCTCTTCTTTGGCATCCCCGGCGGGTATCTCCCAAGCCACAGTTTCCGCGTACGGTGACCTTACCGAGACTTTAGCCACCATTTAAGCGATTGTGGTTCATAAAATATAAGAGAAACAAAGGTCTTCAATGCAATTATTTAAGCCCGATGTGCACATGGGAATGTCCCGAACTACAACGCACCGATGGAAGAGATGGATGCTGACAGTGTTAGTCAGATGTCCATCAAACCCTTCACAGCTTCAAAGTCTCTTCATCGTCACCACCATCTTACTTGTCTTCCTCGACGCCCAATAATACTAGACAATTCATCCCGAAGTTAGAGCCATCTCAGCTATCTCTACCATTGAGTGGAGTGTTCTAACATCAACCTTTTCTATCTGGGCAAAGCGAAAAAGTCCATTAGTTCATCTGTTCCCGATTGTCGACAGGAGATGCAGAGCCACTCTTGGAGGCGGCGATGGTCTCCGAGGGCCGAGGAAACACCAGGTGGTTTGCTTGCTGTTGAATCGAATTCGATGAGGTTGACCTTGTGAGGTAGCTGGAACCGCAGTCGTTGACGTTCACAGAGGACTCCAAAGGCTGCATCGGCGGGGGCTGATCTCCCCACTTTAGATTAACCTGTCCCAACGTGTCCGTCAACCCTTGGTTCCCTTGTCCTCCGACGATGGACGAGATTGCAACTGCCAGCGCCGACTGGAAGCTCGGGTCCGACGTGATCGCCTTCGTGGCTGCGGCGATGGTGCTGCTGAGGGGATTCTGGGCGGAGCCCAGAGGAACCGAGTTCGCCGTCTTCTGCAGGAACGGCTGGTGCAATTGTGCCTCCTGAGGTTGCCTCCCGAGGTTGAAGAACCCTACCTGATTCTTGTTATAGGGCAGCGTGCCGTAATGTAGGAATGGGTTGGCGGTCGGTTCTGAGGAGGAGAAGTTGAGGTTGGTGGGGGCGACTCTTCCGGCGGGGAACTTTTTAAATTGTAATGAAGGGGAGGAGGTCGATGGAGGAGAGGTAAGGTCCAAAGTAATCGTTGGGTAAGATGAGTAGGAGGAGATTGATGGGTTTTGGAGGTAGAACTGCCTCGGCCTGGAAAAGTCGGTGAGGCCAAAGTTAAGGCCTTGGAGACCCAGGTTGCTGGCGGCGGTGGGAGAGGTGGCCAAGGCGGAGACTCCAACGGCTGGTCTAGAAACCGACGCCCCGGACATCAGCATGCTAGCAGCGGCAGCGGTTGTGGAGGCCATGGCGGTGGCTGAAACCGGAAGGGGATGGTTGTGAGTCCCTTCGTAGGTGGTGATGAGAATCGACATATCATCTGCACACCTTTGCACCTGTTATTTGTACACATCAACTGTTAGGCAAAGTAACAGCGATAGGAAAGGAATATTAATGCTTATAATTTACATATATGTAAATAATGCATGGACAATAGCAGTTTGAATAAACTAGAAGCCATAATTGTCTTTAGAAGACGTACACGCCTTCCTTCGAAATCGGGCAGATTTCGTTTTCGTTGAACAGTTGTCACATGTTTAGCGTTAATGCATAGGATTGACCGAGTCTACTGACATTTCTTGAGCAATTGCTGTTTTAGGTGTAACTACGAGGGTCTGAGATCTAGATTTGGATAGAATTTAAAGATATTATTTTCTTAATTTAGGAAAAAGCGTGGAATCTTGGTCAACTGGGCTAGATTTTAGACGTGGCGGAGACCATGAGCAACTAAATGGACCCATGACCGACCTTGGAAAGGACGAAATATTAACTAACTTAGATTACCTGCTTCCTGACCGGACATGCCGGTGCAACTGTGCAGCGGTAGTACGCTCGTGGGCATGGATTCCCCTTGGCTATCTTTTGGCCGTACTTCCTCCACTGGCAACCATCGTTCATCTGTTCAGACGGGAGACACGATTCATTGTTATATTTCCGACCTCGGTGTTCGCTGACGATATAAAAGATCCAACGGGTGGAAACTACGTGCGAATTAAGCTTAGGTGTCCATACATACCGTGGGGGTGTCGCACCGTGCTCTCACTGAAACCCTAGCATTCTTTACAGGAACTTTGTGGGAGAGGTCGTCGTCTCCGGACCTCGACATCTTCAGTGACTTGTTGGGCAGCCACGGCTCCCCGGCCCCGTCTTCTTCCCTGGGCTCCTCCAAGGCGTTCTCACTGCTGGAGTTCGACGGGCGCTCCACAGAGGGAGCCTCGCTATTGTCAAATCTGCTGTTCAGACCCAGAGAGAGATCTGCTTTCATCCGTTCATCCTCCTTAGGTTCGGAGGCGATGGCCGTCTTCTCTCCCTTCTTCTGTTCCCTTGAACTTGATCCAAGGCTGAGCGACACGAGTTCGCTCTCTTCGGTCTCCTGATGAGCGTCCGAGTTTTCCACGGGGGGCTTCTTATTGCGGCTTTGCTGAACCACGTCGAAGAAATGCGTCTGAAGGGCCTGGTAATCCTTCATAATCCGAGCCAAGATCGTCTTCAACCTCTCGTTCTCTTCCTTCACCTCTCCCATCTCCGCTTTGGTTGTCTCCAGCTGATCGCCCTGAAGACATTCAGGAGAAGGAGATCTTAGGAAAGCGGCCTTTTCTTCGGTCAATAATTGAGCCTGATAATTCATGTAGACTACAACAGTCACGAAAAAGAAGGTCTGTCCGTTTCGGCTAATGAGATTTATTGCTGGGCCATGTGTCTACTTGAAGAAGATAAAGTTATGCGGTATCTCAAATACTGGTGGCGTAATATCAACGTTAGGAAGAAGGGATGTAATTTATCTACGTAGACGAGCAGATGCGACTAGATTATTTCTCTGCTGGTATAAGTTATCAGTTTAGAGACTGCACCTCTCTGGGTTAAACGGATTCATTCGAACTTCTCAAATCGGTTTGCCGACGATGGTTATGAATATATTGAAATCCAGGACCGCATCGAAGAAAATTGGATTAATCGTCTCACCTCATTAGAAGCCTCCGAATCCTTGGGGTTTAGAGACGGTGACCGCGGGTTCGTGTGGGAGTCTTTCCTTTCGCCAGCAAAGACAGTGAAGACCTGTTTGTAAGATGAAACACTTTAGAACAGGTATGGTTCGCTGTGAAAGAAAAAAATAGACTATGAACAATCATATCATGGACGAACAAATCTGTTGCCAAGGCATGGCGAGATGTGATTCCTGTCGAGGGTATATCCTCAAACACCTGTCGTTTGGTTTTATAGTTATAACATGAAATAATAACATGAACAGCCTAATGATTCACTATAGTATTTCGGATCGCATGAATTATGATGAAATCAGACAATGAAGTTCGTTCTGGGAGACGGGATGCCGTCGGAAATGGCTCTCGTTAATGGTTAACATAAAATCATCTTAAAAAAATACAGACCCTACGAGTATTCCACTTCTTATACCTGTTTGCGCGTGCTTGAATCATTTTGTTCGGATGAAGATGAGTCTGATATTTGCACATCACTCCGTTTGACTTCGCTCTCAAGCTGCTGAAAATTAAAAAAATAGTTCTTGAGGTTATTGGACCTAGAAATCATCGCTGATATGTCCTCGACATATTCTACGGATGAGATATTTTCGCGCAGAATCTCTGAAAAAGGCCTCCAATGCAGGGGAGCTACGGTGCCGGAGAAGCTGCTGACTATACCGCTTAAAGGAAATTCAAAAGGTCGTCGATCGACAGATCTTTAAAATTTTGACGCAGATTTTTAAAATTCATGTCATTCGCAGATTTCGAGAAAATTCATGCGTGAAGATGTTAATACAATTTATTCGAGAATGAGAGGCTTATCCTTTCTTCAGGAATACTCAGTGACTCATCGGTCGTCACTTGGGAGCTAAAAACATGAGGGAGGAAGCTCTCCGATTCATGCGCAAGAGAAGCGCGAGGGGGGCACGGAGGGAGGGAGGGAGGGAGAGAAACAGAGAGAGAGAGAGAGAGACAGAGAGAGAGAGAGAGCGAGAGAGAGAGCGAGAGAGAGAGCGAGAGAGAGAGAGGGAGAGGGAGAGGGAGAGCGAGAGGGAGAGCGAGAGGGAGAAAGAGAGAGAGAGAGAGAGAGAGAGAGAGAAAGAGAGAGAGAGAGAGAGAAGAGAGAGAGAGAGAGAGAGAGAGAGAGAGGGAGGGAGGGAGGGAGGGAGGGAGAGGGTCTACCTTGGGAACATCGCCACAATCCTCCTCACTTCCAGCGATCCCCACCGTCGTCTCCTCTTTCACTTTGGGAGATCTTTTGCGCTTCACCTCCATGCCGAGGTCCCCTTCCCTTCCTCCTACTTCGCGTCTCACCCTCTTCTTTTTGCGTTTGAAGTCCTATTATAGGGAGGAGCCCTCAATCTCTGACTTGTTTAAACAAGTTCAGACTATTGGTCCTTATCTATTACAAGTCGTACGCATCGATATGTCGACTTCCCACCGTCTAAAGAAATAAGTACCCTATAGAAAACCAAATAAATTGTGAGATTTCAACGGGCAAGACGTGTTGGCTCGTTGCGTCAAACTTGAGCTTCCTAGCCGCAACCGTGTTGGCTCCAGGTCAAAGGGTCCCCGTCGGCAGGATTCCGGCGGTAGGCCCTTATTGGTCTTCCGACGGTAAGGTAACTAAGCCAGGCTTAGCTAGATCCATCAATCAAATGACGAGATCGGCCATCCTCCACCGTCCACGATAATCAAGCAGATTTCCATTAATGGGTGTTGGACTTCGGATAAATACTGACGAATCCATCATCCGTTCCAGTCGCTCATACGTCTGCATATACTGGTGCAGAGATCGCAGCTGGAGACGACGTTCCACCCGAGTATATTACATATTTATCAAGCCAATTGAGCAGAGGGTGACCGAGGATGACGATAATGTAAAAAAAACCATTGTCAGAATTAATAATTTTGGTTAATTACCCGTCTACGTTTCCCCGTATACATTCATTTCTTCTTATTATCAAATTAATTATTTAAGTTATGACTGTCACTCAGTTTTTCTTGTTGTTTCTTAAGAGTTCGAAGAACGGGGAGGTTTCAATGTCATTTCAACCCTCATACTCTTACTGATGTCAACAAATGGTCTGGTTCGGACGAAGATCTGGACCTACATCTAAAGAATGAGCTTTAAAATAGGACGATATGGAATTCGGAGTTGACCGGATAGCCCCAACCTGACGCTCTATCGAGAGACAAGAAAAATGGATTCTGAGATAATATAGGGACTTTATTGAAACTTGGATTCATCGCAGAAGAGGATTTCTTTCTACTTGATGTTCGGTTTGATCTTCGTGTATAAACTTCGAAACTTAAAAGGGATTGCCACTTGGTTTGGACTTAGCTGGCCCATCGATCCAACTCGGTCAATGCTTTGTCTTTTTCTACTTTGTATAATTCCGAATTAGTACTGTTGTCCTGATTTTTTGTATGTTATTGTTTTCGTGTCTGAGCGTTGAAGACCTTGGAATAGGCCAGCGACGGTGGGGGAAGATAGAAGGCCATTTCAACCTCCCCTGGCATTTTCTAAGTTGACGAAAAGGACTGCACTGGTGGCCCCCCGTTGGTTTTGTTTTATATCCCAAGCAAGTACACATTTTCAAACACTGGGGCCGTGGACTTTTCATGCGGTCCATGCGCCGCCCTCCCCGCTGCACAGACTCCATTCAATATTGATTCTTCTTCTCCGTCATGGAAGGCCGTCGTCGTCCTCGTCGTCGTCCTCTTTCTGTCTTCCTCTCTCTCTCTCTCTCTCTCTCTCTCTCTCTCTCTCTCTCTCTCTCTCTCTCTCTCTGTCTCCCCTCCCTCCCTCCCCCCTAACGCAAGACAGACCTTTTCTTTGGTGATGTACAAGCCCCCGTGCGACACTCCTATGTAATCAGGGTTTTGCTGTCAAGCTAAGATGAGCTTCGAAGGCGAGTCAGCTGCATCTCCAAGTGGTGTTGATGAAGCCATGTGAGAGGTTCTCGGGAAGGGTCTTGATGAATAAGAGGCATTTAAGATGGGGGGAAGAAACCTAGATCAACGACGATCAAACACTCTCTATATGTAAATAGAAAGTTATTTACATGATGAGAGGTATATATGTAAATACTCTCTATATGGCAGTTTTATAAATGGAAGGTCAACGCATGCGCAAGGAGAGAAGTTGTCAGCCTGCCCAATGTGATTTCAGATAATTCAAAACACGAGCCGGAGCAGAAGACCCGTGGACCTCCTCCCTTCCTGAAACATATGACATACTGTCAAAATAGCCCGCTTGTGAGGCCGGAGGTAAACATGGTTCGGTCAAACCAATGGTCAAGTTAGAGAGAGAGAGAGAGAGAGGGAAGGTTTGGAAGGATAGAGAGAAAGAGAGACGTAATTAATGTATCACGCGTTTCCTTCCTTTCCCACGTTAGTCCCTGAGGTCAATGGCATGTATTGATATATATATATCTATCCGGTGACTCCCATTCTCAACTTTCGCAGCCGGGAGACGAAGAGGATGGGTCCACTTCGTCATCAGATTTAATCTCTCTCATGACACGTCCCTTAAGAATGTGACGTCTCGCATCGAAAGCCGTGGAGTCGTCCATTATCAGAGTCAACTACCCGTCCTGCATGGGATCCGCGCCGATTGACAGAGTTCATGGTCGACGAGGAGAATGGTCTCTTCTTTCTTGCGGGATATTCAAGCCGGAGACCCAGATTCACCGACGTTCTCACTCGGCAGCAAGCAAGCATTAAAGATCCTTCGAAGTTTGCAGCTGTTTATCGTTTCTGACAGCTGTGGAAACTGAAATTTCCCATGTGTTAATGATCTCTTTTAGGTCACGTCCATCAGTCATTCTTCTCTGCCTCGAACTCCTCGGTCTCTCTCTCTCTCTCTCTTAGATCATTATGTCCCAGGGTCAGTTCTGGTCCTCCTAAGATCACTACCGGCTACTGGTTCGCCCCCCGCCATAGGCCGCGATTCCACCTTCCCAAATTGATAGAGATAGGGACAGAGAGAGACAGAGACGGGGAGGAGTGAGATATACGTCCCATCACTGAACACGCTCAATAATGGAGTCATGGGAATCATTTAGGAGTCCGCTGTATCATGCAGTCGACAGTGGGACCTCACTGTTGGAACTGCCCACTCCATCATGAAAACTACATAGAAATAATTTCACGAAATAGTAAAGTTTAGTGGTCCAATTATCGCACATCTCATGTGCATATTATATCTATCCGAGGACATCAGACCGAGACAAGATTCGTGTGTACCACACACCCATACATACAGCCACACACAGATCCATGTCTTAGTCTTGAGAGATGGGCATTGTTCTTGGAAGATGTAACATTGGTTGGGAGGTAACGCAAACAAGCCGCGAAGCCTGTAGCGGCGGAGAAATGCTGGAAAAATGGAGTTTTTTAAATCGCATCAAGACGATGATTTTAATTTGGCGTTGAAACTGGGGACGGCGAGTTTGACGTCTGAACCCTTATTCTATAAGATTCTCAAAAAGCTCAAGTGAGCTTCGCTCATCGGAAGCCAAGAACAGAATTAAGAAAATTGTCGTAATTTCAAGAGAGTGAGACCTCTCTCTCTCTCTCTCTCTCAAAAGTCAACGATCGCATTGACGAAGAAAGGCAAGGCAAACCATCACACAGGAGAGGTTGTTGACTTCGCGGGTTTCATTTAATGACGTATTTTGAGGGATTTTTTCATCATAATATTGATAGAGAAATATGAACATAGTTGACCTCCACTTTGCAAATAAAATTGGTCCGGAAAGAGATGTTTATATCACTCGAGGGATTTATTGTTTTCAATGCCAATTAATATAATTTTACTAGGGTTTTGAAAATTTCATGATCCCAGACAATCGGATGAACGAACCAACCATTGACTTTCCCACCTAAATTTAATCCTACATGCCTTACCACGTAGGGAGCGTGGTCAACGAGCACATCTTCCGTCACGAGGAACCAGTCTCCGAGATCTCTTCCTTTGTCTTAAAGAAGATAAACTTTCTGACGTCCGAATGAGCAAGACCCGAAGGCCTTCCAAAATTCCGGCCTGCTTTGCTCTCTCAACGGGTTTGGCCCCTCTGAAGATCGGCGCTGTCCAATAGGAATCCAAAGGCGGAATATGACTGACGTCAAACGACCCCAGAGCGGCGGCGGGTTGATGAGGATTCGTTGACTTTTTAAAGGGTACCGAATGTCCTAACCGCGTTTGACACCTCACGTGTTTGCCCGCGAACTTGTCGTCTGTGGTGCGACTTCGTGCTCGACGTGCACCCGCACCATCTCGCAGGTTTATGGTTCTGTTTGGTTTGACGGAAAACGCCGTCGAAACCGGAACCCTATTGGGCTTCTCCGCCTATCGTAAGTGAGATCCCTTGTCCAATGGGCCTTAATTGAGCAGCGCTCCGTGCCACGTGTCAAACTGCTTTGGTACCATCGCCGTGCCAGTCAAAACGTACCGATGACAATCGGCAGAGAAGAACACGTGTGCAGGCCTTGTCGCGACTCGCTGGGGCGGAGAATGACGTCATTGAGCTATCCAGAACTGATGCCAACTGTCCGATTTCCGAGGATCTTGTTCCGATGATTCTTCTTCTACCTCCGTCTCCCCTGTCCCGCTCTTTTCGCCGAGCTCTGTCATTGTGAACATTCCATATCCCTTGTCCCACCCCGAAATCTGTGGTGCAGCACCGGTCTCCTCCCCGTCGCTCCGTGTGAAGCAGCCGAGCCTGGTAAGCATGAGCATGTTTGCTTTGTGCAGGAGATGGATGAGGTCCGAGGCGGCGAAGGCGTCCCGCCCCTTCCTCCGATCTTCTTCTCCTGCTTCGCCGCGTCTCTTCTCCTCCCATTCAGGGTACGTTTACGTTTGGATCAAGAGTCCTTTGTTGGTTTCGCATTTATGCGTCTGTAAATGGGAATTGGCACGGTCGTTGCTCCCTTCTCCCTGTGTGTAACGCGTATTATTCTGATCGACGTTCGATACAGGTTGATGCTAATCTTCATATTTTTGCCGTATTTATTTTCTATGGTAGCATGAGCTTATTTCCTCGGTACATGTTCTCTCCGGGTGTTATTTTATTATCAAATTGTTATAGACGGAACACCCACATTCCGCGTTTGGCTTGAGATGTTCTGGATCTGGTTTTTGGTGTGAGCTGGCGTTTGTGCTTGGATTTTATTTCTGCTTAGTACCATTTAAACTTCTCCCGGACCTCTTATGCACAAGATTTTATTGTCGACACTAAGTTGATGTAACTTTTCTAGTTCCCCGTTTCCTTTGTCCATGGCCACTCTGATATGCTGACATCGAATATCTCTATCGTCTGGATACTTATAATGTAATGTAGTATGTTCGTTGTGTAAACGTGGGGTTATTTGAAATGGCGTTCAAGTACACATTGAGGGGCTAAGTGGACGAAGCCTCAGCATGTTGTGAAAATTCATACCTGGAAATTTTCTGAATTCATGATTTAAACATTATTGCGGCATTCTGATGTAGTTATTATTGGGAAATGATTGTAGTTTGTTGTGTTTAGTTTCTTACATTTATTTGTGTAATTTTACTAGGTCTTTCAATTCACCACCATTTGCTACAGTCTCTGTTGAACATATTTCTGGCTCACAGCCGGCTGAAGTGCTGAACTTGGGTAAACTCTATGTTTAAATTCAAATCCGTTGCTGAATGTTTAATTCAATCTCTCGATTTTTTTCCCAGCTGTGCGTCTTCTTGTATCATGTTATAAAATTTCGGTAACAATCTAGTTTAAAACAAGAACACCAAAGTTCAATGCTTGAATTTTCCATGCATATTTTTTATTTGCTTTAATGTTCCAAAAGAAAAAAAAAATTGCGTTCTTTCTAGACCTCTTCTGTAGGTGGCCAAATTGTATTTACGGCTCGAAGTGAAGATGTTCCCATCATTAGGCCTTGACAGTTCAACACAGATGTACAACACACGGCGAAATCGTTGTGATATCATGGCTACGTAGTGTGTTCACTTTCATTGATGAAATAATGACGTTTTGGTCAGAGTTTAATACGATTTGGTTATTCAGAGTAGATACAATTATGTTAATTATTGTATCGAGACCATGCAACCATAACTTTTCCAGATGTGTATGTAGTGATGATGAGGTTTAGTGCAGGGTGAATGGAAAACATCCTCCTGGTGGAATTGGATTGTAGACCCCTTGAATGGAGAGCATTTCATCAAAGTTGCTGATGTTCAGGAAACTGAGATAAAGGTCAGTAACATCACTGGAAAATAAACTAGTTTTATGAAAAATATTTTTATTTTGTCTAAGCGGGTTAAGTAAATGTTTGTTGATTTTTTTAATCTCAACCGAATGCCTTACTTTTTTACATCTTTAATTTTTTATTTAAATGCTTTAAGATTATTTCATTTGTGCCATTTATGCTAGGGATCATTGAGAGCCTTTTTTTCTCTATGTAAGAGGACTAACATACATGAACTTCTCGCCTTTTCTGCAGCCATTTGTGGAAAGCTTGTCTAAATGCCCAAAATATGGACTCCATAATCCTCTCAGGGCTCCAGAGAGGTTTCTTTCCTCTTTCACGTATCCAAATCGTAGCTGTTGTATTTTCGCTTGGGAAAATATAAACATATTTTCCCAAAAACAACTAGTTTTATTCATGTATGCATGTATATGTGTGTAGAATGGTTCTTTTTCTTTTCAAATTTTGTTCATCTTGGGAAGTTTGTGGTTACAAAATAATATACTACATGTGAACTCCGCTCATATTCTGACTTCCGTTTTCTAGATATATTATCTTTGGGGACATTTCTGCGAAGGCTGCTCATATGCTTGCTAGACCTGAGGTCACATCTTTTCTATTTCATTTTTTTCAGATATTTTGGTTAATTATCCTATATATGGGAGAACCCATTCTATTTCAAAACCATGTAAATTTCATTTTTTGTGTTAAATAAATTTCTCGTCATCTCTTATATGATCACTTATGCTGGTTTATACATTATAGGTATCTGATTTCTTTTCTAGACTTATACAAAGAGTTTCCCCGAAGAGTTATAACCAAGCACAAGCTGAAGTATATGTCTCACAAAAATTTTTGGAGAATTTCTCAGGTGACCAGGTATATTTCTATTTGGTTGCTTGATTGTTAATTGTCCAGGCTGTAGCATTACTGAGTTCATGCTTTCCTTTATTTGTATTCAGCTGATGAGGATTGAACTCAGATGTTGTAATTGTTGGACGTAGTTGATTTTCCTTTAAGATAAAAATCGTTTTCTTTGGTTATATGCTCGAAAGATAATTATCATATTTAAAATAATAATTTGGTTTAACCTTTTTTACTTGGATTAGTTTTTTTCCGACAGAGCTTTCATTTACCGTATCCTCCATATATTTTGTACTATTACTGGTGCTCACAGAACTCACGGTGGCAGAAAGCCCTTAACTGACGTTTGGTCTTAACAGTTACTGAGTCATGATAGACACAGGGACTGGGCTGGCAACTTAATCCAATAATGTAGGGATTGAACCCGGGTTCAAATATCTGCATGTCGTTGAGGCTTTCAGAAGTGTTGTCGTGGGGCATGTCCGTAATGGGGCCAATTGTACTGCTGTTTGGCAGCACCTGAAGGCCAAAACCTCCACTAAAATCCTTTCAAACTCTTTCTGTCAAAATCATTTTACAAAGAAACCATGTTGGTGATATCAATACGTAAATCATTCTATACCCCAATGAGGTTAATTTTTATCAACTTATTACCTAATTGTATCGTACGAGTTTTAAACAAGGTTTAAAAATAACACAACATTGGAGACATGGATCAAAAATCAAAGATAGTTTAAAATTGAGATATAGATTACACAAACTGAGACACAAGTAGGTATGATCACTCACGAACATTATTTTTAAATATTTCAAATTACCGAATTATTACTCATCCTGTATAGAAAAGAATGCTTGAAGATTTTGATAACGTTTATGTTTATTTGCATTGTAGAAAATTTCCGCGATTTGATTTTATTTGTGGATAAATGAGGAATAGTTTCGTGCTTATTTGATAATTATGGTTGTCCTAATGGGCCAAGAAAATTTGACTAAAAAATTTAGCACTTCTCAGAGGCAAGCTTTGTTACCTATGAGATGGTGTTTGTCAAGATTTCAGATTTCATATTGAGATGTGTCACCATGCTAATCACCAAGAAGAATATACGATTATGACCCTAGTTGTCGTAGGTTTGTTATTTTGAGAAGCTCACGTTAAGAAAGTCACGGGTTCTAGATCCTTGGCATCATGTTTTCCAACTTTTAAGTTAAAGGATGAGCTTTTGGAGTTTTATGATCCAGTTAAAAGATGAATGGCATATTGAGCTTTAGATTTTCTAGAAACCTTAAAATGAGTGGGTTTGGTGGGTTTTAAGTTGTTTTCTGTATTAGGAAACCTTGTTTTTCTGTGCGTGTATCCATGATTCTTGAACCACTTTTTTGTAACATATTGTCTAGGATGCTTTGTCAATTTCGGTGGTTTTTTTGTCTTATTTATATATTTTGAAATCAGAGGTAAGTGTCGCTCTAGAAATATTTGCTTCTATGCATACTTGTTTCTATCCTATTTTACTTATTCTTTATGAACAGAATGACTTGTTTCCTATGAAATATTTGAATAATCATGCCTTGATGTTTATATTCATTTGGCCTAACAGGTTCGCTTCCTAGCCCGTTCATTTTCTGTGCCCGGTAATCATCTGGGACAACAAAGTAATGGTTTTCGTTGGCCTTATGGTCCTGTAAGGATATTTTCTTTGATGTCCCTTTGAGTTAATTTAATTACTAGATGGACTAGTCATTTATTGAGTTATAAGGAACCGAAGATTCATTGCTTTTTCAACTTAAATTTTCTATTTAATTATTTTCTCAGTTTTTTTGGTCTTTTTTACAATTTTTAGATACATGCTTGTAATTAGTTGGAAGAAATTTTGGTATTTCGTGTTGAGTGATCAATTTGGAGGAAAAGACACAATAATGTTTTTTATTTATTTTAATATTTTAGCCTACTGCAATCTATTTTCAGATGTAATTAGCAGAAATTTATCTTTCTTGGGAGAGAAAAAACATTTTTTTATTTATAGGATACAAACCCATTACGATATTTCCAATTATAGGATAGCTTTCCTGACAAAGTGGCCGTGCTGATGGGCTTAGCTGCATGTCGCAAGCCAAAGTATGTAGACTTCTATCTTAACCTGGAAATGCTGATTGCGCAGGTGGCTATAATTACTCCATTCAATTTTCCATTGGAGATTCCTCTTTTGCAAGTGATGGGTGCTCTCTACATGGGAAACAAACCCATTCTTAAAGTAGATAGCAAGGTATGCCATAGAAGACAGCAAATCCATCTTTCGTTTCTTTTGAAACATGCTTTCGTCTGTTGATATTGGTTAGGAGGAGAAAATCTCGATTTCTCAGATGTTGAGAAACTTTGAGGTTGGTAAATCATATATTGTGCTTTTTATGATGAGATTTCGTCTAAAATATTTCACATACGCATGTAGGCAGGCCTTTCCAGCAAACTGCTCCTGTCTTCCTTTCATAATCAAGTCCGATTGCTTGATTTTCAAACCTAAAAAAAATGATGTTCAATTAATGTCTGAGAAATCATTGTGTTAAATGTCAGTCTTTTATAATATTCCAGAAATTTCTTATTTTCATTTAAGTTTCAAGCTTCAACTGCATCTAAGGCTGATATTTTCAGCTCTCCCTGGCATATCTATCGAACCGTCTTATTCAGGACAGTGGGTAAGCTTTGAGGACGGTCTTTCAGAACATGATAGTTTCCATAGTGAGGATCATTTATAACTTTCTTTCTCTTGTTTTTCTTATTTTAAATTCTTAAATTTCAGTATCTTATGTGATTTTCATAAACCGTATTGTTTTCTTAATCCTCTTCAGTAGTTAAAAACAATTTGTGGACACCTAATCAATGTGAAAAATATTTGGATGATTGGGAGTTGATAAAAATATTTGAAGATTTCCCCTAATTGAAGATTTACTGACTATTGAAAGTTTTTAGGTAAGCATTGTGATGGAGCAGATGATTCGTCTACTTCACAATTGTGGGCTGCCAAAGGAGGATGTTGACTTTATTAACACTGATGGTATCACAATGAACAAGTTATTAATGGAGGTCAGTTTTCTCGGGAATATTTTAGGGAACCGTGTTGTTGTTTTATAAGATGCAGTTTTACATGTGGTTGAATTTATTCCCAGATTCAGTCGTTGCTTCATCAGTTTTTAAGCAGGTTACTAATGCATACAGGATATGCATTCGACTATCAACATCTGTAAAAGGATACACGGTGAAGAAATTTTATATGATGCGTGTGCTCAAAACAATAGTGAGGATACGTATTTGACTATCATCATTTCCAACTTCCACTATCATAAATACTATCATTATTGCAGCTACCACCACCATCTTTACCACTGCCACAGCTGCTGCCACCCATTAATTGAAAGGAATTTTTTTTATGGTTATATAGTTTTAGAGTCACCGCATTCTCCATGTGCTGCTCTATTATGGTTACTACATACTGTACGATCAACTGTCCCTAGATATGTCGAGCTACAGTGAAACAAAAGGATACGCAAGAAGTGCATAACTTTCACAGAAGATAAATTTAAATTTTATTGAACCAACTCTATTCTGCGGTGTAGGATTGATAGATGGTTCTATGCAGTCAATAGTTGTAGCTCAGTATTCAGACCAACCAGACCGTTCATTAAGCAAGGTGGCCTGAAAATTTTTGTATCCCCACTTGAAAATCCTTCAATTTTTTTATGTGGTGTAGTTGGTGGGGAGTAACTACTTTCCTCATCAACTTGAATTCGTAAATGGCACAAGCTAATAGCATCTCAATAGAATTTCATTGCTTAGGGATCAGATCAGAAGTCTGACCTCTACACAGCCTGTTACTTACAGATACCTTTTAGTTTAAAATTTTATTGTTTTTTGAAATCATTAGAAATTCAATCACAAATTCAATAACAATAAAATTTTCTTGTTACTGGGATTTTCGTACTTATGCTGGAATGACATTTAGTATGTGCATGCATTCAATGAAACAGGTAATTATCATATGGTACAACATTGCATATTTTATGTGGTAGTTAACGATGATGAACTATAGAATTATTTGACTAACTCTCTAATCAATTTCTCAGGCAAGTCCATCAATGACTCTTTTTACTGGAAGCTCGCGGGTCGCAGAGAAGTTAGCTGCTGATTTAAAAGGGCGTATTAAATTAGAAGATGCAGGTTTTGATTGGAAAATTCTGGGGCCAGATGTTCAAGCGGTATCTCCTTCTTGAAATATTTGAAACTGCGGTTATCCCCTCTGAAAATATTCCATTTTTTTTGGTTGATCGCAATCCTGGCATGATTGCTTTTCAGGTTGATTATGTTGCATGGGTTTGTGACCAGGACGCCTATGCTTGCAGCGGTCAAAAGTGCTCTGCACAATCCATTCTTTTTATTCACGAGGTGACATTATCATTAAAACATTCGGACCATTCTGATCCATTATTTACGAAGGGATAACCCGCATCACGCTGTTCATGTCAGTATATATATATTTAGATATCGAATCTAACAACAGAAACGAGTACTCTTATATTGAGATTAGTATACCAAAAAAGTGATCATAGTATGAGTGCAATTTAAATAACAATAAAAGACCTGCCATACCACTTGATATGTCCATTGGCATTGTTGTCGTCGTTGACAACTAATACAATTTCCAGATCACCATGGATGGTTTGAAGCATAGTGTTGTTAAGCTTTTCTATTTATTTTGTGTATTATTTAATTTTTACGGAATGCATAAGTTTTGTTTAAAGGATAACTTGATAAAAAATGAAACTTTCAATGATACGATCCTTCTGGATTTTGGCTTCTTGCCAAGTTACTCCTGATGAAACTGTAAACTGAGTTCCAATTCCGATGACTAAAAACCGTGGACTCGTACCTTTTTTTGGCGTGAAGTAGTAGGTTCCTGCCATCCTCATGTGTTCATCATCCATTTCTTTCGTTACCATTCTTTTTAGCCTTACTGTCATTCATTATTGTGGAAGGAATCAAGGAGTTTTAACCTCTCAGCTTCCTCAATATCCTTCTGTGCTCCCAGGCTTGTTTTCCATTCTGATTTAACCTTTAACCGATGCAGATCCTGGACCACTAGTAACCCAGACCACGTATGACTTATTTTTGTTTCTATCGAGATCTGGTATTCTAAGGTTCTAACTTACATGTTTGTTCTGTGCTAAACTAGATTTCAAGAGTATTCTTGTCTAAAATAGAATACATTTCTCAGTGTACAAGTTCTTGAAGAGGGAGGGCGGATTCCACCTAGAAACCCTTGGTGAGACACAGTGGTTAGGATAAACACCGTATCCGCGGGTGAGGAAAGCTGGAGAATATTTTTTCTTACACCTCTCCTCTCCCCAAGGCGAGAATTTATCGATGTTTGAAACCGTATAAGCCTGATAGGCCCAAGACGATCTAATGGCCCAAAGTGGGTCTAGTGTGCTCATTCAATCCAGGCAACAAAAAATAGCTTTTCTTCAACACATGGAGAAGAAAGCTGGAGGATTTAATGTTTGATTGTCTTCATGTTGCATTGTTTCTATATCTGAAGATTCTGATCTCTTACTCCGTTCTAATTTGGACGTACTAATGTGCAGAACTGGAGCTCAAGTGCACTTTTGTCGAAAATGAAATTTCTTGCTGAGAGAAGAAAACTTGAGGATTTAACAATTGGACCCGTCCTTACAGTAAGTTTTTTAGTGGCAATCATCTCGTCTAATTATTTTTAAAATACCGTATAATACTTTTGTTGCGGTAATATCTTTAATGCCTTTTTTAATTTACCAGCTAATCATTTCTCAGAGTTTACACAAGGAAGTTTATCTTCTTTGTGTTCATGGTCTTTCTCATGTTCCTTGCACAGTCTGTGAGCTCGTTTGTAAACTGATTTATGAGGTGCCATTTTTTGGAAGCTTGGCTCGTTGAATTCATTCTGTCAAATTGCCTGTAGAAATTTGAGACAAAAGCAAGAATAACTGCGTTGATATGCCTATGACTAGAGGCTGCTGTATTTGGGAGAGTAGAATCAGGCTAAACACCTCAACGGAATGCCCTTTTTCTAAACTTGGTGTTGCCCAGGTTCTTCATCGTTATGTTACCATTTCATATGCGGTTGGCTTCTGTGTTGAATATTCAATGTCGTTTTTCAAATGCTGGTTTAATCTGTCTACATAATTTTTTTAATTAGGACAGAAGAGTATCACGTTTGACTCTGAAAATTTTATAACGAGTATTAATAAAATGCAAAGTGAGACAAAGAAATAACAAAAACAACGACAAGGAAATAAATAAAGGGAGAATCTATGCATCTCTTGCTCCTACAATGGTTTTCTCAACTGATTCACAGGCTCAATCATGCACCTCCCCCATTAATCCCACACCCTCTGGATCTCGTAGAACCCCTAAGAGGAAGCAAAGAAGAGGATCTGGGTAATGCGTGTTGACTCCAAGAAATATTGGATATAATTTGATCTGGTAAAAACTTTCTTCTGGTAGGTTGTATTGTTGGAATGAGTATTAGAAGAAAAAAAATTCTTAGAGGCATTTATTTACAGCAAGGGGATGAATCTTACCTAACTGAGGGTTCTTCAGTCTGCAACTTAACAAACATATTTGGAAATGTTTCTACTCTATATGATGCATTCGACTTGCTAACCAGTCATCTTTGCCGCGTATTTGGAAAATTTTACGAGAGTGAGCCATGCACTGCCTAAAGGTTTTGGAAATGTGGCAGAATCTTGGAAGGGAGATTCTCTTCTCTGTTTAAGAGATTTTATAGGAGTCTCAATTAAACGGAGGTCATATGCCATATGGCAGGAGATTCGGCAGCCGGAAGAAGGGTATTTTCTTATCTGCCCGGCGGGATATTATTATTATTCGAATATTGTGAAGGAACAGTTGGATGAAGCAGCGGTTTCCAAAACCTTAAACAGAGAAACCTGGGGGCTTTAAGAGGTTAGTTCTTAGCAACCCATTTTCTGAGGCTTTCTATAAACCTGGGGAAGTTATGTGGTGAGAAAATTTCTGCATGGATGAAGGTTCTTGCAAACAAAGGCTGTCTTATCTGGGGGAGGTTCCCCATGATATTCAGATCTGTCCATTGAAACCTACTGCTCAGTGATCCGCCACTCGTTATCCTGCAACCCTGGCAAGGGGGGGGAGTGCCCTTGCACTGGTACTTCTTACGCTATAGATCCGATGATATTATCGAATTGAGATGATGAAATTGTGGTGCTCGGCCTGGCAAGTCGGCCGTGAGAAAGCATTGGATGAATATTCAGGTTATTCAGTGGGAAAGAAAAACATGCAGTCGTTAATATTGTTTCCACCATTGTTCATCTTGAAGGACATTTAGGGCCAAATTAAGGTGACATAATCACGGCGGATTTTTATCCTACTGAAAACCCAGATGGGGAGAATTAGCAGAGAGCTGATGGTCTCGAGCTTCTCATATAATGGAGTGACCCAACCCATAGGGTGGATCAACCCGCGCAGTAAGAATGCCCATGGCAAAATAGCTGGAACTTTGGGAATTAACTATCACTCAACATAGTTGGCTTGAAGAAATAGTGACCTTAGAACAATGAGGGAGGGATGATAATTTTTTCAATGAATACTTAAATTTAATTGGCAGGCAGTTTTCCCAGCCAAGGAAGCCAGCCGGGGATCTTCATCACATATGATTATTGAAGGGGTTCTATCCGCTTTTGTGTTTCTTCAGGTGACCACCGACAGCTTGCTGGCACATGTTGAAAAATTGCTGCAGGTTCCAGGGTCAAAGCTTCTCTTCGGAGGCAGACCTTTGGAGAACCATTCCATTCCAAGTATTTATGGCGCCTTGAAGCCAACAGCACTCTTCGTTCCTCTCGTTGAACTGGTGAAGGAGAGCAATTTCGAGCTCGCTACGAAGGAGATCTTTGGTCCCTTCCAGGTAATGTTCCTCCCAGCCAGATGGGTTCGTTGTCACTGAGGACGTTCTATCTGTTTCTCCGTTTTTCTTTTTCTTTTTTTCTTTCTGATACTATAGATTCCAAACGGAGATATTTATTTATTTATTTAGTCATTTATTTATGTAGTATTAGGAAGCCTTTCCCGTGTTTCATAGCTTGAAAACCTGCCTGGCTAACACTGCCCAAGAGGTTCTAGTGTTCCAGCTTTTGAAATTCTGACAGCTAAGCAACTGTGGATCTCGTTCTATATTTATCCGGAATATTAAAAGAGTAGACATTTGGGTTCGTATAAATTTCTACATATCATGCCAGTGATCATTCAATCTTTCCGCAGATCGTTACAGAGTACAGGCATGACCAACTCCCACTGGTTTTGGATGCGTGCCAGCGGATGCATGCACACCTGACCGCCGCAGTGGTTTCGAACGATCTTCTGTTCCTGCAGGCAAGAACTCCAAACTTGGCTATTTTAATTAAATTCCCACCCCCTCCTGGTGTGTTTCTCAAGGTGGGCACAGCAAGCATTCCATCAATGACCTGCCTTGATTTCTTCCCCTCCGTAGCTTTCCGACCATAGTTTTTGGCCTGGTTAGCTTAGCTTAATGGGGAAGGTCCCTGTCATGGGGGGACATCGCCATTCGAAAAGAAGAAGAACAAAACGAAACTGAGGGCAACTGCTCCATGTCCGGGCGGACACCTGGACTAGTAGTACCATCTTAAAGTAGTATTTTTTTCCTCTTTTAGGAGGTCCCTCTATCAGAGGCTGGCAGAGACTGAGAAGCTTGAAACGGTGGGCATCAGAAAAAGATGTTCTGGCATCAGAAATGTGTCCGACGCTGGTTGGTCAGCAGTGGATCTTCCGGGTTTAAAGAACACAGGATTTTGATGCCAAATTTGGGAATTTTGAGTCGATAATTTTGGTTATGGCTCGTGGAATTGGGCATCCTTCTCGTGTATCAGATCCCCGATTAATCTTCCTTGCAGAAGAATGAAAGTTATCTCCAACCTTGCTTGATCTGGGAATTTTCTATACTTGCAGGAGGTGCTCGGGAAGTCCGTCAACGGCACTACCTACGCTGGGATGAGAGCCCGCACCACGGGCGCCCCTCAGAACCACTGGTGAGTGAGAAACCCTTCTCTCTCTCTGTCTTCCTCGTTTCCCCCGGCGGCGCTGAAACACTGGGCCCTCGCAGGTTCGGGCCTGCCGGCGACCCGAGGGGCGCCGGAATCGGGACGCCGGAGGCAATCAAGCTTGTCTGGTCCTGTCACAGAGAGATCATCCACGACGTCGGCCCTCTGCCGGCCAACTGGGTTCTCCCTCCGTCCTCCTGAGACCCGCCGCCGGCAAGGTCTCGTTGAATAATCCCGTCGGTAATATAGTTCTCTCTCCATCTCCTCCTTTCTCTCTCTTCAAGATCTCAGACTGTGCCCATCAATCGAGCTGTGCGTGCGGCTCTCCGGCCGCCGTCCGTAAAGACGGCGGGGCCCTGCGCGGCCGAAAGCGTGGCCACGCCGCCGGTGGGCCCTTCACTGGGTGGGGATCTTCGCCGCTGACGCCGCCTGCATTGCAGGTGGCCACATGAAAGATTCTCCCTGGAAGAAAGTAAGCTCCTTTTCTTCAGCAATCGCCGCACGTCTTCGGAGATCTGCAGCGTCCGGTCAGTGCAGCCGGTCGATCTGATTTCTTCCAGTTGCCTGTCAATCAACCCGCCTGATCTTGAATCGGGTATTCGTTTGTATAATATCCTCCGCTAGGTTTGACCCAGACGCCGTCGTCCCTTCCTTCTTGGAGGTGACCCGGGGTCACACATCCAGGAGGAAAACTGGTGCTGGTAGGGTTATTATCCCACCTGCAAATGGCCGACTTTTGCGTGTGGGCTTCAGCCAATACCCGTCCATCTCTCTCTCTCTCTCTCTCTCTCTCTCTCTCTCTCTACATTTCGCGATACCCAATTGAAGAAATTGAGATTTTTCATCATTAGAACTAGGCTGCGACGACCAGACAGAGCAGAAGATGGACGTCCAATCCTCGCCTTTTCACGAGGGAGGCGGGGGAAAAAATTGAAACCAAGAGATAGAAAGAGAATGAAGGTGGCCGCTTCCGTCGCCGTCGCCGCCCCTTCGCCGGCGACGGTGGTCCTTGATCATCTCACGACGATCCTGGGCCCCCTGTACTTTCCCCCCACGACGACGAAGTCGTCGGGCTTCTTCTCCCTCTGCTCCAGCCACACCCGGCCCTGCGTCTCTCCCTCCTCCGCCGCCAGAGCAGAGTCACCTGAAAACCCTAATCAGAACACCCACAAACGAGCCCAAATAATAAACCCCGAGTTCAGAGATAGTCCTACCGGAGGAGATATTCGCGCAGGGCAGCTCGTTGTAGTACGTGCAGTCGTCGGAGTACGGAGGCCCGAGCACGTCCAGGACGGCGCACGCCGTCACAGCAGTGAAGCAGTGGATGTTGCCGCCGGCGGCAGGATACAGTATGGAAGTGTTACAGGGTGCCGTGAAGGCGGCGTCCATCACCACCTTCGCCAATCCTGCCGCAAGAACGACGACGATAACTCAGTTCAGCAAAGAAGAACAAACCCAGATCACCGGAGACGGGAGAGAGAGAGAGAGAGAGAGAGAGAGAGAGAGAACCAGGTTCAGTGTCTGGTGGGGGGCCGTCGAGCCAGTCGAAGGACTTGACGTGCATGGAGCCGAAGAGGAGCTTGCTGAAGACGGTCATGCCGGGGTGGTTGTGGAGAGGGATGACGGCCGACGGGGGGAGGCAGAAGATCCCAATCTGCAGGAGGAGATCTAACAAGCTATAAGAGCGACGATCGATCGAACACTGGGAAGTCTCCCAATCCTCAGCTCAGGATCGTCATCCATGAGAGAAGTAAGAAGAACAGTGCGTTACCGAGAACTGCTCGCACTCGTAGAGGTGAAGATAGGTCACCGGAGGAGGTTTCTCCGTCTCCCCGAAGCTCCCGAAGTAGGGCATGCTCTGGTTCAGGCCGACGTCTCCCGGGTTCATACGATCTGCCCTCACAAAAACAGAATTCGATCGAAATGAATAGCGTGTTCTCTCCGAGATACCAACAAAATCTGCGCTGAGCCCGCGGTGTTCAACCCACAAATCGTAACATTTCTCGAGCAAATGTGCTTGAATGAGGACGTCTATGAAACCGGAAAAAGACGGCATTTTTATTTTGTTTCGGAGGAGCTAGTGGGCACGATGATTGATGCAGACGGACCCAAGAACGGCATATTGATTAAGGACGTCTGGATAGATTGAGACATTCGATTTGCGGAGGATCGTCGACAAGAACGGGAAGCAAATCCAGAGAGGAGAAGAAAACGGGGGGCGTTCCATCGCGACTGAGAGCTCTGCTGAACAGTCGCCAATCGCCATTGCAAAATCTTCCGACCGGCAGTAATAACCACATCCTCCGCCGCTTCTGCGGGGCCCCGTCCATTCAATGCGCAGTGTCTTCCCCGATTTCAAGAAGTCATTGGAGAGAGATAAGCGAGACAGGGAGAGAGAGAGGAAGACAGGACGGCGGTCGACAGCAGGTGAACCGGAGAGGAAGCAAAGCGAAGATTATCTTTTTCGGATTCACAGAGCGATCCAGAGCACCCCGCGGTGAAACCCAATCTCGGTAGAGCAATTTTAATCATCACGCGAAGGGAAATGCGGGGGGTCGCTGTAGATTTCCAAAGCATGAAAACCGGAAAAAAAATAAATTCTCATCAGATTTCACATGTCAATGGCGGACTCCTGAGAAAACAGCGACCCGTTTCTCCCCCTTGGAGTAGAAGGGGAAGGGGATCAAATGCACAGCTGTGATCCCGAGGAAGAGGAAGGGGATTCTGTCGTACCAAGAACAGAGCGGAGGCGCTCCACGCCTGCGGGAGAGGGGACGACACCCGCTTGAACGCCCGAAAAGATCTCCCGACAGGTGTTGAAGAGCTTCTGGACCAAAGTGGGCATCGCCGGCGAGTTCTTCTGCCGCCTCCGGTTCCTCTTCAGCGACGGGCCGTTGACCCTCTCCGCCGCCGCCAACTCCCGCGCTTTCCGGTCCGCAAAGTCGCCCTCCACCCTCATGAAAGGAGAAGAGACCAATCCGGAGACAGACTCACCGGGAGGAACGATGAAGGGGTGGTTCTGATCTGACTCCCCTTATGGGCACCGAAGAGGACGACGACGGAGGATGATGGATTGGGGGAGTTTGAATCGTTCTGTTATCAACTTCGCCACTGTTGAATGGAGTTTTCTATGGGATGGAGGAACGGGGACCTCACTGCCCTCCTCTTCTCGCCTTCTGCTCTTCACCCTCGCGCCCTCTGCAATTAATACGAGGGTTTCTCTTGCGGGGGAGGTGATGACGGTACAAGAGGATGAAGACGACCGACGAGGCTGCCCTGAGATACCTTCTTTTCGAGGGCTGAAAAGGAAAACCATGGGCTCTGGGAGTCTGTGAGAAGCCTGGATTCCTGTGGGCTCTTCCTGTTTTAGCCTCTCTCTCTCCCTCTCTCTTCTCTCTCTCTCTCTCTCTCTATATCTCATCTATATAAGTAGGTATTCAAAGACTTGATAGGTGAACTACCGTTTCCCAACTTAGATAACTAGTGCCCCCAGAAGGTCTGGTCAAACGGATCCCAACGACCCCAAGTGGGGCCTCAGAAAATCAAAAAAGTCCAAAACTTGTGATATAAGCAAAGGCATGAAAAATCAAAAAAATGGTTCTACCAGGTACATCGCTCATTTTTGGAAAAAATTCAATAAAGTTCCCAACATTGACGTTTTATGGATTGATGCCATAAATGGAGGCGCAAAGAAAGCTTATCGCCGCCCAGCGTTGACCAACAGCTTACGTCATCAACTTATTCTGGTCATTAAATTAAAAAGTGGCCCACCTATATATTACTAATTATTCTAATAATAAATACCCATCTGAGAGCAATAGGTTCAGCTTCACTAGATCATCACCCCGCTTTGTAAACTCCCAACTGTTCAGTAGACAAGTGCCGACATAAAGCCAAGCTTTGAACGAACTCACGTGATGCGAGCCTTAACGACGGAAGTAAATGGCTTTTAAAACCCGTCATTAGTGTTTTGAATAGGCTCGGTGGTCTTATACGCGATTTTTCTAGGATGTGGGTCTCTCTCTCTCTATCGCTTACCCTCTCTCTCTCTCTCTTTCACACACACTTCCTGATGGCTGCTTGCGCTGTAAGAATCGGGGCCACACTAATCCATTGTTCGGGCTTATCTCAGGGCTCAATCCGATCGGGTGAGAGAAGCCCGAGCTTGCCGGGCTTTGGCCCCGCCCATTTCTCTCTCTAATTATCAGGTACGTTGATTGGACTGGGAGATGGGGACCAGGTCCGTGCTGGCGGCGGACTCCCAGCTTGTCGCCGGTGGTCACGCGCATGACGTCATCACACGTTTGAACCATTGAATTATCTCCCGACTGGTCGACGCTACGCAGCCACGTCGTCTCTGGGCGGCCCCCAGATCTCTGGAGAGAGAAAGGCCCGCGAAGCTGGGAGGCAGCAAGGAGAGAGAGAGAGAGAGTTGCGGAGTATCTTATGCACCAATAACTCCGTTCTCG